>JAKFHU010000117.1:13306994-14538989 GCA_023783475.1 Daubentonia madagascariensis | reverse complement strand
GCTGTGTCTCAACACAGAAGAAAACTTGCAAAATGCAGAAAAGACAATGAAAAAAGTCAGAGTCATCTGTGATATGATGAAATGGCCACCCTTACCAGCCAGTCTCTTCCCATATGTGACTCCTACCATTTTTGTACCTCTTACCACAAATGACAAGCTCTGGGAGAGAATGTAGCAAATGCAGGTATCTGTAAGAGCAAATGACCCTGTAGGAAAAGATGGGCTCTTGGTTTTGTCCCTGGTATGCTTCAGACTCAGATAATTAAAAGGCTGAACACTATTGTTCTAGACAGGGCTTCTTAAGATGTGGTCCATGAAGCAACAGCATGGGCATCTCCTGGGAGCTTATTAGAAATACAATCAGAAACTGGGGGTAAGCCCAAGAGGAGCCCTCCAGGACATTCTGATGCATCTACAGTTTGAGAAGCAATACACAGTGCTTGGACTCTGGGAGCTGGTGGGCTTTGGATGGATTGCAAGTGGGAGTTTACTCGGGCGATGGGAGGGAACTACTTTGCAGCACAGAGCTCACTGACGCTTACACAACTGTCTGTGTGATTAAGCTTCCTAAGAGAGGGACCAGCTAGGTTTGGCGTCCCAATGTCTAGCCCCATGCCTGGCCTGTAATAAATGCTCAACAAATACTTGTTGAGTGAATCAAGGAATGAATAAGTGAATGATAAATGATCTCTGGAGCTGTGCCCCATGTGTCTTTTTTTCTCTTTAATTTCTAGGATCGGAACATCAGTTAACATCTGACCGCTGCCAGCCCATCCCCTGCCATCTACGTCGGTCACATCTCTGGGCTCCAGAGAGGAAGCGGGTCTCGGGTACACCATGATTTCAACATTCTTAGTACTGGCCATTGGCACCTGCCTTACCAACTCCTTAGTGCCAGGTAGGATTGGGGACACAGGTGGAGTAGGATGAGGGCAGTGTCTGTGTTCAAGGTCATAGAACCCTCTAAGTATTTAAGAGCTGAAAACAAAGTGTTCAGAGCAGGAAATCTCATCTCTGCTACTGCATGTGCTAGTGTTGGATAGGTTACCCCTTTCCCTTTTATATTATCCTGTTCTTTGATTGGGGTTTCTATTTTTCTCTTTTATCTCTAATAATCTAAAATATAACTAATTCTATAGACTTCCAAGTCTTGGTACGCTAAGTTTCCTGTTGGTTTTATCTGCCTCCTGTCTCTCATGGCAATACGTTTTCTTATAGTTTGTAGTTCTCGCTTGTGAACTCATCTTCAACAGGAGTTTGATGTTTTGTTTTTCTGTTGCAGACTCATGTGGAAGTGTTTCTGCAGTGTAGTAAGGTGTCTGATTCTCTCAGGGCCCTAGAGGTTCTACTAATTCTAATTCTAGTCAAGTTTTTAAGTTAATTTCTCAGTTTGCAATTCTTACACTATAAATTCAGAGCCCCACTTAGACCTGGCTCAGATTTGGACCTGTCTTCCCCCATCCCTTCTGTAGCGCCAAAGCAAAACAGCTTCCGCCTACCCCGTATCTACTCTGCCATCCCAGGCGTTCCTCCGCATCAGCTCCTGTTTATCCCTCTGGTTGTGAATTCTGCCTCCTGGGGACTTTCCTTCCCTCTTTTCTTCCGTTTTCGAGCTATGTGCTGTTTTTGACCGTTTGTTTTCAGCATTTTGGTATTTGTAGTCAGAGAGAGGCACCCTCCACTCGATCCGTCATGTGGCTAGGAGTCCCCACCTGCCCTCCCTGAGCCTCAGTTTCTCCATCTGTCTGGTGGACATAAAAATTCCTCCTCCTTAGGGCTGTTGTGAGAATTCCATGGGATGGTCACAGTGGCTGGCAAGGAGTGGGTGCTTGATGAATGTTAGTCTCTTCTCTTAAGAAGACTATATTTCAACAGATGAGGTTGGGGTGCAGAGGGGACTGACCCAGCAAACCAGTAGCCGAGTTGGGACAGACCTGAGCTGCTGGACTATCAAGCCATCACTCCTCTGAGATCCCATGATGATTTTCTGTGTGCATCCTTGGGGACCCCAGGTCACTCTGGGGTGGGGTCCCTCCTTTCTCAGCACACACAACCCACCTGGGTGAAGGATGAACTGATGGATGAAAAGGGAAAAGATGAAAACGATAAAATGAAAACTTCAAATGTTCAGCAATTCAACTTTTTGTATCTGTTTCATTTTAGCCATTCTGTGGGGTGTGTAGTGGCATTACATTGTGTTTTCTTTTTTTTTTTTAAATTAGGTATAACTTACTTAAAGGGTAACAAATAAAGGGCACAACTCTTAAATGTATAGCGTGATGAATTTTTATATATATTTGTATCCATTTCCAGTAATGGGACGTCAGTAGCCTTCCGTGTATCCCTCCCAACCAAGCCCCCACCCCCTGCCTTACTCCTGCCGTCATAGACTCGTTTTGCCTGCTTTGAACTTCGTATGAATGGAATCATACAGTCTGTACTGATAAGCACTCGTTCCACGTAGCATTTGCTCATGAGCATTTGCGCGTGTCTTTTACTAGTCTCCGAAAACAGTGGCCGCTGGTATTCGGCTGTTCAGAGCCGTCATTGCTTAAACCAGGCCTCTAGTGAGGAAGTCACTTTGACATCGACTGGACCCTTCTCGGGGACTCTGGTGGCTCTGGTGAAAAAGACAAGGACGCTGCCCTCGCCAGACTCCCAGTCTAGCAGGGAGCAAGTGCCTGGGGAGGCTGGTGGCAGAGCTGTGCTGGGAAAGGGTGACAGGTGTGAGCCAAGGCGTGGCAGGCTGCTGGGGGTGGGGGTGGGGGCAGGTGGTCAGGACGGGCAGAAGTGCTTCACCACCCAAATGGCCAAGGAGGCTCCATGACCAAAGGCACTGTGGTGTGTTTTGAGGAAGGCAGGAGGGAGACTGGAACCAGCCTGGGCCTGTGGAATCTCTGAGTAAAACCCTTGGCCCAGGCCACTTGCCCAGGCTTTATCTCTTGTCATCCTGTAACTGCTTGTGGGTAGCTGACGGTCCCCGCTTCCCTGGGGCAGAAACTCTGGTGAGAAGAACTCCCCTAAAGGCACCCCACTGCACAGAGGGCCCAGGGGCTCCAGGTTCCCAGCTGGGGACCCTGCCTGTGAGGTCTGAAAGTGGTGCCCTCAGCAGACACTTCCAGAAGTGAGAGACGGAGCTGGGGCTGCCTGGGTGAGCGTGGTGGGCGGAGGGTTTGGAGTGGGGGTGACAGGGGAGGCCTTTTGGGGAGGGCCGTGGGGTGTGCTCGGGCCTGAGGCTAGAGGTGGAGCACAGCCTCCTGCCTGCTCCTCACCGTACTCTCAGAGGCAGGGGCACAGCCCTGGAGACATGTGGGTTTCCCATACTTCCTCTGCAGCTCTAATCTTGGTTTCTGCATTTCCTAATGTGGAGGTGGTGGAACCTGCCCGCTAAGGTTGTCGGGAGTGTTAAAGGAGATGCTGTGTGTGGGGAGCACTTGGCACGTTGCCCAGAACCGTGCATGTGTAAGAAAGGGGAGCCGTTCTTGTCACCCATAGCTGTCCTGAGAGCCAAGCGTGGTTCTGAGCCGGGCCAAATGATGAGGACTCTGTCCTCAGCCCATGAACGTGCCACATGGCCTTGGACAGCCCTCCTGACCTCGGTCTTCCCTTCAATGCAGTGGGAGGCTGTTGAGAGAGGAACTCGCCAAGCAGCCCCTGTCGTCAGGCTTCTGTGTTCCCACAGCAGGGTTGATAGGGGACCCAAGCACAGACGAAAGCCCCGCTGGCAGTGGGAAGGATGCCGGCCCCCATGGTCAGGATCCTGGGCCTCTGCCTGGAAGAAAAATGGATCCCAGCCCTGGAGATGGGATGCTTATGGGCAGGCGGGGGCGACTGTTGACCCTCCTGTGGGTCAGGTGTGTCACTTGCCTTATTCAATCCAGCCCTTATAGAGACCCTGAGAGGATGGTACAGACAACCCGTTTGACAGGGGAGGAAACTGAGGCTCAGGGAGACCCCCGTGCCCAGAGTCACACAGCTGGTACTTGGCACAGCTGGGGTTTTAGCTGAGATCTGTCGGGCACTAAAGCTATGGATTAATTGCCGGACACGCACCTGAGAGGGAGAGATTCATTCTAGTTCTCATTTTTCTCAAAACCTTCCGGTGCTGTCCAAATGGGTTGTCATCAGTGAATGAGTGCTGGATGCGGGATTGGAGACCGAGAATGTCCTCCTTGGTGATTGATCCTAACAAGGAGTGAGATTCTGTGGCTACTTGAAATTTGATACATTAAACAAAAGGCAAGTTTTGCTTTCCAGCACTGCTGTTAACTCTGCCACCAAGTCAGATTCCTGCAGAACCTACTTTAATGAATAAGCCAAGCAGAGTTTATAATTGATAGCTGGCTACATCTGGGACTCCTGCCGTTGGAAGCAGCTTGTTCTGTTGAGTAGGTTAAACATTACTCTCCTCATTGTGCCAGGACAATTCGTTTGCTGCCTCAGAAGATCCTCTCTCTACTGGGTGGAAGGAAAGAGCCTGGGTTTTGGAGTGAAGCCCAGCTCCACCAGTGTCTACAAGCACTGTGTTGTCTCGGGTGGGTCTTGTTGTCTCTGAGCCTTGGTTTCTTCCTTGTGAGGCCTGGGAGAAGACCCTAGGGTTCATAGGCTTATTTGGAGGATTTGACTGGCGCATGTTTACAGACCACAAGGTATATTGTCCGAAGTGGGCAACTATTGCTCCCTCCTCCAAGTTCGGGCATGAAGTGTTGGGGATGGGAAGCTGCCCTTACCTCCTGCCAAATAACTCTGCCCCTCTCTCTGTACAGAGAAAGAGAAAGACCCCAAGTACTGGCAAGACCAAGCTCAACAGACCCTAAAACATGCCCTGGGGCTTCAGAAGCTTAACACCAACATAGCCAAGAATGTCATCATGTTCCTGGGAGATGGTGAAGCCTGGGGGCCTGGGGGAGGGGCTGGGCAGGGCACCTAGGTGGGAGGGAGCCCAGGGCCCCAGGCTGAAGGGGCTGTGTTGATGAGACTGGGGCTTTGGGGGGAGGGTGTTTAAGAGGATGGGGGGGGACAGGCTGTGGACCCTAGAGGTCTGCTCTGCCAGGCTGTCCCCAAGGGTCTGGGGAGAGAAGGGAGAAAGGGGCCACTAGTCACACTTTCAGAGGTGCACCCTGGTGCCACTGCCCCAGCCTGCCTTGGCACAAAACCAGAGAGCTCTGGGTACCCGAGAAGGCTCACTAGAGAGGTAGGGAGCCAAAGAGACTGAGGCCCCCACTCCCTTCTGCAGGGATGGGTGTCTCCACGGTGACAGCTGCCCGCATCCTCAAGGGCCAGCTCCACCACAACCCTGGGGAGGAGACCAAGCTGGAAATGGACAAGTTCCCCTTCGTGGCCCTCTCAAAGGTGAGCCCCAGCCCCAAGCCCTCCTGGCCCAAGCTTACCCCCTCTCAACTTGGCAGCTGGAGCAAGGGGCAGGGGATTGAATTTCGCTGGAAGCTCGCATAAGCCCGCTGTGGGCCCGCACGGCCATCAGACCTTCTAGTCCCCGAGGCCCCGCTGTGAACAAGGAGGGTAGCAGCCACTTCCTGAGACTGATTTTGAGGCTTTTAACTCATTGATTTAAAAATCTTTTTATTGAAGTGTAGCATACATAGAAAAAAGTGCACAAGTGTACAGCTTGAATTCTCACACACTGCACGTTTGTATAACCAGCATCAGGTCAAGCAATTAGATGTGACAGCAGCCAGAGGTCCCCTCGAGTCCCGCTCCAGCCCCTAGACCCACTGAGAGTAGCCACTGTCCTGACTTTTAACACCATAGATTAGCTGCGCCTGCTTCTTATTTCATATAAACGGGATCGTGCAGTGTACAGCTGTCCCTCGGTATCTGTGGGGGACTGATTCCAGGACCTGCCAAGGATACCAAAATCCAAGGATGCTCAAGTTCCTGATATAAAATGGTGTTAGTATTCACATATAACCTATGCACATCTTCCCGTATACTTTAAACCATATCTAGATTACTTGTAATACCTAATACAGTGTAAATACCATGTAAATAGCTGTTACACTGTATTTTTTAGAGAATAATAACAAGAAAATAAGTCTGTATGTGTTCAATACAGATGCAATTTTTTCCCCAAATATTTTCTTTTTTTCTTTTTTTTTTTAAGAGACAGGGTCTTGCTCTGTTGCCCAGGCTGGAGTGCAGTGGCATCATCATAGCTCACTGCAACCTCAAACTCCTGGGCTCAAACGATCCACCTGCCTCAGCCTCCCAAGTAGCTGGGACTACAGGTGTGCGCCAACACACCTGGCTAATTTTTCTTATTTTTTTGTACAGATGGCGTCTCACTATGTTGCTTAGGCTGGTCTTGAACTCCTGGCCTCAAGCGATCCTCCCACCTTGGCTTCTCAAAGTGCTGGGATTACAGGCATGAGCCACTGCGCCCGGCCTTTCCCGAATATTTTCAGTCTTTGGTTGGTTGAATCCATGGGTGCAGAATCCACAGATATGGAATCCATGGAGGGCCAACTGTATACTCTTTTGCATGCAGTTCCAGGTTATTCGTTCTCTCCCAAGGCGGTTCATGAAGTTAGTTAGATTATCTCACCTCAGAGACGTTTTGGTTTTGGTTCCCGATCACTGTAATAAAATAGATATTGCAGTGAAGTGAGTCATATGAATTTTTTGGTTTCCCAGTGCATATGCAAGTTGTGTTTACACTATACTATAGTCTATTAAGTGTGCAATAGCATTATGTCTAAAAAATGTACATACCTTAATTAGAAAATACTCCATTGCTAAAAAATGCTAAAGCAGTGAGCACATGCTGTTGGAAAAAGGTCACTGATAGACTTGCTCGACACAGGGTTGCCAGAAACCTTCAATTTGTAAAAAAAAACCCACAGTATCTGTGAAGTACAAAGTGCAATAAAACGAGGTATGCCTGTACCGATGTAAGTTGTTCAACACAGTGCACACTAGTGGTAGCTATTGGTGTTGGTGGTGGGGGTGTTATGTAATAACCTCCAGACACTCTGGGTCACGCCCTAGCTCAGTTCTGGGGGAATAGCAGGGACTGTGGTGCTTTCTGTGCCTTCGAGGTGTTCTCAGGCTGGTGGGAAAGGGAGACAAGAAAATAGTTTCAGGGCCTCTACTAGAGGTTTGAATGGAGGGCGGCCATAGGCGGGCGGCAGAGGAGTCATCTGGGCCTGTTAGTCCTGGCCTCCCCTTCCCCCGCTGCCTTGCCCCTCACCTGCCCACCCTGGCCCCCAGGCCCCCCACTCCTTCAAGAAGCCCCCTACCCTGCCTTCTCCAGGACTTACTGCTCCCCTGCCGCATGCTGGCTCCTGCAGCCCCAGACCCAGAGAGAGAGTCCTCCGTGAACCCTGCCTGGCCCCCACTGCTCTGCCAGCCCCTTCTTCACACGTTGGAGAGCTGGGGTCCTGCTTAGCACTGCCAGGGCGCAGGGAATGGCGGCGGGAAGCAGGCAGCTAGGTGACCCTGTGGCTCGGTGGTGGGGGACCCCAGTGGGTAGCAGGCTCAGCCCAGGCTGCAGGGGGCCTCTCTGTGACCCTTGTGCCCCGGGACCCCATGGTGTGAGTGGAGGGGGTGGGCAGCAGCCGGGCTGTCTCTTGACCCTCTTCTCCCACCTGCAGACGTACAACACCAACGCCCAGGTCCCTGACAGCGCAGGTACCGCCACCGCCTACCTGTGTGGGGTAAAGGCCAATGAGGGCACCGTGGGGGTGAGCGCGGCCACCGAGCGCACCCGGTGCAACACCACCCAGGGGAATGAGGTCACCTCCATCCTGCGCTGGGCCAAGGATGCTGGTGAGTGGCGCAGTGGGGCAGTTTTTCCAACTGTACAATGGGGAAAGGGTAGGAAATGGTGCCCTCTGGGGCACCCAGCTCTGATCTGGGCATCCATGGAATATTCCTGGGATCCCTCCCACGACAAAGAGGCTGGTGGTTCAGGGCTTGCTCAGTTGTGGGTTCTGGTCCCAGTTTATTTCCTTGAGTCTATTCATTTGACTATAAAATGGTCATGAGAACGTAGCCCCTCATAGGTTTAGAGAGAAGAGGGTAAAGACCTAGCCCAGTGCCAGCCCTGTGGGGTTCAGGAAATGTCTCCTCCTTCTCCCTTCCTGAAATTGGGAGGCCTGGCCCATGCTCCCTGGAACTTTGCAGTCGGGGGATGAGGCTGGCTGACATAGGAGGCAGGACCACACTCCACCTGCGATCCCTTGCGAGGGGTCCCTGGGGGGCTTCCTGTAGGTGTGGGATTGTGTGGGGTCCTTGATGGAGGGGACGACTCTGGCCCAGCTGCTCACAGCTCAAGGGGCCCCGGGGATGGGGTGAGGGTTGCAGAGGCAGAGTGTCCCAGCCTTCAGACTGTTTGGAAGCCACCACCCCCTTCTTGATACAGATGGGGAGACTGAGGCTTGGGCAAGCAGTGGAACTCACAGGAGGCCAGTCTTGTGCTGGGAGAGAGGGGGAGAAGGCAGCTGGGACTCCCCATCTGCAGACGAGCCAACCACTCTTCTCCCCCACCCCAGGGAAATCTGTGGGCATCGTGACCACCACGAGAGTGAACCATGCCACACCCAGTGCCGCCTACGCCCACTCGGCTGACCGGGACTGGTACTCGGACAACGAGATGCCCCCAGAGGCCCTGAGCCAGGGCTGCAAGGACATCGCCTACCAGCTCATGCATAACATCAGGGACATCGATGTGAGTGCCAGGGTGTGGCTGGGGCGTGGATGGGGTGTGTGAGGTGGGGCCTGTGCTGGTCAGGAGGCCTCAGGCCCAGGCTGGCCCGGGACAAACAGCCAGGCCTGCCTCCCCACACACCTGGGAGGAGATTTGCGGTTGGGGCAGGCAGGCACTGTAGGATTTCTCTGTGGTGGGGGAGTACCCAGAGATTATTCCATAAACTGGAACCTGGTGCTGCACCCCACCCCCAGCCCCCACAATACAAGGGGGTCTGTCTGAGGAGAGGACCTGCCCTGCACATTCACACGTGCACAGACAGAAAGGCATTTGCTAGCAGTGTGACCTTCGATCGGTTCCGTAACCTCTCTGAGCCTTCCCTTCCACAGCCCCTTTGTGAGCTGTACCTGCCTCATAAGCCCCCTCCAAGAACTAAATAAAATAATCCCTGTAGAGTGCAGCACAGGGCCTGACACCCAGTGAGTGCTCAGAAAGCAGTAGTAGCATTTGTGCGTGAGCCACGTCCTTGCCCTGAACGTGCTTCAACACACTGAACAGGCAAATGTTGTCCTTCTGGTGCTCGGACAGACCCTTACTCTCTGTTCTTAAGTGAGAACTTCTGGCTTGTTCCTTTTCAGGCTTTTATTACCTCCTGTGGGGGGTGGGACAGGGGGTCTGAGGGACTTCAGCCCCCTGAGTCTGGAACCGGCATTCAGGGGGCTCAGAAATCCCCAGGCCACAGCTGCCCCTCACCCCTCCTCCCCAACACTGGACAAACTCACCTACCCTCTGTCCTCCGTGCAGTTGCACCCAATTCCTGGGTGCCACCTGGCCCCTCTACCAACTCACATCTGCCCTTCTCCAAGCAGTGGGTCAGATGCCCCCTTTAAGGACACAGTCCTGTTGAGACCTCTTTCTTAGTGGGCAGACGTCTGAGACAATAAGCCACGCATCTTGGCTTTGCCTCCAACCGATACATAGCCTGGGGCAAGTCCCTTCCCCTCCCTGAGCCTCAGTTTCCCCACCCGTGCAACAAGAACAGATAGCCACACCTGCCTCCTCCTGGGGCCATTGGAGGCCACGATGAGGTCATGGACGTGAGAACATTTGTTGTGTAAGCAAAGGGTATAATTACAGGCTGCTCTTTAGAGGGCTTTGGCGGCAGCAGCCTGAGATGGGGGATAGGAGCTTAAGGGAAAACCGAGGGGAGGGAAGACGTGTCAGGAGGGGGGTAGGAGGTGAGGAGGGGGGTCCATGGGGCCCTGGGGTGGGGGTGGGGCCACAAGCCAGGGAGTAAGCGCAGAGGGGAGGACCTGTGTGGGGACTTTCTTTCCTAGCTGCTTCTGTCCCTCCACCACCACCCCGAAGCCCCCCAGTCCCCAGGCTGTACATGAAACAAAAATCTTGGTGTCCGCCCTGAAAATAAATATCTGTTGCTTTTAAAAAAAGGAAGAAAGAAAGACACAAACCCAAACCCCAAAGCCAAACAGCAAGTCTGTTATTTGGGAGTTTAATGAGCCCGTGTGAAGTCCCTGCTGGGGCTGGAAACGATGAGGCTCCAGGCAAGAAGATTGGGGGCTTCGTTTTCCACTCTGGAAATGCCAAGGGGTCAGGTTCTGTGGGAACTGGGGGGGGCAGGGATCTGTGACCTGGGGTCCCCTTCTTCCCTGCACAGCCTGCCCCACCCCCAGGGCTCCTGGCTGCAGCGGGGGGTGAGGACCTTGCCTCTCAGGAAACACTTTTGTCTTCACTTCTTCTGGCTGTAGGAATCCTTTCCATTGACAGCCACCCCTGGGTGCTGGGGACAGTGCTGGATGACTGCACTTCCTCCTGTGACAGTCCTGTGGGTGGGCATTAGTCCCATTTTATAGATGGGTAAACTGAGGTGAGAGAGTTTAGGTGGCAGGTGCCTGGTGTCAGTAAACAATAGAGTCAGGGTTCAAACCCAAGTCTGACCTCAAAAGCCCATAGCCTTTCTAGGTCCCAGTGACCCAGCCTGGTCCTGGGGCACCTGCCCTACCTCTACCGCTATCCTGGACTCCTGGCTCCCTCTCCACCCCATAGAACCTGAGTTCTAGGTGGGAAACAGTGTGGAGGGTAGAGCACGGGGTCCATGAGATGCCTGGGATGGTGGCTCCAGGGCCAGCCTCAGCTGGGCTCTGGTCTCCCAAGGTGTCCGCCGGGGGCAGCGGCCTGGGCTGGTGCCCACGGTGACAAGAGGACACTAGTGTGGTGGTCACCACGGGCGGCTGCTGTTATGCTCTTGGCCCCTGTTTTAAAAATAGTCAGGACTTCAAACATGGATTCCCAAGGAAAACAAACATCCCGCGTCCGTCTGCCCGCGTGCACCAGCCGCGGTGGGTAAAATTAGCCTGGTGGTGACTACACAGCCGTGAGGCCTGGCCCTGCTGTTTGCGCAGGCTGCGGTGGGCTGGCTCCCAGCTGGGCTGCCCCAAAGACCTCCCTGGCTGGGGCCTCTCCCTGCACGCACACTGTGAGAGAGGAGGCTCTGGGAGCCCCCGCCCTCCGCCCACGGACACAGCAGGGCCCTGGTGCCAGAGTCAGAGGAGCCCCTGGTTCGAATCCTGGCTCTGCCACTTACTGGCTATGTGGACTTAGGGGGGAAAAAACACTTCTGTGCCCATTTCTTTATTTGGAAAACAGGTTAAACAGGATTATTTGCAGCCTTGGGATGAAGTTGAGTAAGATTATGTGTCTTAAGTGTTTAGTGCCTGACATACAGTGAGTGCTCTATAAGTGTCCTTATTCTTATAAAGGTGGGGGTTTTGCATCAGGCTTCTGGGAAGCCAGATAAGGTGGGTTATCAGTAAATCTGACATTTCGCCCAGAAGCCCCAGACCACAGTCCTAACAGACTCATGATCTCCCCATGCGGGAAGTGTGAGGCTCAGAGAGAACTGAACCTTGACTCACCAGCTGGGCAAGTGTCCATACCGTCCCTGAGTGCAGTGTCCAGGCCGGGACATCTTGGAACCCTGCAGTGCTGATCACTCCTGTCCCTTTAGGTGATCATGGGAGGTGGTCGGAAGTACATGTACCCTAAGAACAGAACTGACGTGGAGTATGAGATGGACGAGAAGGCCCGGGGCACGAGGCTGGACGGCCTGAACCTCATTGACATCTGGAAGAGCTTCAAACCGAAACAGAAGGTAGCCCATTCGGGAGCTGGGTGGCTACAGAGGTGGCCTTCGGTGGGGTGGGACATGGTGAGCCCTCTCTGAGCCTGTGGTCTCCTGCACAGTGGGGCTCATAATTGTTCCCTCCATTGGCTCAGATGGTCTAAGAGGCATATGAAGGGCACGTGGTAGGTGATCAATCAACTCCTTCCTGCAGAGGAGAGCCCCAGGGACAGGCAGGCGATGGGGTGGGTAGGGGGCAGAATAACCTGCGTGGGAATTCTGTCACCGAAGCCCTGCTGTGTGGCCCCTGGCTGGGCATGAGACACAATGGGTGAAAGACAGTCAAGGAACCATGAAAGGCTGTGTGCACAGATGGGGGAGCCTGGGCCTCCAGGCACCCCAGAGGAAACAGGCCACAGGGAGGGGCCAAGAAGCCCTGAGCAGGTGGGAGGACAGGGCGGACGAGGCAGCACTGGATGGCTGGGAGGAGGAACGGTGGGCCAAGGAGTGGGGTGGAAGTCCTCGCAGTGAGACCCCTTGGCTGGGGGAGGGAATGGGCTGGGGAAGGGGGGTGCTGGAGCTCCTGAAGGACCCCAAGCTCTAGCTCCTTAGAACAGCCTCTGGCCCTTTAAATCTGTGTTGTCGGCCCCCTGGCCTGGGGCAGCTGGGGTCTGGAAATGACTGTGGTCAGGGCTGAAGACAGTGGGAGCAGCCTGGCAGCCACTTTGATGTCACTCTGGGGTTGGGTTTCTGAGAGTTCCAGGACTGGCCCCTGGGGAGGCCTCGTGGGATGAGGCTGTGCCAAGAACGAGGTGGGGGCAGGGGCCGGGAAGGGCCCCCACAGAGTCGGTGGGGGTGTGGGACCGCGAGGCTGTGAGCCCTTTCCATTCCCAGGCTGCGCTGGAGCCCCTTCCCGCCCGAGCCAGAGAGACACCTCCCCTCCCAGCCTCAGTTTCTCCTCATGGAACATGGGGCCAGAGCTTAATCCTTCATGCCCAGGCAGGGTGCTTACCCAGGAGCTGGGTCTAGACCCCCAGGAAGTGGGGAGAGGGCCCATACCATGGCCCCGAGCCTGGCCAGATAGAGTCGCTGTTGGGTCCTGTGTAGGCCGTTCATCCCTAGAAAATCGTGCCTTAAGAGTGGGTTCCATTGAATCACAACTTGGTAAGAGAATTTAAAAAAAAAAAGTGGGTTTCAGAATCAGTTTCACCTTTACCACCTACTTGCTATGCTGTCTGTGGGCCTCAGTGTCCTCATCTGTAAAGTGGGAATAACAGCCCTACCTACCTCATGGGGCTGATGTGAGGATTAAACGAGAGAACACAGGAGAGCCATCCCTATGAATCAGGGATTGGGGTGCCAGGGCCCTACTTTCTTAGCCTCCCCCCTAGCAGCTCCTGAGGTTTGAAAACCCCTGATCCCAATGCCATTGCCCAGACAAGGCAGGGGGTCTCCTAGGGACACATGGTTGTTCTTGGCAGTGCTGGGACCCCCAGTCCAGGCCCAGCCCCGACAGCCTCTCTCTGTGGTCTTTATGCCCTGGGAAAGCCACCCTTCCTTTACCTCCCCTCCTAGATGGGGTCCCCAAGGCAGAGCTGGGGCTTTGCTTCCTCCCTGGCTCTCCACAGCCCCGAGAACCCACAGCCCATACCCATGAGCAGTACTCCAGGCCCTTCAAGACCTGTGCCTGCCTCTTCTTTGCCCCAGGATCCCTCCTGCCTGGAATATGCCTCCCTGACTCCAAGCTGATCAACTCCTATTTATCCTTCAAGGCCCCATTAGGACATCACCTCTACCACAAAGCCCTCCCTGATCCTGCCTCCAGGCTCAAGGCCCTCCTGATGTCTCCGAATTCTCACCCCCCTGCATTGCACATTATCTTGGCCTATTTATTTGTCATTTCTTGAGGTCAAGAATGGTAGGTTCTCAGGGAGGGATTGTTAAATGACAGAGGAAGCAATCAAATGCCCCAGACTCTGAGTCCAGCTGGGGTCAGTCCTCCTGACTCTCCCCAGCCCCCGGCATGTGCTGATACAGGCCCTTCCTTCTAGCACTCCCACTTCGTCTGGAACCGCACGGAGCTCCTGACCCTTGACCCCTTCACCGTGGACTACCTCTTGGGTAAGTGGAGAGGTGGAGTGGAGGACACTCAGCTGGGAGCCTGGTGGCCGGGGCTGTGTGAATCCAGCACCCAGGATAAGGCCGCGGCCTGCCCCCGACTTGGGCCTTTGCCCTCAGGCTTTAGGACCTGGGAGGGGCAAGGAAGGGGCTTCTGGTTCCCTGAATCAGGCCTGAAATCTGCTGGCTGTGCAGGGGGAGTAGCCCCTTTGGCACAAGGAGAAGCTGAAGGTCACGCACACAACTGAGTAGGGTGTGGCCCAGGCAATTTAGAATCCTGGCTGAGAACTAGGACTTAAACAGCTCCTGAGGCCGAGCATGGTGGCTCACGCCTGCCTATAATCCCAGCACTCTGGGAGGCCGAGGTGGGAGGATTGCTTGAGGCTGGGAGTTCAAGATCAGCCTGGGCAATATAGTTAGACCCCATCTCTACAGAAAATTTTTACAAAGCTGGCCATGATGGCACATATCTGTAGTCTCAGCTACTCCGGACGCTGAGGAGGAGGATCGCCTGAGACCAGGAGTTTGAGGCCAGTCTGAACAACGTAGCAAGACCCCTGTGTCTACAAAAAATAAGAAACATTAGCCAGGCATGGTGGTGCGCACCTGTAGTCCCAACCACCTGGGAGGGTGAGGCAGGAGGATCACTTGAGCCCAGGAGTTCAAGGCTGCAGTGAGCTATGATCACACCACTGCACTCTAGCCTGGGTGGCAGGGTGTGACCCTGTCTCGAAAAAACAAAACAAAACAAAACAAAAACAGCTGCTGGGCTGTGGAGCCGGAGACCTGGAGTCAGCTCTACAGTGTGGCAAGGGCACGTACCAGCCAGATTGTCTCTGCTGGTCCTGACAGAGAATGGGGAGCAGGTGGGGGCCAGGGGCAGCTCCAGTCTTGGTGGAATGAGGCCCTGGGCACCACCATGCAGACAGCTGGGTCCTCTTTCCCAGCTGGCTGTTGTGCTGAGCAAGTGGTGGCAAAATCTCCAGAAAACATCTCCCAAGGAACACAGCTCAGGGTCCTGGGTGTGTCCTTGGAGATTATGGGCTCAGCTGTGCACCTAGAGGATCCCCCAAATGCATACATATGGCCCCCTGCTTGCTTGGGTACACAGCACACACCCACCATCACACACAGACTGTGGGAAGCTGTGTGTGTACCCCTGTAGCTCGTGGGTCTTAGAGCCAGAGTGCTGGATTCAAATGCAGCTCTACCACCTCTAAGCTGTATAACCTTGGGCAAGTAGTTTCTCCTCTCTGTGCCTCAGTTTCCCCACCTATGAAGTAGGGATCATGACTTGTCTATAAAATGGAGATGATGGTAGGGCTGGGTTGTCACGAGCATTCCATGAGCTCGTGTGTTGTATAAGTCATCTATTTCTGCATAAAAAATTATCTCAAACTTAGTTTAAAACAAGAGTTTCCTTGGGTCAGGAGCTGGGAGCAGCTTAGCTGGGTCTCTCATGAGGCTGCAGTCACCAGAAGGCTTGACTGGGCCTGGAGCTTCCAGGGTGGCTCACTCACATGGCTGGCAAGTTGGCTATGGCTATTGCCAGGAGGCCTCAGTTCCTTGTCACATGGATCTCACCATAGAGTGGCTCGAGTGTCCTTACAGAGTGATGTCTGGCTTCCCCCAGAGACCCAAGAGTGTGTAAGGCAGAAACCACAATGCCTTATGCCCTGGCCTTGGAAATCACACACCATCGTCTCAGCAGTATTCTATTGGGATATTCCATTGGCTACAAAGGCTCACCCTAGTCAGCATGGGAGGGGAACACACAAGGGTGTGAATTGCAGCAGGCAGGGATTATTGGGTGCCATCTTGGAGGCTAGCTCCTGCCTGCTTCCAGAGCACTTAGAACAGCACGTGGTAGAGTGAGCACTCTGTTCATTGGAACTCTTTGTTTGGCTATGCACACATTCACAGAAGGGCAAGGTGTTCTGGAAGGAAAACAGAACCAGAAACACCAGCACAGGACACACATGGAACCTTGTGCCGTGACAAAGAATGGATCACTCTCCTTATCTCACAAGTGAGAAAGCCAAGCCCAGTGAGCAGAAGGGACAGTGACCCCAAACCTTCTGCTGTTCCACTGCATGAGCTACTGTGCCCTTCAAACACAACATGTAAATGCTACCCTATCGAGTCCAGGCCACAGTGCTGTGTCCTGGGCCCTGCCAGCTGGAGGTGGACTGATGGATTTGAATCCCAGATCTGCCACTTCCCAGCTGAAAATAGCAAGTTATTGAACACCAGAGCCTCAATTTCCTGCTCTGTACAATGAGCCTGGTGGTCCTCTCACCATGGTGGTGGTGGGGGAGATGAAAGGAATTATGGGTACAATTCTGGGCCCACAAGAGCCACCCAGATAAGGATCCTTCCCCCCCACTGCACTTTGCCCCTGAGCCTGTGTTCCCTGAGACACCCCAGGTTCCTTGGGGTCCTCCTAGCAGGGTCACAGGATCTCAGCATCCACACCCTCCTCGCGTCTTCCTCAGGCCTCTTCGAGCCAGGGGACATGCAGTACGAGCTGAACAGAAACAACGTGACTGACCCGTCACTCTCCGAGATGGTGAAGGTGGCCATCCAGGTCCTGAAGAAGAACCCTAAAGGCTTCTTCTTGCTGGTGGAAGGTAGGGGCCCCAGGCCTGCTGAGAGGGAGCTTCTGGAAACACGGCCCTGGTGTCAGGGGATGGGGCGGTCCAGCTTTCAAGAGAACTGTGGCCAGTGTGGAGTGAGGGGAGCAAGCACTTTGGGAGGATGGGTTGTGCATGGGTGGGGCATGCCCTGGAAGCTCCCGGCCCAGCAAGCTGGTCTCCCTTGGGCCTGGAGATGGTGCATCAGGCCCCCCGTCCAGGAGGGCTTCCTGAGAGAGGAGGCAGGTTACTGCCTTTCTTGGAGCCCCGGCTCTGGAGGAGCAGGCAGGCCCTGGCTTTGCCACGCTGTGTGCTGCTGTTCACAGGGTTGTCCAGCGCTGTCGAGAGGCCTGGGAGGCAGGCCTGAGTTCTCGTCCTGGTGCAGCCACCTACTGGCTGTGTGACCTCTACCTGTGTATTTCTGTAAAATGAGGCCAAAAATAGTCCCCCTCTCCTAGTAGGGCGATTAGCCTCCATTGTGTCCAGAGACATAAAGTACTTGGAACAGGACTCAGCAAGGAATAAATCCTCAGTGTTTCTATTATTAGCATTATCGTGATCACACAATAGCTAAGGCAATAACAATAGGAAGTGTGAGGAAGTGATAAAGGTTCCAGAATCTTCCAAAGTTCTAACAACGGTTACCTTCTGTGGTTCCTCATGTGGCCTTGCTGAGATCTGCACGCATACACACCTACACGCACGCACACACGTGCTCTCGCCACACATGCATACACACTCAGGCCTCGCCACCTTCCAGAGGCTAGTGGCCACCAGCCCAGCTTGGCTGCTTTCTTGCCAAACCCCGGGGTTCCCACTCAAGCACGGCGGTCTCGGCCTGGCCCTGAACAGGCCTCTGACGCCGAGGAACCAGCCAGGAACCAGTGGTGGCGAGCACGGGCTCCCCCGGGAGCGGGCCTCTTTGTGAGCAGGGCCAGGACAGCCCGCCAGGCCAGCTGCTCCCAGAGCCACAACAAAGGGAGGACCCGCCCTGCCAGCCACCGGGCCGGTGGGGAGGCGCAGGCTGCTGGGAAGAGAAGGGCCGCCTGGCGCCCAGGCTCAGGACCCTCAGAGCCGGGAGTGTCCACCCAGGCAGCGCCCTCCTGTTACAGAGGGGAGGCGTCCCCTGAGGTCACACAGCCCTCAGCTGCTAGGCCAAACTTGCAGCCAGGCCCCTGCGCTCGCCCAGAGGGAGGTGCCATGGGATTCAGGCTCCAGCAGGCCTTTGTGGAAGCCTGCTGTGGGTACCGCCCAGGCACAGAGGACTTTCGCCAGCTCCCGTGCTTTCTGTTTAGAGGGGATGTATTCAGGGTGGCGATGGGAAAACAGGGGCTTTAGGTGAGTCACACCTGAATTCACATCCCAGCAAATCCCAATACGGGCACATCCTTTCCCCACTCTAGGCCTCAGTTGCTCCATCTGTAAGTAGGGCTGCCCAGGAGTGTTGTGCCTGGCATGTCCTAGGACTCAGGCATGCTCCCCCCGCCCACCTCCCTGAAGTCTTGAGCAACCCCTTCAAGCAGCTTGAGAGACCGTGCTGGGAGCGGAGTGGGGCGGTGGGAAGAGCACATGCTTTCCAGTCTGGTGGATCTGCCTGGAAATCTTGGCTCTGTGCTCTCCACACGTGTGCCTTTGGCCAGGGACCCTCCCTTTCTGGCCTCTGTAAGGTTGAACGGCTGCATAAGATGCCCGGGATGTGGGGCTGGCGCAGAGTAGTGCCCGCGAAGGTTGCCGTCCTGCCCTCCCAAAGATGAGCTGACCTGGCAGTGTCAATGGGGTTTGGGGTACAGACCTTTTTCCCCTTCCCTCCTCACCCGAGGCCTTTGCCTTGGTGTCCCAAGGAGGCAGGATTGACCATGGGCACCATGAGGGCAAAGCCAAGCAGGCGCTGCACGAGGCAGTGGAGATGGATCAGGCCATCGGACAGGCGGACGCCATGACCTCTTTGGAAGACACTCTGACTGTGGTCACTGCTGACCACTCCCATGTCTTCACCTTTGGCGGATACACCCCCCGTGGCAACTCTATCTTTGGTAGGTGGGCCTCCATCAGGGTGGGCACTGGGGCACTCCAGGTTCTCCTGTCTGCCTACCTGAGAGCAGGAGTGGGTGGGAGAACCAGCAAGCCCAGCACGTGGCCGGGACTCAGTGGGAGAAAAAGTTACTGACAATGGTGGGAGAACACAGGGGAGGGGTGCAGGGGTTGGGTGCATGATTGGGTGGACAGGCAGGTGGGTGGACAGGTGGCTACATGGCCAATGGATAGAAGAGAAGGTGGGAGATGGATGAGGAGGGGAGAGGATGGATGGACGGATGGACGGATGAGAGGGATGAGGGCACAGTGGAAATTAGGGGATGGTTGGCTGGAAGTAATAGAGTTAGGAAGGCAGTTCATGGAGGTGGTACAGGGCCCTTCAAAGAAGATCCTGGGGGTTGCCAAGCTACTGAGGAGCCTAATCTGGGGGCTGGGTACTGCCCTCCCAGTGCTCCAGCATGACCCCTGGACATCCCTCCCCATGTAGGTCTGGCCCCCATGCTGAGCGACACAGACAAGAAGCCCTTCACTGCCATCCTGTATGGCAACGGGCCTGGCTACAAGGTGGTGGGTGGTGAGCGAGAAAACGTCTCCATGGTGGACTATGGTGAGACCCAGGGCTGGGAGGGGCAGGGTACCCCTCGGGGAGGGGCTTGGGAGTAGAGTGTAAGCTTGTGGCCTAGCTCAGGGGTCTCAGAATGTCTGAGGCTTGAGTCAGAACAACCTCAGTTTGAATCACCTTCTATAATTTAGCAGCTCTGGGACCTTGGGCACATAAGTTCACCTTTCTCAGCTTCAATTTCCTCCATAAAAGTGTTCTACCTTCCAAGGTTACCTGAAGGACTATACGGGTCTGCGCTTAGCATGGTGCCTGTCACATGTAGGTGCTTGACACGTTGACACTGTCATTTGTGCCGGCTATACAATATTCCAATATATGAGACTTCACAGTTCATGTTCAATGCCATATTGTTGAACATTCATTTGTTCTTGTTACCCCCAGTGGTCCCTGAGGGGTTTAAAGGTACAGCCAATTGTAAGAGGCTCTGCCTCTCGACTCTGCCCTGCTAATGCAAACAGCCCAGATGAAGTTAACTTGCTCTGTTGGGGGCTGAGAAGGCAGGCTTCTGTGTCAGAGCAGGCTCAGGTTCAAATCTTGTGGCCTTGGGAAATGTGCTGGGTCTCAGTTTCCTCCTCTATAAAATGGGAGCATTCAAGCCAGCCTGGAGTGGGGACAGAGAAGCTGCCACCAGGCTGGCAGGCTTTTAGCAAACATTTCTTCTGGCCTACAGCTCACAACAACTACCAGGCGCAGTCCGCTGTGCCCCTGCGCCATGAGACCCATGGTGGGGAGGACGTAGCTGTCTTCGCCAAGGGACCCATGGCGCACCTGCTGCATGGCGTCCACGAGCAGAACTACATCCCCCATGTGATGGCTTACGCGGCCTGCATTGGGGCCAACCTCGACCACTGCACCCCAGCCAGCTCGGTGGGCAGCCCCACCCCAGGCCCCCTGCTGCTCCCGCTGGCCCTACTCCCCCTGAGCAGCCTGTTCTGAGGGCCCAGCGCCCGGGCACCGCGAGCCCACGACAGATGCCAACTTCCCACTCCTGGTGCTGCCCTCTGCCCGCAGCCCACACCTCAGGGGGCCAGGAGGCGGAGGCCTGCGTAGCCTCCCTCCGCAGCTGCCGGAAAAGGGGCCCAGGAAACCAAAGTCTGCTGCCCACCTCACTCGTCTCTGGAATCCTGCACGGGGCCCAGACCAATTCCTGGCCTCCAGCCTTTGCTCCCCCCACCACTGCCCTTTGGCCAACAGGGTAGGTTTCTCTTGGGCAGGCAGAGAGCACAGACTGCAGAAATTCTCAAAGCATCTTATTTTTCTAGCAAACAAACATACTTCTCCAGATCCAGAGGCCCTGCAGCCTCCATGGAACATTCCGGATCTGACCCATTCCTATCTCCTTCCCTCTAGAACCCACCAGGCCCTACTGTGTTCATGTCCCTGTCCCCAGGCCCAGCCTTCCCTGCAGGGGAGACCAGTTCTCTGTCCTCAGGACAGGGTTTTGCTCACTCCAAGGCTGCCCAGGGCTCCCAGGAAGCTACCCCAGGGTGGCCTGGGCCGGGAAGAGCAGCCTAGCTGGGCCGACACTCCCTGGCTCTGAACACACATGCCAGCTCCTCTCTGAAGCGACTCTCCTGTTTGGAACGGCAAAAAAAATTTTTCACTTTTTGGTGGTGGTTAAAAGGAACACAAAACATTTAAATAAAACTTTCCAAATATTTCTGAGGACAGAGCTGGGTCTTTGTGGTTAGTGAGAAAAAGACTGAAATAAACTTTCTCTGGGGAGAACTGGCCTCAGGGCCAGGGTACAGGTGGGTTGGGCAGGGTGGTAGCGGCCTCTGGACAAATCTGTGCCTCAGTTTTCTTACCCATGAAATGGGAGACAGCCCACTTCTGGGTGGCCATGAGGATTAAAGTAGTGCCTCTGTGCCCCAAAACCCACAGCAAGGAGGACTTCAAGGGCCCCGTGGCACCCCTACTTCATGGCACCCACAAACAGCACTATATACCCTGGGCTGCTTCATTCATTGAACAAATATTGAGCACATGCGAGGCACTGTATTCAGCCGTAAGAATTTGATCGTGAACAAGGCAGACATGCTCCTTGCCCTCACAGAGCATCACCCTGGCTTACTGATTGTGGTCTTTTCATCCCTAATGTTCACAAACGTGGGTACCGGACTCAGGACTGCACTTGACATTGGGGGGTATACACAGGTGCCCAAGTCTGCTCCTCTTGCCTCACTGGAATAAGAATATAAAGATGATAATCATAACAATTAACACGGATCATTTATGATTTGCCAAGCTCTGTGCTTGATGCCTTACACAGATACATTGCATTGAATCCTCATTAGAAAGTAGGTCCCCATCACTCACATCTACAGATGAGGACACCAAGGGTGCAGGAGGTGATGTGATCACCCAAGGCCCCCCAAGCTGTGGAGCTGAGGTTTGAATCCAGGTCTGTCCTATTCCAAAGCTTCTATACTTTATGACATCCTGTGTTTATAAATATGTACAACCTCCTGCCACCCAGGTCCTGAGGCAGACGATACTAATGACTCATAAAACACACCGGTTAAATATAAACTCAGAAAGATGAGAAACCGTATGTCAGAAGTGGACATCCTTGACTGAAAATGCAAACCGAGCAGGTTTCTCTCTGAGCTTCCTAGCAGTCCTGGCAAAAAGGGAAGCACTGCCAAACTGATGCTGGAATAAACATGAAACTATACACATACATTCTAGCCAGGGCAAAGAGACACCTCATCTTGAACCATATAGCGCAGTGTTTTCAGGCATTATTCTCATACCTCCTTCACAATTTTTGCCATATCCCTGTACTATTATTTCCTAAACACTTCTTTAAATTCGCATTTAAGCTGTCAATTGTTAAAAATTCTCCAGGACCTCCTGAAATCACCTCAATGTCTCAGGGGTGTGCAAGCCATACTTGTATCTTAGTCTGGATTTCCCCAGAGGCAGACCCTGGGACAAGAATTTGAGCACTAGTAGCTTGTTTGTAAGAGGAACCCAAAAAGGGCCAATCAGGGGTTGAGAAAGGGTGTCGGGAAAGGAGGGAAGTAGAGAAAGGACTCGCTATTAAGCAGGTCGCCATTGTGAGCAACTAGGGGTCCATCCCACAAAGGCCATCTGGGTAGTGGTGTGGGAGATGCGCTTCAGAGATATCCCACACGAGGGGCGAGGGAGCTGGGGCATCCTTCCACTCTCATGCTACATTGGCTAAGGGCTACTCCTGTGAAAATTAACACTGGCACTTGCCACCTGCCCCTTGAGGGCTGAGGGAAAGCCCCAGGCAAGCTGCTGGAATGTGAAATGCTCAAAAGACATAGACCAGTGGCATCTGTTAAACGCTGGGGTACGCTGACGGGGCTAGAAGCCATGGGCTGTGAGGCAGACAGATGGGGTTCCCTGTTTCTGCTCTGTCCCTTTCTTGGTTCTATGAACTTGGGCAAGTTAGTCAAGGTCCCTGATGCCCCATGCCAAGCACAGTGTCTAGCACATAGTGAGCACTTGGGACCCCAGTAGGAGCAAGGAGCTCTTCCTGCCCAGAATCCAGGCCGTGGGGTGATGTGTCCTTCAAGAACCTGACATTGATGTTGCCCAGGCACCGACTGCTCTAGAGGCTTCCCCACACCTCCCTCACCCAGGCTGGGCCCCGGTCACTCATCACACTGTATTTTAACTGTTGTGGGGTCAGAGTTCTAATTCGAGCCAGGGGTCCCAGGCAGAGGTTCCGGTTCCATCCACATCTAGTTCCCCTAGCCATGGAACTAGACACCAAGGACGATAGTCAGTACCCATGACACAAGGGTTTCCACCGCTCTCAGATGCTTTCTCAGGATGGAAGAACAAAGATGAGTGGACAAATCCTCTTCTATTCACTGAGATAACTCTGTCTTCTGTTAAAGATAAATCTAGAAACCTCAACAACTTACATAGGAAGAACTTATTTCTATCTCAAACAGCAGGTGGTGCCTCTGCCCTGGTGTCTGGGACCCAGGCTCTTTCCACCTTGTGGCTCTGCCACCCCCCTCTACATTCTGGATGTCCTTTCTATCTGCCCAGAACCTTGATGAGGGGAACAAGCCCACCTGCTTTTTAACCACTTCTTCCTAGAAGTGACACACATCACGTCCACTCATAGTCCATTGGCAAGAATTGGTCCTATGTTCCCACCTAGGTGCAAAGGAGGCTGAGAAATGTAGTCTTTGATGGGGCACCACTCCCACCAACACCGCCATGGCAGGGTCTCGCATTTGGTATGGCTGACGTTTGGGGCCAGATAATTCTTCATTGGGGGGGGCTCTCCTGGGCATTGCAGGGTCTTTGGCAGCATTTGTGGCCTCCACTCACTAGATTTCTGGGGGGAAAAACCACTCCCCTGCTCCGGCTGAGGACCTCTGTTGTCTAGTCAGGAAGGGGTGTGGGAAGCTCTCCGGGGGTCGGCTTGGCTTATGCTGGGACTCCCTCCAACTCATACACTCCCTAGTCATGGTTAAACATCCTCACTGTGTTCTACAACACTGGGAAATTTCCCGTAAGATCTAGGTTTCTGGCTTTTTTTGAAAAATTGAGAGATCACGCTAGTAGTGGACCCCATGGTTCTGCAGGGCAGAGGTCAGCTGGAGCTGAGAGATGAGCCCAGCAGGAGAGGGGACCCCCCCTGTGTGCCACAGTCCCCAGCATACCCTGTATTTTTACATAAGCCCCTTCAGATGTAAGTCACCGGTCTCGTCATGGTGAACTGAGCTTGTGGCCCCTGCCTTATTGAGTGCCACATCCTGTGCAGGGACAGGGGACAGACAGTAGACAAGCCCAAGGCTCTGTCTTCAAGGTCATAGCTCACAACAGAGACCTCTAGAGACCACTCCAGTGTGTGGGGAAGCAAGGAGCTGTAGGGGCTGGAGGGGGCACCTAACCAGTGGGCACAAGGGCATGGGCACAGAGGTACAGAGGGCTGTGAGTGAGCTGAGGCTTCACATGGGGAGGAGGACTCAGGGCGTGAGGATAGAGCGGGGAATCTGAAGGGAAATGTCGTGTGGAGAGACCGGCAGGAGAAGCTGGGTTGACCTGAATGACCTGGGGAGCCATGGAAGGCTCTGGAGCTAGGGGGCGAGCATGATTTTTGAAAGATCATCCTGTCGTCAGTTTCAAGGGTACTTGAAGAAGAACTGGAGGCCCAGGGAGCAGCATGGAGGCTGCTGTAACAGACCAGGCAGGAGAAGCTGGGGCTATGGAAGTGGAGATGGGAACAGCCCCAAATATGGCCCTGGGAGCCCAGCTCCTGCCTGTCAAGAAGGAAGCTGGACCAACAGAACAGATAGATCATTAGCAATTCGTATGCTCTGAGATAGAGAGCAGGAGACTGTAGGATGCCTACTGTATGCCACATATCTTACTAAGTGCCCGAGACTTGGCAGTGAAGTTGTCACCTTGAGGGTACATTTTCCACACATACCCTCATCATCCTGTGAGGGTGACCCATATCATCCCCCATTTCACAGATGGGAAAGTTGAGGTTCGGCAGGGCATAGTGACCTGCTCCAGGGCCCGGTGCTTGCAGGTGACAGCTGGAAGTTGAACCCAGGACTGCTTGGCTCCCAATCCATGCTCTCCCCCTTGCCTCCGGGGTGCTAATCTCTCCAAGGAAAACCACCCCAGCTCCATCAGCCACAGAACCATGGGTTCCCTCGGCCCCCCAGAAGCCCAGAAGCTAGGGTGGGGGGTGGTGAGACAGCAACAGCGTTTATAATTAGCCCCTGGCTACACTGGAGACCTCCCACCAGGTTCTAGCCCCTGCAATCTGGGCGGTGGGGGTGGGGATTAAGTTCTCAGAGGAGGATTTGGGCTCCCAAGCTCCTGTGTGGCTTCCTCTGGGCCTCGTTGTGATTCTGCCCCGATCATGGCGCCAGGCTATTTTCTGGCTCCTCAGCAGTCTGTGTGAGCCTTGGGATGGGGATGGGGTGGGGCACATGTGCCCTGCCAGCTAAGCCAGGGGGCAGGCCGGGCTGGGTCCCCCAGTGCCACCTCCCTCCTGCCTGTTGGAACTGACGCCTAGAATCCTTGAGGCGGTGGAAACATAACTGCAGGCACAATCGTGGACATTTCTGTGGTGTTTGCTGAGTACCGGGCACTGTTCCTACGTGCCTCACAGCACACATTAACTCATCTTCCTCCCAACCACCGTCAGGGGGCAGGGACCGTCATTATCCCCACTTCACACATGAAGACAGAAGCAGAGAGAAATTTGGTAACTTCTCAGAAGTCACACTGCGAACAAGGCCTGGAGCACAGAGCCGAGCAGTGTGGCTTCAGCACGCAGGATTTTAATCACACCATTGTACCCTCTGGCGCTGGGCAGGGCTGCACATCAGGCTGGGCTTTCCCCTTTGTTGGCAGTGCCTCAAGCAAGTCGCTTCTCCTCCTGGAGCCTAAGTTTCCTGCGCTGTGATGCGCAGAAACGGAGGGCTCATGTCTGTGGGGGGTGGTGGTCACTAACCACCCAGCCCCTGGTCTTGGGGTGGGGGCCTGGTGGATCACTGCCACCCCCTTGGTGGAGTCTACTGCGCTCATCTGTGGACGCCTTGATCTTGAGGCTCGCACGTGCTGTGCTGGGGTGGGCAGGATTGGGGCGGGCTTACAGGCCATGAGGGGGAAGGAGCAAAAAGGAGGAAGCAGAAAGGTAATTCTGCACAAGTTTGGGGGGGCGGTGGTCAGCAGCTTGGGATCTGTCCTCTTGGCCTGTAAACAGGGAGGGGCACCCACGGCTGTGCCCTTGGGTATGCCCAGCAGCGCACCGAACACTGCCTGCGGGCCCTGTAATCAGCCTCTGGCCCACTCAGGTCACCGGCTGGGAAGAAATGGCAGGGATAGAGCTGAGCCCTGAGGATAGCCAGCTGGGCCAGGGGAAAGGAGGGTCCTGGGGCAAGGCCCGAGCAGCTGCTGCCTGCTCTGGGGGCATGAGCAGGTGTGTCCTGACACCTGCCCTCGGGGTGAGTTTCGGTGCCAGATGGGCCCTTTGTCTGCCCTGAGCCCTCCACTCTTGAGGCTGTCTCCTGGGGCACAGGCCTCTTTCCACAGTCTTCCAGACGAAGCTCAGATTGGAATGGGCTTCTACCGTCCAAGGTAGGAGGGCAGCCCAGAAAGGGTCAGACACCAAGTTGAAGTCACACAGTAAAATGGGCAGAGGAACCCAGCTTCCACCTCCAGCAAAGGGTTCTCATGGCCTTCTGACTCTACGTCAGCTGTGCCTTGGGACCATGGGTGCCGGTGAGAAGGGGGGACTCACAGGTACCCACTGCCTATCTCACTGTGTCCCCAACCCTGTCTCTTCCCACCTTCTAACAACAGTGTCGCTGGCCCCATTTTACAGATAAGAAAACCAAGTTAAAGAGAGTGACTGGGGGCACCGCTATAGCTGTGTCAGAGAAGGCCTGTCTGAGGAGGCGACGTTTGAATTGAGACCCAGTTAGTAAGACAGTGGCCTTGCAAAGATCTGGAGGGAAGATTGTTCCAGGCAGGGAATAAGCAAGCGCAAAGCCCCTGGGGCAGGAATGACAGAAATAAGGTGACATGGCTGGAACCCAGAGAAAACGGGTGGGATGGGGGAGGGGCGTGCAGGAAGCTCATTACACAGAGCACATAGGAGCCTGCATTTTCTTCTGGTTGCAGAAGGGAAGCTGCTGCAGGGTTAGAAGCAGAGACACGATGGGCTTGTGCTTTGGAAAGATCGCTCTGGCTGCTGGGCAGAGACAGCCCCGGGAGTGCCAGGGGCAGATGCCGAAGTACAGTCTGGAGGCCTTTCTGCTGTCCCTGTTGGAGGTGGTGGCAGCTTGGAGCAGCAATGTGTGGTGGTGGCAGGAAGAAGCTGGATCCCAGACATTTGGGAGTTGGTGCCAGCAGGGCTTGCTGGTGGACTGCACGCAGGGAGTACAGGAAATGGTGGAATCAGGCTGAGCACCTGGGTGGATGGAGGTGCCACTATGGATATGGGGGACCAGATTTGGGGAGAAAGGAGAGAGTTGGGTTTGGATCACGTTAAGTTGGAGGTGCCCGTTGGATTTGGAGTGGAGATGCTAGGTAGGTGGTCAGGAAGAAACAGAGCCTGGAGTTCAGGGGAGGAGTCCAGGCTGGAGACGAGGGTTAGGATGGTATATAAAGCTATGGGGCCAAGAGAGCAAGAGACTTGCCCAAGGTCACAGCCAGCCAGTGGCCAGGATTTAAACTGGGATCTATTAGACTCCAAAACCCATAGGCGCTCCTTCCACAGCAGCGAGTGTTCACTCTGAGAACTGGGCACAGAGAGGGCAAGGGGTGGGGAAGGGGAAGCCTCTGAGAATGAACTTGGGAACAACTGAGATCCTTCCAGCCTGGGCTGCCCACTCCTCCAACCGCAGCCTGACCAGCTGGAGGAGCCCTGGTCGAGCATGAAGTCCTGTCCCCTGCCCATTGTATAGATGGTAAGACTGAGGTCCAGAGGAGGGCAGGGCTAGGGTCTAGGTCTTCTGCCTGCCAACCACTGACTTTTCCACCAGCCTCTAAGGTGGACTCCTGTCTGTGCCAACTCAATGGTTGGGTTGAAACCATCCAACTATGTCATTCCTGAAGGGGTATGTCTCTCTTGAGGTCCTCAGATGGAACTAGGGCCTGGGGTCTTCTCTCCTGGGCATCCCCCAAGTGAACATTTGCCCAACGCCTGCCTCTGCCTCTTGTCTGACCCATGCCTGGCCTTCAGGACCCCTCTAGGTCCCTGGCGGAGTGGCCTCGAGCCTGGCTCTGGTCATGGTTCCTGCCCTGTGGCCAGGACCAAGGCCCCCCTGGCCCCTGCCCAGACCACCCAGCGCCAGGGCCTGGTGGAGCCTGGTGGGGCTGGCGGGCAGTACTCCCAGGCTGGCCAGCCGTGGTCTGGCTCCGCCTGAGGGGCTGTGGCCTGGGAACCGCTAGCTGTCTCCTTGGGGAAGCGGCTGGGATTTCCAGAACAAACAGGGAAACCACAGGCTCCCCCGCCCGAGGAGGGGGGCTGCCTCTGGCCTCGCCTGCCGACACCCCACTCTCTAGGCCGGGCTCCCTGCTTCTGGGCGGACAGAATCGGGGACAGTGATCAGGTTCCAGTAGCCCCTGCCTCCCAGAGCTGTGGAGAGATGACACCGAGTCCCCCGGATAGGAAGGGCCCAGCACGCAGCAGGTCCTCAAGAGACATCGGTCCCAGCCCCATTGCTGGCTTGGTAGGAGCCAGAACAACCCTGGGGGATTCCGGGCCTGGCAGGGCAGGCCGGGACAACCTCACTGATTCAGACCAGCTGGGGGATGGGGCGCATGTGACTCCACTAAACGCCGCAATTAAAGCCCAATTTAAAGAAACGCTGTGTTAGTTCTTCCCTGGGCAGATGTGATTATAGGCTCAGAGCTAAACCGTTACTAACAGGATGACACAAGGAGAGGCCCCTTCCAGGGCATGGCAGGAGGGCTGGCCCAGACCCTGGCTGCACAGCTGGGAAACCAAGGCCCCGAGCAGGAGGGGCAGGCGCCAGGTCAGCTGCAGGTGAGGAAGCGAGGCTCCAGGCTCCGTCCCCATTGCTGACGGACTTAGTGCTGCATCCAGAAACCAAAGGCACCCTGAAGGAGCCGACGTCCCTTGAAAGAGAGGGCCTGGGGCTGAGGTGGCTGAAGCCCCTAGAGGAAGTGGCCTCAGTGTGACACTGGCCATGGAGCTGGCCAGCTGCTCCCTGCCCAACCCCCAGGGGCCTGGAAGTGATGATGACAATGATGACAGCAGTAGCCGTGGCTCCTCTTCCACAGCGCCCACGGCAGCCGTCCTCAAAGCAGCCCCCGAGGGAGCTGCTAGCACCGTCCTGGGAAGGGGAAGCGAGGCTCTGGGTGGTCGATGGCTTGCCCAAGGTCACGTGGTTGGAGCAGGTGTGCTCCTGCTGGACTTGCAGGAGCTGATGAGATCCTTTCCGCAAGAGGCCTTGGCGGGGGCGGGGGGGGGGGCATCTCAGTGAAGGGTGACTGTGGGTCAGCAAGTGAACCAATGAGTGCGTGAATGAAAGGGCTGTTGAGGGGACTCTGCCCTGGAGGAGGCGTGAAGGGCCACAGGCCTCTACGTCCCCTCTCCAGGGTTACCCTGAGAGTAACGGGCCACAGGATAAAGGCCCAAATCCCACCTCCCCAGAAACAAGGCTCCCCAACTTTCTGGGTCCCAGGAGTACCCCAAGTCCAAATGCCCCCCTAAGGAGCACTGAGCGGCGCCCCTATGGCCAGCCCTGCCACCCTAGTACCAGCCATCCCCTGCCGGAAGGGTAGGTCGCATGCTCTCATCCCCACCCCACCTGCACCCTTGCCCAGGGCTGAGCTCCCACATGGGATTGGGGTGCAGGGGATGAAATAGGGGGAAAGCTGGCCTCTCTCTCCACCTCTGCCCCTCCCCTGCCCCTGTGCAGCTCACTTTGGGGAGCCCCCAGGGTAGGGGCAGTGCACACTCCAAGGGGCTTGGGAGGTAGGGTGCTGGAGCCCCTGCCGGCCATGAGCCTCCCCACCCCTCCCCTCCCGCCTGCCCCATGGGGATGGGTTGGGAGGATTCTTCATTCATTCAACAAACATTTATGGAACCCTACTGTGAGCAGGGCACCAGGGCTCAGCAGAGCACACACACAGAACCTCCCTCCTAATGGTCGTGGCTCCACTGAGGAGGGGACTGGTGTGTGTGTTTCATATGCCCCCCGCCCATGTTCCCAGACACTGTCCCCACCCCCAGAAAACAGAGCTCCCTGTGGGCCAGAGCTGTGCCTCCTCTATCAGACTGGGATTTCCCCAGGGAGGGCTGTGATACTGCCATCAGATTGGTCTCTGAAACTACTGTTCCTGAGAAACCTCTCCCCTCACTCCTAGAGCCTCCCTGGGTAGGGTTGCCAGATAAAATACGAGATGCCCAGTTAAACTTGATTCTCAGATAAACAAAGAATATTTTAGTATAAGTATGTCCCAAATATTTCATGAGGTATACTTAAACTAAAAATTGTTCCTTGTTTATCTGAAATTCAAATTTAACTAGGCACCATGGGTTTCTATTTGCTAAATCTGGCAACCCTACCCCTGGAGCTCACTCCCTCCTGCTGGCACCTGGCCTGGTCAGATGGCCCAGGTCATGCCTGGATGTGGCCCCCAGGACTGCTGCCCCCCCACAGGGCCCTACCTGCAACCCAGCACCCAGGTGGACACCACCATCCACCACCTGGCGTGCACAGAACAGCCTATGGACTGTCAGGAATATTGTGTCCGGCCTCCTGCTTGATGGGCTTAGAGAGAGGGACAGAGCCACAGCTGCAGAGGGGACCACGGGCATCAGAAACAGAGGCAGAGACACAGAGATAAAGAAAGAGACACAGACTAAGCAGATGGAAACAGAAGGGGAGAGAGCCAGGATAGACAGAGACAGACAGCCAGCCTAAGGCCCCCTGCCCAGTGCTGCTTCGGGACACCAGTGTAGGGGTGGGGGGTTCTAAAAGCACACCAGGGTTCTCCTGAGTGGATTGGGGCAGAGGGGAGACTGGGCCCCTGAGCCCCAACACTGGGCCCCAGGCCAGGTGCCCCTGGAAGGCAGCTGGGGGTGTCTAGTGCTGGTAGGTGGGGGTCCATTTGGAGCCCCTGCACTCTCCCCTCGCCCTGCCTCCCAGGGGCAAACACAGGGACATTCATGGCTTCCCAGAAGGGCCTATGGGGCCAGAGTGGCTTTAAAATTAGCCTCGCTAACCAGATCTGGTTATTTCAGGAGGCTCCGTCCTGGGCTGTCCCCTTGGCAGGGCAGGAGCAGGGAAGGAGGGAGGGACCTCCACATTCCAGGGTCCCTGGCTGAGCACCCCTGTGGCCTGAGCAGCAGAGAACGTCCAGGTCCCAGTCCCCTGGCAGTGGGCCAGCCTGGGTCTGCGGCCGTCTTTTTGGCACAGTTGCCCCAGGGTTGGCCATGGACACCCAGGGACACCCCAGCTGGGGGGGAGGGGAGGACCTTTCATACTGGGCACGAGTTCTGTGCCCAGCGCCATGCAAGGTACCTTAGAGGCCATGGCAGCCTCTTCATAGCAGTAGGTAGGGGATTCGTTCTCACTTTGCAGGTGAGGAAACTGAGACATGGAGAGCCAGGGGAGATGAGGGATGTCTCATCTGCCGGCACCCCAGTCCCTCTGCAGGAGGCCTCTTCCCTCCTGCATTGGGAGAAACCTCTGACTGGTGTTTCCAACACCAGAGCTATTTCTAAGCAGAGTCCAGCGCTTCCCGGAGCCTGGTGCCCCCCACCCAAGCCCTAATTCCAGCCTCGGGTCAGAGTGTCCCGGCTCGCCCTCCCTACCTCAGAACCCAAAGCGAGCACAGAGCTGGCGTGGGCACAAGAGAAACAGCACTGGACACTTTGATCCCAAAGGCCAGATTCGTCCTCAGTCTCCTTTGGCCCCACCTTGGAGCCCAGAGGGGTGGGGGGGGCCGGGGGCCTGGGCTGAAACCCAGCCTGGAGGCCTCCTCACTCCCGCAGACGTGCCTGGCACAAGCTGGGCAGAGAGGGGGCAAAGGCAGGTCCTGCCAGCCAAGCACCCACCTGCCTCTGCCACAGCAGCCACCACTGCCATGCCTCAGCTACAGGCCAGAGCGGGTGAGGGGTGTGCACTGCTAGTAAAGGGAGACGAGCATGGGGGAGCTCATTATGGGGGGTCATCACCCCAGTAAAGCCTGGTGAGCTGAGGCTCAGGGAAGCACCTGACAACTGTCCATTCCCAAAGCCTCATGTCCAGATTCCTGTGCTGCTCCCAGCCCCAAGCAGGGCATCCTCCCCACACTGAGCTGACCCCACATCCTCTGAAGGTTCATTGATATGATCCTTAGTAATGGCCAACTGCCCCACCCCACCCCCACCCCCCACACATACACACACACCTTTTTGAGCCCACTATGGTGCTAGGGCTGCACCAAGAACTTTATAAGGTATCTCTTTATTTAATCCTCACATCAAGGTACCAGCCAGGTCAGGACTATTAGCATCCCTACTGCACAGTTGAGGAAACTGAGGCCCAGAGAGCCAAAATGATGTGTCCAGGGTCGCAGAGCCAGGGGATGAACGAGCTCAGAGCTGACTCCAAAGAAGCTCTTAACCTTGGTGCTGAATGGTGGCTGCCTGGCCCTCTGGAGGTGGCACTGGAGGAGAAAGGGCAGAGGGCCTGGCAGAGAGGACTGCAGGGCCAGGGAGGGGGCGCTGAGGGTTCAAGAGCAGGGTGGGGCTGATCAGAGGAGCACATTGGGGTTAGCAAGGGACCCACTGAGCCCAGGGCAGCCTAGAGCCAAACCCAGGTCGGCGGGGCAGGGGTTTGGGTGTGAGTCACAACCTCTATGTGAGGGTTATAGAAGGGCCCTGTCAGGAAAAGCATGGCACAGTCCCCAGGGTGCCCTCAGCATTGTCCTGAGAACGGGGTGGGGGCCGGCGGGGGCACTGCCAAGCTGTCAGGGACATGTCTGAGCCCACTGGGGCCCAATTTGGTGCCTGCTGCCAAGCCCAATGTCCCCCAACCCACCCCCCCAAACTTGCTCTCCCTCTGTGGTGCCACCCCAAAGGACAGCCCCTCACTCACCCGACACCCAGGCTGTGCCCGGAGCCTCCCGATGCCTCCTGCAGCCCCACAGCCCACTGGGCCCTTTGTCCACTCACATGTCCCTCCTGACACCTTCCAGGCCTTCCCAGTGTCCTCCTGGCCAGCCTCTGTCCGACAGCCTCCCGATTCTCTCCTCCCTCAGCTGACACCGTCCTCACCAGCAACTGCCCTTCCCCCATGGCTCCCCACTGCCCACAATATCAAGTCCCAGCCCCTTGGTCTGGCGTTCAATGCCATCACCGCTGGCCTCTTCCCTGTCTCCCTGTCTCCCTGTCCCCTCCATCGTCACCTCCCCCAGGGCCACTCTCCCCAGGCCTCCCCAGGGACTGGGAGCAGTCCAGCACCTGCTCCGGGGACTCTTCCTCACACCTCCCTCCCCCAGGCCCTGCTTGCACACACCCCTCTCCCCGGCCACGCATCGCCCTTTACTCTGCTGTCCTGCACTGTGAGCTCCTGGGGCCAGGACCTGGCCCCGACTGATCCCATCTTTCCTGCCCCCATCCGTCCCGGCAAGCAATCCCTTGGCGCCCCCTGGTGGCCATATGAGAGGATGCGCTGAATGTGACAAAGGAGAGACAGAAGATCATTAAGTGAGCACCTACTGTGTGCTAGGTGTTTGATATGCACCAGCTCATAGAAGCGTTATAACAAACCCCTGGGAGAGGTGCTATTGCTCCTATTTTACAGAAGTGAAAACTGAGGCTCAGAGAAGCTAGTAAGTTTCTCACCACCACCCACCTAATAAGAGATGGTGCCGGGACTCAAACCTAGGCCTGCCTGACTCCACGGCCATGTTCCTCCCCGCCCCTCCCCCACCGTGGGGAGGAAGCCCCAGGCAGTGGTCACAGAGCCTATGGCTTGGCCTTGGATTTCTGATGGGACAGGCTTGCCCCCTGCCACCTTGGCACCACTGGCACCTGTCTGGGTCAATCCGGGCAGGGTTCACACAAAGCCAGGGCCAACTCTGGGTACAATAGCGATAAATAGAATTTATTTTGTACAACTGTTACCGACATACACACGGCCACAAGGGCTTCCAAAATGGGTGTTGGGGCCGGGAGGCTGGCCTTTGGTGTGGCGCCTAAAAAGTGTGGACAGACACACACAAGGATACGGACTCCCAGCAGCCATGCCTGGCTGCCCCCTCTGTGACAGTGGGGGGGAGGCAAGGCCTGCAACTCTAGGCCAGCTGAGGCCCCTGGCCTGGAGTGCCCAGGAGCATGGGGTGGCAGGGGTTAAGCTGGGTGCTGGCCGAGGAGCCAGGTGGATCCCTATTCCCCAATAACGGGTCACTTGTCTGTCACATGTAGGCAGTGGACAGGGCATTGGCAGATCTGTGGTAGAGCTTGAGGGTCCAGGAGGGGCAATGGGCACAGCCAGCTCCTTCCCCCTCAGCCCACCAGGGGCCCCAGGGACCTCAAGAAGCAGGGTAGGGTGGTGGGAGGTCCCTGGCCCCGTTCTGGGACAGGGGCATGAAATCACAGTCTTCAGTGACCTCTGAAATCTTGTCCATTTGTAGCAGAGGTGCCCACAGAGGCAGAGTGACTTGCCCAGAGTCACACAGCAGAATCCAAATCAGAAGCTGGGACTCAGGACTCCCAGCCCAGTGCTCACTCCCTCACACGGCACATCTGCGGCCTCCCTGGCAGGCTCTGCGCACTGAGTTATCCCAATCCCTCTCCCACCCAGAGGGACACTCAGGGGTCACGGAGGCCCAGGGTAGGGGCAAGCCAGGCCCGCAGGCCTATTGCAACTGACCAATCCCTGCCCCAGCCCGGACCCCCAGCCTGGGGGGTGGGGACGATGCCAGCAGCCTCCCCGACCCCAGGTCTGGATGGCTCCGCCCTGCAGAGACAGCCCAGATGGGTGGGCCAAGGGGAGGTGGGGGAGGCAGGGGGCAGCCCAACAGCTGGTGTTGGCCTTGGGGGCAGAGGTCCCGTCTGCCTGGACTTGACACAGCATCTTCGCCTTGTGCTTCTGCGGCCTCACCTGCAGGGTAATGGGAGGTGGACACCATGAAGCAGGGCGACAGAAGCCCGGGAGGGAGGGGCCCATCCTTGGAGCTCCAGGGTCTGAGTCTTTCCATCCCATTGGGAACCCCCCCCAAACCTTTCCCAAGCCAGCAATTGCCAAGGCCCTTTCAGGCTCCTGTCAAATCCTCCCAACAACTCATGGGCAGAGGTGAGGCAGCATTTATTAGCCCCATTGCACAGATCAGGAAACTGAGGCCCAGGGAGGGGCCAAGACCTGCCCAAGTCACCCAGTAACTGAATGGCAGAGGAGTCAAACCCAGGCACAGAGCTCTCACTCCAGAGAGGGTACAGAGGGACAGGGAGGAGTTAGCCCAACCCCCCACCCACCCCTACCCTCTCCCACCAAATGAGCTGAGGGGCTGGGTCTGACCTGCTCAGTGTCGCCTTCAGAGGGGGCGGCCTGGCTAACAGCCCTGCACAGACAGACAGTGGCGGTGAGGCAGGTGGTGGGACAGATGGAGACACAGGCGAGCAGAAGTCATTGGCTGTGCCCAGAGTGGATGAGCCCCCCTCCTGGTCCAGCCTCCATACCTGGTCTCCCCCTCCCAGGGCAACCCCGGGGCAACAGCACGTACCAGCTGCGGCGTATGCTGCTCAGACGCTTCCAACTGGATCTTGATCTCGGGACACGCAGGGTCCCCTGACTTGCCGGCGTCTGGGTGGGGTGACCGCGACGGGCCTGGAGAGGGGGGCAGGAGGGAGCCACCTCACTGGCCGCGGGGAGGCACCAGGGAGATGGGCGCATGGGTGGGCAGTCGGCACCAGTGCTCCCTAACCCCACCAAGTCCTCCCTCAGGGAACCCCACTGTTAACTCCCCTCCTCGCCATCCCCATTTTCCTCCGAGACCCTTCCAGAAGCCACCAGCCCTGCAATCTGCCCTGCCACCCCAGGCTGGACAGTGACCTGCTCACTGTCCCCCATGTCACAGGCAGTCACGTCGCACACCCACCACGTGGGGCATGGGAACTGGTCTCCCTGCCCATGCCCACCCCTGTCCCCTTCCTGCCCATAGCGGTCCTGCGTAGCGGGGAAGCTGCCCTGGCCAGGTACCTGGGGAGCTGCCCCCACTCGTGGTGCTGACACTGTCCTCCAGCCACGTGCTATAGATGAAGGAGTCCCGCTTGTGGGGTGTTCCTGAGGACGAGATGCTCTCCTAGGGATCGGGGGGGAGCTTAGCCCACATCCACGGCACTGGCTGGCCCCCCAGACCCCCTCCCTCGCTGCCCCCACTCTTGGCCCCTGCAAGGAGGATGGGGCCAGCAACGTCTGCCCCAGGGAGACCACAGGAGGGCAGCGTGGGGCAGGCTGAGACCCAGGCACACACCACCCTCTCCCACTCATTCACTCGACAAACATTCACTGATGTTGTCTGGGGCCGAGCCGCCGCGATAAATCAGGCATGGTTCTTGCCCTCGGGAGCCCAGAGTCGGGGAAGCAAGATGGGCTGTGAGGAGACCACTGTAATTCTAGACCCTGAGCCCCAGCGGGCAGGGCCCGGAACGGGCCTGGCAAGGGACGGTGCCCACTAGAGGTTTCTTGGAAGAAGGATGACGAGAGTGCTGAGGGCAAAGCCCGGGTACCGCGAGAGCGGGAAGGGTGGTCCTGACCTACCCGGGCTAGAAAATCAAGGAAGGCTTCCGGGAGGCGCATGTGAGACGCGGGTGGGAAGGATCAGTGGGAGTCAGCTTGGCAAGTGGGGAAGGAGGACGTAGGAAGCGTGTTCCAGGCAGAGGAAATGGCACGTACAAAGGCCCAGAGGTGGAACAGGCCTGGGAGATTTGGGGGACTGCAAAGGGGTATAGAACGTCTGAAGTGTGAGAGATGAGACCTGGGAGTGGCCAGATCTCCAAGAGTGCCAGAGGCTGGGCTCCCTGTGGACAGCCCTGGGCAGCCACGGAAGGCTTCAGAGCAAGGGCGGATTAATCTGTACTGCTTTTTGGGCTGGGTCCCCTGATCACATCTCAGCAATACCCAGGCTCATGTTTCTACCCAGAGCATCTCGAAAGACCAAAAAGCCCCCCTCCAGGCTCCTGTGGAGCATCTGATCCCTGGGCCCCTCACCAAGCCCGTGTCCTCCCCATCCACGCCCTCTGTCTCCTCCACCACGCTGGCGAAGCTGCTGGCGCTGGACGAGGAGCGGGAGAAGTCCTTCAGCACCTCTGCTCTCTGGGCTGCTGTCTCCGCCCTGCCATGGACAGTGCCCCATTAGCCAGGGTCCACCCTGAGCACCCCCTGGACTGAGCCCTCACCCCCTGCCCTCCCCCCAGGGAGGCCCAGCCTGCAGCCAGCCAAGCACCTTTATGGCCCTGATTCCAGCTCTTGGGGCTCTGAGCCTCCCTGGACTCCCATGCAGCCTCCCCCACCCCCACTGTCCTTCCTAATACATGAATCTGACCATGTCCCTCCCCTGCTCCAAACCCTCCCATGGCTCCCCATTGTCCCACAGAGAGTCCAATTTCCTTGACTTGCTGTTCAGAAACAGTAATGATTAATGACACTAATATCACCTGGTGCACATTTCCTGTGTGCCGGGCACTGTTCTAAGTGCTTTCACCCGGGTTATCCCCCTCACTAGCATCACTAGACCCATCATCTCTCAGATGACGAGACACCGAGGCATAGGCAGGTGGGCACCCAGCCCGGGAGCACCCAGCCGTAGGCGGGAGAGCAGGGCTTTGGATCCAGGCACTGCCACATTCTACTCTTCTTAACTCCCACAGCCTTCCACGCTCAGGGCCTTAGTGTCTCCTGCCTGGAGTCTTAGCCCTCCTCTCAAATCCCAAAAAGCAAATTTGTCTTTCAAAAACCAGCCCCGGGCCCCACTCCGGGAGGCTCTCCCTGAGTCCTCCTCCCAAGGTGGGAATGACCCTCCCCACCCTGGGTCCCTGTCGCCCTTTTCTGCCTCTGTTTGCCTCACTCTTCAGCAGAGCCCCATGCCTGCCCTGCCTCCACCCCTTTTCCGTACAGCAAGCACAGTCAGCTTTTAAAGCATCGCTCTCTTCATTGCAATTTTCCGAGGGCTCCTCCTTGCACTTAGGATAAAATTCAAAGCTCTCGTACAGCCTCCAAAGCCACAACCTAGCGCCTGCTCAGCTCCCGACCTCCCTCCCGCCGTCACCCTGCACAATGTCACAATGTCTGCCTGGCCTGGCGCCCACTCACTCGGCTCCAGCTGCACACCACCCTTCTTCCTATCCCTCAAGCCTGTCTCAGGGCCTTTGCACTTGCTGTGCTCCTTACCTGGAACCCTCTTCTCTCTGCCATGCCAGTCTCAGCTCTCAATTCAACTGTCACCCCCCTGCAGATGTCTTCCCTGAGGACCCATCTAAAGTACCACCACCCCCTAGGCCTTCATTGCTCCCCCATCCCCAGCTTTGGTTTCCTCCTATTGTCACAATCTGGAAATGGCTTATGAGGTTGTTACGCTGGACCAGCAGCTGTGAGGCAGGGACCAGGTAGGCACAGTGCATCACTGTATCCCAGAGCCTGGCACGGGGCCCAGCATGCATAAAGTGCTCAGTGGGTGTGTGTCAAAGGAGGACTCGAGAGTGCCCAGGCCTCTGTGACACCTTGATGTGGCAACAGCAAGGCTCCTGGGCAGCTCTGGGCCTAGGGGGGATGGAAAGGATAAGTCCACCACTCCCAAGCCCCTGAGCCCCAACCTGTTCTTGGTCGTGGGCATCTCTGGGGAGCTCTGAGTGGATGAGTTCTCCGATTTGGGCTCCTGTGAGACGTGCCCGCTGTCTGGGGTCTTCTGGCCAGCCGGAGGGCTCTCCCTGCGGGGCACACGGGGGCAGCGGGGAGATTCAGCACTGGGCCTGGCATCAGGGTAGAATGAAGCCCAGGCAGTGACGGGAGGTCACAGCACCTCCTGCCTCATGCCCACACCTTGTATCCTCAGGGGCCAACCCCAGAGCAGTCCTGCAGGCTCCCTGGCTAGCCAGCTAGCCCAGCCAATGACGGGGGTAGGCACTGATGGAGCTCTATGGGACAGACCAGGTCCCCTCCCAAGGAGAAGGTATAACTGCCCCGTTAGGGATAAGGAACCCACCACCCAGGATGCACAGCTAGGACATGGCAATGCCAAGACCGGAACCCCGGGTTCCCAGCATGCGGAGTGCTTGTGGCAGTGAGGACGGTGCCCACTCCACTCCTAGAGCACTCCCAGGGCACCTGACCCCGCTTCGCGAGTCATGTACCGAATCCTCAAGGCAGCACCATGCTGTTGCTGTGTTCTCATCTCTATTCTTCAGACTGGGACAGTGAGGCTCAGAGTAGTGTAATGGCTTGTCCAAGGTCACACAGCCCCAGGATGGCGGAGAGAGAATTCACACCTAGGAACTATCTGCTCTCCGGGGCAGCCCTGCTGCTAACATGGCTTGCTGCCCATACACATGCACTACCTCCAGGCTCCCCTGCGGCCAGCCTGGAAACCAGCACTGGGCCCTCCTACACATGCTGGGGCAGTGGAAAGAATATGGGTGCTGGCCCTGGACAGACCAGGGATCAAATCCCAGCTCTGCCCTCACTGGTTGTGTGACCCAGGCAAGCCCCCGACTCCTCTGACCTATAGCTTCTTGATCTCCAAGCTGCAGGCCCCCAGGGAGCCAGTGGAACTGCTGAGTGGATGAAAGAGTTTCCCCTTAGTTGATGTGCTGGCCCTGGCGCCTGACATGCAGCAGGGACTTGGCCACATCGATGTCACTGGTTGGGGACAGAGGCAGAGGGTGGGCACTCCCTCCTGCCAGCTTTTCTCTGCCACTGAATGGGGGTCAGGGAAGGGGCTGGAGGGGAGTGGAGTGCCATCCCTCCCACCCCACTCCACCCACCTCTTCTCCTGCACCTCCTGAATGTTCTCAATGCCGATGGCGCTGCTGCGGCGGGAGCCGAATGGGCCCGACTTCTTCCTCGTGGGGCTCTTCCCAGGGACAATTAGTGACTGCAGGGAGAGGCCCCAACTCAGTGCCACCCACCCTGGGAGCCCCATGGCCCCCACACTCCCTCCAGGGACCCTGCTGCCCCAGGCCCTGAAGCAGAGGTGACGAGCAAGAAAAAACGAGAGAAAATGTCCATCTTGAGACAGCCCTCCAAGTTTACAGATAGGGAGACAGGCCCAGGGCCTCTCCTGAGATCACAGAGCAGGGCTGACCCCAGGGTGTAGGTCTAGGAGAAGGGTAGGGTCCGAAAGGGCTGGAGAAGGCACTCTGGGCTGGGCTGGGCAGAGGCAGAGTCCTCAGAATGGAGCCCCCTCCATTCTGAGCATACCCCTAGCTTCTTTGGGGAGGCAGGAAGGTGGGTCCCAAGGAGACATGGAGGGGCAGGACCCCCCCAGGCCAGTTTATGGTGGGGAGGGGGGAGTCAGGGAAGGGGAGAGGGATGGCGCTCCATGCAGACTGGCGATACTGGGGGATGTGTGGCTGGGCATAGGGTCTTTGGGTACCGGATTCCGGCAGGGACTGGGCCAGGGTCCCAGGGGCCGGGGCAGGGCCAGAAGCCCCGGGGCTCCATGGGACCTGCAGCCTGAGGGCAGGTGGTGGGGGGTGGTGAAGCAACCCAAGCCCCTGCCCCATGCCAGGCCCGTCCCTCCCCAGAACCTCCACACCGACTGGGGGAGGTTCTGGCCTGGCAGCCGAAAGATCCCCCCAGTTTCCACACACACTGTGACGGGATGCCCAGGCACCAGAAGCACACCCCTAGCTTCTTTGGGGAGGCAGGAAGGTGGGTCCCAAGGAGACACGGAGGGGCAGGACCCCCCAGGCCAGTTCATGGCAGGGAGGGGGGAGTCAGGGCAGGGGAGAGGGATGGCGCTCCATGCAGACTGGCGATATTGGGGGACGTGTGGCTGGGCATAGGGTCTTTGGGTACCGGATCCCGGCAGGGACTGGGCCAGGGTCCCAGGGGCTAGGGCAGGGCCAGAAGCCCCTGGTGAGGGGCACTGGCTCTGGCACAGGTGCCAGGCCCCAAAGCAGGTGCTGAGTGCCATCGGAGCTGCTGCCACTCCAACCCGCACGCCCCTGGGCCTGTCCCGGGGAAAAGGGGGGCAACGTCCCCAATATGGCCTCCGTCCTGAGAGCGAGCAGAGAACAGCGCGTGCAGGCAGCCTCCAGAGCCGGCGGCCCCGCGGACGACAACCTCTTCCACGGTTCCTATGCCTATGGCACTGCCCCGGCGTCCGAATCTACTCGCACTTTTCCCAGGAATAAGCAATGACTGGCAAGCAGCAGAGGGCAGGGGCAGAGAAAGAGACAGACAGATAGATGGTAGGAGGGGAGACACGGGGAGGTGAGGCAGGAAAAGGAAGACAGACAGGCAGAGGGGAAGAGAAGAAGAGAATGGTGCAGGGGTTGGGACAGAGAGGGACAGAGCCAGGGGAGGGAAAGAGAGAAGGTGCAAGGAGAGACGGGGACAGAGGAGATGGGGGAGATGGACAGTGACACAGAGACAGGGACACGTGTGAGGGAGCAGGTGGACCAGAGCACACCAGGTGGGAACACAGGGACATCCCGAGAGACAGACAGAGACACAGAGATGGGCCCAGGGGAGGGTCAGAGACAGAGATGGAAAGGAAGGGGAGGCCAAAAGGACAGAGCAGGCGTGAGAACAGCGGGAAGGGGAGGAAGAGAGGAGAGAGGAAACCAAGTGCCAGAGGGCAGACAGAGGTCAAGGGAGGAGAGGGATGGGCGGAAGGGAAGAAAAAAACAAGGAAAGAGAAGAGAATGGGAAAAAGGAGGCCACATGGAGACGGGGAGAGTTGTGCAAAAACAGAAACAGAAACGGGTCTGGTTACTGCCACGGTGGGTGCTGCTGGCCTGGCCCTGTCCCCGGGGCCCCTCTGCGGCCACCCACGGGAGGCTGGGTCACTCCAGTGGGGAGGAAGGGAGTTGTTGGTAAATCTGGGTTGGGTGGAAGTTGGACCTGCTCCTCTGATGACAGTGGGCTTGGTGACTGCCAACCGGGCTTGGGGACAGTAGAGGCCCCACTTCGCTTCCCTGGCCAGGCCAGACCATGGGGAAGGGGTGAGGGTTCCCTCCTGCCATGTGACACAGCCTGACAGCACTGAGCACAGGGCTTGGCATGCAGTAGACAGTCAGTAAAGGAAGGAAGGATGGATGGATGGATGGATGGGGAGCAGAGTGGTGGCTGCAGTGTCTTGGGGTGGCCACAAGGCGGTGGACAGCAGCCATGCCCACAATTGCAGGCCTCATTCATCTGTGTGTGAGCAGCAGAATCCCAGAGCCCGGCAGGCAGACAGTGGTCACACGGGAGGTGCTCAGACAGAAGCCTGATTCCTGACACACAATAGGCAGCCACAACCACAGAGGCCCTGGCTGCTGCAGACACACAGTAGGAGGTGCTCACAGAGGAAGTGCCCACACAGCAGCTCACTTCCTGACACACAGTAGGTGTTCGCTAACATCCAGGGCTTAGCACACACTATGTGCTCACACAGCAGTCCATTTCCTGACACACAGTAGGTTCTCACATAGCAGCCCAGGGCCGAGCACACAGTAGGTGCTTACAAAGTTGATGCCCACACAGCAGCCCAGGATCTGACACAGAGTAGGTGCTCACAGGAACTCAGGGCCAGGCCCACAGTAGATGCTTACAGAGTACAGGTCCACACAGCAGCCCAGGTCCTGACACACAGTTGGTACCCACAGTCTGACACACAGTAGGTGCTCCCAAAACCCCAAAGCTTGACAGTAGGTGCCCACACAGCAGCCCAGGTCCCAGCACGCAACAGATAGGAGGTACTCAATAAGGAATGTGACATAGACGCTTCCCCAGAGCTGACCTACAGAAATTCACACCCCAATACACAGGGGCCGGAGGAGGGGAGGGCCAAGGAGCTGCAGAGGGGGCTACATGCTCTCAGTACCCCAGTGTCCCCCATGGAGAGCAGTGGTTCACCAAGTCCAGAGCCTGGGATGTGCATGTGGACAGCAGGGCAACAGAAAGAGGTGGGGCCAGGCCTCAGGAGATGGGGAGAGCTGAGGGCCCTGGGGGAGGGGTGGGGGGCTGTACGGGGAGGGCACTCACTATTCCAGCGGCCTTGACCAGGTCGGGGTTGTTGGGTGCAAAGCTCCCACTGTGGCTGGTGGACACGGTGTTGGGCTTCTTGTTGCTTAGCCCCATGGCATCCATGGACTGGCTGCGGCTCCGGATGACCCGCTGTGAAGAGGAAGGGGGGGTGGAAGAGGCACAGGATTCATAAGGCCCCTCTCCCTTGGGGAAACCCAGGAGCCCAGTATCTGGTCCCTCCCCATCAATGCCACTCTGGGTGACCCCAGGAAGTCTCTTCCCCTCGTGAGACCTCAGTTTCCCTATGTGTCACATGAGAGGCAGGTACACATGGGGCCTAAGGGTATCTGGGGCCTCAGTTCTGCCACCAACTTGCTGGAGCCTCTGAACCACCCAGATTGCTGTCCACTGAGTCTCCTCCTCATGTGGCTGTTGTAAGGACTGTAGCAGATACAGGGCATGACCAAAAGTGTGCACAGAGAGCCCTCCAGAAACCTCAGTTTCTTTCCTGTTAGGGCTTCTTGGAGCTTCCTTCTTTCTTTTCTTCCCTCCCTCCCTTCCTTGCTTTTTTCAGGCCAATCTAACTTGAGTGCTTGTATGGGGCCAGGGACGTTGCAAGCACTCTATCATTCAACCCGCCCTATGAAGTGGAGACTAGCATCATGCCCATTTCACATGTGATGAAACCGAGGCAGGGGTGAGCCGGGATCTCAAATGCAAATCCCACACCCGTAACTGTGGACTCTGCTGCCTCTGAGAAATTCTTTGACCTAATCTAGGTCCCCTGTCCAGGACCTACCAGATGTGGGACCACTGGAACCCTCCTCAAAGAGGACACCCAGACCTATGTTCGTCCCACCTGCTCCCTGTCTCCAGTGAGCAGACGCAGGGCTCTCTCCAAGCCTCTTTCTCAAAGATGGTCTGTTCACCTTTGTCCCACAGTCCCAGGGTGGGCCTGGGCAGCTGGGCTAATCCCCTCATGCAAACCCATAGCTCTGGCTCTGTGACCTGCCCTGAGGGGAGGGTGAGGCCCAGCTGGGCACCTGGAGGGTGGGCAGTCCTCTTCCTGTGGGTGGAAGAGACGTGGCAAAGAGGCCTGGGTGAGTCCAGGCCCTGTCCAAGGAGGAAGAGGAAGTCCACCTCCTCTGCTTCTCACTTTGGGCAGCAGTTGCTAAGGCTGATGGGGCAGGGTTTTACGCTTTGCTTTTTAACTTATATTGCACTAACCTAACTGCTTTACAAATAATGATAATTGTATGAGGTAAGTCGCCATTATCCTACCCAACAGATAAAGAAACTAAAGTTCAGAGAATGCCCAAGCTGGTCAGTGGCAGAGCCGGGATTTGAACCCAGAGTCTGTGCTCCTACGGCTAAGCTAAACTAGGGACAGTCAGGGTAGGTCACAGGCCAGGTCCCTCTCCAATGGTCACTTGGTTCACACACCCCTTCCGAGCCCTCTATTTCTTTCCCTCAGTCAAGGCAGAGGCCTCCTCTTCTCTTCTCTGCCTGCCAACCTGGCAGCCACCACCCTTTGTACCAGCGGCACTTGCTGTCTCCCAGAGGGCTCCAACCTTTAGCAGAATTCCCAGGAAAATTGCCAAGCCTAGGCTCCACCTCTAACCATTACCTCCTCCCCAAGCCACAGTCCCACTTACACTCTACTCCCAGCCTCAAACGCTACCCAAGGTCCAGACCACATCACCAAGCCTAAGCCCGCCCCGCAGCCTAAATACACCCCAAGCCACGCCCCTGCCCCGCCACGTGACCGCCTCTAGCCACACCCCCCGGTGCCACCCCCCCCCCCCCCCCCCCCCCACCGCCCGTGCGTAGCCCTAGCCCCGGACTCCACCCAAGCCACGGCCCCCCTCCCAGCCAGGTGGACCTGGGGCCCTTCACCTTGAAAGACTCGAAGAAGCCGCCCCCGCCGCCGCCGTTCTCCATCTTGTCGTCGTCGCCGCCCAGCCCCATCATGGACTGGCTGTGGATGTGTAGCTCCTCATAGAGCGTCTCCAGGAGGGCGGCTCGTGTCCGCTCCTGCGGGCCAGGCCAGGCCGTCAGGGGGGACCCAGTGAGCACCCGCTCGGCCCACAGCTCGAATCCCGGCCACCTTCCGAGCCACCTTCTGTGAGTAAGCGGGGAGTGCGGGAGGGCCCCTGCGCCGGCTCCCCTCCGGCCAGTCGCAGATCAAGGCCCCACCCCCGCCCCACCCCCACCAGTTCCTTTCAAGATCTGGCTTCACACACCCGCCTCCCATCCCCCTCCTCCCCAAGGGTGTCCTCTGGCAGCCTGCCCACCTCTGAGCCCCTCCTGGGCACTCCTCACTACCCCTGCAGTGCCCCCTCCTTCCTTTCCCTGGGACCCAAGCCCTACTCATCCATAAACCCGTCCTCCCCCAGGTAGCCCTCCCAAGGCCAAGGGCCCATCCTCACCTCCAGTTTGGCAAACTTCTCTGCCTTGTAGCAGGCATATTCAGCATTGATCAGTTTTGTCAGCAAAAACTCCTGGAACTCAGGCCCCTGGAGACCCCCAGTGTGGAGGAGATGAGAAAGGGGGTTCAGATGAACACAGAAACAAGCGGCCAAACCCCAGTGGTTCAGGGACTATAGCTCCTGAACCAGGCCCGGCTGTGGCCTGGGGGTCACCCTATTCACTCCCAGAAGGGTATCTCCCTGGGCTCAGCTCCCCAGGCACCTGTGAAGGGCCCCTATGCTCTTCACGGCCACCCACCCCCTCAGAAGAGCAAACCCCACAGATACTAGGGTCCGGGTTGCAGTCTCCTGATGCCTCAGTCTGGGGTAGCGGAACATGCTGTGTATGGGGCTGAAGCCAAGGCTCGAAGTGTGGCTTCTGAAAGGTGACAGAGACGTGTGCCCCTCTCCCCAGACATTTTAGAGGAAAGAGGAAAGAAGGCTGGAACCGTCAAAAGGAGAATAGAAACAAGGAAAGGCCAGTCTGCTATGGAAAATGTAAAACGACAATGTAGTTTATTCTATGACCTTGTTTAAAAAAAAAAAAGTCACAGTTTTCAAGTTGAACAGAAAAGTCAGGCCGCAGTTGCACGGTGAGGGGAGCCCAGCTGTCCTGGCACACAGTGGGGCCTCGGGACCTTGTAAGGTAGAATGTATGCCTCCCTCATCCCCCACCCATTTAGTCCTGTTTCGCCCATGACCAGGGCTGGGGGCTGCCCCTCACCTTCCTGAACACAGCGGGGTCCGGGAGGGGGGGCCCAAAGAAGGGCACGTCGTCTCTCGCCGTGACAGAGACCTGGAAGGGAGGGCAGCTGTCCGTCCCTGTGGAGGCTGTGGTCTGCTCTGCCCACACCAGCAGAAACCCCTAATTCACCTCCCTGCCCTGCCCCTTGGTGGGGAGGCTCCATGGCTGCTGGATGGATAAATCCTTTATACGAGGATTTCCGCTCCTCCAGCCTTTGCCCTGAGTTTGAGTGGGGAGGAGGAGAGGGGGACCTCAGGAGCATCGGGGAGGGTGAAGGCTGAGGAGGCTGAAGGAGGTAGAGGAAGGTGTACCAGGCCACAAGGTGGAGGGGGGTACCTGGCCTCTTTGAGGGTGTGAGCTTTGGGAGCAGAGAGGGCGTGATGGAAATACCCCACCTCCCCCACCCTCCATGGTCCCCTGGGGCTGAGAGAGGCATCCCAGTGAGGGCAGAGCTGTGGCCAGGCTGTGCTGATACCCTGGGAGGCTCCAGGATCCACCCACCTTGTAGAGGGGGCCATCAGGGCCCCTGCTCTCAGCCTGCACCACCACATAAGCGTGCAGGAAGTTGGATGCAATCATGTCAGGCACGAAGGGCGTGTTCTCATCCTGGAAGACCACAGCTACGATGTCATTTCCGATGTGCCTCTTCCGCTGCAACTGAGCACAGGGCCACAGGCCTTAACAGTCTGGCCAGAGAGGGGCCCACTAGGGATGGAGTGCCCACATGGGTTTGGGAGGGTTTAGGGTAGACAGAGGGAATGTCTAGGGATTTGCTTCCCCAAAAAAAGGTGGTGAAAAACTTGTAAAATTATTTTTGTTTTCTTAGAATCCTGTGATAGATGAGGAAACCCAGGCCAAGAGAGGAGTGACTTGCAAGGTCCTACAATGAGCTAGGGCACTCAAGCCCAGGTCTCCTGGTCCCCAAGCCCTACCTCTTAGCGGTTCTCCTATCTAAATACCCCAAACATGGCCCCTCATTGAACAAACAAGGTCTACTCAGTATATATTCATGTTGCTAAAATGAACAGAAGCTCTTATTAAAAGAGAATAAAGAGACACTAAAAGTAAGGAATAACTATTTCCATTTTTTCACATTATCCTTTTATCCCCGTGGGCTGGGGACATGGGGTATGGCAGACAGCCCTACAGAAAGCTCAGGATGAGGTAACAAATTTCTGAGTTCAGTTCCTGGAACATGTCCTGCACTTTCGTGACTCCAGGCCTTTGCGGCAGTTCACCACCTGGAACACTCCCCCCTCCTTCCCCCACCTCTTTCACAGCCTAAAAGTCAGTTTATCTCGAAATCTTTTCCTGACTCCCACCTCTGCCAAGACTCAGTGCCCTGACATGGCCCCACGATGCTCTCCACTCCCCTAAAAACACTAGCTCACATCTGTAGAGCTCTTGTGACGTACCAGGTACTGTTCTAGTCACTCTGTGTGCATCTGCTCACTTATGCTGACCCATGGGGTAGGTGCCATTATTATTCCAATGTCACAGATATAGAAACTGAGGCTTTCCCAGCATTGCAGCAGCCTGTCTCCCCTGCCCCAGCTAGAGCCCAGAAGTGGGGGGACTGGATCATTTCCATCTCTGTATCCCAGGGCCCAGTACTGAGCCTGGTGTGATGGACACTGAGTGCACAGGTAGATGGGGGAGCAGGCAAAAGGTGGGAAGCAGGTGGGTGGGTGCCCAGGCTACCTGCTGGGCGTCCCCTTCTGTGTAGGGCAGCTTGGTGGACACGTGAAACATGATCTCCTTGTTGCGGAAGTTGCAGTACACAGACTCGGTCCCCGTCTGCCCGTGGGTCACGTCCAGGCCTCCTCGAAACCTGCCCCCAGGCCCCCCAGGCCACGGCTCAGTCTCCAGCCCCAGCCAGGCCTCCATGGGGCCAGGATGGGGGCTCCCTCCCTGCCCAGGGGCACAGATCAGATTATACTCTGCTTATGCCATCCTAATACTCACCCCTTAAAGTCCTGCAGTTTGACCTTCTGGCCGAGAAATTCGAGGAACTCCACGAAGGCGGGACTTTCCTCGTTGGTGCTGAAGAGTTCTTCCTCAGAGGTCTGGGGACCACACAGAGGGGCCAATGTCATTGAGCTGGTGCTCCAGAGCAGCTCCTTCCCTCTTGCCCCCACTCATACCCAGAGAGGGCCAGAGGGAGAACCCCTGGTAGCCCCTAGGCTCCTGAGTCCCTTGGTGGGTGGTCTCCCCTGGCAAAGGTCCAAGGTCCCAGATACAGCCTCAGGTGGGATAAGGGAGCAGGGAGGAGGAGGGGAGCACACCTGCCCAAGCTTCTGATAAATGACTCCAAACTTGAAGTTATTGCTGATAACATGCTCGTCAAAGGTGACGATGAGCCGGGAAGCCTGCAGGAGAGGGTGAGGGGTAAAGAGACTATGTATGCAAGTTGCCATTACATGCCAAGCCCTGAGCCAGGCACTCTCCACACACCATCTCAGGTAATTCTCAAAACAAGCCTGGGAGGGAGCCACTCCAGCTGTCTCCCTCTGAACCTTGGTTTCAGAGAGCTTAAGCAACTTGCCTACGGTCAACGGTCAACGGCTTGCGAGTGTGTGCAGGGTTGGGACCTGACCCCAGGTCTGTTGGATCCCAAAACTTAAGCTCATTGCTCCTGAGTTTTGCCATGAGCCCCGTCCTGCCACGGCCAAGCCTGCCCCACTCCACTCTGTAATATTCAACTCCTTGGCTCCTCTGAAAACTCACTTTGTCCTTTTAGAACAGGCCAACTCCCACCAATTTGCCATGGGGCGTTGTGCAAGTTCTCCTCGCCTTGGGCCTCAGTTTCCTCTTCTGTAACCAGGAGGCAGGACCTGACTTCTGAGGCCCCTTCCTGCAGGATACCTTTCCTGGACCACTCCATCCCTAGGGAGCTTGTACTGCTCCAGAATTCAGTCAGGGCCACAAGGGTTAACATGCTTTTCCCCATCCAGGAAGCCCCTCTGGCTTATTGAAGATAGAAGCCCCTGCTCCTATTCCCACATTGTCGTAGTGCCTGGAACCCAGCACCCAGCACCCAGCACCTGAGCAGAAGTGTAGCTGCTGTCTGTGAAGCGGTGTTTACAGGGGTGCCTGGACCATTCTCTCTCCCCAGGTCTCCTCTGGGATCAGAAAGCAAGGCCAGTGGAAAAGAGACCCATCCCAGGGGAGGACTGAAGCACAAGTTGCTCTTGGGAGGGTCCCCAAACAGCACTGAGAGCTTCCAGACATGAGTAAGGCCTGCTTCCAAGGCAGACAGGCCTGGGTTTAAATGCAGGCCTCTTTGCTGTGCACCTAGGGTGAGGCACAGAAATTTCCTGTAGTTCCTATTTGCAAACTGTGGACTTTGCAGGGTTATTGTGAGGATTAAGTGAGAGAACTTGGGGAAAATACCCAGCACACAGAAGGTGCCCAATAAATGCTCAGTCATCCAGGTTACCCATCCACCCTCAGTGAGCAGGGCCGAGATCCAGCCTTACCTTGGGGTAGAGCACAGGATAGAACCGATCCACATTGACATCTTCACAGACCAGCTGCAGGAGGAGATAAGGCAGGGCGTGAGGCCAGGTAGGAGGGGATGGGGTCTCTTGGGCCTCACTGTCACTTAGAGAACTGGGGTCCCCTGGGATCTGAGGGTGCTATAAAGAGTGCCAAAAACACATAGGCAGGGGACGGGAGATCAGGAGAGCACATGGCAGCCTCTGACACGGTGGGAACACTTGAGAGGCAGGACCACAAAGACAGGGCTGCAGCACACAGTGCTAGGCCTGCCACTGAAGCCACCTGCGGGGCCGTCACAGGAGGCTAAGGGGAGCAGAGGCCTCACCTTTGCCATCTGGACCACATTGGGAAACTCAGTGAGGCAGGAGATGGGGATGACATCATGGTATGTCCGGCACTTGGTCCTGGGAGGAGAAAGCCACACGGTGAGGGGCCGGGCAGTGGGATGGGAAGATGGGAGCCCCTCCACATGAAGTAAGGCCAGAGGGGGCAGGCCACAGCAAGGACCAGAGGTGGTGATAAACGCCAGGCCTGGCTTGGCCACTAACTTGCTGTGTGACCTCAGGCAAATCCCTGCCCCTCTCTGGGCCTCGATTAGGAGAGTGGGTGAAATGAGATGGGCTCTCAGACTGTAAGACCTCTGCCTCCCTGCTGGACAGAATCCTCTCAGGATTCCCCCCACTGCCCTCACCTGAGCAGCAGCCGCAGGTGCTCTTGGTCCCCAATGACATCATACTTGAGCGAGAAGACGAGGTGGCCGAGGGCGGTGTCCAGTGAGTAGTAATTGAAATGCTCCTGTGATGGGACGTAGGGGTTGGGGGAGTGAGTGAGGCTGTGCTTGGGGCTTCCAGAAACCAGACCAGAAGCCAACTCACTCCCAGATGGGGGTCCTCCTCCAAGCAGCAGGCGTCATGGCTAATAGCAGACTCCACATCAGACAGACCTGCATTCAAATCCCACCTCTGCCACTTACCAGCTGGGCGGCCTGAGAAGGTCACTTCACCAACCTGTGCCTCATTTTCCTAGTTTGCAAAATGCAGGCCGGGTGCAGCGGCTCATGCCTGTAATCCCAGCACTTTGGGAGATTGAGGTGGGAGGATCGCTTGAGGCCAAGAGTTTGAGACAAAATGGGAGCGAGGCCAGGATTTTGGTGGTGGCCAGGACTGAAACAGATAAAGTGCCTGGCACAGACTCAGTGATCAATGAATGTCTGTAGTACCCTTGGCTCTCTGGGTCCTCATCAAAGTCAGGACCACATTTGTACCTGATACCTGTCTTCAGCCCTTGCACTTCTCAGGGCAGGGCACACAGCAGGTGCTCAATAAGAAAAAGCCGACTAGTTGATTGCACAACCTGTGGCTCTGTGGCCCCTGAAGCCAGGGCCCATAAGAAACAGGAAGTGAAACATCTCATAACACACAGGACAGCTGGCCAGGCAGGTTTCCACCCTCCTACCTCACCTGGGCAAGAGGGCACAGAGTTGGGAAGGGATACTCTCCAGGGCACGAGGGCTGGCTGCAGCAGGAATGGCACCCCCAGAGAGGAGCCCAGGGCTGGCACCTCTGGGTGGGAAAGTCCCAAAGCCAAGGGCTGGGAGTGTAGGGAGACACCACCCCAGCCTGGCCCTAGGCTCCCCTGCCAGCCCCAGCCCTGGGAGTGGAGCTGGTTCCCGGCCACACCCACCCCAGGAATCATCCTGGAAGTAAATCCTGTTTAAACATGAACACCTGCGCTCAGAGGCCAGGAGGGGAAAGAGGCAGGGGACCAGTGGATGTGTCCTGCAACCCACAGTTCAGGGGCATTCCGAATGGACCTGGGGCAGAGAGTCCCCTGGCCCTGCCTGGGCACGGGGTGGGGGAGGTGAGGCAGAAACACCCAAATACTTGGTACCGTCCACAGAGAGGGAGTGGCAGGCACTTAGCAGGGAAGTTCAGGGAGTGGAGAGTTTCCCTGGATCCCCAAGGCCCAGAGGAGCCCAGGGGACACAGTAGGAGAGTGGGCTCAGGGTCCTAGGAAGTCAATGCCCAAAGTCACCCTAACCTCCTCCCCTGCCAGAACAGGGCCCAGTGCCCAAGCACCTGGCCACTTCCCCAGTCCCCCCACCTGGAGTCAGGAAATGGCTCTGCCTCTCTGCCAGCCCCTGAGGCCCCCTCCCCTCGGTACTGCTAACCTGATCCTGGGCATCATGCCCAGGTACCAACCATTCTGAGGTACCAACAGGTGCCTCTTAAAATCCTGCTGTGCTCAAGGTCCACCACCTTCATCTGTCACTCATGATTCCTTCAGCAAACTTTTCTCAGTGCCAACTATGTGCTAGGCCCACAGTCCCCCCAGATCCCACCACCTGCCAGACCCAGCTGATAGCCTCTGTACCGCGGGTGCCTGGGATGCCGGTCTCTCTCCACCCACAGGGCTCAGCTAGGAGGTGGAATTCCATGCTGTGTTCTGGGTTTGTTCCCAAGCAATGGCTCCTGAACCAGGCCTGCTGGTTTAGTCTCCATCATAATGGATCTCCCCCAACCCCACTGGTTAGCACCAGTATCTCCCAGGTCCCAGACTGAGGTCACATAGCTTCCCAACCCCCCAAGGAGTCATCCCTCGTTCCAACGAGCACGGCCTGTCCTGTAGCGTATCTCAATGGAAGGTCAGCCAGAGCTGGTTCAATGCCAGGCTCAGTAACTGTGTAACCTCGACCAGGTCACTTCACCTGTCTGAGCTTCAGTTTCCTCTTCTGTAAAAACAATAATCCTGATCTCACTGAGTAATTATGAAGATGTAATGACAGCTAACATTGAGTATTTACTATGTACCAGGCATGGTTCTATATATGCTTTGCATGTACTTTTATTATCCCCATTTTTACAGATGAGGAAACAGGCTCAAAAAGGTTAAGTAACTAGCTCAAGGTCAAACCATCAGTAAATGGAAGAACCAAGATTTCCACGCAGGCTATGAGGCTCCAGAGCCTGTGATACACTCCCCCATTGTGGTCGTAAGCTGACAGAAAGACAGCACCTGGCATGGGACCTAACACATACAAGGTCCCAGCATGGGACCTCCCCTCCAGCTCCCACAACCTTACCCAATAACTCTTGCAAACACTCTTGGGTGACACTCTGACAAGTTGTTACTGGGCAGGGTCCCCACTCTGGCCCTGGCAGTTGCATCAATCTAGATTAAGCCATGACATTACTGTGTCCTCCCAGCCCCTACCCCAAGCTGCTAACAGCAGGGCCTGGGTCTATCATGTTGGCTGCTGTATACCTGGTGCTTAGAACAGGGCCAGGCACACAGCTGGTACTCATTATTTGCCAACCCTGACTGAGAGCTTACTTTGTTCCAGATGCCATTCTAAACACCATACAAGCACTGGCTCATTAAGCCTCAAAGCAACCTCATGAAGTGAGTGTCATTACTACCACCATTTGTACAGATGGGGAAACTGACACACAGAGAAGTTAAGCAACTTGCCCAATGTCCTATGGAATAGGTGGCAGAGTCAGGATGCAAACCCTGGTAGACTCTCTGCTGTTAACCAGTACGTCATAATGCTGCCTTTTGCAATAAATGTTCGTTGAATGAATGAGTGAATCTGCCATGCACACTCTGAGACTCAAGCCTCTGGGACTGTTGCCCAGCCCTAGACCATGGGCTCTGCTCCCCTCTAGGCCCAGCCTCCCAGGGGCTGGACTGTGACCCACCCCAGCCAGCCTCCCAACACCAGCTGGCCACCCACCTTGCCAAGAAAGTGCTTCCGGTAGATGCGGGCTGTGGGGTTGCACTCAAGCTTCACCTTGGTCGTGGGCGACTGCAGTGGCTCTGTCTCAGGGATGCTGGTGATTTCATGGTTGGTGCCTTCAATCCAGTAGCCCCCAAACTGGGGCAGCAGGATGAGGGGGAAGGGCCCTTCTCGTCCCAGGACCTGAAGGAAGACTCAGCTGAGAGCCACTCCATACTGTACCCCACTGGGGGCTGCAGGACACCCTCCCAACTCAGACCTGGGGCCACTTCCGTCATGGCTAAGGGGTACTAGCAGACAACTCAGAGCCTCTGTGGGCCCCAGGGTTTGCATCCACCCCCTCTGGGGTACCTGTCCAAGCTCTTTCCCTCAGCCAGACCCAGATAGCACTAAGTCCCATGTCCCAGTCTGCAAGATAGGAGGTGGGGGCAGTTAGAGCTGGGGGCATGACCTTGGCCCAGGAGGCTGAAACATTTGGCTGAGAAGGCCTGAGGGTTCACATAGGCTCTGAAGTCTTAGGCCTGTAAACTCAGTCTCCAGCCCCCACAGTGAGGCCTGTGGTCAGACTCCTGAGAGTGTCCAGATGCCCTGTGTGAGGGCCTCCCAGGCTCAAGGGAAGGATAGGCTCACGGGGCCAGCCGGGTACCTCGTGGACGCTCGGGTAAGGAATGTAGTCCTCCTCTGTCTGCAAAACACAAGCAGGGCAGAGGCCAAGTTGGGGTGAGGTCCTCAGCCCTTACATCTTCCAGTCTCCCTGGGACTCGCGGTCTGTTCAGCCAGCCACCCGGCTGGGAGTGTGGATGGGGCTCACCCCCACTTACACACGGGGCAGGGGCTTGGCCTGGGATGACCCCATTGGCGGGGGCTGATGTAGGCTTAGCTCACTGAGTGCTAGCATCTCTGGGTCTCCCTCTGCCTGAGGAAAGGAGGCTCACTGCCTCCCCAGGAGAAACCCCTGCCAGCCTGGGGGGCTGTTAAACACAGATTGCTACACCTCGCCCCCATAGCTTCTGGTACAGCGGTATGGGTAGGGTCTGAGAATTTACATTTCTCACAAGCTCCCAGGTGGCACTGACACTCCTGGTCTGAGGACCCCTGCCCTGAACAAAGCATCAGGTTTCTGCCCACGGACCCTCCCTTAACCCTCAGCCTGCAGCCCTGGGCCCACTCCCTCAGGGCTGGTCTTCTAGGGCTTTGAGGGGGGGTCCCAAGGTACCAAGAACCATGCCAAGAAAATTCAGAGTCAAAAACAAGAGCCTCCCCTCATCTGCTTGGGTCCCCAGCCTCCTGCCAGTTACCAGGCCCCCGTCCCCATCAGCCTCACCCCACCCAGACAGGAGCTTCATGGAGCAGGAGCTCTTAAGCCTCCTAGGGCCTGGGTTTGAGTCTGCCTGTAGCTGCGGATCAAAACTGGTTTCAGGGAAAACATTTCATGGCAGCTGTCTGTGGAGAGATAAGGACTTTGGGGTGGGAAGGCTGGAGAGGCAGGGTGAGTCTGCATTGGTGAAGCAGGAGGGAGCTGGAAGGGAGGCCCCAGCTCTCGGGCAAGGGAGGGGTTCTCCACATCTCAGACCTCCTAGAGGGTAGGGGCCAGGCCTACCCTGCTGTCCCCACAGCCCCTGCCCCTGGCACACAATAAGACTACTTCAGGAAAAGTGGCTGGATTCCCTGGGCCCCTGTGCAGGCTGCTTTGATGGGCAGCTGTGGCAGTGCTTCCTAGGCCCTCCCTTGCCCCAGGGAGGGTGTCTGCTGGGAAGTAGACCCCCAGGCCCACCTACTTTGAGGGGTGGTGGGAAGGAGCATCTCTGTTCATCCATCCTGCTTCCCTGCAAGAGAATCAACACTGTTACACCCCTCCGGTGCCTGCTGCCAGATGTTCCTCCCTCCATGTGGAAGGGGAAAGCCCTCAGAGTTGCCCGTGGATGTGGGAGTACCCCCAGGGCAGGGTGCTCGCTGACTCTTCCTGGTGGTGACGGGGCTGATGGAGGCAGCCTTGGGGAGGGGCTGGGCTCTGTGTGGGAATGCACATGCTGGGAGTGGAGGCAGGGGGGCATGCATCAGCACAGACGCCTGTTCAGAGGGGGAGGGAGGGGGACGGGGGAGAGGGAAGGAGAGAGAGAGAGAGAGGGAGGGAGGGAGGGAGGCAGAGAAACAGGAGGCACAGGAGAGGGCAGGGGAGCTCCTGAGGCTTGTTTGAGCCACTCCCAGCCCCCGGCCACCCCCCCCCCAAGGCACACCATGCGAAAAGCAGAGCAGGGCTGGGGGTGGAGAGGGCAGGGCAGGGGCAGGCTGCACTCCAGGCCCCCTGGCTCACTAACACCTCCCCCACCTGCAGCACAGCCTCCAGCCCCTCCTCCCATTCCACCAGGGGGTCCTGCAGAGCCTGCCATGCCTCCTGTGGGGTGGACTGAGGAGCTGACCCCTGCCCTGCTGGGGACCTACATAGGGATGGGAGCTGGGAGCCAAGATGGGCCCCTGCTCGGAGAGGGGCGCTGGCACCACCAGTCCCCATCCTCTACCCTGACCCCCACTTAGAGGACTCTGGACAACGAGCTGCCACCATCTTCTCCTGGCATGGTCTGTCAAGGGCTCCTGGCCTGTCCTCACAGAGATGTAGGGCGGGACATAAATGAGGGCCTCCCACCCCCAGTCCAGCCAGCTCTGTGGCCCCAGAACAGGCCGCAGAGCCACCCTCACCTGCATCTTTTCAATCATCTCAAACAGATCTGTGTTCTGCAACAGAGACAGGGGACAGTAAGGTCAGTCCTGAGGGTGGCCCAGCTGGTCCTGCCAAGTCCCAGAGGAGCCACCACCCACCTCAGCCCTCCGGGTCCCTCCACCTCTGACCAATGACTGAGGCACCTGTCTGAGCAGCAAGAGGGAGTGGAGGGGCACCATGGTGGGGGGCTCTCTGTAGGACACACGTAGAGTTTGGCCAACTGCCAGCGAGGGGAGCCCAGAGCCCAGGGCCCGGGCAGCCCACTCCACTCAGTCCTCTTCCCTGAAGGGCTGCTGCCCTTGGGGAGAGACAGATCTCCCCCACATCACTGCAAGATTGGCAGTGCCAGGATTGGCACACGGACCCTTCAGAAGAGCCCCATGTTCCAGCTTCAGAGACGAGACCAGCCAGCACCCCCAGGAGGGCCTGTGGTTCTCCCCATCTCTCTTGGAAAAGGGCAAGGCTCAGGCCATGGGCCACTGCTCAGACAGCCCACCTTGCCCCCAAGCAGTGCAGGCTGGGGGGCGCTTAGGAGAAGAGGACACTGGGATGCCTGCTGGTCAGACACCTGTGCGTGAGCCCACCCGCACCCTCTCCGCCTGAGCAGCCTCTCCTGAGGTGAGCTGGGGCACACGCAGAGTTAATCTGGCGCCTGCCAGCTGTGCTTGGCAGCACCGGCCTCTCCAGCGCCAACTCCCTATGAGCCTTCCTGGAAGGCGGCATCCCTGCTGGCTGGCTGCGCTGGGGGCTGGGCCTGTGAAGCCCCCAGAGCCTCCAGGATGGTGTCCCTCCCCCAGCCGCTCCAAGGCTCAGCTCAGGCGGCTCCTGCTGACACATGTGCTATGGGGTTGTGCACCAGGAAACTCTCTCTCCCCCTGTCTCTCTCCCTCTCCCTCCTGCTCATACACACAGAGAGGCCTCTAAACAGTTTCATTGCACCATGCATATGTTTTGTGTACGAAAAAACACACACACACACACACACACAATGGGGTCTGTGCTATTGGGTCTTGCATAGTGATTCTTATACTGAGAGCTCTATGCTAAACCAAAAACACACATGTTGGCATCCTGAGTTACAAACGAGCCCACCCATTCACACACCTGGATTCATGTACGAAGAGAGACACACGCACAAATGCAAATCCTCACCTGTGCAGGTCTGCACACAAGTAACTGCACACAAAGCTACACTAACACCACAAAACTACTTCATGTCTGAGACTGAGGGACGCAACATGTACTTACAGATACAGGGGAACTCAGACCCAGAGCCCCACTCCCAGCTACAAGCCCTCCCTGCCCTGTCAGGGTCACACACCCACAACAATAAATGAGACTTCTCAGAAAAGGAAGAAGCATCTGGCAACCGCAGGAGTAGCTAATCCCCAAGGACGAGGGGCACAGGTCTGAACCTCACACACCCTCACACCCATTTGAGTAAAACCACCTATCTCTCACACACACACACAGAGCCCTGCTAAAGGTCACGAGATACAAACACCCCAGTGTGCACTCTGAGGCCTGCCCACAGAGGCAAGATCCATCCTGTAAAATACATAACAGGAGTCCACGGGACACTGTGACCCATGGTCACCTATGGTCACATACAACACCTCCACAGGCAGTTACAGCAGAAACCACAGACACACACCTGAAGTCCAGGTAGGCAAACACATTTGTCAGTTAATACATCGTATATCAGCAACTTTGACATCTGTGTCCGGGTCAGCCACACAATCTCAGACAAGCATGGTCCCAACGAGTCACACCGATAAGGGGTGCGCTAATGTTCCCCAAGGCACCCCATTCAGGGTGACCAAACATGGCCAGAAACAATCAAATACACCTTGTCACACAGGGAGTTGCAGTCACATAAACACTGACACATGGTACTGTCACCCAAGTGTAGGCACAGCAACAAGTAACACCCACAGTTACAGCCTCACAGGAGCCGCAGACGCCCTGACACATGGCGCAGGCTGTGAATGGTGTGGCCCAGATGGGGGCATCCCCAACATGCGGAGGGCTACCCCCAAGTTACACTTAACATTCGGAACCCCCCAAGGGGGCAGCGCAAGGGGTAAAGTGGTCCCAACGGTAGTACACATGCACACGCGCACACAGCGCCACTGTAACCCAGAGCCACAGTGCCCCCACGGGCAGCTGCAGAAAGGGCCCCGAGGCCAGGGACGCCAGGGACGCCAGGGACGCCAGGGACCCCAGGGCAGGGGCGCGCCCCGCGGTCGCAGGGACGGGTGTCAGCCCAGAAGCTAACACACCCACCGTGACGGAGCCTCGCACACCCGCCCTGGCTCGGGCAGAGCCTGCCCGGCTCCGAGGAAGTCGGGCAGACCCAGACCCGGGACCCCCTCGGTCAGGCCGCCCCCGCCCAGGTCCTTACCTGCCAGCCAGCCCCGGCGGGCAACGAGCCCCTCCGCGGACGGCCGGGGGGCGCTGGGGGCCGCGGCTGCGCCATCCCGAGCCCGCCCGGCCCCGGCCCCCGTCCCGGCGGCGCTTCAGCTGGCCCGGCTGGCTCTGGCCCGCGCGCGCTCGGGCCCGGGCCCCGCAGCGCCGAGGGCCGAGCTCCGCGCTCCGGACTCCCGGCGGCGCCGCTGCCTGCGCTGGACTCGCCGGGCGGCCGGGCCCGGAGGGGGCGGGGCGCCAGGTACGGGTGGCGCGGGGGCGGGGCGAGGGCACACAGGCCCCGCCCCCCGGGGGCGGCCCGGCCCGCGGCCCCCGGACACTGCGCCTGCGCGCTCTGGCCCGAGTGCTCAGAGCTTTAGGCACGTGGGGCTCCCCGGAGCCCCTACCCGGCTCTCCCCAGCGCCCCGCCCCCACCCCGCCTACTCTGTCTTCCCAGGCTCCGGGTCTCAAGGACAGGGTTCTTGGGTACAGCTGTGAAGCCGGACAGGAAGAGGAGGGGTTACCTTGAAGACAGAGGGCTTTTCTTGAGCACCTACTTAATGCTGGCCCCTTCCATGTCATCCTCTCGCCACAACCCAGAACGGACAAATGCCATCCCCATTATACAGATGAGAAAACTGATTCCAAGAGGTGAAATAGCTTGCCCAAGACCACTCAGCTAGGAAAAGGCAGAACCAGAACCCAGGGAAAGGCCTGGAGCTACTCTTTGGGGTCTCTCCTCTCTGTCCTCCTCATCTCCACTCTGCTCCCACTCCCTGACAGGACCAACCTGTTCCCTCCCTTCCCCACACCCAGCTGCCCCAGACCCTAGGGGAGATGGCCACAGTGCCTGGGGAGAGGCTGCCAAGACCCCATGGTATGGAGGAAAGGGCTCAAGTGGACTTCAGGACATGTGAGTTCTAACTCTGGCCTTGCTACGACTTGCTGGGTGGGCTTGAGTGAGTCCCTGCCACCTCTCTGGGCCTGAGTTTCCCCATCTGTAAAATATAAGGCCTCTGCAGGCCCTTCCAGATGATCCTGCAGTGTGTCCCTGGCCTGATATAGCCACTATACAGCAGGGACAGGGACAGGGCCTTGCTACTCCCTCCTCCAGACAGATGTTGGAAAAGGGCAAATGCTTCCTCAGCAGTGGCCAAGTCAACACCAGCTGCTTTAGATGCTGCAGGGGCAGAGCTGCCCACCAGCTCAGTGCCAGACCTCTCTTCAGCTTCCCAAAAGAGGGGCCAGCAGCTGCCCCCCAGCCTCTATCCCCGGGGCCAAGGGCTCCTAGAAGGAAAGCGCCTTCCTGTCCCCCAGACATGGCCCTGGGTCAGGTTTGGACCCAGAGAGCCGGCAGGAACTTCGGAGATGTGTGTTCCAGACACGGTGTAGCTTTGGTTTTAATAATTAACAGCAGCAAATATTGATTTATGCAGCCACTTCCAGGCCTCAGTGCTTCCGGGCACCCATCGAAATGCAGCCAGAGAAACATCCATTCCCATACTGCCCCCAGGGGAGGTGAGACCTGCTCACATCACCGGAGATGTCTGTGTCCTAGGTGGTGTGGAGAGTGTGCACATGTGTGTATGCAGCTGTATGTGCATGTGTATGAGACTGCAAGACTGGATGTGACTATGTACATGGGCATCTTGTGTTTCTGTGTGTATGGCAATGCCTGGGTATGTGTATTTGTGTGTTTGTACATGTATATGTCATGCATGTGTACATGTGCAAGTCTCTGAATACATTTACAGACATGTGAATGTGTGACTATGTGTGTACATAGGTGTGGGTAGGCTGTGTGTGTACATGTGTGCAGATTTCTGAACCCCTAAATGGAAAAATCCCTGTCGTGGGAGGGTAGGAGGTTCCTGGGTAGCTCAATGTCTGTATAAATGTGGCTTCTTAAAGAGAAGGGAATGTCCCTTCTGGGTATTCTGTCCAGACCTGGGAATGTAATGATGCTGATAAAAGTTCAGCTTCCTACTTTCTACTTTCCAAAGTACTTTCATGGTCATTGCCCAATCGTAAGCTGGCAAAGTGGGTACAGAAGGAACTGTCACCTATTTTATAGATGAGAAAACTGAGGCCCGGAGAGGGGCAAAGATTTCCCCATTGGCACAGGGAGGTCACTTGCCCCTCAGACTGCTTCCGTCAATGTTATAATGTGCACAGAGTTAGGGATACTGGAGGAAGGGAATGGAGAATGTGTCACAGCCCACCTCTGGCTTGCTGGGGACCCCAGATGAATCACCGAATCTCTCCTGTGAAAGGATGATGATTCTGGGGTGGGGGTGGGCTGTCAGGAAGAGATGGTTTGGAGCCTGCTGTCTGAGATGTGTTAGCACAAATGGAGGCTTCTAGCCAGACTGGGTGGAGGCCAGCAAGCCTGAGGGGAGGCAGCTCAGCACTGATAGAGAAGGCCAACCCCAGGCTGTCTGAGCAGGCAGGACCCAGGGTGATGGGCTGCTCTGACCCTCATTCCTTCAGGGAAGGTCTGAAGCCCAGGGAGGGGGAGCTATGGTCCAAGGGCACATAGCCCTTGGTGAGAACCCAGGCATCCTCCCAGGATGCTTAGGGGGAGAGGGACTGGGTGCCTCATTCATGAACCCAGTTGTCAAGTGAGGGGTGCCATCGAGTCTTTCCCTTCTTGCCAAGTCCCAGATCCACAGGGCCCAGTCTTGGGCTGTTGCCCAGGTAGAGAAATCAGGAGAGGGTCTCAGGAGCCACCTTCTGCTGCCCCCAGCACCCCTACTTGGGAACCCCTTGGAGGTGGTGGTCCCACATAAGGAAACCATTCCCTGGCCATCTGCCCTCCAAGTCTAGGCAAGGTACCTGGCCATTGTCCCATGCCAGAGCTCTGGGGGAGGAGCCTGGTAGATCCTGCCTCTGCTGTTTCCTGGCTGTGTGACCTTGGGAGGACCACTTCACCTCTCTGAGCATCTAGATCCTCAACTACAGAATCCCCACTGTCCAAGATTTGCTGAAAGGACCAAATGGCATGATGTCTGTGGATGTGCTTTAGAAACTGCAATGTGTAATGCAAAAGTGAGGGCTTATTACCCTGGCATCACACAGCCTGCATCTGGTCCTGGCCCCATGGCATCCAACCTGCATGACTTTGGACAAGTAACTTAACCCCTCTGAAATTCGATTTTCTCATCTGCAAAATGGGACTAATAGCAGCTATTGCATAGTACTTATAGTTCAAGGATGAAATGAGATACTGCATGTAAAGCATTAAGTACTCACGTGGCACATAATAAATCTCAATAACTACTAGTGGTTATTTCTGGTATTTGATGTTCTGCATAAGTTGTTCAGTTATTTATCTCTTTACTGGACTATGGCTCCTTGAGGGCAGGGTCTGTGTCCAATTGATTTCTCGCCCCTTGGCACCCAGCACAAGGTTTGGCGTAAAGCAGGCACTGGGCAAACATTGGATTCTGATGATAACAACGTAGGCTGGTTTATGGGCTCTTACTCTGTGCTGGATTACTGTGCACAGGCGGCTCTATTTGCACCTTCAGTCCTCACAGTGGCTCTGTGAAGTGCCCGATTAACAGGTGAGGACACTGATGGTGACGCTGATAATGAAGATGATAAAGACCAGCTGTTTGGTCAGTTTATTCCCAGATGTTTTGCTTAGATTAGCCCTAACCCCACCCCTGCCCCCCAACAGTGTACAGACCCTGGTTCAACCTCCTCTAAGACTGGACCAGGCCCACCAAGGAGTCAGGAGTAGTATCCCCTTGGGAGTTAACCCCCAGCGGTCTCTACCTGAACATTTTACCTCTGCCCAGTAGTCACCCTCAGGCATCTCTCAGCCCTGGGGTGGGGGCAGACCAGGGGTGGTAGGTATGCAGGGGGCACTTACCTTAGGGTGGAGTGAAGCAGTACAGGAGGGAACTAGGTCCACTCTTGACAGGTCTAGTGCCTGAGGGAAGCGCTGGTTCTGCCCATCACTCCTCCTGGAAGCGAACAAGAGTCTGAGGTCAGGGACAGCCCAAGTTGGGAGATTCGGGAACTCTGGGAGGAAGAGTCACTCTCAGAGCTGGGGGACATGAGGGGGGACAGATTTCATAGAGGAGGGGGTCCTGGGTTCCCCAGGAGGAGGGAGAGGAGGGGCTTCTGAGCGGGGCTGCCAAACAGGCTCTCCTTTCCCAGAGGTAAGAGATTTGGACAGGTCTCTCCCCAAGCTCTCCACAAGGCCTCAAGCCAACGGGAGGTCTGCAGCCCATTCTGAAGATGGGGAGACTGAGGCAGGGGGCGGTGAGGGGTGCTGCAGAGGGCTGAGCTTTCTGGACTAAGCAGGGTGCCTCCAGGGAGACAGCAGCCTTAGGGCTGAGAGGCTGCACGGCTAGTGCTGTCACTGATGATAACAACAGTAACTAACACTCATTGGGCCTACTGTGTGCCAGGCCCCGTGCTGGGCCCTCTTTCCAGGCCTGCAGGCATGGACTTCCCACCACACTGCTATTCCTGCTTTGTGGACGAGGACCTGGATGCACACAGAGGTCACACGGCTGGTCAGCAGCTAGCATCTGCATGACACCTGTCTGACTCCAAGCCTGGACTCTGCCCACACCCATGCCCCTCCCTGAGGTAAAAAAGCAGGTCTGGTGAGGGTGAAGTCAACTCCTGTCACCTGCCAAGGGCACCTCTGGGGTTAGGGAGAGGAGATGCCCAGTGGTTCCTGGGATTCAGGGAGTTGAGGCCAGGCAAGCAGGCCTGGCTTCCGCCACTGCCTAGGGCCACCCTGACATGGCTATATCCCCGCCTGGGTCCCATCAAGGAGGCTGGTCCCTCGAGTGTGAGTCAGATGATCCCCAGGGGCCTAAGGCGGGCTTGAGTCAGGCAAGCTGGGACTGCCACTCCCCAAGAGGGGAAGGACCCATAAGAACCTGGCCGAGGAAGTTCTGAGCCTCCCTTCTAACTCCCCTCGGCCCAGCTAGTCCAGCAGCAACCAGAAGAACCACCCACAGCCCTGCCTGGGCACCAGAGGCCTCTCCACCTCCCAGGAGTGCCAGCATCTTAAAAGAGGGGTCTGCACTGGGCACTGCTTGACCCAAAAGGATGGATATGGTGGCAGTGGCACTTCCAGCCCCTGGCCTCAGTGTGGGGGAGATATTCTTAGGCACTGACTGGCGAGGTGAGCGTGAGTCAGTGACACAGCCCCTGTCAGCCTCAGTCTCCAGAAAAATTCATCACAGAGCCTGGGCAATTCATAGATATTCACTCAATGAACACTTTCATGTCCATTCACTCATGGTAAACTCCGGCTCCCCATGTTAGTGTCTCATGAAATATTTGTTGAATGACTGAAAGAAGGAAGATTGGCAGCGGGGAGTCACTGGAGGTTTGTCCTAGACACGGGTCCCTGCAGATTGCAAGATGCGCTGATATGGGAAGAGGGGCCCGCAGAAGTGGTCCAAGTAAATTCCATCGAGGCTCCCACGGGGACTCTGTTGAGACCTACTGTGTGCCTGGGACTGCGTAAGGCATATTACACCCTTGCCGCAGTGCTGGAGGGTTGGTATTATTTACCCCCATTTTTAAAGATGGAAAAACTGAGGCTCAGAGAGGTGAAGCCACTTCCCCTGGTAAGTGGGTGACAGAGCTAGAATTTAAAGTGCATGCTCTTGACCAAGCAGGAACAGTGCAGTGGGGGAGAAAGCAGAGGCTGCCCAGGGGCAGGAAGTCCTGGGATTGAAGCCCAGGTGACGCTGGGTCCCCTTGGGGGTGGAACGCCATCTTGGTGCAGCCCTGGCTGCTGAGTAGTGGCTGTTGCCCGTGATCAGGCTAGCAAAGTGGTGCCCTTCTGTCTGTCCCTCTCATGCCTAGTGGCATGACCAGGCTCAGACAGTGGCTACTGCAGGTCAGCCTGGCAGCAGCTCCCTGACACACTCCCCTTCCAGAACTCTCTCAGCCTCAGCTTCCCCTTGTTCTGGGTGTCCATTTCACTCAGGATTGCTCGAGTTGGCACAGGACCAGGGAGGCCTCTCATGGCAAGGCCACTCTGGCTTCCATCGGGGACCCTGTCCCAGGGCCCTCAGCTATCCAGTTTCTGGCTGGCCAGAGTCCTGCCCCTCACAGGCAACACCCAGCCCCCCACCCAGGCAACTCCACCTAAAAAGCCATTGCTGCAGGGAAAGGGAGGGGCCCCAGGAAAGGGACAGAGGAAGAAATTGGAGGCTTGAGGACCACCTGCCCCCACCCTCAGCCCTGACCGGGTAGAAGAGGGACAGTAATAACAGAAGCCACGGCCTACCCTGTGCCTTGCGTGATCTTATTTAATCCTCACAGCTCCCCAATGAGGCAGGTGCTCAGAAACTGTCTGCTTTCCACATGAGGAAACTGAGGCTCAGAAAGGTGCATTGATTGCCAAGGTTGCACAGTTAAGGGGGCAGTGCAGGCATTTAAGCACAAGCTTGTCGACTCCAGAGCCCAAGATCTGCACTTTCTACCATGGGTGGCCAAACACGTGGATCCGGCCACCGAGAACCTTCCCAACCCCAGCTCGGGGATGGGACCCAGCACGTCAAGTTGGAAAGGTAGTAACAACACCAATGACAGCAACGGCAGGCAGCACTGATACCGGGCTTGTGTGTGTGCAGGCTCCACTCTAACCACATTACTGCATTAACTCTATTAATATTCGTTTTGCAAAGGAGGGAACTAAGACACAGAGAGGTTAGGTAACTTGTGAAGGTCACACAGTAAATGAAAGTCTGAGGATTGAAACCTTTTCCCCCACACCATCTGGGTCTCGATGCTGCACCCTTAATGCTGTATAATACTGCCTCTTAGTAAATAGTAGCTGCTTAGTAAATAATTTTGAAGCAATCAATGAACTCAGACTCTTACCTCTCTCCCCAGCCCTCTGTCCTTCCCTGATCCACCTCCTCCTCCTCTTAGCCTTCCTCAGTGCTCATCCACCTCCGCCCTACCCCTCCCATCCCCTTCTGCCTGGCCTCTGCAGACCTCCCTCTCCATGAACTTGAACCTCTCTGTCCCTCCCCTCTCTCTCCTACCGCTCCCTTGTCTCCTGGCCACCACCATTCCATTCACATGGGGGTCCCCCAGTCTCTGTCCCTCCCCACAACTCTAAAATCCTTCCTGCCTCTATGGCCTGGCTCAGCTTAAAATGCTTTGCATTCCTCCTACATGTGCAGCAGCTGGGAGGAGCCCAAAGCATGCCGGGACATGGGGAGCTCTCCCCTCTTCCCCCTTCCCCTGTATCTGCACAGCACCCTATAGTTTACACAGGCATTGTCTCATTCGATCACTACAGTGGCTTTTTTCTTTTATCCAGGTGGGATTTATCAACCTTTTTTCCAGATGAGAAAACTGAGGCTCAGAGAGGTTGAGGGACAAGCCCAAGGTCACACACCAGGGAAAGGGCAGGGCTGAGGTTTGACTCTGGCCCAGGGTTCCTTCTACTACACACATTCCCACTGCCCTCAGCCCAGGCCCTCAGTCCTGTCACCTGGCCCCACTGCCCCCTGTGACCTCCCACCACAGCCCCTGGCTCCTGCAGCCACCGCCAAGCATCTTCCCCAGGTCCTGCCCTGTCTGGCCTGGACGCCTGCCCACTGCCTCCTCCAACACATGAAAAGGCAACAGTCAGAGAGGAGGTGACTTGCCCAAGGTCACATAGAAAGCCAGAGCCAACCTGGAGTCTGGGCCAGGCACATTCCGGGGTCACCTTCAACCCCTGTGGCTGCATGACTGCCAGCCAGCTGGCCCCAGCCCCCCTCCGTCTGGGAGAACCTATCTTTCCCAGGGAAAGGGTGAGGCAGGGGTGTGGGGGGAAGGGCCCAGCTCCTGAGTGGGATGGGCAAGTCCGGAAGCTGCTGCTGACAGCTCCTGGGTTTCTTGGCAACTGTCACTGCACCTCCTCCCCCTCCCTTATCTCTGCATCGAGGTAACAATAATAATGGCACCATCGTGAGTGCAGCTCTTTGTACTTTTCAAAAGCCCTCCTTATCTGCTCACTCCTGGGACTCCACCGGAACAGAGCAGGAGATAAGGCAGTCACTAGGCTCCCCAACTCCCAGAAGGGCAAACTGAGGCTTGGGGAGGTTAAACCACGACCTGGAGGTCACCCAGCAAGGGGGCAGCGGATCAGGGATGAGACGCCAGGCCTTCCCCCAGTCCAGGGCTCGTGGGGTTCTACACTCTACAAAGCCGCAGGGCCAGACCCAGGCACGGTTGGGGAGAAAGGGGAGACCAGATGCCTCCCTGGGGTGCTTCGCACCTATGAACCAGCGGAGGAGGGTTGCTGGGAGGGTCCTGTCTTTTTCTCTCATCTGTAAAATGAGAGACAACGTACCCACCTCATAGGGGTGCTTCGAGGCAGAGAGAAAGCGCTGTGATAGTGCCTGTTATTATCATTATTGGCCATGCTCCTGGAGACCCCAACCCTTTCAGGGCACCAGAAGGGTGGCTGGGCTGTCTGGGGTACAGGACTTGGCTTTTTGGCCATCCAGAGGTAGCTGCCCTGGGTGGGGGTCTTGTTCCAGCCTCAACTTCACCCCTCCCCGATCCTGTCCTGCCCCAGCCGCCTTGTCCTAGCCTCACTGGGCTGCAGGCGGCTTTCCAAACAAGCCACACTGTTGCCCCTGCAGAGCCTTTGCATGGGCCGGGCCCTCTGCTGGCGGCTCCCTTGGCCTCCTTTTCTGCCTGGTGAACCATTCATGCCTTAAAATTCAACTTAAACAGGTGAAGCTCTGGTGGCCAGAGCAGATGACATATGACCAAGGCAGGAAGACTGTTACTGGGAGCAGGGAAGCCAGACAGGTGACGGAGCCAGGAGTGAGGACAGGAGGAAGAGCCCATCCTGAGGACACCCGCCCAACACACACAGGCTGGGGAAGCAGAGCCAGGTGGGTGGGAAGGCAGAGGAGGGGCTCAGGGAGCCCATAAACCTAGGGCAGAGAAGGACTTGTGGGGGCCAGCCCAGGACAGGGGCCAGAGGGGCTCAGGCCAGCCCAGGGCTGCTCACCAGAGGTCAGGAGGAGGAGGCCCGGGTCCAGGTCCCTTGGGTCTCCCAGGTTTCCTGGTGATCATGCAGGGTGGGCAGTGAAGGGAGGGGACACAGACCGCAAAGTGAGAAGGGGGCTGTGGAGGGCCCCCCAGAGAGACGCCTCTGGGTGGGGCCTGTCTCCCAGCCACAGGCATCGGGTCTGAGGGGCTCTAATCTCCCGAAACCAGAGCCAAGTGGCTGCCCTGGAACTGCCCCGTCCCAGGAGGCCACAGAGACCCATTGTTTTCTGAGCTCACCTATCTGGCACTGCCTCCCCTTGCTTGCCAAGGTGCCAGGAGAGGTGGCCAGGGCAGCCAGGTGAGCAGGTTTCCAAGGCTAGGCCCAGGAGCCTGGCCCCTCCTCCCCAGACCCAGGCATAGGCCACTCCTGACTCCCCTTCCCCCAGGCACCTTTGACCTCTGCCAGGACTCAAGAGGGAGCCTGGGGATAGGAGTGGGGAGAAGGGGCAGGGAGGACTGTTTGTCCACTGGGCGCTGTGATGTCATTGAATCCTTATAACAACAATCCTGAGAGAGGACTACTGCTACCTTCACCCATTTCTAACATAAGGAAGCACAGGCTCAGTGAGTTTCAAGATGGGCCAAGGGTCTCACAGCTACCAAATGGTAGAGCTGTTAGGGTCCCCTGGGAGCAGGGGAGGAGGGAGACTCAGGCTCCAAGCTGGGCAGAGGGAGTGAGCAGAAGGTGGCCATGGGGCCCTCAACCTCGCCCCATGCTGGCTGAGTGCCGAGACACCCGGATCCCGGAGCCGGGCCAGGCAGTGGCCTCCTGAGCAAACAACAACTTGGCAGCTGAGAGGAGGTCATGGGACTGGCCCCCACCTGCGGGCGCAGCACCTGGGGACCAGGCCTCCCATCTACCTGCTGCCTGCCCAACGTCTCCCCTGCCCAAGTGGCCTGAGCCCTGCTATGACCGAAGCCTGACCCTTCCCATTTCCCCGGTGACTTTACTGTGAACTGACTCCTCCCCCACCTGGAGGAGATGACCCAGCCACGGGGCCTCTTCCTGCCTGGGGAGCAACATCTGCTTACCCAGCCCAGCACTTTACAGTTTACAAACTGCCTTCACTGGATACCCTCTTTGCAGCCTCCAAGGAACGTAAGGCAGGTGACATTATCTCCATTCCACCTGGGAGAAAACTGAAGCCCAGATGGAGAGAGTGACTTGCCCAAGGTTCCACCCGGTGCTCAAGCCCAGCTGCCCCGCTCCTTGCCCACATCTGTGCAGGACACAACTCCCACTGATGGGCTGCCACCCAGGGCAAGGGTGGGCCAGGGCAACCTTCCCAGCACCCCTCGGCCCACACGTGGTACTACAGCCACCTACACTATCTGTCCCCATCCCTTCGCTGACCTGATTGTCCCTCCCTAGCCTCTGCGGCCTGGGGGCTCTGCCATCTCTGGCCCCACGCATTCCTGCGCTCACTCACCCACTTGGTCGCCTGCGCACTCTCCCGTCTGCCCTTCATTCCTATGCTCAGTCATTCATTCAGAGCACGTGTCCCTACGGCTGCTCTGCTCCGGGCCAGACAATGGCACTGGGTGTGGCATGAGAGTGGGGTGAGCCAGGCCTCCCCCACCTCAAAGCAGAGCCCCCTGAGATAACTGGCCATACTGTTCTCTAGCTGATCCCGAGGCCCCTCTGGCCTCACCGCCCGGACACTGAAACCTCCAGCACTGAGGCCTTGTTGAATCCATCCCTCCTCCTCCGCACCAGCCCTAGCCGGGGCCAGAGCTTGGGTTTGCTGCCTCACAAGCTCCAGGCCAGGCTGGTGAGCAGACGTCCCTGCTTCTTGAGACCCCCTGGTGTGGTGGCCACACAGGCTGCGATGAAATCCCCATGGAGAGGAACAAGGTCACCATCTCCTAACCAAAGGCAATAAGGAGAAGCCCTGGCTCTGCTTCTAAAATGCCGTGTGGGCAGGATTAAGTCACCATAACCTCCCCAAGCCTCAGTTTCTCTCCTGGAAATTGGGTCTCACGCTAGATGACTGTAAGCTCCAGCTCTGACATCTTACAGAGGGCGAATGTGAAGATGAGAAACTGAGAACAGAGTTCACTAAGGAATGGTTAAAAGCAGAACCCTGGAGGAGGCCTTTCCCTGTGGAGGGGGCCTTAGATGCCTACAGGTCGCTTCTCTTCTCTGAGCCTCAGTTTCCTCATCTGCAAAGTGGGACAGTAATACCTACTTTGCAGGGTTGTTGTGTGGAATACATTACATATTATATGTACAATCTAATTAGCTTAGAGCTGAGTATACAGTAGATGTTCAATAAATTACAGGCTCCTGCCTGGAGAGGCAATATAGGGTCATTGTGGGCTCTCAGACTGCTTGTGTTTGAGTCCTGCCACTTAGCAGCTGTGTGACCTTAGGCAAGTTACTTAACCTCTCTGAGCCTCAATTTCCTCATATATAAAATGGGGATGACAACTGTGCTGACCTTTTGAGGGCTGTCACGAGGCTGAATGAGTTCATGTATGTTGATAAACATTAACCATGAACATTTCCTGGCCTTCCCTTTTTCTCTTCCTTTCTTCCTTCTTTCCTTCCTCTGCAGGCACCTGAGGGCTGGGGCGGGACTCCTAGGTGACAGCTGTGAGCAGGCAGAAACAATGGGAGCTGCCCACGAGTAAAACCAGCTGTGTAAGGTGCTGGGCTCCCCATCAACCAAAAGCAGGGTGAACCTCTCAGGGGCAAAACTGGGGAGAACCAGAGCTGTGGGAACAGGAGGAGGGGGCTTGACTAGATGACCTCCCACATTTGGAATTCTCTGCCTCTTGACGACTCTAGGATCCCCGTGGCCCAGGACAGAGGCAGTGGATGAATTCCCATGAGTTTGAGGAAATGCACTTTCTTTCCCATATCTGCTGGGGGCAGGGAGATTGCCACCACTTTTTAGAGGGCTGTTTGGCCACTCCTATTAAAGATTAAAATGTACATACTCTTTGGCCCACCAACTCCACTCCTAGGCACTTATTCTCCAGAAATACTTATGCAAATGTACAAACATACAGGAACAAAGGACATCCCTTGAGGCAACTGCTAAAATCTAGAAACCACCCCAATGTCCATTAAAAAAGGAGGTTGGTTAAATATATCAAGGCACATGCAAACCATGGAATACTACACAGCACTGGCAAAGGAGGTCTTTGGTCTTGGCGGAAAAAGGGGTTTGAGGCATACTGTTAAGTGAATAAAGCAAATTGTGCACAACAAAAATCTCATTTGTAAAAACTAAAAATTACACGTAAAAGTTTATATGGGTTATCTCTGAGAAGCAGGACCACTATGAACTTCTACCTTCTGTAACACATTTTTCTGCATTGTTGGATTTTTATAATGGGCACTTGTTTTTATAATCAGAAAAAAAATTAAAGATTTAAGAAAAAAACGAGTACTTACTATGAGTCAGCTCCTGAGTACCTGACTTTTCTATCATCTTGACAGGGAGGTAATATTCACTCCTTATTCCAAGGGGGAGAAACTGACACTGAGGGAGTTTAAACACCATGACCAAAGTTCCCCAGCCAGGAGTGACAGAGCTGGGCTGTAACCCTGGTTCTGGCTGGCTCCCAAGCCCACACTCTTTCCCCTACATTAGGCATTAGACAACCCACTGTGAGGGTCAGGAAACAGCAAAGGCAGGACAGAAGCAGCACAGACAGCTGGGCACAGGGCTGTGTCCTGGGACTTCAGCTGTCCCACCCTGTTATCCAAGCCAGCCAGGGTTAGCCCGTGTGAGGACAGGGCTCTCTACCTCATTTGTAAATGCAAATGCAGGCTCTGTGCCTTGAGCTGCCTCAGGCTGGCAGGTGTCCAGCCCCAACCCTGGCAGAAACCCCCAAGGCCTCAGGGTCAGCAGGCAGGTGGTCATGCACTGGTCCAGGCCCTTCCCTGCACCTCTAAATAACTTCCTGTGTTGATCCACTTGATGTGGCTTTGGAGGTTGCTTGTCCCCTTCTTAGAGCCTGGAAATGTGACGAGCACACCTGAGTGTGCCTGAGTCTGGGCAGGCCCGGGGAAAGCCCTGGAAGTCAGATGGACCTGAGTTCAAATCCTGCTGTGTTGCCTGGGGTGAGTCACTTCACCTCTCTGAGCCTCAGTTTCCTCGGCTCTCAAATGGTGTTGGTAATTCCTCCCGGCAGGGCTGCTGGGAGAATTCAATGAGAGAATGCATGTGAAAGTGCCCCTAAGCTAGAAGTCACCTTGCACATGTAGAGGAGGGTTATGGCCCTGCACGTGTGCGCGTGGGGTGTGAGCACACCTATGCCAATGTGGAGCGAGCAAGGGACGATCCCGGCTGGACCAGGGGCCCTGCCCCATAGACTCAGCCGCGGGGGTGGGCTGGTGTCTCACGGTTTCACTGGAGTCGGCACCCCGTGTTCCGCAGCTCTGCAGCTCTGCCTGGTCGTGCTCTGAGGGTAAACATGGGCACGTGAGGCCCGGCAGGGACGTGAATGCGTGTGGGAGGGAAAGCGCTCGTGGCCGGGGCGTGCGTGGGTTTGTGTGCGTGTTTGGATCTGATCATGCCACCCACCTGCCTGAAAGGCCCCAGTGGCTCCCACGGCAGGCAGGATGGAGACGCGACTGCCTCACGTGGCCCACAAGGCCCTGCAGGTCTGCCCCCCACCCCCCACCCCATTTCTCTGAGCTCATCTAGGGCCTCCTTCCTCCTTCCCCAACCCCCTGCAGCTCCTCAAACTCGTGGTGCCCCTGCCACCTCCAGGCCTTTGCACACCCTGTACCCTCTTCCCCATCCTCCCAGCTCCCAGCTCAGGTGCCACACTCTTATTTGGTCTTTCTGGAGCCCCCTCCCCAGACTGGGAGAAGCTGCCCTCACCCTGACCAGCTCTCCCAGAAGCCTTCACAGATCTAGTGCTGGGCTTGCACATTTCATGGTGTGATCATGCCATCGTCCCTCTCTCCCACTGGACATAGGGTTCCTCAGGTCAGGACCGGGTCTGCTGGGGTCTGATCTGCATGAATGAATGTGTAAGTATATGGCTCTGTGTACACGACGAGACTGTCTGTAGAAGAGTCAAGTCTACCAGTGTGAGTAGGGAAATATATGTGTGTGGGTGCATGTGTGTGTAGGGGTCATTTCAAAGAACCTTTTGGGGCCAGTGCCCAGGCTGGCTGGGATGAGAAGGAGGCAGGCACAATTTCCCTTGCCCCCCACCAAGCCCCTCCTAAAATAATCAGGCCCGGGCTCTCTGTGCCAGACCCCGGCATACCTCTGGGCAGTGGGCCAGCCAGGTGGGCTCCAGGATGGCCGCCCAGCTCTGCCCTACAGTGGGCTCTGTCCCTGTCTGCTCGCACAGCCCAGAGCCCAACCTTCTGCCTGCACAGCCCAGCTCACCTGAGGCCCAAGCCAAGCCTGGTCTCACATGCCTGCCTACATGCCCCCAACCTGGGCCTGCCTGGTGGGCAGCAGTCTTGATCTGAGAGAGGGTGGGCTTCCAATACCCCTGCCTTCTTAGCCACCTCCACCTGCTGCCAGATGATCTGGAATGTTCCAGATTTGGGGTGGGGGAAGGAATCCTGTTCCTGCCTCAAATCCTTCACACTTACTCTGCCCTCTGCCTGGGCCACCTTCCCTCAGCCAGCTCCTTACTATCCAGGCCTCAGAGAGGCCCTCCCTGAAACCCTTAGAAAAGGTAAGCCCCTTCACACCCACCCTGTCACTTACTACACATTGCCCATCTGAAATCACCTTGTTTGTCTGTTAGCTCATTCTGCATCTGTCTCCTGCACTGGGAGGTAACCTGTGTGAGGCTAGGGACCATGTCTGCAGGTTCACTGCTGAATCCCCAGTTCATAGACTTGTACCCGGCATATGGACTCTGTAAGTATTTTTTTTAATTGTTTTATTTTTTTTTTTAAGAGACAAGGTCTCACTATGTGGCCTAGGTGGCCTAGGCTGGTCTTGAACTCCTGGCCTCAAGCGATCCTCTTGCCTTGGCCTCCCAGCGTGCTGGGATTACAGACGTGAGCCACCGTGGCCAGCTCAGCAAGTAGTTGTTGAATGAACAAATGGCTAACGGAAGCCTCGAAAGAATCCCGATAAGTAAATATTGCCCCGTTTGCAGGCATGGAAACTGAGGTTCAGAGAGGTTAAGTCTCTAGCCCAATATCACGCAGCAAAGAGCTGGACCAAGTCAAACTTAGGAACAACGTGACTTCACTGGAACCCCAGCACATCAGAGGTATCACAGCCCATCTTCCCACTTTATAGGTATGAAAATGAGCCCCAGGGAGGGAGGGTGATGTTTCTCCAGGTCACCTGGGCCCAAAATGTTTCTTCCCTCCCGTAGTGTGTGGTCTGAAACAGTGGCACTGTTACACTAGGCCGCCCTTTAAAAGCACCTCCACACTGCCTCTCTCTCACCCTGAGGTAGGGGCAATAACACTCCCCCTGCACAAGGGAAGAAACCAAGGCACAGCAAGGTGAGAGGCTTCCCACAGTCACCAGCCAGGACTCAGCACCAGCCCTGACAGACTCCAAAGCCAGAGTTCTCAGGGCCAGTGTCAAGGCCAGTGCCTGCAGCTGGGGAGTATGTTTGCACGTAGGCAGGTGTCACCTCCCCGCAGGCAGAGAGCTTTCAGGGGGCAGAGTGCACACACTGAGCAGCATGTCTGCACCCTCTGCAGGCCCAGCAGGTAACAATGATGACAATGGCCATACCCACAACAGCTGGCACCTATGGGGCATTCGCTCTGTGCCAGGCCCTGGTTTTAGGACTTGGCACACATTATCTCATTTAATCCCCAGAAAAATCTGCAAGGTCGTACTTCTATTGCAGTCATTTTACAGGCAAGGAATCGAGACCCGGAGAAGTTACCCAAATTGATCAAGTCACCCAGCCAGCTGGTGGCCGAGGCAGCATCTGTGGTCCAGGTCCAGAGTCTGGGCCCCGGAGCTTACCCAGCACTGCACCAACAGCACAGCGCAGGGCCCCCGTGAACACTCGCGGACTGACTCCACGTCACAGAGCAGTTCCTGGAGCAGGGAGGAGAGCAGGTGATGGGGGCCCTGACAGGCCTCTGTCCACAGTGTCTGGGGGTTCACAGCCCTCTGGGGCACCCCACAGGAAATCCAAACAGGGCTTGCAGGGACATGACCCAATGGCTGCTACTGCTGCCTTCACCTGCCAGGCCGAACTTGGTCCCGTGCCAGGCACGTGCCACCACCTGCTTTTCCCCTTTACATTGCTGGCACATCCTCTTGCACTACACCTCCCCCACACACATACACTGCCACTTAGCTCACGTCAGCTCCTGGGTCACCTCCTCCAGGAAGCCTCCCTTGATTCCCAGGAGTGAGGAGGCATCCCATCTCTGAGCTCTCAGCACCCCCACGTCTCCCCACTCAGCACTTGTCACCCTGTTAGAACTGCCTCTTTCTTTATTTCCCTGTCTACACTGTGAACCCCAGGAGGGGAGTGGCCTCATCTGCTATCTCTACCACTGTGTCCCCAGTGCCCAGCACAGGCTTAGGCCCTAGGAGGATGTCCCCACACTAAATGCTTGTTGGGTTAATTTGCTAAATGAATGAACAAATGACTGTTTGGGGGAAGATCCTGACCTCAGGAAAGGCCTTTACAGGATTTGGGATACTAGAAAAGTCCCCTCCTTAACCATCTACCCAACCCAGCCACTACGGTGCCTAACATTCTACCACTAGAGAGTCTCTGGGTTCACGAGCCTTTCTCTCAAAATGCAAACACGTAGAGGGGAGAACATCCACTGAGACACACGCTGGACTCATGTCATTCTAAGCACTACTGTCGCCATTGTTACGGACAATCCGGGGTTCAGAGAGGCAGAGTAGGCTGGGTAAGGCCACACAGCAGGTGACTGCAAGTTAGAGTGGGCATTTGAGCTCAGGTCTACCTAACTGCAGAACCCAAATCTTTCCATGCACTCCAGACAAATGGATCAGAGTCTGAGCATGGCCAGGATATAGGGCTGAGCAGGGCCAACTGGACCAGGGACCTCAGAGCTGCAAGGACCCTCTTCTCACAGTGCTGAGGATAGGGGATGTGGTGGGGGGTTGTCCATGAGTGAGATGGGGACTCACTTCCCAAGATCACACAGCAAAATAGTGGCCTCCCAGGACCAAAACCCATCTGGAGGGGATTTTCTCATCTCCTGAAACTACAGGGGATCCTTCCTGGAAGAAGGGGTCTCTCTGTCTGGGGCCCCATCCAGGACCCCCACCCCACCCAAGGGGTGGCCTTTCCCAGAAGGGAGCAGCACCTGGCCCCATGGGAAGATAGGGAGAGACAATTAAAAGGGCTGTGGCTTCAAGGCCTGAAACAGCCGAGCTGAGCAGAGGATGGAAGGGAGAGAGGCGGGATTAGTGGAATGTTAAGCCCAGAAAGAACAGACTTGGAGAGACATAACCCCTGTTCTCATCTTACTAAAGGGCCACTGTGAGGATGGAAGACCCCAGAGAGTGCACCTAGGCTCAGGCAGCTGGCTGTACGTAAGGACGAGCTTTTGAGACCCGTCTGGGCTGCCCAGCAACGGATGAGCCCCTTCAAGGGCAGTGAGCCGCCGACCACAGGGAGTGGGCGAGCAAGTCAAGCAGCCATCAAGACGTCACAATGGGCTCAACCTAGGCATGATGGGCTTCAAGAGGTCCATGAAGTCACTGAAAATAAAGGTGCATTTTTCTCAGGAAGCCCCCAAAGGCTTCTTCTAACATTCAAAGAGGTCATGAACAAAGGAAGGGGTCCTTGCTAAGTGGGAGACCATAGGAGGGCACCTCAAAGGTCTCTTCCACCTCCAAAGATCCTAGGAGGCCCACATTCTCTGATGCTAAGATTTCACAAAGCCAGGAGGAGTCTGAGACTCAATGGTTGTATGTGTCAGTCATGGGCATATCCAAACTCCTACACTGCCCGCAAGACCCTGCTCAATTTGGCCCCCTCTCCCCTTTCCAAACCCACCTCCGACCTCACTCTCCCTCATCCCTCCAGCCACACTGGCCTCCTCACCGTTCCCAGGACATATTAAGCTTGTTCCTGCCTTAGGGCCTCTGCGCTGGCTCTGTCTGAACACCCCCACCCCCACCCGCCAGCTCCTCTCACTCCTCGGGTTTTGGTTGAAAAACCACCGCTTCCGAACGACTTGTTCATTCTCCAGGCATCCAGCACGGGATGACAGGCAGACTGCAGCCCACTCCTCGGGTTCATATCTCAGCTTTGCCAAGAGACCTCGCACAGGTTACTTAACCTCTTTTTGCCTCAGTTTCCTCAGCCCTAAACCAAGCTTCATAGCGGTACTTGCCTCATGGGGTTGTTATAAGGATTAAATTCATCAACGTGTACAAAGTGCTTTGGAACAAAGCCCAGCATGCAGTAAGCTCTTGGTAGGGACCAGCTCTTGTTAGCATGAACCTTGCTTTAAAATCCAAGGCAACCATCAGAATTTGTTTTCTTCCCTATTTACATACGTATAGTCTGTCTCCCCCATTCCCCATTTTACAGATTAGGAAACTGAGGCTCAAAAGAGGTGAAGTACTGGCCAATTCAAGCTCTCTGAGAATAGGAACTAGGTCTGTCTCGTTTCTCTCTGAGTCTGTAGTACCTAGAGCCACGCCCGGCATACAGTACGTGTTCAGTGGTTCATTGTGGCTGAATGATTAAATGATGAACAAATGACCACAGCTCTATCACTCTGAGGTTCTGTGCAACCAGGAGCTTGTGCATCTAAGACTCTACTTGAGCCCACCTCTGCATACCCTAGTCCCAAATGACGCTCAGATCAACCAAAGTCTCAGCCTCTCTCAAGAAGTGGCTGCTAGGACAGGTGGGCTAATGAGCTGGGAACCAGCATCCATGCCCCTGTCCCCAGTGGAACCCCCTTACCCTCCCTGGGCCAGGGAGATAAGGCAGGAGCTGCCTTGGCATTTGCCTTGGGAGATCCCTGCCCAGAGGTATGGTGGCAGCTGTGGGCTCAGGAAGCAGCTGCTGGCTCCCCCGTCCTGTGCTCTGCCAGCTGCCCGCCGGGGGCCTGCCCACCAGATGCATAATAGATGAGGAGGCCCAGCAGGCCGTGCCTGCCTGGCATTTTAGAGCCATTAATGAGGCCAGCCTCTTGCTTCCTGCAGCAGCACACAGGCCCCCAGGGCCTCGGGCTCAGTGATCACCGAGAGGAGCCACCTGAGGACAGGGGCCACCCATCCAAGCCCACCACTTGGCACAGCAGCATCCATGAGAGTGAGGGCTAAAGGCATGGGCTCAGGTTGATGTCATTGTCAGTCTTGGTCCTCTACTCACTGACTGTGTGCCCCTCTCTGAGCCTCAGTTTCCTCATCTGTAAAGTGGGGATGGATAGTAACAGTCTGTGTTCTGAAAGGTTGATATCAGGATGGAATGAAATAACTCAGGTGAAGTGATTGGCCCAGGGCCCAGGACATAGGAAGTGCTCCATAGATGGGAGCAACTGGTAGCAATACTGTCAAGAGGAGACATCTCAGCAACCAGACGGGCCCTCCCAGCAGGACACATGGGACTGGGCAATTTGACTTCTGTTTTGAGGGCATTCAGGGCCACTCCACTCTCTAGCTCCTCTCTCACCCCATAACCAAGACTTCCCCCATTCCTGCGGCTTCACTGTCTCTGATCAAGGTCCCTTCCTCAGCATAAGAGTAAACTGGGTTCAGATCTAGCCCTCACCAGCTGTGTGACTTTGGGCCACAGCCTCCACCATTCTCAGTCTCACTTTTGGCCTCTAAATGGGGACACCAAGGCCAACTTGCAGGACTGATGCCATGATTTAATAAGACCTCCATAGAAAAATGCCTGGCACACTGTCAGCACTTAATTCTTGCTGGGTTCTACCTCCTCCTCCCAGGCTCCCAGTTTTAAGGCCAAATTTGACTCTCTCCCTCTTCCCAGAGGTATTTCTAGAACCCTCTTGCCATGTGCAAGTCCACTTAGTCATTCCTCCACCCTGATACCTCTCTACTCCCCACGCACCCTTTGAGTCCACCTTAAATGTCCAGCCCCCATTCTAGGACTTCTGGGACTTCTGGGTCCCCAAAGGCTACAGAACCAGAATCACTCACCATCCCACTGGCTCCCATCCCTCCACTGGGCCTCCTTCCTCTTACACTTGCACACCCACTCTGAGCTTCTCCATCGCAGACAAGCTGCTGACGAGGGCTGGGGAGCTAGGGGAATTCAGCTATGATCATGTCTGGCCTTTGCCAGGCCTCGCTGCTCCCTTGATCCAAGCCCAACATCTTAATTCTTTTTTAAAGGGGTAGAGAAAATCACACCTCCTCCAGGAAGCCTTCCCAGACTTCTGACAAAGTTTTACTTGTTCCACTCTCTGGACACATTCAATTCAATTCCACAGACATCCATTAAGCATCTACTGGGTATGGGAAGCTGTGCAAGACCATGTGGTAGACAGAGACACAGGAAGAGTACAGCCTGGTCTTTATGGGCCTCGTGCTAGAAAGTGGGGCTACGTTGAGCACAAAAGTGACTCAAGCAACCCCTGCTTTCAAGGAGTTCAGAGACTGCTTCGTGCTGCAGGGTTATATGGACACAGTCAACTCCAGTTACGTCAACTCACTGAAACATCCAATTCAATAAACACCGGTTGGGCATCAAGTGGGCTCAGAGAAGGGAACTGACCTGCCCGAGATCACACAACTAGAATGTGGCTGAGGCAGATTCAAATCCACACCTGTCAGACTCTGAGACCCATGCTCTTTCCCTTCCCCAGGAAGGCTCACTACTGCGTGCCCCACAGGCAAGACAGGCAGCAGGGAGGCGTTCTAAGGAGACAGCGATGGGACGCGGGGATCAGGGAAGAACACACCCAGCCAATGGTGGTAATGGCAGGTGGGAGGTGTGGCGAGGGCTGTGGAAACGGAAGGGGAGGATGTCAGGGGAGGGGACAATGTGCGCAAAAGCATTGAGGTGGAGATGACCAGGGCTAATATTTTCGTTGATCAGAAATGCAAGGCACTGGAGAAGTGAGCCCCAAACTGGAAAGGGAGGTGGAGACAGGTCTTGTGTGCCAGGAGGTCACGATTAACAGCTAAAATGGCCCCCATTTACTGAGCACTCACTATATGCCAGGCAGAGACTGGGGCTCAGCAATTGGTTTCTGGGGGCTGGGCAGGGAGGGCCTAGTGGGGTTAGCACCTTGGACAGCAGCTCTGGCTAGGAGGGTACAGAGCAAGGCATTGTGGGTAACAGGCATGCCCTTTGGATTCCAGATCCTTACTCTATGGAAGTGTCAATGAGACCCAGAGAGGGGAAGGGACCTGCCCAAAGTCACACAGCTGGTCAGTTACTATCAGTCTTGGGCCTTTGATACCAACTCTTGGTTCAGGGCTCCCTATAGCAGGCCTTCTGGGTCACCCCTCTGTCTCCGAGTCTTCCCACAAGTATACCCCTTGCTCAGACCCTCCCTGTGGCCTGGAGGCCCTGGAACAGAGTGGATGAGACGGTGGGCTCTGCAGAGTCTGGAAGATTGAGGTTCAAATCCTAACTGGCTGTGTGACCTTGGGCAAGTCACTTCCCCCTCTGTGCCTCACTGCTCTAATCTGTAATTAGAGATGGCAGTCCCTAACTCAGAGATATGGTGAAGATTATGTGAGACGACGTGTGTGCATAGCAGGTGCTTTGTCACCTCTGTCTGTATCTCCCCTTGATCTGGCCCTGCTCTGGGCATAGTATACCATCTTGCAGAAGGAGAGGCTCAAACGGACTAGGCACAGCAGCAAGAGATGAAGCCCCAAAAGGGAGAGGAACTGGCCCTGGGTTGCACAGACAGCATCAAAGGGAAATAAAAAGGCAGGCCCTAGAGCTCAGCCTAGGCACCCCACGTACCTCCTGCTCCAGGCGTGGCTTCCCAGGAGGGCTGGGATGAGGGGCAATGGTGCCAGATGGGAATCGTCCCGCAGCTAGGGGTACTGCGGGGCCTACAGACCCCAGGAAGCCCTCATCAGGGGCAGGAAGCAGCAGCCAGAGCCGTTGGGGGGCTCTCCTGCTGGAGCTGAAGTGACAGCAGGGGCAGCTGGCCAGGCCCATGTGATGCTGATGCCAGGGACGCCGGGAGGTGCCCGCCTGCCAGGGCTGGGGTGCCATGGGGAATCTCAAGGTGAGGCTGCACCTCCACCCACTGCCTCTTAATGTAATGTTGGGGAAGCTATAGACACAGCTGCCCCCTCCCTCCTCCTCCAAAGAGAGGGCGGCCTCAGGCACAGGAAATGGAGTGGGGGATGTTGAGGGTTGTGTATGCAGTGGGATAGAGGGTCTGGAGGTCAGTGAAAAGGCCAAGGGCATCTCCAGCCCAGTGAGGAGCCACCCTGAGGTGGGAAGAAATAGAGAAGAGAAAAAAAGATGGAAACACTTTTAGTGACAGGCTACAATATGCCAGGCCCAGTTTGGGGGCTTTTTTCCCCCTTTTTACAACTTATTGCCCTATTAAATAGGAATTTTAATCTCCATTTCACAGATGAGAAAACTGAGGTTCAGAGAGGTTAGTGAATTGCTGAAGGTCACACAGGCAGTGGCAGAGCCAAGATGTGAACCTGATTTGCCTGACTTCGAGGCAAGCTCTAGAAAGTAGCCTGGGGGTCTGCCCACCCCCATGCCCAGAGAGGATGGTTGGAGTGTTGGGGAGGTCTGGCCTAGAATTATGAGGGGCAGGAATGGATTGGGGGTATCTGCAGGGGTCCTGAGAGTCCCCGGTACTCACCACACACTCTGGCGAGGGGTGAAGGACTTGTCCACCCTGAAACACAACAAGAAGGGCAGTAGGTGAGGGGGCGTTGGGCCTACCCCCACGGCCCTGCCCTCCCAGGGGCTGAAGGTAGTTTCTAAGGACTCCTGATGCAGTCACTATCCTCCTTAGGCCACAGGGGCCCTGATGTCAGATTAGGGACATAGGAAGGTGTGGGGGTGAAAGTATCAGGAAGAGGCAGTATTGGGGCATGGGGTAGGGAGCAGGGTCTGTGGGGGATCAGCAGGGGTGGGGGAGTCAGTGTGTGCAGTCCAGGGACAGGTGGAGTGAGGCAGTGATACAGCAGTTTTGGGGTCAGAGCAAGGATGTAGGGGTGCAGCTGGGCTAGCTTAGAGCATTTCCAGACAGGATCAAGGGGTGTGCTGGGTGTTTATGGTTTATGGTGGGCAGGAAGAACATGACCCCCCCACCAAGCCTCACAGCCTGCCTCAATCCCAGAGCTGGCACACACTCATATCTACCTGGGGGACAAATGCCTGGGAATCTGGGAAGAGATCATGAGGAGTTTCCTCCCCTACCCTCACCTCAACACAAACACCTGCTCCCCGAGTTTGGGGGGTGCACCCCCAGACTTTGTCTTCCCCAAATCCTCCCAGATCCAGCCTCACGAAGAGGGTATGGGCAGTGCCCCCTCCCAGATTCTCACCCCCACTGCCTTCTGAGGGCACCTTGGGGCTGGGGAGGGTGGGGGAGGGCCCATCCTCCTGCCCTGCTGGGGCCAGGGGTTGGGCAGCTGTTGGGACAACAAACAACTCCTGCCGCCCAGAGGCAAGAAAGGAATGAGGAGGGAGCCAAAAACAGGACTCTGCCAGCTAGGGGGCATCTTCCAGAGAGGCAGGGCTGGGGGCTCCCAGGAGCCAGCTAGTGTGGAATATTGACTCTGCAGACACGGAAAGTGAGGCCAAAGAGGCCAGGACTGGCCCAAGGTCATACAAAAGGACCAGCCCCACTCCCTGAGCCACCCCTCAGTGTCAGCTGACCAGAAAACTCAGGACCCAGGCTCCTCTCATCACCTGACAGCAGCAAGGCCCCAGATTAGGAGGGCAGCCCTCTTGCCTCCCACCCCAGCTGCCCCTCTGCTGGGGTCTCTTTGGAAGTTGAGCATCCAGAGAGGGGACACACCTTGGGCACAATCTCTGTAGCTCAGAGAGCACCGACTGTGCACCAGCAGCACTGCACACACAAGGACCAAAACACCCCAAGGTGGGTCCTGTGTGTCCCTCTGACAGCCAGGAGGCAAGGCCTGCTGAAGGTCATGCAGCTCCTTGGCTGGCCAGGGAAGGGGCTCTGGGCCCCGGTCTGTCTAACCCTTCTTCCTTTCAATTTGCCAAATCTCTGCCCGGGGCAAAAATCCCCCATCCCACCTCTGTAGCCCTCTGAGGTGGGCATGTGGGGTCAGGAGAGACAGTGACTCCAAGATGGACCAGCTGCCACTCTGACCCCACCCCCCCACCAGGCCCCCAGGCCTGGGCAGCCCTGGGAAAAGGGGTTCCCCAGAGCCAGAGCACATGAAATAGGGGAAGCCTGGTGCCCAGGGGTGGCCAGGGCCCTGCTAATGGCTTCTAGGTTCCCTTCGTCCAGAGCCTCACTGGATGGGCCCAGCAGCTGCAGAGGCAAAGTGGGAGCCTCACAGGGCCTCCCCCTGACCTGCCTGCCCCTACCCCCACGCCTATACATGCTGGTATGTGCAGGCGCACACACCCAGTGTGCCTCCCTACACCAGTCACATACACAAGCACCACTGTCCTGGGCTTAGACACAAACACAGCAATGCCATCCTGCACTCATGTCCCCACACGTGTGCATTAACACCCAACGGGCACACACAGGAACCCACACACACACAGACTCAGCAACACAACACGCTAGGTGTGCACTTGGGTCAAACGCTCCCCCGACCCCACAAAACACAGTCACAACCACAGAATCACCCCGCCCCACGGCGGGACGGCGGGACAGCGGCGCGCGCACGCAGCGCACGGGCGCTCTCGCACACGCGCACACGCACACGCGCGCCCGCGCCCGCGCCCCTACCCTCCGTAGGCCCCGAAGGTGAAGCTGCGCTTCCGGCCGCTCATGGTGCCGCCGCCGCCGCCGGCCGCTCCTTCCCCGCGCCGCCTTCCCCGCGCCCGGGTCACCTTGGCAACGCGGCCGCCCCGCCCGCGGCTCCCGCCCGAGTCTGTCCGCGCCCCCGCGGGCTGCGCTCCAGCGCCCGGGGGCAGCCGGCGCAGAAAGGGCCGCTTGTTCGCGCCGCCTCGGCCGGCCGGGCGGGGGCTTCGCACGACGCTCGGAGCCGGGCCTCGGCGGGGGCGGGGCAGCGGGGCTGGACGGACCCTCCGCCCCACGCCCTGTCCCCGGGGACCAGGCCCGCCGGCGGGTCCCGGGCTGCGGACCCTCTGCGGGGGCCGGCACCCTCTTCCAGGCCTGCTCGGGCCACCAGGCTCAGTCGGCGGACCCGTCCCCATCATCACCGCGGGAGCCCCCAGCGGGCCGGGTCAAGAACTTGGAACCCAGGGTCAAAATGGTCCGCACCGTGGGCGAGCCCCGGCCCTCCCTGGACCTCGAATTGTTCATCTGTAAATGGGGCTCATCGGCCTCTTAGGCCCTTGTGATGACGTACTGAGTTAAAGCCTTGGCACACAGCAAATGCTCAGTAGATGCCAGCTACGAGAGTTCCGCACCAGGGGTGAGACGCTGCTCTTCCGCGAGCGAATGAATGAAGGAAGGAACTGTCTCCAAGAGCCCTTTATTGCCCGCTCCTACCCCGTCCCCGGCCCCCACGGCCCTGGTGAGGAGGAGAAGCAGAAGGGAGCGGCGGAGACGCCCCACCTCTTCTTGAAAAGTCATCCGGCTCAGGTTCCCTCACTCAACAACCTTCGGAGAGGGAACTGGGCTCTGAGTCCTGCAGCCAGTCACTCATTCACTCAACAAACACTCGAAGTCACTCCTCGGCACCCCGCTCACCCAGAGCTCACAGTCCAGTGCTCTGCCCCATAGTGGGCTGTCTCCCCCACCCAAGTGGAGATGTCAGCGGACACCGGGTGACCAGCCACGCCCCCAGGTCTCAACACCCTCCATCTGCAAAACCCACTCTCCCCACCACAGAGGGAAGGATTATTTCCCCGCCCCCTGCACCCAGGGAGGCCCCCAGGGCCTTGAGGTCTCTATGGGGTTGTGTTTAAAGGCGCTACAGGGCACAGATGTAGGGGGGACAAGGGAGGAAGGACAGCCAAGGGCAGCGAGTCTTCAGAAGCCTTTCAGGAACTCTTCCACCTGGGCCCTGAGCCAGGGCTTGCTTAGCTCCTTCTTCCCCTGGGAATGACTGGTCTGGGTACAGGGCTCCACAGTTTCTGTCACCTAGGCAGGAGTAGGTGGCACTGCGGTTGCCCCATTTCAGACATGAAGAAACTAAGACCCCCACAGCAATTACTTCTCTCCTGGGGATCTGCCCTCAGCCCCTCTCTTTTCTCACCCTGCACCTCTCCTCTGCACACACTCTGGTGGGTGGAGAAGCCCTCAAGAGCCCCTTGCAGAATTCAGAACCTGGGCAGGGCAAGCCTTATTTCCTCACCTCAAGAACTACCCCCCTTGGTTTTTAGCTCTCAGAGGAGGGCTCCCCCTTGGTAAGGTGCCCCTTCTCCACTGGGCAGGGCTGCAACTCTTGGGTGGACTGACCACCCCAGGGCAGTGTGGGAAGCCCACCCCTCCGGTGGGGCTTCTGAGGCATGGGCCCTGGGAGTACTGAGGAGCGAGGAACTCCCTTCCTTCCTTCCTTCTTTCCTCCCTTGCTCCCTTCTTTCCTTTCAGGGGGGTGGTGCAAGTGGAACGAGGGGCTAAGCCTGGGCTGTGGGGGTGTGCACAATGCTTGGCCTGGGGCCCAGACTGCTGCACCTCCTTAGACACAGACCTCCGTCTTGCCAGTCTGTCTTTTTAGTGGGAATGATTCCTGAGTGGGCTTTGCAGGTCCAGTTGGCAGGGTGGCCAAGGGGCTGCCAACATGCCAAGTTTCCCAGCCAGGCCTGGCCCCCACGAGGCCCTGCTGGTGCTGGGACAGTGGGCCCTTGAGAAGGGCCATGGGGGCTGCAGGGTTCCCATCGAAGACAAAGAGCCCAGTGTGGGCTTGGGCCTCTCGGCTCTGACCAGCTGCAGCTGCCTCATTGGCAAGGGATGGGGGTGGGAGTGGGGGTGGTTAGTGGGGGTCACGTTGCATTGGCCAGGGATACAGGAGGACACCCCCTGGCCAGATCCTAGTCCCTCAGCAACAGAAGAATTTCAATGCACCTTCTTAACCTGCAAGACCACTTCCAAGAATTTCCCCTCTATATCACAGCACGTGAATCTGAGATAAATGGCCAGGGACAAAGGGCACTGAGGCATGTGCTTATATCCTCATCCTTGTGAACCCTCCTGGGGTTAAAAATCCCAGCTCTCCCACTTGTCAGCTGTGTGACCTCGGGCAAGTAACTTAAGCTTTCTGTGCCTTAGTTTCTTCATCTGCAAAATGGGGTTGATGATGAAAAAAACAGTACCTACTTCAAAGGGTTTTGCCAAGGATTAAATAAGTTATTAATTATAAAGCATTGAGAATAGTATAGTAATTGGCACTTAGCATGTTTTTGTTAAATAAAACATTTGCTGCAGTAGCATCATCTGTATTAGGCTGAACTATATGAAATTGCCATTTTTGTAAAGCTAGCAAAGATTTATTAGTGAGGATTCCAAAACAAACAAAATGGATATCTGGAGGGAACTGGATAAATAAATGATAGTCCATTTGTACCATGCAGTACCATGCAGCTGTAGAAAGAATAGAAAAGGTCTACGTGTAGGCATGTGGAAAACCTCTGGGATAGACAGACACACACGCTCATAGAGGCAGTGTGACACAGGACCAGCACTGGACCTCTGATGCTTCCTGGCAGTGTGACCTCAAACACATTGTTTATCGCACAGACACTGGCTTCCACTGGCCCACTGTGCTGGGGCGCTCACTGCTCCAGTCAGCACAGAGTGGGTGCTTGCCTACTGGCTCTGGAAGTCATTGCCATCTTTGAGGTGAGGTAGAGTCCCCCTTCTTCCTTTGCCTCCAGACTCTTGCCCAGAAAACAGAACCAGGCTGCCTTCCATGGTCCAGGCCCTCCCTCTAGGAGGAAGCCTCCCTTCTGGGCCCCCTAGATTTGTACCCAACTTGCTCAAACAAGTGCAAAACTGTGTGAAGGAGGAGGGAAGTGTACAGGGGTGGAAGGCTACAGAATTCCCTTTCCAAGTTCATCCTGTGTTGAACTCTTGGAGTTCCACCCACCTGCCACCAGCCACCCCCCACCCCAACTCTTGGCAGGGAAATGCAAGGGAAGAGGGAAGGGCAGATCCCTGGGAAGATCTCAGGCCTGGGCTCCAGCTGGGGCAGAGAGAGCCAACTCTTGCCAGGGTCCCCACCAATAGCCTCCCCTCTCCCAGTCACTCCCATTCAGGATATCTTCCTGGGGCCTCCTGTGCAGGAGACAAGGCAGTCCTGGGCTTCCTGCCCTGGCCCAGGCAGCCTCCTATGTGGTTTTGCATTAATTATTTTTCCTATCTGGGCCTCAGTTTGCTCATCTATTAAACACCCACTCTCACTTTGCTGGGTTAAAGACATAACAATGGAAAAATGCATTTGCCTTGACAGAATTCCATCAGCTCAAGAAGCATCATTATCCTTACTCAGCCTATGGCCTTTCCAGCCAAGCCACACCTACCCAATCCCAAGGAGCTGCAAATCCTGAGTTCCAGGAGGAGTCTCCTGGGGTGTCCCCAGGCCCTGGGAAGGGAGGGAGGAGTGGGTGTGGCTTGGCTTACACCCTCTCCTCAAGCAGCTTCCCAGTGAAGTTACTGACCCAGCCATCCCCTGGCCCAGCTCTGAGACCCCTACCCCACTCAATGGGTTCCTCAGACCCCTGCCTACTCAAAGTGTCCCCATTGGGGACCAGGACAATCTAGCCTGGCCAGAATGGCCAGAGTACATGCCCCCACTCAGGCCCCCAGCCCTGAGGATGTATGTCTGGTCTCCATACAGATCATGTACCTAAAGGGTCCCTGGGAGCAAAGCCCTTCTGGAGACATGGACACACATGTGTGTACTCTTTTCTGCCTTCAGTCATTCAACTAATACATATTGAGCACCAACCATGTGCCTATCACTGTTCAGACGCTGGTGATAGAGTATGAACAAGACAAGGTCTCTGGTAGAGCTGTGTGCACACCTGCACACAAACTTTCCCAGGTCACACACACACTTGCCCTTGTACCGTGCTGTGCACAGAGACATCTGACTCATGCCTATAGAGATCACATCAAGACCAAATGCACGCAGAGGTGTCCCAATGAACGTCAGCCCCCATACTGCAAACCCACGTGCACACACACGTGCAAAGGTCAAGTCAAGCTCACATCCATGGGTCCTAAATCAGTGCATACTCACCTTATGACTATGGATGAGTTTGTACACACAGGTGAACACACACCAGTGACAACAGATCCATGCACAGAAATCACAGGCCCACATGCCCTTATTCAAATCACGTTATGTTCATACAATATACACACAGACACATGTGCACACACACATACATCACACACATACATGGAGCATCCAGCTAACTACTGGGAAGAAATAAAGGTAGGAGAGAGAATGGCTCTTTGGGGGTCAGAGAGGTTGCAATTGCTGCGTCTCTGAGGACAGCAAAGAGTGGCGGCCAAGGCCACTCTCACATGCAATAAATAGGCTGGAATCCAGGCAGCCTCCCTCTCCTACCTCCCCTGCTAAGGGCGTGGCCCTCCCAACCCATTTTCAGGGGCAGATGGACAAAGCTGGAGGGAGACTGCATGATGCCCAGAGTTCCACTCAGGACAAATGGGCTGACTGAGCCCAGTTCTAAGGGTCAGGAGACCTGGGTGTGGCCCCAGCTCTGCTGGCCACTCACTGTGTTTCCTAGCATAGGCCCCTTCCCATGTCTTGCCTCTGCTGGTCCACCTGTAAGACAGGGGAGGGGGTTTCCCAAGAGTTCCTTAAGATGTCGCCCTGCTACTGGACCAGCCAGTCTGGGACTGTGTGCTCTTCTCCATCCCTACGAGGCCCCACCGTGGCAGTGGTTCGCAACAGGGGCAGCTCTGCCCCTAGAGGGCATTAGGGGAATGCATGAGGGTGGCTTTGGTCCTCAGCAATTACTGGGGGTCCCCACTCTCATTCAGTGGGTGGGGGCCAGGAAAGCTCTGCTGGGTACAGTCCCACTCAAGGAAGACTTGTTGTATATTAAATATCCCCCAAGACATTCAAGTGGGCAAAAAGCCTGTGTAACCCATGCTAGACCCTAACTCCGGTTTACTTAGGAATATTTTTTGGTGTGGCCTTAATCCATAATGAATTTTTCAAAGGTGCAACTACTGGAGCCATTCTGAAGCAGAGGTCAGGTATGGCAACATATATTCTGCTCTTTAATCTAAAGGTATTTTTTTAAATAAATAGGTGCAAGCACATGATTACTTAATTAGCTCCTGCGGCATGGTCATGGCCAAGCATTCATCTAGGGAGGTAGAGGGCTTTTTACTTCTCTTATGGCAGTATATCTTTGGTCTTTGACATTAGGTGTGTAGGTAGGCTTCCTACCTAGGAATGTCATGACGGGAAAACAACGCTTTTTAAAATCGTGTTCTATTATAAAACGGGCCTGGGGAGTCCGCGACGGTCCCGCGCGCCCTCAACTGGCCATTGCTGGAACTGCAGGAAAGGGCCAGACGCGCTCCAGGACCAGGGACAGCGCCCTGAGTCGGTGCCCCGGGCGTCTCTCCGGGAAGGGTAGAGACCCCCAGCCGCCCAGAGGAAGCGCCCCCGCGTCCCCGGCCGCGCGCTCGCCACCCCCACGCTCCGTCGCTCCCCACCTTGCGCGGAGGCGGCCCCAGAGCTTGTCCTCTCCCTTCTCCCCGGCACCAACCGCCGCGCCCCTCCCGGCCCACAGTGGCACACCTGCGCGCCACAATGGCGGTCCCCGTGCCGCCGCCCACGGTGTTCTCGCCGCACCCTCTCCCAGGAGACGCATTAGCTCCGTGCGCAGATCACGGAGCCACACCTACGCGCCCCGGGACCTCTGTGATCCCAACAGCAGCCCCGTTGAGGCAGATCATGCGAGAGTTCTGTGTCTGCCATGACTTTCGGGGCAAACTGAGGCTTGCAAACAGCAGACGCTCCTCAAGACCTCAGTCCCCACCACACATACACTGCAGCTCAGTAACACAGCAGCTACCAGTCCCCGAGGCCCTGTGCCGAGCGCTTTCATTCAGTTCTCACGTCCACCCTGTGAATTAGGTAGAGTCTTCTCCCCATTTCACATATCTGGACACCAAGGTGCCAGGGGCCGAGTGGCTTGCTCAAAGCTCACTGGAGGCAGAAATGGCTGTAAAGACCCTCTGAGGTCTTCACACTGCTCTGAGTCACTCTCAGGGACATTCATGCCAAGAAGAAAGCCCTTCAAACAGAGCACCTGCCCTGTGTGGACTTCCCGGGCTGCTCTGCCCTCACGTCCTCAGAGGCCTGAATGCCTCCTCGACCTCAGGTGGGGCATGGGGTCCTCACATCCCTCATAGAGGAACCCCATCTCCCCATCCTCACAAGCTTTAGCCTCACAAAGCACCTCCCCAAGACACACAATAGGTGCTTAATAGATGCTTGCTGCTTGGTCAAAGCCTTTCCTTCCAGGAACCAGGATTCTAAATGCATAACCACACAGCCTGGGCACAGAGCCTGCACACAGAGGAGGGCAGAGTGAGCCAGTGGGTAAGGGCACAGGCACGACAGCTGGACCAAACTGGGGTTCCAGCCCCATCTTGAGCTGTGTGACTCTAAGCCTCAGTTTCCACATCTGGAAAGTGGAGGTAATACTAGCTCTTAGCTCACAGGGTGATGGTGAGTGTTAAACGAGGCAATGCACATGACAACTTAGCACAGTGCCTTGTGCCTACGAAGGGCTTGCATGGTGGTAGTGGTTAATACTTTTGCCAGTAGGGTCTTCTTTGGGGTGTACAAAGCCCAGGAGCCCCCTCTAAGTCATTCCCCTATTTCCCCCAAGGGCAAATCAGGTACACTGTGGACATGGGGGGGGCAGAGAAAGAGGTTGCAAATGCACAGTCTGGGACTGGGTTGGGGAAAGAAGGAGGAAGGAGAAGCAGCCATCTTTGATGGGTGCAGAGAGCTTAGGAGCGTCTGAGACCCCCTGCCTCACCACCTATTCTCAAACCCTCAACCCCCAATCCATTGCATGGTCTCCTCATCACAGTCAGCACTCCATAAATGTTCAATGAATGAATAAATGATGTCCTATGTTGGCTATGAACAAAAAGAAAGATAAAAGCAATTTTATTCCTATTGTAATATACATAGGGGCTAGCATACGTATGGGTTTGGAATCAGATGGACCTGTGTTTGAATTCCTGCTCTGTCATTTACTGGCTTGTGACTTTGGGCCATTTCCATAACTTCTCAAAGCCTCAGTTTATCTGTAAAGGGGGATGGTAATGATATATAATAACAAATAGCACTTACCTCATAGGGTTATTCTTAGGATTCAGTGTAAAGTGCTCAGCCCTGGCACACAGTAGGCACCAAGTAAATGGGGTCTGTCTTTAGTACTGTTACTGGGCATGTACTAGTACATGAGCTGAGCCCGGAGACCCAAGTTCTGAACCTGGCTCCACCACTGGCTCACGGTGTGATTGAGGGCAGGTCCCTATCCTTCTCTGGGCCCCAGTTTTCTTGTCTGTATAATTAGGGCTCTCCAAGGGCCCTTCTCAATCTGATTTTCTGGGGCAGCCTAACCCCCATGGGCATGGCAGGCAGGGAAACCTCTTGGGAACAGCTCTGCCCACCAGTCTGTCACTGCCAGCATGAAGAAGGAGGGAGGGTGTTCCCATGACAGGGAGGAAGGTGGCATCACTGGGCATCCCAGAACCTCACCTGATATCTACCCTGTCGCCATGCAGACTTCTTAGATCCAGCCCCACCCTTGATGCAGGATGCAGCCCAGAGCCAATCACATGGGTGCGAGGCCTCAGGGGGCCTGGGATGGTGCGATGCGCTCAGGGGGAAGAGACCTGGGTTTAGAGCCCAGTTCCAAGGTCAGCTCTGTGCTGCAAGGCCCATCTCTTTGCCTCTCTGAACCTGTTTCCTCAGCTATAAAATGCAGATGAGAACAGCAACCACCACTAGAGTCCGGCTGGCCCCAAGGGCTCTGGCACACATGGAGGCAACTCAGATGTGAAAGCCCTTTGCGAATTCCTACCATTGGGCATAATCATGATAATAATTATCTGTAAAATGAGAGGTTGGACCAGATGATCTCGTGGGCTCCTTTCCAGCTCTGATGCTGAGGATTTCTTGGGTTTCGGAGCTGGGAATTTCACACAGACGTAGGGCCAGGAGAAGTCAGAGTCTGTGGGATTGCATGTCCATGGGAAACTCTGCCAGATCTTCCCCATTCATTAGTCCCCTTCCCCCAACCCAGCCTGGGGCACTGAGCCCCGGGGACAGGCCAAGGGGAGGGGGAGCTGGGAGCTTCAGGACCAGGCCCTGCAGGTGTGAGGACAGCCCCAGAGTTTAAGCCCACTTCTGCCCCTGCCCAGAACTGCTCCCCTTCCCTAGGGCATAGCCCATCCCTCTGTATTGCACCTCCCCCTCCCCCTCCATCTGCATGCAGTACACCAAAGAGGGTGAAAGTGGAGCCAGACAGCCCCTAATTCAAATCTCAGTCCCAGCCACTCACCAGCTGGGTGACCCTGAGCAGGCTATTTAACTTCTCTGAGCCTCTACATGTTGCTAATGATTGCTTTGAGGATTAAATGAGATAGACCCATGAAAAGCACTTAGCATAGGGCCTGGCACACTGTAAGTGCTCCATTAATGTCCCTACCCATGTTCTCTCACTCAGCCCCACTCTGCTTCTCCCCTACCAGAAGCTTCCCAGAATCCCTGAGTCAGTTGTCCAGTTCCCATTTTGACTGACATGGCCCGGACAGCATAGGGTCGGGGCAAGGGCAGGGGCACGTGCCAGGCTTATGTGCCCTTCAGAAGACCACAGACGCCTACACCTCTCCAGCTAGGGAGGGCTGTGGCCTGGGAACTGGGACAGGTGAGGTCTTTGTCCCAGGGGCTCTGCCCAGGCCTGTTTCTAGGGGCTTGAAGCCCTGGGGGAGGGGTGGTAAGGGTACCCCTTTGAACCTAGAAAGGCTCCCGCACCTCAGGTGGAAGGTAGGTGGTGATCAGGACAAGGCTAGAGCCTTCAGCCCTGTGGCATCCTTAGCCTGCTTCCCAGGTTGGCACAGTGCCTGCAGCAGTCTGCTGGAGGTGGGTAGCCTCTCTCTGGGCCTTCAAGATTGGGGAAGAGGTGTGAGGCTTGCCTACCATCAGCCCAGGCCTCATCCTGGCAGCCCCTCAAGAGTCCATGACATTTTTGAGAATGAAGAAATCAGGGCTGCCCCAGCAGTTCTGGCACCGAGCTTGCAGGCTGGGAGAAGTTCCCAAGGTCACCCTCCACCAGCCACCTCCACCCCATCCCTCGAGCCCTAACTCAGTGAGTCGGGCCTTGGAGAGGGCTGTCCACTAAGCTGGAGACCGGGGTGTTCCTTCCTCACCAACGTGGGGCCCCAAGTTCAGGAGCCGAGCAGAGGGCTGGACCCACTTGCCTTGCCTCCACCGCTCCCTCCACTCCCCCCAGCAGCCGGGCTGCAGCAGGCATGTGGCTCCTGTGGCCTTGAGAAGGTCACAGCCTCTCGGGTGACTCAGGTATCTGATCCTCACTCACTGTCCCCTGCAACCTTGCCAGCAGCTTCAAATTCTCAGGGGAGCCTGGCGAACAGGTACTTTATTTGCAAGAAATGCTATGATTCCCCCAGAGACACAACACAACCTGAGGCTCACACAGCACAGTCACCAGCTCCAACTCATTGGAGCCGCACTGCAAAGACAGAAACTACATTCACCCATTCCACAGATAGAAGGGAGGCTCAAAGAGGCTGGGCAGCTTGCCTGAGCTTACCCAGCTAGTGGGGTGGGGCCAGAGGGGGAACATAAGGCTCCTGACTTCCTGTACAGATGACAGCCCCCAGCTCCACTGCTCTCATAGCAACCAAGTTCCCTGATGGCTTGGTGCCTCGCTCCTCTTGCCTGCTCCTGCCATGGAAGATGCTGGAACCCTCTCCTTTGTATACTGGGGGAAAACAAGGCCCAGGGAAATAGGCAATGGCAGGGCAAAGAACTGTGCCAGGCTAATTCCTCATTCCTGGCTGGCTAGTGGGCCTGGCCAGGTACCCAAGGTCTGTCCACAGGAGGCTCAGCCTGCCCCTCCGACATGTCTCACACTGGCTTTTGGGGAAATGCAGACTCCTTAGCCTGGCATTCAAGTCCCTTAATAAACTGACTCCAACGCATCCCTGCACACACCTTCTATTGAAGCCAAACCAGTGTCCTGATTGTTACCTCCCAGCCTTTGCCCACACTGTAGCTGGTCATGCCACCAGGAATACCTTCACTCCTCTCACTGTGCAACTCATAATTCTACTAATAAACACATTACCATTTATTGAACACTTACTGTGTGCCAGGCATGGACTCCTCAAGGGGGAAATTACCCAACTCAATGCCAACTGCCTTGGAAATGTGCAGTTATGGAAAAATTCCCACTACCCCCAAAACACTGAAGAAAAGGATTATTTTTTCTTGTTGTAAAGAAATATTTGAAGTTTTTAAAAAAGATTTTTCCTCCAGATTTTTCTGGTGTTTCTTTTTCCTTCTGTGTAGCTCTATGTTTTTCGAAGCCTCTCCCAGCCATTATGACCAATCCTCACAAACAACACTCCCAGGGAGGCAGGCAAACAAGAGCTCGTCATCCCCACTCTATGGAGAAGGAAATGAGGCACAGGGAAGGTAAGTGACTTGTCTAAAGTCACACAGCAGAGACTGGATTTGGATTCCTGGTGACCCCCAATCCGTGTCCTTTTAGACCCAGACAAATGCCCATGATGAGCTGGACACTGCTGCAGTATTTGCCTACCTTAGTTTTCTTAACCCTTGGCACAAACCCACGAGGTAGGTGTTATGATCCCCATTTTACAGACAAAGAGAGTCTCAGAGAGATGGAGTAAATTGGCCCAAGTTGTACAGTTAGTCAGTGGCAAAGTCAGAACTCAAACTCAGGTCTGCTTTCTCCAAAAGGAGGCCCAAGGGAGGGTGGCCTCACATTGGCAGAGGTACTTACTAGCAGAGTGGGCAAGTCATTTTCTCTTTTTGAGCCTCACCTCCTCATCTGGGACATGGCCATAGTAATGCATACCACACCGGGCTGTGGTAGGGACTGCAGGATGCCACTCCCAGCTCATCTCTGTGTCCCTGGTGCCTGTCATGGTCCCTGGGATACACTACATGCTCATTAAATGCTTAGTGATGATGCAAACAAGGTCTCTACCACTGTGCCAGCACACAGCAGGAAGAGCATACATTTTGTTTCCTTTCTTCCAGTAGGGAGGGCTGGTATCCCAGTGGGACCCTCTGTTTTGGGGTATCTCCCCACCAGCACCCCTCTGTCTCTTCTCCCTTCCTCCTCTCTGAGTCACTGCCTGCAAGTGCCACTCTTTAGCCCTAAAAATAGAGCACATTTTGAGGGATAAAAATACCCACAGATGTAAACTACAATTGCAGGCCCCTGCCCTCAGGTCCCCCTTTTCTTGGGGCTAACCCAAGGGGGTTGCCCCAGGAAGTCCCAGGACTGGCAACCCCTGCTTGACTCTAGTGTGGACCTAGGGTCTCCAATCTGCAGGAAGTCCTCAGCCAGGGGTCCCCTTGTGCCCCACACTGCTCAGCAGAGCCAAACTTCCTTCCCTTATTGGCATGGTACTGCCACCTCACACCTTTGACTTTCCTCACTCCCCAGCCAGGCTGAGCTGCCTCCCAGAGCTGGAGCTGGGCCCAGAGAGAGAAAATGATTTGCCTGGGCCACACAGCCAGCAAGAGGCAGGGCCAGGCCTCAGGGGCACAGCCAGGGTGCCAGGACCCAGTCTGGCAGAGGTTCTGCCATGCAAGGAGGTGAGCAGGGGAGACTCAGAGGATTCCCCTCCCTTCACACCAGCTGGCTCCCAGCCTTGCTGGGAGGGCAAACTAGGACTTGGCAATGCCTCTGGCAGAAGTGGCAAAGAAAGGGGAAGCCCAGGGTTGCTTGGATTCTGTGCTGGGGCATGTCCTGTCTTGGGAGGGCCCTGTGGAACAGCACCTTCAGGAGCAGCAAAGGGGCAACTTGGGTAAGAGGCTCCTCTGACAATCTGGTATGTGTGTGTGGCAGGGGGCGGGAGTGGTGGCAGCAGAGGAGGGTCCATTGAGGGAGAAACACCAGACAGTTTCACAGTATTCTTAGGGTCAGCCACACTGGGTTCACATGAAGCAGAAGACAGAAGAAGGTGAAGCTTTGCTGGGGGTGATCAGGAGGCCTCTGCCCCTCCCCCCAGGGCGATGAGGCGTTCACATCCCACACGCAGGAAGCTGATGTAATGCATGCGTGTGCGCACCCATGGTGGCCTAGGTGTGGGTGGGTGCATGTGCATGTCTGCCAGGTTCATTTTTGAGGGCGTAGGGCTTCCTCGTGTTCTTTCCCACATGTGCATGTACCATGTGCGCCCTGGAGGAGATGATGGAGGGGACAAAGCTGGACCAGGGCTTCCAGGAGGCTCTTCCTCCTGCTGAAGACCTCCTGTGTGTGTACGCGTATGCCGCCGTCTGCATGGTGTGTCTCTCAGTGTCTGTGGTGTCAGGGTCTTGGCCTGGGTGTGTCTGTGTGTTTCTGTGTCTGGGTCTCAGGGTATTTGTGAGTCAAAATGTGTTTGCATTTGTGTCTGGCTGCGCATGGGTCTCAGATGTTTGCGTAGCATGTGTGGCTGCTCAGCAGCCTCTGACAGCCAGGACAAAGACCTCCGCAGATGGACAGGTGGTGCGGAAGACAGACCTATCCCACGAGTCCTCAAGGGGCCTCTGGGCCCCAAAACTTGACAGCCAGGCAGGGGTGGGGCCAGGTGAGATGAGAGGAAGGTGGAGAGCAGGGGCTCAGGGCTCGCCCCAGGCCTGTGCAGACCCTCTGGGGGGCCTGAGCCCGAGCTGCACACACCCTCCCAAGCCAAAAGGAGCCCCGCTGCACCCCAAGAGTCCAGAGGAGAATCTTTCTTGTCTCCTAGGGGGTGAAGGGTGGTTAGATCCAGGAGAGGGGTCTCCTGACACCCCTGCCAAGCAAGCACCTTGGGGAGGACAGAAGAGGAGAGGGCTTTGCCCAGAAAGGCATTGAGCTGGGAAGGTCCTGGGGTGGGGGGACACCATTATGGCTGTGGGAAGGGGTGGCAAAGTGAGCCTAGGACTGTGTACCCACTCCTCAGCCTGAGCCAGCTTCCCCACTCCACCCACCCCAGGCAGCAAAGGGAGCAGCTCACTGTGGACCACTCTGCCCCACCACTGTGGATATCTGCCCTGGATCACGAGTCAGAGAACTGAGACCTAGCCCCAGCTGAAAGCGACTCGGTGACCCTGGGCAGTTGATTTAGCTTCTCCAAGCCTCAGTTTCCTCATCTGTGCAATGGAGGCCTCAGCCCCCACCTTGAAATGTTGCTGTGGATAGGGAAAGTGCTTGCACCACCTGAGGATTAATCATTACCCTGGAATCCTTTCCGAGGCTGTTAAGGCATGCTCACCCCTTGCCCAGACCTTCCAACTGCCGGGGGGCCTCAGAGTGAGGCTGAGGTCCTGGAAAAGGGATGGGGGACCCCAAGACCAGCTGGGCCTGACCACCGCCTCCCCTACTTGGCTGCTGCCCTCAGGCCCTGTGCCAGCCCAGATGCCCATTCAGGGGCACCCCCTTCCGCCAGCTTCTTCCTTCAAACGCCCTCACAAAAAAGGGACTCTGCCTTGTGTGGGGGTGAGGGGGGGTGAGGAGCCTCAGACCCAGCTTCCTTTTGGGGGAAGTGGCACCATCTCACCTCATTTCTCCTTGCCTTTCCCTGCTGCCTCCCACCTGAGGGGTCTTCCCTCAGCGCCCCTCCTGCCGGCCACAGGGGTCTCCCCGCCCCCTCCCGACTTTGACAGGGAGGGGAATGCAGCACAGACAGAGGCCGTGTGAGGGGTGGGGTCCTTCCTGATTTCACCCCAGGCCTGGGCTATGACCCCAATGAGGACTCTGACAGGGTCATGGACAGGTGGGGTCTAACCCCTAGAGGTGGGGGTAGGGCCGCTCACCTCCTGAGCGTGTGTGTGTGTGTGTGTGTGTGTGTGTGTGTGTGTACACACAAGGTTTCTTCCCCAAACCCAAGGCACCCCATGGCTGGCACCAAAGCGCTTGCAGGGCACAGGGACGGCCCTGTAAATTCCCACCGAGTCCTCCTCAGATCCTGCCGAGCCAGGGGAGGTGGCGAGGGGGCGCCCAACTGCGTGACGAGTGTGCCCTGCTCCGCGGCAGGTCAGGGACAGGGGGCGGGGGGAATGCGCTCCGTCCCTGGGGATGCAAGGACATCACTGCCCTCCCAGCTCAGGCTCGTTGGACCTCAGTGCCCCCTCTTCCCTCCTCTCAGGACCTGAGCGCCTCCCCTTGGGAACGGGGAGGGGGTGCTAGGGCTTGGGCCCCTCCCCAGGGACGGAGGAAACGCGCCCACTTCTCCGCAGTCCCTCCTCTAAACCCACGGCGCCCCTTCCTCTGGGTGGCCGGAAAACGGGACTCCCCACCCACCCAGGGGGTTGGGACCCGAGCCCCCCAACAGCTGCCCGGACCAAGCCCCGTAGGCGGGGGCTCAGCCGGCTCAGCCCAGGCCCGCCCCGACTCCCCCAGCCGCTGTCAAGCCCAGGCTGCGCGAGCCCGGCGGCGCCTGCCCGCGCCCCTCGAGACCCGGCACCCGCCCGTTCGCCCCCACCCTCCCGCGCGGGGTCCTGGCAGCCGGCCGGCAAGGAGCCGGACACCTCGGTCCCCTTCCCCTTCCCAGCGTCGCAGCCCGGGCGGGGCGCACTCACCCGCGGGCCTGGGCCGGGGGCGTCCTGGGCTCGGCACTCCGGTGCCCGCGGCAGCCGCTGCAGCTCTGCTCGGACGCTGTCGCTGCCGCCGCCGCCGCCGCAGCTCGGGGAGGGGGCGTCACGTGACCGCGGAGCGCTCCTTGCCGGCGCCGCTCCCTGCTCACTGCGGAGCCCGAGCCGCCGGGCGGGAGTAACCGGGAGGCCCCCGCCGCGCCCCGCTCCGCCGCGCACCCGTGCCCCTCACCGCAGGTCGCAGAGGCGTGCTCGCTGCGCCCCCATTTTGCGAGTGGGGAAACTGAGGGCCAGAGACGGACAGGGACCGGCTCAGGGTTACACAGCTCGACGGTGGCAGGGCCTGGGCGAGAGCCCAGCGGTCCAGCCAACAGCCCATGCCCCAAGGGGACGGGGACAACTTCTGGGGCAAGTGGGGACGACGGGAGAGGTGGCGGACACGCCCTAGGCCCCCGTGGGCTCCGCTCGTCTGCAAAGGCGGGGAGGAAGAAAAAGGCGCACAGGTTTCGCTGGGCGAGGAGGCTGCGCCCTGGCTGCACGTCCTTCGCACAGGGGCTGTGGGCGCGCGTCTTGGCCGAGGCCACGCGGTGACCCTCGCCAGCCGGTCAGCGGCGCTCTGACATTCTCTCTGGACTGGGCAGCTCACTCCCACCCCAACCTAACCCGGAACGGGCGGGGGCGGGGGCAGCCGCGGGCCACGGACAAGTGGAGGGAAGGCTGGGAGGAGTGAGGGGTCAGGACAAGAGTTGAAAACCCCAGCAGGAAGGGAACGCAGAGATCACCTTCGCGTGACTTCTGAGTCCCAGGTAAGGGAAGAGACTCGCCCAAGGTCACACAGCAAGCAAGCAGCAGCGTGGATAATTGAGCCTGCCCACTAGAACCTCTGTTCTCCACTGAGGGCCCTTCCAAGGGACAACCCTAGAGGAAGCAAGGAGACCAGCGGTGTGACTACAAGGCTAGAGGTGTTACCCTGGGTGAGGGCATGGCTGGTGGCCCCAAGATCATGACCAAGTCACAGAACATTAATGTTAGAGGGGATTTTTGAGATCTCTGGATCCGCCATTGTTCTAATAACTGGGGAAGCTGAGGCCGCAAAAGGGGCAGAGACAAACCTCCATCTCATCAACCGTTTGGAATTAGTGGTCAAGCCAACACGGCCCAGCAAGTCCAATAGGCCCACTTCACAGATACCACTCAGGGAGGGGAAAGTACTCAAGTTGAGTATTCAACGTATTTATTGAACACCTGCTGAGTGCTTAACACCAACTGTCAGTTCCACCTCCTGCTCTCTATATTCCCAGCCACAGGGACTGCATTTCATAAAGGAAAAGATCTGAGGTCTTCAGCAACCCTTACTGCCTCTGGAGGATCTGAGACATGCAGGCTATGAGTTTTCAGTCCCACAGGGGCTGGGGACCAGAGCCATGTTTCCTGGCCAAGACTCTCACCCTAATGGAGAAAAGAGTGAGGGGGAATAGCAGGTGCCCTCATCCCACCCCCCACAAATGTGAAAAGGCAGAGGGGAAGTGGGAATCGGGCGCTTGTTCTTTCTAGTCTTTCTGTGTCAAGTTCTCCCTGTAGCAAGCTCTCCCAGCTGTGGGCGGGAAAGCCCCAGCCCAGCGTTTCTCAGACTTCCAAGAGCAGAGGAGTGTGGCCTGTGGATGCAGATTGTGATTCAGAGAGTTTGTAATAAAGTGTCACAGTATTGCTGGTGCTATTGGGCCACAGACATTCTGAGCAGTGCTGGTAGAACAAGGTAAGTTGTCAGGGCAGGAGGAAGACGACCACCCAGGCTCTGAGGACAGACTCTGCAGTATCACTTGCTCACCCAGGGCCCACCCCACCCCTGGGGCCCTTTGATTCTGGTCTAGGAATGCACCAGGACTATACAGTTGGTTCAAAGCTATAATAAAGAGGGACGAAGTTGAGGCTGGCCATCTGCGGATGGTGTGGAAGGACTGTGTGGGGTTCTGCAGGGCACTGGTCCTAGGAGACGCTTGGTGAAATAAATCCTATTTGGGAAATGCCAACTGAATGCCTGTAGACCTTTAAGGGCTGCATGCACTGGGCTGGCTTGTCTAAAGCAGGGATGGGCCTCACAGACCTCAGAATTGCACAAGTTCCCAGACTCTTTTAAGCACCACGTGTCTACCCATCCTTTGGCTTTTGTACAATTGGGCCAGATTGGTCCTTAAATTCAATGCTGAGCACAATCCCAGTGCCTCTTCCTGCTTCTTTAACTCCTTTCCCAAAAGGGCCCCCTTCCCCTCCATGCTGTGAGACAGATCATTAGCTCCCCAACTCTGGCCAGGAAGACACTGCTGATGGTACATCCCAGACTGCTGAGTGGAGGCAAAGGTGCTCCACCTGGGCCAGGGGAGGGGGCAGATGGAGGCAGTGGTGATTCGGAAATGTAGCGAGCCAAGGAGTACAGCTGGGCAACCTATTTCATGGTCCCTTAACCTTCTGCGGTCTGGACCTGCAGACTCTGAGGTCCCCAAGGGCATAAGAGCCTATTAACATGGGGGAACTGAATGTGCCCAACCTTGGCTTTGTAGACCAAAGAACGAAGGTTCTACTGTGCCAGGTGTCTCTATTTCTTCTTTATAATCAAGGAGCTTTTCAATTACAGCATTTTCTTCTTTACAGAAAACCTCCCTCAATGCAGGAGGCTTATAATCTCTTGTACATCCTGGGGGGCACCATTCTGAGACTGTCAGGGCCCCTGCTGAGGAGGCAACACGTGCGGTGGGGGGCTGGGCACAGAGCCTGGCTACTGAAGGGGAGATTGGACAAAAGCCCCAGAGCTTTGCTTTCCCTGCCCTATTTCAATCCAAACCACTCAGGACTGACCACTCACGCATGGCTGCCTCTGGGCACAAGCCTTTTCTTTCTCAAACACTTAATACATTGCAACCAGCCACCACCCCTGCCCTCCTGATCACTGAGAAATGAAAGCTGGCTTAAAAAACCTGGCATCTAAGAAGGCTGGAGAATGAAAACGTGGGTGGCACCACAGTAAACTCTGAATAATGCACTAGACTGTAGGGGGGAAGAGTCCTACATGGGAATAATGCCTATCCCTGCCCACCCCTCCCCAGCCAGATCAAAGGGGACAAATACAGGGATGGAGGCTGCCCACCAGAACATGCAGGGGGACGAAACTCAAAAGCGGTGAGTCCTCAAGGTGTGCTGTCCCACAGAACACTGGATAAGGTCTAGAAGGGGCTGGTAGAGAAGGGGGTGGGCTGCAGGAGTGGCCTGGAGCAGAGCAAGACAGGATGAGGAGCGGGAGTAAGCACCAGGGCACATGTCAGGGAAGGATCCGAGGCCCCTTTGTGGGTGGGAGGCTGCCAAGCTGATGCAGTAGACATGGCAGAGAGGATGCGACCCCAGGGGACCCACCCTCAGGTTACAGAGGGCTTTGGATCACGAATGTAAGCACAGGAAGTCCTTGTTTTGAGGACAAATTAGAAAAGCCTAAAGGTGAGGACAGCCCTGGTCAAACAGAAGTAACAAAAAGAGCCTCTCCCAGGGGTCTTTGCTGCCATGGAAGGAGAACTGCTAAGGGGTCCTGAAGTGTCCATTCATTTCTCCCTGCTGAGAACGTATCATGGGGCACACCGTGGGGATACAGTGGTGAGTAAGATGGACAGAGTCCTGCTCTCAGGAAGCCAGAACAGCCCAGCACTAATTAGGCTGATTCATTTTGGAGAATGGAGTGGTTTTAGGTACAGGCATAAAATCCAGTATGAAAAATAAACAGTATACTCTAGTTCCAGAATTCTAGACAGTCTAGCACGACTTGGAGCCTCTTTCATCCAGAGAACCAGACATGACGTAGACAGGTGAGAAGATGCTACAAAAACTCCGGACATAAACCAATCAAAGAGGCAACATGAGAAGTCTGTACAGCCAGTCTTGCTTGGCTGCCTGTTTTCCAAGTGCACTCCCTGGAGCTTCCTCAAGGGAGTAGGTGGGTGTGGGAGAAGGCCCCACTGTCTCCTTCCACACGTTTGACAACTTACTACATATCTCACTTCCTTTTAGAGAGAACACTGAAGCTCAAAAGGTAACAGACTTGTTCAGGATCATAAAAGGAACTGGTTGCAGTTCATCGTTCCCTCAGTTACAAAACACCAGAGAGTAACAGGGAAAGGAAAACCCATATACAATTGTGCGGAGGCCAGCATGCCAGCTGGCAATGATCCAACTCAGGCAGAGGCTGCCTGGGCCTTTTGGTTTCCCTGAGTGCGTCCCCCACTTCCTGTGGCCAGGGCCTGCCTTGCCTGGCAGCAGTAGTGGATCGGAATGCGAGCAGCCATTCCAGCTGCTGTTACATGGCTGGCTCCCTCCCCGTCCGAGAGCAACTTCACTTCAAAGGCCCTCCAAGTCCTTGAAAGCAGGGTTTTATTTTTTTCTTTTTAAGCATGTTGGGGGGAAACAGATGAGGTCCTCTATTTGAGATCAATACAGTAATTATGTTGGACACGCTCTCAGGGCTAAATTCAGGGGGAATTCAAACAGCCTCGTGAAGGGGTGTGAAAACACACTGTGAGAAGGGCCAACATGCCACTTGTGCTTGTGGATTGGAACCCACTCGGCAGTAGGATACACTTCTGCAGGAACCTTGGCCTTGACTCTGCTGGGTGGGACACAGTAAAGGCTTGGTCTAGTAATGAGCTGGTGCAGGTCCCAATTCTAAAACTAGACCAAAGTCACCTTGAAGAAGTCACATTAACTCCTGGCAAGTCACAATGAGTTCTGCAACCTCCTCCTTCCTAAATTCTACGGAGGCTCGAAAGATTTTAAACCTTACCATATGAAGAAATCTGATATGGTTAGCAGTATAGTGTATTAATTTGATAAGAACTGGTTTTTGTGAGGGAGGGGAGACACAAGAAATACCTGTTTCGTGTACTCTTGAATGGTGTTATTCACTAAGTATCAGTAGGTAAATAAATAATGAAAACACACAATTCTCAGAGCAGGAAGTGACCTCTAAGTGCTGGCCAGTATTGTGCATTGCTGCTTGATGCCGGTGCCTGCACAGTCTTGCCTCTGAGGCTTGAGGTATCTGTTCCTGAATTCTTGGCAATGACAATCAAAACAACTGAAGCTACCCTTTAGGGGCAGAACTGTCCATCAAAAAGACATAAATCTTCAACACACATTCTAAGTGTGTTTTGAATGCCTTTCAACGTGACCCTGCAAATAAACACAGAATCAAGAAGGCTTACTGTTTGGCCATTGGCTTCATTATCCTTATAGGCCAAGAGGAAAGATTTATGTAACAAGATGATCATGCACCTGTCCAGTCATCATTTTAGCTCAAAGGGCTTCCAGCAAAAGGTATATTCTGAAGTTCTTAGAGAAGGGGCTCCAGGTAGCTATATGGTTACAAAACCTCTTTTTTGAAGACTTGCAAAAAAGATTTTGCAGCATTTCTTCAGAAAGGCTAGAGTTTAATTACAAAGAAATACAAAGCCTTTTACCTCAACAATATTTATTATTGCTTAATCCTCTGTGTGTGGTAAACAGGACAGCAAATACTGCTGTTTATAGAGAGGAAGAAACTAAGGCAAAGCAAGATTAAGTAACTTTTCTTAGTTATAAAGAAAATGGTGAAATCTGGAACACAGGTGATCCAACTTCTAAAACTTCACACTTTCAACACTTGCCTACACATATGTGTGCTATCTGAACAGCCAGCAGATTCCTTAGCCCAATTAACAGCCAGGATGAAAAACACCGTCAAGGCTTGGGACATATGGGCTGGAGAGATGGTTCTTTTGTCTCCCAACTAGACTGTCTCCCTGACACAGAACTGTTGCTCAGGGAAATCAACAAATTGGTACCTACCATTTTACAAATGTTTATAATTTATATCTCAATGAATAAAGGGTTCCAATAATGTTGATAATCAAATTCCTAGCCCATGTTTCTGCCCAGACAATGTCTAGGGGTGGGGGTGGTGATGCCAGCCTTCAGAATAAGAAATGCAGCTGTTGGCAAAACCCTGTACCCTGGGGGGAGGGGACACTGGCATAGGTGAGTGTCTTAAACTGGAATTGCTGGCTTTTCCTCTGCCTGCACTGTCTCAGTCCCTGTAACCCTGAACTGAGCTGAGCACTAAGATGACTGAGAGAAAGGATATGAGCCTTCTCCACGGTTCTGTAACAGGAAAGACAGGCTTTCCTGTTCATTTCACTTTCAGCAGTTTGTTTAGACAGAGATAAATTGTCCCTTGGGTATTTAAAACAGGTTATTCAATCCGAGCATTAGCTTCCAATATTAACCAGGGTCTGATCAACATATCCATAACGACACACTCCAACCAACTGGACATTTAAAATAACAACAAAAAATTCACTCTGGATTATGATTCCACAGAAATGAAGGGACACTCATGTCTTTTTAATTTGGCAGGAAGGTAACAGTAATTCTAAACAATAAAGTTTGTAAATACAGAGAAAGATACTTATTCCCCCAGGGAATGAAGACATCCAAATGCAACCTATATTTCAGATAATGGCAACAATTTGTACCAGCATAGTATGTTGTACACATTAATTTGAGATTAAAGAATGGGAGCTTAATACCTCATATGACAGACTGATCTAATATAAAAATGTACACATGCACGGCATTAGAACCCCAAAAGAAAGAGTCTCCGTACTTTAATGTGGTCACACCCCAGACAACTGGACTCCATGTGTTTGTAAATACAGACAAAACAAGAATTGGGCTTTAGGTTATACCTTGTATGTGTTTTCTCTGTACAAAGTGATATGGGTGGTAATGCAAAGCTGTTCAATCATGTATACATTTCTTTGTAACTACCCCAGCCCAGCGTTTTCCAAACTTTTATGAGCTCAGGAATGGCCTGTGGATGCACATTCCAATTCAGGGATCTGGGGCCTGAGCTCCTGCATTTGTAAAAGTGTCGCAGTGTTGCAGGTGCTGTTGGGCCACAGACATTCTAAGCAGCACTGGTAGAACAGGTAAGTTGTCAGGGCAGGAGGAAGACCACCCAGGCTCTGAGACTCCTAGAGCATCACCTGCTCACCCAGGGCCCACCTCACCCCTGGGCAGAGTTAATAAAGGAGCCAGTACTGAGAGTGGGGTATTGGCTTGAAAGGCTGTTATTTTATACCATTACATAAGGAAAAAAATACCCAAATAACAAAATTCAAAACTGTTATCAACAGCAAATTGGGAAAAATGTATCAGATTTCTAGAGGCTACACATTTATGTCAATGCCCAGAGAGAACCTCCTCTGGCCAACAAGCTTCTTTGTAAGGAAAAAAGGAAGCTGCATCACCAAGCACAACGTGAACTTTTACACAAGTCTTTACGTTGGGAAGGAATAAGTTGCTTTGTGTTATTACTTTTAGGCTGCACCTTTCATTTCTTTGGAGTTAAATAAAGACTGAGATCTAAAAACCAGGATTAGCTATCCACTGGTTCAACTTCAAGTCCTTCCCCTGTGCCGACCTCAAAGCCAGAACCGCTGGTCCCTTAGTTGCTGCTCCTAGGATGGTTTTGGAGGGTGCTGTGTGCAGCTCTCACCTTCCCACACAGGCTCATTAAAGACCCCCTGTCTACTCAGGGGACAAAGACTGAATACATTACAAAAGAGAAGGGGAAACACAAAGACCAAGTTAGAATTTTACCAGTCATAATTATTCTGATAAAAAAAGCTATTTGACAGGGATGCTGCTACGGTTACTGGTCCTCAAATAGAAATCTGCCTCCACCATCCATTATTTGAGTTCACATTTTCATGAAAGGAGAAAAACAAAAGGCCTAGCACAAACCTAAGGCCAAAAAAAGTGTTAACAAGAGAGATGCCTAAGTCAGCATCTTGGCCACAAACATATACCTACATATTCAACACAGAAAACATAAGTTTTTTAAAAAAGAAACAAACTCCAGTCTTAAGTTCCATTTAAAAATCCTTCAATATTCTTAAGAATATTGCTTCAGTTATTTGTTGTTAATCATAATAATCCTGAGTTGGATAAAAGAGCACACCCCATCCATATACTTTTCTTTTTTAAACAAAGTGATCTAAAAGATCCCCTCAGGGCATTTGGGGAGAATGCGCTCAAAAAGAGACAGTGGACTTGGAGGATGAGAAGAATAAATTTTATAAAAACCTTGTGTTATCCAAGTGTACTTCAATCCAATTTACTCTTCGGGTAAGATGGTCTGATTTTTCAAACGTGCAATGTATATTTTCCACTTTTGAATAATAGCAAAACGGGAGGAAGATGCTATCACACGTAATAAACAATTTCCATCTTTTCTGAAATGCACCAAAGCAAAAAGCCTTTGAAGCCAAAAATGAGACATAATCCCTTGCTTATTGCAGGAGACACACAGTGCCCCCTCCTTTACCAGCACTGACAGACAGACTGGAGGGTGGCAGTGTGTGAAGCCGGGGCCGCTCCAGCTGACACGGAGAGGAGTCTAAATCTGAAGACACTTTTCCACACTTACGGCAAGTTCTTCACTTTCATGCTTTATTGAAAGTAGAATATGAATCAAAGACAAGTACTGGTAAGCAGGTTATGTCTCTAAAGAATTATTTTTCATTCAGAGCAGAATGTTGTCGCATCTACTGTGATACAAATCCTGTATGGACCAATGCATCTGGTACGAAACTCGAGCAAGGAAATATAACAGAACTTTATTCCCTCCCATGACTATAAATCTCATATGTAAACATGATTTACTGTTACTGCTACTCAACTTGTTCAATCTTTACTTGCCCTCTCCCTCCCTCCACCCCCCTTAAATATAAAATTGGAAACATTTCCTTCAAGTCTGATGTCCTCAGTGCAATCTGCTTTATTTGACATAAGGCATTTGGGACAGTCACTTTTGAATGGATTTTTGCCTTTTGGAAGAGTCGTGTAATGGTTTAATTCTTAAATCCACCTTTTCTTTAATGCCCTAACATGTCAAACTCCTCTTCCCCTCTGGTCATTCCTTAGCAGTCAGCAAGTATTCACAGATTAATGTCCAAGTAGACCAGTACCTGAGAAAAGGAACACACGTGGAGTACAGTTGTGAACTAAATATTAAGAGTTCATGTATTCCATTTGCCAAGAACACATCATCAACAGGGAATATCCAATTTAATAAATGAACACAGCAGCCCCTTGGTGGTGAAGGATAAGAAAAAATATCGATAGACTTCACGCTTTCAGCTAAATCACATTTCTGTTGAAAGCCATGTGTTTCCCATGCTTATCTTCACACAAATTAATCAGGTTTTATTGAAGCTTTCATTTGATGGCCATTTTTCATAAAGAAAATTTGTTCTTTGGTTTTTTTTGTTTTTTGGTTTTTTGACCACATCAGGAGTTCCTTTGTAGTGGTAACACATAGACAACACAAATACATTTAGAGGAAGACTTGATTTAGGCCAGTAACTTTGCTGCTCACTTGCTTTAGCAAAGAACACCTGGTATTTGATTCAAACGCATTCCTTGGCAAAATCTCAGCCTGCCAGGGACCTCTGGAGTGGACCGCAAAGAATCAACATGGCAATAGCTAAATCTGTAAACGTCAACAGTCTGTATTTGATGGATTAATGAATGCTATTGGTGCGCACAACTATAGTGGCCCAGGTGTATTTAGTACAAGGCACCACCATGTCTCTACTTGAAATAACAATCCAACAAATGCCTTAATTCTAAATAGATTAATTCTTTTCACTGGACCTGATATAATTTGGCAAATTCTTGTACCACCAATTCTTATCACTTACACACAAACTGTTCTGAGCCAAGAGGGGACTGATAGGAGAAACTAGGGAAAGGTTAAATATAAATCCTGCAATGCCATTAGCTAATTTCCCAACCTCTCATGAAATGAGAAAGAGAAAGCTGAATGGACATCTGCCAAAAGAGAGTTCTAACACACAGGCCCTATCTGAGGCCTGAGTGTTGAAAAACATAATGAAGAAGCTTGAATTAAAAATGTATTTAACTAAAATTAATTTTAGTCATGAGACTCAGATTGAATTAAATTTTAAAATCAAATTATACCCTTCACTTTATTAGAAAATTACAGGATGACTCTGACATTCATGAACAAAACATGACAAATATAACTTACCTTTAAACCCTTCTTCTGGCATACAAACTGTAAAAAGAAAAAAGAAAAAAAAAAAAGAATTCTAAATTGAAAAGATTGTTGTGACAGTCATAAGATCACTTCCATGCCTGAGGACAAGAAGTTTAAAGTAACTTCTAAAATTACCTTAGTCACCTGTAATGATTACTTTTGAAGTTACGGATCTTACTAATCTGAGGAAAATCTTTCTCTTTGTTTTTAATTTTTTTTAGAGGCAGGGTCTTGCTCTCTCACCTAGGCTGAAGTGCAGTGGTACGATTACAGCTCAATGAAACCTCAGACTCCTGGGCTCAAGCGATCCTCCTGCCTCAGACTCCTGAGTAGCTGGGACTACAGGTGTGTGCCACCACGCCTGGCTTATTTTTTTTACCTTTTTTTTTTTTTTAAAGCAATGGGGTCTCACTATGTTGCTCGGGCTGGCCTTGAACTCCTGGCAATCCTGCCTTGGCCTCCCAAAGTGCTGGGATTATAGGTGTGAGGCACCGCCCCATCCTCAAGTGTAAATTCTTAAAGACCTGCACACCTCTGCAAGACAGCTGTCATCACATCCACTTTTCCTTGTGGGTATACTTTCCTGGAGCCTGCATCCAACCAGACCAATCTGGACCGGGTGTCCATACTGCCTGCTGCAGAAGGTCTGTTCTGGAATTTTCTTTCACCATCTTGTAAAGCATCTTACCCTACGCTGGATCTCCTGTTTATGAGCTGCACTGTTGACTTCTTTCTTGATTTACTCTTTTGTTTAAGAGAAGCACATCCTCACACAGTATCTTGGCAGGCGGTGCATGACAGATCAATTTTTTGAAGCCTTACATGTGTTCAAAGAGCCATCAGGTGTGAGGATAAAATAAAGTCTAGTTACAGAATTCTAGGGTGGAACTCACTTTCCCTCAGAATCTTGTGGCACTGCTCCATTATCCCATCTTCCTGACTCATCATCCTATGGATGTGACTGTTTTTCCCTCCATACCTCTGGATGCCTCTAGGATCCTCTTGTCCCTACTTTTACACTTACTGTATCAGATCCTTGGTATAATTATTTTTTATTTTCATGAATTCCTTTCTATTCTCTAAATGTTCCTTTTATAGAGGCCCTCACTATTGTTTGCTCTTTTTCCTTATATTATTTATAGGTAATTTTTAAGCTTTCTTATGCTTCCTATACCGTTTCCTCTGGGTTCCTATTTTTCAGTTTGTTGACTGACACCTCTTGGTTCCATGCTCTCATTTCTCAACTGTCTGGTGACCTATGGCTGCTATCTAAGCATAAGGTACTAAAAAAGTGTCTGAAAGCTCTATTCAGTGGGCATTCAGTGGGCTTCAATGAAGGGTGGCTGGGAAATGAACCAGCTTTTTAAAAAAAATACATAATATTTGGACATATTTATGGGGTACAAGTGATATTTTGATACATGCATATAATGTGTAATGATCAAATCAGGGTATTTAGGATATCCATCACCTCAAACACTTATCATTTCTTTGTGTTGGGGCCACTTCAAATCTCCTCTTCTAGCTATTTTGAAATATACAATATAAACTACAGTCACCCTGCTATACTACTGAACACTAGAACTTATTCCTTCTAACTGTATTTATGTATCCATTAACCAACCTTTTTTCATCCCCCTCTGCCCCAGCCTCTTATAACTGTCATTCCACTCTCTACCTCCATGAGATCAACTTTTGTAGCTTCCACATATGAGTGAGAAAATGTGATGTTTTATTTGTCTTTCTATGCCTGGCTTATTTCACTTAACATAATGACCTCCAGCTCCGTTTATGTTGCTGCAAATGATAGGATTTCATTTTTAATGGCTGAATAGCATTCCGTTGTGTATATATAACACATTTTCCTTATCGATTCATCTATTGACTTAGGTTGATGCCATATCTTAGTTATTATGAATAGTGCTGCAATGAACGTGGGGGTGCAGGTATCCCTTTGATGTACTGATTTCCTTTCCTTTCGATAAAGAGCCAGCAGGGTGATTACTGGATTGTATGGTAACTCTATGTTTAATTTTTTGAGAAACTTTCATACTGTTTTCCATAATGGCTGCACTAATTTACATTCCCACCAACAGTATATAAGGGTACCCTTTTCACTGCATTCTAGCCAGTATTTGTTGTTGTTGTTGTTGTTGTTTTTTGGTCTTTTCAATAATACCCAATCTAACTGGGTTAAGATGGTATCTCATTGTGGTTTTGATTTGCATTTCCCTGATGATTGATGATGTTGAGCACTTTTCACATACCCGCTGGCAATGTGTATGTCTTCTTTTGAGAAATTATTCAGATCTTTTTGCCTACTTTTTAATGAGATTGTTTGTTTTTTGCTGTTGAGTTCCTTATATATTCTGGATATTGGTCTCTTGTCAGATGAACAGTTTGCAAATATTTCCTCCATTCTACAGGTTGTTTCTTCACTCTGTTGTTTTCTTCACGGTGCAGAAGCTTTTTAGTTTAATATTGTCCTGTTTGTTTATTTCTGGTTTTGTTGCCTGTGCTTCTGAGGTCTTAGCTATAAAATATTTACCCAGATAAATGTCCCAAAGCATTTCCCGTTTTCTTTTAGTAGTTTTATAGTTTCAGGTCTTACATTTAAGTCTTTAATCCACTTTGAGTTGATTTTTATATACAGAGAGAGACAAGGATCTAGTTTCATTCTGCATGTGGATATCCGGTTTTCCCAGCAGCACTTATTGGAGAGACTGTCCTTTCCTCAATTCATGTTCTTGGCAGCTTTGTCAAAAATCAGTTGGCTGCAGATATGTAGGTTAACTTCTGGGTTCTTCATTCTGTTCCACTGGTCTATATTTCTGTTTTTATATCAACATCAAGCTGTTTTGGTTACTATAGCTTTGTAGTATATTTTGAAGTCAGGTACTGTGATGCTTCCAGCTTTGCTCATTTTGCTCAGGACTGCACTGGCTGTTTGGGGTCTCTTATGGTTCCATACAAATTTTGGGATTGTTTTTTCTGTTTCTGTGAAGAATGTCATTGGTATTTTAATAGGGATAAGATTAAATCTGTAGATTGCTTTGCATAGTACGGTCATTTTAACAATATTAATTCTTCCAATCCATGAGCATGGGGTGTCTTCCATTTGTTTGTGTCCTCTTCAATTTCTTTCATCAGTGTAGTGTAGTTTGCCTTGTAGAAGTCTTTCAGCTCCTTGTTTACATTTATTCCTAGGTGCTTTTTGTAGCTATTGTAAATGGAATTGCTTTCTTGAATTCTTTTCTTTAGCTAGCTTGTTATTAGTGTATAGAAATGCTACTGATTTTTGTATGTTGATTTTTGTATCCTTCAACTTTACTGAATTCGTTTATAAGTTCTAAGAGTATTTTGGTGGAGTCTTTAGGTTTTTCTATATATATAAGATCACGTCATCTGCAAAGAGGGACAATTTGACTTTGACTTCCTCTTTTCCAATTTGGATGCCTTTTATTTCTTTCTCTTGCCTGATTGCTCTGGCAAGGACTTCCAGCATTATGTTGAATAAAAGTGGTGGGCTGGGTGTTGTGGAGCATGCCTGCCTGTAGTCCCAGCTACTCGAGAGGCTGAGGTAGAAGGATTGCTTGAGCTCAGGAGCTCATAGCCAGCTTGGGCAACATGGCAAAGCCCCGTCTCTTTAAAAAAAAAAAAAAAAAAAAAAAGTAGTGAAACTGGGCATTCTTGTCTTGTTCCAGTTCTTAGAGGAAAGGCATTCAGCTTTTTTCCCATTCAGTGTGATGTTAGCTGTGGGTTTGTCGTCATAAATGGCCTTTATTATGTTGAGGTATATTCTTTCTATGCTTAATTTCTTGAGAGTTTTTTTAATAATGAAGGGATGTTGAATTTTATCAAATGCTTTTTCTGAGTCTATTGAGATGATCATATGGTTTTTGCCCTTCGGTCTGTTGATGTGATGTATCATGTTTATGGACTTGCAAGTGTTGAACCATCCTTGCATCCCTGAGATAAATCCCACTTGATCATGAAGAACCAGCTTTTTTATATCTGTTAGTTATTTTCTTGACTTGGACAGGTTCCCTGAAGAAGAATCCCCTTCCCCGCTGTGTAGGAGGTAAGCGATGCTGCCAGTATTTGAGCAGAGGGCTGGGGGATTGTCTCCTATTTGGTATGGAATAGGCCTCATTCCCACCTTCCTAGTCTAATTTCTTCAAAGTGCTGAAACCTGCAACTCTGGTTGCCCATCTGAGGTCTAGGTGGGGAAGGGGCAGTGACATGGACGTGAAGGGTAGGGAGCTGTCCAGTTGCTTCTTAAGCAGTTTTCCAACCAAGCATCCTGTTTTTAGGCTTGCACCTCACTACTACCTTCAGAGGTACCTGGGCCTCCAATTCCTGTGTGCCTGCCTGGGGCGCTGTGATGTGACTTAGCTTTGCTTCTTGTTGACCACCTCCATCAGCAGGTTAACACTTTCCTCAGGTTAGCTAAATAATTACTATTCTCTCTGCTTTCCGTTTTATAAATTTTTGTAGATACTTTTTCCTCTTTCTGTGATGTTTTAAGACAAATAATGTAAGATTCTACCTTAACAACATGTAGAAGCTTCTTTCAAGGTAAAAGTGAAAGCACTGTACGCTAGAGCTTCAGTATCTAAAATCCCACCTCCTTCTGACAGTTAATCAATAGATTCCTAAAGCAAATTCGTCTTTACCTTGCATGACATCATCCATTGCAGCATAATCTGCAATCGGTTCATCCGCCTAGAAAACAAATGAAGACAATTCAAAAGACAATTCCCCAAAAGGGAATGGGAATCTGAAGTCTGTCCCATGATTCAAATATTGATATTGCTACAAGACACAAATACAAACACTGTCAGTAGAGGACTCAGTTCAAGCCACAGTCAGTGATGTCCAGGTTTAACAATGGAGGCCCTACCAACTAAGGGTCTAGACTCATCACCTCAAAAATGGCATACTGCGTGTGTGTTGTGGGGAAGGGGGAGCACTGTTTTCCCACTCCTAAATACACCTTTATTAATTTATTTTTTTAGAGGCAAGGTCTCACTCTGTCGCCCAGGCTGGAGTGCAGTGGCAAGATCACAGCTCACTGTAGCCTCGAACTCCTGGGCTCACATGATCCTCCCTCCTCAGCCTCCCCAATAGCTGGGACTACAGGCGTGCACCACCACACCCGGTTAATTTTTTAAAAAAATTTTTTTAGAGACAGGGTCTCATTATGTTGCCCAGGCTGGTCTGGAACTCCTGGCCTCAAGCAATCCTCCCACCTCGGCCTCCCAAAGTATTGGGATTACAGGCATGGCCTGTCAAGCCTGGCCAAACATACCTTTAGATATGGAAATGTTTAGACACCCCTGAGGCTACTAAAACTGATTTAATCAATGTGGGTTAAGGCACTAATGGTGGCATTGAGTGTTAGGTAAAAATAAAATGTCACATTGAGCTGGGTGTGGAGGTGCACACCTGTGATCTCAGTACTTTCAGGTCTCTGAGCTCTGTCTCAAAAAAACAAAAACAAAACAAAATAAAAAACCTGAAAAATTATTCCACATTCTACAGTGGTGTTTGGCAGAGTGGAGATTCCTCTGGCCACCAAGAAACACAAGAGGCAAAGGGAAGTGACTAAATTAGGCCCTTAGGGAGAGTAGGATTGGGCTAATGAGGCTGGTTCGATGACTTTTTCTTTGATAACATCTTAGAAGCCCCTACTTTCTTAAAACATCTTCCACATCTTCTACATCCAAAGCCAATTTCCATACCCTAGACAAAAATCCCATTAAACCACCTGAGTATTTTGACTATTGTGACAAAGCCTGGTGTTTTACACTTGTTTAGTAGCTTGGTTGGCTGGTACTTTTCAAACAAAAGGAAAAGAGGGGACGCTTTAATAGTAGACATGTGGTTAAGTGATTCTGCTGATCCAGAAGTCACGGGAAAGGTTAGGGAGGAGGCTGAATCTAGATCTATTATTTTCAACAAAAATTATGAATATCTCAGTGAAGACAGGTTTTCATAATTTTTATTAAAAATAATAGATCTAGATTTTAATGTGTAAAAGTTAGAGTTACTATTCATGCTGATCACATATCTATCCTTTATCTTGAGTCTTTTTTTGGGGGGTGGAGGGCAGCATTTCAAATTAAGTTGCAGACATCAGTATCATTAGTGTGGTTTTAAGAAAAAAACCTCCATCTAGTCCCCCCCCCCCCAAAAAAAAGTGTATGCGTGTGTGTGTGTGTTTGGGGGAGTGGCAGGGGGACACACCGCAGAGACTTTATGACCTAAGACCAGGTTACCCAGCTGGTCCAGCAGGACATCCAGTGCAGCTGCTCCTGGGAATGACAGTCAATCCTCAGTGCTCAGAGGGACGCAACCCAACATCACTCCCTCCCAGTCTCAGGAGAATGAAAAACAGATTTGTATCTGAAGAAGACTGGAGGAGACAATGATGTCCTGGCCTCCTCTAAGTCTTGAGGGGCTCAGCCAGAGCTGGGTAATCCAGAGGGCAGCAAAAACGAATGGCAGCTGCTGCCTACCACACCCTGCTGCGGCCCCGAGGCACACTTCAGCAACCACCTCACACGGTTTACTGCAGGTGTGTTTCATTTCAAACCTAGAGTTCCTCAGCTAAGGAGCTGTTACTTACCTTTAGTAAAATGACAGATTCAGGAATGACTCCAAGGGTGCCAAGGGTGGCACAATCATCACTTAAAATCTTCCCATCAATTGACAAATTCTGGTCAAAAGGAGCAACTGAAAATGCATGCATGATCTGTGCCAATACAAAAGAGACAAAGTCTGTAAAAAGCAAAATACTGAGACTTATACCCTATTTGAATAAATAATGAATGCATTCTAAAAAACAAACAAAAAGGCTTCAGGGGTACAAAAACCACTCCTGCTTGCAGGCAGCCCATTTGTTATTTTCTTACTGAGGATATCATCCCCACTATATATGGTAAAGAGGTGAGAAACAATTATACACATGGACCCTTTTGTTCTGTACCTTATGACCTCCCCAAGGGTGGGGATGTGGGGAACTGAAAGGATTAAACAGTGGGGCTGAGCTAGCAGCTACTCTGGTTGTGAGGCTTGGGCAAGGTCATCACTGTCACCCCACCATTACCAGGCCCCACATCCTTTCATAAACAAGTCCAGATTCTTTCTTAAGACCATCTTTAAATAAACCAGCAACCTATTTGGACTATTCTCCCTTCTGTTTCTATTCCTTTAGCAAACAGCCTGAACTACATAATTCAGCCCCTGGGAATGTCATATATTCTTAGACTGAGTCTTGTCGCTAGGAACCAAAATATGAACTTAAGGGTAGGGATCATATGCCCTACCCCAGTTCTGGCCAAGTGTTAAAAATTAAATACATTCCAAAATACTGATATGCATAATACTTAAATGTTTTTTCAAATTATTTCTGGATTGTAATTACATCTAGAGGGCAAGTAGGAATTGGGGTCAGACAGGCAAAAAGAGGTACCTTCAATGATACTGTTCTAATTCTTAATTTGGAGGACAAGTTCAAGAGTATTCATTTTATTGTGCTTTATAATTTATTAACATACTCACTGAATGTATTCTATTATATGTACCTTATATCACACTAACACCCATGATGTTATGGGAAAACCATTCTGCCTTTTCCTACACTCCACTCTTTGGATCTGGAAAGACAGAAGGAGTCTTACAAATCAGCTGGGAACTAGCTGTGTGTATAGCAGGGCCCGCAAGCTTGACAAGTTGGGGAGATGGTGATGAGAAAAGTGATCTTCATAATAGCACACAGATTAATAGGAACAAGGATAAGAATAAGCATAACAACAGTGGCCTCCTCCCTAACTGCTGAGCCAGAATCTCATCGAGACTTCTCAAAAGGACAGTCCCTGAAAAGCAGGCAGGGATCAACTGACCAGAGCTGTGGCAAGCAACGAAAGGTACACTGGCATCATCAATAGTCTTCATGAAGTAAGAAGCCTATTTCTGGTTCCACCAAAGCCAGCTCAGCACACAAACACCAAGCAGAGCATCTAACCCTAAGTCAGCAAATGGAACCCATGAAGAAGCAAGCAGAGTTATCATGGAGGTGTGTGATGCTAACTTAATGTGGGCAATGTCACAGCTACTTGACTGTAGAAGGTCTTATCTACTTCCCTAAATGCAAAGTGTTTTTGCACTACCCTGTAAGATTGGACAAACACTAAACACCTCTAGGCACGAGTACCACCACTGAGGGACTGATGCTCATACTTTATATTTCGAGCACAGACAAGGACATTTAAATCTGTTCAAAAACGAACACAGCATTTATTAACAAGCTACCACGTGTCAAGTACTGAGGTAAGAGCTGGAAATATAAAACTGAACAATCCCCACCCTGGAGGGGTTCATAAGAGGTCAAAACAAAGTCATGCAGATGGTGGCAGAAGGTATGTGCAGGATCTAGGGACCACAAAGGGAAAGTGAGTTCTATGACAGGGGCCAAGGCAGGTTTCACAGAAAAGGTACTATGAAAGATGAGGAAATGTTTGCTAGTGAGAAGATGTTTCAGAATGAGAAAACAGGCCAACCAAGGCACGGAGGCCCATGGCACAATAATTCATAAACTGTTAAGTACTAGGAGAATGCTTGAGTACACTTAACATGATACAGGTCTGCTTAACGAGCAAGTGCAGCATTCCTGATCTATGGAGCTTAACAGGAACAATGAAAACCCTGTTGCTAAAGGGGAGCAGCTCTCCTCTGCTCACTAAGGCGGGTGGGGTTTAAATAAGAAAATGCAGGAGCAATAGCCTCAGCTGCCAGCCATTTAACCTCTGTGCCAAAATGTTCTCCTTTCTAAGGCAGGCAACACCACCCACTGAAGACCTATCTTTGGGAAAACGAAATAATACAATTAAACACTAAGCATCTTCGGAGGAAGGAGATGAATAAATTGTACATCATTAACTTTGTGGCATCAAAGGTGGATGAATTAATAACCAGGCAAAGCAAGTTTCTTAAGGTTTCAAGCAAATGTATGTGGTAGATAGGTCTAGAATCAAACATTTACAGATTGGCAAAGGCTGTTGTTCTGTTAAGTGAGAAATGCAGTATCCCCTGAGGAAAGACTCCATCCAACATTAAAAAATGAATTTCACGCTTAAAAAAAAACCCATCCACCTCAACAACCGAGGATCACACACGTGCACACCACAAACTCCAATGCTATCCGGGCTACCGGGCCAAGGGTCATACCTAGTTGAAGCTTTAAAAGCTACCGTGACTGAGCACTGAGGGGAAAGTTACATTTCTTTGCCCTTTCTTTTGACCCTGTTTGGACCACAGTGGTCCTTGAAGCAAGAGTAGGAGACGAGAGAACCATCTGAGAAGAACGCGTCTGGGAGTGCATGCAGCACGTGAATAGCTGCTGCCTTCTAGCAGCCCACTCGTGCAGGTGACACACTCCCAGACGGAGAGGTCACTTCTGCTGACTCCTGGTTTATTCTTCAAGAATAGTGGTCCATAATAAAAGCAGCATAGGCTTTAAAAAATGTCTTTATTCACAGGGGCTCTTTTGTAATGTAAAGGTTTTGAATGTTCCAGGTTTACCCCTGAGAGGCAGAAAGCAAGCTCTCTCAGATGTGAAAGGTACAATAACAAAACAAAGATATTAAGCCAACATGTTTATTTTCAGAGCCGTGGGTTCAACCAAGGGAAATACTGTGCTCAGGACAATCTGGAACACATAACACCCTCACAGGAAGCCTGTACTTTTGCCTCAATTACAATGATAAATATCAGTAACAAGAAAAACGCATAACCAGTAAACTACACCACATAAAAGTAGCAAAGAAGAAAATTTGGTCAACTTTTTTGGACATCTATCAGTGACTGAAACAGATTAGGAGCCAGATTTTTTCATGGACATCTTGAATTTATCAGCTCCTTTTGCCTAGGTTTGAGATACACAATTTGAATGCTCATTCCTAGTACTTTAGTATTGAAACCAAGAAATAACAATATCATGAAGCATTTTTATAACGTCTGCCTTACAATCAGTTCATGTACAAAGCAATGCATGCTTTTGGGGGATGCAGTGAGCATGATCTAAAATGAACCTTACAATAATTTGGAAAACACTACTGTATAAAGAAAGGTAAAGATGACTTAAAAATTCTATCAGATAGACTGAGATACCACCAAGAATACTGTGATAAAAGAATTTCTGACTCATCCTAGTGAATAAGCAATCAAGTGGCTGCCTTTTATCTTCCCTTAAATTTCACAGCAAATCCTGGTAATAGGTTCCAATACCTATTAAGTGGTCAAAGAAAAACACAGCACAATAAAGTGAGAGAACAATTATCCTGGAACAACTGCAAAATGTGACAAATTAAACGGTTCTCAATGTTTCTCATTACTGGAAAGCTACTCAGAGCTCGTGCAAGTTGTCAGAATCTAAAAATCACTTTCATCTTCACAGTAAGATTCTTGGCTATTTTGAAAACTTTATGTTTTTTGAAAGAAAACACAGAAACATATAGAAATATAGGTGGAAAGCAGGTATTCATGAAGGCTTTCTTAAGTCCAGAGCAAACCTGAACAAATGTTATGTTTTTCTCACCTGAATTTTCAATTCTTTTAATGTCTGATTAGCAGAAACAAGAAGTGCTTTCTCACCACGAACTTTTCTATGTCGCATACTTCGTCGAATAACTTGCTTTTGATAGGCTATGTAATTTTGATGTGATATCTTTTGCCGCTTTGTCCCCCCATTGCTCTGTAAAAAAGGATTAGGAAAAGAGAAAGCACTGAAATTATCCACAGTGTGACTCCTGCTCATAAAGCTCTTCAGGCAAGCAAAAGCTGTTTACTTATTGGTCCCTTAACCATTTGAAATTCAATGTAAACGATGAGTAGAAATTTGCCAGCGCTCCTTAGCAGGCTCACACATAACTTAAAAGGAAGAGGATGAATGACATACACCACCGACTGCATGTAAGCAGTTCACATGCTCGTCACAAAAAATACTTAAAATCAAAAGGATAAGACTGCGCAAATTAAAAAAAAACACAATAAACTGAAAAGACCTCCAAGATTACTAAATTTAGTTCAAAAACAACCTAATTTGAATTTGTTTTAAACATTTTCTTCTCTTTTTGAGAATGACATGGAAGCTAAGTATAAACTGCTGAGAAATTAAAAATGAAAGATAGTAGAATCAAAAAATCAAACTTAGTTTAACTAAAAACAAGATTGTGCCTCTTGTCCCAATGGCAAAATATACAGCTTAACCTACGAAATGTTCTTGCAAAAAATGTTACACCTCAATGTAATCAGACATTTATACCCAACTTTTAATTTACAGAAACTGGAATATAGGGGATAGGTAAGTAAGTAAAAATGAGTAACATAAGGAGGCAATAAACTGAATCCAGAATGTGGGACAATCTAAAAGAAATCAAACTGGTCCAAGTTCAGTGTCAAGGAGGGAAAGAAAGAGGGTGGGGAAGTAGGGTAACTGTTGTAGATTATAACAGTCTAAAGGGATACAAAACAATGCATACCTTAATTGCATGCTGGTTTGAGAATAAAACTGTTTAAGACATATCTGAATATGGGTATTAGATAACATTAGGAAATTTTTGTTAGTTTTTTAAATTTATGAGCACATTATTAGCATTATATAGGACACTGTCTTTTAAGAGGTGAAATGTCATGATGGCCATAGTATACCTAAAGATGCAGCAAAAATATATGGGTGCATAATACATCCTGTAGTAGTCTTAAGAAAAAAATAGATAAGGGCCAAATGTCCTTCTATAACAAATGCCTCATCAAGAGATTAACAGTCAAGATTCTTCTGTTAACCAGGCCAGGGAATGAAAAAAACAGGATTTTTAAGAAAATCTTTTTCTCTGTATTGATGGGCACTTGGGTTGTTTCCACATCTTTGCAATTGTGAATTGCGCTGCTATAAACATTCAAGTGCAGATGTCTTTATTATAGGATGTCTTTTTTTCCTTTGGGTAAATACCCAGTAATGGGATAACTGGATTGAATGGTAGTTCTACTTTTAGTTCTTTGAGGTATCTCCAGACTCCTTTCCATAGAGGTTGTACTAGTTTACAGTCCCACCAGCAACATATAAGTGTTCCTATCTCTCCGCATCCCTGCCAACATTTGTTGTTTTGGGACTTTGTGATATAAGCCATTCTCACTGGAGTTAAATGGTATCTCATTGTGATTTTGATTTGCATTTCCCTGATGATTAGAGATGTTGAGCATTTCTTCATATGTTTCTTAGCCATTAGTCTATCTTCTTTTGAGAGTGCTACTCAACCACAAAAAACAATGGTGAACTAACACCTCTGGTATTATCCTGGATGGAACTGGAGCCTGTTCTTCTAAGCAAAGTATCTCAAGAATGGAAAAACAAGCACCACATGTACTCACCATCAAGTTGATACTAATTGATCAACTTATATGTGCACATATGGAAGTAACACATTAATAGATCAACTTTTAAGTGCACATATGGAAGAAACATTCATTGGGTGTTGGGCAGGTGGGAGTGGGGAGGAAGGGATGGGTAAATTCACACCTAAGGGGTGCAGACCACACTCTCTGGGAGATGGACAAGCTTGAAGCTCTGACTCAGAGTAAAGGCAATACATGTAAAGGCAGAGTAAAGGCAATACATGTAACCTAAATGTCTGCATCCCTGTAACACTCTGAAATAAATTAATTAATTAAAAAAAAAAGAAAGAAAAGAAAATCTTTTTCTCTGGTTTAATTAAATCTAGATGAGGTAACCCTGAGGGCCCTGGTTCTGGTTTCCACAATTGTCACCGAGTGTCAGCTGTGCATAAGCAAAGCGGTTTAGGGGTCATTATGGACACAGATGCCACATATTCATTACCAATGGAGCTCCACAGATTAACAAAGCAGAAGATGATCAGGACACAAACAAAGGAGAGCATTTGTTCAGGGTGCTGTCCATTGGCTAGGCACTGCACGAGGCTAAGTTCAGCTCTAGCCCTGAGTATGCATAGATACACAGGTAACTCTAAGATTGATGAGAAAAAGTTAAGTGAACACAGGGGTTCCAAAAAAAAAATAAAAAGAAAAAATCAAAGTTGATGAAACATTTTTCTCAATTTTGACTGCTGAAAGAAAAGGTCAAATTGAACCTAAATTCTACAACTAGGAATATAAGGAAAAATATCTACAACATATGATTTTACTTTAGAAGTACAAAGCACAACCAAAGTAGAAAATGCTGAGCATCAAGCAAAAATATTTTAAAATAAATCTGATTTTAAATGGGTCTAATGGCTTTTCCTGGAATTATTTTTTTTAGAATCCACAGAATTTAAATCCAACTTAACTGACAAAAACCAGCCCACTCGTTTCAGAAGGCTTTCAATTACCTAAGTGATACCCAATAGTGAGTATATTATTAACCTAAATTTTTAGATAAAGTCAAAGGAACTGGGTTGATCTAGCTTAGAAAACAGAGGAAAGGGGATTTGTTCATCTCCATTAAGGACAAGCAAAAATACACCATGTTTTTTAAAACAGGGACTTAAAACAGCAATTATAGAAACTACACACTGAAATACTGTCACGTATTACAACGAAAAGGTGTAAGGAAGGTGACATTGTGAAAAGGGTGGACATTTTTCAGGGACTATCTACTCTTTTCCAAAGAAGGAAGGTTAGACTTGGACTTTTTGTGAGCCAAAAATATTTAAAACATTCTAGAATATTACAACATCCAAACAAGGAGAAGGAAGATAGAAGAAAATTATAAAGTATAAAAAGTAATTACAGCATAAAAAGCAATGTTCCCCAACATTCTCTATCATATTTATAAATGTGAAATCTGTGTCATCCACAACTGAGGAAAGTAATTGCACATCCACTTTTAAGAAATTGCTGTGGTTATGACCACAATGAATAAAATCAGACATTCAAGAAAGTTAGCCTTCCAAAATTTAAATCACTTGAAAGCGTAAAGAGTTTTCTAAACAACTCGTAGGCTGAAAAGCAAAGCTTGAAGTAACAGAAACTAAAGACAATAAGAACATACATATCAAGCCTAACAAACTAATTTACAAAGTTTACCAGAAAATAGAGAATAAATTAGCGACAACAAGCAATATAAGATTTGAAAAAAGATAAGATTCCCCACTGATGATTAAATCATACTATCAAGTGATAATAACTAAAACAATGCGGTATTGCCAGCCAAGCAGATGAAAGAGAATGGAGTCCTGAACCAGGACAGACACGTACACCCATACACACACACACTGTCACTCACACATACACATGTATTTTTCTTTAATTTTTCTCTTTATTATTTTTTTTACCCCAGCCAACACTGTAATATACATACATTTTTAATATATCAACTAAAAAAACAAAGAATCTAGTTTGTACGTATGTGGCTTGAAAGATGGATTGTATGAAGAGGTGGAGACATGGAAACAAAAGAGCTGACGCTAGGGTGGAGGGCAGCAGTGTTATGTCTGCAAACTCCTGTCAAGAGACATACTATTATTCGACTCAAAAGCCACCCCAAGGAACACAAGACATATGCACGTACACAGATTTTAATAAGGGCATTACTTATCATAGGAAAATATCCTCTCAAAACTGATAACCTGTGTTCCCATAAAACGTATAGATTCAGTTAGCACCAAAGCCAAAGGGCCCTCCAATGTTGACCCACTGAAACACAAATTCGGTAGGACACCTTTAACAAAAGAGCGGCTGATTACCATCAGCAGGGTGGTGAATATAATTGCATGGTTTTGTTCCCTCATAGGTATTTTAAAGTTATCATTTTATGAGCTCCAACAAGCCATGGAAAATACATGCTGACATATCCCTTTACACTACTCGGGAAACTTTAAGCAATGTTTACCTCAGGGAGACCAAGATTCAAGTCAAGAGGGCTTTTCAGACTTTCTTAACCAATGTTGAAAATGAAGTAACAGTATCAGTGTATACAGACAGGCCAACAAGCCAGATAGCTCTGCTCTGTAACAGATATAGCATATGGCCATTATAACACTTATCCTTTCAGGGAGAATACTAACCATAATTTGACTACACTATTTTAGCAGTAAAAAAAAAAAAGTAAACAAATACCCATTAAAAATAAAACTAAGTAGAGTACAAATTCCATGAATTTAAAATATCTATAGAGTATTCCGAAACACAGTCTTCTGACTTTTTGAGAAGCTGAAACTTATATATACCATGTATCAACCAAACACATTCTCACATTATTTCCTGTTCTTGTAAGACAATTTTCTTCAGTTATCACTATGAACATGTAGACTATAATCAAGCAACCAAACAGGGTAGAAAATCATACAAGAAAACAGTCAATCTTAATGTGAATTTTAAGTTCGTTACAATAGAAAATGAAAGACTGTAGCATTAGCAGATCTAGTTATTTAACACCTTAATTAGAGACACAAAAATTTCTCCTATATACTCCACTATTAGAGTTATTGTTTGTTTGTAATGAGGAAATCTGAGTTAAATACTTTTCTCATACTTAAATAGTCCATGATTAAGCAACAAACTAAGATATCGGTCTTGTTTTACTCTTCTTTTCCAGCTAAACATTTAATTGCTACATTTTATTTCAGGCTTTCTTACTTAATAACAATAAACATGTTATAATAATTCTGAAATAATGTGGTACATGGCTTTTCATGAGAAATCAGGACAGCTGTAGCATGCCACCAAAACTAAGGAAAGAGAAAGGTAAAACAAGGAAGGGAACTGAGAATCAATATCCCACACAGGGTACAGAGAGATGTTCAAGGGCTTGGAGTGGCTGCTGTTTCAGAATAGCGAAAGTATAACAATAAAAAGCAGCTTCAACACGTACTTGATTAAAATCTGGATCTTTTTCTCCATCTGGTTTAGCTTCTTCCTTGTCCTCCTCTGTTTCAGAACTACTCACATTCAGCTCGGGAACGGAATCCTTCATCACCTGAATGCACCAGGACAACAGGGAGAAGTAGGTCAGCCCCTAGGAAGGCATGCTATGGAGGGTGTGGGGGCTTTGACTGGCAACCTTTATCGAGAGGAGGGACACCTTTATCATGGTGGGATTATAGACCGGAGAAGATGAAGAATCCAGCGCTCTTGGTTTTCTGTACTCTTTAAACACGTTAGTTTTTTATCCTATGACTTATTCTTGCAGTATTTAATATGTTCACCATAAATTTAAGAGGTCTCTGCACAGGAGTTATTATCAGGCTCATAAATGATGTTATTTTGCGTAAGTTCAAAGGTGCTCGACACCTTCTGGAGTACGTTAATTGTCAAGACTTTTCAAGTTCTCAAAATGTTCAGGTGGCAAGAATCAATGCTCTTTAAGAATTAAGAAGATGAAGGACGGAGGAAATGCTCTTGTGCAGGACACTATGAAATACTACTGGATACTATTTTATACTAAATACCAATATATGCATGTACTAAAAGGTACAAAAGAATTAGGAAAATTCTAAGGGAAAATTTGAGACATTTATACTTATTAACTTCATTTTCTCAGCAAATCAGGAAACGAGGGCCTCACTTCCACTTGTAAAGCAGAACCCTAGACCTCTACAGAATAATTTGTAAGTAACCATTTTAAAACAATGTGTTTGGTAACTGGCACCAAATACCATGTATTCTACTTTGTCTTTAATCCCCAAAACCCTGGAATCAAACTAAGGAGATGAACAGAGATCTGGGTCAGGATCTACCCAAGAGCCATCCCTGATATAGTAAAAATGCTCTGAAGTCCAATCCACAGCCAGTTTTAACACTCTGCTTCCCAAACATATACCATCTGTCTATTTCACCTACCCCCTGCAGATCAATGCCAGAGGCTCTAAACCAGCCTTTCTTATTCCTGTTATGCCCTCAGCAATCCCAAACACAACGGCCAGAGTGACTTTTTAAAGCCACAAATCAGATGATCATACCATGACCTTGCTTCCAACTCTCCAGTGGCTTACATCTACACTCAGAATAAAATCCCAAACCCTTGGTATGATGTACAAAACCTCATAGAATATGGTCCCTCCTCCTGTATCACTATCCCTTCTTGGAATAAACCTCACTCTAGACTAGCACTGGACACTATGGTAGCCACTAGCCGCGTGTAGCTATTTAAATTTAAATGAATTAAACTAAAGACTCAGCTCCACAATCACACTAACCACACGTGGCTAGTGGCTACTGCAGTGCAGCTCAGACATAGAACCTGTCCATCGCCGCACGAAGTTCTACTGGACAGCACCATTCTAGGCACAATGATTTTCACTCGGTTGCTTAAGCATGTTAGGCTTGCCCCTTTGGCTCTTCCCAGGCTGGAAACATGACAGTGAAGGCTCTGGTGGAAACAACTCCTTCTCTGAAGCGCGTGTCCTGTCTACTCCGTATCTAACACTGTAACCTCCACTCTCATTAGTCTCTCTCACTTTACCCTGCTAGATTTCCTGCAAAAAACTCATTCCTGTGTGAAATCATCTTATGAATTTGTGAGTTTATTCCTGCTCTTCCTCACTAGCTGCAGATACTCTTGAGAGCAAGCACCTTCTGTCTTCATCACTGTATCCCCAGCACCAAGACCATTCCTGGCACACAGCTGACATTCAATAAGTACCTATGTATCAAATTCATAACAGCCTAAATTCACATACAATCACATAACTGTTCATTTTCTTTCTTTTCTTTTTTTTGAGACAACAGAGTCTCGCTCTGTTGTCCCGGCTAGAGTGCAGTGGTGTCATCGTCGTTCACTGCAACTGCAAACTCTTAGGCTCAAGCAATCTTCCTGCCACAGCCTCCCAAAGTGCTAGGATTACAGGTATGAGCCACCATGCCCAGCCTTCATTTTTGATTCTTGTCAGATTTCAATTCTGTTGTCAAACAGCTCTGAGGGAACAAAAATGCAGTCCTAGGCAGTTCCTCAGTGATAATACAACAGCAAATCAAAAAGTGAGCTTGATCATTACTAGTCATGGCCACAAGAGGGACTAGTACCTTTTTATTATCCACGACTTTATGGACATAGATGGTGGCTTGAGTGTATTCACGCAGGTCCCTCTGCTGCTGACACAATAAGCCTTCTCTGCATTCTGGACAGAGTTCTAAAACAAGGAAAACAGAAGTGGCTGAGGAATTACTATCAAAGAACCAAAGACCTAAAAATACATATCAAAGTTACTAATGAATATTCATTAAACTCTTTTTGGACCACCACAGGATCTTTAATTTTAAGCAGAGAATACAATATTGACATACCCTTTCTTCTTAAAATAAAAACTTTTAACTATAGAAACCAAAACCAATATGAAAACTTACTAGGCTCAGAAATATACTGTGTTTCTGAGGGGTTTACATCTTCCACTTCAATTCTTGTGATTTTAATTATATGATCCACGACAAAGAGCTTTTGTATCATTTGCCACTCACTGGGCCATATGAGAGCTATACTGTGCAAAAAAACACAACATGCCTTAAGACACATGGAAATTAAGAGAACTAACATAATCCACTAGTCTCCTCAGCCAAAATCAATACCAGTATTTAATGCAAAGGAATTAAAGGGAAAAGATTCATTATAAAGGAATTAAAGGGAAAAGATACATTATCATCAAGGAACAGTTTTTCACAGAAAGGAATGCTACAACAGTAGCAAAACTAAATGGACTGGAGTTACGTGAATCAATGTGGTTATATCTCAAAAACATAAATTGAGTCAAGTAAGTTAGCTGCAGAAGGATAAATACAGTATGATGCCATTTATATAAAAGTTTTAAATATGTAAGACACTACTATGTACGCATATTATTTTTTTCTTTATAATTTTTTTTTCTTTTTGCTCTCTCGGTGCTATGACATGTATTACTTTTTTCAAGGATACTTCCCGAGACTGATAACCTTCAAATACAGACCAGTGGTTACTGTAAGAGGAAGGGGGAGAGAGAGAGAAAAGTATGAATGGAAGGAAGGGTAGACACCGAGGGGCCTTTAATGATATTTGAATGGTTTAACTTTTAAATTGACTGCTAATACACATTTGTTTATTATTATAGGTATTATCCTGGATGTCTAGCATCCACAATAACAAAAATGAGAGGGAGGAAGGGAGCAGGGGACAAAAAAGAAAGAAAGAAAGGGCGGTGGGAGGGAGGAAGAGGGAGACAGAGAGAGCTGGGGGAGAGCCCAGAAGAAAATGTATCTTAACTCTGAGTTTCCCTTAATGGATGTTAAAGTAGTGAAAAATGATTAATAAACTCCCTAACGCTAGCTTAATCCCAAGGAAATTTTAATTTGTGTTTGATTTCGTTTTCTAGTTTTCTACCAATGTTGGAGCCATCCTACCTTCTCTTATACAGTTATTTTTTAAAAATTTAAACATATGGAACACTTCACGAATTTGCGTGTCATCCTTGCGCAGGGGCCATGCTAATCTTTTCTGTATTGTTCCAATTTTAGTATGTGTGCTGCCGAAGCAAGCACTCTTATACAGTTATTTAAAAATTATTTTACAAGGTAAAATGGCAACACCAGGGGTGAATTTCACAGATGAGCCCCTTTGGAAGAACCTGAAAAATGGAATAAAATTTTGGTTTCAACACCCCAGAATTCCAGATGACCAGAGCACAGTGGCTTTGCTCTGGTGCCTCGCTCCCATCCTACTCCCATATTTTATGAAGCCTGGCAGCTGGAGGAAAAAAAAAACTACAACCAAGACCATGTTTATTATGTGATTCTGGAAGAGGTCACAGTGCTGGTCACCAGCAGCTTGGGAGAAGAAAGGGTGGCTGTGTTGTCCCTAGGAGGGGCAAGGAAGGAGTATAAAGAACAAAATGGCCTTGGGCAGCCTCTTGCCTTTTCTGGAGAAGCAGTCTTTGTTTAAAAAAAAAAAACAAAACACAAGTGCTCACCCTAGTAAAACATACAAAAAGAAAAATTCAGCAAAGGACTAGATTCTTAAAATAGGCTATATATGTCAGATGACAAAGTTCTAAAACATACTTTATTAGTCATCAGAAACAGAGAAATCACATGAAGAGCAGAAACTCACAGTTTAGAATCTTCTTTGGTCATGGAAGCAAATGTAAACATGAGTCCCCCGTGGGGACACAGAAGAGCACTATTTCCAACCGATGACACCGGACTACATCTTGTGGGCTTTCTATGCAAATAAGACAAGGACGGTAAATGTACCTCATTGTTGCAAGATAAAAGAGAAGACTTTTAAGATAATTATTTTAAAATTAGAGATAGATTTTAAAAGATATTAGTAATTAAATATGTTTCTTAAGATTATTCATTTAACTTAATAGAAAAGAAAGCTTCAGTGTATGCTAGTAAAAGTAACCATGGAGGGTACCACAAACAGAAACCATGAATTCTTAAGAAATAGTAGAGTCAACCCAAAAAAGAGGATATAGAAAATTTTTGGTTCTACCTAACAAATTTCCGCCACTCTTCTACAAAGAACTGTGACACGATGTAGAGGACATCCGTATCCTAGAATAAAATCACAAAAAGTATCTGTCAAATCATCACTTCCTGAACATAAGCTCTGTATGATAAATATACTGTGGCTTTCCTTATTCAAGTTTTATAAATATAGCCCTACCAAGAAACAGCAGGCTGGAGTGACTCTCCCTGTTTAGACAACTAAACAAATGAGAATGCGAGACGTTCTGGGTTGTTCTGAAAGAGCTCGTTGGGGACTTGGCAAGGGGCTTAAAAAGGAAAGATGAATTCCTTCCTTTGTGGGAATCGTTATACCTCTGGCCAGTTACTGAGACATGGTCTGTTTTTATCCTGGAACAAATTCGGAAGAGAAGTCTTTTGCTCGTTTGCAATCATCTTATGTAAGGCTTCATTTTCTTCCCCTTCTCTTTCTAAAATCTGAAAGAGAATGAAGCAATCAACTGTCTCCTGCTGACAGCACATGGCTTGCCTCCTCCCTACTCCCCCATGGAAAGTACAAATGTTAATTCCCCTGGGAAGTCAATTTGGGGAGGTGGTGTGCCATTTCCACAGATGTCAGGGGAGTGTTCAGTACCTTGCACTGTGAACAGCATTCTTTGTAACTTGGAAATTCAGGAGCCTTTGGAAAGTACTGCTGCAGTTTGCTCCAAGCCTCTTTAGAAACAAGCCTTCTTTCATTTTCAGATATGCATAACTCACCTGAGTTAAAAAAAAAATTATTAAAAAGAAAAGGAAAAAAGCAAATATTTCCTACATCTTAAACTTAAGAAAAACCTATAGGTACTCTTTTCCATCTTTGCTAAAATGTTGTATTTCTAACTCTCTCTTCTTTTCTCAAAAACTTCTAAGTTTTATTTCTCCCTGCCAGGAAGGAAGTAGGAAAGAGGGCTTTCCAGGATCCTGGGATTTCTGTGCTGTGGTAGGGACTACTTAACAGCATTTCATCTACTCCGATAAACAAAGGTCACAATTTCCTGCAGACTTTATTGTCTCTCATTTGAAATCATCCTGTATTAAAGTGATATTTTCAAGGTTGTGTCCAACACTCACAGGTCCATTCTCTTAAGTTATCAATTCAAATTTAAGTAATAAAGCAACTTCTGGTTCAACCTGAAAACCATCTCTAGTCAAGTTCCAATTTGTTTACTATTTGTGATTTGTTCTGAAGATCCCCTTGGATCTTCAAAACTCCCAGAAGACAGCAAGAATAATACCAGTCACTGCCACCCTCCCTTCTCAGAACATCACAGGAGCACCAAGATCACAGGCAGCAACCTGCAATCTCGGCAGCCCCTCCCTCCTCAGTGTCCTCCTTCCTTATCCTCATCTAGCTTTCCAAGGCCCTTCTCCCCTGGCTCTATTTGTGGTTATATTTTCTATTGTTTTGGCTGTTCCCAAGTGATAAATTAGTGAACTGCACTTCTCTACCTATACTGGTCATTAATCAGAGAAAAATCTTTTAAGTTTCCAAAGCTATACGTTTGTTTCCGTGCCCACTGACACAAGGTACCTACAGATTAAGAGTAATAAAGCCAGGAGTTTTCTAAATACATAATACATAATATGCTTTACATAATAAATAAACTTACAATCAGAGAGACGAATATACCCAGGGTCCCCACAGCTGGTGAATGAAAGCTGGGATAGGAACACAGGTCTATCTCATTCAAACCCCACAATTTCTAATACGTCAACATACATCAGCTCAACTTCTACCCCTCACCTCTTACTGAATTTTGAATAATCTCAAAAAAAGATTATTTTGCTTTAATAAACTTATTACTAGAGAAATTATAAGTCAAAATGTAAAATTTTGCTTTCTTTCTGAGAAAGCTTTTGATTTAAATTCCCCCAAGGCTATTAAAACTTACTCCAACATGCCCATCCTCAGATACAATCAGAGAATTTATTTTTACAAAAAGAAAGGAAAAGGTTAATTGGATTATCAAACCTTAATTTAGTGCATCCTTATGGTGAAATACAATGCAACCATAAAAAAAGATTAAGGTAGATTTCCATGACCTGATTTAGAAAGAATCCAAGGCAATTATAATTTCCAAATGGTTTTTTTTTTCCTTTTTTTAATTAAAAAAAAAAAAAAAAAAAAGGGAGTCTTCCTTTGTAGGTGTGTGATATAACCCCATCTTGTTCAGAAAAGGAAAGAGAATGAAAAAAACAATAATACAAACACACACACTTTAACATATAAACCTGTAGAGGATTCTACACATACTGCACATAAACTGCTTCATTTTGATGTAGGGGTACTTTTACCTAATGACTGGCATTTACGTGGGATGTGAATTACTCATATGATTAGAAAAGAACAACCCAGCCAGGCACGGTGGCTCACGCCTGTAATCTTAGCACTCTGGGAGGCCTAGGCAGGAAGATTGCTTGAGCCCAGGAGTTTGAGGTTGCAGTGAGCTACAATGATGCCACCATTCTAGCCCCGGCAAAAGAGAGAGACTCTGTCTCAAAAAAAAAAAACAACAACAAAGTTTTAAAACTGCATTTACTTTTAGTGCCTCATGAAACATCACTAAACCACAATAAAGGAATTTTTTTTAAAAAAAGATATAAAACCATAATGATGAAGGAAGAGAACAGAGAGGGAACAACAGCAACAAAAATTTTAGGCACTTAAAAGAAAATGGGTGAGACACAGAAAAATTAATTCTCAGTCGACCAAAGCCAAGAAGCAACCAGATTTACTCCACTGCAGAACTGGCCCCACAGACCCAAGAACTGGGGGCTCATGGAAGTGAAGGTGGTGTCAAAAAAAAAAAAATTGGAGAAGGGGTTAAAGTCTATTTAAGAGGTATGTAGTTATATTCTCTGTCCCCTCCCGTACATCCTACAGATAACTGTCCCCTCTAGCCACACAAGACTACAAGCTTATTTTTTGACAATAAAACCTAAGGCCTCGGTACTGGGGATACAAAACAGAGACAAAGGAGGTAACAAGCTGAGATGAAAATAAGCAAATGTCTCCACCTTGAATGGAGGGACTCCCAAACCCTCTTCTCTCTGCAACCCCAGAAGACTGGTAGCAGGTCTGCCTTTCAAAGCAGGAGAATGGAAGATGTTCATGGAAAAATCTGAGTAGCCCAAAACCAGACACCGACACTGGGAAACAGGCCATCCAGGGTGTTCCAACAGTCAGCAGGCCCCTAAGACTCACTTACCTTCCACAGAGTGCCTAGCACAATAAATGAAAAAAGGCCTATACCAAAGCAGGGTACTGTGAAACTGCAGAACACTGGGACCACGATCCTATAAGCTTCCAGAAATGGAAGAGAAAAAAAATTACCTACAAAGAATGATTTTAGACTTCTGAGTGGTATTCTGAAAGCTAAAGTAAGTCCTTCAAATTTCCAAAGAAAAAGAATTTCCAACAGACAATTATATATCAACACAAAACTACCACTGAGTGTGGTGACTTTAGGCGAATGATTCTCATCTCTCTGTGCATTTTGCTCACTCCTCTGTACAATGGATGTGATGATATACTGACTTCACAGAGCTGTTGTATAGACTGAGTTAATATCCACACACTTAGAAACCTACAAGACACACAACATTCAATAATTGCCCGCTATCATCTTACTACTATTAGTATTACTACTACTACTACTGCTACCACCAACATCAACACATCTCTAGAAAGAAATTTTAATATAAACTTAATGAGCAAAGTGGATTTGATAAGTAAGGTTTGATATCCTACACCTGAAAAACTTTACCCTGGACACACAGTGCAGTAATAAGTAATGTACACAAAAACAAAAGTAGAGAACTATCCTTTTAAAAAACTAGATAACAAAATATGGCATCAAAACACCACCGAGTTATGGATCAAGCTAAAGGTCTGAAAAATAGCTCTTGTGTACAATTTCTGATAGGCTGAGGAGAGCAGCGTGCCTCCTGAAACCACATTCAGCTCTGCCATGCTTTCTAGTTAAAGCTGTCAAAACTGAAATGACATAAGAGGTGGGAAGGTAGAGCAAAAGTCAGTGAGCTAAGCAGGCCGACAACAAACTAAGTTCTGGCACTGTTTCAACCAGCAGATGAAACTTAGTTTTCTGCCATGGATGCTTCGACTCTCAAAATGGACACACTTATGTCCACATCTACGCTATAAAGGAAAAAAAGTTGATATGAAAGCAGCACTAGCAAAACAAATCTCCTTTTGGCTATTCATGCAACCTTTCTTTCTCTTATTTATTTACTCATGCTACTCAGCACTCATGAGGTCAGCTCATGATCTTCACATCTGTGCTCCTACTGTGTACTCTCAGTGTGAGGAAAACCAACTCAGAGACAGATGGTGACACAATGGGAAGAACAGATGGACTTGGGATGTACAGATACCTGAATCCACCCCTCAGGACGACCCCTTCCTAGGTGTGTGGCCTGTAAATGGGAATGCCACTTACCCAGTAAGCTAAGCGCAAGTAAGAATGCAAGTACCACTCAAGTGACAACTATGATTACTAGCGTCATCAAGGGCCCTAAAAGTGCTAGTATGCACGAGGGTTAGGTGTGACACATCACCTACTGGTTCACAGTGAATCAATAAAACAAGAACTAAAATTAGGAATTTATTAGGACCAACAGGAATTCTGAGTATTAGCAATACATTATTAGCACATAACAAGAAATGCACAGACGTGGGTTAACACCATGAACCACTGACATTCCAACTTCTCTGGGTCCAATTTTTCTCAGGATAGATTTTTAAAAGGTGGGGAGGGGTTTTCTAGATATAAGATCATATCATCAGCAGAAAGCGACAGTTTGACCTCCTCTTTCCCAATGTGGATACCCTTTATTTCTTTTTCTTGCCTTACTGCTCTGGCTAGGACTTCTAGCACTATGTCGAATAGAAGTGGTGACAGTGGGCACCTTTGTCTTATTCAAACAATAGATGCTGATGTGGATGCAGAGAGAAAGGAACGCTTATACACTGTTGGTAGGACTGCAGATTAGTACAACCTCTATGGAAAACAGTATGGAGATTCCTCAAAGTACTAAAAGCAGGCCTACCATTGGACCCAGCAATCCCACTACTGGGTATTTACCTAAAGGAAAGGAAGTCATTTTATCAAAAAGACACCTGCACTTGAATGTTTACTGCAGCACAATTCACAATTGCAAAGATGCAGAATCAACCCAAGTGCCTATCAATTCATGAGTGGATTAACAAAATGTGGTACATGTATACCATGGAATACTACTCAGCCATAAAAAGGATGAATTAATGCCTTTTGCAACAATTTGGATGGAACTGGAGACCATTATCATAAGTGAACTATCTAAAGAATGGAAAAACAAACACCACATGCACTTGCTATTAAATTGGAAGTAACCAATGGACACACATGTGCACAGAGGGAAGTAAAACTTAGTGGAAATCAAGCAGGGGAGAGGGAGGGAAGAGAGAAAAACTCCCTCATGGGTACAATGAACACTATCTGGGTGATGGGCACACTTATAGCCCTGACTTAAGCATTATAAAAGTGATCCATGTAACCAAAAACATTTGTACCCCATAATATTTTGAAATTAAAAAAAAAAAAGACAGTAACAAAAAAAAAAGGTGGGGAGGGGAACTTATGAAGTAGAAAGCTTTGAGAAGTAGACACCTGTTTGACTTTCAGAGTCAATTAGAAAATTGACTATTAGAAAATCATGTCTTATATATAATGAATCCCTTGATGATGATCTTGCAAAAGGTACTTATTATAAGTGAGCATTCTCTAAAACCAAGTAAAAAACACATGAATAAATACATGGGATTAAATAAGGATTTAGAATTTATTGTTTGTTAACCGTATTTAGTACATAGTACACAGCAGCTACTCAATAAATGTTTAAGAAATTAAGCCATAGATAACCCTAATAAAAAGAACAAACATACAAACACTATTCTCAAAGTGTACAAATTGGACAAAGACACACAGTCATGGGAAACAACTGAAATTTATCCCTTCAAATTCAAAGCCCATCAATGTGATAAGTGACAAAAAGTTTCTTCTCCAATCATTTCCCTTTAAATACGGGAAAATTCTGTTTTTAAAAAAAATTTTTACCAGGTGAGAAGCATTGGCATGAAAGCCAGGCAGTAAAAGCTAACAGTTAAGAAGAGTAAGAAAGAGAAAAACAGATATATGCTTCCAGCTTACCATGTGGACACAGAATGTCTTCATTAAAATTTAATTCCTCCTCTTCCTCTTTTCTTTCTTCCTTTGATTCATCTAATCAAAAGAAATATAGATAATAACTATTGTGGTTGTATTTAAAGTTCAAAGTGGCATATGTATTATTCTGCACAATTTTGAATAAAGAAAACTTTAAAACATTTTCAAAATTAGACTCAAGTGATTCCTACACAGTTCTGTTAAGAAATGTTATATTTCTTTCCCTTAAAAGGAAAGAAAATATCTCAATGACAGTTAACTTTTTAACAATTTAGGTTACACAATAAAATGTTCCTTTTTTCAATGTGAAAATAATTTACATATCCTTCCTATTAATTCTAGCCAAGGTATTCAGGATACCGTGTCATAAACCAAGTTAATCATCTACATGTCATGTCATGTCATTTTCACCTACCTACTCTTTCAGGGGTTGAACAGAAAGCTTTAAGGCAAATGAAATAAGGACTTAACCTTTAATGTCAAACATATACAGTACTCTCCCCTTAACAGCAGGGGATATGCTCTAAGACCCCCCCACCCAGTGGATGCCAGAAACCTCCAGGGTACTGAACTCGATTGTCACCAATCAGAACACATTTCTTTTCATGTCCTCCACCCATAAATTTAATGCCTTTTCCATCTAAACTAAAGCCCTTATCACGCACGGTTGTCATAAACTTTTGCAGCTTGAGGTGTGACAACAAAACTAACAAAAATTTCTTTTTTCTTCTTCATCATTTCACAGACAGAAGATTCATTCTTACCACAGCTCTCAACAACCTTAACATATGATTGTTTTTCTCTCCTTATTAAGTAAAGGACTTTCACCTTTCCACTTAAAGGAAGCACTTTAGGGCTTTCCTTTGGCACATCCCAATTGCAAGCATCACTACTCTTGGCTTTGGGGCCATTATTAAGTTAAAAATGGGTGACTTGAACACAAGCACTGCAACAGTCGATCTGATAAAAGAGCTACTAAGTGACCAACGGGCATGTAGTACATATAGTGTGGATATGCTGGACAAATCACTTGCCAGGAAGGACAGAGCAGGATGGCAGGAGATTTCATCATGCTACTCAGAATGGTGTGCAATTTAAACTTATGACTTGTTTATTTCTGGAATTCTCCATTTAATATTTTCAGACCATGGTTGACTGAGGGTAACTGAAACCACGGAAATCAAAACTGCAGATATGGGGGTCTACTACATAATAAGAACTTTACCTTTCCTGTTAACATTTCTCTTCCAATATCCGCTTTTCCTACTTGTCTATAATGTGTCACTGTCAATCTGTAGTTGTGTATACTGGGAACACGATCAAATAAAGAAATCTTAAGTACCAAGAGATTAGAATAGTTATCCATGGGTTTTCCAGGTTAAGTATCCAACACATTTGTAATACACTTAATGTATACAAAGAATATTTACTAATCATTAAAAAAACTCAAGTAGAAAGATGGGCAAAGGAAGGACATGATTAGATAATTCTGTTTCCTCTCTTTCTCTATCACACATACAAATACAAATAACTTCTCTTTCTTTCTTTTTTTTTTCCCTCCTCTACTCTGAAGGAAACAAATAACTTCTCAAACATGAGAAGACAGTCTACCTCAATGATAATTTGAAAAATGTAAGCCTCAATACTGCTCATTTTCCTATGTCAGATGGATAAAAACTGATGTGAAGGATGTAGTCTTCATGTTACCAAAAGCATGCAAAGATGAGCCCCTTCGTACGCATATTGGAGGAAGTTTATCAGTATGTGCCAGGGGTGGGGAACCTGCAGTCTTAAGGTCACATGTGGCCTTCTAGGTCCTTAAGTGCAGCCTTTTGACTGAATCCAAATTTTACAGAACAAATCCTTTTATTAAAAGGGGTGCAGCAGAGAAAGATGAAGCTTTTCTTGCCTCCTTTGGTGCTTAAAAAAGAACAATCTTGAAATCAGAAGGCTGCAGGTTTCCTGTACCAATATGTATCAGTATGTGATAATTATAAATGTGTATGATTCTCTGATCCAGCAATTTCTAGAATTTACTTCTCAGAAATAATCTAAAAATCACACAAAGATGTAGGTATAGGACACACAAGGATACCCACTGCATCTGTGCTTATTTAGTAATTGTAAAAAAATGAAATGGAATCAGTTAAATAAATATATGATATATCCACACAATAAAATGCAGCCACTAAATAAAAAGAGCTATACGCTTTGACAGGGAGAGATGAACTGTGCCTATAGGAGCTCCACTATAAAAAGCCACTATGTACAGTGATTATATCTGCTGGGAGGGCTTTGAAGCTCTACTTTGTCATGTTTGTGCTGTTTCAAGCTTTTAAAAATCTTTGAATGGAGGAAGGAGGAGAAGAGAAGCGTATTATCCTGAAAGCACCATGAAAAATATTTTTAAGCTGAGCCAACATCAAGGCACTTTCTGTTATGGCATCCAACTTTACTTAAAAGGAAGGGACGCTGACATATAAAAAGGTTCAAAAGAGCAGCAAATAAATACTTAACACTGTGTCACATGACACTACTAAAATTACAGTATGGTTTTTCAAATGACAGGACAATAAAATTGAAATTAATGTTAAGTTCATGAATTATACTGTGCAACAAAATATTTTAATCAAAAGTAAAAAAATCTCTTCAAATTTGAAAATGTTAAAAACCACAGCTCAAGGAGCCTAAAAAACTAACATCAACTTTGGTGTTTTTATTTTCTCAAAAAGTAAGACGTGATATGGGAAGGCCCATACCAAATAAAATAATTGTGATATAAAATGATACAAATGATATAAAATGCTTGAATGCATAAAACACAGACTATTTCAATAAAAAGGTTAAGAATACTAAAATGATAAAAATATATATGTATATAAATATTAACATTTAAAAATAAGAAAATTAGGCCAGGCGCAGTGGTTCATGCCTATAATCCCAACTTGGAGAGGCCCAGGCAGGAGGATTGCCTGAGACCAAGAGTTCAAGACCAGCCTGGTCAACACAGTGAGACCCCCATCTCTATAAAAAATTTTAAAAAATAAAAATAAAAATAAGAAAATTAAGTGAAATAATTGCTCATTGATTGCTAAAAATGGATCACTGCTTATGGATAACTAATCTCTAAATTAGTAAATCTGTTCAAACCATCAGTCTCCATTTTAAATGAAAAATAATTTCAATACCTTACTGACTTTAAAATTAAATTTACTGGTTGATTTACAATAACATAATTTCTTATTTGAAAGCATAGCTTTGGATAACTCAGGAAACTCAGAAGAATTTACAAGCAAAAGGCTATTCTTAAGCTGCCCTCTTTTTCCTTGATGAAAAATGCACAAGTACAAGGTCATATGCTTGACGAAGATAGCCTTTAAGTGTGGCAGATAATCTAAAACCGAAATGTACTGGGCTTACAATTTACTATGCAATTTGCAGTAGACTTAACCTTTCTTTAAACTTTTAGCCTAGAGCAGAATTAATATTAATTTTGCATGTGATTAACTAGACAGAGCAAGCCCAAAGCATAGGTTATAAAGGAAAATTCCATGTGTGAGTTGCTGAGTCCTTGCTGAATTTCAATAGCTTAAAAATCTTTTATTTGCCCTGAGCTATTTTTGAGAGCTTTTGGTTTTAATAAAAGCTATCTTCAAATTACATGGATGGGTATTAAACCAATTTAACTAAAAATCAATGTTTATAATTTCACGGTATAATTTCACAATGATTTACATACAGGTTTAAAACATCACCTTTATTTAAGGTGTTGCCATTCATTTTTCCATTGCTTTGGTCTGCATCAGCATCTTGCTCATCTAGCTGTTCAAGTGCTAGCTGGCGCCAACTCCGCAAAGAGGATTTCCCCACCCAAAATCCGTCAATGCTGTGGAACAGAGAGAATGTTAAATCATACAAGTAACATTTCCTAATGTTCTCTTCCCTTCTTTCCTTGTAAAGGCCACAACTAAAATGAATTACAAACACTCAAAATCAGCTATAGTGCACACATTTTTTTTAAACCTACTTACTCATTTTGGCTGTTTTCATTCCTCACTATGGAATAGCAGGTATATAATATTTTGTTTCCATCCTAAATCTTATCCTGCTTCTCCTACTCCTCATTTACGTTCATGCCAATCACAATGATCAAATGGCCACTTTCTTTCACTCGATTATTATTTCGTACAGCTGTGCCTTTAGGTAAGCATTTAGACACTCATATATACACATGCACATCCATGTCTATACAAATACACATTTAGTGAACTAGATTAATCTTTGGGAAATAAAAAACTTAAATTGAACCCCGACATATTAAATATCTCTTTTAACTGCCTTCTTCTGTTGGTTCCTAGGTCCAGAGGTAGGTACTTTATGGAATGGAGTTCAACATACCAAAGCACCTTGAAAGTTTCTTATAAGAAATGGTGCTCAGTAGAGCATGCTTTAACATGCTTACTTCAGCCTCACTAAGGGGGACATCCGCAGGCCTGCCAGGATGTTTTTCCTTATAATGTAAGCTTTATACTATTCCATACTAGAGCACAGGCTAACACTGCCTCAGTTTAGTCAAGCCTCAAATCCACATTTCTGCTTCTTCCTCTCTAATGGATGGAATACAGTTGCAAAGGCTGTCTGAGCTTTCTTTATCTTTCTCACAGGGCAATCACTGCAAAATGTACTTTTGGTCTGGCTCTGCCATCTACTTCATCACCTTTCTTCTAAAAAATCCTAATTTCTTATTTTCAATAAATAATAAACTGCTTGGTTATTACCTCCTGAAAATGTCTAACAATGTATGCTGTGCAACATACCCCTTTACTGTTGCTTTTAGTAGGTTGTTAACAGTTTTATAATCTTCATTTAGCTGGTTCTTCAGACGTAATACACGACAACGTTCTACTACACATTCCTTACACAGGGCTTTCACTAAAGGCAAGAAACAATGAAGGGAAATATAGTTCATTCACACAAAGACTTTCTCTTAGAAAAATGTTTCAGCACTTCGCAAACATAGACAACTTCTAAACCAAAGTAAAACATTTTGACAATATGGCAAATTGGTTTATACCCTAAATTATTTTGGTGACACGGATGCCAAGACAGTAATATTGTTACCTACATAAAGAACAATGGTGGGAGGATTGCTTAAGGCCGGGAATTCAAGTTTAAGACCATCTGGGCAACATAGCACACTGTTAGATGTCCCTGAAGCACAGGCACGAATTTGCCATCAACCAGACAAGAGTTCAAGTACCTTGAAGAATATTATACAAACTAACCAACTACCAACCACCAGATGGTTTTTTCAGAAGGGTCCTATTTTGTCTGCTTTGAGAGGGGTAAAAAACAAAAAACAAAAACAAACAAAAAACCCAAGCAATCCTCCACGAATAGCATCAGTTGCTCAATTTCTACTCTATTTAGCAAATCCTTTTTGCAAAGCATTAGGAACGTTTGGTCTAGCACAGTTTGGGTCAAAGCATCATAAGCCCCACTCAAAAAGACCATAAGATGAAGACATAATGCACTACTCTTTTTTAAGATCTCAAATTACCAGTTAGTCTTGGACCTCCTCCATATCTACTGTAGAAAATGTCAGCTGCATATTCAGATATTCTCTTCATAATTGATATTTTATCTGGATGAAGCTTGTCATGGGAACACAGGCAAGCGTGATTATCAATAGGCTTGGTAGGTGTCGATTCATCCAACCACTTTTGCAGCCATTCAAGAGAGACAAACTCATAGGGCTCTGAGGAAGAAAGCATTGAAAAGAGTCTATGTATTTTTACAGTTTTTTGACTAAGTGATACATTCATTTTCCTCAAATGACAATGCAAACTCTGTCCAAAGTTAGCAGAATCAGAAGAATCATTGTTCAGGAAAGATGTTTGATGAGTATGACACAAAGCTCCATTTAACTACCACTCCTCTGAGTTCAAGGAACTGTGCAGTATAACCCTGAGTCTGCACAGTACCCTATGAGATCGGCTGGTATTATTAACCACATTCTACAAGAGGCATCCACAGAGAGCAGTGTCTTGCTTGATAGCACAGCAGAGCTTTGATCAGGACACCCGTGTTTGCTGACTACAAGTCATGCTCCACACTGGCTCGTAAATCACACAACCTTATTGCCTACTAGGTTTATTTCATAAATTATTTTCATCAACACTTTTCACAAATATGTGATATACATCTGAAAATTAAAATGAGAAGCCAGACTGAGCTCTAAATTAGAAATTAACCTAGTCAGCTATAACCACACTTTACAAGCCCATTTTGACCACTGGACTTTTCTTCATCCAAGATGATACTGATGTTGATTTTGAAAAGGTACTTAATTCCCCCACCCAAATCCATGCCATGATCTATTCATTACATTATTATTTATTTCAAGAAAGTAGCCTATTTTAAACAAGTTGCAGGATGAAGTACACTAGAACTGAATTATTATTAATTTTGAAGTTGTAGAAGTTAAAAGACAAAACCAAACACCTCAAAATGAGTTTTAATTGGGGAGAGGGAGTCCCAGAGTTCCTTAAAAGCCAAAATTAAAGATAAAGGGCCAGCTTTGATTACTTACAAAGATCTCCAGTGAGTCCCAGCATAAAACATAGAAGAAAACATACAGAGGTTGAATTTATGTATTTGTATTATATACTCCTTCTGATGAGATCTGAGGGATAGACACTTCAATGCAAAGCCCATTTTGACCAATTTTCTACTCCCCGGAGAGTTACACATCTAGAAAACTAACTCCCGTTTTAATTTTAGCATAAAACATTTCAATTTTTACAAAAACAAAATTTGGCACTGTAATCATCATTTGAGAGCCTTCTGACTAGTCAGCTCTAATGCAGCTATGGAGGAAGAGCACAGGACTGCAAGTTGAGACCAAGGTCTAATCCAAGTTCTGCCACCAAGAAACTAAACTTGAGCAAGTCACTTAAACTCTCTATGCTTCAGGTCTTTTATTTGTAAAATGAAGGTAATAATACCTGCCTTCTACCTACCTCACAGGGATGTTGTTGAGTGTAAAAGATAAGATATGTGAAGAATTTTGAGCTTTTTGGAAGAAAAGAGATATAGAAAAGTTAATTATACATTCACACAATATATATAAGAGGAGACCTTAAGATGCAGTATAGGTAACATAGTTGTGGCATTTTACAATATATCATGGTACGGTTAATTACATTCAAAATACCTCTCAATTTTATTTGCCATTTATCAAGTTTAATCTGCCAGGGATAGAGTACCTGGGTGTCTAAAGAATGCAAATATATTTTGCTCCCTATCCAAGAGCAAAATAAAGTCTTAGCACATCTAATCTTTTCCCAAATATAGTCAGATAGCTTAAAATTTTGAGTAATCTTCAAGGCTATCAAAGGAAAAAAAAAAAAAACAACAGGATTGTGATAAAGAGCAACATTCAAGAATAATTCACTAGGTGTTCTAGTTTCCCCAGCAGCTGGGGAGGGTGAATAGAGGGAAATACCTGCTATTATTGCTAACTGGAAGAATAAACATAAGAATCCTGACCCTTACAATGAAAGGAATCTAGGAAAACTAAAAATGCACAAAGCACTCCTTGCCAGGAGATGTCTGCAGGAATTCAAGGCCTAGGGTGACTGTAACTCTGACCTGTCCAGCAACAATGTGACTCAAAGGCAATTGGTTCAAGACATTTTCCAATCCCACAGAAAACTTGCAAGTGAAGCTTGTTTTGGGTTTTGAATAGTTCAATATGAATTTAATGTAAGGTATGAAGAGTAGAAAAACCATGCATGATTATAGTAAGAAGAGGAAGGAAGAGAACAGAGACTGGGCCCATAATTCTACTCTAGTACCATATTTACTATTAACTCAGCCAGATTTCATTTTAGTGTGCTGTGGGATCCCTGGAAGGAAGAGTGACTGGGGTCACAGAGGTCTTTCTCTCTTTCCATTTTCAATCTCTATCACTATAAAGAGTTGCACTGATCTCTGCTAAGAGCTTCCCTGAGAATAGGGGTCTAGCACAGTCTCATAGTTAAAGCAGACTGTGCTAGCATTTGTGATTCGGTAAACTACCTAAGCGCTGCCTTCCAAAGGCACAGACAATCAATAACCAAATGGGAGTGAGGCCTCTACCTTGTTATCAAATTGGAGATATCAGACTATATGAAATTGCATTTGATGAACCAGGAAAGCAACTGTTAAAATATTTACCAAAGGGAAATACACACTTTGGTTCAAAATTATTTCTAATTTTGAAAAAACACCTGGATTTTGAAAACAACAACTTTTCTATTGGAAAGTTATAAAGTCTAGGACAATCACAGTATAAAATATATTTGAAACGCATTATCTACAGGTAATTTAAGCATATTTCAATTTAAATTAAAAGGGCCAAAGGGTATTCCCATGAGGCTTAGATTTTAGGATAAGTGACCCTTTTAAAAACATGTTCACAAAGAACATATTTAGATTTAGAAAATGCATAACAAAAGACTTCCATTGCCAGCACAAAACTATGGTCATTAACTGAGATTTTACATCATTTTAGGACAACATGGAATTTCCACTATGTAAATTTACTGCAAATGGGAAAAAATTATAAAGCTAATAATTGGTAAATGTATAAATAACATAGAACATAAGTACAGGTTCTTACACACTGAATGAAAACAGCCAAGGGAAGCACAGTGTTAACTTGACATATAACATATTTGAACTATGTAGTTCTAAGGAGTGGTTCAAAATAGAATTTCTCTTTAGACCCAGTAAGTCCTTTTCTCTTGTCCAGTGAATACATGAAACTGTGAATAAAGTTAGAAAATAGATTTCTAGGTCCCAACTCCTTTGAACAAAGACCTATAAATTTAGAGATTTGAATCATGGGTTCATTTCCAGTTAAATTAAGGTCAGTCTAATTCTTTAGGATAATCCCAACCCTTGGACAGAGCTAAAGAAGCAGGTTACAAAGCAGGGTCAGAATCAAATTAAGATGTAGTTTAGAAAGAACTTCTAATATCTATTCTTACAGATTTAGCAATTTATACTCATCTTTTGTTTAAAGTTATACCAGTAATGGAAAATTAAGATATTAAAAAGACAAAACCACAAGTACAGTTATGCTTGAATATTTATTTTCTAAAGTTAGGATTAAATTGTTTATCTTCTGCAAGCAGGAGTTAGGTTTGGGGGATTCATGTCTATGAAATGACAAAGATAACTTATTACAAATGGCATACCAGCCTTAATAAAGTTGGTTTCTTTTTTGAGACACTAGGTAAACTTGAATAAACATATTCAGTAATGGGATAAGCTGGACTATGTGGGATAATTCTAAGAAATCAGGGTTCAGCAGAAAGCTTTTCTACTCTTAACATAATATTTTATATTAAATTTCAAGTTCATCAAATAGTATCAAAAAATTGTACTAAAAAAATGGTATTCATATAAAAGAATGCCCATTAATACTGTTAGGGCACAAAGCATTCAAAGAAACAGAGTAAGCAAGTTGCTCCCATAGTAATCCAATCAGATTTTTTTTTTTTTAAGAAACAAGTTAATATCTCACAAAATAGAAGTATCTACAAGAATCACGTATGCAGAGTGCTGACCTAAATCTCATAATTTATTAACAGCCTCCTTGTAAAAGTACATGATAATGAAAATTATATGGAATGCTACACATCAAGGTATTGCTAGTTTACACAGTAATTTTAGAGTGTATAAGCTGGCTTTAGTGAGTTATAAGAAAAGACAGAGAAAGTTTGTTCATATACATTTGTGAACATAAAAAAACAAGGCACTTAATGGCAACAGTGCTGTCCCAGAATATCTTACAGACCAGCTCCAGCAGGTAACCTTTGGTACAGCTCCTTAACCTCTTCGTGTTTTGCTTTTCCTTTATCCACACTTTGCTTACGCATCTCGGCCATTTCAATACACCATTCCTCAAATTTTGAATTATCCCGATCTACCAGCGCTTGAAGAAAGGCTATTCAAAACAGAAAGACAAATAAAAACTTCATTCTGGTTTTCAAAAACAGACAACCATGCAGATCTCTGTATTATATTAAATACTGGCTAAAACTTTGGTAGCAACTTCCTACTGTGGTCTCCCCTTCTGCTAGAGACCTCCAACATGAAGGCAGAAATAAAACTGAAGACAGCCACCGGAATGATACCAGGTTCATCCCCCACCCCCAACCCCAGTTCTCCATGACATTACATCATCAGCCTCCCAGAACAATCAAATGACTCAAAAAACAGCACTTCAAAACAGATGATGCCACAGAGCATAGAACGGTACTAAGTAAAACAACAGAGACTGTCTTCAGGCCAGCAGCACCTCTTCCTCTTTTTTTTTAAGATCTAGAAAGTCTATAAACAATTGACTAAAACGCACAAGTGCTCTAGAAACGGAACAAAATAAAACCAAAATTACACTTTAAATACCTGTCTTGATTACTTTTGTGATTTTTTTAAATTGCTTTTGCTTTTCTTTAAGGGAGGGTCAGTGGACTGGTTCTGTCCAAGGCTTCTTTATTTCAAAAGCTCATTACTTTAAAGCAATTTTGTGATTAATAGTTACTCTTACCCACATTTACCATATGGAATCAACCTATCATAATAAATAAAAGCAATCTGTTGCTTGTCATTAACCTTTGAGTATGGTATTCCAAAACATTTGCCCAATATAACCCTGGAAAATTACTTACCTGGAACTTGAACAGTTGTGTTGGGTTTTTCTTGAGTTTGCAGTCTATAAACCAACATGTATGCATTTCGAGAGCAATGAGTTCCTTTGCCACATTTGGGTTTACGTGTTTGGGACTTAGAAGGTTCTGCTGAGGTGGAGAAATCAAAGGATGACTTAACTAGAATGCCTATAGTTTGCTCATTCTTTGGGGTGGGGGGCGGGCGGTGAGGAGTCATAGAAAACAATTTCCAAAATACACCAAAATATACACCCAAGATACTTTAACATGGATCCAAAACACTAAAAGGCCATGCAAATTTAGTGGGCTCTTTAGATTTCTGAATATTTAAAAAAGTTTACTACCCCCCGCAAAAAGAAAGTACGACTTTTCCTGAGAACCTGGACCAAAAAAAAAATATTACTGCTATGAGTTAGTTTTAATGTTAGTCAAAATTAACTCAGACTTATGTAATTATGGAGGGGAACATGGGGCTTTAAATCTCTTGGTAACATTTTTTTTCCTTAATCTGAGTGCTCGGTACACAAGTACTTATTTTAGTGGTTTTTTTAATGATAAAAGAGTACATACAAAACCTATATGTACAGCTTGAAAAATAAAAATTACATCAGTAAATCATTTTCATAAAGAGAAGCTCTTTCATTTAGTCAAAATAACAAAAATAAATCCAGACTTAATTGCCTACAGAAAATAGTATATTTTGAAAAATGGAATGAAATGCTAATTTCAGTGAATTCAGTAGCAAGTGGAAAACATTGAGTGTTTGAGATGGCAAGTATATCACATGAAAGCAATCTTCAAATTGTGTTTCAGTATCCCAGGGGAACTTTCCAAGGGGTGAGAGGTCATGGGCAGATCTGAGGAAATCCCATTCCCAGATCCTGAATTCACTATGTACTTTTCTAAAACTGATCTGCCTCAGAACTGAAGTTCCATGATGGTCTCTACCTCTCCTTTCATAATCACCCGCCTCTCACTTCACAAAAACAGACATAACCCCTCACCCAGTGACAAAATAGGGTCTCATCCATTTCACTGAAAAACATATTTAAAGTTTTACTTTAATTTAATAAAATTTGTAATAATTTATATTAATTTATAAATTAATAAAATTTATAATATACTTTTATGAGCCTGATGAATTATGTAGTAATATTCATAATTTCAAAAAGCCTATCTAGAATTTTTTCACTGTTTAGAGGTTTATGATCACAAAAAACTTAGCATATTCCATTAGAATAGAATTCTAAAGGGAAGTGTTAAAAAGTCCTAGTAAAAAAGAAGACCTGTTCATGTATCTTTGAAAAGGATGGCAACGGGTATCAAATCTCTATGGTACTTAATTTCATTGGACACTCTTAAAAGAATGACGTTGCAGTTTAAATTTCAATATTTATAATTTGTCATAAAATACATTATTTGGAGCTACTTAAACTTATGATGAAATATGTCGGATTTTAAAATGTAGAAAGAAAAATAAAGTTGTTCAGCATTCTTATAGCTAATACTTCAGCAAAAAAGTTTGAAGACCACTGTATTCTCATAGGAAATCAAAATAATCAGGAGCCATGTTCAGGGAAGATGAGGTTAGTCATTCGTTTCTAACTGAAGAGTATTCAAGATTTAAAATGTTCATTACTTTGTATAAGATGGAATATAAAATGATTCATAAAGTTCAGAACAGAATACAATAAAGAACGTCTAATGGAATTTAATACACAAATATGTTCTATTTTTGATTAAAAGACAGATGAAAGCTACGATATACACTGCATATAATAATGCAAGTTATTAAAACATTGGAATGGGATACTGATGGGCATCAAGTCTCTTTCTTGAATTGTTTTAAAATTTAAGACTACCAATATATAGAAGATAGGACAACCTTAACAATGCTTTTCATGCTACAATTCTCTGACTAAAATGAAGATAGATCAAATAAACCTCAGTTAAATCATCTACAGCCACACCACCCTGAACGTGCCCGATCTCCTCTAATCTCAGAAGCTAAGTAGGGTTGGGCCTGGTTAGTACTTGGATGGGAGAACAATCAAATAAAGCCAAGACATAACTATTCACAATTTAAAGCTACATCTCAATTTTGTCCCCAGTAAGAATGCCACAATAAAAACATATACTGTATAAACTAATGTTAAGAATTTGAATATTACTTAGGAAAAAATGGGAGCAAGAGTGTTTAGTATATAAACACATAAATGTGATTTAAAAATAGAAAATACTTCTCCAAACTGTAAGAATATAGCCGCCACGTGAGTATCTGCAGAGATGACCCACACACCTCGACAGCCAACTCCAACTGCCATGTTCCTCCCTGCTGGACGTCTTGGAAAACTGGCTCTGATCCATTAGAAAGAACAGTGGCAGGAGATGCACACCTGCTCCCATTCCTTTCTCCTATTCAGAGTCCACAGTCTGAACCTCACTCAAATGACAGACATGGAAGATAGTGGTAAGCAGCTTAGGTGAGATGGCCTGAACTGGAAGAATTGTCTACTACTTTGGGAATAAATGGGTACTTGGGCCCAAGACAACTGAGGTGATAAGAGGTACACACTGGGATACTATTTCAAGAAGTCCTGTTTATGACAGACCTCGCCACACAACACCCAGCAGCTCATTCCCCACACAGGCACTACTCCACACTCCAGGAATAGGGTGAGATACTTATGGGGAGAAGGAGCAAAGTTCCCCTGCTATAGTGAGTTTCCAAAAATGAATTTCCTGACCCAAGGAAAAGGACTACAAATCTCACCGTATTAAATCTACCATTCATCACTTTTGGCTTAATACCCACCATCCTCCCCTTGTCCCCTGAAATAAGCCTTTTAATTGAAAACTAATTATTTGCCTTCAAGCTTTACTGAAAACATGACATTATGAAAACCATCTCTGGAGCAAAATAATTTAAAAATTTTTATACTAAATTTTTAAAAAGCAGGCATTGGCTAGGCACAGTGGCTCATGCCAATAATCCCAGTGTTTTGAGGCCAAGGAGGGAGGATCAACTGAGGCTGGGAGTTTCAGACCAGCCTGGCCAACATAGCGAGACTCCTTCTCTACCAAAAATAAAAGAAATTAATCAGGCATGGTGATGCATCCTGTAGCTCCTGCTACTCAGAAGGCTGAGGTGAAAAGATCACTTGAGCCCAGGAGTTCAAGGTTACAGTAAGCTATATGATCGCACCACTGCACTCCAGCCCAGGTGACAGAGTTGAGATCCTGTCTCTTAAAACAAAACAAAACAGCAGGCATTGCTAATAAAAGATGTTCAGTGTGCTTAAGAAATGTAAATATCCTTAATAGTCCACAATAATCTTGGGCCATAATAGTTTATCACAAATATTTCTGGGAAAAAAATTTATATTTTAAAAGGGCACTCACAACTTAAAGGTTTTACCTAGATCTTCCTCAATCCCTAGTTGCAATTTCTTCCCCTCCATCTTTTCTATGTCTTCATCATTAAACTTATACCATTCACCAGACTGCGGATCTTTCACATGGGCGATGTAGTGGCCAGAATAAGCACTCACTCCCCTGTGTATGAGGACTGCGCTGAGTTCATACACATAGGAGCCACCTGCAGAAGGAGAAAGGGAGAAAGTAAAAGAAACTTTGGATAACAGTATTTCTTCTTATATCCTGAGCCTCAATTGTGATGACTATGATTCTTTATGTATATGGTAATAGAATTCAAAACACATCACCTAAAATAAAAAACATTTCATCTTAAAAAATAATGTAGTAGACATTCCCTTAAGCAGCACATTGTGTTAACTCTCCATTCCCTCTGCCAAATATGCTGGGGAAAAATTATGGCATTCTGGGCACTCAGGGTTGATAAGCTACTCTATAATACACTGTGCCCTTCCACACAAACTAGCTGAGTCATATGTTTACCAAGAATCAGCTGCTCATATTTTCCAGTGTACTACAAAAATTGTTACACAAATCAATAAGATATGAGTGTAAAATGAAAAAGCCATTGTTCATAGAAAAAAGATAAATGTTTTAACAAAAATTGGAGGCAAGTCATTAAAAAATTTGTTTTCATAATAGTTGTAGTCATTGGTCAACATCTTTCAGTTATAAGATGAAGCCTGGGCAACACAGCAAGACTCCATTTCTACCAAAAAAAAAAAAAAAAGCAAAAAGATTACAGGCATGGTGGTATGTGCCTATATCCCAGCTACTCAGGAGGCTGAGGCAGGAGGACCCCTGGAGCCCAGGAATTCTGGCTGCAGTGAGCTATGACTGCACAACTGCACTCCAGCCCAGGTGACAGACCAAGGCCCTAGCTCAAAAATAATAATAATAATAATAATAATAATTTCTGTATATTACCATGCTAATATGCAGCACAGTGAGATGACATGTGCCATTTTAAATAAACAAAACATACAAATCACAGCCTATATATCATACATGTGGTTTATGCAAGAAGAAAAGGCTTCACACATACATCAAAATATTGGCAATAAATGAACATTTACATTTTAAGATAAGATAAAATGCTTTAAAGTTTGAAAAGCATCTTGTAAAGATACTGAACTTCAACAAGTTATAGGAAGGAAATGTGTTGAAAAAGATCACTTCCACTATACATGTTTTATTACTAAAAATTAGAAAATAGGCCAGGCATTATGGCTAACGCTTGTAATGCCAGTGCTTTGAGAGGCTGAGGTGGGAGGATCGCTTGAGGTCAGGAGACCAGCCGGGGCAACAAAGCAAGAACCCATCTCTACAAAGACCAAAAATTTAAAAATTAGCTGGGCACAGTGGTATGCACTTGTAGTCCTAGCTACCTGGGAGGCTGAGGGAGGAGAATCACTTGAGCCCATGAGTTTGAGGCTGCAGTGAGATATGATTGCACCACTGCACTTCAGCCTGGGTGACAGAGTGAGACTCTGCCTCAACAACAACAAAAAAATTAGAAAATACAACAAAAAAGTCATTAATAAACCCACATAACCACTATTAATACTGAAACCTACAGTTTTTTTCTAACAAATTTATAATTAACCTCTTTCCACATCATTAGTCTTCTAAAAATTAAAATAACTATATATAATTACCATAATATATTGTACCACTCCCATATAAACGAACATTTACACTGGTAGCATTTGGGAGCCCATATAAACAATTTTTATCTTTGTAGTAAAAATCTTTGCACACATCTTTGACCATTTCATTGCTATAATTTCCTTAAAACAACAAAGAGTGAGTCACAGTAAGTTATATCCACTCACTCATTCAACAAAGAATAAACATGGGGGGCACTGTTTTAGGCATGAGGGATACAACAGTTGCCTAAAAAGGCAAAAAGGCAAAGTCCCTGTATTCTTGTAACATAGTGGGGGAGACAGTAATGCAGATTAATGCCTGGGCCAAAACCCACTGAACCCATCCCAGCTGAAAATAGTTAAAATATGGGTAAGATAAAAATATTTTAAAATCTTTTTAAATGTATTGATTAGCTGGCAAGAAAATAAGAATTCTCAGAAGTCAAATAGCATGTGAAGGCAGGAAGATAAGGAGGTAAGGACAAGAAAGAATTTCCTTCTGAGAGCATTAGGTGAAACTTTATCAACTTAAACTCTGTTTTGTCACATCTCAAGAAGCTTGTGGGACCAGAGACAAAAGTTAAGGTTCATAAAAGGCGAGGAGTCTAACAGGGGACTCCTATCATGAAACTGAACTCTCTTTTTTAATTGACAAATAGCATTTGTATATATTTATGGGGCACAATTCGATGTTTGATATGTTTACATTGAGGAATGATTAAATCAAGCCAATTAACATATCCATCTCCTCACATACATATCATTTTTTGTGGTGAGATCATTTAAAATCTACTTTTAGCAATTTTGAAATAAACAATGTATTATTAACTATAGTTACCATGCTGTGCAACAGATCTCCAAAACTTATTCCTCCTGTCTAACTGAAACTTTGTACCCTTTGAACATCATCTCCCCATCCCTCATCCCCTCTGCTGTCAACACTTCCCCCCCTCCAGCCTCTGGTAACCACCGTTCCACTTTCTACTTCTATGTGTTTGACTTTTTTAGATTCCACATATAAGTAAGTTCATGCAGTATTTGTCTTTCTGCCTTATTTCACTTAGCAAAATGTCCTCCAGCTTCATCCATGTTGTTGGAAATGACAAATTTTCCTTCTTTTTCAAGGCTGAACAGTATTCCAAATGTGTATATATACCACATTTTCTTTGAAACTAGGGTTCTCCAGTTTAAGAGATTAAAGAAATGAACCTGCCCTCCACAGGAAATAGCAGGGGAAAATTATCTGCCTTATACTTACTTTGGCACTTGGGGGTAAGAAAAAAACATATCTCCATTGCAAGTTCATAAGAAGCTAGTCCTCATGAAGATTTCTCTACCATAAATTCACACTACCTAGGAGGCCAGAAAAACCTCAAGCTGAGAGTTTTGTTTGATGTGGTCCTGAAATGAGTAACAGCTCTAAAGAATATAAGTTCAGTCAAAATACACACAGACACCACACATCACATAACACATACATACACACATCACATAACACACATATCATATAACACACACATATACACACATCACATAACACACACACACACACATCACATAACACAAAAGGACATTATGTCACTGTAACTGAGAGGCAGCAAACAACAGCAAAACCAAACTCATGAAGACTTTTACCTTAGCTACTAGAAATAGCAAATAAATAAATAAAATTTTAAGTATATTTAAAGAAATAAATGATGGGATTAAAACTAAAAGGAATTAAATATTATAGAAAATGAAAATCAGATGATAAAAAAGAAAACTGAACTTCTAGAAGTGGAAATTACAGTAATTGACAGTCAAAACTCTACAGAAAGAGTTCTATACCTCATACCAGGTTCACCTGAACAGAGCAGAGTAGAGGGTAGAGGTAAAGAAATTACACAGAATGCAGGACAAAGCAACAAAGAGTTAGGAGATATGGAGGGTCCAGTGAGAAAATCTAACACACATCTAACTGGAATTCCAGAAGGAAAGGGAAAAGAATAGAGAAGGGAAAAATTTTTAAGAGGTAACAGTTGGGAAATTTTCAGATACCTCTAGGTAAAGAGTAAATGAATTAAAAATCTAACTAAAATTGGTCACAGTGACACTGCAAAATAACAAAACCAAAGAAAAGGTCTTAAAATCAGACAGAATAAAACAGGCCAATTACAGAAACAAGAATTAGACTGCAACTTCTCAACAGCAACAACGGATACCCCAAGACAATAGAACGACATCTTCAATGCACTGAATGAAAATAACTGTCCATGCTTAGAGAAACTGAATTTCACAAGGACAAAACACAGACACTTTCAGACAATGGTATGTGAAAGGAATCTTTCCCCAATAGACCTTTACTAAAGGGATTTTATAAGCCCTAATTTAATATTTTAAAAGGGATTCCAGATAGGTCTAGAATGCAAAAAGGAATGATAAATAAAGGAGGTGGGCGAACTAAATACCAAAAGTCTTACACATAATAAGGCATCCTACAAGCTTTTTTAAAAGAGGTAGAACTAAAAGACACATGAAAAATAATAATTTAGGAGATCAATTTATTAATGTTTTGAGGTCCTTGTACTGTTTTTAGTGGGTAAAGATTTTAACTGTGGAGTTAAATATGGATGTTACAGTTTCTAAGTTAATTACTAACATCAGCTGGCCCAAGCTGTCTCTGCCCTGAGGGCATTTCCACACTTTTAGGGCTCACCTGGAAGCACCCATCCTGTTCTTTCTACTACACTGCACTTTCCCAGTTACTTCATGGTAAAGGTGAACCAGAAACAGCCTCTCCATCTTTCCCACCTCAGGCAACCACAAAGAAAACTCCTTAGCACTGAACAGAGCAGTGGAAATAAACAGAAAGGGGGAAAAAATGTAATGGCCTTAGGTTGGCCATACCAGATTCTTATAGCTTGGGTAAGCCAGGGAACCTCAAGCCTTGAACTTTGTTTGCAATGGTATCTAACGAGTAGGGGCCCCAGGTGCTTGACAAAAATAAACCTAAGGGCTTTGTGGAGAAGGTGGCATGCATCCCAGCTCTAGAGGAATTCCCACAAATAATTTCCATGTACAATTACCACCATGCAGTCAAAGACAACCAGGTAAAGAAGAAACAAGGCAACACTGAGAGAACCAGCTCAGGTAGAAGAAATAAACCTGTACAATATTCCAGCAGTGTCAGTCATGGACTATAAAACAACTAGGCTTTTAATGTTTAAAGAAATAGGTTTAAAAAATTTTTAAAAACATTTTGGTTACCTTTTATATATTTATGAACAAATACTGATGGCAACACATTTTAAATACATCAATAACTGAGAAGGTCATACATTTCTTTTTGTGGCTCTATTGACCTAACTGGTCAAAAGCACCTCATTTTGTGAGACATGGGTGAGAAGCAGAGAAAAAAAAAGGGAGAGGTATTGAAGGGGAATCAAATTGCGGGATTCTCCAGAAGTACAGCAGCCTCCAGAGTTGTCTCGGAGGATGGGATTGTGGAGTATGTAAGGTTCCAGCAACCTCAGAAGGACCTAGTTCTCAGAGACCCAAGAGCATCCAGTGGATGAAACCTCAGCTGGAGATCCAAAAGTGAGCAGTATCCAAAGAAATCCCAGGGTCTGGGAGGAAGAACAAAGTATGGCGAACCTGGTAACAACCATGGACTCAGCAACGTTTGGGGGCATTGCCAGAGGGACTCTTCTCCAGCTACCTTCAATAACCCAGCTGAAGAAGCAGAGGCCCCAGAGTAAGATTCAGTTATGAGTTACATTTTAGCTGGCAACATCCCAGAAGGAAAAAGAGTAAACTAAACTATAACATCTAGGAATGCAAGCTTATAAAGTAAAATGCTCTTTAAAAATGGGGGAGGGAGGGAATGTATTTGCCGTAAAAGTCAGACAAGTTGTTTTACTTAAGGGGAGGAAGAAGGTTATAATTGTGAGGGGCACAACAGAGGCTTTTAGGGTACCAGAAATGTTTTCTTTGTTGATCTGGGTGGTGCTCAATAGATGTTCACTCCGTGATAATTTGCCAAGCCATACATTTTTATAGTTTGACCTTTTAGGAATATGTTATATTTCACAATTTAAAAAGGAGAAAAAATAGGATGGACTGAGATGTATGAAATTTAAACTATGGAAGGACAAGGTAGGGCATGGCACTCAGTAGGGTTGAGGGAGGGAAGAAGACAAGATTGCTGAAGGAGAGAAGTTGCTATGAGGTAGCTGGAAAGATCGTCTACTACAAGGGGTTCTTAGTAGTATTCCATAAATTATTAATGAAGACAATAAGCCACAGAAGTATTAGCAATAACCATAACTTTATTACCAACAGACACCACAAAAATTTTCATGTTACATTACTATTCTTGCAGATAACCTGAATTTGTACTCATCAATTCATTATACTCATCAACTTCAGAATTATGGTAGTTTCTAAATCCCCAAGAAATATGGCAGGAGTTGAGTTAGAGAGTCAGGTGCTAATGTTCAAGGAATGAGGATCCCTCATTCTACGGATCTCTGCAGAGCTGCATGCTCACTGTTTAAAGAAACAGGTGAATTCCCCTTTTAATAATAGATCATCTTTTAGATCTATTTTCTCAGCTGTGTGTGGATATGTGTATGCAGACACACACGAATAAGAATATAGAAAAATATAAATACTGGTTTGGTTATCTTGGTGATAGAATTACATGTGGTTTTTATTTCTCATCTTTATGCTTTCTGAATTTCTGAAATTATCTAGAATAGACGCTATGCAATTATAACAAAAGTTAGTTTGTTTTTTAGTCTTCTACCTATATAAGGTAGCACATTTTTATAGCAAACATTACAACAGCCTGTGAAAGACGAGTGTATAACTACAAACTACTGGATTAATTTTATCAGTCCTAGCTAACAATTCTAAAATAAGACTATTTATTTCTTTATTTAAAAATTAAGGTTTTACTATATTTAGTAAACATACTAAAAGTAAATATTTCTATGGGTTTTTAATCTATCAAGTCTATTTGGTAAATATCTTCCTTATTTTCTTCACAGTTCAGGATAAATCCTGGATAAAAAATAATACATTTAATAACAATAATAATAACAATTCAAACTCATACAATAGAGTCAAGGAAAGTGCTAAATTTCACATCTCCTAAGTTTCTGCCCTCTGAGAAGCCACTAACCCATCAAACTTCCCTAATTTCAAACATTTACCTAAACAAAGGAGGCAGAAAGCAAACTACTATAAAAAGTGAGCTTAGTTTATTCACTCCATGAAATGTAACAATGATGAAAGCCAGATGCAAAGTTTATAGCATTTTCTTTCTTCCATGGAGGTACAAATTTTAAACCAAAGTACTAATAAAGCATCATACATTTGAAAGCTTAAATGTTTACTTAACATGTCCTTCCCCGACCTTCCCAGTCATTTCTTTTAAAGATTTTTTACAGTTTGTTTCAATTGTCAGCTGCCTCTAGAAGTCTTTTTGGAAAGATATAGAGTTTATGAAATAATATCTATATTAAAAATTTCATAAGTAATAAGATCAACCTTAAAAGGGAAGTAAAACAGTCCTTCCAGTCAGGGCAAGAGAAACATAAGCGTAAGATGTTTGTTTTTTCTAACAAGAATCACTTTGTTTGGTTAAGATGAAGACTAAAAAAAAAAAAAAAAAAAAAAGCCATAGTTATTTCTTGTTAAAACTATGATACAGCATCCTAAGATACATGAGTGGTCACAAATACAAAGAATTACAGCATAAATGTTGGAATTATGCCACCTAATCTTTCTGATATAAAGTTTTTTTTAAAAACTTAATGGAAGGCCAGGCACAGTGGCTCATGCCTGTAATCCTAGCACTCTGGGAGGCCAAGGTCGGAGGATCACTTTAGGCCAGGAGTTCGAGACCAGCCTAAGCAAGAGTGAGATTCTGTCTCTACAAAAAATAAAAAAATTAGCCAGGCTTGGTGGTGGGTGCCTGTTGTCCCAGCTACTTGGGAGGCTGAGGCAGGAGGATCTCTTGAGCCCAGGAGTCTGAGGTTGCAGTGAACTACAGCAACACCACTGCACTCTAGCCAGGGCGAAAGAACAAGATCCTGTCTCTAAAAAAAAAATACACAAATAAAATTAAAAAAAAAAAAACGAATGGAGGCAGCTTGGAGACTCTTAGTTTTGAGGAATAACAGATAAACTAAGGAAATGTGTGGGTTCAAAAACTGTAAAATATCTTTTTCATTTTTTTACAAATTTTTTATACCCTTAATTATGTAGATATTGACTGATGAACCATCTAATCTTTGTTATGTCCTTACTCACAGAAAATGGAATTAACATCTTGGCTCATCTAAAAAAGCCTTTGTTCCCAGACAGAGATTAGCAAATAAAAACTCACAGTAAACTGCTATTCTATATTCACCACAAGCAGATCTCACAAGTTAGAGTCTCTGAGCATTATAATTTTTGCTGCTCAGTAAAAATATTACCTTTATGTTCCACATAAGGCTCCATATCCAAAATTTCTGAGAAGCCAATGTAGGTATTCAGCTTTTTCTTATGTCCAGTTTGCCTAACCAAGAGGAAAGCTGATTATATTTATATTTAAAACAATCATAAAACAATGTATAAGCTCTATCAGCTATTTTAATAAACTCAACAGTAGCTAGGTTTCATTTAGCAATCATGCTCAAAGACCTGTACAATTAGAAGTAAATGTAACACTGTTTTATAACTGGGCAAATAATAATCAATAGGTTAAAAGGTATGAATTCAAAAGTACTGATTCCAAATATAACTTATTTCCAGTAGTTTTTTAACTAATCACAAAAGAAAAACATAGATGCTCCTGCTTTATAGAAGAAATGCACATGTGCAAACATTGCCTTGATTTTATTACAGTTACAAAACGAAAGTTATATTCCCATGGAAGTGTGTGTTGGGGGATACTGTAATGAGTTAAACATTTACCCTACTTAAAATACACAATAATAAAGAATGTCAAGGTAATTCAGTTTCTTGTAGTTTTTAATAATGTCTTAGAATAAAAAAGTAAGGATTATCTACTTTTCTAATTCTCAATTACATACGCCTAGATTCTTTAAGAATTTTATGATAAAATCATGAAATACTGACATTTCAAAATGACATGCTCCATCTATAATTTTTATCCTCAAATCTAGAGTTTCAAATTATAATCATTCTATTATCTTATTGGTTTATGGTAAAATCTGTACATATTAGCCCACAATGAACAACACACACTACTACCTGTACACATTTACCTGTCAAAGACAAAACGCATTAGCTGTAAGTTCAGAGTGCAAGGAAGGCTAAGAAGTCGAATCTTCCTTGTCGCATTCTGTTTGCTTTGACAATTTTCACAAAAGTATCGATTATCTCCTTCTAATTTTTCTTCCTGATCAGGAATAAGACATATTAATTAAAAAAAGAAGATGAAAAAAATATTAAAAAGTGACAAAACCTTTGATAACTGTAATTTCATTTTAGTTAATAGCTCCCATTCAAGCCGTTTAAAAATAAGCTACCATAAATAATGGACACGTAAGATTAATAGGCACTGCTTAGCAGTGACATTATCAATTTCTATACAATGATGTTTAAAATTGATGTGCCTATTTCTAAAATGTATGATTTTTAAAATACTTGTTTTAGGTTCTTTGCCCTGGTAATCTCATTTCTGAGAATTCTAAAGTGGGTTTTAAAAAGAAATGTCATATGTACTTTGATGCAAAATTAATTTAAAAACAGTGAAAAAAAATGGGTAGAAACTACATATGGGCACCAGAATACAAAATTATGTATGTATTTGATTAAAATTACTGAGCCACATTCATGAGACAAAGCTAAAAAGAGAAATGCAGAAAAATCAAATGTTTTAGCTGATAGTGGTTTCATTTTAAACTTGCCTTTATATTTCTGTAACAGCTTTTTGTAACAGATTATCGTAAGTAATACAACACTGGTACCATCATTTCTTCACTTGGCCTCCAGGATAACACACTCACCTATTTTCCTCCTAACTCACTGGCCATTCTTCCACAGCATCCTCTGCCAACTGCTCCTCTCTCCCTGGTCCCTTAACATTTGAATGCCCCAGGGCTCAGTCCTTGTCTCTCCCCCACTCCCTCCGTGATTTTATCCAGCCCTGACTTCTCCCCTTGAACTACAGCTCTCAGATGTAACATGCTCAAAGCCAAACCCCTAATTCCTCTCCCAACCCTGCTCCTCCCCAACAGTCCTCTCCATCTCAGTAATGGCAACTCCATCCTTTCAGTTGATCAGGCCAAAGACCTTAGTAATCCTTGACTCCCCTCTTTCTCTCCATATCCAGTCCACAAATTTTGTCAGCTCTACTTTGAAAATATCTCTAAAAGCCTAAAACCACTTATCGCCGCTTCAGCTAGCCCTTGGTCCAAGCCACCACGCACTCTTGTCTGCCCCCATTCCACCTTCAACCTATTCTCAAGATCCTGTTAAACCAGCCTGTGTCACTCCTATGCTCACAACCCCCACTAGCATCTCAGTCTCCCTCAGAGTAAAGTCAAGCGTCTGACAAAGGTCTACTAGGCCTTTTTCGATATGGCCCTCGGTTACCTCTACAACTTCATCTTCTATCATTTTCCCTTTGCTTGTTCACTTCGGCCACACTGACCTCCTTGCTGTTGCTCAAAGCACCAGGCACATTCTCTTCTCAGCGTCTGCACTCGCTATTTCATCTGCCCAGAACACTCCTCTGCCTGGTTCTTGCACAGCTCCCTGCTTCCCCTTCAATTATTTTATTTCAAATTGCAATCAGCCTCACCCTCCTCCCTACCACACTGCCCAGCCCCCTTCCTGGTTGCTTTACGTTTCTCCATGGCACTTATTACGCTTGACACTATACATTTTACTAATATTTACTTTACTGTCCCTCCCTGGCATCCACGCCACTGTATTATAAGCTCCATAAAGGCTAATTTTGTGTGCTTCACTCACTGTTGTTGTCCCCAACAGCTGAAACACTGCCTGACACCCAGCAAGCACTCAATAAATATTTAGCTGAATGAATTCAATAAATGACTACTTCAGCCATGCTAATGCTGCTGGGAGAGTAGGAAAAGCACAAAAATATTTTAAGACAGGAAGCTATATAATACGCTCATCTATTATGCTATGTATCTGTTCAAGCTTGATAACAAAACATTTTCTCTTAGCAGTTTTCCACTAAGAACAAAAAGGAACCACTTCCATATCGCCACATGTATCTAAATATACAGATAGTAGCTATATGGAGTGGAGGGGCTGAAGAATGACCACATTGATGTAAAAAAGTATTTGTATTTAACACATTCTAGTTCTCATTACATGAAAAGGCAAATTACCTTTATGTTAACAGAGCTTAATTTCCTTCAATACTCCACTACCCACTATCACACAATAATATAAGTTTTCCCACATACCTAACTTTACATATATATAAGTTGAAATAACCAAAAATTATTTTAAGACACAGTCTGCTTTGGTACTTCTATAAAGTTTCTTCTAGATTGTTACACAAACGCAGACACTTCTTATGCAGAAAAGGCTGACATAATGGCTCTACCCATTAAATCAAAATACCACTCAGAGTAGCATTTAACTGTTAATGAGCAGAAACAATAAATACACCAAAATTTAAATACCTTCAAAAATTCCGAGATACAATCTGTTAACTGTTTGTGGCCTTGGATATTTAACTCCAGTTCATAAAACTTTGATAAAAGCTTAGACTCTCTGCCACATTGATTGCAACTATAATAAAATAGAGTCATAAAATTAAGATCAGAGTGGGAAAAGCAATCAAGTTCTACTGTATCACATCCTAGAAAAAAAGGAAAGAAGCATTTATAACCTTAATTCTCTTTCACAGAAAGTATTTATACTATGTATATTAAAAATTAAATAAAAACAGAAAGTGATTAGTGAGGTCATATATTTTATAAAAGGGAAATTTTTTAAAGGGGTATTTTACATTTACTCTTAGTATTCTAGCCACCTCCAATCTTACTCTTTCAGCTCAACCACACAGCCATAAAGCGTGAGCAGATGGTAAGAGCTCAACCAGACATAGTTCCTAACACCTGGAGGGGTTCAACTGCCATTATCAAGTTGGTTGTTTACATGTTCCCATGGAAGTGTATTACTATAAATATTTCGGGTCCCATGATAACCCACTAAAGCTATAACTTGGAACTGAACTGAAAATGAGATAACATATGAGCAACTCTCTTAGAATAAAATGTACCATGAAAAAGTTGAAATAGACTTACACAGTTACATAAGCATATTCCCCACAGAACTGCTGTTGGACAATGTTCCGCACATCTGGATTCTTTTGTTTAGACAAGGTATCTTCCAATAGAGACATAAAGAGCTTTGAAAATTCTTGAGCATCCTACAAGTTTAGATTAACAAAAAGAAAAATCGTATCTTGCTTTTCAACTTCTAATACAAATAGTAATAAATTAAATATTCCAGAAACTAACTGTACTTCTAACTTACCATCTTCAAACAAGGACTACAGCTACATTGAATCAGTCTGTGCCCACATATGAATTTTTAGAAATGGAATCAAGTATAATGTATAACATACTGGGCAGTAAATAAAGGCTTTAATTCAAAATTTTAAAAAATTTAATTTTTAAAAAGCATTCTACTTCACCTCCATTTATAAATATTCTAAGGAATACTTGGGTACCTTTGAATATTTAACAACAAAAAAACTTCTCACCTGCTGTTGCCCGGTGTCCAAGCCCAAGGCTTTAACAAATCCTGATGGATCAATGTATCGTCTATTACTGTTCTGCAACAAGGCAAACAAGTACTGTAGATGCTCACAAATTGTTTGAGGCTCGTAGTCTATTGAAAGAAAAATGTAAGTTTGCTTTTTTAAAGTTGCTACTTTTCTTAAAAAACGGTTGTGCTTTCTCCTCACATGAGAACATAATTAAACATCCTTACATCCAAACTATATTAATGTTTTATCATTTTAAAACTTAAAATAAAACCCCAAAATTAGCAATCACATCTTTTGAAAGTAATGAGGCAGGCAGGGCTGTCTATATACATTCCCTAAAGGCCAGAGGCTATACATGCATTTCAGCAACAGCAATTATGACTACAGTTTGTAGTCATGATTTTAGAAATCCAGTTAATGTGGACTTGCCACAAATGGAACAAGTGACAGAAATCTAAAGCATAGCAATTCACACTTGAGTGAAGAATACAAAATCCTACAATTTTAGAGTTGCAAGTTTTAACAAGTTGGAAGGGATGCAAATAGGAAGTACGGGTCACAAGAGCCCTAAAAGACCCGAGTCTTATCTTATATACCAGTTATTAATTTATTACTTCTCAGCTCCAAATCCAACCTTCTTTGCCTGCTCTGTAATGACAGAGATGAGCTCTGCAAATATTTCTCCATTGCCAGCTATCAAGGGGTTAAGTCTTGTTGGCAGAGGGCACTGGAGGGTTAAGCTATGCCTCTCTCACCAGCCTCCTGCCAGTCAGCTTCTTCCAGGGCTCCAGGTTCCTGCAGCTAACAGTAGCCAACAGCTTCCCCCAGCACCTCCTCTTACACCTTCACAGCATCACCTCCACTGAGGCACTTTCTCTTGAATGACCACCATATGAATGGCCTCCTAGACACCCTCTCAGGTGACTTTGTAGGGGGTTTCAGGGCCCAGCACCTCCTCATGGTTCCAGCAGGGATCCCCAGTGAGGTACCTCAGTACCTTTTCGGCTGTCCAGTGCATCCCAGCAGCGCTCTCTCCAAAAAGGTCTGGCTCTCAGACCTGGGCCATGGCTCTCTTCCTTGGGCGTTCTCTTTCAGCTCTAGGGATAAAGGCTGCTCCCCATATCTGCTGTTCCTGTATTCTTTAAAATCCTCTTTAACTCTTATTAACCAATTCCCCATTATCCTAATTCCCTGTTAATAATTCTATATGTGAAACATTCCCTGTTCAAATTATTGTGTAGCTTCTGTCTCCTAATTGGACTCTGAATATTTACCGTCTTACTACCAATTGTGACTTTTAGCAAGTTAATATGTTATCTGTAAAAGAAAGATAAAATCTTACCTCTCAGGGTACAAGGGCTTTGCAGGCTGTTAAAAGCTATTCAAGTTTGTATTTACTTCAACTCTCTCACTTTACAGTTTGGAATACTCTACAGTGAGATGTTAAATAACTCAAACCTCAAATTTTCCTATCTGAAAACTACGGGAGTGGTTGAGCTATGAATACAACTCAGACTCCATAATTTCTAACAAACTCTTTCCACTACACTACACCATGCCTATTAAACATATTAGCATTGGAACTGTGCACTCTTGTTGGAGAATATGGTAAAAGGCTTTGGTAAAATATAACAATTTTTGTGTTAAAAAAATTTCTTTTAATTTGCTTGAAGATATACACATTAAAGCCATAATACCCAACAAAGGCCATGGCACATCACTTCATAAAATAGAAATTTAGTTTTTACTTGTTATTTTATTATATTCTCATTAATAAATCTGCCAGAAAAACAATGCTAAAACTTAAAAATGATCCATTTTAAATACTTATTTTTTGCAGACACTACTAAATACATAATATACTATTAATCTAGATTTAAATATTCAGAAATATAGGAATGAAGCTTTGGGGAAACAAACTTTTAAAGAACTTTTAAGCACTATGTTTTGAAGCAAAGATTACTATTAACCAGGATGGAGACTCTGAAGTATCACCAATGTCTAGAGGGCTGCAAGAAGATGTAGGGCTTAAGAATCCTATCTTTTCTCTCTTGGAGCCAAAGACATGGACCATGTGCCCAAATCAGATCATATAAAAAGAATGGCATAAGATTTACAGATGGGAACAAGAGCCCAAAGTTCCCAACTTGAAGCTCCCAGGCCTATATAATCTTAAACACCCACTCTCCCCAGCTCCCAGCTTTGAGAAGAAAAATCTGGTTCAATCCATGAAAACTCCATTTCAAAGAGGAAATCTCTAAATATAAAGTAGTATTACTTAGCAGTAACAATCCACATACTGTGCATGAAACAAAATATGTAATTCCAGTAGAAACAGTTTGAAACTGATTCTGTTTAAATTTACGAGTATAGTAGCACATTAGTGGCTGATTTTCTCAGGTTTAATAAATTTAACCTTAATTTTAGAGAATATTATTTGAGTCAGCCTATTTGGGAACAAGACCAAAAGATTGTTTGTGGTTACATTGAAATATTTATTAAGTCTTTCAAACTAAACAAAAGAGTAACATTTTCTGCCTTATTGACTGATTTTTATCAACCACTAGAAATTAACGGGTTATAATCACAAAGTATTACACAGAGAAATTGTAGGCCGGGCCCAGTGGCACGTGCCTATAGTCCCAGCTGCTCAGGAGGCTGAGGCAGGAGGATCGCTTGAGCCCAGGAGTTCAAGGCTGCAGTGCACTATGATCACACCTGTGAATTTAGCGTGGGCAACATATCAAGACCCTGTCTCAAAAATAGACAGAAAGAAAAGAAATTATAGCTGCCAGCTATAATAAGAATAAGCAAATGAACTTCCTTCATTTGAATTTAGCCATTTTGGTGCATAAATGACAAATATATAGGGAAAAAAGGATAACTACCGTATTTTGAATCCTATGTTTATAAAAGACATAGCACGATGTTTGGCACGTAATGAGCACTCATGTTTCCTCTTTTGCACTGGTTCAGAAGTGATCTAGCTGGAAATAAACTCAGAAGTGAGCTCTTCCCCAACCATCCCCACCAACCTTTCTCTTCATGGATACCATCTCCCATCATGTAGTCACTACAGGTACTTGGACATAAGTATAGTGCCTGCCGAAGCTCCAAGTTCAGAAACCACACTTGAAGAAATGTGTTGACATAACAAGTAGCTCCAAGGTTAGTCAGGCCCACAAATGAGTTCTACAAAAATACAAAATTTACAATTATAAAATTTTCCTTTAAACAAAAAATTTATAAGAAGCATTATTTTTAAATTTTCAGATTAAAAATTTGTGAAACTGTCCCAACCAACATGGTATAACTACCTTAAGTCTTTCTTGGCTGGAGATGGGGCACAATTTTCATGAAAGCCCCATTTTGGGTTGACCACAGGAGTGAAAAAGACTTTAGACAGCATCACTGCTCATCTCTACCATATTGTCTTCTCTAGCCACTTAAATCTAAAATTAGAACAATGGATTCTACAAAACATCAGTTTTGAACATGTGTATATAGGCTTTTCATTTGCTATACTCCTAAACTGCCAGCATTCAATACAATGACAAAGTAAAACTTCTAGGAAAGTTCCTTCATACCTTAGAGATTTGGAAGATTGGGGGTGGGGGAAGGGAACTGGTTGCAACTTTTCCAAAGATAAGGTTGAGAATTCCTGAACTTACAAACTTCCTGTCTATTTTAATAGACAAAATATCTATATAACAACATAGCTGACTGCTTTATGAATGCCAGGTTTTATGGTTAGAAGATATTAATGTGTATTTTTAAAAAGAAAAACTACCTGATATATATATTAATATATAAAATATAAGCCCTAGAAAGCAAAGTTATATTATTATGTGAGCTTGTTCCCCTGAATTACCACCTCCTATAAAGAGACTTTAAAAGAGTTCAAAATAAAATATGCAATGTTAAAGCAAACACAGAATAAGCATTCAAACTAAAATCATTATTTAAAGGCTTACTGGATTACATAGCTACCTGTTTTAAAGCATATCATTAAGAATCGTTCCAATTCAAGTGGCTTAGAGTCTCAAGTTCTACTATTTATAAGCTGAAAAAAATAGGTTACCAAAAATCAATAGTGGTTTCTGGTCATAGGCACAAAACAAAAGCAAGAACAAAAACCAAGGAATACCATATAGCAATCACTTAGAAAATGGTTTACCTTTTTTCTCCTCTCACAGTTGGGATCATCGATGTTATGAAAACTATTTTCATCTATTTCTCCTAACCAGATATGCTCACCAATCCCAACCAAACAATTCGGATTTCCTTTGCAGTTTCGTCTATTTAAAAAAAAAAAATTGTTTAATTTTAAAATACCATAGTTTCATGATAAGCAAGCAAATTAAAACTACAATGAGATAGCATTTCTCAACTATTTCTCATGTATAAGATTAGCAAAACAGAAAATATAACAAGACACTCAGTTTGTGAGGATGTGGAGAAATAAGCATGCATATATTGCTGATGGGAATGCAAATTGACAGGACTTTTATGAAGGGGGATTTTGCATTCTTTAACAAAACCACATATAGGAGGCCAGGCACAGTGGCTCATGTCTGTAATTCCAGCACTCTGGGAGGCTAAAGTGTGAGGATCACTTGAGCTCAGGAGTTTGAGATCAGCCTGGGCAACACAGTGAGACCCTCGCCTCTACAAAAAAAAATGTTTTTAATTAGCTGGATGCAGTGGCATATGCCTGTAGTCCTAGCTACTCAGGAGGCTGAGGCAGAAGGATCGCTTGAGCCCAGGAGTTGGAGACTGCAGTGAGCTATGATCGTGCCACTGCACTCCAGCCTGGGCTACAGAGCGAGACCCTGTCTCAAAAAAAACCCCCCAAAACCAAAAAAACTACACATATGGCTACCTTTTGACCTAGCAATCTCATTTCTAAGAATTTACCCTGAAGATAACACCTCTAACAATGCAAAAATACATGCATTAGGTTATTCACTACAGCATTGTCTGTAATTGCAAAATACTAGAAACAACCCAAATGCCCAAATGTAGAGGAAATGGTATATCCACATAATGCAGTACTATGCAATTGTAAAGCAAAAAACATATGAAGATCTCTACAAACTGATGTGGAGTAATTTCCAGGATATATTATTAAGTAAAATAAGCAAAGTACAAAAGAGTATCTATAGTATACTATTAATATTATGTAAGAAAGGTGGGAAAATAAGAAAATATGCATGCATATGCTCATTTCAACAAAAAGAAACACAGAAAGGATAAGCCACTGACTAATGAAATTGATTACCCTACAGAGCATGAGTGAGAATAGAGTAAAAAAAGGAGAAAATAAATCAACAAGGATGGGAGGACTCCTAAATTCAACAAACAGAAACAAAACATATTTCAACTGAATAAAATATCCAAGTAACTTGAGCATAATCATGAATAAGTAAGCTCATTTAGTAGTGTCCTCAGGCTAAAGACAAAAAGAACAACTGCCAAACTCTAATTAGTGGGCTTCCTTTTCATAGAGACAGGGATTAATGATTCTGAAACACAGATCTTGACTTCTAAATATTCTCCACTAAAAGAAATCAGGGCTCCTTGGAGAAATGACAATATGAACCTAGAACATCTTTCTGTACCCCCAAAAGGATGTACTCAAAGAATGATGGGGATATGTTAAAAGGGCACAGAGTTGGCAAGAAGGGGGAGGTCTCACTGGCCAAATCTGGCAACAGAATTTGAGCAACAAAACAAATAACAACAGGATTATAACCTACTGAATAAAGTAAGAATCCATGGCTTCATGGTGGGATGAATGGATGGAAGAAAAATCTCTTTCTTTTTAAAAGAAAACCAACTATTAAAGTGGAAGGAATGACAGAATTAGAAAATCTCCATTTGGCATCCATCAGATTAATAAAAGAATCAGGCAAGAATTATCAGCTGGATGCTAGTGCAGGCAAGTTGGAAGAGCAACAATATTTACAACGTTTTCAAGTATCTCAGCACAAGTTTATTGACTACAAAGGGAAAAATAGTAACTTTTAGTGGAGAAACCTGGCAGACCACCTTAACCATATGATCAAAGTTGAGGTAACCAGTAATAGATCTAATTGACAGCACACACCTCCTGGTATAATGCACCAAGAATACAACACCACTTCTGTGGTATTCTGGCCAAAAGTGCATAACCTAAATCTAATCATGAGGAAACATCAGACAAACCCAACTTGAGGAACTTTGTGCAAATGAAGTCAATGTCATGAAATACAAAGAAATATTCAATAACCATTCCAGAATAAAGGAGACTAAAGAGATGACAACTGAATGCAATACGTGAGCTTGGATTTTCTTTTGCCATAAAGGACATTAGGACAATGAGTTCTGCATATTTCTAAAGGCTATCCACTAAAATATTATTGATAGCATAAAAGAGTGGAAACTTCATCATTGCCCATAGGGAATTGATAAATTATAACTAAACAATGGAAACTACCGCAGTCAAAAAAAAAAAAAGCAGAGAAAGGTTTTTATGTTGTGATATGTAACAACATCATCAGTTGAAAAAAAGGTACAAAATTGTGCATATCATGTTACCATTTTGTTTCCAAATAGGGATGATACACCTGTTTGTTTAGATAGAAGGATACACTATCAACTGGGAACAACCATATCTGAGAAGGTTATCTCTGTACTTCCTAGCTGCAGGTCAGAAGTGAAAGATTTTGGCCTGGCTGGGCTCATGCTTGTAATACCACCACTTTGGGAGGATAAGGGAGAAGGATAGCTCAAGCCTAGGAGTTCGAGACTTCTTCTCTACAAAAAGTAAAATTAAAACAAAACAAAACAAAAAAAACCTAACTAGGCAGGATAGCCCCTGCCTTTAGTCTCAGCTACTCAGGAGGCTGAGGTAGGAGGATCGCCTGAGCCCAGGAGTTGGAGGCTGCAGTGAGCTATGATGGCACCACTGCACTCCAGCCTGGGTGACATAGTGAGACCCTGTTTAAAAAAAAAAAAAAGTAGTAGTAGTGGTAGTAAAAGACTTCCTGTACTCCCCTATCACTTTTTATACCTTTCAGAATTTGAACAATGGAATATACTACATATTCCAAAAATAATTCAGTAATTGTTTTACTGTTGTGTATAAACATAGTTTCCTGGCTTTTATAAAATAAAAATGAAGCAGGACGTGGTGACACATGCCTGTAGTCCCAGCTACTCAGGAGGCTGAGGCAGGAGGATTGCTTGAGCCCAGGAGTTTGAGGCTGCAGTGGGCTGTGATCTTGCCTGTGAATAGCCACTGCACTCCAGACTGGACAACATAGTGAGACCCTGTCTCTATAAAAAACAAACAAAAGAAAACAAGTTTGACCAATTTAAGAGCAGTTTTGTCAGCTTCATGTCAAAGCCAGTTTGGAAAATAACTTAACGAAAGAAATAAAAGTTAGGACTCGTCCATTGTGGGGACAAGGATCTAAATGAAGTTTTGTTTTGGTGCCTACAACTTACCTCTAATGGGAAAGAACTACTACCAGGGAGCTAAAATGCTGAGAGTTCAAAAAAAAAAAAAAAGGCACTTTTACACAATAAATAAGTTTTCTCTTCTATCAAGAGAAGATATAAAGAAAAAAAAATTCAGAGACTGGGAAAAGCAACCTAAAATCTTTCCTTGGAATAGTAGCAAGGATATACTAGGAAAGTTCTTTTAAAAGAAAATTACAGCTAGCACTGGATTACAAGGTCTTTGGGAAAGATATAGAAAAAGACAGTATCAACAACTAGAGTGAAAATGTACCTCTAAAGCAAAATAAGTTGGTACTTATTTTGTCAATTCTTTCAAATCTGCTTTTCAAAGGTGTGATATCAAGTCTTGTTTCTTCACTCTCTCCTTTTGAACAGGAAGGATGTAAGAATTTTTCACATGATTTGGATGGGGAGACAGACACTCCTATGGGTCAAACACATCATTCTCTCAGAAAACAGTTCCAGTGGAACCGTTCAGATTCTCATCTTCTGTTACTGACAGCAAAATAATTCAGACAATGGACAGAAAGTAGGTTCTCTGTGTCCTCACACCTAGCCTTCCCACACAAAAAAATCAGGCACAGGAACTGGTTCTAAAGTTGCCTTCAAAAAGCAAAGGCAAATACAATATCACAGTAAGACTTTCAAAAGCTAATGTGAGAGGTTGGAAGCAATTTGTATTATTAGACCCCAGGACACTGGCATCGTTCTTTTTAAATTAATTTCCTAACAATTTCTGGCTGGGTATTATTGAGTAAGTCTTCAATCAGCTAGAATACCATCATGGTGCAAGTGAGATGAAGCTGCGATGAAGCACCGCCCCAAGCAGAACCTAAGGCTTCTGGGTCCCTGTGGCCACACTTCAGGTGGGGACCAAAAAGCCAATGGTGGTGCTCTGCATTAAAGGGGGCTTAGGCTAACTGGTTAAAGTTTTCCAAATTGTCCTAAGCCTTTTGTATATGATCCCCATATTGTGGCTTTTTTTGTGTGTATACTGTCTTGTTTGGAGAGGTAGAGAATCTTATGAAGCATAAATCATAAAATTATAATTATAAGCTATTACTTCTAAGCCAGCCCAAGCAGCACAGGAGAATGCCAAGTACAAAGGGCTTTAGCCTCTCCTGTCTGTCAGTCTCCAATGCCCCAACTCCATTTTATCCATTAGGAGTAGGCCCCAGGTGTCAAGGATTATTTATCATAATGTTTGTACCAATATTTCTGTGTACTTGTACCTATCAAAGTATAAAAAAACAGATCAAGGAGGCTGAGTGTTCCAAGAAATAAGAGACAGAGACACATATTCGCAAGAAGGACGTACCTGTTTAATGTGTAAATACCCTAGCCAGTTTGACTCATTTGTAATACCTAGTGGGCCCTAGGGAACATGTGGATTTGCTAATTCTGGCTTAGAAATCAAATACTTTTCCAACGTCACAAGGAGCCCTGCTGTAACAGAGTTCCTACAACCTTGTGGCTATATCCTCTACCTACTCCCCACAGGTCTTCTTCCCACAAATCCTACATTCTGCCACAGGGGAAATGGAGAGGGACAACCAAATCACAAACAAAAACAAAACATGAAGAACAGTCAGCCTGGTTGTCCCTTGGCTCTCTCCTGCTCTCACAGCACATTTACTTACACATCAGTTGGCTTAAGAATAGGGTTGGGCCCTGTGTGGTAGATGTCTATTCCTCTGTATGCCTAGCTTCATCTTCCTCCTGCCTCTAGGCCTTCTTCTAAGAACAAACTGTCTCTCAGAGATGCAACTCCAATCCATCACCTAAAACCATATAAAAACCTCACAAGTTATTTCAAATGGAATTCAAAGAAGAAAAAACAAAAATTAGTTCCTCTTTGGTGGCAGACATTTTTTTTCTTTTTTCTTTTTAGGGACAGAGTATTGCACTGTTGCCAAGGCTGAAGTGCAGTGGTGCAATCATAGCTCACTGCAGCCTCCAACTCCCAGCCTCAAGCCATCCTCTGGTCTTGGCCTCCCAAAGTGCTAGGATTACAGGCGTGAGCCCCAGCACATAGCCTGGCAGACATTTCTGAATGGTGTGAGACTTGGGAAGCTTCACTATTCCTACCACATGAAGGAAACTAATAAAGAGAAGCAGAACTGGAAAGAAGTTCATGAATTGCTCCTTAGCCCAACTATACCCCTGCCAATTCTTGATTTATTTGTCCACAATTTCCCTGGATTAATTTAATTCTTTTAAGCCCTCCACAGATTCCTTAAATGAGCCATTTCCTTTATGGTTATGCTGATTTTAAGATTCTGCCACCTGTATCTAGCACTGTCAAATATGCAGCAATGAGAGAATATAGTTCTTTATTACTAGCTTAACATTCCACAAGCAGACAAATCAATCAATCCACTCAGTCTCTGACAGACCTCCTAATTCTTAAAATTGGTTTTGCCTCTCTTCCTCTAAACTTCCTTATAAGACCAGTTAACAAACACAGGGGAAAACATTCAGCTCCAGAGAAATGCAAATTTAAAACAGCCATGGAGATGTTTTCACTTATCAAATCAGCAAAAACTGTCCAACATCAACACCCAGTGATGTACCTGGGTCAAGTGAGAGCCACTGTCCATCCAACGCTAATGAGAGGAACAACTAAACACAACCTCAGAGAAAACTGTTTGTCAACACTCTTACCCAGATCACTTTTGATACCAGGTGATTGGGTTTTTTCCTACACCGACCAATTCTGGCAACACTCAGGTGTCCTACAATTCAATTCTGACACTATACCACCTGGAGTTAGTATCAGATGCCACAAGTTAAGAGCTCAGTCCCACAAGTCTGACCCCACTTCAGAGCCAATCTCAAGTCTCCTGTACTCCTGACCAACTGGCTATAAATTGGAGCAACAAATTTACTCATGTTTACTGGCTTATTATAAAGGATATTACAAAGGATACAGATGAACAGCCAGATAAAGAGGTACACAGGGCAAAGTCTGGGAGGGTCTAGAGTGCAGGAGTTTCTGTGCCCGTGGAGTTGGGGTGCACCACCCTCCCAGCACACAGATACATTCAACAACTTGGAAACGCTCCGAACTCTGTCCTTTTGGGTCTTTCTAGAGACTTCATTAAGCAGGCATGACTGATAAAATCACTGGCTGTCCGGGACCAGCTCAACCATTAGTCCCTCTCTCCTCCCCAGAGGTCAGGGGGTGGGGCTGACAGTTCCAACCCTCCAGTCACGTGGTTGGTTCCCCTGGCAACCAGGCCCCATTGAGGCTACCAGGAGCTCCCAGCCATCAGTCATCTCATTAGCATATGAAAAGACACTTCAGAGATTCCAAGGCTATAGGAGCTGAGTACCAGAAATGGTACAAAGACCAAATATATATTTATTATAAATTACAAAATCATACAACACTCTTCGAAAAACTAAAGAAAATGTCTCAAAAACGTTAAATGACACCAATGTTTTTGTTACAATAATTCTACTTCTGGGCACATGTCCACAGAGCATGTAACAGCACAGTGGCAATGCAGCAGTATGATGAGGAATGTGGTTAACCTTAATGTGTACTTCGCTCCAGGACTGTAGAATATGAGAACACCAGTGGCCACAGTGGAAGGGAGAGGAGGGGTTCCAAAAGGTTTGGTATGACACGTTAAGCAGATGTTTGTTGTGAATTTAGGCCAGAAATACACCTTGGCAGCAGTATAGAAGACAGACTGATGCTGAACAAGGCCTGAGACATGACTAACAATTTTTCTAGTGGAAGACAAGGTCTTAAAAAACCAATGCAGTGGCAATGGGAATGGAGGGCATTCAAGAACATCAGTGAGAAGAAATCAATAGAACTTGGGACAAATAAGACAGGGTAGGCAAAGAGGGAAAGAAGTCTGGAATAATGCCCCAAATTGTAAAGAAACAATTTTCTACAAATCAAAGATTTCTGCAAATCTCTCTGGAGAGTGGAAAAGCAGTAGGCTAGGTATCTAGAGGTGTGAATGACTAAGTTCCTTCTATGCTGACTATAAGTAGGAGACGCAGTTTTAGCTTTGTTTTGATAGATCTCCAAGGATCTGTCATTTAAGAGCATGCCTTCCAGTACAATGGATGGAAAATTTATAATCAATGATTTCATGGTTGCTATGTAGTTCAAAGAAAATTCATTCTTTGAATGGGAGAGAGGGTAGGGATCTCACTCCCTCTGTGCGGTCATTTAAAGAGTTACTGTTTTGTGTTTCCTTCTCATCACCTCTTAGTTTCTTAGCTTTTAGCACATCATTCCACACAGATAGCCCAGGTAGAAATCAATGAAGGATGGTGTGCAAACTTTACTGCTTCCAGCAGAGAGCCTTGATTACACTAAGGCTTTGCCTAGTGTAGCACAGGCTTTCTGAAAAGCAACTTGACAATATATATAAAGACCTTTACTGGTCTTCACATCCTTTGCTCCACAACTACCATTTTTAAGAACGTATCCTAAGCAAACAGAGATGTCAACCAATGTTTTCAAAAATAATCACAGCATTGTTTATAATAGAAAATTGCTAGAACAAGCAACCTGGCCAATCATAAGGATTAAGTTAGACTATGGTACAATCACATGATGGAATATTATACAGTTATTAAAACTTCACAAGCAACACTTTAATGACATGTGACAATGCTCAAGACAGAATTCTAAGCAAACGTGAGCATACAAAGCTACCCATCTGTTAATGATCCTCTTTGGGGAGGGGATGCTGTTCTTCATATATATATATAAATATATATATATATATGTATTTTTATATATTTATTTTAAGTTTTTGAAAACAAATACATCAAAATTTAACATGGTTGTTCTACGGTGGTAGGATTATGGGCAATTTTTACTTAATTTTTTAAACTATATCTTCCAATTTTCTACAGTGAACATGTGTTACCTTTAAAATCAGGAGAAAATGTTGTATTGAAAGTATCTACATATGATTTTAGATGATTATATTATAAGATACCGTAAATATGGAAATGGCAGACACATCAAACCCACACTATGGCATATATCAAAATTAATGATCTTTACTGTGTTTCCAACCACATGGGAAACAGTTTACAATAATAATTTGGAAAAATTATACATAACGAAAGTTAAGTATACAAAAGAAAATAAATAAATAGGAAATCATCAAAATATTAATAGTGATAATGATTTTAATTCTCTTTTCTCCTTTTTCATATTCTCTACATTTTCTACAATAAGCAATTAGTGCTTTTTATAATTACATTAAAAGGTTTTATTAAAAGTCCATAATTCTAAAGAACAGTGACAATTTACAGAGTCAGTTGTTTTTCTGACATATTCAATAGTCAATTATGTAAACTGCAAATTTTGAAAGAAGTTTACAGATTGTAACTCCTCCCATATTTACCCCACTTCACTCCACCCAACAACAGCAGAATACACATTCTTTTCACATGGACATGGAACATTTGCCAAGTGATATAGTTTAGGTATCTGGCCTCTCCAAATCTCATGTTGAAATCTGATCCCCGGTGTTGGATTGGGGCCTGGCAGGAGGTGTATGGGCCATGGGGGGAGATCCATCTTGAATGGCTTGGTGCCCTCTCTGTGATAATGAGTGAGTTCTCGCTTTATTAGTTTACATTATTAGGTTCAAGAGAGATCTGGTTGTTTAAGGGACACTGGTACCAGCTCCTCCCTCTCTTGCTCCTTCTCTTGCCATGTGACAGGCCTGCTGCTCACCCTTCACCCTCTGCCTTGATTAGACGCTCCCTGAAGCCCTCACCAGAAGATGCTGGCACCATGCTCCCTGTACAGTCAGCAGGATTGTGAGCCAAATAAACTTCTTTTCTTTATAAATTACCCAGTCTCAGGTGTTCCTTTATTGCAACACAAAATGGACTAACACACCAAGATATGCCATATTCTGCAACATTCAACAAATCCCAGAAAATTTAAAAGAACTGAAATCATAGAAGGTATGTTCTCTGATCACAACTGAATTAAGCTAAAAATCAGTAACAGAAAAATATGTGGAATATCCTCAAATATTTGGAAATTAAACAACACTCTTCTAAATAATCCACAGGCCAAAGTAATCACAAGGCATCTTACTCCATCCAGACTACTCTAACAAAATACCTGAAACTGAGGAACATATAACAGAAATGTATCGCTCACAGTTCTGGACGCTGGGAATTCCAAGGTCAAGGCGCCATTAGATTCAGTGCCTGGTGAGAGCTAATTCCTCAGAGATGGCACCTTCTATGTGTCCTCATATAGCGGAAGGGGTGAGCAAGCTCCCTCAAGCCTCTTTTATAAAGGCACTAATCCCACTCATGAGGGCAGGGGCCATGTAAACTAATCATACCCCAAAGGCCCCAACCTCTTAATACTATCACATTGGGGATTAAGTTTCAACATATGAATTTGGGGGCAGGGGGACACCAACATTCAGACCACAGCACCAGGGAAATTAGAAAATATTTTGAATTGAATAAAATATCAAAACTTGTGCAATTAACCTGATTTAAAAATGGGTAAAGGACTTGAATAGACATTTCCCCCAAAGAAGACATATGAATGGCCAAGAAGCACATGAAAAGATGCTCAACATCACTAATCTTCAGGGAAATACAGATCAAAACCATGGTGAGATATCACCTCACACTCATTATGATGGCCTCCATTAAAAACCAGAAAACAGGCTGGGCACAGGGGCTTACACACTTTGGGATATAACAAGTTTGGCAAGGATGTGGAGAAACTGTACCCCATTGACAGGATTGCAAAATGGCAAAGCTGCTATGGGAAACAGTATGGAGGTTCCTCAAAAAATTAAAATAAAACTATGATATGATCCAGCAATCCCACTTCTGGGTATATGTCCAAAAGACTTGAAAACAGGATCTTGAAGAGATATTTGTACACCCATGTTCACTGCAGCATCATTCATAACAGCCAAGATGTGGAAGCAACCTAAATGTCCACCTATGGATGAACAGATAAAGAAAATGTGGCATATATAAAAAATAGAATACTACTCAGCCTTTAAAAAGGAAATTCTGTCATATGCCACCACATGGATGAACTGTGAGGACATTATGCTAAGTGAAACAAGTCAATAACAAAAAGACAAATACTGCATGATTCCACTTAAATTAAGCATCTAAAGTAATCAAACTCACAGAAACAGCAGAATTAATGGTGGTTGCCATAGGGGAAAGGGGAAACGGGAGTTGTTGTTCAATGGGTATAGAGCTTCAGTCATGCAAGATGAAAAAGTTCTAGAGAGAGGCTGCACATCAATGTGCATATAATTAACAGTAGTGTTATTGTTATAAATTGTTAAGAGGGTAAATTTATGTTTTTCACATTTTTTTAAATCACAGATAATATGAAGGCCCCCCCCCCGCAAACTTTGTGGGATGTAGCTAAATCAGTGCTTTGAGGGAAATTTATAGCATTAGATGTTCTTATATGAAAACAGAAAGGCCTCAGACCATTTTTACCCCGCTTTTCAGAGTCATCACAAATATCACAAATTCCAGAAACATTAAATCACTGAATTTCAACAGATACTTTGTATTTTTTATCCATAGGCAGTAAGTACCAAACACACACACACACACCCCTCCTACAGTAACTGTGATGTAAGATTCTGGAATTGTGTAATTCATCAGTATGATAAGGATGTTAAACTAACAATGTACTGCACTAATACCCTGTTTAAAGCTATTCCATTCAGTGGTTATTTAAAACCATTCTCTCTAAAATATGTTCCTTAAAAAAAAAACCCTGCTCATCTATAAAACTATTTATTATGGTATACAGTTAATAGGGTTTCTTTTCCCATTCTCCTCTGAGCACTTGACAGGCTCTCAGCCAACAAGAGCTGCTGCAGCAGACTGTATTTTATCCTTCAGACACCACACTGTCAACACATCCTTTCTTGCTTGATGGGCTATTCCAGGCATCACTGATTGTTTGAGGATGCTACAGGTAGTTCGTAACCAGGCTTTGAGGATCTAAAATCAGAGTTTTGCTCCAGTGCTCAGGGTTTTGCTAAAGTGGGCATTTTGTCAAAGTCAATAGATCTGCTTTCCTTGAGAATCTCTATATTAGACTTGGAGATGAATATCTAGTCATAATTTATGCTTAATTTATAAATTATTCAACTTATTACAACAAAATCTATGAAAACCTAACCCAAGCTGGGTGCGGTGGCACTTGCCTGTAGTCCCAGCTCCTCGGGAGGATCACTTGAGCCCAGGAGTTCAAGGCCAGCCTGGGCAACACAGACAGACCCTGTCTCTTTAAATAAGTAAGTAAACAGAAAACTTAATCCAAACTTGACTGAACAAGTTAACCAAATATTATTGAAATAGTTTTAATAATAAACCATTTATTGCCTGAATTATCCCCCAAAACATCAAGTCATCTCTGAAACTCCAAATGTCACCACTCTGTCAGAATGACAATTGCCCAAGATTAGCCAGGTCCATTAACTAAGTCCATGTACTCCTTTCCAAACCAGTCTCCTCCAGCTGAGAATACTCTTGTCACCACTCTGCTCTATAGCCCCAGGCAGGCTGGTCTCTTAACAGATGTCAGTGGTAAAGAGGAACTCAGAGGGCTCCCCTTCCTTTGACAGGCAGGGAAGGTTGGAGTATGAGTACAGCAGATTATTTGCTAACTTTTTTATCCCTTTCCAAAATGTTGGTGACCTGAGCCAACATTCCCAGGCTTCTCTTTGTCCTATATGCTGGATGAAAGAAGGCAAAACCAAATTCCCACCAAAATTTTGCTCAGAGGAAAAGGGGAGATTGACCAGAGAAGGAAGAAGAGTCCCACATCCTCAAATACCACTAGAAGAAAAAACAACTGCTTTATATATCCAACTTTATTATTTTAGCTTTTTTAAAGGCAGTATTCTTTTCTATAATGTTCATCATAAATATAAGGTGAAATACTATATCACGGGGTTAGGCTTTTTTAGATTAACTGTGAAACTGACCATTCATCCTACAGAAAACATTTAGGTAATTAATTCATTTATAATTTGAGGCCTGCCCATTTCATGGAAACAATAACAACATGGGTTTCCTCTGGAATTCAGGGAAACTTTTGCTTCAAACATTCCATATTAATTTAACTGCAACTATCAATTTTAATTAACAAAAAAATTAAATTTTCATAAGGTACTGATGCTTAAGTTGGATAAGAAAATCAAGCATATGTCCATGGGAGGAGGGAACAGACAAACCTAAAAACAAAATACTTTAGATCCCTATTTCATCACCTGTAAAACAAAGGGGACTGGGACAGGTCACCACCAAAATTCTATAATATCATTTTTGTTTTTAATTTGAATCCCCTCAAACACCTGTGCTAATGAAACATTTGCAGACACAACACAGGAAGATCATTCTGCTTTTTTAACTCATAGCGACAGCAAAAGATGATGAAAACAATGATGGCAGTGGCACCAGGTAAGAGTCCTGTGATGGGAAAGACCCATATGGATTATTTACACTCAGACTGCTGCTGCACAGGACAGGTTCAAATTGCTATCCATGTAAGTTGGCAGCATCTGCCTCTCAATAAATATGTCACACTGCACCTGAGTAAAGGTAAACAATGTCACTTTGTATAACCAAAACCTATCATTGTATAAAAGCAACTAGATTTCACAAGTTCACACATTCTGTCAAACAGAGATGTCCCAGGAAGAATTAGAGGACCTGAGGATACCAAGATAAAAGACAAAGACCCAGGTATCAAAGAATGGCTCACAGCTGATGAGGTGACAAACAGGTAAAAGGTCAATTCAGAGAAATAAGTGCTGTGGTAGCATTAGGCACAGGATGATGCAGCAGAAATTTCACTGAAGGGGAGGAAGTGTTGCCAAGCTGGGCTAGGCGTCTCCAAGGACACACAAAAATTGAGCTAGTGTGGGAGGGGAACTAAATAGCATTCCAGGCAGAGGACAGCATAGGGACACAAGGCCAGAGAGGAAGCTAGTGGCAGGTCAAGGAAGCCATGCTAAGGACATCTTCCAGCACCCAGTTCAGCACAGCCCAAGGCTTTAGGAGGGGAAATTAGGAAATCAAAGAGGTTAGAGAGAAGTCAGGGGCCAGATCAGATAACACAAGACCTCAAATAAAAGCTTGGACTTTATCCAGTTAGCAAAAAGGAGCCACTAAAAGAGTTTGAGCAAAAAAATAAAGTGATTTCCATCTCAGAAAGATCCTCTAATTATATTGGTTTACCAGAATCAGGCAAAGAATCCACAAAGTTTTGCTTTTTCAATGAATGGTATTCTTATAAGCTCTTCCTGTTTTTAACAAGATTTTCTGTTTTTCTTTCTTTCTTTCTTTTTTTTTTTCAAATAATCCCAATAAAAAGTGGGCTAACAACACGAATAGACATTTCTCAAAGAAGACATATAAATGGCCAATAGGTATATGAAAAAATGGTCAACACCACTAATCATGACGGAAATTCAAATCAAAACCACAATGAGGCCAGGCGTGGTGGCTTACGCCTGTAATCCCAGCACTAAGGCTGGGGTGAGAAGATTGCTTGAGGTCTGGAGTTCAACAACAGCCTGGGCAACATAGCCAGACCCTATCTCTACAAAAAATTAATTAGCTGGTGTGGTGGCACATGGCTATAGTCCTAGTTACTCAGGAGGATCACTTGAGCCCAGGAGTTGCAAGTTGCAGTGAGCTATTATTGTGCCACTGCACTCCAGCCTGGGTAACACAGTGAGACCCTGTCTCAAAAAAAAAAAAAAAAATCTTACCCTAGTCAGGATGGCTGTTATTAAAAAGACAATAAATAATGGGTGCTGGCAAGGATGTGAGAAAGGAACTATCCATGGTGAGATGTACTGACAACCATGGAAGATGAGTCCTCAAAACTAAAATAGAACCATGATCCAATCATAGGTATACCAAAGAAGATCTAAAAGGATCCCACACTGTTTATACGCACTTCCAGTACAAAGATAGGATACCAAGTGCCATCGAGGACAATGGATAAGAAATTGTATATGTACACGCGAATACTAGGCATAAAAGAATGAATTCATTTGCAGGACATGGATGAACGGAGTCATATGTTTGTGAATAAGCCAGCACAGAAGACAGATCGTAGTTTTCACTCATATGTGGGAGCTAAAATAACTGCTCCCATGGATAGAGAATAGAATCATAGACACCAGAGCTGGGAAGGGTATGTGGGCGAAAGGGAGGGAATTAAGAAGCTGGTTAGCAGGTACAAACATGCAGTTAGAACAAATAAGCCCCAATATCCACTAGCAGAGTAGGGTGACTATAGTTAGCAACAATGTATTATATATTTCAAAGTAGCTACTCAAGGTGACAGATACCCCAAATACCATGACCTGATCATTACAGATTCTATGCATATAAAAATATTCACATGTACCCCATAAATATGTAAAACATTTTGTATCAATTTAAAAAGATTCTTTTAAAAAATGGGAGGTCTTCAAAGTATAAAATCTGATTCTTTTCCAATGGGGGGAGGACACACAGTGTTCTAATTGTAACATGAAAGATATATAGGAAGGATCTGAAAAAGATACAGACATTTAAGGAGATGCTGTTATAAAAAGAGATGAGAAATGTGGATCTGAAATGTAAGATGATGATAGTACAGGCCAGGGTTACACGTAAGAGACGCTACAAAGGCCAAATCAACAGTACTTATGGCCGGGCGAGGTGGCTCACGCCTGTAATCCTAGCACTCTGGCAGGCTGAGGTGGGACAATTGCTTGAGTTCAGTGGTTCGAGACCAGCCTGAGCAAGAGCACCCCATTTCTACTAAAAATAGAAAAATTAGCTGGGTGCTATGGCATGCTCCTGTAGTCCCAGCTACTTGAGAGGCTGAGGCAAGAGGATCGCTTGAGCCCAGGAGTTTGAGGTTGCAGTGAGCTACGATAACACCACTACACTCTACCCAGGACAACAGAGAAAGACTCTGTCCAAAAAAAAAAAAAAACCAAACAAACAAATAAAAACAGTACTTGTAACTGATCATTGTTGTGGGAAGTGAGGGAAAAGAGAAGAAATCAGGTTTTTATGTAAGTAGTTTCACTTAAAATCTGTTTTTTAAGTGAAGGATGGCAATCACTAGATGAGAATATTTGCATATAGAAATTCATAAGATGTCCATTTACCTAACAACCTGATTTCATTTGGAATTTTGAATTCTGACCAAAAGCATCTGAGAGAAAGCAAGCATGCAGCAAACAGGACAGACAAAACACCAGCATCTTGGCAAAGCACCCTTCATGATATGCAGTTATCATCCAAGGCAGGTTTACTGGCCCTACAGGGACTCTTTTCCTTTGAGGTTAGAGATATTCTTCTTCCACCAAAAAGGTCTCTGACATAGGAACATCTTTTTATCTCTTTCATCCCCTTAAGATTCAAGCTGCTATAAAACATTTGACAGTATTAAAATAGGCACTTTCATCTGAAGTTTTCAATTTCCCAGGGCAGTTTAAAAAGAAAAATTTCCAAAAGCAAATTATTAATAACTATTAAAACAGTAAGTCCTCTAGTAGAAAATACAGGTCAGTATCCAAGTAGAGTTCCAAAGGTTTGCCACTGGGCACCCTAATCCAGACCCTAAAGAGGGCCTTCCACCATCATGATTACAAATTGAGAAGGAGAAAGAAAATCCAAACTACTTACCCCCACTTGTCAAAGAAAGAAAAAACAAACAAACAAAAAACCTTCATATCACACTCCTCGACCTCAGGCAAAATTCGTAGCCATGGGGTAAACATGCTATATCTTCAAGTTTTACACAATTAAGTAGAAGAAAAATTTTTATTAAATTAAGAAGATGGCTGGGTGCAATGGCTCACGCCTGTAGTCCCAGCAATTCAGGAGGCCGAGGCGGGAGGATCGCTGAGGCCAGGAGTTCGGGCCTGCAGTGAGCTGTGATTACGCCACTGCACTCCAGCCTGGGCGACAAAGTGAGACCCTGTGTCTTAAAAAAAAAAAAAAAAAGATAAATAATAAATCAAGAAGATATATTGTAAATAGAATGCAAATTTTAAAATAAAATTCCTAAAAGAACAATCAGGAAGGATTAATATTAGCTATTAATCCTCCTAGATACTGAATCAAATTCTCAAACATTAAAACAGAATGCTATGGTTTGAATGTGTCCCCTCCAAAATACATACGTTGAAAACTTAATCACCAATGCAACAGTGTTGGGAGGTGGGGCCTTCTCGGAGGCGTTTAGGTCATGAGGACTCAACCTTCATGAATGGATTACTGCCTCTATAAAAGGGCTTGCCAGAGTAGGTTTGCCCTCTTAGGCTCTTCTGCGATGTGAGAAGGGTTCTTGTCTTGCCCTTCCACTTTCTGCCATGTAAGGATGCAGTTAAGAAGGCCCACACCAGATGCCAGTACCTTGATCTTGGACCTCTTAGTCCCTAGAACTGTGAAAGAATAAATTTCTGTTCTTTATAAATTACTCAGTCTCAGGTACTCTGCACAAAACAGACTAAGACAACAGTGTTAACAAAATAAAAAGTTCAGAAACAGACCTAAATACATATAGTAATTTAGCATGCAATAAAGGCATCCAAACCAGTAAAGATGGGAGTTTTTTAAAATTTTATTTTCTTAAAGAGTCAGGATCTCACTATGTTGCCCAGGCTAACCTCAAACTCCTGGGCTTAAGTGATTCTCCCGCCTAAGCCTCAGGAGTAGCTGGGACTACAGGTGTGCCACCATGTCCAGTTTATAAATCTACTTTCTAAAGGAATACCTCCCAAAGCGGTATTGAAGGAAAAATGCTCAAGGCAGGAGGGTACTAACTGGCAAATCAAAAAGAGTTTCCCTGTTTAAATAAGCTTATTTAAGCATTAAAACTTAAAAGTCAGCTGTGGTGGGCACTGGGGCTCACGCCTGTAATCCTAACACTCTGGGAGGCTGAGGAGGGAGGATTGCTTGAGCTCAGGAGTTCGAGACCAGCCTAAGCAAGAGCGAGACCCTGTCTCTGCTAAAAATAGAAAAAGTAGCTGGGCATCATAGCGCACACCTGTAGTCCTAGCTACTGGGGAGGCTGAGGCAGGAGGATCACTTGAGCCCAGGAGTTTAAGGTTGCAGTGAGCTATGATGATGCCACCGCACTCTAGCCGGAGCAACAGAGCCAGACTCTTGTCTCAAAAACAAACAAACAAAGTCAGCTGGGCACAGTGGCTCAGGCCTGTAATTCCAGCACTCTGGGAGGTCGAGGCAGGAGGATCACTTGAGGCCACGAGTTTGAGACCGGCCTGGGCAACATAGCAAGAACTCATCTCTACAAACAAAAACAACTTAAGTCTTTTTTTTTCCTTACAGTGAGATGACTTAGTTCTCCAAGGAGGATGATTTGAAATGTTTCTCAAGCTTTACACAATTTGGGAAACACCAGCCTAGCACTTGAAAAAACAGTTATCTTTCAACTTCACTGGGAATCAAAAAAATACCATCATTCACTTATGAAATTGGCAACGGTTTTTAAAATTTAATTCTGAATGATGGCAAGGACACAGAGACAGGAATGTTCATATACTGCACACAGGTGGTGGGGGCAAATCTTGCAATGGTAATGTGTATCAAAAGCTTTAAAAATGTTCTTGTCACTTTCACAATTTTTCCCTAAGAAAACAATCAGAGAAGCAGACAATGTTTACTTACTTACAACGATGCTCAGAATACTGAAACATCCTAACGAGAAAGAAAAAAAAGGAGGAAGAGGAGGAGGAGGGAGGAGAGAAGGAGGAGAGGAACGTGACAAGAAGAGAAAGGCAGGCAGGCAGGCAAATACCCAACAGGAAAATACTTAAATACTCCAGGGTGTGTAAAGTGGAATATTATGCAGAAATTAGAAATTTTTTGTGTAAAATATAATGCCCTAGGGAAATATTCTTAATGTTAAGTTAAAAACACCCATATAAAATACCCATATATCATGATGCCATCTTATTTTCATGTACGTACAGAAATATCAAAAGGCATTATATCAAAGTATTACAATGTTCTCTGTGTGGTGGCCTTTATTGACATGAGTTTTCAAGCCAACAGTGAGATGCGACTCCTAAGAAACCTAACGTGGCTACAATTCATTTACATTTATCCACACTTCTCTAGTTAGAGTGCACACCGGTGAATACATCAGATACACAAAAGCCACAAGAAATACATACTGTGTCATCCTGGAACCTAAGATTCAATTAGTTTTACTACAAAAGGTTAAAGAAATTTTTTAAAACCACAGAAAACACAAGAATTTTTAGATCAAATGAGGCTTTTCTTCTATTGTATTTCATTGTATGACTGTCCCAAACAAAAGGATAACTTTTTCTTGATGATCAGATCACTCCCGGGAAGCCAGGAGAAATAAATGAGGTGGACAGAATTTGCAAAATACAATTAAGTCTTGGGTGCCTCGCTCAACTCCAACATGGCAAAATCTCCAGCCTTCCAGAGGCTGAGCAGTGCATGTAGTTACTGACTGCTGTTTTCCACAAGGATGCTCAAAAGGATGTAACAACTGCAAATGCTCCAAGAGGGGAGTTCCTAAGCTTCATGAATATAGAACTGGCTGCCTTCACAACGAACCAGAAGGACCACAGCATCCTTGACTGCATGTTGAAGAAGTTGGACCTCAACTGTGATGGGCAGCTAGATTTCCAAGAATTTCTTAATCTTATTGGCAGCATGACTGTGGCTTGCCATGACCCATGACTCCTTTATCATGGGTACCTATTTCCAGAAGAAAATCTGAGTAGCCCCTGGGCCTGGCCTCCAAAACCACCACCTTTTCCTCTAGCCTCCCAATCATCATCTCCTCGTGGCCCCCACACACCCACAGCCCAGCACACCCACCACCCCATGCAAGCCACTCCTGCTGGTAGTAATAAAACAATACCATTTTTCAAAATGCACACAAAGCCTCAGCATTTGTTTAATTTTAATTGTGTTTGTTTTTCCTGTACGTGTCTTCCCTTTTGCTCAGAGCTGCTACTTTTGCTAGTATCAGACATGTTTATGATTAGCAGCCATTCAACCCTCTTCTATTTTGCTAAAGTCACAGACAGCAGGTAACCCTAAATTCTTCTATGATCTTATTTCCCAAATGACAAGAATAAATAAGTAATCAATTCCAGGTAGACTGTAAACCTAACTAGGAAAGAAAAAGCAATACAGCTTATAGAAGATAACACAGGAGAATATCTAGGATCATGGGGAGGTAAAGATTTCTTAGATGACACACACACACAAAGTACTAACCATAAGGGAAAAAATTTTTTTTGTAACAACAGGGTCTCGCTATGTTGCTCAGGCTGGTCTAGAACTCTTGGCCTCAAGCAATCCTCCTGCCTTAGTCTACCAAAGTGCTGGGATTACAGGTGTGAGCCACTGCACCCAGCCAGAAAATATTGATTAATTGGGCTATACCAAAATTAGAACTACTGTTCATCAAAAGATGCCATTAAGAGAGTAAAAAGGCAAGAGTAGAAGATGTCTACATTATGTATATTCAACAAAGTGTCCGTATCCATAATAAAGAACTCCTCAATCAGCAAGAAAAAGATAAACAGAAAAACTGGACAAAAGACTTAAGTTCTTCACAAGAGGATATGCAAACAGTCAAATATGAAAAGAGGTCAACTTCATTGGTCACTGGAGAAATGCAAATTAAACCCACAAGGAGATACCACAACACAACCACCATAATGGCTAAAATTAAAAAGATTCCACTAAGTGTTGGTGAGAATGTGTAGCAATTGGAACTCTCTCATACACTGCTCATGAAAGTAGAATGTGGTACAATAGTTTTGAAAAACGGTCTGGCATTTTCTACTAAAGCTAAATAAATATTTATGACCCAGCAATTCCTCTTATCAAAAATACTGCACCAAAAGGTGTGTCCAAAATGTTCACTGCAGCCTTTTTCATAAGGGCCAAATATTGGGAAAATTCTAAATGACCATCACCAGTAGAAAAGAATATAGTATATAGTGGACTATTACACAGCACTATTGGACTATTACACAGCACTAAAAATGAACACACTACTACTACCCACGATGTGGATGAACCTTGCAATGCTGAGCAAAAGAAGCCAGACACAGAAGGAACCACAATGTATAACTGTATATAAAAGTCAAAACAAGCAAAATAATCTTGCTTCAAAGTAAGGGTAGTGGTTACCTTCAAGGAGGAGGAGAGGTGGTAGTAACGGGTGGGAAGAGAAAATGGGAGATGGGGGTGTCCAGGAATGCTACCAATGTTTTAATTGTGGGTGGCAGATACATGACAGATGTTTTTTTATGATAATTCATCAAGTGTTATTTTTAAGATTTGTGTAAATTTTAATTCAATAAGAACCATTAGAAAAATTCTAAGAGGAATTAAGAAGGGTCTTGCCTAATCAGGTATTTAAAAATTTTTACAAAATAATTAGAACTGTGGTCCCAGTACAGAGATATTCAATGGAATTAATCAATGGAAGAGAATAGGGCTGAGAAATAAACCCAAGTACATACAGGAATTTGTCATGTACTAAGGGTGTTTTTCTTTTTTAATAGCAGAGGAAAAGACTGGATTATTCAATGAATGATTTGAGACAACCGAGTAGCCATTTGGCAAAAAGCAAAATAAAATAAAGATGGATCTCTACCTCAATCCCTAAATCAAATTCTAAAAAGACAAAGATTGCATAAAAGGAAACCATCGGTACTACAACAAAACATGAGTGAATTTTTTTTTTTTTTTTTAAGAGACATGGTCTTGTCTGTTGCCCAGGCTGAACTGCAGTGGTACAATCATACCTCATGGCAGCCTCAAACTCCTGGGCTCAAGCAATCCTTCTGCCTGAGCCTCCCAAGCAACTAAGAGTACAGGTTCCTGCCACCATGCCCAGCTAATTTTTACAATTTTTTAATAGAGATGGGGTCTCGCTACATTGCCCAGGTTGGTCTGAACTCCTGGCCTCAAGTGATCCTCCCACCTCAGCCTCCTAAACTGCTGGGATTACAGGTGTGAGCCACCACACCATGAGTGAATGCAACTCTGGAATTGGGAAATCCTGAAACCCTAGAGTATTCATAAATTTTACCATGTAAAAATACATTTTAACACACCAAAAGGAAAAAACCCACAAAGTAAAAAAAAAAAAAAAAAAAAAAAAACTTCAACAGCAATATTCAATAAACTCTTGAAAATTAGTAAGAAAATACCAACAATGCAGAACACACAATTCACAGGAAAAATACAAATGGCCAATAAATACAAAAAGATGCTCAATGCCACCAGCAAAAAAAGGCAAATGAAAATAAGACGCTATTTTCACTAATCAGATAGACGGTGGGAACGCGAATGCCTTGAGTGGGCAACAGGGACATTCACTCTAGGCGGCTGGGTTAAATGGCATGAACTCAAACCATCTACCAAAATTTTAAACGGTCACACCTTTTATCTCAGCAATTTCCCATCCTTCAACTCCAGATACATGTATAGGGATGTTCACAGCAGCACGGTTTGTAATACCAAAAACTGCCAGCCAGAAGCAGTGGCTCATGCCTGTAATCCTAGCACTTTGGGAGGCCAAGATTGGGGGTGGGGGCGTGGGGGGATTGTTTGAGGCCAAGAGTTAGAGACCAGCCTGGGCAATAATGAGAACCCCATCTCTACAAAAGTAAAAACAAAAAAAAATTAGTTGGGCGTGGTGGTGAACACCTGTAGTCCCAGCTACTCGGGAGGCTGAGGCAGGAGGATCACTTGAGCCCAGTAGTTTAAGGTAGCAGTGAGCTATGATGATGCCACAGCGCTCTAGCCTGGGCAACAGAGCGAGACCGACTCCAAAAAAAAAAAAAGGGAATTGGTTATATACCTTATAACACATCTACCTCTACACAATGAAATATCACATAGCTATTAAAAAGAATAAGACAGATCTGTATTTGGGATTCCTGCTAAGTGAGATTTTAGGTGCTCTTGCCACAGGAAAAAAAATATGGGTAACTATGTGAGATGATGGATATGTCAACTTGCTTCTCATAGAAATCATTTTACTATCTATATGTATCCATAACATTATGTTATATACCTTAAACATACACAATAAAATTTATTTTAAAAAGAACAAGGCAGATCTACATGCACTAATATGAAAACAGGTATATTATCGAATAAAAACAAGGTACAAAAAGTATGTAGTGTTTGAAGCCAGGTGGGTGTGCCTGTAATCCCAGCTACTTAGGAGGCTGAGGCAAGAGGATTACCTGAGCCCAGGAGTTGGAGGCTGCAGTGAGCTATGATCATGCCACTACCCTCCAGCCTGAGTGACAGAGCAAGACCTTGTCTCTAAAAATAAACAAATAAGTTAATTAATTTTTTTAAAAGTATGTACTGTGTCTTCCTCTTTTGTAAAATAACAATTATGTTGGTTATATATCTGTCTAACCTCTAAAATATACAGGACATGAAGAAGGAACTTAACTTCTGGGTTTTATACCAGAGTTACCCTAGAATAAATACTACACCAAGCCCATGGTAGGTGTCAAAAAGATTTGTTAAATAAATGAATACTTATTCCAGCAAGGCATATAAGAGGCACTCAATAAATATTTCTTGAATTTAACAGATAAAAATAAAAAAATAAAAAAATAGTTATACCATATTAGCAGTGGTTAACTATGAGCCTGGGATCAGGCAGGGGCTTTCACTTTAATTCAACAATTGGTTAAGGATGGTCTTCTCCAAGTGTTAGTATGGTACACAGAAAGATATACAACCATGAACAAGAACAGACAAGGGTAAAGGTTTCATGGAGCATAAAACACCTATAACCAGTAACATACATTAAACTGATAATTTTCATAGTTGGGTTAAGTAGAAAAAGTATAGCATGCAGGCCAGTCGCAGTGGCTCATGCCTGTAATCCTAGCACTCCAGGAGGCTGAGGCAGGAGGATGGGGAGGCTGGGGCGGGAGGATCGCTTGAGCTCAGGAGTTCGAGACCAGCCTGAACAAGAGCAAGACCCTGTCTCTACCAAAAATAGAAACAATCAGCCTGGTGTGGTGGCACACACCTATAGTCCCAGCTACTGGGGAGGCTGAGGCAGAAGGATCGCTCAAGCCCAGGAGTTGGAGGTTGCAGTAAGCTATGATGATGCCACTGCACTCCAGCCAGGGAGACAGAGCAAGACTCTGTCTGGAAAAAAAAAAAGAAAAAGAAAATGAAAAGCATGAAATAATAGAATAAAACAAGTGATCCATTTTATGTTGGTAACTGTTGAAGCTGGGTAATGGGCACAGAAGGGTTCACCATACCATCTCTCTACTGTATACGTTTGAAATTTGCCATAATTTAAAAAAAAATTTTTTTTAAACTCAAAAAAACAAGTGACCCGACTTGGTCTGAGCATCAGGAAAAGTGAGCAAGGCATAAAGAGACCAATATTGCAAAGGCTTTAACATGAAAAAAATGCAAACCAAATGAAAGAAAAAAGGTGTCATTGGAACTTCACGAATGCAGAAAAGAAGCTTCAGAATGAGGGCCCAGGGGTCTTCACTAGGGTTTTGGACTAAAGCCATCCATAGAGCCACTGAAGTAGGGTGGCATGACATTAGCTTTCTAGAATGCTTTACACATTTCTGTAATGTTTTATAATTTGTAATAGTCATGTGCTATTTCCTTAATGAGAACAAAATAAACATTGTACTCCTATACATAGCTGGATAAATAGTTATGTCCAACCTTTGAAAATCATATCAAAATGTTAACTCACAAAAAGAAACACAAATTAAGTATATGACACCATTTTCTGCCTATCAGATCAAAAAGTGTGATTAACACATTGTGCTGGTGAGGGAATGAGGAAACAAGACACTCTTATACATTGGCAGTGGAAATGTAAAGTGGAACCATCATTCTGAGGGGCAATTTAGCAACATGGTTGGATCAAAAGGAAAAATGCACATCCTTACCCAACAATTTTACTGCAAGTGAGTTACTTGACCATCATCCTCACTGTTAGCAAACAAGTCTGGTCTTAAGAAAAGACAACATAAGCTGCAGTGCCAAAATGGGGGGAAAAAAATCAAGACAAATATTTGCAGAATTCTGTGGTTATAGGATTTAGCACACATTGCTTTCATCCTGTGATTCTTCTAAGCAGTTTCAGAGATGTAAATAACTGTCCAGACTCATCTAGTCTTTGAATATGGCCAAACACCTCATTCCTTCAGCTCTGGTATCTCATAAATTGTTGTGTAAAGTATTAAAAAAAGATATTTATGATACTATTAATTTAATTCTCCAATCTCTTTTTGCAAAGAGTCAGAAGAAATGGTTAAACAAAAGGTGAAAGTGAGTAGAAAAAGTTTTTTGTTTTGTTTTGTTTTGTTTTAAGAGACAAACCTTAGAGGAGGAAAAGAGTTTTTTTGATAGCTAAATAAAAACTTCTCAGACTTTGGGTGAAACATGGTTTCTTACAACACCAAAAGCAACAACAATAATAATAATAATAAATTGCAGCCAGTAGGTGTGCAAAAGGCTTATTAAAAAAAATTGCACAGCCTGTTGCAGTAGCTCAGGCCTGTAATCCTAGCACTCTGGGAGGCCGAGGTGGGAGGATCACTTGAGGCCAGGAGTTCAAGACCAGCCTGGGCAACACAGCAAGACTCCTCTACAAAAAAAATTTTTAAATTAGCAGGGCATGGTGGTGCACACCTGTAGTTCCAGCTACTTGGGAGACTGAGGCAGAAGGACTGCTTGAGACCAGCAGTTTGAGGCTGCAGTGAGCTATGATCAGGCCATTGCACTCCAGCCTGGGCAATCAAGTGAGAACCTGTCTCTTAAAAAAAAAAAGTAAAGAAAAAAGACAAGACAATAACAAATGTCAGGATGTGGAGGAATTGGAATTCTCATACACTGCTTGTGAGCATGTAAAACAGTACAGCCACTTTGGAAAACAACCTGACAGTGCCTTGAAATGTTAAACAGTTACCACACGACCCAGCAATCCAACTCCTAGGTACATACCCAAGAGAAATGAAAACAAATGCCCACACAGAAACTTATACACAAATGTTCACAGCAGCATTATTCATAATAGTAAAAAAAGTAGAAACAACCCAAATGTCCATCAAGTGATGAACGAATACATAAACCGTGGTAAATACATACAAACAATGGAGTATTATTCGGCAATAAAAAGAAATGAAAATAGCCAACAAGCACATGAAAAAAGACTCAGCCCATTAATCATTAGGAAAATGCAACCCATTAATCATTAGGAAAATGCAAATCAAACCCACAAAGATATATCACTTCATCATCAGAAAAACAGAAAATAACAAGCGTTGGCAAGGATGAAGAAAAATTTGGACCCTCATACATTGCTGGTGGGAATGTAAAACAGTGCAACCACTGTGGAAAAGTTCAGTAGTTCCTCAGTAAGTCAAACATAACATAGAATTATCACATGACCCAGAAATCCCACTCCCAGATACACTCCCAAAAGAACTATAAACTGGTGTTCAAACAAAAACTTGTACATGAATGTTCAGAGAGGTACTACTCACAGTAGCCAAAAGATGAAAATAACCAAAATGTCCATCAACTGATGAATGTTTGATAAAAATGTGGTATATCCACACAATGGAATATTATTCAGCCAGAAGGAATAAAATACTGACACATACTACAACATGGAAGACCCTTGAAAACATTATGCTAAGTGAAAGAAGCCAGTCACAAAGTCCACATATTGCATGATTCCATTTATATAAAATGTCCAGAATAGGCAAATTTAGAGACAGAAAGTAGATCAGTGCTTGGAGATTAGGGTGGGGGTGGGGGTACAAGGGAGGACCGAATACTAATCTAACGGGTACAGGATTTCTTTTAGGGAGGCCAAAAATGGTCTAAAATCAAATTTTGTTGATGGCTGAACGACCCTGTGAATATACTAAAAAATAACGGACCGTACACTTTAAATCAGTGAATCTTACGGTATGTAAATTATATCACAATAAAGTTTTAAAAAAGAAACCGTTTGGATATAAATGTTGCAATTGCAGCTTAAAACTTACCTTCTCCATGACACTCCCCTTATCTCCTCTAATTCCGTTAAAATCAGAGCTGTTACAGTGACAGTTTACATTTTTGGTTACTCTGGGACCTAATTATGTTGAGATACTGACCGAAGCTTGATAATTTCTATTATACACAGACTTCTGTCATTCTACTACTTTGGAGTCAGATTTGCCCTCTTTGTGAGTCAGACGCCCAGAGCTTAGAATTATTCGTTTGCTTTATGGAAGCTCCCTAACTTGTTTCACTTTTCAAACTAAACTTTAAGTTCCAAAGGTAGAGCCCAAGACTTCCATTCCTTCTGAATCCCCCAGCGGAATGTAAAAACTCCAGAAAGCATTTACTAAATGCCTGCTGAAAGAAGGCTACTGAGCATGCCCGGCTTGACCAAGTCAATTCAACAACATTCCGGAACAAAAACTACAGTTCCCGCGTTACAAGGTGGAAACAGGGAAGAAACAGGCACAAAGCCTAAAGATTCAATCTGAAAGAGGAGGTTAAGGAAAGGCAAGGTCCACGGGCTTAGCAGAAGTGAAGGACAGCACTTTCGCAGCTCGTACTCAGTAAAATGATGTCGATTCAGAACGACCAAAATAAGGCTAAAAAATACAAGATTAACGAGTGAGGGAAAGTCAACTGGGAATGCAGTGTACCAATGACGTAGTCTAACCACAGGTTTTTCTAAAGCTGCCCTCTCCAAAAATAATACTAAGATGATCATCAGGCCATCGGCGTCAACACTAATACAAGATATACTGTGATGAAGTTCACTTCCAAGAAGTTCCTTTTTACAAATGAAAAAGCCGAGCCGTGGCCAAGATATACCAACCATCAACGCTTGCTAAGCTCTCGGCTCCTGCTTTCATCTCCACCGCCATCTTCTGGATGGGAACCCCAAACCTCTCTAATGGGCTTTCACCAGCATCACCTCCGCGCAGAGCCCGGGAAGGCTGCATTTCTCAGGTCGCCCAGACGGCGGAAAGGGGGGAAACTCCACCTCGCACTTCTCCGTTCCTCCCAAATGCACGCAATGGGTCTCCGTCTTCCTTCCCCCCACCCTGCCTCGGCTTTCCAAGGTCCGGCGCGAGGGGCCCCCGAGGCCCGGTGCGCGGGCCTCACCTGCACACGCCGCGGATGCAGGGCTCCAGCCAGATGCGGTAGGCAGTCTCGATGTGCTCCTGCGACACCTCCTCGGGCCGCACCGTCTCCGCCCAGCGCCAGGCCGCCTTCTCCAGCTGCAGCCGCGGGGCCATGGCCTTGGCCCGAGGAGCGCCTCCCGAGCCGGGCCGCCGCTGCCGCCGCCGCCACCTCCGCCGCCGTCCAAATGGTCTCCGCCACCTGCCAGCGATGACGCCCCGGCCTCAATCACCTGGCGCGCCACTGCCGCCGCGCCCGCCCGCACCCGACCCGCACGACCGGCCGCAAAGCGCCGCCGCCGAAACCCGACACCCCCCGCGCCCGTGGACGTTGGAGGTGTACTCTCCGCCGTGGCGGGCGCATGCGCACACCCAGAATTCTCTGCGCCTCAACTCGGCAGGCGGAGGAAGGGGAAGCGTCTGTCCGAGGCGCCACGTCCTCACCGACGCTGCTGGGGAAGGAGCGCCTCAAACCCTGTTCGGGGTAGCGTCCTGACTACCACTACTCTTAACAAGCCCGCGCCTCAAGGGCGGGAGGCTGACTGTCTCTGGTACTTCCCCTTTACCCGTGAAGGATTCACGCGAGAGGCTACTCAACGCACACCATAGGTCCGTCTAAACTGCAGGGTGGGACCTGCAGTCTGGAGTAGAAACCAGGTCACCAAAGAAACCAGGGTCAGTTCTCTGGAGGAAGATTTAACTTGAGCCTGGGCCGGTTTCGACTCCTTTCCCCAGCATTCCTGACGTCACGGGACGTTCTGGGCTTTTCCTGAGCTAGAACGGGACTACGTGTCCCGGCGTGCCGTGCGTGCTGTCACTCACTGAGTTTGAGGCATGCTGGGATTTGTAGTCCTCGAGGTGGGCGGGCTCGGTGCGCCGCTGATGGAGCGGGGTGGGGTTTGTCTGGTGATCGCGGTAATGTTTGCAGTTGAGTCCCTCCTCAAGACTTTTATCTCTAAGTGATGGTTTTCTAATTTTGTGAAGCTCTGCTCTAGCTTCCGGGTTTAAAAACATTTCCTCTCTGCATCTCCTGCCCTGGGACATAAAGAATAGCCTTATCAGAATTGTTTTGCAAACTGTAAAAAGCTCTGCCCGAGTGAGGATGTTTGAGAACTTTACATTTGAATGAAAGCCCTGCAGGGGTCTAGGCACTAATTTTTGACTCCACTGCTTACCAGCTGGGTAACCTTCGACTGGATTCTTGAGACAAACCTTCACTGAAGTCTTGAGGAAAATAAGATGTGGTGCCTCTGGGACTGGGTGTGGGGTGAGCGGTGGAAACAAAGTAAGGTCCCCTTCCCTTCCCGTCCTCGGGGAGGTTTGGAGGACTTGGGAAGAGGATTCCCAGGAGAAGTTACCACCCTTAAAAGATGAGTAGAACTTAGCCAGGATAGAAGAAAGGCACCGTCCAGACAATGGGAACCACAAGGAGCAAAGGCACAGAAGAGAGAAACTTGGGGAGGGAAGGCCCCAAATTCTGAGACAGGGACAAATGAGAGAGAAGGCTTCAGAGGAAGGCCAAGAGCTTACCTTTATCCAAGAAACTCATTAAAAGGTTTAAAGCTGTTGAGTGATATAATGGAGATTTGCATTTTGTATAGCTTCTTCGGTCTGGGTCAAGGTCAGAGGCAGAAAAACCTCTTATTAGACTATTGCAGTAATACAGGCCAGAGATAATGAAGGTCTGAACTGGGGTGGTGTAATACATATGGAATGGGACAGATTTGAAAGATATTTAGGATATGGAATTACTCAGTTTGATGATGTTGACGTGACCAATATCTCTTCATATATCTCCTTTCTGTTATTTGACCTTCAAGCCTGGGTCATAGCCCTTTCCTCCTTACCTCCGGCTCCCTGTGTCATCCATTGCCTCCCTCAGCACATGGTGAAATTGTGAATTACCAGGCCAGTGTGGTGGCTCACGCCTGTAATCCTAGCACTTTGGGAGGCTGAGGTGGGAGGATAGATTGAGCCTACAGGTTTGAGACCAGTCTGGGCAACATAGTAAAACCTGTCTCTACAAAAAATAGAAAAAATTAGCCAGTGTGGTGGCGCACACCTGTAATCCCAGCTACTGGGAAGGCTGAGGCAGGAGGATTGCTTGAACCCAGGAGTTTAAGGCTATAGTGAGCTATGATGGTGCCACTGCACACCAGCCTTGGTGACAGAGAGAGAGACCCTGTCTCAAAAAAAAAAGGAAAGAAATTGTGACTATCATTCACCACGCCTTCACTACTTTATGCCAATTTTCTAACTTGGGTAGTTAAATGGATATTATTTTTACCATATGAAATAGAAACTATAGAAGAAGGAACAAATTTAGAAGGAGGAAGGTTATTTCAATTTTTAATATATTGCATTTCAGATGCATCAGGGACATCTGCGTCAGGGACATCCATATCAGGACAGGAGACGTGAGTCTGAATCTGGGGGGATATATTGCTCCTGCATCATGAATTTTTCAGTCTCTGCTGGATCGTTCGCATCAGCATTCAAATATGCTGTAATTTCTCCCAAGTTTAATAAAACTTCTGTTGACTCCCACATCCCCTTCCAGCTGCTATCCCATTTCTATGCTCCCCTTTATAGCAAAACTAGAAAGTGTCAACAGAAAAGAACCTAAACTCTAAAATAGTTTAAAGAGGTTATTTTGAGCTGAGTATGTGCGGTCATGGCCCAGAGGGCCATGCCGAAGAAGCCTTGGGTTACAGTTTGGTTTTATACATTTCAGGGAGATAGGAATTAGGTGTAAAGTCATAAATTGGTATGTGGAAGGTGTACGTTGGTTTGGCCCAAAAAGGCAGGACATCTCGAAGTGGGGCATTACAGGTTATAGGTGGGTTTCAAGATTCTTTGATTTGCAATTGACTAAAGAAATGAAGCTTTGTCTAAAGGATTGGAATATTTTAAGTTAAGATAAGGAAGTCTGTTAATCAGAGACAAATAACCGGACATACACCCAGACTCAAGTGCTCTGTAAGTAAATTAGTGACGTGCAGGTGTGGTTTAAGTTTTGCATGGCCTTAGGCCTGTTAGTGAGTTACAAAGGATATCTCCAAGAAGGGAGGGGGGCATGAGGAGGCATGTCTGACCTCCCTTCTCACGGCCAGCAACTCAGCCTTAGGGTATTTCTGGGGTCCCCTTGGCCAAGAGGGGGTCCATTCAGTCAGCTGGGGGGGTTAAGATTTTATTTTAGTTCACAAAAGCATTTCCTATACTCCTCCAGCTCTCCTCCTTGTACTGCTCCTTAAACCTGTTCCAAATCAGGTTATTGCCTCTATCACCCCCAAAACTACTCATATGAAGGTCACCAATGGTGTCCACATGGTTAAATCCAGTGTTAAGGTCTTACTCTATCTATTTTACTAGACCTGTCAGCAGCATTTGACCTAGTTATTTACACCCTCCTCTTGGAAACACTTCATTCTCTTAACTCACAGGACACCACACTCTGCTGGTTTTCCCTTTAGTCACTAGCCATTCCTTTTTGGTTTCCTTTGCTGCTTCTTTCTCATCTCTCTAACCTGTAAACTGGAGTGGCCTAGGGTTCAGTCCTTTGGACCTCTCCTCTACATTCACACCCTGGGTGATCTCATCTCCTGCTGTAGCTTTAAGTACCTGCTTTGTGTGTATGACTCCAAAATTCATATCTCCAGACCTGACCTAGTTTCTAAAATGCCACACTTGTATATCTTGCTGTGTATTTGGCATCTCCAATGTGCAATAGATATCTCACACTTAACTATCTCACAATAGATATCCAAAAACGTATCCTTTTTAAAAATGTATTTATTTATTTTGTTAGAGACAGGGTCATGTTATGTTGCCCAGGCTGGTCTTGAACTCCTGGTCTCAAGTGATCCTCCCCCTCACCCTTCCCCACCCCCCTAACCCCCCACCCCCCCACCGCTGCCTCCCAAAGTGCTGGAATTAGAGGTGTGAGCCACCATGTCCAGCTGCAAACCATATCCTTATTCTACTTCCAACCTCCCCCCTCCCCAAATATCTTTCTGTAATCTTTATCCATCTCAGTAGGTTGCAACTTCATCCTTCCAGAAATTTTAGAGGCATACTTAACTTCTCTTTTTCTCTTTCATCTTTGTCCAGTCCTTCCACAAAACCTATCAGCTGTGCCTTCAAAATATATATAGGATGCAATCACTGTACTGTTGCTGTTACCACTCTGGTCTCTCACCCGGATTATTGCAACAGCTTCCTAACTGGTCTCCCTGTTTTCACCCTTGCCTCCTTACAGTCTGTTCTCAGCATGCAAACCATATGTGTCGTTCCTCAAAAAACTCCGAAGATTTCCCATGTCATTCAGAATAAATGACAAAAGCTCTCCCACTATACTTTCCTGCTCAGACTTCATTTCTTAACATTCTCCCTCCCTGCAACTTTGTGCCGGTAACACTACTTTTCCTCCGTGTTCCATAACTACCCAAGCAGCCTCCTGCCCCAGAGCCTTTGCATTTGCTGCTTCCGTTGCCTGGAGCACTCTTCCCCAGGCAGCCACAGAGCTTGCTGCTTCACCTAATAAATGACTAAAAAAGGAGACCTAGGAAGAAGGTCCAGAAGAAACAATTGTTAGCTATGAGGAGAATCAGAAGAATTGAGTATCTTAGAAGCTTAGGTAGGAAAGTTTAAAGAAGGTGGGAATGGTCAGTTAAGTCCCCCTCTATCTTCCTCCTCATTTCTTGGCTCCCTTCACTATAAATTAATTGAAAGAATTGTCTGCCCCAGCACTGTCCAATAGAAACATGAGCCACGTATATATTTTTGAATTTCCTAGTTAACTACTTTTTTAAAAAAAATTTTTTATTGGGCAGATCCCCAGACCAGAATAGGTTCAGAGAGACTCCTAACTACTTTAAAAGTACAAAGGGCTGGACATGGTGGCTCACCCCTGTTATCCCAACTCTTTGGGAGGCCAAGGCAGGAGAACTACTTGAGGCTGGGGTTTGAGGCCAGCCTGGGCAGCATAGTGAGACCTCGTCTCTACAAAATATTAAAAAATAAATGAACCAGGCATGGTGGCACACACCTATAGTTCCAGCTACTCAGAAGGCAGAGGTGGGAGGAACCCTTGAGCTCAGGAATTTGAGGCTGCAGTGAGCTATGATCACACCACAGCACTCCAGCCTGGGCAGCAGAATGAGACCCCGGTCTCTAAAAAAAAAATTAAAATTAAAAAACTTTTTAAAAAGATGGAAAGATAAAAGTACAAAGAAACAGTGAAATTAGTGTTAATATTTTTAACCCAGTATATTCAAAATGTTTACATTTCTACATGTCAATAATTTAAAAATATTAATGAGATATTCATTCTTTTTTCCACACTAAGTTTTGGAAATCTGGTGTCTGTTTTACACTTACAGGTCATCTCAATTCAAACTAGTCATATTTCAAGTGCTCAGTAGCCACATAGAGTGAACAGCTACCCTAGTAGATAGCACGGGTCTACACTCTCTTAACTTTAACTTTCTCATATGCTATGTACTCATCAGCCAACTCCAGTCTGACCTGTAAGTTTATCACTCCTCTATGGCTGCTTTTATCAAGGTCACCATGACTTCTGTGTTACCAAATCCAGTGGTCTCTCTGACCTCAGCTTTCTGCAGTCACCAGCACAGATGACCAGTTCTGCTCTTTTGAAATGTCCCTCCTTGGTTCTCCACCTCCACCAGTGGCTTGTCCTTCCCAGTCTTCTTTGCTGCCTTGTCTCCTGTACTGGTTTTCTAAATGCTGGAGTTTTTCCAGCCCTTGCTCTGGGCCCTCTTCTATATCAGTCAATTTAAAAAAGAAACAAAAACAAATAAATGTAAACATAAATCAGATCATGTCACTCCATTTGGCATCTCTTTGCACTTTGATTAAAATCTAAATTCCTTTTTATGACCTGTAAGGCTATAGTAGGCAGAATAATGGCCCCCCAAAGATGTCCATGTCCTAATTCCTGGAACCAGTGAATATGTTTACCTAAAGTGGCAAAAGGTACTTTACAGATGATATTAGATTAGAAAAAAAATTTTTTCCTTGGAACCACAGTGTTTTATTATGAAAATAGAATAAAAACTAAAACAAAATGATCCTTTCTAATTTAATGAAAAATTTGTTATTTTTTATTATTTTCTGTGCATGAGTTATGTGCAACTTTTGAAAAATAGTTCTCGCGGCACCCAAGGTGAAGAGACCTGTGAGTTACATATGCTTGAAGAGGTCCCAGGCTCAAAACTAGCATGAGTTAAATACAACTCACATGGCAGTTTATGTGTTCAGGATCCTGAGATGGGGAGATTACCCTGGATTACCTGGGTAGGAGCAATGTAATCATAAGGTTCCTATAAGGGAAAGAGGGAGGCATGGTAGGGTCAGAGTCAGAGTAGAGCTACACTGCTGGCTTCGAAGGTGGAGGTAGGAGCCACAAGCCAAGGAATGCTGGCAACCTCTAGAAGCTGGATAAGGTAAGGGAACAGACTCCTCTAGAGCTTCCAAAAGGAAAGCAGCCCTGCCAAATCTGGATTTTAGTCCAGTGAAACCCATTTCAGACTTCTGACCTCCAGAATTATAAAATAAGTTGTTTTAAGCCATTAAATTTTTGGTAACTTGTTACAGCAGCAATAGGAAACTAATACAAGGGCCCTTCATGATCTGGCCACACCCAACTCCAACCTCACATTACTGTTGTCCCCTCACTCACTGTGCTTTAGTCACTGTAGCCAAGTACTTTCCTGCCTCGGGGGCTTTGCAATTGCTGTTCCCTCTGCTAGGAACACTCCTCCCCAGCTCTCACTTCCCCAGCTCTTAACATGTCTGACTCCTTCAGATCTCAGCTGAAATGTCACCTCCACAGAGAAGGCCTCCCTGACCAGCCTCTCAAGAGTAGACACCCCTCTTTCACCCCCATTCTATCATGTCCCTGTTTATTTCTCTCCTAACACTTACCACATCTGGAGTGATCATGTTCATTTTGGTCTTACGGCTTTCTTGCTCATTACATGTCTCCCCTCTCCAAATTTTCAGCTTCTCAACAGTGGGAACCTTGCTGTCTTGTTCACTGTGTGTTCCTGGCTCCCAAAAGAGTGCCTGGCACATAGTAGGTGCTTAAGAGATGTTTGCTATATGAATGAATGTGCATTAGTCTGATTAAAGATTAATGTTCTAGTTCCAGAGGTGTGGCTAGAGGTAGATTCTTTTTCTTAGATGAAAGGAGGTTTGAAACCTAGACAGAGATTCACAAAGTATATAAAGCACAGCAGTTTTTTAATGTCATCATTCATTCTTCCAAGACCCAGTGGAGAAGAAAGGGGAAAATCCCAAGCCAAAATTGCCAAGTGAAGGGTTGTAGTGTCTCACCAGCTGAAGAAGAGGAGGGTAAGTAGAGCCAAAGCTGCCTTATATCCAAGGTACCATTTATCTGAACACTGTAGATGCAGTGTTAACACTTTTCCTGTTGCTGCTATGGGTCAGCATGTTTACGATCATATTCTAGGGTCCAGTCTCCCTTTGACATCCACAGAGTGAGCTGGTACATCCAGGAATTATTCTTTGACAAGGATGTTGGGCAGAGCAACCAAATCCTGCAGGGAACCATGTTATATTCACTCCACTGGCTTTAATATAACAATGTGGAAACCAACCAGAGATAGCCTTTTGAAAATTACTTGTATTTATTATAGAATTATTTGATATAATCAAGGATTACCCAATATAATAGTATCTTATCCACTTAGGATAAGCCTTCCTATTAATACATCAGCCACACACATATTCCTTTGGGGTGGGCAAAAGGCCACAGTAGCTTAACCTCTAGGTGGTTGACTGTGATAGTCCATTAGTCACCTTCTTGGTATGAATGATCCTTCTTTTTCTCCTCAGCCACTGACAATTTGGTCACTGTGGATTGGATCTGGCATGTTTCCCCACCTAGAGACTGACTCTCAAAGCATTTGGAGAGTGAGGGACAGCAGGCACTGTTGCTGTGGCAGCAAGTGGCATCGGGATCAGGATTCTTATTATGAGGACCTCTCTTTCTGTGTGTATTAAATTTCCCAGGGATGCCATACTAAATTACAACAAGTGGTCAGGTGCAGTGGCTCATGTCTGTAATCCCAGCACTTTGGGAGGCCGAGGCAGGAGGATTGCTTGAGCCCAGGTGTTTGAGACCAGCCTGGGCCACATACTGAGACCCCATCTCTAAAAAAAATTTTTAAATTAGCCGGGTGTGGTGGCACATGCCAGTAGTCCCGGCTAATCAGGAGGCTGAGCCAGGAAGATCACTTGACCTGGGAATTGGCATTTGTAGTGAGCTATGGTCACACCACTGCACTCTAGCCTAGGCAACAGAGCAAGACCCTATCTCCAAAAAAAAAAAAGAGTCCCATAAATGCCCATGGCACATAGTCTCAACAAGCCAGGAAGAGACATAACTCCATCCATTGCATCTTTGTTGTAACTGTTCCATGATGTACCTCTTCAGCTTACTATGCTATGCTCAGTGTCTATGAGCATTTGTGATATTCTCTCTAATGTCTGTTCTGTTTTCTCTTCTTCCTAATGGCCTGCAGATCCTTCGATGATGTTATAAATCTCCATCTTTTAGTTTACTTGTTTCCCTCTAGGAAGGTGGTATTCCTGTTGGATCTACTCTTAGTAGATGCCTATGAGATGACGTTTTAAGTGTAGGCTGAGGCCCACAGGGTCCATGTCTGGTGTTCTGTTGTTACCAATATTTCTCTGAGGGGGTCATTTTCTGCACTCAGTATCCCTTGATTGAGATTAGTTGATCTCAGCCAGGCCATCCGAGGTGTCACGTGGCTTTCTTTCCTTTCATGTGAAACTGGACCACTGCTCTCCTTTTCATGACAGTTGTAGTTGGGCTGATAGGATGTATTTTAGTTATTGTAACATGTCCATGGATCTGTATCCAATTGTAGTTTGATCCAGATGGGATGTTCATCCCTTTGGCAATCAGGTTGTGAAGTCAACCTGTTGGGTTATGGTCAGTCTATTTACAGGAAAGATGGGTACATAGTGTCAGATGATTTGGATGATAATATTAAAGCCGTGGAGGGTTGTCATTGTAAGTCTTTTTTATTCTGAAAGAGATAACCTAAGGTTCTTGTATTTGTGCTCTCATTCCCCCATAATCTTCAAGTTTAATGTCTTTAAACATTATTGCACGAATTTTGGCTATTTAAATAGCTCTAAGGCGTCAGGAAGATAGCTGTTCCCTATGTAATTTAGACAGCTTGTTCAGTCAGAACATTGTTTCATTTTCCATTTGTTTCACCACTAGCCTGGCCCGGTAAAACTTTCTTTTGCTGTCTCTGCTGCTGTGGGATTATGAGGCATGGGGAAATTCTGTAAGATTGCTTTCCTAATGGCCTAGCCCCATTTCCTTACTGTAAAGTGTGTTCCTTGGTTTGATTCTGTGATTGGGGGGTTGAGGGGTTCCATAGGCACTAATTAAGTGTCTGTAGGTCTGGTATTGTGAATTTGGCATCTGTGTAAATCCCAGGCCTGAAGAAGTATTTGCCATAGGCATTTCCGTTTTCCGTTTGACTCTATTGTAGCTTCAGTGTAGTCTATCTAACGGATTTATCCTGGGATAGATTTTTGGGTTGTTTGCCAGGATTCAAGTGATAATAGAAAAGGTTGGCAGATTTGACAGTTTTTAGCATGTGCTGTTTAGGAATACCTTTCTCCCTGGATCATTACATTGATGAGTTTGTGCCCAAATGTCCATTTGTTTGGGGAACCCGTCAAGCTAGTATTTTTGTCAATTGAACATTTTTGATGTTATATTTCCGGTTAGTTTATTTACTTCCTAATTGTATTTTGCTTCTTAAGTTTTATGTTTCTGGTGCTGAGACATGTTCTCCTGATACGTGAGATTGTGAGACCTGGTGTATATTCTCCCCTATTGGTTTGTTCCACACCAGCTGTCTGTTTGTTAGACGCTTATTTGTTTCCTACTTTGAGCACCAAATTTTCAGGCAGGCCCTTAGCTACTGCCCATGGATCAGACCAGGCTGTCCTTTCTGTAAGTTATGACTTATTGGCAATTGTATTGATTTTAATTAATCATATTGGGCTGATTTGTCTGTATTTCCACCTGCCAGGGTTTCCCCTATGATTGGATTTAGGGCTGCTACTTTCTACTTGATCCCTACAGTATAAGTGAAGTAATACCATCCGTGAACCATGCGTATCAGCTGCGCCCCAGTGCCAGCTCAGACCAAGCAGAGGCTGCTGTCTTCAGGGGTGGTAGTCAAGGTGTTCCCTTGCTCTCTCTGCTCATGGAGCAGGTCTAACAACAGCTAAGACACTACCTCCTCATGTACCTTTGAGGTACCATTGAGATCCGGCTTTGTTCTTTCCATTACATACTGTTCCATTCCAGGTGGGTAATACTTTGGACTATACCTTTGTTCAGTTAGAACCCAGTCTAGCTCGTGCTAGGATGGGTAACTTGGTTCTTATTTTGGGGATACCAACAGTCATCCCTCTGCATCCTGTAATGCAGGAAATGTAGCTAGTGCCCTTTTTCTCTATTGAGCTAGTTTTCTGTATCAGAAATTTCTTTGTCCAGTAGGCTGAAATGATACTATGCCTGATCTTCAAAGTCTAACTCTGGGTGACCAATCAGCATGCCCATGAGTCATTGAAATCTCTGTTTATTAGTGTAGGTGCTCAGGCTAAGTAGGATGTCATGCCACCGTCTTTAGTTCATCTAAGGATGTCTGTTGTCTGATCTTCAAGGAAAGTCTTGGATTTTTTCCCTAGTGATTTGATATATCGCAAAAGAATATTTAACATGGAATATGTTTTTTCTGATAGCCAAATGACCCTATCATTTGGGGTCCTATAATTTGACCTATCATATGAGCTTTTTTTTTTTTTTAATCCTAGGGTATGTCCTTTATCTGTTCATTAATTCGTTCTGGTATTGTGTTCCCTCTAATGATCAAATTTTCCCTAAAAACTTACCCAAGGTACTCCAGTTTATAATTTCATGGTGGGTAACTGTCCATCCTCTTAATTCTAAACATTTAGTGATTTTACCTGTCCAAGCTATTGTATATACTCTGTTCCTCTAATCATGATATCATCTATGAAATAATGTGTAGGGGAATTTAACATTCTCAAATGGCTGCAAGTACTGTGCAGTTTATAATTCCCTGGAATAGCTTCTGAAATATACATTGTTTTCCTTTCCAAGTAAGTGCAAATTAGGTGTAGTGATCTTATGATCTGGAGGTATTGGTATTACCAAGAAAACCCATATTACTGGGGTCTATGGTAGACATGTATTTTCTTGGATATGTAGAGATCTTTTCTGTGATTTTTAATGTGTTAGATAAGAGCTCACTATATTTTATTTTTATTTTTATGTTTTTAGAGACTGGGTCTCACTCTGTTGCCCAGGCTGGAGTGCAATGGCGCAATCATACCTCACTGCAGACTCGAACTCCTGGGCTCAAGTTATCCTCCTGCCTTAGCCTCCTGAGTAGCTAGGATTACAGGTGCGTGCCACCACACCCAGCTAATTTTCAAAATTTTTTCTTTTTTTTTTCTTTTTTTTTTGGAGATAAGGCCTCACTCTGTTGCCCAGGCTGGAGTGGTACCGTCATAGCTCACTGCAACCTCAAACTCCTGGGCTCAAGTGATCCTCCCACCTTGACCTCCCAAGTAGCTGGGACTGTAGGCATGAGCCACCATGCCCAGCCTAATTTTTAGAATTTTTTGTAGAGATGGGGTCTGTGTTGCCTACAGATTATGTTTTATTTTTATTTCTCTTGTCTATTGTCAATCACCATTTTCCTTCTAGCCACACCAGTGACTTGTAGGGACTTAGATTTGCTTAATTATGCCTTTTTTCCCCCTAATTTAGTAAAGATGACTGTGATCTCGTTGTTTCATCCATGAATTTTGTACTGTGGGGGGTAATTACCAACCTCTGCCAATAAATATATGAGTAACAGAAAGAAAGAACTGTCTCACCATGTGACTTGATATTGAGAAACCTTGCTTAACATTGTTGTCATGGAAAGAACATGAATTTGGAAGTCAGACAGGCCCTGAGTTCAAATTCTGGTCTGTCCCTTCCACTGTGGATTGAACCTAAACACCATACTTGGCCAGTGTGGGATGTGAGTCCAATGTGACCAGAGCGGGGGCGCTTTCTCAGGTTGCTAAATAAAAGCAGACAACGGCAGGCTCTCCCAAGCCTTCTAGGCTTTGTTTGTGCTTCTCCTTACCTTGCTAGCTTCTATTCAGACTTCAGATTTCAGCTTAGACAATTCCTCCTGCTTCCCCACTTCCTAGTTATAGTATATAACATCTTTGTGCCTCAGTTACTTCATCTGTAAAATGGAGATGATAGTAGTACTTACCTCATGGGGCTATTGTGAAGAATAAATGAGCCAACCCATGAATACGATCCCTACCAAATAGTAAGCACTCAATAAATTATGATTAACTTATCATTGATAATATTTTTGTTAGTATTAATATTATTATTTACTAATTGTATTAATACTTGTTCATTTTATTATTTTCTGGCTTCTCTGCTCCAGAGCAGCTGGGTCCCTCTCTGTTCCCACAGCTGGCTCTTATAATGCTGGATTGTACTTTTGCTTTGCTTGTCTGCCAGGCTCTGACCTGCTTAAAGGCAGAGGTGTGTCCTTTGTCACTGTACCCCAGCTCCGAGTGGAGGACCAGGTACTTTAGGACTCAAGATCAAAGTGGGATGACATAATAGAAAGGGAACGGGGTCTGGTGCCACACAAAAGTGGTCAGTCCTAACTCTGCCTCCCACTTCCTGGGCTATCTGGAACAAGTCCCTCATCTCTCTGGACTTTGGCTTCTTCATGTATATAAGAGATGATGATTATACTTGCCTCATGGCTTTTCTGGAGTGAGGGTATCCAAAGCCCCAGGCTTGGAATTGGTGCTGCTGAATAATTATTTATTAGTATCGTGTGTGTGTGGCATGCAAGAATGTGACCAAAGAGATGTGACGTTATCAATGCAAAGGATCAGCCCATATTCCGAGACTCAAAGAGCCCTTAAGAGGTGAACCCATCTTGCCGTCCTAGTTCAGAGAACGATAAAGGTGCATCAGTGGGCGGGGCAGTTGTCCTTCTCTTCAGTGACCAGAACACAGAGTGAGGAGACCGAGGCCTGAGGGCCGAGATGCTGATGGCTTGGCTTCTTGATAGAGCTGCCTCCATCCTGGGCCTCTAAGCCGGGAGGCGTCCGGCAGCTTCCCAGCGGCTGTTTCTGGGATGCACGGCCACATTCCTCATCCTCGTGTTGGCTTAGACTGCCCCTAGGGGGCGCTCTCCTCCAGAACCGTGGGTGCCAGTCGACAGGAGAGGACCAAGCCCTTTTTCTCCTATGCTCGCTCCCGTGGCAGTCCCAGCCCATCTCCTAGCTTTGCATACCATCCGTGTAGAGGCCACTCCCCAAATTATATCCCCAGTCCACACTACACCCCTGAACTCTAGACTAGGAGATCCAACTGCCACTTGCACTGTCTCTCCACTGGGTTGTCCACTAGGCATCTCAACCTGGATGTGTCCAGAGCTGAGCTCCTCATTCTCCCCTGCTCTCTCACCTGCTCCTCCCAGTCCTCCCTGTCCCTGTTATGCAGCCACGGCCTTCCAGATGACTAGATCGAGACCCTGCGTGACGCCTCCCTTTCCTTCACACCCCAAGTCCAACCCCTCAGCAAATCCTATCGGCTATACCTTCAAAATATGTCCAGAATCTGACCACTTCTTGCTACCCTGGTCTAGGCCACCATCATTTCTAGACTTATTACTCCTGTCGACTGGTCTCCTATCTGGTCCTGCAGCATCTAGCCTTACCCAGTGGTTCTCCTCCCAGTTGGAGAAAAAGCCCAAGTCCTTACAATGAATTCTGGGGCTTTATATGACCTGACTCTTACCTTCCCACTCTCCCCATTGCTGCAATTACTCCACACTGCTGTTGCTTGTGCCAGGCACACTCCTGCCTCAGGACCTTTGCACTTGCTATTTCCTCTGCCTAGAATGTTCTTTCTCCAAAACACTGTATGACTGTCTACCTCACTTCTATCAGGTCTTTACTCAAAAGACCCCTCTCAGTAAGACCTTCCCTGGCTATCCCATCAAAATTTCAACACCCCCCTGAGATGTCATGTCTGCCAACCTTGCTCAATGTTTTCCTTCACAGTATTTATCACTGTCCAACATATCCTACATTTTACTCGTTTATCCCCCACTGGAATGTAAGTTCTACAAGGTTAGAGATTTTGTTTATTTCCTTCCCTGAAGTTTCTTCGGTGCCTAAAACAGAGGTTAGTGATATTTTAAAAATGAATTTACATGTTTTTTCTAATTTAATCTTCCCAATAAGATACTTTTAGTATCATTCCCATTTTGCAGATGAGAAAACTGAGGCACAGAGAGGTTAGGTCATTTGCCCAAGGGTCATAGAGCTGAGAAGTGTGGCTCGGGGGAATACTCTATCCCTCTTACTTTACCACACTTATTTATTACAATTCCCTGCACTCAGATTTTTCATCGTTTAAATGAAGCTCATAAGAGTGCTCTCTTTGCAGGGCCATTGTGACATATTGTGACAATTGTGTGTGACAAAGCATGTGACAAGCTTACAGCCAGTGCCTGGCACATTGTAATCACTCAAGAAGTAGCCACTAGAAATATGAAAGGATGTACATGGTGTTTATCCCTAGTAATGAAAGGTAGGGACATTTCAGGCACAGAGCCTGGTCAAGGGGCCAGGAAGTTACTATTATTGTTAATATCATTGTCATTCCCATCCACTTTTCTGTGCAGCATGATTTTGCCACACCAACCTGTTCCCAGAATGAGCTCCTCTGTGACTCTGACATGTGCTGGGTCCTTTGCTTGGAATGCATTTAGTACAATTTCTGTATGGAAACTTCTATGCATGCTTCAGGGCCCAACTCAAAAATATCCTCCCCTGGGAAGCCTTTCCTGACTTCCCCAGGTGCTTCATGCTCCTGTTACAGTTGCAATTTAGGGTTGCAATTTATTTAATGACTTTTTTTTGTTTGTTCAATCTGAAGACCCTACCAGGCTGTGAGCTCCCTAAGGAACAGGTTTTGTGGGTCCTGAAGCATAAGTAATTTGGGGTCTTTCTTTACAAATATGAAATTATGAACACAAAATCAGGTTTGAAAGTGAATGTTTATTTCAAATGAGAAAAAATATCACAACAAATTTGGAAGTTTAAAAAACTGACAAATACTACAAACAATATAAAATCCACAATAATTACTAAATTTTATTAATTAACTGCTTAACACTTTCCTATAGTACTTTTTTCCCCTTTTTTGGCTGCACACTTTTTTTTTTTAATTTTTTTTTTTTTAGAGGCGGGGGTCTTGTTCTTGCTCAGGCTGGTCTTGAACTCCTGAACTCAAGCGATCCTCCCGCCTCAGCCTCCCAGAGTGCTAGGATTACAGGCATGAGCCACAGCACCCAGCTGGCTGCACACTTTTTGATCACTTATGTGACAACAACTGTATGACATTTTCTATAGCATGACTAGAAAGATAATTCAGTCTTTCCTCTGGCATGATTGATCAAAATTAGTTTTTTATTAGTGATAGTTTAGAATTTTTTTCCTTCAGCTTTGCAATTAATTATTAGTAAAGTTATTTACCCTCTTGAAGATTGTTGTTAAATTTGGGATAACTTCTGTCAAATTTCTTACTTATGTGAGCTGTAATATTTGGAAGGATTTTCCACACACTATTTCTGGCTTCATACACTTCGAACCTTATTTCTCCTCCAATACCCTCAGACTCTCGGGCATCATATGATCTCTGATTCTGCACCTTCGTATCACAACACTGGGGAAGACAGCACAGTGGGCATTAGCCATTCTGGGGCACCTAGCAATAATATAACTACATCTGCAAGGGGCCAGAACCCCATAAATATATTCACTCCCAGTCCCAAAGTCAAGTTAACCTCCCCTTAGCCAGATTCCAAAATGCCTATGGTCACCTGATTAGAAGTAAGGAGTGAGGGAGGAGAGGTCAAGGGTCAAAGAGAAAGTGGTCTGAACTGACTGTGGTTAAAATTTCCTTTTCTTTTTTTTTTTAGAGACAGGGTCTTGCTCTATTGCTCAGGCTGGAGTGCAGTGGCACAATCATAGCTCACTGTAACTTCTGGGCTCAAGTGATCCTCCTGGCTCAGCCTCCTGAGTAGCTGGGACTATAGGTGTGTGCCACCATGCCTGGCTAATTGTTTTATTTTTTGCAGAGATAGGTCTCATTATGTTGCCCAAGCTGGTCTCAAACTCCTGGGCTCAAGTGATCCTCCCACCTTGGCCTCCCAAAGTGCTGGGATGATTACAGGCTTGAGCCATCTGGCCTGGCCCTAAAATTTCTTATGTTTGCAAAATTTTTAAAAATTGTGGTAAGAAACACATAACATAAAATGTACTATCTTAAATCATTTCTAAGTGTACAGTTCAGTAGTGTTAAGTATATTCACACTATTGTGCAACAGAGCTCTAGAACTTTTCATCTTGCAAAACTGAAAGTCTATGCCCATTCTTACTTTTGCAAATTTTATAAAAACATGTAATCCCATGCAAGGGATGAGTCCTAAAGCTTAAACTTCATGAGCTTCATGATAAACACCCTCCTGCTGAGGGCAGATTAGGGTCCTCTCGGAGTTCCCCAGGACCTAGCCTTGGCCATCATACACAGTAGGAAATCAAGGTCGCATCAAATGTCAGATCCAGAGGGGAGAACCATTAGGGAGTATACAGTCCTGAGGTTTTAACCTTCTCATGAGAAGTCCTGGGATTTTGAGGTGGTGTCTCATGGGCTACTGTTGGGGGCTGCTGTAGCTCCTCCCCTGCCCCACTTGAAACATAGAGCACCTCTGTTTAAATAATAATAATTAGGAAATTAATAGTCATCAAGTTGACATGCATTAGGCACTTTAATATATGAGAGACACTGTTCTAAGTGCCCCACCTGTATTAAGTTACTTAATCCTTACCATGTAACTATACTTGGAACTATCATTATCCCATTTTACAGAGGAAGATACTGAGGCTTGAAAAATTTCTGTTTTATATATTAAGGTTCCATGTAAGATAACTTTAAAAAAAATTGTTCTACTAATAACACGTTTTGAAAAAGCCTGAATTAGTCCAAGCTCTTTATTTCATACATGGGGAAGTAAAACCCAGAAAAAGGGAGGTCATTCACTCAATGCATACATTTATTTTTTCTTTATTTCCTGGATCCCTGCTCTGTGCTAGTCACAGTGCTATGGCCTAGGGGTTCAGAGGTCAACAAGACACTCATGGAACATAATTTTTTATATATATATATATATATATATATATATATATTTTTTTTTTTTTTTAGAGATAAGGTCTCACTCTGTCACCCAGGCTGGAGGGCAGTGGCATAATCATAGCTCACTGCAGCCTTGAACTCCCCGGCTCAAGGTATCCTCCTGCCTCAGCCTCCCAAATAGCTGGGACTCCAGGCACGAGCCAACGTGCCCAGCTGGAACATAATTCTAGTGGGAGCCAGTGGACAATATATACAAGAAGAAATCAATACGGGAAACAATCCCAGAGTGCTGAGATGGTAGACTTGGGGAGGGTGATTGAGTGACAAGGGGGCAGAGGCTAATCTAGATTGACAGGTGGTCAGAGAAGTATGGTCGGTGGAGGTGACATGTGAGCTGCACCCTGATGACCAGAAGAAGCCAGCCATGGGCCACTCTGGGAGGTGAGCACTCCAGGTACAGGGAACTGCAAGTGCAAAGGCCGCCAGGCAGGAATACTTTGTTAGTAATAGAGCAGACTCCAGGTCCAGTGCTCCTTCACCACTTGCTGCCTCTCTAGGCCCTCTGTAGGAGAGAGACGCCTTTGGTGTCCTGGACCTCCCTCAAGCTCAGTCCCTAAGGTGCCAACTTATTTAGGAAGGCAGCAGCTCTCTGAGGCTGTGGGTCCCCCTCCCAGGAGCCCTGTGTCTAAACCGGATCTGAGTTGCCTGGTTCCTGTTTGGCGGAGTAGAAGCGGACATCTCCCTGCCTTCTCTCTTCAGGCTCCAGCCCTGGCCCCAAATCTCTATGGCAACCCCTAGACACAATTCTGATCCAAAGGAGGAAGATCTGGAACCGGGAGCACAAAGATCATAGTGAAGAGACCAGAGGAGCTGGCGGACTTGCCACCCCTGCTGCTTGTGTCCTGCCAGTCTCCCACACCCCAGTCTCACCAGAGACCCCAAACTGAAGATTCTGTGGGTCTGCCCCATGGCTGGGCACAGCAGAGCCTGGATGGAGGCTGGTCTTCTGCAGCTACCCCAAAGGCTACTTCTCCTGGGGGCAGCTGCCCTGACCATGTCTGCTCTGGAGACAGGTGAGTATGAGGGGGCTTGGCTGGGGCACCCAGGAGCCTCGGGCCCCCACCACCCTTAAAGACTGTGTCTTCCTAATCAGCAGTCACCTTGATAGGCTGGGACCTTTGAGTTGGAGGAGGCTGGGAAACCCTCTGAAAGCCTGGAGCTCCAGGTCACCCAGAAGCAGGGGCCTGGCGGTGGGCAGCACAGCCCTCAGGTCTTACAGTGGGAAATACTGAGGGCTTTGGAGTCAGACAACCCCCTGCATTCACACACTCATCCTGCCACTTCCTACATTTGTACCCTTGAGATTATTATTTTAACTCTCTAAGTCTCAGTTTCTACAGCAGTAAAATGAGAGTAATAATAGGCTCGTGCCCCTTAAGGGACCATTATTATTGTGCATATAAGATGAGATAGACCATGCAAGACACTTAGGTGGTGCCTGGCACATAAAAGCTGCCCAATTCACTCACTTTGTAAACCCCACTGCTACCCCGTGTGTCTCCAGGGTGGGCTCTGGCTTTAGTGGGTCTGCACAGATATGGGAAAATGCCCCCACATCCTGAGCCCTGGTGAAGGATTTCTTCTCCAAAGACCCACATTCTGGCTGGTCCTCAAGCATACACTGGTGCCCCTACCTTGCCCAGAAAACCTACCTCCTCTACTTTCTCTGTCCTTACAAAAATCAGAGCTAGTTTGAGCACTTACACTTTATCTTATTTAATCCTCACAACAACCTTGTATCACTGAGGATATTTTGGGCTATAAGTAACAAATACCAAACTAAATGGGTCTTAAACCACAAGGACATTTATTATTTCATTTAAGAAGAGTGGCCACAAGTGATTCCAGAGATGGTTAATTCAGCAGCTCAACTACGTCAGTGTTTCTCTGTAATTCTCATGACCTCGCCCTCTTGAGATGGCTGCTGATGCTCCGGACATCCCATCCTCAGTCATAACCTTCAAAAGCAGGAAGAAAAGCAGGCTCCTCATCACACAGCTCTCCACACACCCATCTTTTTTTTTTTTTTTTTTTAAATCAGGGAGGAAAACCTTTCCTAGGAACTCCCAGCAGACCTCTTGTATAGTCTCATTGGCCTGAACCACTGGGCCACATACCAATCCCTAAACCTGGCAAATAAAATGAGGATTAGAAGGCTTGGTTCTTTCAGCAAGAAGAAACAGGGACTGGCTGTTGGGTGGGCAGACACCCAAATGTGTCTACTCCATCCTTGCATGAGATAGTAGTAGTAGCTGACACTTCTATAACGCTCGTTAAACGCCAGGCACTGTCCTAAGCCCTGTACACACACATGTCTACAGTACTTTATTTGCAATTCTAAAATACAAAGAGCTCTGAAAACCAAGATTTGTTCTTAGCTAATTTATTGGTAACGCTTGACCTGAACTGGCAGGAGACTGTTTATTGTCTTTATTTATGCCACTTAGGGCAAATGTTCATACGATTGCTCTAGAGATTGTGTTTGATCTTGCAGAGCGTCCGTAGACTTCATTTGGGGCCGCAACATAATATGCTGTATATGCGAGGGCTGTCCCTAAAGTATCCAGCCATGTAATACCATTCTTATATTATCTTTCTAAAATCTGGAAAATTCTGAGACACATCCTAGGGCTTTTGAAGAGGATTGTAGATTTGAATTAAATTAAATTAAATCATTTAATCCTCATAAAAATTCTGAGATCACGTAATATCCTCTTTTACCGATAAGGAAACTGAGGCTCAGAGAGGGTGAGTGACTTGCTTGGGGTCGCACAGCAGGCTGGGAGGCAGAGACAGGTTTGGCTCCAAGGTCCATGCTTTTTGCTGCAGCCGACCTGGTGGCCCTGTGCGGGCAGACGTGGCAGGGGGACGGGCTGCTGCTGCGCTCGCACTCCGCGTCGCGCAGATTCTACTTCGTGGCTCCGGACACCGACTGCGGGCTCTGGGTGCAGGCGGCGGCCCCCGGCGACAGGATCCGCTTCCAGTTCCGCTTCTTCTTGGTCTACAGCCTGACCCCAGCGTCCTCGGCGCCCCCAGTGCCCAGCGCCTCCTCCCCGGCGCCGGCCCACCCGTGCTCCCGCGGCTCCTTCCTGCAGTTCTACGAGGGCCCGCCGGGGGCGCCCCGGGCCCTGGGGGCCCCTGTCTGTGGCCTGACCATCCCCGCCCCCGTGGCATCCTCTGGACCCTTCCTAGGCCTGCGCCTGGTCACGAGAGGCCGCCAGCCCCGCGTGGACTTCGTGGGCGAAGTCACCTCTTTCCGGCTGGGTGAGTTGAGGCTGAGGGCCAGGACGGGCCCCCATGCTGGGGCCACAGCGGGACTGGGTCACGGTGGGGCGCGGCACAGGGGCTGCTGCCGGCTGGGGAACCGCCGGGACATCGGGAGCGGGAAGTGGAGGGGCTGGGGCCTACCGAGTGGAGGAGGTGGTGATTGCTGGAGGCTCCCAGTAAGGGACAGACGTTCCAGACCCAAAGAGCCAACCCCATAAATCTGGCTTCCATGGATGTGTGCACCAGACTGCCCCATCAGCCCCTGGTGCACACACACGTGCACACCTCACACTGACAACAGGCTCACACACCTTGTACCCACATCCACCCCACAGTCACATGCCTCTCACACACGGCACACTCCACTTCACACACTCACATACGACTGACGCACTCTCACGTTCGCAAGGGCTCCTCTGTCCCAGGTCAGCCCTTCAGATGTTTGCAGAGGGGCATGGTTAGGGCTCTGGTGACTGGAAGTAACAGAAACCCGCTTAGCAAGGAGAGGCACCTCTTGGAACTGAAATGAATCCTACTCGCTTATTAAGCATTGCCCTTGGCCCTTTGCCTGCCAGAGCTCATCTGTGCCTCACAGCAGCTCTGCTGGGGCAGTTTTCTTACCCTAGAATTTACAGATGGGGAAACACGCTCAGGGAGGTTAAGCGCCCAAGGCCTCCCTGCTCACAAGTAAAGCAGCCAGCAGGACTTTAATGCTAGTGTGTGTCCTTCAGCTGAAATGGAGTTCAAGGCTTTAGCCCCAGTAGGTTCCCCCAGGACTGGAGCCACTTGCTGGTGTCACAGCAGAGGCTGTCTCCAGTGATGGCAAGCAGATGAGGTGCCAAAGCTGAGAAGATTCCAAAACCATGGAGAAGCTTTACCGTGATCCCTGAAAAATATCCAGACTGGAGAATTAAACATGGGATTGTGAGCACTTTAAGGCAAGAACATGGGGGTGTCTGAGAGCCACCACAGGTTCACCAAGAACTAGACCCTGGCGTACCAGGCCCTGGACAGCCCTTTAGCACTGAGCTGGTCAGACAGCTTCCATTCCAGCCACTTTGTCTCTTTAGTCAAGTCCCACCTTTCTTCTTCCCTGGAATAGTTCACAGTCTGAATATTGGATGTTAGACTCTCTCTCTCCCCTATTAGAGTCTCTGGTTCGGGAATAAACTATATGAAATTTGTACCCTAAATCACTGGGGCCATAACTGATGGTGCCTGGGGTCCCCCTCTCTGGGTGCTGTAGGCTGTAGCATGCCAAGGTTCCTATTTTTCGCTTTCCAAACACTTTCACTAGCTGATTAGAAATCACCACCTCCCTTCCTCCTGTCCTTTCTCCCTCTCTCCTCTGCTGTGGCTTTGCCCTGCTGTGAGGTGCAACTGTCAGCTGGGGAGGCCAAGAATGTTGCAGCTACTCTGTGTTTAGCAGGGTTGGGCTCCAAAAAGAAGGTGGCAGAGTGGTGAAGCCCTCTCGCAACTCTGGCTTCCTTAAATCCTTTTGAACCAGGAGAGGTTCGTTGCGCATCCTCAGGCCACACGCAGCCTCAGTCACTCACACCTACAGGCACATCCTGCCTGGCTCACACTTATGACTCCCCCTTTGTCACCATGCTACTGTCTGTGTTTTCTCTCTCACAGACATTCACTCTTACACCTACACACCTTCTTTTATTTTTTTTAAGAGATGGAGTCTCACTCTGTTGCCCAGGCTGGAGTGCAGTGGAGCAAACATAGCTCACTGCAGCCTTGAACTTCTGGGCCCAAGCAATCTTCCGACCTCAGCCTCCTGAGTAGCTGGGACTACAGGTGTGCACCACCATACCCAGCTGATTTGTTAAAACATTTTTTTTAATTAAAAAAATTCTTTTTACAGATGAGGTCTTGCTATGTTGCCCAGGCTGGTCTCAAACTCCTGGGCTCAAGAGATCCTCCTGCCTCAGCCTCCCGAGTAGCTGGGATTACAGGTGCGCCTCATGGCACCTGGTCACCTGCACACCCTCTATATATTATTCACTTTCATTTGCAAATGACAGAAACCAAACTCAAGCTGGCTTAAGCCAAAGGAGAATCTGGGGGGAAACCTCCAATAACTGGAATATTAAGGTGTTTGTTCAGGTATAGCTGGATCTAGAAGTTCAAGTAATGTCACCTGGGATCTGTCTCTTGTTCTCTGTGTTTGCACTGTGTGGGTCTGATTGGCTCCCATCTCAGATAGCTCCTCTTTTTACTTGGCAGCCAGGTGACCCTGAAGCTCCAAGCTCATAATCACGCTTACCGCTCCCATCTTATGAAACAGAGCAAGCACCATAGCGAAAGTCCTGGTGAAAAAGCTGATTAGTTGTGTGGGTCATGTGTCCATTCCCATGGCCAGGATATGGAATGCCCTGATTGGCCAGGCCTGAGTCCCACGTCCACCTCTGAGCCATGGTGTGGGTCATTCCCACCTGAACTAGCTTTTGTCCACAGAATGGGACGCCAGGTGAGCCAACCTGTCTGCCACACCTGTGTGCTCAGTTGTACGGTTCTTCCACCTGGGTGTGTATTCATTCATTTAACCAACGTTGAGCACCTGCTATGTGCCAGGTGCTGCTCTAGGCTCTAGGGATACAACAATGAACAAGAGAAATCCCTGCGCTCTTGGAGCTGACATTCTGGTGGGGGAGACAAACCATAAACAAATAATCAAGTAAATCCGTGTCCTGCAGATGGTGGCAAGTGCTGCAGAGGAAGCCACGTCAGGGTAAGGAGGGTGGGAGAGCTGGGGTAGGGGTGGCATGCTGTCGTGCTGTCTTATGGGGAGGTTAGGGAAGGCCTACAGATAAGGGAACATCTGAGTGGCGATCTGAAGGGAGCAAGCGTGCAGTTTCCCAGGGAAGAGAGTTCCAGGCGGAGTTGATAGCAAGTGCAAAGCCAAGAGCAAGTGTTTGCTTGGAGTGTTTGCATTCACTGGGATACCATAGAGTGTGCTCACACACACATGTGCAGACACACTCAAACCCACTGTGTGCCACAGTGTTTAGGAGCATGGGCTCCGGGACCAGCCTGCCTGGGACTTAGATACAAGCTGTGTGGCCTTGGTCGGGTGACCTAACCTCCCTGTGCTTCAGTCTTCTTATCCCTAAAATGGAGCTATTAATAATAACAGTATTTACCCCACAGGGTTATTGTGAGGACTAAATGGGCCAGGATGTGAAGTGTTTAGAATCATGCCTGGCACAGAACAGGAACGTGGTAAATGTTAGTTGCCATCCTCCTCCTCCTCCTCCCCCCCCTTATGATAGGACCCTTCCTGCCCAGGAAACACTCATGCATGTTCTTGTCTGCATGCACATGATAACAGCTCTCTCCCACCCACACCTCCCACACTCTGTCACTATAGGGCTACACGTCCTGTTGTATCATTGGCTCAATCCAGGACCCTCATCTCAGGCTTCCCTTTTCCACCCCAGGACCTTGTGGTGCCTACTTCCGCTGTTGGAATGGCAGGTGCATCCCTCCAAGCCTGGTGTGTGACCACTGGGGCATGGACAACTGTGGCGACGGCAGTGACCAGAGCTCCTGGCCACCAGCTGACTGCGGAGGTCAGTGGTGGTTGAGGCCTGGGCCCTGCTGAACAGCCAGGAGGGAAGTCTGGCCCCCGGGCCCCTTCCCTGCAGCAGGGCCTCAGAGGGGAGGCAGGAGGCAGGGGCACAGCAGGAGGGAGGAAGGCAGCATGATGGTCAGAGTTAGAGCTAGAACAATGCTAGAGAGCATCTAATCCAGCTGTTTCCAAATGATGGTTTAGTAGTGGGAACTTCCTAAATGGGACCTGGCAGACGCCCAAGACATCGAAAGGGGAGCTCCTCTGCTTCACTGGACGTGGGGGGCCTCGGGCCCTGGCTGACTGATGTCTCTCTGAGGGTCCTGAGTGTCACCCTCGAGACATACTTTGAAAGCCATCAGTCTAGCCTGACTCCCACATTTTACAAATGGGGAAACTGAGGTCTAGAGAGAAGAAATGGTGGGGGAGCAGAATAGATTACCCAGGAATAATCTTCCTGGGTATCTAGAGATGTTCCACCCACCCACCTATCCCTAATCAGGAGTGCCTAGACAGGAGTGGGGTGGAGGCAGGGCTATCATATACAGTTGGACAGGTTATTCACTGCAAAAAAACACCTAGCTGGAGTGAAACCCAGTTTCTCAGGACCCTACACACTTACCTGCTCAAGCCACTTCTCAGCCTCCTTTGCAGTTCCTGGTTACTTCCCTGACACTCTGTGCTTTGCGCCACAAGGTCCAGTTCCAGTGTCCCCTTCTCCATCCAGGCTCATTCCCTTGGTGGTCTCATTTATAGAGTGTGGCTGGCTAGACTCGTCTCTGAGCTCTAGTCACAGAACCTCCTCCATGCTCAATGTCTCCATGTGGATGCGCAGGCAACATCTCTAACTGAACTTGCCCCAAACCGGACTTCTGATCCCCAGCCCTGCCCCCACTCGCTCCTGTCTGAGTGGCACCTTCACTTCCCAGTGGCTTAGGCCCCAAACTGTTGAGTCACTCTTTGCTCCTTTCTTTTTCTCAGCCCATCACCAAGCCAGCAACAAGTCCTCTGAAAGCTCTCCAGTCCCTGACCCTTCTCACACCTGCTCTGCTGTCACCTGGTCTGAGCTACCACCAGCTCTCATCCAGATTATTCTAACAACGCCTGAACTGGTGTCCTTCCTTCTGTCCTTTGCCCTTGAGAGCACAGTCTTCCCACAGAAGCCCAGAGCAGCCGCCTTTTTCTTCTTTCCTTTTAATAAACTTTACTTTTTAGGGCAGTTGTAGATTTACAAAACAATTGAAAAGATAGTACAGAAAATTCTCATACACCCAGCACTCAATTTCACTTGTTTATTTATTTATTTATTTATTTTTGAGACAGGGCCTCACTCTGTCACCCAGGGTGCAGTGCAGTGGCACGGTCATAGCTCACTGCAGCCTCAAACTCCTGGGCTCAAGTGATCCTCCTGCTTCAGCCTCCCAGATAGCTGGGACTACAGGTGTGCACCCCAACGCCCAGCTAATTTTTTTATTTAAAAAATTTTTTTGTAGAGACGAGGTCTCACTATGTTGTCCAGGCTGGTCTCAAACTCTTGGCTTCAAGCGATCCTCCTGCCTCGGCCTCCCAAAGTGCTGGGATAATAGGTGTGAGCCACCATGCCTGGCCTGGATCCTGGATTTAGTTTTTGTGTCTCCCCAGGCTCCACTTGGCTGTGGCAATTTCTCAGATTTCCTTGTTTCTGATGACCTTGACAGTTGGGAGCAGTGCTGCTCAGGTGTTTTGTAGGATGCCCCACTATTGGGATTTGTCTGATATTTTTCTCAGGTTATTGGAAGACCACACAGGGGAAAGTGCCACTTTCATCACATCATCTCCAAGGTACATACAACATGACTTACGGCTGTTGGTGTTGACTTTGACCACCTGGCTAAGGCCGTGTTTGTCAGGTTTGTCCACTGTTACTTTCTGCCTCCTCTTTCCATACTGTACTCCTTGGAAGTCACTATGTGCAGCCCACACTTGAGTGGGGAGTTATGAGTTATGCTTTCCTACCAAAGGAGCCTTTTAAAACATTAAAGCAGATTGTCACTCCTGTACTCAAACCCTCAGCTAACTCCTCATCTCAGAGAAAGCAAAGCCTCCCAGGGGCCCACAGGTCAGGCATGATCTAGCCCCGTCCCTTCTGGCCCCACCTCCTCCCACCCACCCTCAGCCCCTCTGCACTGGCCCCGTCATGGGACCTTCCACACCCCAGCCTTGTCCTGCCTTCTGGCCTGTGCACTAGCTATATCCTCTACCTGTTAGGCTTTTCTTCAGAGATCTGCATGCTCATTCCTTTGCCTCCTGGCAGGTCTCTGCCTAACTATCACTCTAAGTTCTTTCTGGACCCCTTTATATAAAAATGGCAAGCCCGTGTTCACCTACAGATGATGAATGGGTCAACAAAATGTGGTCTGTCCACCCAGTGGAATATTATTCAATTTTGAAAAGGAAGGAAATTCTGACACAAGTGACCACATGGATGAACCTTGAGGACATGCTAAGTGAAATAAGCCAGTCACCAAAGCACAAATACTGTATGATTCCACTTACATGAGGTACCTAGAGTAGCCAAGATCATAGACAGAAAGTAGAACCGTGGTCACCAGGGGCTGGGGAGTTATTGTTTAATGGATATGGAGTTTCAGTTTGGGAAGATAAAGTTCTGGAGATGGATGGGGGTGATGGTTGCACAACAATGTGAATGTACTTGGTGCTACCAAACTGTACACTTAAACATGGTTAAAATGGTAACTGCTATGTGTATTTTACCACAATAAAAAAATAGCAACCCTGCCCCAGCCAACATGCCCTGCCACCTTTCCGTGCTTAATTTCTCTCGATAGCACCTGTCTGCATTTGACATACATTTCACATACATATTTATGTATTTTGTGTCTCCCTACACTAAACAGCCTGTTCCATGAAGACATTTTTGTCTATTTTGCTCACTGTTTTCTCCCCCAATCGCTAGAACAGCATCTGAGGTGTAGGAGATGCTCAAGAAATACTAGTCAGATGAATGGAGGAATGAACCTGTCTGTGCCTCAGTTTCCTTATCTGTAAAATGGGGATGATAAACCTAACCTTTCAGAATTGTCATAAACTGTAAGTGAAACACTGTAGGTAAAGGGCCCAGCACAGAGCATGGTGCACAGGAAATGCTCAGTGCACGTACATCTTCTTCCTTGAGAAGTAGCTCCATTCATAAACCCCAGGCCCTGGAGCTAGACTGTGTGAGTTCAAGTCCTCCCTTGTCATTTCCAGCTGTGTGACCTTGGCAAGTGATTTAACCTCTCTGTAAAATGGAAATACTAGTAGTGACGAATTCAGAGAAGTCTTGTGAGGATTAAATGAAACACGGAAGTGCCCCGGAAAGGGCAGTTCTGTGTGTGTGTTCTGTTATTTCCCAATGCAGTTCCCTCTCTGGTGCCCAGCCAGACTGGAGGTACGGATGTTGGCACCTCCAAGCCCTCGACTCTCTTCCCGCCTCTTGGGTCTGCAGACCCCCTCTGGATTGCAGCTGAGCGGAGTCCCCCAGCAGGCAGGGACCCAGCACAACAGAATGCAACTTCGGAAGGTGGATGGCTCTTGGTTACAACCTGCTCCTACTCTTCCCCGCAAAATCACACTTGTCCCTCTCCAGGTGATGGGAATGGGGGCAGCAGGCCCAGGTTGAGGCCTGAGTGGACTCTCTCTTCCTGCAGGCCCCCAGCTCTGGGGGGTGGCAATGGCCTCCTCGCTGCTCCTGACCTCTGCCGGCCTCCTCATGGGCTTCCTCTGGTGCTGTTGCTCCCCTGGCCGGCTGGCCTGGCAACAACAACCTGGTGCCCATGACCTCTGCCTCAACTGCAGTGCAGCCTGCAGCACCTGCTACACATATCCTGGCCAGGTTGCCCCTGGGGGGCTGCAGCAGAGTGGACCAACCTTCCAGGATCAGGGAGGCCACCCCTAGAAAGGCTGCATGCATCAGAGGAAGAAGGCTCTGGGGTCAGATAGACCCTGAGTTCTAATCCCCAGTTGGCTGTGTGACCTTGGACAGGTCACCTAACTCTCTGAGACTCGTTTGCCCCTCTGGAAAATAGGATAATTCCTGCCTCACAGGGTCATTGAGGGCCACAGGAGGTAACCTGCACACAGTAAGCCCCACAGCTTGGGGTAGTGGCTGGCACTGGGCTGGACCAGGGATGGGCAGGACCTCCATGCCCAGGGCAGGGAGTGGGGGCCTCGCTAACCCAAGGCTGCCTGACTTCACTCCCAGACCTCACCTGCCCTGCTTTACCCTACCCTGACCCACCTGAAGGTTCCACCGAGTCAAGCCCTAGTCAAAGACACAGGAGACCCCTGGCGGGGATAGCACCGTTTATTAAGAAAAATCAAGACAAAGACCACAGGAGGGTCCCTTCTAGGACACGGAGGCCAGGCGTCCCAACCCCACAGTCTGGGAGCTGCTGGTAGGACGGCGCTTACCCCCAGCTGGGTCCTCAGGCTCCCACAGGTGGGGCAGGGCTGTCATATCCCTCCTAACCCTCCTAGTCTGAGTCCCAGCTCCCCCCACCCAAGGCATTAACTCTTCCTGACCACCAACAGCTCCCCCATGAGTCCCCTGGGCCTTCACTTCCAGATGAGTGGGGGATGTGGCCTGGTGTGGGCAGAGAGACCCTTCAGTGCTGGGCTCTGCTTATAGCAGCTCCTGTAGAGTTGGGGTGGGGTTTCCCTTGCAGCCCCTGAGGGAGGGGCCCTGGCTGTGTGTTGGCAGGAAGGGGGGTGGGAATGCAGGCCAAGAGGGTGTGGTGGGAGGGGTGAAGCTGCCAGGGGCAGGTGGCCCAACTGGCTGGGTTGGGGGCCTGGGACATGGGCTGATAGGGGTAGGGGGCTGCCTGCCAAGGGGTGAGCTGCCTTTTGCTCCACAGCTGGTACTAAACTGATTTCCCAACCCAGAGAGGGTGGGAAAGGCTCCTGCAATGCCCCCAGTTCCAGGTAGCTGGTGAGGCACAAGGTTGTGGGCTGAGGTTGGCTCTCACAGGTTGGCTCTCACTGCCCATGGGCTGCAGAAATGGGCAGCCCGGCACTAGCTTGGGGTGGGCTCCATCTGGGAGGGGGAGTGGGGGCAGTTCTGGGCCTATGCAGCTGCTGTGCCTGATCCCTAGTCCTGGTGGCCTTCTGAGGCACCCACTCCCATCCAACCTGCCCTGCCCATCAGCCTGTGGCTTTGCCCAGCTCTGTGTGTTGGGGGGTGGCGTGCCCACCTCCAGTCCAGCCCAGGGCAGTAGCAGCAAAGCGTGGCATTGCCTCAGTTTCTTACAAAAAATTCATAATAATAATATTAATAATAATATACTCGACATTGTTGGGCTGGGGCACTGCCCGGGAGTCCGTGTGGGGCAGGCAGGTGCCTACGAGGGGCAGGGGCGTGTGTTGGTCCCCGCATGGGCATGGTGCTGCAGGTCCAGGGGCTGTGGGGGTGGGGCACTGGGCCGGGCCGAGTGCAGCACCAGATTCTTGACACAGCCTGTGATGCCTGAGGAGAACCTGCCCCCTGTCAGCGTGGCCACGTTGGGGGCTCCGCCTGCAGGGAGGGGAGAGGAGGAAGCCTGTGGGCTCCAGAAGCCCAGGAGGTGAGGAAGGCCCTGCAGGAATGCCATTCCCTCCCCTTCCCTGGGGAGGGCCTCTGGGCCTGCACTGGGGCCCACGCCCAGGACTTACCAATGAAGATGCTGCCCTTGGCGTTGACTGCCACGTTGGGGCCTGGGGACTGGCCGCTGACCAGCTCCTCCCCGTCCACCTGGATGGAGCCTCTCTGGCCCTCTCTGCGGTGGAACTGGGTCAGGCCCTTTACCACAAATTCCCCCGTCCTCCCCCGCCCCACAAGAGAGTCCCATCCTTTTGGCACTGAGATTCCAGATGGAGAAGTCTGCTCCTGCTCCCTGAGCTTGCTCTTTCTCCCACTGCATGAGAGATCTGGCCCCACAAACGCAGCTTCTTCAGCCCCTTCACCCCAGGGTGCTTGTCCGCCCCCACGCCTGTGGAGTTCTGTCCGGCCTGGAAGACCGTGCCCTGGCTAGTGTGGTCTTGCCCTCCCCCAGCTTCAAGTTCTGTCTCCCCAGAGCCCCATGCCTGTCTCCCTGCCTGGGGAGGCATCCTGCCCCACTCCAGAACCCTGGGCCCGGCTGGTTCCCTTACCGCAGTGCTGTTACCCGGTGCCACTCGCCATCATTTATGGGGTCCTCAGAGACAAGGCGGGCCTCCCCGCTACCCAGCTCGTAGCTGCAGTCACATAAGCCCCAGAGGGTGTGAGCTGGGGCAGGTCTGGACCAGGGTGGGGCGCTGGAAGCCAGGGAAGGGAGGGGAGGGGCCGGGTGCTAGGACCCACCTGAAGACAAGGTACCCATCCTGAAGCCCGAGGCTGATGAAGTCCTTGCCTCGGCCGGCCTCTCCCACCTCCTGCCAGGGAAGTACAGGGTCTCTGGGGTCCCCAGCCTGCAGAGCTGAGGCCCCCTAAGGCCTGTAGCCTCTGCCTTCCTCTCTCCCCAGTGCCCTGGCCACCAGGAGACCAGCTTCCTGCCCCAGGAGCCCTGAGACCCCAGGCCGGATGCTCACACTCACCACGCCCTGCCAGAGCAGGAGGCCGCTGGCCGTGCTGGTCTGAACCTCCAGCTCAATGGTCTCGGGTACCTCGGGCAGGCTGCGGGGGAAGGGTGGGTGAGGGACAGAAGTCCTAGATTCTGGTCCTCCCCACTGGGCCCACAGGCTCTCCCAACACCCATCTCACCTTCTGGAGAAGATGCGGCCAGGGAGGGCCAGGAAGCCATCGTCATGGAAATAGGCTCCATACTGCCCAGGGGCATCTGCGGGAGAATGGGTGGGGGACACCTGCTCACCTGCATCAAGTGTCAGTCCTGAGAGTCAGTTTCCCTGACCCCCACCTCCACTCTAGCATGTACGACTACCAGGGGCTCTGACCCCAGACACCCAAGGGGGCTGGTGACGGAATTCAGGGGGCCTGTGAACTTGCACGGGAAACATTATAACTTTATTTCCACTCATTTCTCACTGAAATTTAGCAGTACCAGGACCTTGACTTTGTCACTAAGATTTGCTTATCACATTATAGTAGTTGCAAATATTTCAAAATATCATTTATACTTGTTATTGTTTTGAAGTTGCAGCAGCTATGAAAACCACCACTAGATCTTATTATTTAACATGTTAATAAAGAAGCACATATGTTACAAATTAGAAAACTTAAAAAATATTTTGATAACTTTATTTCAGTGTAATTAGTTTCCTTTGAAATCTCTGTATTTTATTTTATGCGGTCAATGGGATCCATGTCGAGTGACCAGCCATCCTGTTTGCCAAGTTCTGTCTGGCTTTAGCGCTGAAAATCCCACATCCCAAGAAACCCTTTAGTCCAGAGCAAACAGGGACAGTTGGTCACCTTGGTTCGTGGCAATAGACGGTTCAGAGCCTTTGTATTCTCTCCAGCGTCCAGGTGGGAAGACAGGCTCGGGTGAGTGGCTGGCCCAGGATGTGGGAAACCTGGACTGCAACCTGGGCCTGTCAGCTCCAGCGTCTGTACTGTGTGTGGCTCCACCATCCCCCCATCTCTCAAACCCACCCCACAGGCCAGCATGGACAGTAGGCCTGGCAGCTACAGGGGCAGGTCTGCCACCACCAAACGATGAGGATGACAGTTGACATTTACCAAGCACCTACTAGGTGCCTGTGTGGGGAGCTTCACCTCTAGCTACAAACATCATTTCATTTAACTGAATCCTTTTAACAACCCTACAAATTAATTAATGTGATATTAGCAAAAGCTAACATTCTGTACCCACTCTGTACCAGACATTGTTCTAGGCATTTAAAATACACTAAACAGGCTGGGTGCGGTGGCTCACGCCTGTGATCCTAGCACTCTGGGAGGCCGAGGCGGGAGGATCGCTTGAGCTCAGGAGTTGGAGACCAGCCTGAGCAAAGCCAGACCCTGTCTCTACTAAAAATAAAAAATTAGCTGGGCATTGTGGTACACCCCTGTAGTCCCAGCTACTTGGGAGGCTGAGGCAGGAGGAGCCCAGGAGTTGGAGGTTGCAGTGAGCTACGATGACACCACTGCATTCTACCCGGGGCAACAGAGTGAGACTCTGTCTCCAAAAAAAATAAAAAATTAAATAAAATACACTAAACAATTTTACTCTCACAGAAAATGTTATCCAAAGCCCTGTGGAAAGAGGTTATTCATCTCCATGTTATATGTGAGGAAACTAAGGCACAGAGAAGTTAAGTGACTCACACAAAGTCACACAGTAAGTGGCAGGGCTAAGATTTGAACCCAGGCAGGCTGGCTCCACAGTCCAGGCTCTCAACCATTATACCACTGCATCTCCTGTTATTTTAATAATAAGAAGAAAGGATGTGTCTGTAAAGGAGTTAGCACAGTGCCTGTAAATGTTCAATCAACATCCACTCTTTACTATTATCTTTGCTTTTATTTATTTTTAGAGATAGTGTCTCGCTCTGTCACTCAGGCTGGAGTGTAGTGGCCTGATCATAGCTCACTGCAACCTTGAACACCTGGGCTCAAGTGATCCTCCTGCCTCAGCTTCCCAAGTAGCTGGGACTACAGGTGCACACCACCACACCTGGGTAATTTTTTAATTTTAATTTTTGTACAGATGGGGTCTCTCTATGTTGCCCAGGCTGGTCTTGAACTCCTGGGCTCAAGCAATCCTCCTGCCTCAGCCTCCCAAAGTGTTGGAACTACAGGCGTGAGCCTCTGTGCCCAGCCTATCTTTGCTTTTAAACAGTGGAATCCTTAAGAATGAGGGTCCTGCCTTATTTGTCTTATATGTGCTGCTCCCAGGGCAAGGATGGCCACACAATAGATGTCTGTTGACTGAATGCATGAATACAGAGGAGGAAACTGAGGTCAGAGTGATTCCAAAGCCTGTCCAAGGTCACCGAGCCAGAAGTATGGGGCAGGATCCAGCTCTGTGTGGCTGTGCTGTTCTTTATTCTGCCTATCTGTGCCTAGCAAGCCCCTCAAATGGGCCTGTTTTGCTTAAAGGCCAGAATTGAGGGATAACTGGAAGGGGGTCTTAGAGACAGTAGCCAGGGAGGAGGCTTCTCTGACTGGCCACAAGTACGCACCGTTGCCCCCGCTGCCTTCAAGATGCCAGTCGGACTCTGCTGTGCCATGTCCAGAGCCTATGGGGAAGGGGGGGTGTCCAGTTGGTGGGCACAGACACCAATGGGTACCGTGTCCAGTCCCAGGGCCGCACGAGGGGAAGTGGAGTACCTTGTTGGCAGCGTGGGCCAGAGAAGCCAGGGAGGCAGAGGCAGCGGGTGCCCTGGCAGGTGCCCCCGTGCAGACAGGGCTCACGGAGCTGGCAGGGGTTCTCTTCATGCTCACAGAGGTCTCCTGCAGGCCAGGGTGAAGGTGAGTGGGTGGGTGGGCATGGGCTGCTGACCACCTGTGCCCTTCCCCACCAGTGCCCCAGGCAGGCTCTCCCACCTTTGAAGCCATCTCGACACAGGCACTGGAACTCGTACTCGCCAGCGGGCATGCACGTGGCACCGTGCTGGCAAGGCTGGCGCTCACAGGGGGAGCTGTCATAGCACTGCCCGACACCCTGGCTGCCCAGGAAGCTGTAGGTGAGGTCTAGCCGCTTGCCATTCACTGACACCTGTGGGCACAGGGACACTGAGGGACTAAAGGGGCATGGGAGGCAGAAGCCCACGTGTACCAGCAGAGAGAAGAATGCAGGATGAATGCAGGAAGGAAGCTGGGAGCCCACACTGGCACCTGAGTGGCAGCATGGGATTCTAAGCAGGGGAGGGAGGCTCGGAAATTGAGCACCTGCCCTGTGCCAGGAACGTCCATCTGTGCCGTCAATCCTCAGTCCCACCCTTCCAAGTAGGTGTTATCATCCCCATTTCACAGGGGAGGAAACTGAGGCTCAAAGGTAAAGTGTCTGGGCCTAGGGCTCTGGGCTAGCTGCAGACGGAGGGCCCCATTTGCCCCCCTCCCATCCACTTGTCCTCTGAAGGCTGCTCCTCACCTCGCCCACGCAGCCACGGAAGTGAGCGCTCACGTTGGTGGCCGGGGACAGTTGCACGGAGGGCTCCACGCCACCCAGGTAGAGGAGGGTATGCAGGTTGAGGCCCTGGCTCTTGCCGGGTGAGGAACGCAGCACGGGGTGTCCACCGTTCACCCGCAGGCTGCCGTCCTTGTTGAGGCGCTCAGCAGACACGCGGTGCCAGCGGCCCAGGGCCAGCGGCTCAGTGCTCCGCAGAATGGCCAGGCCTGGGGAGGATGCCAGGCAGCATTGGGAACGTGGGGCTCCCTGCCCTGCCCCACCACATACAGATGGGGAACTCCCTGCAGCCTTCTGGTATTCCACATGAGGAGCCCAAGGCTGAGAGAAGTCTAGGGACCTGCCTGAGTCATACACAGAGGGAAGAAATGTACAGGAAGGGGGGTCTGACTCCTGAATTTATTCCTCCCAGCCTCCCTGGGGCATGGAGAGCCAAGGAGAGCACAAAGCTTGGCATCTAGAGGCCCAGCTGCATTTGGTGCCTGGTGCTTACCTGACCCCAACTCGTAGCGGAACTCCAGGTGGCCGCCAGCCATTGCCAGGGACACGAAGTCCTCCACAGGCCCGCTCCGCCCCCCACTGAACAGCAGGATCCCGTCAGGCGCGAGTGGCTTGAACTCCACGTCCAGGCGTAGCTCGTGGTGTGTGTTGGTGAGTGAGGGCAGTGCCAAGTAGGAGCCAGAGCCCGACAGGGAGGGGGTGGTCACTGTCACACCTGCATCAGCCACAGCCCAGCCGGGGCAGTGGGGACACTGGTGTCCCGGGTGGGAACCAGCTACTCAGCCTTCCTCGGGGACCCCCGCCCGCCTCACTCTCCAGGCCCAGAGGCTCAGGGCCAGCTGGGCATTAGCTGTAGCCGCACGGGGGCCACTGCCTTGGCAGACCATGCTGGGAGGAGCTCCAATAAGACAGAGGTCCTCTTTGGGGCCCCTTGTGTAAGGGATTCAGGCTGGGCAGAAGTGCGGCCAGGTGACTTTGAGATCCTCTGGCTCAGGAATAACCTTATCATCTGTAGGGCCCATCATGGCCTCAGAGTGCCCTCCCCAGCTTCCCCAGCCATCACTGGGACCCTGGGGGTCTCAGGCCTGGCTCCACTTACCTTCCTCACACCTTATCCCTGAGCGGCCCAGGTGGCAGCGGCAGGTGTAGCCTCGACCGTCGGGCCGGTTCACGCAGGTGGCGTCAGGCCCACAGGCCTCTGGGGGGGCACACAGGCCAGTGAGGAGGACACTGAGGTATCTCAGGAGGGGTTGGGGCCCTGATGCCAAGGCCCTGCCCATTGCACCCCGGGGGCCTTGGCTAATTAGAGCCGGGCCAGCCCAGGAGGCTGAGAGGAGGGGATGGATCAGGGCCCAGGTGGAGCCTGAGGAGGCTGGGCAGGGCGATCGCAAGGGGAAGTGAATGAGTGGCTGTGTGTCTGTGGTGTTCCTGAAAGACTGTGCTGGGGTGACAGTGAGGGGTGAGGAGTACCTGAGTAGCAGGTAATGGGTGAGTACCTGGGTAATAAGCCAGGAAGGTGGCAGAGATCGGGGGCGTGTGTGGTGGCCACAGCGAGGGGCGTGGCAAGTACTTGGCTGGCAGTGTTGGAGGAGGGCAGGCAGTAGTGAGGGGGGTGGGCCCTGGGTAGCAGAGATCAGGGAAAAGTGTCTGGGAGGACTGGGAGGGACATAGGTTGGAGTGGTGGGGTGTGGACGTACCCCAGCAGTTGGGGTAGGGGTGGACACGAAAGGGCGGCAACAGCCAGAGAGGCCAGCACCAGGGGTGACAGGGGCAGGGGTGGGGGCACGTACCTGGATGGCAGTGCAGGGCCTGCGAGTGCTCACAGCGGCTCCCAGTGAAGCCAGCTGGGCAGATGCACACGTAGCTTCTGCTCTCCGAGTCATGGCACTGGCCCCCATTCTGCAAAGCAGCCCCCAGAAGTGAGGCTGAGAATACTCAGCCCCGCCCCCGTTCCCCCAGGGGACAGCCAGGGCTGAGGACAGTGGCTGGGGCAGCTGGGTGGTGTGTGCATGTGTGGGATCACCTGGCAGGGCCGGTCCCGACAGGTAGGGCAATGGGAGATGCCGTGTGCCGTGAGGTTGAGGTCGTGGAAGACAATCTCCTCGCCCTGGATGCGCAGCTCCCGGATGCAGCCTGGGGTGGGCAGGTGGGATGAGTGAGGGGCTGGGTGCCGGAGAGCCTGCCCAACCCTGCAGTGCCCTCCCAGGCTCCTGAGAGCTCTGCCCACCAGCAAGGTGAGGCTCGGCCCCGTCTGAGGGGGTGGGGGGGACATACCTATGAAGCCACTGCTCAGCCCCGCCTTGGGGATGGCGCCATAGTCGGGGTAGCCACCCAGGTAGAGCTCCTCATTCAGGTCCAGGCCCTGGAACTTGCCCTGGGGAGTGGGGAGGTCAGGAATGGCGACAGAGGCTGGGCAGGGCAGGACAGGGTTGGGGATGAGGCACAGGGTCAGGTCTCACCTGGGAAGTCCCGTTGACTGGGGTCAGGCTGCCCACAATCAGGGAGCCCTGGGTGAGGCTGCGCAGGAGGGTCACAGTGTGGAACTGGCCCAGGGCCAGAGGTGTGGGGTGGCGAATGGTGGCCATACCAGAGCCTGCGTCGAACCTGCTCCATGGGGTGGGCCCGGGCAGGAGAGAGTAGATACGGGGTTTGTAAGAAGGGCTGGGGTCCAGCCAGGCAGAGGGGCACCAGAGGACGGATGTCACCAGTTCCTGCATCCCGGTGCAGGGATGCCCCAGTTTCTGTCCCTGCCTTGTCCTCCCCTCATGACCTGCCCTCCACTTGCCCCGTCCCTGGCCAGGTTTTCTCTCCTCACATCCTTTCCCTGGGAACTTTTTCAGAGCACCCACAGGGCTCCCATCGCCCCCGGGCTCCAGGGCCCTGTGGCCTAGGACCTGGCCTCATGCTTCTCTGAGTACTCTCTCTCTGAGGTCACCTTGTTTCTTTTTTATGACTTGTCTTCCCCAACTAGAATATGCATTCCCACAATGGCTAGAACTTGATCTGTTTTGTTTATGTTTGTATTAGTGCCTGGCACAGAGTAGGTGTTCAGCAAATAACTGCTGAATGAATGAATGAAGGAAGGAAGGAAGGAAGGAATCCTGGCCTGCAGCAGTCCCACGTCTGAGGCTGCTCCCCACTCCCCCTGACGGGCACACTGTGCCCACTCCAGCAGATCGGGTGGTCGCCAAGGGCAATGACCACAGCTCCACCTCCCTCCAGGATCTCCCCAGGGTCGTGTGGCCTGTGTCCCGTCCCCCTGTAAAGGGGGAAGGCTGAGGGTCTCACCGGAACTCAGGCCTTCCGCCCACGAGGCCAAAGGAGATGAAGTCGGGCTGCCTGTTGGCCAGGTTGGTGGGGCTCCCTGGGATCCGCTTCTGCCCGTTGTACAGCAGCATCCCTGGGTGGGCACAGCTGTGTAAGGGGCTCCTGTCCAGCCCCAGGCTCCCCGTCCACCCCCGCCCTGGGAATGAGCCACGCTCTTCAGCCAGTCCAGTCTCGGACGGGTATCCCTCCCTGTGGCACACCTCGCACAGCCAGAGCCTTCTCGCTACCTTGGGTCGGGGCCCTAACAGAAGGGCCTTACTGTGCACGTGCTGCACACGCATGGAGGGTCTACCTCAAGAGGGGGAGGCAGGCAGACTCACCCGAGTAGAGGAGGAGGCCTGGACAGTGAAAGTCAGAGACGCAGAGAGATGAGAGAGAGACAGGAGGAAGGGGTGAGAGGTGGGAGGGAAAGGAGGGAGGAAGGAGGCGTGGAGATGGGGTGAGGAAGGTGGGACGGGAGGACTGGCTACGAGGCTTGAGTGGCAGAGACGGAGACACTGCAGAAGTGGGGACCGAGGAGCAAAGGCACAAGAGAGGGCCCAGGGCACAGGCCCCAAGGCCTGGGGACTCCTGCACAGTGAGGGCCGAGGGAGCTGGGCAGGGCTGGGGAGTGACCAGGGCTCATGCCAGGATGCCAGTTACTCCACGAGATCCCCCACTCCGGGCAGGCCCCCCTCAAACCATCTCTTCTGCTCACCATCGGCTGAGTCGGGCCGGAAGGTGACCTTGATCTCAAACTTCCTGTAGGCGTCCTTGATGGTGGGCAGCGGCAGGAAGGAGTGGGGTGTCTGCGTGAAGTAGGGCACCACCCGCTCTGCCAGCAGAGAGCACAGCTGGAGATGATGCCCGCTAGGGAGCAGGCAGGGAAGTACCAGTTCCTGGGGGGGTTGTCTTACCCGGCACCTGCAGATGGGCAAAGGCTTTGACCTTGCCCTGGCGGTTCGTGGCGGTGCAGACATAGGTGCCTGCATCCTGGGGTCGGACCGAGGGCAGCATCAGCATGTTGTTCTCCAGGCGGCTGTCGGGTGGCAGGTTGCCATCCAGCTGCAGACACACCAGCACTGAGGACTCACGGTGGCCCTGACCCTTGACCCACACCTCCATGGGGCCTGCCTCCCATCCCGGCCTCAGCACCCCCTTCAAACACTGAGCACTGACTCTTTGCCAAGCCTGTGCCAGGTCCTGGAGACACTGAGATGGTTTGGACCTGGTCCCAGCTGGCCCCCCAGGCAGGCTGGTTAGTCCCCTGGCCAGCATTTACCTTGCTCCAGGTGATGTCGGGAGTGGGGTAGCCCGAGGCCATGCAGGGGAAGACAGCTGCAGAACCAGCGGGCACACGGACCTCCGGGGGCATGGAAATCTGGGGCAAGGCTGAGAGGTGGGGAAGAGACATAGGCCATCAACGTGATGACAGCTGCCGTCTGTGTGCCCAGCCCATGCCCTGATTCATTTAATCCTCACACTACCCTTCGAAGGGAGATACTACGTCCCATTTTATAGATGAAGAAATTGTGGCTTAGAGGGGAGAAGCGGCTGCTCACTCCTGGTGGCACAGATGGAACCGGGTGGAGGCAGGGTTCAGGGCCAGGTCTATTTGCCTCCACAGCCCTGAGACTTCTTCAACACACCCAGGCAGAAAATTGTGCAGCCCTTTGGGGACTGAGAAAGGGCTACTAGGGCAGTCTGGGTGAGTACGTTTGGGAGCAAGTCATAGGCTTGGAGTAAAAAGGAACTGCCTTAAAGAAAACACAGTATTTGTGCCTGTCCTTCCTCTGTTGTCCTTGTCCCTCTCTATCATGTCTGCTTTGTGTGTATGTTATGTCTCTGCCATCAGACTGGGCTGCAGGTCTCCGCCATCAGAGCAGGCTCTCCCTGTAGGTGAGGACGACGTTTCTTTTTCCCTCTTGACGCCCCATGGCATAGCTACTGCCCTGTAGGTTCCAGCCTGCCCTGGGGGACACTCATTTTTATCTTCTAGTGCCACCACTGGTAATGAAACCTGCCCCTTAAAAACACACAATAGAAAATCCCTCAAGAGAGTAGAAAGGAGGAGGAAAGCAGGCAGGCAGGAGACAGCAACACGAGAAGCCCCTGCCCTGCTCGCCGGCCCCCCAGCAAAGGTCCTTGCGGCCTTCACCTTGCACGAGCAGCAGCACGTGGGATTGGGTGGTGCCGGCGGCATTGGTGGCAGTGCAGCGGTACTGTCCCGCGTCAGCCAGCTCCACGTGGGCGATCCTGACAACGCCTCCGCTCTGCACGATGCCAGGCCGCAGGCGCCCTCCGACTTTGCTCCACGTCACCTGAGGCTTGGGGTCACCCAGTGCCAGGCACTCGAACTCCACAGCATGGCCGACCACCACGGTCTGCACAGAGGTCCGGATGTTGATGAGCACCGAGGGCAGGGCTGGGGAGGTGGGAGGCAGAGGTCCAGCGAGATTAGCCACTCCAGGCCCGGCCCGAGGGAGGCCACAGACTCCCCAGGGAGAGGTGGACACTGGGGCCCCAGGCATTCGTTCATTTTGTCGTTCACTTTTTCATCCATTCGCTCATGAACACTCTTGCTTGCTCTTTTGCCTATGCATTTACTCACTCATGTGTCCACTCATTCATTCTTTAAAAAAAAATTTTTTTTTTGAGACACAGTCTCCCTCTGTCGACCTGGCTGGAGTGCAGTGGCACAATCACAGCTCACTGCAACCTCAAACCCTGGGCTCAAGCATCCTCCTGCCTCGGCCTCCTGAGTAGCTGGGACTACAGGCGCCACTGCGCCAGGCGCACACTGATCCGTTCTTCATTGGTTTGTCTGAGCACCCACCCGTTCCACCTATCTCGTTCTCCCCCTTGCAAGAGTCTACGAGCACCCTTACTCCATGCTAGACACAAACAAGGTAAAACAGAACAATCCTCTTTACTCTTACACATCTAGGAGGCTTCCCGGGGAACATGGTCTGAGCCCAGTGTCCCTCTCCCCTTCTCACCTCTGTCCCCTGCTCTTAGCAGAGGCCCGAAGCCACCCTCCTACCTTGGACCACCAGCTGTGCGCTGGCCTGGGCCTGCCCCCAAGGTCCATGGGCCTGGCAAACATATGTCCCTTGGCAGCTCTGGTCCAAGTTCTGGATTCTATAAAGAAAAAATAAGAAGACTCAGGGAGTAAAAACAATTGATGAAAATGCTTTGCAATTATGTGGGAGTTAAAAGTCAACATAGATTGGCACACAGTGTCAACTTCTAGGCTCCCAATAACCATGAGAGGCAGGCAGGGTGGGGCACCACACCCTCTAGAGCTCAAGATTGCGCTGTTACTAAGTAGCAGAGCTGAGATCTGGGGTCATTTGTGTATACCTGGCCCCAGAGCCTGTTTGCTCTCCTCCGATAATGACACAAATCTGGGCCGCTGTTCACTACGGACCTTCCATGCACCAAGCACCGCGCAAGTGCTTCAGATCTCATCTCAGCCTTGTATAACCCACTGTACAGCTGAGAAAACTGAGGCTCAGAAAGAGAAAGTGACTTGTCCAAGGATACTGCTCTGTGCTGAGCACCTAGGGCAAGTATTCTAACTCAGCCCCACTGTGAGCCTCAGGCTGGGGTGCCCAAGTCCAAGTCCAGTCCTGCCCCTGCTCTACTCACCGGAGCACCCCATCCTGCACACTGTGGCCAGGAGGCAGCTCACCCCCTTCCTTGAACCAACGGAGCTGGGTGCCCCGGTCACTGGGCACGGCACAGTGGAACTCAACACTGGCCCCAATGCTCTTGGTCTCCAGCTGAGGTGTGACCTGCACGGCGGGCGTGGATCCTGCCGGGACAGCAGTGGCAGGGAGAGAGCCGGAGGGGCCTGCGGGGACATGTACGAGGTTCTGCAGGTACGTGTGTGTGTGAAGTCCCTGGCGCCCTCCCCAGAGTCCCAGGAAACCCCCATCTCAACATTCAAGTGACGTTCTTCTCCTGGTAGCCTCTCTAGGCAGGGGAAAAAGGCCCTTCAGGGGCCTATTCATTCACGGCTCACTTGCTCAGTCACTCAGTCAACGTGGGGGAAAGAAGGCCTGTGGAGTGCTGGGCTCTGGTTGCACAGCTTCTGGCTTTCGGGTGCAGAGGGCAGTCCACGACAAGAGTAGGAGGGGCTCAGACATTTTAGGGAAGGACGGCAAAGGCTATTCTGGCTGCAGTCTAAAATAAGAAATCCAGGAACTTGGCCATGGTGAAGATGCCCACACGTGCAGGGGATGGGTGGCAGGGTGGGTGCGGACGCGTGTCTTTCCTATTTGCTAAGTGCCTCTTATGAGCCCTGGGATTGACATCCATGTACCTTTCTAACTCAGCCTATGTGGTCAGCATCATTCTCTCCATTTACAGATGTAGAAACTGAGGCTCAAAAAGGTTAAATGACTTGGCCAAGGTTGCACATCTAGCAAGTGACCAAGCCGTGCTTTCAACCCGGGTCTATCTGACTCCAGAGTCCAGGCTCTTGATCAATGGGCTACATGCTTTGCTGCTCATCTAGCTTTGTATCACGGATATAGGAGACCACGGAGATGCTGGATGCTCTCGGCACGCTGGGGTGGGCGCTGCCTGTCACTTACTCATTGTTGTCCCTGTCAAGCATTTACCCAGCCTGTTGTGGGCCCTGTGGTATATTAGCCCAGACCTGCTGAGGTGACCGGGTCAAAGCCCTGCCCTCAGTGTCCTCATTGTCTGGCAGGTGAGGCAGGCTGCTATTAATGTAAACATAATCGCTTCTTCTGGCAGGGCAAGGTCAGTGCCTAGGGAGGGGAGCAGCCAAGAGAGCCAGAAGAGTGGACAGCACAGCAATTGAGGGTCTTCCTGGAGAAGGCTAGCCTGCCTCAGGCCTTGGAGAACATGGGAGAGGAGGGTGCTCCAGGTGGGGTAATGGAGGGAGGCCTTTGCACCCAAGTGTGGGTCCCCAGGTACCCATGGCTGGGTCATCGAGGGCCTGGAGGAAAGCTGACCCCCTTGTACCCACCCTGAGCCAGGGCTGCTTACCTTGGACAAGCAGCTGGGCAAAGGCCTCAGCCAAGCCCACCCTGTTGGAGACCTGGCAGCGGTAGCGGCCTGAGTCCTCAGGGGCCACGTGCTCAAAGTGCAGCAGCTCATTCCTGGCAGTCGCCCTCCCAGGAAGGCTGCCACCCACACGGCTCCACTGGAAGGTGAGCGGGTGTGTCCCGTGAGCCAGGCACTGGAGCTGCACTGTCTCCCCTGCCTGCACCGAAGCTTGCTCTGGAACTGTGGTGGCATATGGTGGGCCTGCGTGGGAGGGACACAGAGGTCAGGGTGGGGAAGGGCAGAGGTCAGGATGGCAGCAGGTAGCTGGACAAAAGACCAGAGAAGCTGGATGACGAGCCCAAAGGATGGGGGGATTAAGAGAGCTAAGGTGCCAGGAGGGGCGTGGATGTTGGGCAAGGGCAGGCTCTGGGTCACTGAGGTGCATTTGGCCCTCTGGATGGGGTTCTGTCCACAGTAGAGCCCGGTGGGGGGGCTCAGACCTCCATGCAGGACACAGAGGGGAGCCCCAAAAGAGGGGGTGAGTGCCTTACTCTCCACGTGCAGGACGACGGTGGCCTCAGAGTGCCCGGCAGGGCTGGTGGCATTGCAGATGTACTGCCCTGAGTCCTGCTGGGCTACCCTCGGGATGATCAGTTTGTTGCCTTCCAGCTGGTGCTGCCAGGGCAGTGGGGAGCGCAGCTTGGACCAGTGGATGGTGGGTGCGGGGCTGCCTGTGGAGGAGAGTAGAAGATGGCAAAGGTCGCAGGGCTGCCCCAGGGGCAGTGGTGAGGAAGAGGCCTGGGTGATCCTGCCCCTCCATGGGGGCCACTAAGTGGACACCTCAGCTATCACTGGGAGATGCTAGCAGCAAAGTCAGCTGCTGTTCCCGGCCCCTGGGCATGACATCATCTCCAGATCTCATGTGTTTACAAATCAGGCCCCGGGGCACCCCTGCTCTGCCAGCCCTGTGCGCCAGCCCCTGGCCACACCTGTGGCTGAGCAGCGCAGGGTAGCCGTGTGTCCAGCCTCCACGGTCAGCTCAGCTTCTTCCACCTGGACCTGGGGAGCCCCTGGGGCCACGGTGCCTGTGTCTACGATCACCTCCACCCGCTTCTGTGCTGTGCCCAGTGCATTCTGAGCAAGGCACACGTAGGTGCCTGCATCTGATGGTTCAGCTGATGAAATCTGGGAGAAAGCAAGGGGGTTGGTTATGTGGTTACCAAGCGGGGACGCTGACACCGGCCCTCACTCTGGCTTCGTTTCCCCTCTGTCCTGTACCCTTCCCTTGGTTTTCAGCTCTCCCATCTGGCTGCTTGAGGGCTCATCTCATGACACCCACGAGTCCATCCTTCCACCCATTCTTTCTTCCTTCTTCCCTCTCATGTTCCAACCGACCCATCTTGCACCCATCCCACCTCCCTTCCTGTCTTCATGCACCACCCAGCTGCCCTCCCACCACTCTCTCCCCATACACCTGCTAGAGGCTGGGGCCTGGACTCGGCCTCAGACCCAGAGGTGAAACAGCCTGGCCTCACCTGCAACACTGTGTGGCTGTCCACGTGCCCATACATCCGCTGTTCCAGCTTGGCAGGGGTGCCGATCCGGGTCCAACGAGCAGAGGAGCGGGGCTCCCCAGCACTGACACACTCCAGGGTGATGGCCTTTCCCACTTTCACCCGCACGGGGCCCTCGGGGAGCACAGACACCGTAGGGGGCCCTGCCCGGAGGAATGACAAGCGCTGACACAAGTGCAGGGCCGGCCACGTGCACCATCACAACCCCCAGCTCAGTAACTGCTAGGTGGGCACCAGTCTCCCCACTGCTCTGAGGTGGAAACTGAGGCTTAGAGAGGGACAATGCCCAAGAGGAAGTCAGCGGCAGAGGAAGGATTTAAACCTGGAGGATCTGAGCTGAGAATCAGGAGGGCAGACCCCCCGCCTCATGGTGATGCCCCCTCACCATGCACACTGAGGTTCACGACACTCTGGGCCACACCGTAGGCATTGGAGGCCATGCAGCGGTAGGTGCCATGGTTGCTGGGCCGGGCGCCCACGATGGTGATGATGGAGCCATTGGGGCTGATGTGGACATTGTCTGTGGGGTTGCATTGGGGAGGGGAGGGTGAGTGAGGTTCACCTGGTCCTTCTCTTGCCTTGGTGCTGCCAGCTGGTTCCCCTCTGCCCCAAGCCCCTGGCCCCTCTGGCCTGGGTGTGCCCAGTTCACAGAGTCACAGATGGCAGAAGATAAAAAAGTCCTTGGAGACTCCTGGGTCCAGGCCCCTCACCATATGGATGTGGACACTGAGGCCCCAAGAGGGAAGGGCCTTCTCCAGGGTCACACAGTGAATTTGGTGTGTCCCTGGCCTTTTGCCCTGCCCTTGCACACCGTGGGGATAACCATCCCTCATGCCTGCCTCCAGCCCACCCAACCTCCTGGCTCACCCTCCAGGTCCTGGTTCCGGGTCTTCCACTCGAGGGTGATGGGGGCTGCGCCCTCGTGGATGAGGCACTTGAAGCTGGCATCCTGTCCCTGCTGCACGGTGCTGCTGGGCGGGTCGATGGAGATGACAGGGCTCCGGAGACCTGGGGGCGAGAGGGAAGAGGTCCGGGCTCAGAAGGGGGCCCTGCCTCAGCTCCACCAACACTCCTCCCTCGCCTCCGGGGCACCTGCCACACTCACGGTAGGAAGACCCCGCGCTGGGTGGGATGGTGACCGTGAAAGAGGCTTCCTGCTGAGGGCCTGAGCTGCCGGCCACGTGGCACATGTACTCTCCCGTGTCGGCTGGGGAGACGTGGTGGAGCCGCAGCTGGGAGCCGTGGGTCTGTAGGAGTGAGGAGGGATGGCCATCAAGCCAAAGCCCTAGGACAGGGAAAGTCCCCAAGCCCGGCTGTGCCAGTACCCAAGAGTTCTCCCATGGGTCTTGGGCATTCAGGGCTCCAGCTGGTGGGTGTGGAGGAAGCCCCATTCACAGAAGCCTAGTTAGAAATCCAACCCACTCACTTTATAGCAGGGAAACTGAGGCTCAAGAAATGGTTCAGCAGTGGAGGCAGGAGAAAAACCCAGGTCTCTTGATGCCCAAGCTGGTGAACTCTTCCCCCAAAAGTATTTTATCCCCTGTGGTCCCCAAGTGGGCTAGAGTTTGCACGAGGTTTGGGTGCAGGTTGAATCCTTGCCTGCCCTGGAATCCTCCCCATCCTGGCCCCTGTACCTGGTGCCGGGCAGGGAGGCTGCCCCCACGCTTGTACCACGTGACCTGGGCATGGGCCTGCCCAGGCACCACGCAGTTCAGATCCAGGGTCTGCCCTTCAGTCACGTGTGAGGAGGAGGCCTCAATGTGGATAGGCTGGGCCAGTCCTGGGGCTGTGGGCACAGGGGGTGGGTGAGAGGGGCCAAGCCACTGAGGATAAAGGCAGGGACTAAGGGTGGTGGCATTGAGGCCAATTGGTCCTCCTGGAGGCGCAGTGGCTTGACAGTGGCTGACAGGCTGTGCTCCATTCACCTAAGAAGGGTCTCCTTTCCCTGGGGACTAAGATGTCATCGTGAGACCCAGGGCTGGTTGCGGGGAGGAACCAAAGAACTGCCAGGGACTAGAGACACAGAAGCAGCTAGTTAGGTTTTGACCATCACCAGATTTGGGAACACCCAAGTTGGCTTGACCCTCAGCTGTAGAAAACCCCATCCCCAGGGCGGAGAGGAGAGCGGAGGAGCACGGCCAGGAGGGGCCCCTATGCCTGTGCCCTAGCACTGCCCACTGCTCCTTGTCACTCACCAGGAATGGGGCTTGGGCTGGAGGCCTCAATTGTGACCAGGACAGACGCCTCCAGAGTGCCTGAGCTTCCAGTCACTTGGCATGAGTACTCGCCAGAGTCGGCTGGGGACACCTGGTTCAGCCTCAGCAGGGGGCCGTGGACCTGGCCAAGGTGGGGGCGAGAGTGGGGAGGGTGGGCTGGGAGGCTGGTGGCCAAGGCCTTCAGATGCCCAAAGCCTCTGGGACCCCAGGACTGTCACCCACAGTCAAAGGTGACCACCTTTGACATTAGATATTGTGGAGTATTTATTATGACATTTTTCCCTGGTAGGAGGAAGTCAAGTGTCTTGAGTAAGAGGTGTCCTTTTCTATTTTGCACCAAGGTGCTGTGGGGCTGATGGTGGCCATGCTGTGCCCAGCCTGTTCTCATCTTCCTGACTCCAGCAATCTCCTGCTATAATTACCCCTGAACCCTGGCTGCTGGGGCCACTTTCCCTTCAGGGATGGGTTCAGACAGGACTCTGGGGGTGGGGAGGAGGGCTGCATCCTACTTTCTCCAGCTCCTTACCTGATGCCGGGTGGGGAGGCTGCCCCCACGCCTGTGCCACGTGACCTGGGCATGGGCCTGCCCGGGCACCACGCATTTCAGATCCAGGGTCTGCCCTTCGGCCACTCGAGAGGAGGAGGTCTCGATGCGGATGGGCGGGGCTCCGCCTCGGGCTGGGGCACGGGGAGAGGTGAGTGAGCTGGGACTCCTACCGCTGTGCCTGCAGCCCCTCCCCTGGGTGCCCAGATGTTCAGACCAGAGCCATCTGGGGAGTGGCTTCTCTCCTTTCCCATTCTAGAGGCTTGGAGCGGCTGGGCTAGCCTGCGGGTGGAGGTGCTTCACTGTCCTGGCCCTGCTCCCGGGCAATGGACCCATCATCTCCTCCTCTTCCCATGTTCCCAGCACCACTGGGGCCAGGGCTTGGGGGCAGACACCTCCACACAGTTCAGTAACGTTTGCTAAACTCGAATAGGGTGTGGCTAAAAACCCAGACTCGGGCTAGATTGCCTGGGTTCAAATCCCAGCTCTGCCACTTACTAGTTATGTGACCTTTGGGAAGTTACTTTACCTTTTTGTGTCTCAGTTTCCCCATTTGTAAAATGGAGAGAACAATCATACCTACCTTAAAGGGCTGTTGGGAGGATGAAATGAATTAATGTGTATAATTATAACAGGGCCCAGCATGTAGAAAGTGCTAGATCACTCTTATCACTCGGTAATCTGTGTACTACTATCATGATTTCTACTGTAGCGTGTGCCCCTGTGCTACTGATTACTGCACGTTTTCCTTTCAATTGATTCACTTTAAAAACCCTTAAATACTTAGCCCTATTATAGGCAATGATTTCCATGAAATAAGGAAAGGTCTGATGTGTTACATTTTTTCCCTAATATACTGCTATTACTAGTAAAGATGTTTACTGGGGCACAACTTAAAATCATCCTCCAATACCCCCAGAGGTACAGTTCCAGGCCGCAGGGAACTCAATGAATTGTCTCTGTAATGAGACAGTTGAGGACAAGGTCTCTACTACCCACTTCACAGATAGGGACAGTGACAAGCAGAGAGGTGAAGTCCCTGTGCAACATCTCTGAGCGCAGACAGAGGAGCTGGGACTCAAGCTGCAGATGCCAGACTCCAAAGCCAGTGCTCCCAGGTCCTCGAGAGGGGCAGGAACCACCCCATATGACCTGGCTCTTTGGTCCTGGGACCACGGGGGTGGCAGGAAGTGAAGTCTGGGGCCAGAGGGGCAATTTTCTCCAAGTGCCAAAAAGTATTTCCTTCCCCCAACCCCAATTCTGCTTCTGGTTTCCCTCCCTTTCTCCCTCCTCTGGCCTCCCAGACCTGCTGCAGGGACCCTCACCAGGAACGTGGACAGAGCTTGAGCCAGAGGCCTCAATGGTGACCAGGACCGAGGCCTCTAGGGGGCCAGAGCTGCCCACTACACGGCATACATACTCGCCCGAGTCGGCTGGGGATACCTGGTGCAGCCGCAGCCGTGAGCCGTGGGCCTGGATGGGGACAGGACAGAGGAGCAGAGTAAGGTGCCAACCTGGAATCTTTGAAGGCCTGGGGCCAGGGTCTAACCTCTGACCCACACCCCACAAGGGCTCTCAGGCCTTGTTCCTGGGCAGAGCTAGCCAGGGCCCCCACATCCAGCGGCCCTTCCACAATTTCCTGTCTGCCACATACCTGATGGTGACTGGGGAGGCTGCCCCCACGCTTGTGCCACGTGACCTGGGCATGGGCCTGCCCCGGCACCACGCAGTTCAGATCCAGGGTCTGCCCTTCGGCCACCTGTGATGACGACGACTCAATTCTGATGGGCATGGCACCGCCAGAGACTGGGGCACAGAAGTAGCAAGTCAGGGCTTAGCCATAGTCAGATTTGGGGACTGGGTTGGAGGGACATTCAGACACAGAAACCCATGCCCCAGGGTAACAACAAGAGTTAACACTCATTAAGCGCTTGCAGTATGCCGGGCATTGTTCTAAGCACTTTATATGTATTAACTCACTTAATCCTCACAAAATTCATAAACTTCCTGTGATGACAGAAATGTTCTTTTATCTGCCCTGGCCAAGACAGTGGCCACTAGCCACATGTGGCTACTGAGCACTTGAAATGTTAGAAACAGAATTTTAAAATTAATTTTCATGCTATAGGTGCCTTGTGCCACCGCGTGGGGATTGTAGCTCCATGAGGCTGCAGTGATTGAATCTGCAATTTCACTGATGAGGCAACTGAGGCTGGGAAGGGAAAGTAACTCTCTAAGACCCTCAGTGGTGCAGGTAGGACTTGTACCCAGGCATCTTTCTGGGCACAGTCAGTCCACCAGGTCTGAGGACTCTGACTCCACATCTCTTTCTCCCCAGGGAGCACTGTCACCTGTGTCTCCTTCGCCAGACTCACCAGAGGGGCTGCTGGTGCCGGGTGACACAGAGACCATGATAGAGGCCTCCAGGGCGTCGATGTTGTTGTTGGCCCGGCACACGTACTCGCCCGAGTCAGCCACAGACATTTGGTGTAACCGCAGGCGGGAGCCATGGGCCTGGGCGGGTGGGTGAAGATGGAGGGCAGAGGGAGTCAGGGGGCCCCGAGGTCACCAGTTGGCTCAGGCCTCCCCTGTCAGACCTGCTGAGGCTGCCTTCTGTCTACCCAGGGCCCAGTCTGAGGGGGCTTCCAGGGAACGAGAGAAGGGGCCATGGGCTGTCTCCACACTGCCCATCCCAGGAGACCAGGGTCCCGCCCCTACAGCCGTGGCTCCACACTGTACCTGGTGTCGGGAGGGAAGGCTGCCCCCACGCTTGTACCACGTGATAATAGCCTGGGGCTGTCCAGCCACCACACAGTTCAGATCCAAGGTCTGTCCTTCCACCACCATGGGAGATGAGGACTCAATCCTGATTGGTCGGACGACGCTGGGCACTGGGGATAGAGGGACAGCCCACACAGCCAGAGTCAGACAACCGTGACAGCGCTGAGGACCTCTCTGCCTCCCCCTCCTCCTGCTTGCCTGGACCCCTGCGCTCTCACCATGGGAGGAGCCACTGCCCTGGATGGTGACGATGAGAGAGGTCTCCTGGGAACCGGCACCATTACTGACATGACACACGTACTCGCCTGAGTCCGCAGGAGTCACTTGAGGGATCCGTAGCCGGGAGCCCACGATCTGGAGGCAGCAGGTGTCAGTGGGTGGGAGTGGTACCTCCATGTCTTGGCACTGCTGCTGCCCCGGGACTCTGGAGCCCCCCTGCCTTGCCACGTCTCTGGCCTGTCTCTGGGCCGGGATGGACAGAGCCTCTGGTCTTTTGCTGCCTCTCCAAAAAGCCTGCCGAGGCCCTCCCCAGTGTGGACACAGCACCCTGCTGGGGCTCCTGTGCCCGGCGAGCTGCCCGAGGGCAGATAACTGTCTTATTCCATTTGGGGTCTGCAGTGTCAGGCATAGGACTTGGCCCGGAGCAGCTTCTCAGGGAAATTCAGTGTGTCAGTGGATCCAACTGAGGTCAACAGGACTTAGCTCTGTATTCTCAGCACCAGTACAGGGCCCACCCAGCAAGGACATTCAGTGTTTGTTGAATGACTGACTAAGCACAGAGCAAGGGGCTAAGAGCCACCCCCACTTCCCGTCAGGGCCAGTACACCCTGATTTTGCCCTCCCTGCCTACGGCTATGTACCTGGTGCCGGCTGGGTAAGCTGCCTCCACGCTTATACCAGGTGATGGTGTGGGGGGCCTGGCTGGCAACCACGCAGTTGAGGTCCAAGGTATGTCCATTGGCCAGGGAAGCTGAGGAGGACTCGATACGGACGGGGTACACCACACCCTGGGCTGGGAGGGCAAGATGGAAGGCAGGGTGTGGGAGCTGCTGAGGGTGGAGTGAGCCCCGAGCAGTTGTCCTCCATTTGCAGGATCCTGAGACACTCACAGTGGGAGGTGCCAAGGCGCTGCTGGATGGTGACAAGGACTGAGGTTTCCTGGGTGCCTGAGCTGCTGACCACACGGCACACATACTCCCCAGAGTCGGCTGGCGTCACCTGGAGCAGCCGCAGCCTTGAGCCATGCACCTGGGAGGGGCAGGCAGGAGGTGGCAGGATCAGAGCCGGGCACTAAGGCTCCTGGCCAGGCTCCTGTTCCCTTCCCTGGTCCCCCTCCCGGCCCAGCCAGCTCGAGTGTGACGGAAGATCTTCCAGGAAGAACCACCTTCTCCTTTCGTTTCCCCTGCCCCAGCGTTGGGACTGGGTCTAGCCTGCCACCTCACCCATGCCAGGGACTGCTGAGACTTGGCACCGGGGAAAAATGGGGCACCAGTATTTATTGACGTGGTACAGGGTAGGTTGGGTAGGCAGTGTGTGCCCATGTGAGGGATGATACTGAGGGTCAGGGAATCAAGAGACTGGCCTAAGGTCTCACAGCAGGCAAGTGGCAGAGCTGTGTCTGAACTGAAATATGCCTGAATCCAAAGCCTCTGCTCTTTGTACCACAGTTACAAGGTCTTCCAGGCCTTCCTTAGCCCCACTTCCTACCTGGTGCCGGGCGGGGAGGTTGCCTCCGCGCTTGTGCCACGTGACCTGGGCGTGGGCCTGCCCAGCAACAAGGCAGTTCAGATCCAGGGTTTGCCCTTCGGCCACGTGTGAGGAAGATGACTCGATCCGAACTGGGGGGGTGACCCCAAGTGCTAGGGACAGAAGGCAGAGGGTCAATCCCTGGCTGCGAGGTGGGAAGAGACAGGGCTACTGGTCTCACAGCAGGTGTAGTCAGAGGCGTGGCCCCTGACTCTACCATTGCTGCAGTGGGGAGCCCCCCGTCCTCCGCCCTGGACTGGGTCCCAGCCCTGCCCTCCCCCAGAGCTACTCACCAGGCACAGAGCCCGCGGGCTCAATGGTGACCAGGACAGAGGCCTCCAGGGGCATAGAGCCACCCACCACTCGGCACACATACTCGCCAGAGTCCGCAGGGGACACCTGGTATAGTCTCAGCAGGGAGCCATGGGTCTGTCCAGAGTTGGGAGTGAGTCAGAGGGAGCTCTTGCACCTGTAGCCCTGCCTCATTCTGACCCCCAAGGCCTGGCCATCAGCTCTGGATCAGTTTCCCTGTCCTGCTTTGCGGTGGGGAAGGGGGGACTCTCGTCCCGGAATGGGGTGGTGAGCCGGAGGGGCCCTGGTGAACTGGGCACACACTCTTTCCACATTCTATCAATTCTAGATATACATCTCAATGTCTCTGAAACCAAGATGCATCTACGATGAATAATCTTGCAATTATAAATGGAAGCTTTTTTTCCCTCAGAGGTACATAAAATTATGGTGCATCTTGCAGTCAGTGCTATCCTAAATTCTATAAAATACAGTAATAACAATAGCTAATGGTATTATGATAATATTAACAGCTTAGAGCACTTTCTATGAGCCTAACCACTGAGCACGTCGCATGTATATTAATTGATCTTTAAGACAATTCTGTAAGGTAGCTACTATTGTTACCATTTTATGGATGCTGAAACTAGAGCACAGAGAGGTTAAGTAACTTGCCCAAGGTCACAAGCTAATAAGTGTTGGAACCAGGATTCATATCTAGGCCAGCTGGTCCTATGTCCTGGGTTCTAACCATTGCACTACACACCTGTGCAGTGGGGTCCAAGTCCTCCTCTGTCTCAGAGAAGCCTCCACCACCCAGGAGCCCCCTCCTCTTCATGGCCTGTCTGTCCACCAGTCCCATACCTGATGCCGGGTGGGGAGGCTGCCCCCACGCTTTTGCCACATGACCTGGGCGTGGGCCTGCCCAGGCACCACGCAGTTCAGATCCAGGGTCTGCCCTTCAGCCACATGTGAGGAGGAAGGCTCGATGTGGATGGGCTGGGTACTGCTGGGGGCTAGGGGATAAAACAGTCCCTGGTCACTCCAGTTCTCTGAGGTGGCCCCAGCCTGTCCTCTTTCTGCATCCCAGCCCAATCTGGTGGCCTCACTCACGGTAGGCAAAGTTGGCTCCCTGAGTCCTGGTTACTGTGACGGTCTGACCTGACGTGACGCACACCGTGCTGGCCCGGGCAGACGTATCTCCTGCGCGGGGCTGAGGTAGAAAGTCAGGGGGAGCCAGTTCTTGACGTGGCCGCCGTGGGCATGGGATATGCAAGGGTGGCTCCCGCAGGCAAGGGCCCCCCACTGCTCACCTGCTTGGACTGGGGCCAACTGCGCCCCAGCCTACACCTCCAGCGGCCAGGCTTGGACATTACACTGGGCCACGTAGGTGCGAGGCAGGGAGGGCCCCCAGCTTGACCATGGACCCTGGGCATGGGCCCCCTGACCTGGACCCACCCACCCCACAGCCCACCATGCCCCCAGGTCCTGCGCCTGCACTGGGTGGAGGCTCAGTCCGCACCAGTTGTCCATGGGCCTGCTGGGCATGGGCTAGCCGTGCCACAACGCATCCCATCAGGGTGCCAGGCACGTGGAGTCGAACTAGTCTAGTGAGCCTTGGCTTCCAAGGGCCAGGACGCCATGAGTTATTGGTGGGCCTGGTGGCCTGAGGCTTGATGTCCTGAGCTCAGCAATGGGCTGAGCCTTGCAGAGGGGAGTAGGGAAGTGACAGATGAGGGTAATGGGGGCTGGGAGAGAGGAAGAGGAGGCAGGAACAGACACCAGAGGAGTGACGTGGCCAAAGGGATGGGAAGACAGCGTCAACTCAGACAAGTGGCGTCTGCCTGGGTAAGGGCCCTGTGGCCAACTCCTGCCTGGGCCTCCTGCCCAGCACCAGCAACAGGAGTCACTTGGACCTCACCTTCCTAATGGGCTTGCTGCCCCCTCCGATTGCCATGTCACTGGGAGTTACTCACCAGGAATGGGGCCGGAGGGCTCAATGGTGACTAGGACAGAGGTCTCCAGGTGCTCAGAGCCAATGACCACACGGCACATGTACTCGCCTGAGTCGGCAGGGGACACCTGATGCAGCCTCAGCAGTGAGCCGTGGGTCTGAGGGTAGACGAGGTGGGTTGGGAGGGGCTCCAAGGGGCTCTGAGCAGCCCCATCCAACCCCTCCAGCAGGCTGGCCCTGGGGGCTGCTGTACCTGGTGCCGGGTGGGGAGGCTGCCCCCACGCCTGTGCCATGTGACCTGGGCATGGGCCTGCCCGGGCACCACGCAGTTCAGATCCAAGGTCTGCCCTTCGGCCACGTGTGAGGAGGAGGGCTCAATGCGGATGGGCTGGGTGCTGCCAGGGGCTGGGGCACAGTGGGGCTGCTCAGAGGCCTGGGCTCTTGAGCCCAGCCTGCAGCCCTGGGGCAGACAGCCTGGGATATGACCAGGCCCTAGCTTGGAAGGGCTGATAGGTGGCCTTTCTGGGTCTGGGACCACACTCTTTTGCCTCAGCGTGGCCAGTGGAGCGTGCCTCCTTCCCTCCCCCACCCCCATCTCAAACTGGCAGCTGAAAGCCCATTTGCCCACCCATGACTTCTTCTGCTCTGGCCTGCAGGGAACCAGAGACCTTTATAGCCCAGGCTGGGCCCAAGGATGCAGACAACAGCGATATAACTCCCTTCTGCAGTATTTACCACATACTTACAAGTAATTTCCACTACACCATCTCATTTAAACCACACCATGATCAAACAGATGGGTGGTATTGTCCCATTTCACAGATGAGGAATCTGAGGCCCCAAAAGGTAAAAAGTGGTTCAAGGCTGATAAAGGACAGAGCGAGGATCTGATCCCAGGTCAGCCTGACTCCCAGCTCAGTGTTCAGCCTGGACTCTCTGCTGCTTCCTGACAAATTCTGAAACATTACCCTCACATGGGGCCCCAGGTAAGCTTGATCAACCTTGTCCTCAGCTTCGGTCCCTTTATCTCCCTGAGCAGGCAGTGGAGGGTCAAAGCCTGCCTGGAAAGTCCCCTCTGTCCTGACACCACTGAAGGGGCCACAGGCACCTTCCCTGGGAGGAGAGGGGAGATCCTGGGCATAGCCCCTGCCCAGCCCCACTTGGCTCCTCACCTGGGGTGTGGCTGGGGCCTGAATGGGTGCCGCGGAGGACAGAGACAATGATGGAGGCCTCCTTGGGGCCTGATCCATTCTCCACCCGGCACACGTATTCTCCAGAATCAGCTGGTGAAACCTGGGGGAGCCGCAGCCGAGAGCCGTGGACCTGGGTCGGGGGAGCAGAAGTATGTGAGGACAGGGACGGGGTCTGTAGTCACTACTCCCTCTGAGCCTCAGTGATTCATTCACCGGACTCTCAGGGGCTCTGCTGGGGGCTGGGGAGGGAGGGAGTAAGGCCTTTCTGCTGGAGGGGAGTGTGGGGCAGTATGTAGCCGCCCCCGGGCATGAGCCCACCCCCAGCCAGAGCCCCTGCTCCCCAGGCCCCCTGCCACGGGCTCAGGGACTCTCCTACCTGGGCGTGGGGAGGCAGCCTGCCGCCTCGCCTGTACCACATGACCTGGGCGTGGGCCGACCCTGCCACCACACAGTTGAGGTCCAGCGTTTGCCCTTCAGTCACAGAAGGCGATGAGGACTCAATCCTGACTGGTGGTGAGCTGGCACCTGAGGCTGGGGAAGAGGGGACGTGAGCAGGTCTCAGGGGAGCCCTGGCTGACCCCGCACTCCCTCAGTTCCCAGAGGGCCTGCACCTGCGTGGACGACCACCTGGATCCGGGCCTGGGCGGAGCCTGCGGGGCTGGTGGCCACGCAGAGGTAGAAGCCGGCGTCGGCGGTCGTGATGGCTGGGATAAGCAGCGTGGCGATGTCCGAGCGCTCAGACCGGGCCTGCCGTGCGGCGAGAAGGGTCAGCCACCCAAGAGGCAGCCTGGCAGGGCCACCAGCGAGGGAGCAGACAGGCATAAGAGGTAGAGGCAGGCACAGAGCCAATATCAGCACCCAGGGTGGCACCCAGAAGGGCAAAACCAGACAGCAAAGAGGACGTCAAAGGCTGCCTGCAGCGTGTGTGGTCTGAGCAGGCCGCCACCCCACCATGGACGTGAGGGGGCAGAGGGAGGTGCTGGGGCAGGAAGTGCAGGGGTTGGGGCGGCAGCCAGCACTGGGACTCTCCACCGAGCCCGTGGGCCTGCGTGGGCCAGATCTGCTCACCTGCGGGGGGAGGCTGCCGCCTTCCTTCTTCCAGGTGATGGTGGCACTGGGCACACCTGCGGCCCTGCAGTACAGCCTGACGGTGCTGCCTTCCTGTACCTCAGTCTTCTCTGGGCTTACTTGGACCCTGGGCCCGCTGCCCCCTGTGACAGACCCCTGTGAGAACACCTCTCTGGGCTGCCACCAGGCTCCCAGCCCCCACCCTCAGTGGGCCCTCTCACCGTGCACGTGGAGCACAGCCCTGGCCACGTGCTGCCCGGCGCTGCTGTGGGCGCGGCACAGGTACTGGGCCTGATCTGAGGGCTCGGCGGCTGGCAGGCGCAGGATGCCCCCATGGATTTGTGCCTTCTGAGGGAGCTGGCCGCCAGGGCCCCCTGACAAGGAGATGGGGGGTCAGTACTCACCAGCATGGGTGTTTTCCTGGTGCCCTGGGGGCTGTAACTCCGCAGGCTGGAGTCCTGCCCCTGCCCTCCCACATCCAGGACAGCCGGGCCCTGAGTGTCACTGCCGCCACAGCCTCACCTGTCCACTCAAGGGTCGGTGTGGGGTTCCCTGTGGCACTGCAGCGGAATTCAGCCAGCTGCCCTGGCTGCACTGTGAGCTGCGGCGGGTGGATGGAGACCACAGGGGCAGACGAGGTGCCCGAGGCTAATGAGGGAGGAGAAAGAACATGTGTCAGGGTGGGGAGTGTTGTCTGACTCATGGCAACAGCCTCCTTGCCGCGCTCTCTGCTTCAGGCTGGCCCTCCGTGGCTGTGTGCACACATGGCAGCCAGAGGCAGCTTCGAAAACATCAACGGGGTCTTGTTACTTCCCCACTTAAGACCTGTCCATGGCTCCCTGTTGCTTTTAGTATAAAATCCAAACTCTCTATTCTGATCCGCCCATACCACATGCTCTCACTTCTGCCCACATCTTCAAGTTCCTCACCAGCCCCCCTTCTGCAGCCCCAGCCATGTTGGCGTCATTGTTCCTCAAACACAGCAATGTGGTCCTGCCTCAGGGCCTTTGCATGTGCTGCTCTCACTGCCTAGAACACTCTGCCAGCTCGCTAATGGGCACAACACCTACCTTTCCTTCAGGTCCCAGCTTAGATGTCACCTCCTCAGAGAGGCCCTCCCTGACCACCCATCTAGTGTAGCCCCCCCCTCCTCGTTTCTTGCTTTCTCATCACTCTGTTTATCCCTAGCCTGGCACTCATAACCATGTGTAATCTTGTTTGTTTGTTTGTTCCCATGGCTATGGTCTCCCCAGCTAGAACATATACTTCAGGAGGGCCAAGATCCTTTATGACCTTCTCTCCTCTGCCTCTTCAGAGCCTGCCCAGGACCAGGCACACTGTAGGTGCTCAGAAATGATCAGCTGCATGTAGAAATGGTGCGCTAGTCCTGGTGGGCATGGGGGAGAAGCTGGGGGTGGGAGGGTCAGGCATAGACAGGAATTGTACCCTGCACATGCAGCGTGGCCGTGCCCTGGTCCATGGCGAACATGTTAGAGCCGGTGCACACGTAGGTACCCGCGTCATTTGGCTGCACGTTGCGGATGGTCAGGATGCCATTGAAATCCATGGCTCGGGATGGCAGTTTCCCATTGTGCAGGCGGGTCCACACCAGGGTGTAGGCTGGAGACTGCAGGGCAAGGGGAAGGGGTGAGGCTCAGACCCCCGAAGACAGGCCCCCCCACCCCGCCCCTACTCTCTGCCCACACACCTTGCTCTTGGCTGTGCAGATAAAGGTGACGTCGGCCCCGGGGCGCACACTCTGGCTCCGCTGCTCCTCCACCGTCACTGTGATGGGCTTGCTTGGAGCCTCTGTGGGGTGGGATGCCCCCCAGTGAGCTGGTGCTGGCTTGGGCCCTGATCTGTGGCCACTTTCTCTTTCCCTATCACCCTTCTGGGCATCACTTCCTGGCCCAGCTTAGCTGCCCGTCTGCCCCTGGTGCCTCCCTCCCCCATGCTGGCTGGACCCAACCATCCCCATTCTCCCTGCCGGCAGACACGGCCAGTGGGATGTGGTTGGGGAACATCACACTACAAGTCCACTTGGCTCCAGTTCATGATCATAGACCACAAATGAGCTCTTAACACTTCACAGTTCACTTAGCTTCAACTGGGTTTCTCCGCCTGGTTTGAGTTTCTATCCTCCCAAGTGACTATTTCACACCCCTGCCATCTCCTCCACCCTCCCCAGCCACTTCCACAGCTAATGGCGTCAGCCCATACTTGGTGAGAAAACAGAAACTACTAGTCAGGAGTCTTCCCGTCTTCCTGCCTTCCCCCGTCCTGGTCCGTGAAGGATGGGACCGTCCTGCCCCCTCAGTACCCCCCTGTACCTTCTGAGTGCTGGACCTCTCCCAAGGCCTTCTGCCCTTGCCCTCTCATGGGTTCATTTTGCTCCACAGACAAATGTGTTCTAGAATTTCCCATTTCTGAAATTCTCCCAGCCCACGCTCTCCCAGCCACAGCCCCATTTTTTGGCCTCCCCTCAGAGCCAAGACTCTTACAAGAGTTGTCTACGCTGGCTGCCTTCTCCTCCATTCCCTGCTTCACTCCAGTCTGGTTTCTATCCCTTCTGTCCACTGAAAAACTTGTGTCAAAGCACGACCTCCTCTGACTCCCTGGTGGTGAGGCTGGAAGCCCTCTCCCTCCCGACTGCCTCGGTGCTGCCCTCCTCCCCAGCTGTACCTCCCAGTTGTTGGCTGCTCTTCCTCTCCAACTTGACATGGTCACGCTGGAGCTCCCCGGGGCTCTGTGCTGGGCCCTATCCTCCAGCCATATTCTGCCTGGGTGACTTCATCCTGCCCCATGGCTTTAAATACCATCCCTGTGCCAATAGCTTCCAAATTAATTTCTCTGGCCACTGCCTCTTTCCTGAGTTCAGACTCACATACCCAAATGCCTGCACAATGGACCCACTTAGATATCTTCCCAAACATCTCAGACTTTAACTAAAGTCCAAACCAAACTTGTGATTCTCCCTGACCTATCTGAAGCATGTACTGTGGTACACATACCCCAGCCCCCTGGACCCCAGGGCAGGGGGACTCCAGGGTGCGTGTCTTACACGGGCTCTCTGCGCTTTCTTGCTGCATTAGGCAACAACTGCTCATGGTGGAAATTTGCTTGATAACACTCCTTTAGTGGATGCCTTCCCTTCCCATCTTACTTTACCTGCCTCAGCCACTTGCACGCAGATCCTAATTTCAGACTGTGCTTTTGAGGAAGCCTGAAGGAAGACACCCTCCTACTGGAGGCTCCTTCATCTCAGTACACAGCACCCCATTTACCCAGTTGCCAGAATCCAGTTCCCTGGGCACCATCCTCTTCCTTCTCCCTCACTGACTGCAATCAAGTCCTGCTGATTCTGCCTCTAAAATGGACCTTGAATCCGTCACCTCTCCTCCTCTCCATGGCCACTGCCCTTGTCCAGGCAACTACTATCCCCTCCCAGCAGGTGACGGCACCATCTGCCTGGGTCTATAGTCTGCAGCCTAGCCCAGGACAGGCAGTCTTGTGCACAGGGGGGGCAGGGATTCACCAGCGACCAGCAGCTCTGCCCGGCTGGTATTGACGTGGTGGAGGTTGCGACAGGTGCAGATGTAGACCCCAGCATCCGAGGGCTGGACGCTGGGGAAGTGGAGCTCAGAGCCTGTGGGGAGGGGATGTGAGCTTGTCATTGCAGATGTACCCCTTCTCCCATCCAGCCCTGCATGCAAGGGGCTGGGACAGGCCCCTGTGTCCCCTCCCACTGCGGTGGCTCAAGGGGCTGAGGAGCCTGGAACCACGGGTACCTTGATGTCGCTGCTGGGTGCTACTGGGCACGGGCCGCCCATCCTCACGGGACCAGTAGAAGTAGTGGGGTGGGCTCCCGCTGACCTGGCACCGCAGCGAGTGGGGGCCACCTTGGGGCACTATGCTTCGGGCAGGATGGACCTGGACCACCAGTGGGGCCTGGTTTGCTGGGGGTGGGGAAGGAATAGGAGAGGCCAGTCGGGCAGGAGGCCCCCAGCATGCAGCTTTGCCTCAGATATCTCTGCTGTCCCAGAGACTGGGATGCCCCACCCTCAGCCCTGTCCCCAGATCTAGTATCCCCCAAACTCCCAGGGATGCCTTGCCTATCACCCCAGCCTGGGCCATGGTCCCACTTACTCTGTGGCACGCATCGGCCCCCTCGCACATTGGGATTACCCACGTAACCTGGGGCACACCTGCAAGGGGGAACAAGGACCAGCTCTGTCAGGCCCCAAGGGTCCCAGTGCCTCATGGTGGACTTGGGGAGCCAGAAGCTTGGCTGGCTGCCCCATGTCGGGTGAGGAGGCTCAGAGCTCTGGAAATACTTTGGGAACCAAAGAGGCCCCAACACAGGGCATCGGTGAGCTGAGAAAGGAGAATGTAAGGGAGTGTTAGCAGGTTGGCCAACGAGGGAGGTCAGGCCTTTATTCTCCAGGAAAACATTCATTCAACAAATGTTTATTAAAAAACTACTACGTGCTGTGCTAGGTGTTGGAAATACAACAATGAACATGATGAAGTCCCTGGTCTTGTGGAACTTACTAGTTGGGAATCCAATGTGGAAATGCAAAATGACAGTGAGGGAAGCATTACTGAGCGGTGAGAGCTCAAAGGGGGGCATTAATTCAGCCCTGAGAATCGGGGGGCTTCCCAGAGGATGGGACTTCTGAGCTGTAGTATTACCTTGGAGTAGGCTGTACACTTCTTTCAGAGAACTTATCATGGTTTTAAATGTATATTTGCATGACTACTTTTTTCCTGTCTTGTCTCCTATTAGAGATGGGAGACTCCATGAGGGCTGGGATGGAATCTGCTTGGTTCACCACTTTATCTCCAACACCCCAGCACACTGCATCACGCTCAGTAGATGCCAGATAAAAATTTGCTGAATGAGTGAGTAAAGCTGAGCCTTGAAGGCTGAGCAGGGGTTAGGCAGGAAGGAGAGGTTTGGGGGTGAAGAATGTTCCATGCAGAGGGGACAGCACATGCAAGATCTGAACATCAAGAATTTAAAGAGAGGAGCCCAGCTAGAGTACAAAGTTGGGTGTCAGAAGTGGGATGGGAATGGAGCATGGTAAGGATGCCTGAGGAGCCTGGGCTTGTCCCAGGGGCAATGTGGAGTCTCGTAAGGGTCTTGGGCAGGGAAAGAACATAATCCTGGTGGAGACTTTTCTGAGCAGCACCATTTAGGGCTGTCATCTAGGAGTCCATCATTTGTCCTCCTCCCTTCCCTCCTCCTGTTTGCAAACTTACTGCTCACAGTACTGGCCGGCGTAGCCGGGTTCACAGGCTGTGCAGCGATACCCACCAGCTCCCAGGCTCTCACAGGTGCGGGAGAACCTGGGGTAGGGGAGGCAAAGGTCAGGTCACAGGAAGCCCACGCCCCATCTTGATCGTTCTATGCCTATCCTGAAAGCCAATGCAGTACCCTCCATCCCCCAGTGGGATTTTGTCCTTGGGCCTTGAACAAGGGCACCCACATGTTCTCTGAGTTGGTCAGTGGGCAGGCACAGGGTTGGCAGTCCTCAGGCGTCCCGGCGGTGGCATCTCCGTAATAGCCAGCTGCACACAGCTCGCAGAACTCCCCGGCAGCGTTGTGTTGGCATTGCTGCAAGGCACAAGGATGTTGGACACCAGCCATTTGGCAAAATTTACCAAAACTCTTTCAATTTTGTAATCCCTTGATCTAGAAATTCCAAGTTTGTGAACTTATCATAAAGAAATAATCATGGGAGGGCACAATGATGTCATTATAGGGATATTCATCTCAGTGATGTTTATTAATGCAAAATGCTAGAAACAAACCTAAACATCCGTGAATAGGGAACTGGATAAATTAAAAGTACATCCATCCAAATAGTTATCAAAAAGGATGATGTTGATTATATTTCTTATATTTTTCTACCTAAATACCTGTAACATCAAAGGAAAGTAAAGGTATACACCTGGATATTTGGGGGCAGAGCTTCACCATAAAAACACATGCGAGTTAAATATTCTCCTCCAAAGAGATCTGTGTCTGTTGTATCCTGTGTCCTTGCTCCACGTGTAGCTTGTGGCCCTATCAACCATCTGGCCCCTGGTCATGTACCCTAGAGGGCTATACAGACACTACTCTGACAAGTCCAGGTATTTAAAAAAAAATACTTAATGACATAGAAAGATGTTCAGGAACTAGTAAGGGAAAAGGGCTGATTACCAAACACGATGGTCCTACATTAATTTGGAAAATGAAAAGTATATAAATGTGTGTACATATTTGCCCAGAAAAGGAACAAGAGAGCTCACGCTAAAGTTGACAGTGATTTCTCCAGGTGGGAGGATTACAGGGGATTGTTACTCTCTTTTTGGTTTTTCTCTGTAGTCTTGTTTCTCCACAGAGAATATGTGTCACTTTGGTGACAAAAAATAGCAAGACCAAAGTTTTCTTTACAAAGAAGGATGTAACTCCATAGCTCCGGCCACCCCACCATGCCTGGTGACCTGGCCTGCTGACCCACAGGCTTCAACACACAGGCTGTGCCCCATGACCTTGCCCCTGGATCTAGGTCTTCCTTGCCTGGCCCTGGTCCCCCACCTAGGCCTAGCCAAGATGACCCCCTGCCCCAGGCCTTGCTTGCAGCTCACCGAGCAGGCACCGGTCTCTGGGTGGCACAGGTCCGAGTGGCCATTGCACTCGCACAGCTCACAGTGGCCAAGGTAGAGCCCGCTCCCAGTGCGCGTGTAGCCAGGGGCACAGTCCTGAGGGCAGAGAGGAAGGTCAGTCTCCAATCCCAACAGGTCCCATCCAGAGTCAGCAGACCCAGAGCCCCTCCCCTCGGGTGTGGGCTGGAGTGATCTGTGTTTCTGTGTTGTCTCCCCATCTCCAGTGGGCACCCCAAGGGCAGAGCTTACGCTAGGTCTTAACCACTGGAGAGCATAGCCCATGCTTGAGGCAGTACTGCCCGGTGGTTAGGACACGCTAGGCTTTGGAGTCAATCAGACCTGGCTTCAAATTAGTTTCTGCCATGTGTGTGCCTTGGGCATGTCATCATCCTTCAATGCCTCTATTTTTTTTTTTAATCTGTTAAATGGGATAATCATACATATCCCAGGGCTGTTGGGAGGAATACATGAGATGATGCAGACGCCAAGGGTCATTACAGCTATGACAGTAATCACAGGCCGTGGTGATGCCAGTTGATCAGCTTGCTGATGCCGCTGTGCCTATGCAAAGGTGGCTGGGCTGGCCACACATTCACCTGGCAGGAGGAGCCAGCATAGCCCGGGGGGCAGCGGCACTCCTCCACCTCGAGGGCCCGGGGTCCGTCCAAGGGCCCGGGCTGGGCAACCTCCAGGCTGACTGCGCTGATGCTGGCCGCCAGCGGCACCGAAGAGAAGGTGGCCCGGACCAGGAGCTCGTCCAGGTCAGCCAATGCCATCAGGAGGTGCTCACGTGTGGCCGGCTGCCCGTCGGGCCGGCGCCAGAATTCCTGTGGAGGGGGACGGCAAACGTGGGCAGGGGGCATTGGGTTTTCTGTGCTGTTCCTGCAGCGCCCCCACCCCCTCAAAAACAACCTCCTGCCTTCCAGGCACTGACTGAGGGCGGTGAGGTGGGGCGGGGGGGTGAGAGGCAGGGGTGGTGGGCTCAAAGCCAGGCTCCAAATCATGGTGGAAGGTGGGGTAGGTTCAGACACGGTGTGGCCAAGTGCCCCGCACCTCTCGGAAAACGATCTCGTAGCTCTTCCTCTCGGGACCCTGCACCGCTGGCTGGGAGGCCACCAGCATGATGTTGTTGCCCTGGGGAGACACCAGTGGGATTGGGAGGGGAACTGAGGGGCTTTTGGGGGTGCAGGGGGCTCCTCCTCCACCAGTCCCAGCCTCCCATTTCTGTGCTCGAGCAAGCCCATGTGCCCAAAGGAGTCAGATACTCTTCCCAACAGCTGGACCTCTGCTTGGGAGTGTACACCCAGGCAGTGGGGTGGGGGTGTGTCCCGGCCCCCCAGCCGGTGCTGGGCCAGCCGAGTGCTGGACTGAAAGGACAAACGCGGAGGGTGCCCCTGGCTTCCACCTTCCCCTTCTGCCCACCCGGCGTGGAGTCTGAATACTCACTGTGATCTGGACGTCGGGGTCCAACAGCGGGCTGCCCTGAGGCCCTGCTGTGTAGGAAAGGGTGTACCGCAGCTTCCCACCATAGGCCGCCACCTGCAAAGAGGCAAGCCCAGCGGTCACAAGCTGATGTGCCCTCCTCTGGGGAGTGAGTGCTCGACCACACAGGTGGGGGCGGAGCCCATCGAGACCTTTATGCACCTGTGCTGAGCTCCCCCCACCCTAAGCCAGGAGGCCAGGGTGCCCAGCCTGTGGTTGCCTAGAAACAGGACATCTCTCAGTTCTTGCACAGCCTCAGCCATGGTGGTGATGACCCTGAGCAGCCTTTGTTCCGTTCTGTGGAGCTCCACATTCCCCGTTCCCAGCTGGTCCCAGCACACAAGCTCTAACTCCCTTTCACTCACAAGAATTTCCCATAAATCAGATAAGGGTAATGACAGTGACTACCATGGGGAGGCTGCAGAAGGTTCAAAAGTTCTCGGCCACAGGGTGGAGCAGAGGGTGGCGCCTCGGAGGCCTTGCCTCCTGGGCAGGTGGTTTTGTTCGCCCAGAATCCAATTCCTCCTTTCTGCAAACCACAGAACAACTCTTCCCCCACATGTAGGCCATGTGGTTTGGGGGGCCCACCCCCCTACAGTGGAGACGTGAGCCAGGCCTGGCCAACCTGCATATCTCACCACTGCCCCATCAGGGACGGACAAGTGGCCCAGGCACTTCTGCCCTTTCCACTGGGACGCAGAAACTCCCTTCTCTAGTCAGATGAGAACGTGGAGAACAGTGCCAACCGAGACAAAGCCCTAATGAGCCCTGGACCCAGCCCTGTCTGACACCACATATCCTGGACTCTGCCACTGCATGAGCCAATAGGTTCCTTGTTGCAGACAAGCCAGCGGGACTCGGGTTTTCTCTTGTTCACGACTGAAAGAGTCCTCACACTTGTCACAGGGGCCCTCACACAGCAGCCGAGGCCCCAGTTCTGCCCCACAGGATTTCCCTTCCTGTCACCAGGGCAGACGTCCAGCTCAATACCGCACTGCGTCAGGCCTACCCCATCTGTCCATTTGTGTGTTTGTCCGGTGGGTATTTATCAAACACCTGTTGACTGCATGCCAGGCCCTGGGCTACGTGGGCCCAAGGAATGTTTTCCACAAGCTCAGGGTGTGGTAAGGAATTCAGGACATAACCAAAAAGCCATGAAACAACTGGTTTCCTGTTTGCTTTGGAGGCCAGCAAGTTCATAGCCATGTCTGGGACCAACTTTCTAGCAAGTCGCAGGCATGTACAGCACAGTGGTGAAGGGGGCAGACTCCGTAGTCTGACAGACCTGGGTTCAAATTCCAGCCCCACCGGCTCTACAGCTTTGGACAAGGCGCTCAAGCTCCCTGAGCCCTACTTTCCCCATATGGAAACAGGAGTAAAAATCACAGCTACTGTGAAGGGTACTGTGAGGATTAAGCAGCACAGGACATGTGAAATGACACACTCAGCACAGTGCCGAGTGTGCTCTGACGCCCGCTGACTGTGCGTGGCTTCCAGCCCTGCCTGCGGCTTCGGCAGAGCTCCCCTTCCCTCACCCCCTTGCCCTGACTGTCCTGCTTCTCTGAATGTTATTTTATCACATACTGTGTGTATTCTCAAGAGGCATTCTCAAGCGTTTTGGGAACGAGATGGAGGCAGTATCAATACTCGTACTAATGCCAATGCTGCTGCTGCTGACAGTAATGATGATGCTGATGTGACAGGAGTGATAATTAGAAGAACAGGGTGCTTGGGAGGCCAGGACCTCTTCTGCCCGCACATTGGCACAACACGCAGGAAGTACTTAGCTAATGCTTCTTGAATGAATGAGTGCAGCACCCAGAGCTAGGCCAGCAATCTGAACACAGGGTCTGGGAGCCCAGAGAAGAGACTGAGAGACCCTCCCAGGCAAGACAGCCCTTTGGCCAGGGGCCAGGGGCCAGCTGAAGGGCAGGAGCAGAGCTGAGTTCAGTCTCAGCTGTGCTTTGACCTGAATGTGGGACCCTAGGCAAGGCCCTCGCCACCCTCATATGCCTCGATCTAACCATTTGTGTCATAAAGGGCTTTGACAAAGGGCTCACTAATATTTTAGGATTCTATGGCATCCCCAACTCCTTGTTACCTTGTCCCCCAGGAAGGCCTGGGGCAGCTGCCAATAATAGAGGCTTCCAGGAAGCAGAGAGAAGCCTTCGTAGGAGAGAGAGAACTAGGACAGAAGGACAGGTGGTGAGAGCTGAGGGGAGTAGGGGGTGGGGGACAATAGGGCAGAGACGGTCCCCACAGGGGTGGAGAGTCCCCTGAGGGAGGACTGGCAGCAGGGCAGAGGGATGGAGCACCCCCCCTCCAACAGCGCAGGCCCCGGCCCTGCTCTTTGGACAACTTCTTTCCCCCATCTGGACCCAGACACCCAGCTGCTCTCTCTGGGCATGGTCTGGGTTCACATCTCCTCGCATCTGGTGTCTCTCTCTTGTGGACCCCAATGTTTATGTAGCACATTGGTAAACATTTTTAAATTGAGCAACTCTTTTAGTGTGTATATCATCGATTTAAAGGAAAATCTGAAGTAAGTAATAGTCTAGGTAGTGTAAAAAATTGTGAAGTTGGTTCAGAAGTGACTGGGGTCTAGAAAGCACGGTGGGTGGGGGTCCCTCGGTGAGTGCCTTGGCACATACCTGAGAGCCTGCTGGGGAAAACAGAGAAGCCGAGGAGGAGGAGGAGGAGGAGGAGGAGGGGGAGGAGGGGGGAGCCACTTGAAGAGCAGCTGCAGGCTGGGGATGGGGGGAGAGCCCCCAAGGAGGGGGTTGGGGGTGGGCAGCAAAGCTGGAAAGGAGTTGCCAGATCTCAGCATCCATCCGCCTCTGGGCCTCGTCCACCTGGGGGACCGGGAGAGGGAGGACAGAGGAAGGGAGCAGAGAGGGACAGAATGGACAATTGTGAGGCTTTGCCTGCCCCCACCCAGGCCCAGCCAGCTACCACTCTGTGCCACCTATTCTGGCCCTTGTACCCACTGCCCTCTTGCTCCTCCTGAGCCAGGTGGGGGTAACCTGGGATGGGCTTAGCTGCCTATGGGCTGTGACTGTTGGGGGAAGCCCTACAGAGGGTGCCCAGCAAGAGCGGGGCAGATAGCTCTGTACTGCCAAGGCCAGAGTGCTGGAGGCAGCCCCAGCAGCATCTGTGGTGGGGAGGCTGCTCCCTTGCCTGACTCTCCGTGGCACTAGCCTGAGCCATTCATGGCTCTGGAATGTTTCCCAAGGGCAACACTGAGTGGACTGGGCACCAGGCCGGGGCCTAGGCTGGCATGGGGGAAAATGGCCCAGGAGGGCCAGGGCCTTGGTTCAAGGCTCTTGCTTGGACTAAGCTCTCTGGTCTCCTCCTTGGGGCCCCAGATCCAGCCTGTTCCGGCCAGGCCCTCAGTTACCTGTGATGCCCGCTGTGCCTGGCCCCTGCCCTCTGGGGGCCCCAGGATCCTCCCAGCTGTCATAGCTGCCCGCAACTGCTCCTCTGAGAGGGATGTGCGGTTCTGATGGGATGGAGGACACAGGCCAGCTAAGACCCCCAGGGTCCTCTACCCATGGACATGGTGGCCAGAAAGGCCCACACTAATTGGGAAGAAAGATGCATGCACCCCTTTCCAGACTGGCACTCAGGAGTTCACTCCAGGCCCTTGGGGGCACGTGCACACAGGGGTTAATGGTGGTTGCTTGGGAGGCAGTGCCAGGGGAACCTGGTGGGCCAGATACAGTCGTGTGGATTAGCATCGAGTTAGTTTCCCTACTACCTCGGTCACCATTCTGACCTTAGACAGTTGGCACCAGGACCAGACCACACAGTAGGTGAGGTGAGGTGAGGCACACACCCCTCCTGGCATTGCAGGGCTTAGGCACAGCAGTGCCCTGACCGTGGGGACCACTGGTCACTGCCTGGGTTCATGCAGAAAATATAGTGCCACACAGGGCTCAGGGCACCTGAGAAGGCACCATGCTGTGTCACACCAACTTCACACTCACATCCTGGGCCTACCTGGTGAGCCCGGCGCATCTGCGCAAAGTATGCCTCCCTCTGTGGGGGACGGGAAACACCAGGAAAGGAGACAGAGAAAGGTCAGACAACTGCAGGACAGGGCAGCAGGGAGGCAGGAGAAGAGGAACCCAAGAAGGGAAAAGGGACCGGCCCTGGGAGAGCCTCAGAGCTCCCCCTCCTCAGCCCCTGGCCCCCCCAGGCCCTGGCCCTCGGAGCGAATCTCCTTGAGCGCTGGCCTCAGTCGGCAGGGAACTCCCGTAGTCCAGCAGGGGACTCTCCCTGGGTACCACCAGGTGGCCGAGACTGCTTAAGGAACACACTTGGGCAGGCTGCCCTGGAGTCTGCCCCTAAGACCCTGCCCCGACACCATCACCATCACCTCACCTTCCCCCCCAGACCATGTTTTGGAGTAGCAAAGACATGTTCACCTCCTAGTGTCGTATTCTAAGGGCGGCCTCTGACCTGCATTTGAATCCCAGCATTGCCACCTACTCGCTGTGGGACTTTAGGTAAGTTACCTAATTTCTCTTGCCTTGGTTTCCTCATTTATGGAATAGGGCAGTAGTAGTACCTGGCTCATACAGTTTTGATTTGTGGCATGTAAAAGTGCTTGGAACAACGCCCAGCACACAGTAAGATCTCTGTAAACGTGGCCGTAGAATTATCACGCCCAACACCAAGCGCAGAGCCAGCAACGGAAACGAGTGGATTCTGAGTGAGCAAATGAACGACACTGAAACTCTCCTTTCATTTGTCCTTGTGTTTCAAGGGCCTCGCTCGGGACCTGTTTGTTGAATAACTGCACAAAAGCTAATAATCATTAACAGTGGAGCACTTATGTGCCAGGCACGATCTCCAATCCTCCCAGCTGCCCTGGAGTTGAGTTTTATCATGAGGTGTCCAATCCCGCAGAGCTGGGATTTAGACTGATGTCTATCAGACCCCAAAAGCCACACGCTTACCCATGATGTGGCAGCAACATGGCAGACGCCTGCCTGCCGGCCAGAACCACTCAGAGATGACCTCGTGTCTGAGTCCCCACTGACCCTGGTGCATGGCAGGGGCCTGACTCAGGGTTGGAGCTTGGGGAGGGTGCTGCCCCTGCTGTGCATCACACCTTGTCTCCCTGGTACGTCTCCGGCAGCTGCCAGTAGAAGGACTCATGGCCAAGGTGGGCGAAGTTGCCAAAAGACAGCTGAGCACCATCGGGCACGGGTTCCACGGTGAAGCCTCCTGTCAGGCGGCTGTTCCGCTGCGGGTTCACCAGGGCAAAGCCTTGGAAGTCCCCAGGGGCAAAGTGGGTGGAGATCTGACAGTGGAAGGAGGACAGGGTGTCAGCCTGGCACTGGGGCAGGTCCTCAGAGGGGGACGGGGCATGGGAGGGTGCTAGGATGGGTAATGGGAGCTTGCTGAGATCAGTGCTGGGGGAGAGTTAGAGGGGGCATGGGGAGGGTATTAGGGCAGGGTGAAGGCCACTGGGCTCAGTGCTCAGATGGGCAGTAATGGGGGCAGTGGGGACGACGCTGGTGCCAGGCTCCTGACTTGCCCCGTGAGGAGCCAGAGAGTGCCAGGCCCACCCGCCCTAGTGCTAGGGCAATACAGGCTCTCACCAGGTGGCGGGTGTAGGAGGAGCTGGTGCACTGCTGGGTGACGCCCATGCAGAAGCAAGGCAGGCAGCCGTCGGGGTTGCTGGCGCTCAGGTGGAAGTGGTGGGGCCGGCAGTGGCTGCAGGTGTGGCCTTCTACCTGAGCCTGGGGTGGATGGATGGAAAGGTGTAGACAGGTAACTTGAGTGGGTCTCCTGCACCCCCAGGAGGCTAAGGCCAGCCTTCCCAGCCATTTCCGGCAGTTCTGGGCAGCCCCTGGACACCCCCCATGCCCAAGTCCCAGCTCCTGTCAGACACTGCCTGGTTTCCCTCCAGGCCTTGGGCAGCAGGCAGGGCAGGCCTCTCACAGGGCAGGGGTTTGGACTGACCTTGCACTGGCATTGACCAGCAGCATCACACTGGCTGCTGACACTGCCCTGGGGGTCACAGCCACAGCCTATGGGCTCTGGCATCTGGCCGTCTCCTGCAGTGGAGGGAAGACATGGCTGGAGCCCCAGACCCACCACCAAGCACCCCCTTTCCCAGCACTCTCTGAGCACCCAGCTCACCACTGAGGGGGAACATTTATTTCTGATGTGGGCGCTCTACACTCTCATAGCAGCCCTTGGAGGTGGTGGGAGCTATTCCTGTCCCCATTTTACAGGTGGAGAAGCTGAGGCTCAGAAAGGTACAGCCAAAGGGGAACAAAGGCCGTCCTAGCTCCACCCCTGGGGGAAACTGGGTAGCCCGACTGCAATGACCTCCCCAGCTCTACTCACTTCGGCATGGCTGGCCCTGACTGGGGTTGCCATAGTAACCTGGGGCACACCTGCAGAAAGAGAAAGTCTTAGATGTACTTTCGATGAATATGGAAGCAGAATCCCAGGATTGTGTTGGGCCCCGTACTGGACTCCAGGGCCTGGTGCACTAGAGGAAGCCAGCAATCTAACTCACCCATTTCATAGATGGGGAGACGGTGGGAGAAGAGCAGGGACGTGCCCTGGACTATACAACCGGAGTTAGTGTGAACGGGCCTAGAGCCAGGACCTTCAGCAAGAATGAGGGGTTTTGTGGGAAGACTCTGGCTGGGGCAAGGGGTGCTGGGGGCTGGAGGGGAACCACGGGCCAGGATGTCTGAGGGTCTCGAATGCCAGGCTAGAGGTTGAGGCTCCCAAGCATTGCACTGTGCCCTGTGTAAGAGTGGAAGGGGTCTCTGGTGCCTCTGGGTCAGGAGAGCTGGGCCTGGCCCGGGGACTCCAGGGGCAGGCCCTCCACACACCCCCCATACCCCTGCCACCCACCTTACCTCTCACAGTGACGCCCACTGTGGCCCGGGGAGCACGCGTCACAGGTGGGGTGGCCATCTGTGTCCAGAAAGCAAGTGTGGGCAGCCCTGAGATTGTGGGGGGCAAATTTCCCATCAGAAAGGCAGTGGCTTTCTTCTCCCCTGACCCTCCTTCAGGTCTGGGGGAGAAGGGAGGGGAAGATGGGCATGTGAATTAATTGTCCTGAGTGCCGGTTGTGTGCCAGGCACTGAGCTAAGGGTTCCACGGACAGCACCTCATTCAATTCTCACACTAGGGGCCGAGGTGGGTGGACTACTCCCATTTCACAGATGAGGAAGTCGAGGTCCTAAAAGTGACACACTGAGGCCGGGTAAGGCCAGCATTTAACCACTGCCTCTCAGAAGGGCCTAGGACAAAGGGAGCATTGGAGAGGGTGGTGGACATTTCAGGGAAGGGCAGGTACAGGCAGGGACACACTGGCCAGCAGCAGGGGCTCCATAGCACGGGCACAGTTGGCAGTCCTGCAGTGTCCCCCGCTGGGCGTCGCCGTAGTATCCCGGCTGGCACTGTTCACACCGAGGGCCCTCCGTGTGGTGCTGGCAGCTCTGAAGGGGCAGAGTGTGGGTTGAGACTGGGCCCCTGGAGGCCACAGATCCCTGGGGTGGGAGGAAGGAGAGTAGGACTCACCTGGCAGGCACCTGTTTCAGGCTCGCACACCTCCGAGTGGCCATGGCAGCTACAGCGTTCGCAGGTGCCCAGGTAGAGGCCACTGGGCATGCGTGTGTAGCCTGTGTCACAGTCCTGGGGGCAGGAAGATGGCAGTGGGAGGAGCTTCCCAGACAGGGCCCTATCTGTGCAGGAGCACAAGGTGGCCAGGGCTGGGGTGGGCCTGGGGAGCGGGGGACAGCTAATGGAGGAGGGCCTGGGAGCACCTTAGAGGGAGCTGGCTGGACAGGGGGTGGGGCCCAGGGCTCACCTGGCAAGATGGGCCACGGTACCCGGGTGGGCAGGTACACTGCTCCACTTCCAGTGCAGGGTCCTGGCCGGTATCCTCAGGCACAGCCACGTCCATGCTGATGCCAGAGACCCTGGGCGTGACAAGACCCACTACGAATGAGCACTTACTCTGTGCCAGGCAGGCCCGGAGGCCCATACTGGGAGGATTTCATGAGTCCTCCTGACAGCCCTGTTGCGATGCTGCTGGGGCCCTGTCTGGATACCCCACTGGTTGTGAGGGGCATGTGAATGGCTTATACCTGCAATTTTCTCCAAAGGATTACACTTTTTTGCCCAGAGAGGTTATTCCACCCTGCTCCCCGGGATGCCCACTGGCTGGCTGATACAGGGTACAAAAGCCCATTTGCCTCAAAGTAAGATGACTCTGCAGGGCCATCTACCTTCCAGAGGTCCCCATGGGATGAGGCTGAGGCGTGACTTGACCCGAGACCACATCCTTGCTTGGCCCCTTCCCCCTCCTGCAACCCGCCCTCCCTCACAGGTTCTCCCGTGAATCATGAGTGCCCCAGTCCCCATCTCAGGCTTCACTTCTAGGGAACCTAAGACAAGCCCTGGGGGGGAGGTGTTGTTACAATGGCCATTTTACGGAAGGGGAAAATGAGGCACAAAAAGGCCACATGGCCTGTAAGTGGCAGAGCTGGTAGTCTGGCTGCAGTGCATTGCACTGCTTAGACTGGTACTCCCTCCCCAAGCCCACTCCCACTGTCCTGCCCTGGCCCCAGACACCTGCTCTCAGCTGGGTGCTGGGTGTAGGATGCTTGGACCAGGAGCGCATCGATGCCCGCCAGCGCCATCAGCAGGTGCTCCCGAGTGGCTGGCTGCCCGTCGGGCCGCTGCCATGCTTGCTGCCAAGGAAAGGGCACATGTGATCAAACATCCTGGGGTGTTGACACCCCTGGGCGAGAGGAGCAAGGGCCTGCCCCATCCCTACCCCCAGGATGGGTTCCTGGGGCAGCGCTGCTCACCTCCCGGAAGGGCACAGTGAAGGTGCTAGGCTGGCCGGGGCTGGGCTCCTGGGATGTGTGATGCTCTAAAATGATGCCGTTGCCCTGCAGCACCACCAATGGCTGCCCGTGCAGGGCCGTGGAGCCAGGCTGGGGCCATTGGGTCACTGTGAAGCGCAGCTCTCCTCCATAAGAGGTGACCTGGGACCCGGGGTGGACAGGTGCTCAGCAGAGGCCCACAGTCAGGCCCTGTCGCTGTTCCAGCCACCTTCTCCATGCAGAGCATGTCATTATTCTCCAAAGGTACCATGACAGTCCTGCTTCCAAGCCTCTGCCTGTACTGTACTTGCTGCCTGGAGCTCCCTTTCCCTTCCCACCCCCTACCCACCTTGTCCCCCTGGAAGCGTGAAGGGAAGCTCCAGAAGTAGGGTCCAGATAGGAGGCTGTGGAAGGAGGAGAAAACCAGTTCCCCAGATGTGGGTGACGAGATGCCCTCGTTGGTGGTGTGGGTGCCTGCGGCGTTGATCAGGTTGAAGTGAGCAGGCTCCTCAGAGGCTCCAAGCACCTGGGAGGGGGAGAAAGGGCTGGGATGGGGGCCACGGCCTGGGGCTTGTGCTAGGTTCATCTAGCCCTGAGCTTAGCAGTCCTACCCGCCTGCCGGCCCACCTTGCCTAGGTACCTGAGCACGGCTCCAGGAAGAACTGGTGCACTGGCGACTGACACCCATGCAGAAGCACTTGAGGCAGCCGTCGGGGTTTCGGTTACTCAGGTGGAAAGAGCCATCTACACACTCGTTGCACAAGCGCCCCACCACGTTGTTCTGCAGGCACAGAGCTGGGAGCTGCAGGATAGCCCACGGGAGGGGCTGCCTGGAGCTTCTGGCTGAATCTGCCCACACTCTAGATGGGGACCCAAGGCCCAGGGGAGCCACTGAAACAGCACATGTATGAGGCATCACTACCATCTGAACAATAATTCCTAGTCAGTGGGTGCTTATGCAACCATTTTCCCCTTTTCTCTTTGGTTACCAGGAGGCTCACAAATAAATTTAGATTTGAAATATGGCAACTTGATGAAAATAATTACTGCTACTAATTATGGAGTGTTTCATGCACTGTGCTAGTTGCTATTCAACCGTCACCTCATTTAACTCCCCTAAGTACCTTGAGAGGTAGATGATATCCCCACCCTCACATGAGGAAACTGGGGCTCGGGGATGTGAAACGAATTGCACAAGGTCACTCAGCTTGCTCATCCACTCTGGGATTTAAGATCAGGACTGCCTGACTCCAAAATCTGTCTAGTTCTTTTTTCCACAGACACTTGATTCTCCTATTCTTAATGCAAATGATTTCCCTTCTCCGAGCCTTCAATTCCTCATCCACAAATTGGGGATGCTAAAACCTATATCCTTGTTTCATGTGAGAACTGACAAAGTGTGGTAACAGCAAAGTTACAACGCAGACACAAAGGCTGCACGAAGAGTGACTGGGACTGGCACTCAGGTCACCCATCTCCCTAACGCATGCTCTTTCCCGATGCCAGGCCACCTCTCACAAGTGGAAGACCAGTCAGCCAGGCCCGCCAACCTCTGGGTAGGGGAGCACCCACTGGCCAAGGAGCTATGGAGAGAAGATCGAGCCTCCTTCCTCCCTCTCCCTGCTGTGGTGCTGGGGCCCAAACGTCCGGGGCAGGTGGGGATGCCATGCATACCTTGCAGCGGCAGGCCTCCCCAGAGGTCCCCATGCTGCCTCGCTCATCACAGCGCACAATCTCCTGGTCTGGGGCACAAAGTGGGTGTTGGCAGGGCAGACAGAGGGACAGAGTGGGGTGGCTCCCCCAGGATCACAGGCTCAGGCAGGGAGGGAGGGGGCCTGGTGGGCAGTGCAGGGAGGTGCCAGGGGAGGGCACATGTGATACTCACTGGTGGGCCTGCACTTTCCGCCTGGCTGGATGGGGTTGCCCTCATATCCAGGGGCACAGCTGGGGGAGAGAAGGGGCTGTCAGTGGCACTTACGTGCCCCCACCTGGTATAGCCTGCTTCTCACAGCCCCTGAGGTTCTCCCTCACCTCTCACAGCGGCGACCTGTGTAGCCTGGGTCACATGCATCACATGTGGCTTGGCCATCTGTGTCCAGGAAGCAAGTGTTCGAAAATCTGTGGGTATCAAGGGTGTGGGGCAGGGCTGGGATCAGGCCGTATACTCCCACTAGGCAATGACCACTGTCCACACAGACACAGTGTACCAGGAGGCATGACACTGTCTCCCTGCCCACCTGTTCTTGATCTGCAGCCTCATAGCAACTGTAGGAAGGCAGACGGGCCCATTATACATGAAAGGAAGCTGAGATCAAGGAGTATGAGACCACTCAGTGACTAGGTTGGGATTTGAATCCAGGTCTCCTGCCTTTCTGCCCACATAGAATAGTCCCCCAGCCTGTGGCACTGCCCGCACCTCCCACCAAATCTGCCCCACCTGGGCTGGGTCTGACCTTCGGGAGGGATCAATGTACGGGCAAGGGCAGGGCCGGCAGGCAGTGGCCGTGGCCTTTGTGGCATCCCCAAAGAAGCCGGCCTTGCATTTGTTGCACTGTGGTCCCTCCGTGTTGTGCTGGCAGTTCTAGGGGGAGAAGGAGGGAGTGTCTCAGGTTCTACTGAGCAGGACTGGGCTGGATGGCCTCTGGGGTGGGCCTTTGAGGCTGTCTGGCCCAGCCTCCCCCAGCATGCTGGGATTACTCCACAGCTTTGCAGACAGGGGAGCATCAGCTGCATCTTCTCATAGATGTCGGGAGCTCATCACTTCACATGGCAGCCTATCCCAGAAATGGTTCCAAATGCCTGCTTCTATATCGACCTAAACCTGCTACCCTCTTGCAATATGCACCCACCAGCCAGCTCTGCCCTCTGGAGTCCACTTCTTCTACCTGACACCTTTTCAGGGGTTTGGACACAATAGTTATGCCCTGCTTAAACCTTCTCTTCTGTCAACTCCACAGTCCCAGCTCTTTCCACTGTTCCTAGGAAATAAGGTACAGGCCAGGCATGGGGGCTCATGCCTGTAATCCCAGTACCTTGGGAGGCTGAGGCAGGAGGATCACCTGAGGCCAGGAGTTTGAGACCAGCCTGGGCAACATAGTGAGATCCTCTCTCTACAAAAAATAATTTTTAAAAAATTAGCCAGGTGTTGTGGCATGGGTCTACAGTCCTACCTACTTGGGAAGCTGAGCCAGGAGGATTGTTTGAACCCAGGAGTTTGAGGTTGCAGTGAGCTATGATCATGTCACTGTACTCTAGACCAGGCAACAGAGCAAGACCCTATCGCAAAAAAAAATTAAAAAAAGAAAGGAGGTTTGATATCCAGGCTCCTTCCCCTTAGGGCTGCCCTCCCAAGGGCCATACTTCTTCACACGCCACTCTCCAGGATTAGTCTGATGAAGGTGAGAGAGAGTAAGATCATCACCTCCCTTGTCTGGACACTATAACTCTGTTAAGGCAGCCAGAGGTCATAATAGCTTGTCTAGCAGTCATTCTGGAGGCTTGTGCTAAGCTTATGGGTACAAAAGAGTCTGTCCCTGCTCCCATGTAATATCCAAGTGCCAGCTGGCACAACTCACCAGGCAGTGGCCATACACAGGGTCACAGGAGCTGGCATGGCCATTGCAATTGCAGCCAGAGCAGGTGCCCAGATAGGGCCCACCAGGCACCCGGGTGAAGTGGGCATCACAGCTCTCACAGGACAAGCCAGAATAGCCAATGGGGCATCTGTGAGGACAGGACCAAGAGAGTGGCTGCAGGAACTATGAGGTCCTGCTGTTTCTCCTTTATCCTTGCCAGAACCTCTGTGGTCCCCAGCCCCGTTGGGTCAGGCACCTGCACTCCTCCACGCTGTGGGCACGGCCGTGGCTGGTAGCATGGGTGACGGTGGTATCCATGGTGATGTCACTCAGCCCCACGCTGGCCATCTTGGTGTTGTACACGGTCTGGATGAGCACGGCCTCCAGGCTCTGCAGCACCTGCAGCAGCTCTGCTCGCTGCACTGGCCGGCCAGACTCATGGACCCAGTGCTCCTGGGTGTGGGCAAAGGTGGGGAGGGTCACACATCAGCACCTACCCAGCCCACATCCCATTTCACCCCAGCCCTAAAGGCTCAGGTGCCACCCACCTCAGAGAACTGGACCTGGCGCTGGTTCAGAGTGCCGGGTTGCGTGGGCACGTGGCCTCTGGAGAGTAGGCGATATCCGGCACCCACGAGGACCACGTCTGGCCGCTGTACTGGCTCCAGCATTCCACGTGCCAGCTCATAGCGCACCTTGTAGCGCAGGGAGCCACCATAGGAGTCCACCTGGCCAAGACAGGGTGGATCAGCGCAGGCAGCCATGGGCACACTTGATGCCCACTAGGCCAACATGAGCAGCCATGTTCAGTCCTCCATTCTGCCAACCCAATGCTCCCTGTGTGCCTGTCACTGAGCTGGACACAAGGAAGCCAAGATGGGTGAGACCTAGGCTCTGCCTCTGGGGTGCACAGTCCATGGCACCCCAGAATATGATAATGCTGTGCAAAAGGTGCCCAGGGAGGCCAGCATGGGGGCACTGAACACAGCCCAGGTGTGGGGGAGTGGTCAGGGAGGGCTCCTGGGAGGAGGGGATGCAGGCTCTTTTTCCCAAGCCAAGAGAGGTGGGGAGAGGTCCTACCCTGAATGAATGAGGCACTGCCACAGGGGGCTGCACCGAGCCATGACAACTCCCCCCCAGAGCAAGGTCAGCCGTGCTGCCCACCAGCTTCAGGGGCAGCAGAGCCCACACAGGCCCTGAGCGTGGAAGGAGGGGCTCAGCCCTTTCTCCACCCAGGGTAGCCCCTTGTCCCTCACCTTGTTGCCCAGGAACTGCTTGGGCAGAGCCCAGAAAGAGTCGTGGACGAGGAAGCGGCGGGACAGGTCGACCAGCTGAAATTCCTGCATGGCAGTGTCGATCTGCAGCTGGGTGGAGGAGAGGGGTGGCATGCCGGGCTGCGCAGGCATTGTCACGTTCACACCTGCGGGTGGCAACAGGGAGGGCTGAGGGCCACAGCACGTGCCTGCCTGAGACACCCACCTTGAGGGGTGGCAACCCAGGAAGATAGGAAAGTTTTGGGGGAAATTTGATTTAGAGAAAACTTTGGTCTCTCTCCCAAAGTTAAGAAAAAGCAAAGTTTTTTTCTCCTCCCCAAGTTGTTTTTTTTCTACCCTGTGAAGTTTTGGAGGAGCATTTCCCAAAGCATGCTCTGGAGAAAGCCAGTGCTATGGAAGGATGGCTGGGAACCATCTGGGAACCACAGGGCCAAAGAAAGGGAGATTCTTTGCAGCAGGACTTCTCAGAGCCTCTTGCTTGCTAAGAGATCCCTGGATGGTCAGGGTTGGAACAGCCCTCGGGGGGCAGCAGAGAGCTACACAGGGCCAGAGAACAGGAGCCCTAGTCCTGGCTCCACCATGCTCCAGATGTGCAAGCCCCAGGCAAAACCCTCAGTTTTCCTATCTGTAAAATGGTGTTAAAAGTGGCCTGCCACATAGATCATGTGCATATTATGAAGATGAAATGTACAAGTACGGTTAGTCCTTATTGTTGCTGACAGGTCATCTAGTCCAACCCTCTCCACACACACACACAGGAATTCCCTCGACAGCATCTTCCCAGATCTCTAGGGCAGAATCATCCAAGAGGACTTTCTGTGACGATGGAAATGTCCTGTACCTGTACTCTACGATATGGTAGCAACTGCCACATGCAGCTACTGAGCACTGGAAATGTGGCTAGTGTGGCTGAGGAATGAATTACTTTATTTAAATTTAAAGAGCCACACACAACTGGTGACTGCCACCTTGGATGGTGCAGCTCTAACAGAAGCTCATTACCTCCAAAGGCAGTCCCTCCCAGCTCTGGACAGGTCAACTCTCAGCAAGTGCTTCCTTACACTAAGTCCGCATCTGTCTGCCAATAGCTTCTCCACCTGAGCCTGAACGTAACTCCCTGCAACCATAAGTCCAGCCCCTCATCTGCGGAATGTCCACGCACAGCCCCGCGTCCAGGCTCCACCGCCCTCTTTCCCCGCTTCCTGGGGATGTCTTCAGGCCCCCTCCCTTCTGGTCACCATCCACACACAGGCCACCTGCTCACCCTGGAATCCCCACCCTTGCTGACTATCCAGATTCCAATCAGACAGCCCTGAATTCCAGCTCTGCCTCTAAACAGCTGTGTGACCCCAGGGAAGCCCCACAGCCTCTCAGAGCCTCAGGGGTCTCATCTTGAAACTGTCAAAACAGCCCCTACTTTGCAAGGATTATTGGCCATTCGACGATGGTCATGTCAAGCCACAGTGTCAATGGCATGCTCACCAAATGGTAGCCATGGCCATCAGTATTCTAAATACACTGGGGGACAACTTTGGGAGATAACTGAGTTTTACACAAGTCACTTTGAGGTTCCTCGAAAAACAAAGGGGCATAACAGGCAACATCCGCCGAGTGCTTGCTGTGGGAGCTGACACCTCTACGTGCATGTGACCCTCCGTGATGAAGGAAACCAAGCTGAGGGGGACAAGGACTGCCTGACGTCAGAGATGGGACTTGAACCCAGGTGGTGTGATGTCTGGGCTCACATTTTCAGCGCCCTGCCATTCTGCCTCAGAGCCAGAGAGAACTCAGTTCAACTATCTGCATTTATAGTGGGGAAAACAGGCCCAGAGAAGCCACGAGGATTTCCCAAAGTCACACAGGCAGTAAGTGGTGCAGCTGGAGGTCAGCCCAGGGCTGAGAAAGTACCAAGGCCTGGGCTCTTATACTCTGGGGACACTGGCACCTCTGTCTCACAATGAGGATGATGAGGACAATGACATTAGCAAATACTGGGTGCTGACCACGGACCAAGCACTATTCTGAGTGGCTTACATTCATCAGTCCACTAAGTCCTTATAAAAACCTAGGAGGTATTTCCTCCCCATTTTACAGATGAGAAAACAGACAGACACAAGATAGTAAGGAACTTGACCACACAGGCAGTGAGTGTCAGGGTCAGGACTTGAACCAGGAACCTGGCTGCAGGGCCCATCCTTTCCACACCTGAAGCAGGCAGGTATCAAGTGTGGATTTGGCTTTTCCTAAAAATGTTAATTTTCCTCTGAAATGCTTTTCTTACAGGGCTCAGTGTTTCTTCAGTGACCCGTGTTCCTCCCTGCAACCTGGCTGCCTCTGTCTGCAGCTGCCTTCTCTGCCCACGGGAGCCCAGTGCCCACCTCCCACCTCCCACCTTGCTCGCCCACCCACCAACGCACCCTTGAAGTCATCGGGTCGGTCAAAGCGCAAATGGATCTGGTCCCGGAAGCGGCGGCTGCTCTGGCATACGTTGGTGATACCAAAGCAGAAGCAGGGCAGGCAGGAGGCGCTGTGCTCCAGGTAGAAGTGCCCATCGGGGCAGGGGCCTGTGGGGCAGCATGGGAGGGGCTGCAGTCAGCCACTTGCCGGCAGCCCTGGCTCCCCCATGCTGGGTGCCCACTTGCCCTCCGGCCCGTACCTCGCTGCGGGATGAGCTCCAGGACACCATCAGGAATGCCAAACACCATGCCCCGGGCATTCATGGCCTCACAGGTGTAGGCACCCTGGTCCGACTCCTTCACGTCGCGGATGGTCAGTGTGCCACGGCCACCCTCACTGGTCACCGTCACCCTGGTGGGCCCCAGGACAGTGGTGAGGTCTGGCCTGGGCCACTGGACCAGCCTCCCCCTCCTTTCCACCCAGCACCTGGGCCCGGAGGTGCACCTTGGATGGGAGGGGATGTGGCCCCAGTTGAGCCTCCAGTTGATGATGGGGGTGGGGACGCCGATGGCCATGCAGGTGAGGGTCACCGTCTGGCCCCGGGAAGCCTGGATCGACTCCTGGGGAGGTGTCACCACCTGGGGGGGCACTGGGGAGACCAGGGTAGGAGTGAGGGGTCTGGGGCAAAGGAGGGGGAGCGGGGGAGGGCTCAGAGGAGCCGGTGGGGAGAAGAGCAGCGGCTAAGACTGTGGAGAGAAGCTCCCGGAAGCCAGCCCAGGGCCAGGGCCACATCCTGCCCTCAGCTCCCTGCTCACCGCAGCCAAACTCGTCGCTGCGGTCAGGACAGTCGCTCTCTTCGTCACAGTGGAAGCTGGCCGGGATGCACGTGTTTGTGGAGACACATCGGAACTGTGTGGGCCCGCACACTTCCCCAGGGCGCTTGGCAGCTGCGGTACAAAGCCAGGCGGTATGGGCACTGACGCGCTTCCCCCAGGGAGGACCACTCCCAACAGCCCACCCTGTCCACTTTCCCCGGTGTCCTCAGGGCCACTCTCTTCTCACCCAACATAACCCACAGCTGCCATCACCAGACCTTGCCACTGCTGCACAACACTGTCCGCAACGTAACACCCAACACAACACAGTCACCAGTCTCTGACAAACAGCTCATCACCTCACACTGCCCTACCCCTCACTCCACCTGCATTCCCCCAAACAGAATTATGCCTGGCACATCACTGTCACAACCACAGTGTCATCCAGCCACCCTCAGAGTCAAAGAAATGCCATCTCACACCCACGGGCAAGACCCCTGTCAAAGACACAGTCAAAAGGGCTGAAATCTCTACACATCAGTAATGCCCTGCACAGTTCTCTCTACCAGGAAGGCCAGCCACAGCTCAGTCCCCCGCTCACTAGGGTTGTGCCTGACCCAAGGAAGCCACCTATGGGTTGGCCAGAGGCCTGGAGTTGGCCTGGCACCAGCGATGGACCCCTGCTTGGCATCTAGCATTCGTGACCAAAGCTCTTCCTCAGGGAGACTGAGCTTGAGAGACACACACAGACAGGGACAGAGAAGGCACAGTGGTGCAAGAGTGGAAGCCACAGAGCAGGAGGCAGCTAGCTTCTGGCATAGCTCAGGGGCCTTGTTCCCAACGCTCACAAGACCCCCCAAGGCCGTTCAGCTTTCACATTCTCTCTGTTCTGTGCTCTGTCAGTGACTCGGCCTTCCTTCGACTCTTTCTTCCCCAGCAGAGGCCTCTAAGGAGGGCTTTCCAACCACAGCCCTCAATCACTTTCTCTTTCCCAAGGGGCTGGTGCTGTCAGGCAGGTTTAGAGCCACAGAACGCATCTGCGGTACGTGCCACCTCTCTCCAATCTTGCTGTGGAGCAGGGAAGGTGAAGGAAGGCAAGGAGGGGAAGGCGGACGGCTCACAGCAGGAATGTCAACATGCGCCCAGGTACACAAGCCAGGATCACAGGGAAATTGTTTGAAGATGATCCTCAAACTCGGACTAACAAGCCCCAGAGCAGGACACACAGGATGCGACCTGATGCAGTCTCTGACTCTCCAGCCTCCCCACCTGGGTAGCTGCCATGGTGTCCACAGAGCCCATAACACTGACTGTGTGGATGGATACCCTGTGGGTGGCGGGCAGTGCAGAGATGGGTGGTGGCTAGATGGATGGATGAGTGGATAAACAGAGAGCTGGAAAGATAGAAAATGATGGATGGAGGGAAGGTGGAGTGGGTGGGGAGCTGGATGGGAAGAAGGGTGCTGGACACATGGGTGGATAGGCAGATGAAGAGCTGAGAAGACAGGTGGATAGACGGTTGGATGGGTGGGTGGGTGGATGGGTGGATAGATGGTTGGATGGGTGGGTGGGTGGATGGATACATGGTTGGATGGATGATTGAATGGACTGACACATGGATAAAGAGCTGGGCAGATGGAGGAACACATAACTCAGAACCAGCCTTAGGTGAAAAGCCCCTAGGCTCACACAGGTAAGGCTTGACTCACACATACATCAAGGACCCCCGTCATCAAGGGACCCCCGCATAACAAGCCCTCTTAGCCATTCATCTGAGCCACACACAATACAAATAACAAAGAGACACTTCATGGCAACAAAAGTAAAGAAAAGAAATAGAGAGACACGAGCCACAGGCTAGCCAGCCACACTGCTTGCTCCAAAGGCCAGCTCGGAGCCAAGAGCCTTCACTGCTCTGGTCAGAGAGAGATGAGCCTTGAATTTTGTCTGCAAGGCCGTCCCCACTCAGCCAAGGAGAGCAAACCGACCTGCCGGAGAAGGGGCGTGGGCAGGAGCAGAGGGGCGGGGTGAGGGCAGAGGGGGCAGGGGTGGAGCGGAGAGGGTGGAGGGGCGGGGAAGGAGTGGCCTGGCAGGGTGGGCCAAGGGGAAGGGCGGATGGAGGTAGGAGCAGGGCGGAGGGGTGGGGCAGGGCAGGAGGGGGCAGGGCAGGGGTGAAGGGGTGGGACAGGGCAGGGGTGAAGGGGCGGGGCAGGGCAGGAGCGGAGGGGCGGGACCGGACAGGGACCCCAGAGGGACCCTCTAATGCTTACGGCAGTCAGCCTCGTCGGTGCGGTCCTCGCAGTCAAAGTCGCCATCACAGCGCCATAGCTTGAGGGCGCAGTGCCCGTTTCCGCAGGGGAACTCGTTGGGTTCACAGGGCGGGGTGGGGCCTGGGTGGACCGTGGGGGGGTCAGCGGCGCCCTCCCGGGCCGGCGCCCCCACCCGCGCCCAGCCGCCCCCGCCAGCGCGCACCACAGTCCAGCTCGTCGCTGCCGTCCTTGCAGTCCTCCTGCCCGTCACAGAGGTAGTCTTTGGGGATGCAGTGCCCGCTGTGGCACGCGGCCTCCTGGGGCCCACAGGGCAGGGGCCTGCCTGGACCGGGGAGCAGAGGCTGGGGAGCGGGGGTGTCTGGTGGCTGCCGCATGGTGGTCGCTTCTGGCCGAGGTGGTAAAGGTGGTGTCTCCACAAGGACGGGTGGCACGGGGGTGAGCTCCTGGACTGGCTCCTCTGTGGACAGAGCCTGCTTGGTGTTTGGCGGGGCGGGGGGCGGTGCTCCTCACCCCTTGCCCCCTACACTCCCCAGGTCATCCCTGTACTCCCCAAGACTACTCTCTGCCTCACCCAGCACCCCTAGCCCTGACTCTGTCGTCACTCTTCCTGCGTCCCTGCCCTCTGCCTGCACCAGACCCTCAGAGTCCCAGATGGACTCCAGGACCCAGGCACAGGACCCAGGCCCTCCCCTAGTGCCCACAGACCACTCGTGCCTCCGGACAGCTCCTCACCGCAGTTGAGCTCATCAGACATGTCCCTGCAGTCGGGTCGCCGGTCGCAGCGGTACTCCAGGGCCACACACTCATTGTAGCTGTGGCAGGCAAACTCGGCCTCGGTGCAGACCCGTGGGAACTGGGGCACTGGTGGCAGGGGATTGGAGGGAGTCAGAGGTGGCAGGTGGGAGGTGCTGGAGGCACAGGCACCACAAGGCCAGAGTGGGCTTTGGTGTCCCCATGTCAGGCCACTTGGTTTCTGGCAGACACGGTGAGGACAAAGTGTGAAGAGCACATGGTGGGCACACATCCACTGTACACGTGGGATACGGGACACATGGCAATGGCCTCCCCCATCCCTCACATAGACCCCACACACAGCTGACATGCCACATGCATGCAACCACCGCACACATGCAGGCCACAGCCCGGCCCGGCAAGGATGGTGGAGGGGAGAGGGGCGGCCTCCGGGCTGTGCCCAGCCACCTTGCCCTTGCCCCTCCTTCTCCTCTATCCAGTAGCTTCGCTAGGACCCAGCTGGGCCTGGGCCTGGCTTACACTCTCACCTGGTGTCACTGCGACCGCCACAGCGGCCAGGGGGGGCGGGGGTGTCTGTGCTGGAAAGGAAGGTGTGGTCAGCAGCTGCCCCACCTGAGAGTGGGGAGCTGAGGGCTGTGGGGCTGAGCGAGGCCCATCCCAGCATCCCTAGTCAGGAGGACTCATTGAAAAGTGGGAGAAGAGGGCTGGACCCCCAGCAATCTTTAGAGCTGGGCCTGGGATGCCAAAAGAGCAAGATTGATCTCTAGCAGGCCGTCAGTGCTCAGTAAACAATCGGTGGTTATTATTAAATGCAAAAGTGTTTTGGACTTGAAAGCGCTATATGAAGAAAGGAATTATTATCTATTGTCAACGTATAGACGTCTGAACACAGAGAGGGCAGAAAATGGGCCTAATGGGTACGTGTTAGAGGAAAACAGTCTGTGCTCTACCCAAGCCAAGACTGCATAAAGATTGATGGGGCAGTCTTAGGGGACAGTGAGCTCCCTGTTCGTAGTGGTATGCAAGCCCAAGCTAGGAGAAACCATGGTGGAGACACTGACAGGAGACCCACATGAATCTGAGAAACTGGAGGTGACCCTAGGACCCAAGACAGGCTCACCTGTGCCCAGGCGTCGGAACTGGAATCCCTGGGGAGAGGTGACATAGGAGGCAATGGAGCCACTGGAGATGACCTTGTGTAGCACATCCTGGATCTGAGCCCCATCCGCATTCCCTTCCGAGCCCACATCCAGCTCCACGAAGACCCAGCCGTCCAGCTCCCTAGGGATGGGGTGGGCAGGGGAGCAGGTGGGAAATGCCTGTGCTCTCAGCTCCTCCATTAGGCCCCTGCCCTGACGCTCAGGCCCTGTTCCTGGATAGCCTGTACCCAAAGCAGGGCACACTGGCCCCCTGGCCTGAATTTCCACCAAGACCAACTCACCCCGTCAGGCCTTTCCTGCCTCTCCTCTCAGTGCCAGGCTTCGTTCCCACCCTCGTCAGCCCCCTCTGGGTTACCCCCAGTCCCTCACCAGCCCCCGGGGACCCTTCTCACTTGATGAACACCACACTGACAACCTGGTCTCCGGGGATTTTCAAGTACTCCGACTCCAGCTGGGGAGGGACACAGCACCATCAGCCCCCAGATACTTCCCCCCAAGCCCAGTCCTGCCCTGGCACACCAGGGAGCTTCCCAAACCCCCTTCACCTCACCGTGTCTACCACAGCCTCGGACACCTCTCGGAACTCCCTGGAGCCTGCATCCTCCAGCCGAGGGCTGTACTCGATGGAGTGAGTGAAATTTACTAGGGCCCGGAAGTAAACTGTGAAAAAGGGAGGGGGTGTCACTGTGAGGGGCTCAGCCTGGCACGCAGTGGCCTCAGGCAGCTGGACCAATGGTAGGAAATGGGGGGATGGCTCCAGTGGGCCTCCCACACAGGCAGCCACCTGTGTGCCCACAGCTATGCCCTGCACTGCCTGTGGGAGCACATGCCGCAGTGGCCCCAGCAGGCCTGCCCAGGGGTCAAAGCCAAGGCCCAACTTGAAGGGCTTCACCTAAGAAGGAAATGGCCTGATCCAGAAACCAAGTGATGGTGCAGAAGAGGAGACTCCCAGCAGAGGAGGCTCTGAGAGGAAGCTCACAGGAAGGCTGGATGTGAAGGGGTGGCTTCTGGAGGAGGCTGGCCTGGCACAGGGATTACCTGCACGTGACTGGGACATGCTTCGCTAGCCTTCCCTGGCCAGTTCCTGATCACCTCGTCCATGAAGACTTCCTGGACTACCCTGGCTGGGCTAGAGACGGCTTTGATGGGCGCCCACACCTCTGCTCCCCCTCGCAGAGCACCTTCCACCCTGCATTGCAGATTCTGCCGGGTTACACATCACGGTAACAGTCATGAGTTCTGAAGCCAGCCACACCTCAGGCACTGACCTCACCTCTCTGAATTTCTCTTTCCTCTTTGGTCAAACGGGGCTATGAATTGCATTTACCATACTAGGTTGCTACAAAGAGCACATGATAAGGTGCTTGCAGGCACAGGTGCTGAGACGCAGCGCCTGGCCCAGAGCGAGTTTGAGACTTGGAAGCTGTTGTCATCGTTCTCTCTCTACTGCCAGACCACAAGCCTGATGAAGGGGAACCTGAGATCTCATTCACCCCTGCGTCCCCTGTGTGCCTTGCACACAGTAGGTGCCTCATAAGTGATAGCTGAATAAATTTGTATCAGACTGGTGTGGGCATACACACACAACTATTGTTTCTTAAGCACCTACTATATACAAGACATTTTATACAAGACATTAAATTTCATAATGTTCATGAGTTCGTACGTCATAAATACGAATTAATACGAGTAGCAAATGAGTCTCACGTACAGGTTGAGCATCCCTAATCAGAAAATCTGAAATCCGGGGTGCAGGTGGCAGAGCAGGGAGGGGTGCTGGCTGTGTGGCTGCCAGACCTGTCCTCCTTCTACTTTACCCTCTGTCCACCAGGCCCACAGGTGCTCGGGCCCCTCTCTCTCTGTGTCTCGAGCAAAGAAGGCCCTGACGCTGCCTGCTCTGAACCAGAGGGACTGGGCTGGGCTGGGCTCCTGGGTGCCGGGAGTGGGGCCCCGTGGGCCGGAGCGTGGGGGCCGTGAGCTCAGCCACAGAGGCCCCTTGTGAGCTGGCACAGAGGCCCATTGACAGTCCCCCGCCCTGGCTCCTGGCCTCAGCCCCATGGCCCAGCGCTGGCCAGGAGGCCGGGCCTCTGCCCAGGAATGTGCCTGCTCCCGGAGGAGGGGGCCAGAGCTCCACAAAGCCCCTTTCTCCTAGGGCCTGGGAAGGGTGAGGGCCCTCCAGTCTGGCCTCACCCCCTTCCTCCTCCAGGGGCAGGTCAGGGCCAGCACCCTCATCTCCCACTGTGTGTTTGGTGCCTGAGGGTTGGGGCAGGAGGTGAGGCTGCTGCCTGGGGCTGGGGGTGCTATCTGAGGGCCTGCACTGGCCAACCCTCTCCCTCCTTCTGACCCTATGTGGACAGCGTACTTGGAGCCAGAGACTGGAGGGGAGGGAGGCCCAGAGCTGCCTTGCACCCAAGGTGGGGGTGGGGGACGCACACCTGGCCATCCCTAGCCCTGAAGCAGGCTACCCCCCAACTCCAGATGCCCATCCTTGCTCAACAGAACTCCCCCCGACACACCCAGGCCCTGGAACTCCAGCCCCGGGTCCCTCTGGGGCCCTTGGGTAGGCCCAGATCGGCCTATCCTGAGGTAGACACAAGCTGCCTCCAGACCCTGGGCCTTGCTCCCCGAGGGGCTGCTGTACCCATCCCTGCTCCACCAGCACCCTGTGGGGAAGATCACCAGGGCCCCAGCCTGCTGGGTTTAGATCCATGAGCCCAGATGGGGCCTGGCTGTGTCCTAAGCAGGGGCAGGGAGAAGGTGGGACACACTGGGCAGGGAGATGCTGGCCTGGTACCTGACTCTGTAGGGAGGTACCCCTGAGCCTCCTGTGTGACTCCAGCAAAGCACAGGTTGGGGAAGAAGAGAACAGGGAGGAAGGAGCGAAGACGAAGAGCCGGGAGAGAGGATGGGGAGGGAGACGGAGGGAGAGCAGCGCTAGGAGACCACCCGCCAGCCATGCGAGGGCCCCAGCCTGCGGAGTGGAGACAGACAGATGGAGGCGAGAAGGGCCAGAGACGGCAAGGAGATGGAGGGAACAGAGAGAGGGGCAGAGACCTCGGGAGAGAGAGAGACAGAGAGACAGAGACAGGAAGGAAATGACCAAGATGCGGGGTTGGGGAGGGAAGGGGGGGAAAGGCAGAGGGGAGAGAGGGAAAGACAGAGAAAGACGGAGGAGGCGCAGCGACAGAGACACAGAATGGGAGACAGCCCAAAGCAGGGAGGAGGGGAGGCAGAGAGATGCAGACAGGTGTCAGAGCAGGACAGACAGAAGCCGGGAAGACGGAAAGAGACAGGTCAGAAGATGGAAAGAAATCGGGGGAGGGGAGATGGGGGCAGAGCCGGGGCTGTCAGAGAGGGGTGCTGACCCCTGGGCAGGGCTGGGGAAGAGCCAGGGAGCCACAGCCCAAGGACAGGGGAAGAGCCGTCTCAGCATCTCAGGGGCTAGACGCCAGGCTCTGGAATTGGGCCAGGGCCCAGGCGGGGGTAAAGCCCAGGCAAGGCCCCATCACGGAGCGCATGGCCCTTGCTTACCAGTGCAGGGAGGGCGCTGCCCTTTGGCAAAACTGACTCAGGCACCAATGACCCTGGGAGTCAGGGAGACACACCTGCTGCCTCCCCGGCTGTGATTCAGCCCGGCTGCCTGGACCTACCCCAAGGGCACCACGCCGGTGCCAGGGTTTGGGTCTGCAGGGTCTGAGGCCCCACCCCTTCCCACTCCCAAGGAAAGGCAGCAGCCTTGGTCTTGGGCCCTCCCTAGCTGCTGTCCCTGTCCCCTACCCCTTTCCCTCTCTGGCCTCTCCTGCTCTCACAGATGCTTCTCAGGGAGGGCAGCAGGGCTGGCAAGGACTACTCAGAGCGTGCAGAGCCACCACAGCCCCACGGGAGGAGCTGTAGATGTTTCTGAATGTACAGGGTGGACCACACTGGGACCTCAGTGGCAGGCCTGGCTTGGCAAGAGGCAGCTCTCAGGGACGGCATAGGCCATTCTGGGACATGGTGTGTGTGTGCGAGGCCCTCCATCCCTGGCCCCACCCAGCTCCCAGACACCCTGCAACACTGCAGAGACCTACACATGGAAAAGCTTCAGGCAAAGCTTAAGTCCAGGTGCTGGGAGGTCACAGTCAGGACCAGGTCACCCAGGGACCCTCCTGTTTGCACTGGCCCACTTAGGACGCCACCCTCTGGCATTTGGATGCCCTGATACACCAGCTAAAGGGAGGTGACACTACCCCCAAAGAGGCCCAGGCCAGACTTGCCCAAGGCTTGCTGGCTTGGGCAACACTGGACACCATGGGGCTACCCAGTGGTCAGTCTGAGCTGAGCACCCGTTCCATCCCTGGCCCTGATCAGAGTGTCCCAGGTGCTAGCTCCCAGAGAGGAGAGTGGGAACCATTCGGAGCTGCTGGGCCTTGCCACAGGGTAGTTCCCTCTCTACCCAGAATCCCAGGGTGGGAGGATGCTGGGACTCCAAGCCCCCGTACCAGTGCTGGGCCAGTCTGGGTACCGGTGGGTGGGCAGCTGATGGAGGCCTGACTCCTCTCTCTACACAAAGCCCAGCCCTTCTTCCCCAAGCCAGGAGCCCTTGGCTTCCCAGCAGATGACTCTCCCTAAGGCAGGGTCCTCTCCCAAGTCTAGAGTGAGGCTCATCCTGCCCTCTGCCTGAATGCCCTATTCCACAGAGTCCCTCTGTCCGGTTCACCTCTGCCTGGCATCCCCAGCTCTGCACCCCCAAGGAGGGTTCTGGGGAAGCACCCAACAGCTGAGCTGCCCTGAGAAGTGAGGATTTTGCTTTGGATGCTGAGTGGCTGGCTGGCTCTCAGTCCCCATCAGGACTGGGCTTTCCTGCCCACTGCCTTGAGCCTTGTGCCTGTGGCACAGGCAAGCACAGGACCTGGCCATCCCCAACCCTGCAAGGACCTGCCAACCAGTTCACACACCTATCACTCAGCAAGTAAGAGACCAGCCCCACTTCTCCTTGCAGTGTGCCCAAGGGCAGGCCCAAAAAGCCCTCAAGGCCCACAGCCCAGGAGATGGGGCCTCCGTGGCTGGGAAAGCTGCTCTGGGCCTTCCCCAGGGGCAGGATACGGACCTGTGGGATGCTCTCAGCAACTTACCCATTTGGAAGTCCCCACTGCCCAGGTCCCCGCTGCCCAGGCCATCTACAAGCAAAAAAGAGAAGTATTCAGCAACAACAAATATTTGTTGAACACCTCCTGGGTGTTAGGCACTGTTCCGGGCACCTGGCATGTACAGGCAAAGGACATGAAAACACAGATTGGCCACCCCCTTCCCCCATGCCTAGGGAGGGCTGGCCTGTAAAAGTCAGCTTGGAAACCTCCATCATAGAGGGTGCAGACCAAAGCCCCAAACTCCAGGGACTCAATTATCTGTCTGATGGCTGGGGCGGGAGGGTCAGGTCAGACTGGGTCAGGTCTCCAGGTAAGGACAAGGAGGAGGTAGGCTAGAGGGTGGGTGATGGTTCTACACTGTGCATTGCCAACCACCTTCCCAGTTGGTCCTGATTGTCCTGGGCTGCAGGGAGGAGCTGTGACCAGCCCAGGGCCACACAGGTTGTAAATGGAAGATGCTGGGGTCACTGGGACCAGGGCTCAGGACACATGCAGCCCATCTCTTGAGATGCCACGTTGGGCGAACTTCATGGGGCCTCTTTAGGGACCAATGGGAAGAACCACGATCTCACCCATCAACCCTGCACTCCCAGCCATGGGGACCTGGGCTCACCTCCAGAGGCATCATCAGCCAGCAAGTCCTCGTCATCAGAAAGATAGGAATAGCTCCAGCCAACCCGGCCTGCTGCAACAGGCTCTGTGTCCTCAGGCAGAGACAAGCCATCGTATGCCCTCAGCCCGTGGGTCACCTGTGGGGATGACAGAGCCAACCGAGTCACACTCTCCAGCTCCCTAGGGCCCTTCCCTTCACTTCAAGGGGGACCCAGAATCCTACCGCAGAGTCTAATTAAATTACACTTAGTTTGGCTAAGAGAGCCAAGCTGGGGCTGAACCACTGTTTCTAACTCAGTTTCCCTAAGTCCTATTAGCCCCTGGAGGCCTCAGAGCCCAACCCTGAAAATTCTGAATGAATCCTCAAATAAAGCAAGCAATAAAATTAAAATTACTTTGGTAAGTAATGACTTTTTTTTTTTTTTTTGGAGACAGAGTCTCGCTCTGTTGCCCAGGCTAGAGTGCAGTGGCATCATTGTAGCTCACTGCAGCCTCGAACTCCTGGGCTGAAGCGATCCTCCTGCCTCAGCCTCCTGAGTAGCTGGGGCTACAGGCGTGTGCCAGGATGCCCAGCTAATTTTTCTATTTTTAGTAGAGACGGGGTCTCGCTCTTGCTCAGGCTGGTCTCAAACTCCTGAGCTCAAGCGATCCTCCATCCTCGGCCTCCCAGAGTGCTGGGATGACGGGCGTGAGCCACCGTGCCTGGCCGGTAATTACTTTTTTTTTTTCCACAAATTACCATTAATTCCAGTGACTCTTTTTCCTTTGGAGAAAGCAAGGGACACCCAGAACATGAGTGATTGGACTGAAGGACACAGGCAAGTAAAGGAGTGACCTGGGCCAGCAAAGATGGGGGACACAGGCAGGTAGAAAGGTGACCGGGGTCCGCATGGATGGGACACAGGCAGAAATCAAGGGTGAGTTGATAAAAGCTGTTGCCTCCCACAGTGGCTCCTCCAGGCCACTTGGGCCCCTCCTCCTGCCTCAGTCTGGCCTTGGTGTCTCCCGGCTGCAGGGAATACCCGCCACTGCAGTGGAGAATTAGCTCTGGCACTTGTGGCCACATTGTCAGGCTCGTCCCTGCACCAGCAGTGGGGGGTAGAGGCCAGCAACTGGGCTGAATGGGGACAGGCACGGTGTCAATTCCACATGACTTCAGGCTGACGCTGAGCGCAGCACAAGCTCCTCCGGCCCTGCACAGTATGGGCATAAAGGCCCGAGTGGCCATACCTCTGCCTTCTCAGGTATGGGTACAGGCAGTGAATACCTCGTTCCTCCTAGACAAGACTGAGACATTTCCAGAGGAGTTTTATCAGGTAACTTAGAGGAAAACAAACCTAGCTGAGCCAAAGCAAACCCCGGAGCCCACAAGTACAAGTGTGAACAGAATACGCAATGGCCTGGTATGAGGGCCTCAGGCCTTGCCCTAGCCTTAGCCAGAAGGAAATGTGTCGCCTGTGAAGACCAAACCCACCAGCTAGACAAGGTGGTGAGACCCAAAGAGGAGAAAAAAGAAAGAGCCAGCCAGGCCCCCTTCCCTCCCCACCCCCAGCTCCACATGGTCCATGTCCCTCTCGCCTCTGGCTGTTGTCACTCTGGGCCCTGTGCTGGAATGCCCTTCCACCCTTTGTTGATCAGGCTAACTTCAATCCATCCTCCAAAATTCAACTTAAACATCCCCTCCTCTGCTCAGTAGTAAAGAGGAACAAATGGCTGGTGTGCATGGCAACATGGCTGAATCTGAAAGAAGCCAGACACAAAAGACTACATACTGTATGATTCCATTTATACGGAACTTTAGGGGAAGAAAGTCTTATCTACGGTGACAGAAAGATCAGTAGTTGCCCAGGACCAGGGGTGGGCTGGGGGTGACCGGCAAGGTGGCACTAGGGAACCTGTTGGGGGGTGGTTCCCTGGGTGTATACATTTCACTCTCATTACTGAACTGTGCACACATTTTATTGGGTGTATTTATGCCTCAATAAGGACAACTAAAAAGAAAATCTCTTTGTCCCGACTCCTCGCCCCTCAAAGTCACCCCAACCCCCAGGTGGGTTCTGGGCCCTCCTGGGCTCACACTGGTACTGTCTGTACCTCCAGTGGAAGCACCTGAAGGCAGAGACTGTGATCAGTTCATCTCTACCTTCCCTGCACCCCGAGTTCAGTAAGTACCTGAATGAATGAATGGACAAAAATGTCATCAACTATTAATTCCAGCCACTTTCTGAACATGACTTGCTTTGGTGGTGCCACCCACCTCCACACAATCTGTATGCTTTTCCCTTCCCAGGCTGTGAGGTCCCTGGGGGCAGGGGCTGGGTGCCATTCGGTCATCTCTGTGTCCGTGGTGCTACCAAGCCTTGGGTAAGGTCTGTACTGCCCACACTCTATTCCCTGCTGTGGCCTAATGCTCCTTCCCCTGACAATCCATGGGCAAATATTGCCTCCTGTTCCCTCTCCTCTCCCTCTGCACAAGTGCCCATCCCCACCCTGAGTGCTGGCCAGTGGACTTCTAGGCCATGCCCATGGGGTCTGCATGCAGGAGTGTGCTTCAGAGCCTCCAGGAGCTGGTGAGAAATACAGATTCCTGGGCCCCTTCCCAGAGCCACTAAGTCAGGTTCTATAGAATGGTTATAGTCGTGCACGCCCAGGGGATCATGACAGCCATGGATTAAGAACCATAAGACCAGCCCCCTACCAGGGCTCTGCCACCTTCCCTGGGCAGGGGTATAGGGCAGTGTTCCCACTGGCTGGAGCAGGCCTGACTGAGCTACTACAAGGGGAGTATGAGGCTAGGGCTGGTGCAGGAGCACTGACTCTGGGTAGAGGAGGTTTGAGGGGACAGCCTTGGGTCCTCCCAACCTGGGGAAGGTCCTCTGTGTCACTGCCACAACTTCCCCCTCCCCATGCAACCAAGGCCATGGAGGGCATGCACGGGGCACCGAGATTCCCAGTAAGCCCTAGACACTATTGTCTGGAATGGAAAACCCTGGTGGTGAGCAATGAGCAAGGCCCAGAGCTTTGCCCAGGGAGGAAGGAGCCCGGGGTGGGGGCGGGGGCTTGGGACCGGACAGGAAATAGCAAAGTGAGATTCAACATGGAAAAAATGCCAGGAACACCCATCTGCAGTGAGAAGGGAAAGAGAATCCAGGGCATGTCGGGGCCTGGACAGACATCCCCCCCACCACAGGAACCCCTGGGAATGGACCCTTCCATATGCCAGCCTGCCCTTGCTTTCAGCTCCCACCCCACGTCCGAGGATCCAGGGTCAGATCAGGGCCCGCAGCAAGGGCTAAGTCAACAAGAGCAGAGACTTCATTTGTAAAATGCTGAAGATCAAAAGGTTTTAGCAGCTGTATTTCACATCTGGGAGGGAGATGGAGCCAGATGGGAAAGAGGTTCCCAGAAAAAGCCAAAAGGAGCTTGAGACATGACCATAGAAGGGATCCTGGATCCAGACCTGGGAAGTCCAGGATCTTCTTGAGTAATAATATGAGCTAATGTTTATTGAGCACTTACTATGCACCAGGCACTCCTAAACCAGGTTATAGGTGTTAAACGGCCCCACTGTAAAGAGCGGAAAATGGAGTAGAGAGAGTCAGGTTACTTGCATGAAGCTGGCATGTGGCAGAGCTGGGATTTGGGCCCTGGTGGTCAGCTCCAATGCCTAAGCTCTTACCACTGTGCTACCCCACCTCTGGGAGCAGAGGTGTGGAATGAGCCGGAACTGAGGTCACCGAGAGGCACACTCACAAAGCCTCTTGGCCTCACTGCACTTCAGTTTCCAAAGCATTTCTTCAGCCTAGTACTGTCTGAGCTGACAGTGACCCTCTGAGGGGGTGCAGTAGGTATGAATGGCCCCCTTTCACAGAGGAGGGACCTGGAGCCTGGGGAAAGTGCCCATATCACAGGGGAGGGGCTGGCAACTCTGCTTACCAGGAAAGGAGGTAGGGCTGGGGCCAGACCTCCCGGCTGGCCACAAGGCCTGAGCAGAGGGCAGTACCAGGAAGCCAGGGTTGGCCAGTCCCCATCCCAACCTGACCAGCTCCCAGGATGGCCCCACGGGATGCCTGAGCTGGCAGTGGCCCAGGCCCATGCTGCATGTGCCTCAGGTCCCAAGGAGGGCCGTTAGGGCCTCCAAGGTCAGAGGCAGAAATAGAACCCAGGCTTCCTGCCCTCAGTCTCCAGCTGTGAGGGAGCCCGGCTTCCTCCCAGAGGAACCCAGTACCTCAGGCAGGTGTTGGAGCCGGATGCCAGGGCTGCAGGGGAGGGGTCTAGGGGGCAGACCTAGGACAGAGAGGAAGGAGCCAAGCAGAGAGGGGGATTTTCCAGACCCTGCAGTTCCTGGAGGGGAAGGGGGGGCAGCTGACTCATTCAGGCCAAGGCCAGAGGACTGTTCTAGAAGGCTGGGAACAATTGCTTGGGCGGGGGGGTGGGGGTGGGGGGGTTGGGGGGGTGGACATGGTGGCCCCCCAGTGGGCAGGCATTCCCTGAACACAGGCAGGGGACCAGAGAGGGGAGGGACTTCTGGAGGCACTACTCCCTGAGGCCGGGCATGTCCAGGCCTGTTTGGTGAGAACCGGGGTACACGTGGGGCTCTAGGTCCAAGTCCTGCAGAGGCCTTTGGGGATAAGTTATGGAGGCTGGACCCCCCACCCCCACCCCTTTGGCCTGGGCCAGGATGCAGAGGGAGCCAAGGCTGGCTCGGAAGGGACTCTGCATGGAGGAAAAAGGTCAAGGCGTGAGAGGGGCAGAGTGTGGAGAAGGCTGGGGTGCAGGGGAGGTACAGGTTCAGGCTGTGGGGCTTTCCAAGGGTTTTAAGTGAGGATTGTGGGTCTCGCAGACATTGCGTGTGTAGGTGGGAGTTCCTGGGGCTGCTGAAATCCAAGCTGTAGGAACATGGCAGCATGGTGCAGAGGCGGCAGTAAGAGCCCAGCTCCACTGGGGGCTTTCTCCACGCCAGGCCCCATCCCACACTCCGTGGGGACCATCTCAATTAATCCTCACAGCAGCCCCAGGGAGGGCTGGCACTACAGGGACACCATTCCTTATCTGCAACAAGGGAAATCCAAAGAGCTCTGAAAACCAAAAGCGGTTTTTTAAAACAAAAATGTGTATAGCAAGCCCATTCGGTGCCAAGTCCTGACCTGAACTGCCACTTAGAGTCACACTTTTTACTGCAGCAATAGCAATGTGTTTGATCATGGGGTGTGGCCCCAGACTTCACTGAGGATATCCCATCATGGCTGGCACATGCTCTATGTCACCTTTCTCAAACTTGGAAACATCTGAATTCTAAAACACATCTGACTCCAAGGGTTTCATTTAAGGGACTGTGAACTTGTATTATAATTATTTCCATTTTACAGATGAAGAAACTGAGGCTCAGAGAGGGACCTGTGTAAATGGGATCAAGCAGGTAAGGCACTCAGCGTGGTGCCTCGTATACAGTAAGTGCTCAATATGTGCTAGGTGAGGGATGGGTGTGGATGAGGGGTGATGCATGGGGAGGGAGGGTGTGGGCCCAGGCCTCAGTGGCCTCCAGGTCTGGGATGAAGGGAGGGGTCTGGCCCTGCTGCCCAGGCCCTGGGCTGGCTGGGTGGGCAGGGCCCTGGCTGGGGTGAGCAATACAGCTCAGTCCCAAGGCTCAAGCTGTCTGCCTACTCTGAGGCTGACTGTGGGACCAACCCAGGGCTTTGGGCTTCTCCAGAGACATTCTTCACATGCCTTGGGCAGCCAGCCCACCCTCTCCCTCCTCGTGGTCCAGGCTTGGGGCTGAGAACCCACCACCCCCGCAGCTGGGCAGGAAGGTCTGATCACCACATAGTCCCCAGGGTGGCTGCAGCTGCCCAGGGCAAGGCTCCAGGCATCTGGGGCTGGAGTGAGCTCACCCCATCAAAATCCAGAGACAGTACGGGGGCGGGGGACAAACGAGCCCTTGCCTGCCCACCTGCCTCCCCTCCCCCCACCACAGTCAGCTAGCACAGACTGTCTCAGCACCCCTCCCCTGCCCACAGTGGATGAACCAGCAGCCAACATGATGCATGGCCCCCAAACCTCCAGGGAGGGACACGAACACAGACAAGATCCCCCTCCCACTCTGCCATGATGCAGGCTCCCAGGTAACCCCAAAACAAGTGCTTCTCCTACTTTGCTACAACCCAGGCCCCACATACAGGGTCAAGGTGCCCTGCCCCACCCCCAGGCTCCCTGGTGCCCTGACCATGGGCAACAGACGGCAAAGGGGAAGGAATCTGTCGGGGCAGCACTTTGTTGTACAAACTGCCAGGGGCGGGTGAGCCTGACACAAAGGCCAAAAGGCCTTTAATCCCCTGGCAGTCTGAGAGGGGCGCCGGGCCGGAAAGGAGGTGGCCGTGGCCTCCTCTGGCACGCCTGCACTGCCCGTGCCACTTGGGAGGCTTGCCAGCTTCTCACACTTGGGCCCCCAAGGTGGCAGGAACTTTGCCAGCCAGTCAGCCAGGAGGAATAGCAATCTCCAAAATAAGGAGACTGGCCAGCACTCAGCAGGTGCTACTACGGGCCGGGTGCTGAGCTAAAGTTTTGCAAGGCTGATGTCACTCAAATCCACAACAACCCTTCGAGGTAGACATTGGTGGCACCCCCATTTTTACAGATAAGGAAACTAGGCTCAGAGAGGTGAAGTCACCTGTTCCAGGTCACACACGAAGGCAATGTGGATCAAGTTTGAAACCAGCACTCACACGCCTGTATTCTGCCAGCTTGGGGACATAGCTGCCAGCAGTCCCGTGTCTGACATTTGACCCTTGCCCTCTGTAAGCTCGTACTAAGGCCTGTGACCTGGAAAGGCTGCACTCCAGGCAGGACCCTGTGGGAGTGCTAAGACAGGTCAGGGCCTTCAGCAGAGGCCCAGGGAGTGGCAAGCTGGGGTCTGGAGTTTCCAGTCCCAGCTCGACCCCAAACTCACCACGTAGCCCTGGACAGGCCCCTGACTTCCTTCCCTTTTAGCTGACTTTCACAAGTCCCCACTGTATGTGCATCCACACCAGCCATCTCAGTTGACCTGGTGAACATACACACCAGGAAGGCAGTGACTTTGATCTGTTCTGATCATTGCTGCAACTTCAGAACAGAAAACACAGTAGGTACTAATAAATACCTGTTGACTCACAGACAGACACATGTTCACAGTGAACATGCCCAACATCCCTGAGGGGGAGACTAGCCCACCTGACAGAAGAAGAAAGCGAAGTTCAAAAAGAAACTTGCCCAACACCACACAGCTAGAAAGTGCCAGAATTATCTCCAGGCCTCTGTTCCCATCAATAAAATCGAGGCCATAACATTTCACCCCAAGGGAAGGAGGGGCCTGGGTCACATGATCCCTGAAATCCATTCTAAGATACCCCCTGCCCTTGCGTGACAGTCCCTCTGGGCCTCAGTTCCCTCAGCTATAAAACGGGAGCAAAAAAGTCCCTGCTCTTCCTCCTTCCCAGGGCTTCTGGGAGAGGCACAGCCAGCAAACACTGCAACTGCTCAGCTCTTCCCTGGGTGGCCTGATGTAGTCTCTGCCTTGCAGACACCTATAATGTGGCTGGGGTGGGCACCCAAGCAGTCTGCTGCTGGCCAGGTGGAAGACCAGCAAAAGTACTTGATCTCTGAGTCTCAGAGAGACATGGGCCAGAGATGCAGAGAGGACCATGCTCGGTCAGACACCCCCGATTCCAGGCCACCTCTAGCCAGGTGGCCTCAACTTCCTCATCCAATAAAAAAAGGATAGTCAATCAGATCTGCCTATAAGGTCCAACTCGAGTCACCTCAACTTCTACTTATTGAGCACCTACTATGTGCTGGACCCTGGGGATAAAATGGTAAAGCAGATGGACAAGGAGCTCCACGTTCCAGGGGGACACAGGCCATTGAACCACACGCTGACAACACAGTGTGAGGACAGTTCTGAAGGGCAGCGGCTGGGAGACCCCAGGGGAGGATCCTCTCACTTAGCGAGGTTGGGTAGAAGGCTGGGGAAGGTTTCCCAGAGGAAATGGCAACTCGGCTGGGCCTGAAAGATGATTTCACCCAAGAAAGGTGGAGAAGGGGGAGAGAGTGTGCACCAGGCAGAGGGAAGGGCATATGCTGAGGCCCAGGGGCAGAGAGTGCATGGCATATTCAAGGGACAGGAAGAAGTTTATTGCAGTGGGACACGTGTGTGAGGTGGCAGAAGGCCAAAGGGAGCAGCCTGAATGGGCTTTTCCACTTAAAAGTGCTGTCCCCTCAGTTGTGCTGTTGACCTGGTGCTTGTCAGAGGCCAAATCTCCTCTGCCCCCTAGAGCCCCTGCACTCTCCTCTGGCCCCCACAGACACCCTAAGAATGGACCTCCCCTGGCAGCTGAATGAGCTGCCTGGTAGCTTACAAGGGAGCAGCAGGAAGCCACCAGGAAATGCCCCGCCCCACCCGTGTGCCCGGTGTGGCCAAGGCAGTAGGGGTGGCCCAAGTGACAACAGCCTCTATGCTGGGCTGCCCAGCAAGAAGGTCCCTGGGGTTGAACATTATATGCCAAGTGCTATTGCTGCCAACAGCACCTGCGGCATTCATGCGCCTGCCTCCTGCCCACAGCCCAGCTTGCTTCTTAGGTTCTCTGGCTCCTGGCAGCCTTGCTGCCGTCAGGCGCTGGCATGTCTGTGGGGCTTCAAGGCCACACCAACCTGGTCGGAGCTGCCCATGTCCTCCTGGGTCACTGCCCACAGGTTTCACAAATGAAGCCCCTTGTACAGGGGCAGGCCTAGGGGAGGATGGGGGAAATGTTCCACAAAGCGTTGTTGAAATGAGACATAACTAGCACTAAGACTACTTCCTGAACCCGTTAGGTTAGGCCTTTCCATTGCTCTTGACTCACCAAAGGGTTAGAGGAAAAGTCCTCGTTACCAGGTTCTATATGATCTGCCCGCACCCCCCCACACAGACACCCTTTTCCAACCTCTTTTGCTACTGAGCTCTCCCCACTCCCTGCCTTCTGCACACATTTATAACCTTGATAGTCCTCAAACACACTATGCCCCTTGCTACCTCAGGGCTTTTGCACCTGCTGCGTCCCCTGCCTGTGATGTTGCTCCCAGATATTCAATCATTTGCTCCTCTTCCTCCAGTTTTTGCTCAACTGTCACCTTTTTAGAGACCCACCCTGACAACATCCCAGGTCTGGAATCTCTTGAAGCTCTCTGTCACCCTCCTCCTTATGCTCCTATTGTTCTTCACTGCACCTTGCTGCCTGAGTTAATGCTCTCGCCCCACGTTCAGCTGTTTATCATTTGTCTCCCCAACTAGAAGGCAAGTTCCCTGAAGGCAGGGGCTTTGTCCATTTTGCTCATTGCTGTTTCCCCAGCACCTGGCACACAGTAGATGCTCAACGGTATTTCTTACATTACTTAACGAATGGGATTTACAGTGAGGAGACTGAGGCTCAGGGAACTGACTCATCCGTAGTCACAGAGCTGGAAGAACCAGGACTTGAACCCGAGACCCCTGGTTCCACATCCAGGAGGATCTCTGTGCTACCTCACCCTCCTCCTGCCACCTCTTTGGCCGCTGGTGCCTCGGGCTTTCCTGCCAGGCCCAGCCCTGGGGGGACAAGAGGCTACCCATGGTCACTGAGGAGCATCCCAGGGAGTAGGTGGGGGACTCAGTTGCAAGAGGGGACAGAGCTCTGGCTCCAGGGCTTTGCGCAATGCAGCCAGGAGGCCAGGCCTCAGTGACTCTACTCTGCGCTCGCTCCCATGGGCATCAGCAACAGGAAAAAACAGGCTGGAACGGCAGCCCAACAGCTGCGGCCAAGGCCGGCTCCCCCTGCCCCCTAGGGCTTTCCTCATCTGTGTCCTGGAAGGGGAGGAAGGGGCAGGCAGGGCCAAGCCCATGGCTGAGACAGGCCTGTGGGCCTTTCTTTAGAAGCACCCCTGTCCCCTCTCTTCATGACTAATGTCCATTCCAGGGCACAGGAACTCTGGGACAGGAATAGGCATGAGGCAAGAGTCCCACAGACAAACACATCCGGTTAAACAAAGCTGAATTGGTTCCCTGAGTCCTAAATGTCTCAAACAACATGGCGGGGGATGTGCAACTATTTAGTGTTTCTTGAACTTGCTTAACTTGGAAGCCTCTCTTCATGCAAAGCTCATTGGACTGGGGTTCTACAGAACACACTTTGGGAACACCTGTTCCAACCATCCTGCCTTTCCCTTTTCTAGCCTTAAGTAAGGCTTTAGATGTAAGATCTGATGCCCCCCTAAACCTAGGGGTTTTGAAAAAGGGGGTGCTTGAAGACAGAAAAGCCACAGGCCCCATGGAATAAAGTGCTGATGGAGGAAAGCAGGCCAGGCGTCAGGTGAGCTGCCCCTTCTCTCCCTGGCTGTCAGCCTGCCCTCTCGTGTGATGAGTCCTGTTGGAGGGACAAAGAGGGTGGTCCAGCACCTGGTCACTCCTGGTCCACTAGGACCATCCAGAAGTTCTGAAGGTACATACCTGTGCCCCAGAGAGGGAGGGAGCTTTGTCCAGCTGCTGAGTGCAGAGAATAGGACAGGGGCTAGCTGCAGGTGTGGCTGCGGGGGTAGGACAGGGACATGCACGGGAGGGGGGCTGGTGCCCTTCCAGGCAGCAGCGTGGACCATGAGGGTTTGAGAACGGGGCTCCTAGCTCACTCTCTCCTGGGTAAGTCCCTTCCCTTCTCTGAGTCTCAGACTCCACCTCTGTCAAATAATGAAGTAGCCCGGGTGAGGTGGCTCACACCTATAATCCTAGCACTCAGGGAGGCCGAGGCGGGAGGATCACTTGAGGCCAGGAGTTCAAGACCAGCCTGAGCAAGAGTGAGACACCACCTTTACAAAAAATAGAAAATAGGTGGTGCGCGCCTATAGTCCCAGCTACTTGGCAGGCTGAGGCAGGAGAATGGCTCGAGCCCAGGAGTTTGAGGCTGCAGTGAGCCATGATGACGCCACGCACTCCAGCCAGGGCAACAGAGTAAGACCCTGTCTCAAAAAAAAAAAAAAAAAAATTATATATATATAAAAATGGGCCTAGATCACAGGTTTCCAGTCTGTCCTCAGCAGGCTTGGGGCCACTTTGGAGAGGGGTGAGGTGGAAGAGGGGGACAGGTAGAGTTTGGGCCCCCTACCCCCAAAACTTACTTCGATCGAAACAAATCCACCTTTTTCCATGTTATATTCTGACCTTCTACATAACACCTCAGGTTCAGTCTCTGGTTATCTGTGAGGCCATGAGCAAGTTATTGCACCTCTCTGTGCCTCCGTTTCCTCATCTGTAAAATGGGCATGATCTTTCACAGTGAAAGTATCTACCTCACAGGGCTGCTCTGAGGATTAAATACAAACATAAAATGCTACATCAGCATTCGCACATGGTGAATGCTCTGGAAGTATTTGCTGTGATTAATACTGTTAAAGTTTGATTGAAGTAAGGGTTTCACTGCTTAGTAAGCTTGAAAGCTATCAACTTATATGATCCCAAAGGTTCCTTCCAGCTTTGACATTTTAGAACACTGAAACTCTGAAACATTAGGATTCTTTTTCTGTTAATTTATTTTTAAATTTCAGAATATTACAGGGGTAAGTGTTTGAAACATTAGGATTCTAAAATTCGAGGCTGTGACTGACTCCCACCTGCAAAGGGAGTGGAGCTAAAGGAGGGAATTACAAAGCCTGAACAAAGCCATAAGGAGCCAGGCTGTGGGGAAATGCCCAGCCAAGGGTCATTCATTCATTTATACCTCCCCTCCCACCCAGTTCCAAAAAGACTTCAAGCAGCTTACAAAGATGCATGCATAACAGCAGGGGGCAGTTAACTAAACACACATAAGAAAAACTCAGGTGAGGCAGACAGATGGAGCCTGGAGTGAGGCAAGTAGACAGAAGGCACATGCCAAATCCCAGAGATCTAGGAAAGGGACAACTCATGTGGCCCTAAGCTTTCCAGTGGCCAGTGGGAAGAAGGAAACCTGACCAGTCCCTAGATTCCATGTCCCATGAGGTGAAAACAAACCCGTTACTTAGAAGCACAACTATTCCTGATACTGACAGCAGGGAATGTCCCGAGGGACAAAGTTTGTCTGGCACCCTTCTCTGCCTTGTCAGTAGGGGTGGCATCCCCTTGGAGTCCACTGACTATGACCCTTTGAGGCTGAAGCCAGGTGCAGAGACTTCGGTGATCAAAGACCTAGGGAGCTGGAATGGCAGTGCAGGGAGTGCCCCTACCAACGTCACCCCAGCATCCTTGGTCTGGGCAGGATTACCCATCGCTCCCCAAGCCCGAACACAGCCAGTGCCCAAAATAGCCACAGCAGGAGAGGGTGCCAGGAGGCCGGGGGCGGGGGCCCTGGCTAGGCCCACCAACACGAGGGCCCAGTGGGCCAATGCTCACATACTTCTGATGCACAAAGGGGCACCTTCACTCAGGCACACAGTCCTCCCTGGGAGTCCCCCACCCATCAGGCTCCCCCCTCAGCACGTTGCTCACGCAGAACCCAGGCTGCTGCTCCACCCTTCCCACAAGGCAGCCTTCCTACAGGAGCCAAATGGAAAAGCCTTCAGCAGAAATGCCACCATACCATATAGGGAAGTGCCTGAAGACTTCCTCCCCACCTCTAGAATCAGCCTCCCTCAGGATCCTCTATGGCAGGCCTGGTTCCTCCCTGGGCCCCCCAGCTGCAGACCAAGACAATGGGGGCTATTCTGGGCTGCATGGGGGTATTTAAAGCTCTGGCTGGGCCTCCTCCCTAGGGAACAAAAGGCCTTGCCCTCTGTAAGACCTTCCTGAAATTGTTGCTCCCCAGACTGGGGTGGCTGCATCCCACACTGTTCCCAATCTCTCTTGCCAGGCCCCAAGGCCCTGTGAGATTCAGCCCAAGTGCCTCCTCCTCCAGGAAGCCCACAGGGCTGCCTCCTGTGCTCAGCAGCCTGCCAGAGACCCTCAGAAAAGCTGGGTCCTGGCCCCTGCTCTGCCATCCATCTTTTCTGGGTCCCAGTTTTCTCATCTGCAGGATGTGGACGTTAATCCCAGTGTGTGTGAAAGCACTTCAGATGCTCCTGTGGTTACGATGAAGTAGTGTCTTCCCAGCCACCATGTGGGGTAGAGTATAAGCAGGGAAGAGAACTTTGTCTGTCTTGTCACCGCTCTTTTTCCATCACCTGGCACATAGTGGATGCCAAATAAATATTTGCTGATACAAATATTTGTGGAAGGTGTCTATATCCCCCATGGAACCACCCAGAGTGCCGGGCACACAGGTGGCTAATACGCCTTGATAATATTGCCAGCTCTCATTCTGAGCACGGAGAGCACGTCAAGCCCCGTGCTACGTACTTAATGCTGATGATCTCATTTAATTTGTTCAACTGTCCCAAGGGGCAGGTATATTATTATTGTATCTACAAGCAAGAAAATGGGAGTTCCAGTCCAGTGGTCAAGGAGCTTGCCTGAGGTCCTACAACTGCGACGTGGCCAGGCTGGGAGTCAAGCCCAGGAACCCTGAAGCCTCTATCATCCTGCACAACACGCCCTGGAGAGAGGCAGTCGGGAGAACACTGAGTCTGAGTTCAGCCATTAAGTAGCTGTGTGACTTCAAGCAAGTCACTTGGCCTCTCTGAATCTGTATTCTCTTCCATAAAAAACAGGGGCATTAGTTCCTATCTCTTCAGGTCATCAGTAGGATCAAAGGAACCCAAGGATGTGACCATGTCCCCCACATTGGCCCCAGCCCCTCCCCAGGGGCAGCAGCTGTGAGGGATGGTGGGAAGATGTGCTGAGAGGGGGAGGGTACCCAGAGCTGGCTCTGCAACAAAGCTCAACAGCTGCTGACAACAGCTGGGGAGAGTTCTGGGCCCGGCCCAAGCAGGGGGAGAAGGGGAGGGCTGGGAAGTCACCTCTGGCCCTCCTCTGTCACCCTTCCCTGCTAACAGCTGCTGGGGCTTCAGGGCCAAGGGCCCACAGCAGGCAGGGAGTGGGGACGTGGGGGACAGGCAGGCTGGCTGGGGTCATCTCAGTCCTCCTGCTGCCAACTGCTTAGGCCCCAGGGTGCTGGCCACACTGCCCCACCCCACAGCCCTTCACCCAGTTCCCTGGGAAGCCTGGGTGGGGGTGGGGGCTGGAGCAAAGGTCTGTGGGCTGACCATGCCTTAGCTGGAGCCTGGCCTGCCCCAGGGACCCCCGTGGGGAGGTGGATGGCCAGGGCTGGGTGGGTGGAGTCCTGGAGAGGCCTGTGGTTTTCCCTATGGTCCCCGTTGCAGGGCCTGCAGGAGCCCTCCCGGGGGCTGTAAGCTTGGCCTACCCCAGGCCCACTCAGCCCCCCCAGCGCCAGGCCAGCCCAGCTCCACTCCCAGCTCCCTGCCAAGCCCTTCCAGTGGCTCCAGCCCACGCGGCTCTCTCCCCTCTGAACTCTCACATACCCATAATTACCACTGACCACATTTTCCGAAGCAGAAATCAAGAAACCGCTGAACAAAGGATTTCTAGACTACTTCTGGGTGTCAGAGGAAGCCTGGGAGATGTAGTTTGGATGCAGAAGTATTCAAATTTCTGGGACACATTAATAGTTCTGGGGGAAGACAACTATATTTATTATATTTTATTAATAAATCAAAGCCCTCCTAGGAAGTGTGTGTTGGCCACATGCCACCCCACACCACTTAGTGCCGACTGGACACCCTGGGCAAATCACTTGACCTCTCTGAGCTCTGTTTCCTCATCTGTAAAATGGGAATAAAAATAACCACCTCACAGGGCTGCTGTGAAGATTCGACAGGATAACCTAAGGGTTCAGTGTCTGGTACTTCCTAGGTATAAGTGTCACTTCTGTCACTTCTTCCTCCCCTCCCACCCCCACCCACCCAAGAGCTCACCAAGAGAGTGAGTTCTCCAGAAACCCCTGGGGAAAACAACTCCGGCTCTGCCCTTCACAGGCTAGGTGAGACTCAAGAGAGACCTGCCTGAAAAAAGTTCTAAAACATTCCTGGATCCTGGGCTATCAGGGCTAGGAGGGATCACCTAGCCCAATACCCTCACTTACCAGAAGGGGAAACTGACTCCCAGGGAGGGGTCAAGGCAACCAACCAGAGTTGGAGGACCTGGGTTCAAACCCCATCTCTGACACTTCTGGCTGCTCGGTGGCTTTACCACTCTGAGCCTTATTTTTGTGCCTGCCACACCTCCCTAGTATCAGTTTAAGGACAAGTTGGATTGTGCATGCAGAGGGTTTAGAACAGCGCCAGGCACACAGCCCTAAGAAGAGAGGAAGAGCCTCCCAGCAACTCCTTAGGAGCATCTTGGCTCCTAACACAGGGTCTTTTACCTTCCACGAAGTCACCTCCTTCCCTCCTTGGGGACAGGGATTCCCCAAGGCCAGGACAAGGGGCCACACAGATAAGGACTATATGATGGTGGCACTGGGCTAGGTGTTTGTTGGGAGCTGATCAGGGCCTGAACCCCCAGCCTAGACCTAGAGCCACTCCCTCCAGCCTGTCCTCAAGCCCCAGCAGACAGGCCCAGCCGGGGAAATGGCAGGAAGGGCTGGCAAGCAAGGGGGTGCGCGTCCTTGGCAGGGACACCTCAACATCTCAGGGATTCGGGTTACCGGAAATGGTAAATCTCCCCAAGGCCTGTCACCTCCGACCAGGAATGTCTGCTGCCTGAGGGAACATCCTGTCCACTTGCCCCCCGACAGCCTAGGGACAGCCAGGGACCTGGGCCCACCCTCTACTCCCTGCCCCTCCCTTGGGGCCTTGGGTTGGCCGCTGGGTCTCCCCAGCCAAAGGGCACCTGTCATTTTGGGCTAGTGGGCATGGCTGTAACTGACCAATCCCAGGAGAGGAGGAAAAGGCTGGAAGGGGGACCCCAAAAAGATTGCGAGCTACGCACTCAATCCTGTCATGTGGATTCTGAGCCCCCGTTTGGGTGAAGGCTCTGATTTCAATAACCCAACATAGGAGGGTAGGACGAACCCAGCTGGAAGCCTGGCTCTGCCACCTGCCAGCTGGGTGGCTCTGGGTAAGTCATGCAGCACCTCCCGCCCCTCATCTCTGATATGGAGGTGACAACAGCCCGTGATGGGGACCCTGTGAAATTCAGGGCACTGAGCTGTGAGCTAATTAGCACAGGGCCCGGCACATACTAAGGGCCTAATAAACAGGGTCATTAGGTATTGGGAAGTACTGGGAACAAGAAGGCCAAATAACCAGCCATTGCTACAGGAGCAGGTACCATGAGCCATGCAGTGTCCTCTGCCCTGATGGGGCTGACATTCTAGTTAGAGCCAGATGGACCGTAAATTAATGCCCCAAAATATGTATGTCAAATGGTAAGAGTGCTAAAAAGAAAATACAGCAGGGTAATACGGACAGATGGACACAGGCCGGTTAGGAAAGGTGACACTTACAGAGGTGTGGAGGAACAGGGGCTAAGTCAGGTGCATGTGTAGAGGAAGAGCATTCCAGCACAGGGAACAGCAACTGTAAAGGTCCTGGAGGCAGGAGGAGCCTCAGAATGTTCCAGAAACAGCCAGGAGGGCAGTTATCTAACCCTCACAACTGCCCTGAGAGCTAAGTGGCAGCGCCAGGATCCGACCCTCCTTCTCAGCCAGGTGTCCAGGGATGACGCTTCAGAGTTCCCGTGGGGAGGGGCAGGATGGGAAAAAAGCACAGAAGGTGTTGGAGCCAGAGTTCTGATTCTTCCATAGACTGGCCGTGTGACCTCAGACGAGTTACATCTCCTCGAGGGGCCTCAATGTCCTCGTCACTCATGGACGAGTGATGCCTGTTCTGTCCCCCTCCCCTCCTTGGACAGGTACAAATGCAGGGTATGGACCCTACCCACCTGAACCGCACAGGGCAACCTCCTGCACGACCCCCAAGAGTTCGCATCCTGCCTGTGCCTGCCTGGGCCTTGTTCCCACTCAGCACTCAGGGCCCAGCCATAGCCAGGGCCTGTCACCTGCACTCTGGCTCCAGGTGTCAGACATGCCCCCTCACCCGTAGGACCCACCCTAGGAACAGCTCCCTGTGTTCCTGCCCAGGCGGAGGCCCTTGTTACCAGGGGTGCCAAAGCAGGCCAGCCCTCATGGGCACCCGGCCAGACCCTGAGGCTCAGCCAAGTACAAACAGCATGCCTGGCGCCCAGATACGGGCGCATTAGAGCGGGCAGGTTGCCCACTGCCCCCGTCACAACAAACCATCATCTCCGCCCTGCAGCCGAGGGGCCCAGGCAGCCGGCACCTCCGCTGGGAGCTGGGTGCTGGGGACTGCCAGGGCAGGCTTTCTGCCCCAACCCCCACTGGGAATGGGCAGTGGGAATCTCAGAGCCTGGACAGGGAGATTCCAGAAGCCAGCAGCTGACGGGGAGATAAGCAAAGACAGGCTGAGGGGAGCAGGTGGGAAATTCAGGGGGGCAGGGGAGCTGGATGGAGCCAAGTCATGGACATTTTAACATTACGGGTGGCACCAGGCCACAGACAGTGAGGAGAGCAGGGATGGCCCAGTATGGCAAGAGTGGCAATCCTGTTTGCCTCCACTGAGGCCCAGGGTGGTACCAGGGTGCAACAGGGACCAGTAATAATGACAACAGCAATTCCTTACTGGGAACACACGGCACTTTACATACACCAGCACTGTCCAACAGAACTTTCCACTGTGATGGAAATGTTCTGTACCTGCGCAGTCCAATAAGGTGACCACTAGCCACATGTGGCTACTGAGCACTTGAAATGTGGCTAGTGCCACCGTGGAACTGAATTTTTATTTTAAAATGTATTTAATTTTATTTCATTAAATGTCATATTTAAATAGTCACACATGGCCAGCGGTTACCATACTGGACAGTACAGATCCTTAAGCCAAGCCTGGAGGTAAAGCTGTCTCCATTTTACAAAGGAGGAAACTACGGCTTGTCCAAGGCCATGCAGCTAGTAAGCCAAAGAGGCGACACCAGAACCCAGGCCTGGCCCCTCCACTGTGCTCCCCACCCAGGGCTATTGGAAACGCTGGAAAAGACTAGCGGAAATCACACATGTGTGGGCGATAAGGCTGCCTTGTTAATCAAGACATCACGTCTCCTTGTTTTTGGCCCAAATCCTGCCAACTACACCAGTTATCACACACTGACCAGAAGTTCTGACAGGCCATTTATAAAGCTCTTTGATTTTTTGACATGAAGAAAGGTCAGAATGACGACGGAATAATCCCAGCTGGCTGAGAAGCCACGTCTTTGCGAACACTGGGAATCTTCAGTGGTGAGGAAGCCGGGCATGGCCTTCCCTGCCTCATCACCCCAGACCCTGTACAGCCCCCTGAGGTGCCCAAGAACTGGACGACACCCACTCAGGAGAACACAGGGCACATCTGCCTGCCTCTAGGCCTTCATTCATGCTGTTCCCTCTGCCTAGGATGCTGTTCCTATGCCTCCTGATCTAATCTACTCACCCATCCTTCAAGGCCCAGCTTGATCGCCACCTCCACTCTGAAGTCCTCCTGGACCCCCCACAAAGACATCCTTTCCCTCCACACATCCACAGGACTTCATTTCCACCTCAGAGTGTTAAAGATGCAGTCTTAATTATAGTCATTGAGTCAATGTCTCTACTCTCCTGTTGTGACAGACACCAGGTTGGGTTTTTTCAACTCACATATATATATACACATATTTTTTAAATGTTTAGATACTTCCCAATGCCCAGCAGCTAGGGGACAATAAACAAAATATTTGCTAAATTAAACTGAATTATAATATTGGCTTACAAGTATGGGGACTCAATTTCTTATGGCTCTGCCCCAATGTCCGATGATCCTGGTAAGAGAGTCCTTTCCCTGCTCTGGACCTCAATTTGTACATCTGTAAAATGGGGGCAATGATAGTACCCCCCACACACACACACACACACACACACTGCTGGGAGATTATTTGTACTTACTATATTTATGTAACAAACATTACGTGCCAGACACTTGACAAATATTAAGATATCGTCATAACAACACCATAAGGATCATTACTATGATGATCTTACAGAGGAGGAAACTGACAGTAAAATTACATTGATAAAAGAGATCACGCAAGCCAAGCGTGGTAGCGTGCGCCTGTAGTCCCAGCTACCCGGGAGGCTGAGGCAGGAGGATCACCCGAGGCCAGGAGTTTGAGACCAGCCTGGGTGATACAGTGAGACCCCATCTCTAATATAAAAAAAAGAAAATGTTGGTATATGTATACCACAGAGCACTGCTCAGCCATAAAAAAAATAGTAACCTAGTATCTTTTGTAAAAACTTAGATGGAACTGGAGGCCATTCTTCTTAGTGGAGTATCACAAGAATGGAAAAACAAACACCCCAGTGTACTCAATACTAAATTAGAACGAATCGATCAACACTTATGCGCACATATGGAAGTAAAACTCAAGGGAAATCAAGTAGGTGGGAGTGGGGAGGAGGGGATGAGTAAGTTCACACCCAATGGGTACAGTGCACACTAACTCAGGGTGAAGGGCACACTTCCAACTTTGACCCAAACTGTACAAAAGCAAATTATATAACCAAAACATATGTACTACTGTAAATTCTGGGGGAAAAAAAAGAGATAATGCAAGTCAAGTGCTTAATATAGTTTGTGGCACATGCTAAGTGCTAAATAAATTGTATTAACAGTATTTTTCGGTTTTTTCTTTTCTGTATAACGAAGAGTCTACAGAATTAGGGGAAATTTAGGATACTTCCCCAGGACTGGGCACACAGCAAGTGCTCCTCAAATATTTGCTGCTAGATTGACTCAGTCCCAGATGTACCAGTGATAGGTGGGGGGGACTCACTAAGCCCAGGGCAATCCCTCTCAAACTCCACTCCCCACTGGGCTCCTCCCCCACCCAACCTATGGGACACTGCCACATGGTGCAGAACCTCTTTCCCCTGGGGAGATGACCTTTAGTTCAGCTGTGCTGAGCCCGAGGGTGAATGGAGGGAAGTGAGTCTGATTAAGTCTCAAAGGCAGATAATACTCCTCTTGACTTTATCTAGTCCTACCAGGGGCTTGGACACCCCATTCCTCTCTGAACCCCAGCCCAGACGCCAAGAGGGTAGGAAGGGGAAGAATTTGGGAAGAGTAGGGACACTGATGGAGTTTCCATGCTGGTCACCTTTCTGGGCCCGTTTCCACAGCTGTCAGACGAGGGTGATAACTCCTGCACCACAGGGGTGGTTTTCAGGATGAAAAGAGACTAACATAAGGCAGCTCTTCTCTGACTCCGAGGTGTACACAAATCACTTGGGGATCTTGTTAGTGGGCAGATTCTGATTCAGTAGGTCTGGGGAGGGCCTGAGACTGCATTTCTGATGAACTCCCAGGTGAGGCCCAGGCTGCTGGTGCATGGAGCACTCTTGGAGTTACAAGGACATAAAGGGATTAGACAGCACCTTGCACACAGTAGGCCCTCCATAAAAGCTAGCTATGCTTTCTCTTCTTGTGATTTAATCCATAAGAACCTCCCCTAGGGGTTGGAACTGTTCTTTCACTGCTGACGATACTGAGGTCCAGTGAGGGTGAGTGCCTCGCCCAAGCACAGAAGGCTAGAAAGAGGCAGAAGCAGGACTCAAGGCCAAGTCTGCCGATCCATCCTTCCCATGCACCACGCCACCCCAAGCCCCACCCGCCTCAAGCAGCAGACGCTGAGGACACACCAGCCCTGCCCTTCTGCCCCATCACGTCACTGGCTCCTTGCTGGGTCAGCCAGGCCTCTGGCCACAGGCCCAGGCTCCCCAAAAAGAGGCCTTGGGCCATCACCTCCACCCCTCCAGCAGCAGCTTGCAGCAGCCTCCCCCTTCATCACCTTATAAAGTGGCCCGAGCTGCTCTTTTCCAAGTTGCAGTTTAATTTTATATGGAGTGAACCGACTGTCCTCTCCCTGCAGCCTCAGCCTGACTGCTTCACACATTCCTTCTGGAGCAACATTACCTAATTTAACCATAGCCCCTGCTCTCTGGGGCTCTCAAAATAGCAGCTGCCAGTAGGGGAAAATGCCCTAATGTTATCAAAATAAATAGTTCTCTCTCCTCTCCCACTCTTGGCCCACATCAGCCTCAGGACCCAGCCCAGGGAGAACCTAGGCTGGGCGGACTGACGTGGGCCTGGGATGACCAAGATCCCTCCAAGCCCCTGTTCTCTTCACCCCTGTCCCTGGGACCTCCCTATCCCCCTCCTCCTCTAAAACCCCCAGCTCATCCCCGTGGGCCATTGTTGCCCTGGTTAACCCAAAACTAGGATTCAGTTTTCCCTTTCTCCCAATAACAAAAACTATAACAGTAATATAATAATTGCCACCATTCCCCAGGTATTAATTAGGAGCTAAACACTTCCCACACCTTGGCTCAATGACACCTACAAAGTAGGGATTAGCATTCCTTTCTTTCAGACAAGGAGAAAGGTGTTCAGAAAGGTGAAGTGACTTGCCCAAGGTCACACAGCCCAGAACTGGCAGCGCTGGGGTTGGAAGCTGCCCCAAGGCCCTAATCTTCATGCTACCTTCCACCTGGGACTCTTCTCCAGGGTCTGAGGCCGAGTGAGGAGGAGTGCATGGGTTTTCGTGCTAGGAGGGGTTGCTTGCCTGGTGTGTTATTGTGGGGTCTGCTCATACAGCTGCCACCAAATCACAGGGGCCTATTATTATGCCATAGATCCCATTTCACCTAGATCCTATGGGCCCTAAGTCTGTCCCCAGGACCCCAGGTGTACAAGCTGCCTGTCAATATGTGACTCCAAGCCCCTGCTCCCCCATCCCATGTGCGCCAGAGCAGGGCTGGCTCATTAAAGCAGGGAACACCCAGACTGCCGACATACCTCAGGTGCAACTAGTGGTTAGGGGGCTGGGAGGGCAGGCCCATTCCCCTGCTCTCCTGCTCACCCAGAGTAATCATTAAACCGGGGGCAGTGCCGAGTGGAGAGTGAGGCAGAAGCCCAGGCTGCGGCACCCCCAGGGTCAGCTCCTCCCCACTTGGTGCATCCTTGGGCCACTTTTCTAGCCAGCTGGGCTGATGAGGCCTCTGGTAGTGGAGAGGGGTGGCTTGGACTCAGGCTGTCCAGGAAGGCTCAACCTGCTATCACTAGGGCAGGGGGGCCAGCAGGTGCCTGAAGGCACTACAGAGCCCGGGGGCACTCTGCACTCATTACCCTTCCTGCCTTGCTCCCCTAACAACATTATGAAGATCCTGTAAGTGAAGAGTCTTGGACAGGAGGATGGACCCTGGAGCCTGGGGACTCCTCAAAGCAGGGGCAAGGCAAAACAAAACCAAGGCCCTCAGGTTACCTAGGACCAGGTACCAGGGCAGTCTTGAAGGGAGAAAAACAAAATCACAAAATAATAGTTCCTATTATTTATCAACTGCCTATTCTAGCTGTAGGCAATTTATATGTTCTCTAATCTTCACCAAAACCCTGCAAAGTAAGCATTACCATTACCACCTGATGGATAAAGCTCAGAGAGGTTAACCTACCAGCCCAGGGTCACACAGCAATAAGTGATAGAGCTAGGACAGGACTCAGGGCTGTGCCTCCTGCCCATGACATTGTCCCAAAGTATAACCTGCAGAATTAAATGAGCAGAATTAACTGATGGGGACTCACAACGATGTAAAGGGGCCTCTGGGGTCTTTTCTCAGCTGTCTGAAGCCCTTCAGCTCCCCAGCCAGAGTCCCAGTCTTTCTGAAACCCAAAGTGTCCTGGGCTCAGAAACCCCAGTGGTGAGAGGGCTGGGGAAGGGGCAGGAGAGAGGCATGTTGCTAGAGATGGTGCCCCCCCAATCTGAAGTGCCAAGGAAAGGTGTTCCCTGGGGCTTCTAGCACCTGCCAGGGCAAGAGGTGGGCCTCCCAAGGGGGGCAGTAAGAGAATGTAGCTGAAGCCAGTGTGAGGTGGGGCCTCTTGGAGTGTTGAAGGGAGGAAGGTGGGACCTAAAACCACCCTCCCTAGGAGGCCACAGTCTTCCAGCTTACAGAATTCCCTTCAATTGCTCAGGTGAAACCGAGGTGAAGCCCAGGCAGGCTAAAAGCTTTGATCTTATCACACATTCCTGCCCCAACGTCCCTGTCCCCCCCTCCCTGACCCCCACCTGGGAGGTGGGAAACCAGGCTGACTTAACCCTTTCCTCCCACTTCCTCAAGTCAAATCCAGGCATGAGCTTATCTCTGCCTCCCTGCTTCCCCCACAACCCAGGATGTGGGGAGAGGGAAGAGAGGGGAAACTGGAAGAGAGCTCTGGGAACTTCCCCTCATTCAACTCACCCCACGCCACAGACCCCCAAACCTTAGCTCTGTGGGCAGCTTCCATTTCTCCTAAATTAAAATAACCAGACTCAGTATAAATAGCCCTCAATATTTTTCACATCCATGAGCGCATATGAGACTCACAATGAAATCGGCCTGCTCTTGCCTCCACTTCTGTGGATCTTCCCTGGCTCCCTGGGTCCTCTCTTTCCACAGCTAACTGCGAGGGAAACAAGTCACAAAGGCTCAGATCTCCTGGAGGTTTTGTGGGCCTGAAGTCCTGATCTAAAGCTCTTGATTCTCTCTTCCTTGAATGCAGCTTCCTTCCTCTACCCCTTTATTGACTGGTCCACACCAGCCTGTCTCCCCTAGGAGACCATGAGCTCCTTCAGCCCATGGTTGGTGTTCAGACCCAATACAGGGCCTGGCACAGAGTTGGCACTCCATAAATGCTTGCTGAATGAATGAATGAATGAATGGTCCCATTTTGCATATGGGGAAAATTAAGCTCAGAGAAGTTCAAAGACTTGCCCTGCACACATGAGTATAGGAATCTTGTGACTCTTAGTCTAGTGCTCACTTGCTAAACAGACATGTACAATGCTCCCGGATGTAAGCTCAGCAGAAGGTACTCAAGGAGCACAGAGGTGAACCGATGTGGGCAGACCACTGCACGAGTGACTTCAGGGCTACACGAGAGGACAGAACAGGCTTCACGGTCTGAAGGTGCAGGGAGCAACCTCCTTCATCTGTTTCCCTAGCCCAGGACCTGGCACTTGGGGGCTGGTGGCATCAATGAAGAGGTGGGACTTGGAATATGGCAGGCTTCTCAAGGTGGCCACCACCCCAAGCCCCAGAGAATGGAATGCCACACCAACTCTTGGGCGAAGGCAGCAGTTTTCTCCAAGAAGTCCAAGTCCCGTTCCTCTGACTTGGCAGGAGCAAGAAAGGAGCCCATTTTGTGAATAGGAAAATCGAGGCCAGGGAAGAGGGTTAATAGTTGGCTGGTGACCCAGTAGAGGCCCATGCCTTGACCTCTTGCCTCCTGGTCAGGGCAGGAGGGTTGGGATGGATGTCACCTCAGCTATCTTGGGGACTTCCTCTCATTCTTTCCCCAGCTTCAACGACTCTAGCAGCAGGCGAGGGACTTCCTGCTCTTGCACACCCAACAACAATATAGACAATGCAAATCCAGGGACAATGGGGACGACTCCTGGACCCTTGCCACAATGCCTTCCTCCTTCACCAGCCAAATTCTCCTTGCTCTTTAAACCCCACTTCCTTAAGAAAGTCTTTCCAGATATCTCAAGCCAAATGCATCTTTTCCTTCCTCTGACAATCTGCTGTTGTCTGGACTTTGAGTTGTGTTGGATACTTATGTCTTGTGAGCCCTGCCTCTCCAACAAGATCCAAAGCTTCTGCAGAGTAGCGGCCATGTGTCATATTTCTTTCAGAAGGATGGTAATGCTGGATTCAGCTTCCACCTTCCAGCCCTGCACCAGGCTGTGTGATCTTGGCCAAGTCACTGCTCTCTGAGCTATTTCTCATCTGGGAAATGGAAGTATAATCCCAACTACACAGGAGAATTGATAAAACAATTAGCACAATGTCTGGCACAAAGTGGGTCCTCAATGTTAGGTGAACGAATGGATAAATGAATGGATGGATGGACGGATGAATTCTTGAATCGTCTACGGCACAGAGCTGTTCAAATGGCACAGTTTGGGACTTGGATGCAGAATGCACCTCCCAGCTGGGTTATGTGCTTCTGTGTCTTGAATTTCACCCAAGCCCCCAATACTGAGGTGGGCACAGGGCTGGCCCAGAGCAGGCCCCACTCAGCAAAAACTCACTGAACTCCCAACAGGGCAAAACCTACAGGCCCCACACGGAGCTTGGGACCTGACAGAAGGATCAAGGTTCCCAGGGGTGCCAAATCCATCTCCCTGGGCAACATTATCACTGAGTTGAAATGGAAGCCAAGGGGCAAAAGGCACCTAAGCCTGCAAAGCAGGAGCTGGCTAAGCCCACATGGCAGAAATGCAGCTCACTACAACCCTTTGCCAAGGCCAGCCCAGACCCAGGTTCCCAACGCAGCCTGTCCCAACTATGTCAGCCCTCCGATATCGTCCTCTCTCTAGACCCAACAGGCTGGACCTATTGAGTGAAGAAGGACAACTTGGGTGTCTGACAACCTGGGCTTCATTCCCAGCTGTGTCACATACTGGATGGATGACAGACAAGCCATCCCCCTCTGTGCCTCAGTTTCCCCCTCTGCAAAATAGAGATCATAATGCCAACCTTGAAAGTCTGCTGCGAGGATTATGAGATAACACCCAGAAAGAGCCCAGCGTGAGGCTTGGCTCAAGAGAGGGTGGCAGTTTTAATCAAGAAAAGGTGGGAGCACTCACTGAGCATTGGCTGGTGACCCATGTGACTGAGGTCACTGGGGAGGAGACCCTGCAGGTCCCAGGGCAGAGAAGAGACTGGTCTGTCCTCAGGAAACTCCTAGGTCTCTGCTCCTCTGGCCTGAGGGTCACAGGAAGGCAGAAGGCAGGAGAGGGGGAAGAGCTGTTAAAGTGACAGAGGCCACTGGGGCTGGGATTTATGAGGCCAGAATTTCAATCCATCCAGCTCAGCAAGGGATCCAAGAAGAGGCATGATCCCAGTTCCCAACTATTTGAAAACTGGAGAAGCCAAACAAGGAGAGGAGTGAGTCAGCTGGGGTGAGGAGGGGAGGCCACGGCCAGGAGGTGGGGGCCAGGGCCAGCACCCTGGGGTAGAGCCATGGGCAGGCAGGGAGGGGAGAGGTGGGGGCAGGGACCTGGAGGTGGGCTGGGAAGGGGCCAGAGGCAGCTGGGAATTCCCAGCCCCACCCGAGGAGAAGCATCTGTGGGGTCACCCAAGGCCACCTCTGAAGTCCTCCCCCTGCCCAGCCCCAGGCTGCCTCCCCACCCACCCCCCCAACTGGCACTACAGAAAGATGGGGCAAGAGGCAAAATGTTAAAAAAAAAAAACACCTGGATGTGACCAGCCCTGGTATGGGGGGGGCCATGTCTCTGTGCAACAGCCCAAGCCCAAAGTGCAGGGTGGGGTGGGGTGAGACAGCCAGGCCCTTGTGTGTGTCTGTCTTTCTCCTCTGTTCTGCTGTTTTTGAGAGTCCAGGGTGCCAGATTCAGAGCTGCACGGCCCCGCCAACCCTGCCAAATAAGGACCAGCCACAGGTTTGCCCAGAGCTCCCTGGGCAAGGTCCTGCCTCCTCCAGTGGGGCTGGGATGGGGTCCCAGGATGCCCCCTCTCTGCCGCTACCCTCAAGATGCATGAACATCCTTTCTGCACCCATGGGAGCCACTTGGCCACACCTCCTGTTGCTCAGAGCCCACCAGATGCACACATCTGGGAAGGGGACAATGCGTCCACAGGCTCCAGCCTTTCCCAGGCCACACCCTGGGGTGTGCCCCCCTCCTTCCCTCTCCAGGAAGGAGCAATCAGGGTGGAAGGGTGGACTCTGTCCCACAGCTGTGGCCTCAGTGGGGAAGGAGGGGCAGTGACAGATCAGAAGCAGTTACATCCGGGGCTCTGAAACTGCACAAGAGAGGCCAAGGGAACAGGACAAGCCCTTTACATAGCCATTCATTCAGCAAGCCCGGAGCAGGGCCTGGGTCACAGTGAAGATGTGCCACGCTGGGCCCCAGGAGCCCTGCATCAAATAACACACTGGCCTCGCCCCCAGCAAGAATGAGACTAATAGGGCAATCACCAGTCATCAAACACCTACCACATTCCAGGCGCTGAGCAAGCCGCATCCACCTGGTCACCTCATAACCAACCACCAGGAAACAGGCATTGTGATGCCCATTTTGCAGTTGACCTGAGGCTCAGAGAGGTGAAGCATCTCACCCAAGGTCACACAGCCAGTCAGGGCTGAGCCAAGACTTGAAGGCAGGGCCTTCCGAACCCACACCTTTCCCTCAACCCCAGTTCCCAGGGGAAGGGCTCCGAGTCATGACAGGTGAAAGATGGCAGAGTGGGTACTGGCTTGTCCCACATCTTCTGGGCCTCAGCACACAGCACAGCCGGGAAGGCAGCCCCCCTGAGTCCAGGGGCTGGAGGATGCCCCTTCCCAATCCTGAACAAAGAGCCTGGGTCTTCTTGGCCTGTTGGCTTTCTCAAGGCCATTAATTCATTCACTCAAATTTCTAATTTGTTTACCTCCTATCCACCTAGCACCAGGAACACAGCAATGAACAAAACCAAGCCCCGGCCCTCATGGAGCTTCTATTCCAGATGAGGGGGTGAGACAGCAAATTCTGAGTAGACACACAGCTCTAGAAGTCACGAGCTCAGGCTGTGGGGTTCTGAGGGACCAGCGTCTGTGGCTCCACAAACTGACACCCAGCAAGACCCTCTCCCACCCCACAGGCCAATGCAGAGGCCCCAGCTTGGGTGGGGCAGGGCACCCGCTGGCTGCACGGCATGTGAGTCAGTCCAATCCCCACCATGCTGTCCCTCCATCCCCTTCCCCCAAGCCTGCCCCTCCTGGAGCTTTCCCACCACCATCAGCAGCAGTTCCCTCCATCCAGGTGCTGAAGCCAAAGACTGTGGGGACATCCTAGGCTCCTCTCTCTCTGTCCCACCCCTACACCCAATCCATGAGCAAAGCCTGGTGGCTCACCTTCAAAATATTCTCAAGATTCAACCCCTTCCCACCTCTACCACCCCAGCCCAAGCTCCCATTGACTCCGGCCTGGGTTATGGCTTCCTTGCCTTTGCCCTTGACCCCCACGTTCTCTTCTCCACACAGCAACTAGAACACCAGGTTGAACACCAGGGCCCTTCAACGACTCCTCATCTTGCTCAGAAGCAAATCCAAGGTCTGCGGATCTCTGCCTGCGTCTGCCGCGCTCCCCCTCACAGGGGCTGCTCCAGCCACACGGGCCTCCTGGCTTTTCTGCAAACACACCAAGTACATTCCCACCTCCAGGCCTTTGCACTGGCTGTGCCCTCTGCCTGCAGTGCCCTTCCCCTAGATCTCTGCGGGGCTCACACCCTGGCTTCCTTCAGATCTCCTGCAGTTCAAATGTCACCTTACCAGAGGCTTTTCCTGATCGCCCCACCCCACCCCACCTCCTCAATCTCTACCCTCTGCCCCCCTGCACTCGCTATAATACAAGTTACATGGGGAAGGGAATTTGACTTTTTTGGTCTCTGCTGTAAACTCAACATCTGGAACCAAGTCAGACACATAGAAGATGCTCCATAAGTATTTTTTAAATGAATTTTAAGTCTAACATCCACACCTGTAGGGGACTTTAGTTTACAGAATATTTAGTCACATACATCATTTGTTCATTCATTCATTCAACACACACTGTAAGCCTTTGTGAGTCAGACACCCCCTAAAATCAAGAGCAGCACGGCACCCTCCCCCATGCCTCAGGGAAGAGCTCTGGGTGGGAGCTGGGAGCTGGTCCTAAGGACATCTCAGGATGCTGCAGATCACCCCAGGGATGCTCTGAGATCCCTGCAGCCCTGGCACAGATGAGCACTGTGGAAAGGAAGGCAGGGTGGTGCTGTGGGTGGCTGAGACTTGAAGGCCCCACATTCCCAGGCCTCAAAGAGGCACCTTGTTCTCAGGACTTTCATGACAGTGCCCCCCGACCCAGCCACCCCAGCAGCCACGAGCCACTCCCCTCTCAAGGCCGCTATTGACACGGCCCCGACGCCACTAGGCTGGGCAGTGAGGCTGGCGGCTCCCCGCGAAGTGAGTTCCACACATATTTCTGGGTTTCAGTCAGCCAGCTCTGGGCGCCGGGGCAGCTGGCCCCAGCCAGGCCCTGGGAGCAGGAGGGGGTGGCAGGGCCAAAGAGGCCAAGGCCCAAGCTGGAGCAACATTCCAGCAGGGCCCGGACCCTCATCCAGCTTCCCACTTCCTGGCAGGAGCAACACTGAGATGGGGAGAAGATCCTCGGGAAGCTGGTGGGCAGCCAGGTCACATTCACCCCCCCAGCCTGACCCATCACAGCTGGGACTGGACTGGGGAGGGGGCAATTGGCCAGGGCTGGGGGTCTGAGGGTCCAGAACCCATATGTCTGGCTTCCAAGTGGTCTCTGAATCATTACCACAGATCGTTCCACATCCCGGGCGGTCCCCCTTGCCCTCCCTCCTGACACACTCACTCTAAGGCCAGGCTGCCATCAAGCCTCTGCAGACCCACCCTAAACCTTCAGCCCCTAGGGAACAGCCCAAGAAACCAGTGCAGGCTCCATACAGGGCGACCAGCAGCATGGCAGGGGCAGAGGCCCCCTCACTTCCCACACAGGGCATGGCCCGGCCTGGCCCACTCAGGCCTTAAAGCCCCTGGATTAATTCAACTGTCTGTAGAGACTCAAGGAGTATCTGACAAGGAAACTAATTAATTAACAAACCTACAGATGACGGCCCTAGAGTTTAGCTCCTAGGCTCCTGCCAGTGCAGGCGTCCCACGGACACTGAGGCTCACCCATCCTGAGCACCTCTGACCCTGCAGCCAGTCCCTGAAATTCCTTGCCCGAGGTAGCCTCTGTGCTGCCTGGGACCAGAGTTCTTATTTTAACCAACATCAGTGACGAGTTTCATCAATATCTACTGACTGCCTGCTACAAGCAGTGGGACGGTAGGTAAAGGGGATAGAAGAGCTTCATCTGGCTTCAAAACTTGGCTTGTGGAACCACTGAGTGTGTGAGTATGTAAGCCGCTGGGCAAATTACAAAACCTCTCTGTGCCTCAACTTCCTCTGCTTAGAGAATGGGGACCACACTAGTAGCTGTTAAGTTTTTTTTTTTTTTGAGACAGGGTCTCACTCTGTCACCCCGGCTGGGGTGCAGTGGTATCATCATAACTCATTGCAGCCTTGAACTCCTGGGCTCAAGCGATCCTCCTGCCTCAGCCTCCCGAGTAGCTGGGACTACAGGCAGGTGCCACCACACCTGACTAATTTTTTCTATTTTTTGTTGAGAAGGGTCTCACTATGTTGTTCAGGCTGGTCTCAAACTCCTGGCCTCAAGCGATCCTCCCACCTTGGCCTCCCAAAGTGCTGGGATTACAGGTGTGAGCCACTATGCCTGGCCTAGCTGTAGCTTAAAACATTCAACGAATATACTTACTAGCACTTACTACCTGTCAGGTGCTAGAGATACAGCACTGAACAAAAACAGGTAAGGTCCTGCTCTCATGGGGCTTAAATTGGGCAGGAGGAGGCAGACAAACACATAAAAAAATACATGACAGACGGTGACAAGAAGAAAAATAAAGCAGTATAAGGAGGCAAGGACAATCAGCAGAGTGGTCAGGACCTACAGGAGGGGAGGCAGAGGGTCAGGTGTATGGTCTGGGGACAAGCATTCCAGATAGAAGGAACAGCAGATGCAAATGCCCTAAGGTAGTACGTTCACGAAACAAAGACTGGTGTAGCTGGAGAGGGGCAGGTTGGCAAGAGGCCAGATCTCCTAAGGCCTGGTGGCTTATATTAAATCGGGGCCTGGCATCTGATTCTGAGCACCATGGGGACAGGGCAACGACCAGGCTAATGTGAGGGTTCATTGAGAAACTTAACACCTGGCAGACAGTGGGCACTGGGTAAACGTGAACTATCCACATTATTTGGTCATCATCTGGTCTGGGACCCCAAGACCTCCCTCCCCCACCACTCTGCTCACGTCTTCCAGGCCCTGAACCCAGTCACCTTCTGCCACCTTCCTTCCACCGTCTCCCGGGCAGGGCCTCAGATGTGCAGATCCTAACTTGCCTGCGCTTAGCCTGAGAACAGGCCTGGGCCAACCCAGGCGGGGGCCACAACTCCCCAGACACGGGGAGCTCGGCCTAAGGGTTGGGGGGCACCTATCTCTGCTCCTTTCAGCCTCTGACTCCTCTGCCGATGGATCTACAGCCTCCTACCCTCCCTCCCTCTGGAACTCTGGGGCACACTCAACTTCCCTAGGGTGGAAGGGAGGGTGAGGTAACACCAGGAAGGGGAGGCTCCTCCAGCGAGGAAATCCAGCTGAGGCAGGAAACAGGTATCTCAGTGACTTCCCTCCGCCCTGGAAAACACCTTAATCACCACCACCGTGGCTCCCTCAAGACGCCTGTATCCGGCAAGACTGGCCCCAAGAAAAGAAGGGCTAAGCCCCCAGCAGGAAGAAAAGGGGTCAGCAGACTGAGGCACCCAGGCCCAGCCCCCACCCCGGCAAGCCTCCCCACCTCCTGAGAGCTGAAATTACTCCCACACTTAATCACAGAGCACGGCTCCCTGCGGTCCTGTCTCCCGCCCCTAGTGAGGTCTCCCTAAGGTCCATCTCTCCCTGCTTGCGCCCTATGCTCTCCCACTCACCACTGACTTGCGGTCGTGAACTGGAGGGCAGAAGAGATGAAGCCTCAGGTTTGCTGGGACACCGCACTAGAAACTGATCTCATTTAAGAGCCGCAACAAACGTCTCACCCCCATTTTACAGATGTGAAAACTATGGCTCAGAGACAGAAGCCTGCCCCAGATTACACAGCTAGAAATGGCAGCACTGGGATTCAAACTTGGGTAAAACTACAGGGGCCAAGCCCTTTCCAGCCCACCACCATCTGCCTGAGATGGGACAGTGAAGCCCTCGCTTTGGTTGCTGAGGGGGCTCTATAATCCCAGCAGCCTGTGAGTTCTGGGCAATCACAGACAGGGCCTGTCCCTGCTCACCTGTACCGCTCTATCCCCTAGCAGCATGTCAGGTGCACCGGCACACAGTAGGTACATGGCAAAGACCTGCCCAATGAATGAACCCCTGTGCTCCCAGTGACTGTCACAGAATGCTGCTCAATGATTTGCTGAATGAACAAGTGAATGAATTTCTGTGGAAATTCCTCCCTCACACAGCACATAACTCCACCCACCACTCCTGCCATTGTACAGTCCAGGCATCCAGGAGCCCCTGGGCAGGGACAGAGCTGGGCAAGGTCAGGAAAGACCGTTGGGCAGCGGAAGCCATCCCATGTGATAGGTTGGTGCCTTGGGAAAAGTAAAAGTCAGCAATGGGAGCTGCAAGTTGGGGTCAAGACTGGGTGGCCCTGCTGGGGAGAGAGGCTGAGACAGGGGAGGAAGGACTCCGCCCACCCACCAGGGTGTGGGGGACCGGGAGGGTGGGGCATGAGCAATGAGGGGTCAGGTCTGGGTGGGGGGGTTAAGGAGTGACTCAGGAGGGCAGAGGTGAGAGGGGGCCAGCAAGGTGAGGACAGGGAGTCAGTCACTGGGTAAACACCAGCCTGATTAGAAAAGTCCCTCTCTTGGCTCTGATGGGGGGAGGAGCAGTGATGGGGACCACCTAGGAGCAGAGCAACTCAGAGAGGGTGGGGGTGGCTCTGTGGCTCACCAGGGCAGGCCCAGCTCCGCAGATGCGCCCCCACCCACATCTGCCACCAGCTCCCTGCCCACCGGCCCCGCCCAGGCCTCCTCGAGTTCACTCAGGTGCTCAGGGCCTCTCCTGGCCAAGGCCCAAGCTCAGAGCGGAGCACTGGGCTGTAGGAGCAGGCCTCTCCCTGCCCCTTGGAGACCTGAGAAGAGAAAAGCTGGGGGAGCTCAGATCCTCCGAGTGTCCTCCCGTAACAGGCACTCTGAGCTCATTCCACCCTGTCCGCCAACCGCCCTGCGGCTACGCATTTTGAGTTCCCTTTCCGCACGTGGGGCGGGCCTCAGAGAGGTTAACTAGCTTGCCCGAGGTCACACAGGTACTCAGGGAAGGGCAGGGATTGATTCAACTCCTGAGCTGTATGACTCCAGGGTCCGTGGGTGTTCCACACTAGCCTCAGTCCTGTCCCAAAAGTTCTCTGCTTGTGCCTGCCTGGGTACAAGCTCCCCAAGGGGACAGACGGCGTGGTGAAGTTCCAGCGAGGCCTGACAGGGTCCCCATCACCGCTGAAGTTGGCGCAGAAAGGGGCACCCTCGTCCTGCCAAGTTCCCACCCTGCTCTAAGTTTCTCCTCCTGGTCCCCAGGAGTGGTAGGCCGGGCATGCCCAGCGCGACTCCGCGATTCGGCAACGTGGCCGAGAGACCCACGGGCTCCCACGCGGGCCAGCCCAGCCCCCGGCCCCACGCAGGGTCCCCCCCGGGGCAGCCACACGCCGCAGGGTGGCGCCGGCCCGCGGCGGCCCGGGATCCCTGGCGGGCGTCGCCGTCCCGGGCCAGTCCCGGCCGCGCAGCCCGGGCGCCCCAGCCAAGTTGGCAGGCGCGGCGAGCGCGGTCGGGGCGCCTCCCGCCTCTCCGACCCGCACACTCACCGCGAGCAGCCGCCCGTGCAGCAGCAGCGCCAGCAACAGCGCGCCCGCTGCCCGCCGCCCCATGGCCCGGCCCGCGCCGCTCCCTCGCTCCCTCGCTCGCCCGGCGCCGCCCGCAGCCGCCCGCCTGCCCCGCGCGGCGCCGGCCCCGCCCCCGCCCCCCCCCGGGCCTGGCCCCGCCCCCGGGCCGCGGGCCCCGCTCGCCCGCGCCTGCCGCGCCGCCGACTGGGCCTTTGTCTGCGCCCCCGGCCCCCTCCGCGCGGCGCGCGGCCCGCGGCCCAGCCCGGCCCGGCTCCCCGCCAAAGCCGGCCTGGTGCTTGGCGGGGGCCGGGGGCCGGGGGCCGGGGGCGCGGGCGCGGGGCAGGGCGGGGCCGCCGGGGCTCAGCCGCTCGACTCCCAGCTCCCCCGCGCCCCCCCCCGCGCGCCCCGCCGACGGCCGGACTACAGCCGCCCCCGCGGCGCCGCGCACTCCGCACGGCGCGATCCGCTCACGCGCAGCCTTCGGGGACCCCGGGGTCTCCTGGCCATGCTCACACGTGCGCGCGCAGCTTGTACACCCGCGCCACACGCTCACGCCACCTTCCGCTGGCCGAAGCACTTTCACGGAACTTTCTTGCACGAACACACTCCTCCGCTACCCGGGAACACTTTCCCACTGTTGCGCCCAACTCTTGTGCTCACAATCCTCACGGGTTCACATGAACACTTGCTCCCAAACTTTCACCACCACAGGTGACACAGGGGACACCTTCACACACACTCAGCCGCTCACAGCCATGTTGCCATTTTTACGCGGACGCACATACACGTCTCAGCAAGCCACGAAGCCTGAGAACACCTTTTCACACACAAATTCCTGACAGGCGCTCACGTTTCACACACAGGCCATGTCATTCCTTGCACACGAACCAGCTCGGGTTTTTTACATTTTCTCAAACGCTACTCCCAGTGCCTCACAGTGAGCACTCAATAGCGAACTGCAGTGTCCTCTCACCTCGGCATCTTTGTCGTCGTAAATCACTTACAGACCAACTTTGATTCACATAAATCACAGCCCCAGAGCCAGACACACCAACTCACACACCCAGCCCAGACACAGACAGACCCTGCCAAAGCCCCGATCGCAGATGCTGGGGCGGTAAAGCACAGCTGATGGTCCACCTCTGACACAGACCCGCTGGCTGTGCACACTGCCACCCACCCGGCCTCTCCACTGCCTGCGCTCAGCTCCCCTCCTGTGCCTGAAAATTTCCAGGCAGCCCCAGGTTGATGGGTGGAGAGAACACTGGTGTGTGTGTGTGTGTGTGTGTAGCTTTGAGGAAAACCTTTTGAGTAATGATAGAGGGAGGAGAAGAAAACTGAAGTTTCCATTGTTTCCTGCGACAGTTACTAGGTTCCAGAGGCTTCTGGCTGGGTTTGCAGCCAGGAGTGAGGTGAGCTGTGGACAGAAGGAAATGCCCGGCTAACTGGGCGGCACCAGGCCTGGCTCCGGAAGGCGTGTTCCCTGTGATAGGGGCCTGCAGACCCCCAGGCACCTGGGGGATTGAGTAAACACTGGCATCCTGACGCCAGATGCCCCATCTCCAAAAGATTGGAAATGTTCTTCACATTTCTGGGGGACCAGATCAGAGCTGTAAAGAGCAGAAACTATATCCACAGTGGTTCGGCCAAATCCCTGGCCCCAACCCAGACTCCAGCACAGCACTGAATAAGGCCTGTCTCTGCTCCAGACAGGGAGATAGGGGTGGACAGAAGAGGGACGCCCAATCTTGGCCCTCAGTGAACTCCTAACCCCATGGAGGGGAGGGTGTGGACATTGTCCCTGTCCTCACATTGTTCTCTGTCTGATAGAGAATCCCGCCTCTGCCCCCAGCTGTGTAATCTTGAGCAAATTATTCAACCTCCATGTCTCAGTCTCCACATGTAGAAAATGAGAATAGTGTCATCATGAGGATTAAAATGAATGAATTTTTTTTAAAGAGCCCTTTCAGACTCATGGTAGGCACTAAATAAGTGGTAGCCATTTCTCTTATTTCTGTTTCTGGTGTGCTCCCAATATGAAGACAGAGACACAGCTCTGCCCTCGGAGAGCTCCAGTCTGATGGAGGAGCAGCCACTACACCCAGCATGTTGTTCCCAGCCTGCTGGTGAGATGGAGCCCCCACCCCAAGGACCTCCAGTCTGATAGGGGAGGACAGCTTTGCCCTCGGGAACTCAACTCCCTGTGTGATGAGGAAGGCTTCCAAACTCCACTGACTTCAGAGTTGGCAGGTGGCCAGCCCTGGTGGCAGGATTTTTCCAAGACCTTGCCTGTCCGTGGAGGATCAGCATCCGTGACAAATCACATTTCATAAGCTGCCTCAGTGTCTGTTCCCTACCTCGGGCCCTTTAAGTCCCGGAGCTTCAGCTTCTTGGATGATTTGCTCATGAGCAAAGGGAAAAGGAGAACAAGCCACCCTTTGTAGATGTTTGGTCGAGACTAAACTAGAGCTATAAGTCTTGCTTCCTAAAAGGGGTTGAGGAAAGAGATGGTAAAGCTGACTGGGGCCTGGAAGGAGCTGGGCTGACACAGAGAGAGGAAAATATGGCCTGTCCAGAAAGTCTTCCGGAGTAACCCCACCCACCTGAGGATTGGTCATCCACCTATTTACTCTGTGTCCTCTCCTTCCCACTAAGGGATTTGGCTGGGTCTGTTTTATTTTGCAGTCCTCGATATCTTTAGTAAATGCTCTCAAGTGGCTTTGTCTGGGACCCGGCTATCTCCTCATATGGCTTAGAAGAAGAGCAGAAGCAGGGCCTTCTGGGCTTTCCTAGGCCTGGGAGGCATCTGTAATCGCAGTGTACACGCTCATAGCTCGAGGTGCTTGTCCTACTCTTTGGGAGAGGAACAACTCAAGTCTCACACAAAGTTCTTGGGTAAGGAGAGACTACAAGAGTTGGGATAGGCAGGAACAGTCAAACAACCTGACTTCTGAGAATAAGAGTTGGGGGTTTTGGAGCCAGCAGCTAGAGTTTGTGGCTCACCTGTCTGCTGCTCCAAAATAGACAGGACTCATCTTTTCCTGGCTTCCACTCCTACTCCAGACCTTTTCTCTACCTCAAAATTTACCACTCATCTTACTCACATTCCTTTGTTCATTCATTCATTCAAGCCTGCAGTGGACAGTTGGACAGTTTGTTCACTGAACAAGGGTATGCAGGCAAGTGGGTGAATAGGAGTTGTAATGTGCCCTGTTGTGGGGCTAAATCTGCCCAGAGTGGGTACCTTTTGCTAATGTGAGTGAAGGCACTGTCTGGGCTAGCTGTGGCTCTACATTCATTTGATAATGAAAGTAAACACTTACTGTGCACAGGGTGTCCATGTCTGTGTGGGAAACAGATGCTGGCAGAGTAAGGATATGTCCTTGGGCAAGAATGTGGAACCAGAAACTGGTGTGAAGGGGAGTTGGGATGAAGGAGAGGAAACAAGGTGGTGGTGCTGGAGAAGAGGAGGAGGAGGAAGAGGAAGAAGGGCACAATTCTAAGCAGGCCGTCAAAGTCCCCATGGAGAGGGAGGGGATCCCACAAGTCCTGGCAAGATCCACTCCTGCCCATCTCTCCATCCACATCCCTTCCCCAGCATGGTCTTTGCACATGCTGTTCCTTCTCCTCGAGTGCTTTTCCCACCTAACATCCACCCCTCTTCACTCTACTCTCCTTTAGGATTCAGATCAAACATCATGTCACCATGACCTCCCAGGATAGGTCAAGTCCCCCACGACACTTTCCCACAGCGCCCCCCCATGCTTCCCTCTCTTGGAATTTTTGACAATTGTAATAATTTGGAAGATCATTTAATATCATGAGGCATAATGAAGGCAGAGGACTTGAAGTTCTTGTCTGTCTTATTCCCAATTATATCCCCTGTGAAGAGTATAGAGTTGGCAGTCGGATAATTTTTACTTAAAGAAAAAGTTGGTTCAAACGTGGCATATGGTGTAAATGTCCCTCTTCTGATTTGTACTTGGGACAAAGATAAATTCTCTTTACTGTTCAATTGACATTGAATCTCATTTGATCATCACCCATAGTCCTGGGAGGTAGACAAGTATGTATATTTTATTAGCCCCCTTTTCCAGATGAGAAAACTGAGGCCCAGGGGATGAAGGGGCTTGCCGAGGTCATGTAATCAGTAAGAGGTAGAACCAGGATTCACATCTATGTCTGTCTGATTCTAGAACCCACTTTCTCAACCACACCCATTCTGCCTCCCCCTGGGTTGTTCTCAACTCTGCCCAGAAGTGTGAGTCTTCTGCAAATGGCCTTGGACCTGCCGCCTCCTGCTGTCTCCCTGCCACCCCCATCACTATCAATTACCTCCTTGCTGAGCTCCCGCCTTGGGTCCCAGGCCCAGGGCAGGTTTCCCACACTGTTCCTCCTGGGTCACCTGCCATCTGAGAAGCCCCTTGGAACAGGGATTCTTTGGTCAAAGGAGTTTGGGGACCCTGCACTCCTCCTCACGCTTTGGCCACCCCAAGGGATACCCGCACAGAGAAGTCTCTGAACAGGCCTCCAGTGAAGCCGCCTGTCCAACACTGTTTAATCAGGTCTTCCACAACCTCTTTGAGAACGGAACCCACTTGTTTTTATGGAAAAACCTTTTAACGTCTCATAGGACTGGTGTTTCTCACAACACACTTTGCAAATGCTGTCCCGGAGCCTGGCTCCTGAGCTGACCATAAATGGTCTTTATAATCTGAATTTGTCACTCATGGCCCTGCACCCCCTCCTCTCCTCCCCCCCGCAGGCAGGCTGGAATTCTTATGGCTCCATACACCCCCTCACATGCTGCCCACAAACCCCTGCTTCAGCTGTACAAGACTTCTGTGCCGGGCCCGTAGTTGGAGCTCCAGAAATGTTCCTCTCCCTTCGTCCCTATAGACATCACATGTTTTACCTCATGATACACGTATCGGTGTGTACATACGATTTCATGTCTTGCTCTTCTTACTTAACATATTTTTCACAGACACAGTTCTACGTGTCAGTAAAGACCAGGGCTACTTAAAAATGCATCTGTGGACCAGTGCCAATCCCGGAACTGTTTATTACCAGTCTGAGACAAGATAAGGAGCTTGTTCCAGAGTGTAAATCAACTGTTTCAATAAGCACAACTTAGTGACAGTTCAGCTCAGCTGACACTTTTTCCTGGAAATACTTGTTCCATATCGGAAGCAGTGCATAGATTTATATTCTGGTGCAAGCTATTTATTACAGATGGTAACCATTAACAATTCATGGACTAGCTACTTGGAATAGCACTGATATTGCCATTGTACATAATATTTCTAACAATTATGTGGTATTGTGTCTCATCAACACACCATAGTTCATTAACCCTATCCTGTTGTTGAATATTTGGACTATTCCCAGGTCTTTGTTATTAACAAAGCATTGCTGTGAACGGCTGTGTGTGGATCCGTGTGTTTACTTTTGAAGCTCCCTCAGTTTTCAAAGACTACAAATCTGAGGCCAGGGAGGTGGAGTGGCCTCTGCAGGGATGCAAGTGGCAGAGAGAGGCCTCCCACCCAGGCCTCCTGACCCCTGGCCCTTTGTTTCCTCCTCTAGCCTGCACTGCCCTTCCTACTGGGCAGATTTTCCGTCCCTTTCTTGATTTTCTTTGCTGGGCCATAAGTTTTCTGCAGTGTTCCTGCATGTTGTCTTTTGGAGCTTGAGAGAAATCCTTTTGGAATGTCCTGTGCCTTTCCCCCCTCCCCCCAGTTCCCGGCTTTGTTCAATTGTTCATCAGAAATTCCTGCCCTGTTGGGAGGGGCCCAGAAGGCTGTAAAAGAGTTTGCCAAAAATGGTACCAACTTAGGCACAGCACTTGTTCCTCCTGTGCATTTCAACTGAAAAGAGGGCAGTGTGTATGCATTTTTGGGGTGGAGGTGGGTGTGCCACTCACTCCTAGTTTTATGTTTCCTATGTAGAGCAAGAAGGACCCGTCATATGTAGACAGAAAAGGCAGTAAGAGATAAAGTGGGGCTCAGGAATGGGGTGAAGGTTGGGTTGGGCTGAAGCTTAGAGGGTTAGTTTCATGAGAAAAAGTTAGGGGTGAAGTGTGTCTCTCACACACGCATGTTGGTAATACAAAAAGTTGCATTTATTTTCTAGAACCACAGAACAGTGACATCAAACTATCCATTTGAAAAGGACCAAATCTGATTTTTTTTTTTTTGAGACAGAGTCTCGCTCTGTCGCCCCAGGTAGAGTGCAGTAGCATCATTGTAGCTCACAGCAACCTCAAACTCCTAGGCTCAAGTGATCCTCCTGCCTCAGCCTCCTGCGTAGCTGGGACTACAGGCGTGCGCCACCACCCCTGGCTGATTTTTTCTATTTTTAGTAGAGACGGGTCTCGCTCTTGCTCAGGCTGGTCTCGAACTCCTGAGCTCAAGTGATCCTTCCACTGTAGCCTCCCAGAGTGCTAGGATTACTGGAGTGAGCCACTGCGCCTGACCTTCATTTTTTAAAAAATATTCAAACATTTAATATCATGCTCCTATACCCAATGATACCAAATGATGCAAGGACCATTGGATTGGGCAATTGAGACCATAGGTGACCTTTGAAGAAATTTCTCCTTTTGTTTACTAGCTACTGGAAAGAGCATATTCCAGATTTACCCTGCCCTGTTTAGAAAATTGGTATTGAGGTATCTCAGCCCAAACCCCCAGGGTTAAACACCATCCTTGCTTTGTCTAATTTACTGCATATATTGGAGGCTAAGATTTACCCCTTTTTCTCAGAATCCATTCAATAAATACTAAGAAAGAAACTGCACTGTGGATGGAAAGGGCATTGGTTGAGGGTCAGAGCCCTGGGTTGGAATCAGCTCTGCAGGAGCTTAGGCAAGTCACTTTCTCTCTCTGAGCCTCAGTTTCCCCTTCTGCAAAGTGGAGTACTAAAACCTAGCTGGCAGAGTGGAGAGGCTTGACAGCCTATGTGTCAGGCCTCAGCAGCATGCCTGGCACACAGTGTGAGTGCTCAATAAACTACAATGTACTTCTGCAGGTGTCAAAGACTTTCCTCAGCCACTCCCAGCCACGGGGACACCTAGGCCACTTGTGTACATAAGGGGGACAGCACAGCAGGCTGTGGCATTGTTCTACAGCCAGCACGCTGCTTCCTGTTTACTTGGAGCTGTAGATACATGGCTTGAACTGTGGACATGGGGGACTTCCTGTGGCCTCTGCATGGCCAAATGGAGCAGAAGACCTCCTCTAACTCCAGGCTTATTTTCTTTGGACTCAGGCTGAGTAACTTCTGGAAGGGACTTGTGAGCAGTGAGTATCTATCATAAGTAGCAGTTTGGACCAAGGGCAGAGATCCTGCCCCTATAGGGTACCATCTGATCCCCAACTAATGGGCAAACCCCACTGAGCATTTACTAGGTACTGGGCTCTATAATGATATCTACCATTCATCAAGCACCCACTGTGTGCATTTGCAGAACACCTACTACTTGCAAGATGTTGCAATCATGGAGATAAATATTGTTATTGAGCACTTACTCTGTATGTAGTACTCTCTAGTGTCAATAACAATCATTTTTGAAGAGCCACTGTGTTCTGTGCACTTTAATCATCTTTATCATAATCATTTATACCTGACCTCTGTTTCCTTATCTGTAAAATAGGGACAATAGTACCTTCCTTAAGGAGTTGATGTGAGGATTAAATGAATTAACACATACAAAGCACTTAAAACAATGCCTGACATACAGTTAGGAGCTTAATTAATGTTGGCTGTCAGCATTAATATTATTAGTTATTGAACATCCATTGCATGAGATACTGTAATCATCCTTAGAATAACAGTAGTTACTGTTACTGATCACCTCTTGGGCACAAGGCCCTGTAATGAGCACTACCTCAAGGTCTGTAATGAGCATTGACCTCAAGATCAATGCCCTAGGCAAGGGTCTTACACTCTCATTTAGGGAAATTGAACTGTTTTGGAGGTGGGCATCTCCAGGATGACAGCTCTTACGCCTCAAAGAGCTAGGCAAATAAAGACATAAGGAAGGGGGTGGCTTCGGGTGGCCAGACAAAGGCTTTGGGAGTCAGGACACCCTTGAACTATCTCTTGAGGCAGGCCAAAATGGATTCTAACAAGCTGTGTTCCTGTGAATGTTCACCTGGAGAATGAGTCACCGGTGAGGTGAGGACCCGTCAGACCAAAGCCAAAGTCTTCTCCCTGGGGAGGGAAGGGATGCAACAGACATAGAAAGGAGTATGCTACATGCTCTGCTTGGGGCCTGGGAAGGATTGTCCTCCAGAGTTGGAATAGTAGTGGGGGCGAATTCAATGGGCCAGGGGTTTGGTGCCTCCTTCCCTCCTCCTGCCCTGGGACCACCATGGCAATCTCATAGTGGGGATACTAAGGCTTATCATCTTCTCTGCCTGGCCATAGAGGCTAGGCCACTGCAGGCCACTGCCTCCAAACACAGTGGAACCCTGTGGGCCTCCAGGTTCTGCATTATCTTAAGATCATCCCCATTCCACACTCTGAGCTGCCATTGGCCTTCACATTGCCAAGGAGATGAGGAGCGCTCTAGCAATGAGGGTCCAGGCCTGAAGTTTATGACCACACAGAGATGGGCCCTGAGGCCTGAAATGGCCCAGGATACAGGAGGCCTGAGTTCTTGGGTGGGGGCAGTCTTAATCTCAGCTTGGGTGGCTGCAGACCTGGCCTGGGGCCAGGAGGAGACACTCAGAAACATCAGAGTCTACCAGGCCCTTAGAGATCATTAAAGCTAGTGTGCCCGTGTTACAGATGGGGAAACAGAGGCCTGGAGGGGGGAGTGATGTATCCAAGATCTCAGGGCAGGCTGGTAGTGGAACTAGACTGGAATCCCTGTCCCTAGAGTCCCTCATCCAGCAGGACGGTGGGTGGCTGGTGCTTTGTGGGGCCTGAAGTCCCAGCACCAGAATCAGTTGGGTCTCTGAAGCTTTGGAGCCCTCAGTGGTCCAGGGAACATTTCCCCAGACATTCCCAGCAAGAAATTCAGGGAAAAAAGGGCCAGATCATTCTGGCACTTCCAGTGCTTGCCGGGCCCGACAGAGCCACTCTCTTCGGAGATCTGCCAGGAAGGGCCATCCTCCAGCCTGCTACTGTCCCTGGTGGCCTGTTCCAATGCCTCTCACACTTGCCATCAGGAAGCTTTTCTCTATGTCTGCCCTAGGCCCTGGTCATTAAAATCACACCTTTAAAAGAAAAAATATATATAAAGTACTCAGGACTGGCCGGGTGCAGTGGCTCACGCCTGTAATCCCAGCACTCTGGGAGGCTGAAGTGGGAGGATCACTTGAGGTCAGGAGTTGGAGACCAGCCTGAGCAAGAGCGAGACCCCGTCTAAACTAAAAATAGAAAAATTAGCTGGGCGTTGTGGCGCGTGCCTGTAGTCCCAGCTACTCAGGAGGCTGAGGCAGGAGGATCTCTTGAGCCTGGAAGTTTGAGGCTGCAGTGAGCTATGATGACACCACTGCACTCTAGCCCGGGTGACAGAGCGAGACTCTGTCTCAAAAAAAAAAAAAAAGTACCTAGAACAGTTCCTGCGGCATAATAAGTGCTCTATGAGTATTTGTTATTCTTCTTACTATTATTACTTCTACATTTCTGCTTACATGGGACTATTCTAAAATCCACAATCCTGAAAAGACAGGAATATGGATAGGAACTGGGAATAAACAGCCAGTCTGTTTCTTTGCATGGGGAAACTGAGGCTAAGGGAGGCTGGGAACCTCCCCAGTGATCCGTTCAAGATATAAACCAGATCCTAAACCAAGACCTATGGGCTTTTGCATTCAGCCTGCAAGTATTTTTGCTCAGCCCACAGAGCACCATGACATTTTTGGATTTGTTGCTAACATATAAAACTCTGATCCCTGGCTTCTCTTGTAAAGGCCACAGCCCCTTTGAGACCTGGGTGTAGATCAGGCACCGTCCCTCTCCCCTCAGCCAGTCTCCACTCCCCGCTACCACCTAGCCCAAGTCACTCGTTTCACTTTTACCTGCCTGGCCCTGGAGGTCCTTGAGTTTGTAACCCCCAATCTAAATGGTCATTTCCCACCCCCACAGAGCCCTGCAAGGAGCATTTTGCCACAGACAATTTATTTTCCACAACTGCAGCCTGATGGACGTGTGCCCATTTTGCGGTTGGCGTCAATGTCACCACCAGCTTGAGGGTTTGGAGATGGGCTCAGGGGTGCTCCAGCCTGAGCGGATTGCTTCCCAGAACTTGGGCAGACGACCTAACGAAAACAGCCCATTGCCAAACAAAGGGAGCTCGGGCAACTTTGTACCTGACCTCTGCGGCAGCACGGGAGTGAGGTGCCGGCAAGGAGACCTGTGCAGACCTGTGTTGGTGGAGTCATCCAGGCACTGCAGAGCATTGGCACCCCTGGGGGATGGCACCATGCAGGTGCTGGTGGTGGAGTTGTCAGGGGTGGCCAGGCTGGCACTGGGGCTGGAGTAACTGCGGGGCAAGGGGTGGTCCAGGTGGTCCAGGTTGAAGGAGTTGGCGGCTCGTTCCAGGTAGTTGGCTGCAAGCCTTGGCAAGCTCAGCGATGTTTTGGGGCAGTTGTTGTAGAAGGCGTTGGTGGATCGGTCCAAGTAGTTGATGCCTTTGATGAGTTGGTCCAGGAAGGTAGGGCTGGAGGGGCCAGAGGGATGCTCTGTACAGAGAAGGCAGTGGGGGCTGCCACGACAAGAGGACTTTCTGGCCACCTTGGGATTCATCAGATGACTTGTTTCTACGCACTTGGAATTGTAGGGCCGGCCCATGCAGATTCTCCTCAGTGGAAGTGTCGGGGAGCTGGGGTTGTGGGACTGCTCGGAGTGGTTGCTGCAGCTGCTGAGCTCCGAGCCAGAGCCACTTGGGGTGCGGGGGCGCTTGAGGCTGTTAACCCCGTGCAGGCTGGTGGGTTGGGTCCAGCCTGGAGTGTGGGCCGGAAAGGACATATTGTTGGGATGGCTCAAGTGGCTGTAAGTGTTGGAACGGCTCACCTGGCGTCCAGACATTGACCCAGCTGGGTGATTAGAGCTTTGTGGTTGAGCTATGAGAGTGTCTGGAGGTTGGTTACCTGGGCCTGGTGAGGAGAGAGTGGGGTCAGCTCACCTGGGCTCCTGCCACCACCCTCCAGGCTTTCTCTCTAGGTGTTCCCTCTGTCCCCAGAGGTCTAGCACCCCCTTGCTCCTCCCCCGCTCCTCCTCCCAGACCCAGGGAGTCTCAGACTGGAAAACAGACAGTCTCTGCTTCAGAAAGCACCAGAAGGGTAAGAGATGAGGAGGAAGGCAAGACTATCAGAACAATTGAGACCAGATGGCCCCCTGGAAGAAGTGGGGCAGTGTCTTCTTTGTCTTTTAGCTCTAGCCCACATTCTGAAATTCCCATTCACCTTCGAAGCAGGGACTCCCGAAGACCACAAAGGCCGAGGACTGACTCTCTAATGGTGAAATTCCAAGCAGAGACAGGCTTTCTTTGGAAGTAATACCAAATAGCTAACCATCGACCGACCGTACAATGCACCCTGATACTAAAGAAATATATCTTGGCATTGAAGCAGTACTGTACACACTCTCCCTGTGTGCCCGGCCCCTAATCCATGTGTGTCTCACAGGGATGAACTCCTTTAATTCCCACTGAAAATCAAGAAGGTAGCTACCGTGCTATTCCTAGTTGATGGATGGGGGAAACTGAGGCTCAGAGAGATGATCTGACTCATCTCTCTGATGTGACACACAGCTTGTAAATGATGGGGCCAGGGTAGCATCTTGGGTGTGTCTGATGACCTCTGACAGACAATGCCACGTTGTCAGGGTGACTTTGGCTTTCCCCACAGTCTGCTTAGGATAGATTCTCACCACATCTGCCCTGTCTGCCCGGATGGGGGCACAGTGGGGAGAAGGAGCACTGGCCAAGACTGTCACTAAATCGATCCTGACTTTAGGAACCCCCAGTGAAGATAGGGGGCAGACGGTGTGAAAAGTCTACTAATGGGGCTGGATTGTGACAGCAGAAACTTTCAAGTCATTTGGCCTTGATCCTCCCTCACAGTGTGGAATTTCCTCGCCCACCCCATGAGAGGAGAGGGCATTGGGGTGACCCTGCTAGTCCTGCCCCAGTTATGGGCACTTCATGGAGATGAAGACCTGACCAGGCCAAAGAGATGCCCGGTCCATTTAACCCCACCTCCCGTCCCTGGGCAGGCCTGGGCCCAACCAAGGGCAGTGTCGTCCTGTTGTCCCTGTAGTCCTCTGGCTCCCCAGTACCCACCCTGCTTCACCCCCCAGCCAGAAAGAAGGCTCTGGCTTCTCTCTCCCACTACTACCAGCTCGATGCTGAGTTTCCACATCTGCCTGGTGGAAACAGAGCACCATTTGAGCCCACCCCACCCAGAGAACAGCTGCCTGCCCCTCTTCCCACCCGCACCTCTCAGCTGCCCCTGTCTGTTGGGTCTAAAATGGGTGGAGTGTCCAGACCCTTGCCTCTTCCCTCCCTGGTGCAGCCCCACCCCAGCTCCTCCTCTGGAAAAATAGGAAGTGACTGACAGCTGACCCCGCAGGGCCCTGCCCTTCCCTTTGTGGCTGGCTGGGCCCTCTCCCCTCTCACTCTGTCGTTTAGGAGGCAGATGACTTAGACCTCCGCTTGCTCTCCACGGGGGATGCCGTCATGCTGCCGCTCCAGACTGCTGGCCATGTCATAGAATCATGGAATCCTACAGCTGGGAGGGGCCTCCAGGGGTCATCCTGGTCAGGCCCCTGCCTCAGGGCCAAAGCCACTTTAAGCCTGCCAGGACAGATGGGCCCTATTTTTGAAACAAGGCTGGGATGGCTGTTGTCCAGTGTTCCTTGTTGTTTTTCTTGTGTTTAATTATGCTGAGAGCCAGGAGTTCTATGCTAGCTCAAATACAACTCCTGCTTGCTGTGGTCAGCAGCAATTTCTTCTCTTTTCTCATTGGGTCGGCACACATTTATCAAGTCTCCCTAAGTGCTGTCCCTTTGGATGACCCGATGTTGGGGATAATAGCAACTTCCTTTCTCCCTTTCTTGCCTCTCCCACATGCAGTCAACAATCCCATGTTGAGCACCTACTATGTGTTGGGCTCTGGCTAAGAGCCTTAGGACTCTCCAGGGAGCAAATCTCAGTGTTGCTTTCAGAACTCCGTGCCCCTCATTGGGGCCTGGTCCGTCCATAGGAGGTATCCAGTACATATTTGTTGAATGAATGAACAGAATGCTCCTTTGAGGCGAGGTGCAGTGGCTCACACCTGTAATCCTAGCTTTTTTGGGAGGCCGAGATAGGTGGATTGCTTGAGCTCAGGGGTTCGAGACCAGCCTGAGCAAGAGTGAGACCTTGTCTCAATGAAAAAAAAATCAACCAGGTGTGGTGGCATGTGCCTGTAGTCCCAGCTACTCGGGAGGCTGAGGCAGGAGGATCGCTTGAGCCCAGGAGGGTGAGGCTGCGGTGAGCTGTGATCACACCACTGTACTCTACCCGGGGCGACAGAGCAAGGACTCTGTCTCTACACACACAAAAAAAACACAACTAGATGACCCTCCTCACAAACCCCCTTTTTAAAAAAAGTATTAAAAAAAAAAAGAAAAAAAAAAGAATTCTCCTTTGAGGTCTCGTGGTGTTTGCCAGGAAAGAGTCTCCATCATTTTCTTCCAATATTGAGTATACAGTGCTACTTTTTATTTTGAAACACTGAAAACTTAAAAGACATGAACTCCCATATACTCTTCATCCAAATCCACTAATTATTAACACTTTTGCCATATTTATCACTGCCCCCCCACATATGTACTATTACTATTTTGAGAGTAAGTTGCAGACAACAGGATCTGTAACCCCTGATTACTTCCATGTATATCTCACGCTGCGAGAACAAGGACATTTTCTAACATATACGCAACACAATGATCAAATCCAGGATATTTAACATTATCTAATATACAGTCCACATTCACATTTCACCGGTTGTCCCTCTGATGTTCTTCATGGCAATTATTTTTCCAATCCAGGATCCAATTTAGTTCTTACGTCTCTTTAGTCTCCTTCAATCTGGAATAGTTGCCTTTCTTTGTCTTTTATGACATTGACATTTTTGAAGAGTGCAGGCCAGTCCTTTTGGAGCATGTTCTCCAATTTGGGTTTATCTGAAGCCTCTTAATGACCAGATCCAGGATTACAAAGTGCTTTAGTGTAGAAACCCCTGCCTGTGCCCTCCACAATCCATGGTCACTGAGAATGAAGGACTTTTCACCCCCGGGGTTGGGTAGTTACAGCCACTGAAACATGGAGCCAAGAGGAGGGATCCAAGGGGCTGCTCCAGAAGGAGGAAGGGGAGCGTGGGGAACTGAGTGAGCCCGGGAAGCAATGCCCACAGTTCCCTTGTGGGGCCTGAGCCAAGGCTTGGTTCAGCTCTGGGCTGGGGGCCGGGTGGGCAGCCAGCCAGCTGGAGGGCTGGGCCTCTGGGCTGTTTGTCCTGAAGGTACCCAGGCATCGAGATCACCAGCCATTTCTGGCCTGGGCACTAAGAGCCGCTGGAAATAGCTCCAGGACAATTATTTCAGGAGGAATGTGCTATTCTTCCATCTTCCCAGAAAGCCAGGCTGTGTCCTGTAAGATCAGGACAGTCCCTCTCCAGCCTCCCCACTCCAGGAGACCTCCAGGACCACGAGGGCCACAGAGGCCTTCAGAACTAGAAGAGGCTGGGAGTCAAGAGTGGCTTGAGGGAGACTACAAGCCCCCTTTCCTGGTGGAAGAGGGGTTGTTCTGTCCTTAGGTCCTGGGCTGTCAAGGCCCAGGCTGGAGTTAGGCTGGGCCAGCTGGGGTCCAGCTGACACCAAGCCCGGAACACGTGATGTGCAAGCTATGGGGAAGAGGTCTGCCTACCTCTTTCCCAGGCCCATCCCTGAGAAGCTGGCATTGGCAGAGCACTTACTATGTGCCACAGAGCCTGACATTGTCAGTGCCAGGCCCTTGGCAGCCACCTTCTCATTTAATCCTCACAGCACCCCTAAGAGGTAAGTATTTTGTTTTCCAGATGAGGTAATCGAGGCTCAGAGAGGGCTAGAGACTTGCCCAAGTTTGCCCAGCAGGCCAGAATAAGAACCTGGCCTTCTGGCTCCAGGGCCTACAGGCTTACACACTAAGCAAGAAAGAGGATGGGCCACCCTTCTCACTCACTGAGGCCCCAGTAACCAGCCCTGCGAATGAGCAGCACTGGGAGGGCTCCAGCCTGTGATGCAGGTCAGCAGGCAGCTTTACTCACAGCCCCCACAGAGCCCATCCTCCACCACCAAGCCAAGCCCAGCTGCCCCCCCACCCCAGCATTGAAGGGATGATGCAGGGTCTCAGAATATCCTGGTGGTGGGGTGCCCCGCCCTGCATAGTCTCCAGCCATGATGTCCCCACACCCTGGCCCACCTGGGCCACCTCCAACCTTGGTTCCTTGGCTCCATGGCCAAACCAGCTGCTGGTTGTGGGCTTTCCATCATCCCTCGCCCCTCCCACTCTCTGGCTCCCCTCCCCGCAGGGCCACAGTCCCACCAACATCCTCTGCCCCTCCTGTGCCCCACCAAGACTATTAGGGGCCTTTTCCCCAACAAAAGCACAAAGAGTTCAAGGGTCTCTCATTCCTCTGGGCTACCCCCAAGTGGGGAGAGCAGCGCCCTTCTCCAGAGACCTTAGGACCCTGCCCTATTAACACAGATGCTGCTCATTAACCCCTCACCTGCCAGTCCGCAGTTTCTGTCCTGCCCTGGGGCCTGAGATGGTGGGAGGAGTGCCCCCTTGTCCCTTCAGCCATATGGCTCTTGGAAACCCAGTTCAGTAGCCACATGTGTGTGACACCCAAGTCAGTCCAGGGAATAGGTAGAGCCGAGAGGTCTCCCACCCTGCCTGAAGGGCATCTGTGCCCAGCCTCAGGAGACCATTGGCAGTGTGACCTGAGCCTTTACCTGGCATTGAGCCAGCATGCCTGCAGGGCTGAAAAATCTCTCCTGGGCTAGGATCTGCCCCTCCCCCAGCTGCAGACTTCCACCCACCAGAGCTCAGTGAGTCACACACCCTCATCCCCTAACACCCTCAAGGATAAGGGCCCTCTACACACCAGCTGCCAGAAACAGTGCTTCCCCAAGCCCACGTGTGGCAGGCACAAGCCAGGACAGATCTGAGCTCAGGGGTGCTGGAGCAGGTGTGGCTTGGCAGGAGCCCCAGCTAGCAAGAACTTCCCTCCTGCCAACCTACCTCAGGGCTTTGGAGGTAGAGAAGTCAGTCTGGGAGGGAGCAGGGCTCCCATCTTTGTGGGGCCTGGGAAATTCCCTCTAAGGGGGGTGTGGGGTGATGGTCATATGTAGGCTTATGCACAATCTTGTTCAGAGAAGACAGTGCGCATGGGAGGGAGGACAGCAAATAACTGGCTTGTGCTGTGACCTGGGGTAAGTAGCTGAACTTGTCCAAACCTCAGTCTGCTGTTCTGTGAAATGGGGGTAAGGAGGCACTCAGTGAACACGGCTGACTTGACTGACTTGCAATAGGAGAAAATGTTTATGAAGCGCTCCCAGTGTTCCAGGCACTGTTCTAAATGCTCAATAACTTACAAGCTGCTGCAGTGGGGTGCTGGCTCACAAGAGCCGATTGTTAAATATTCTGAGATTTGGTGAATGGTTGTTAAACCATGGGTAGCTTGAAGTCAGCCATGGTGGGAATATTTACACCACAGGAATTGGCATATGTGACAAATCGGGACTTGAATTGATTTGTTTTGTTTTGTTTGAGACCTGGTCACCAGCACACCACTGAAGCTGTGTGACTGTGGCCAAATGTTACCCGTTTTGAACTTCTATTTCCTCATCCATAAAACCATAATCATAATGGCCCGTATGTATGTATTGAATGCCGTGTCCCAGGTACTGTGCTAAGTCCTAGCTTTCCATGCAGTAACTCATTCGCTCCTCACTACAACCTTACAAGGTAGCTGTTAATAGCATCCCGATTTTTCACATGAGAAAGGAACACGGCCAAGATATGAACCCAAGCGCTCTGGCTCAGGACTGCCCCAACCACTGCCGTCTATTGCCTCTATGACAATTGCCATTTAGTAAGCATTTTCTGAGTGGAGACAGCGTGCTAAAGGTTTCAGCGTCTAACAGGTGCACCCCAAAGCAAAGCCCTTTCCTTTAATAGTCAAATAGAATAGCTCAAGTCTCCATTCTGTGTGCCCTGGGATGTTCAGAGCCTTTCCTGCTATTTCTGAAGAAGCCCAGGGGACCATTATAGCCTCTTGTCACCCCTCACTCTGAATTCCTACTTCTGGACCAGTGCTCAGCCCTTATTGCCATCCTATCTTCTGGGATTGTCATTTTCTCTCGGCAAAGTCACATGCCCAACCCAGTGTGAGTACTACTTCCTCCAGAGACCCTTCTCCATCTTACCTCTGCCCCCTGCCCCTAATCTGGGGAACCCCCCTCACAGGCCTCCCACCGTCAGGCTGCTGAAAAGTTGACTGGCTTCTGGCCCTTGACCAGAAAAGCCGACATTTCCTCTTCTTTGTTGTGCCCAGCAAAGTGGCCGCTCACTCCTTAGATTCCCACCTGGGGTGGAGGGGGGAGAGGCTCACCTTCCACATGAGACTGTTTTCCTTACAAAGCAACAGGTTTCCTTCTGCCACCGCCATTAAGATGTGGAAGCAGCAGCTGACAATGTTTTCCTTCCTATAAGTAAGTTTTAGATGCCTGTGACCTTCCAATAACATTATGTGGTAAAAGCCATTCTTTTCCCAAAAGAGGAATTTAGCATTGAGGTTCCGCTTTGGACCAGCTGTAGGTAGGACCTCGGGCAAGTTACGTCCCTTTTCTGAACCTAAATTCCTCATCTGTAAATGTGGGATACTAAGAATGTCTGCCCCATGAGGTTGATCCCTGGCATGTAGTAGGCTGTCAATAAATATTGGCTGTGGCCATCATTCTTTGACAGACAAGGAAACTGGTTCTAGAGCCAGCTCTGTCATTAGTTTGCTGAATGAGCTGGGCCTCAGTTCACCCAACTGGAAAAGGAGAAGTTGGGCCCAAATGGTCTCTAGCCTGTTCCAGGCCTGTCGTTCTCATAAATGGCATCCGAGAGTCTCGGGGCCCTTCCGGACCTCGCTCTATGTGACTATTCAACTGGCCGCTCATTTGTATCCTTTATAATAAACCAGTAAACATAAGTAAAGTGTTTTCCTCAGTTCCGAGAGCCGTTCTAGCAAATGATCAAAATGGGGGGGGGGCGGCGTGAGAACCTCCAATTTATAGCTGGTCAGTCGGAAGTATGGGGAGGTGGGGTAGCCCCGAGAACTTGTGACTAATGTCTGAAGTGGGGGCAGTCTTGTGGGACTGAGCCCTTTAACTTGTGGGATCTGGTGCTAAAATCAGGTAGATAAATGTCAGAAACGAATTGTTGGATACCCAGTTGATGTCAAAGAATTGGAGAATTGGTTGGTACCAGAAAACGCCTCGCAGCCTCTTTTTAAAGAAGCTCTTGCCCACACAAGAATGGTCTGAGGGAAGCCTCCTGTGCTGTTGAACCTGCCCAGGTGTGCGTGCAGCCTCGTGCCCGGCAGCCCGACCCCGACCTAAAGTAAATTCCCAGGAGAAGTCTTTCCTGGGTTTGAACAAGTGTGAACATTCTAGCAGCAGTTTGATGATCATGTATGATACTGCAAACAGGACAAAAAGCAAAACAAGACAAGAAGAAAGAGAAGGGAAGAGGAGAGGAGCATGTTCCGGGGGGAAGGGAACGTCTGGTTCAGACAGGGCAGGGAGGCCCCAGTGACCACAGTGAAGAGGTGGCAAAGCCCGGTGGTGGGTTCTCAAGGGCTATTGTCCTAGTCTTTAAACTTTTCTGTATAAGTAAAATTTTTCACAATGATCAACTTAAAAAAAAAAGCAGGGTGGGATGCGGTGGAAAGAGCCCTGGATTGCTTCTGGAATCCTGGGTTCTCGTTTCAGCTGTGTCAATTCCTCTGTGACCTTGAGCAAGTCCCAGCCCTTCTCAGGGCCACGAGAGTCAGTCTCAGCAGCCCTTCTAGTGCTGATATTTTATTGGATAGTTTTCATTTATTTCAACCCACACACGTATTGAGTGTCCATTAGGTGCCTGTTTATTTATACATCTAATCTCCCCCCACCAGCCGCTGAGCCCCTGGAGGGTAGGGGCTGTCTCCTCATCCTTGTCTCCACGGTACCCAGCACAGGCCCTGGCACTCAGTAGGTTCACTGAAGGAAGGAAGGAAGGACAGATGAATGACTGCCAGACTGCGTCCTGGAACACCTCTGCCCCCGAAGGGTTGGAGGTTCCTGTCCAGGAAGCCTGGGATCTCCTCAGGACTGGTGCTCACCGGATGCACCTCCTCCTCCCTGTGCCTCTGGAAGCCTGAGAGGTGAGGGAGGCTGCAGGAGAGGAAGGGAGCCGGATTGGAGGCTGGGAGGCACGGAGGCCTCCACTTCCTGCAATGGAGACCCTGCCCAAGGCTGGCTCCAGCCTTGACCTCTGACTCCACCAGGAGAGTGTCGGGAAACAGACCCCAAGGCAGGAAACCTCCCTTGGGCTTGGCCTGGGCCCAAGCTCCTACCAGGAATGAGTTGAGCCCTGGATCCAGTGGGCCAAAGCCTGCCCTCCTTGCCTAGCCTGGCAGAGCTCAGCTGCTCTGCCCCAGCAACTCTGGCACTTTTTTGCCTTTGAAACCACCAGCAACAGTTCAATAAACACCAAGTAGCCTGCTCAAAGCAGGGAGGGCAGCTGGGCTCAGGGGACCTAGATTCAGTTCCCACCTCTGCTTCTCAAAGGCTGGTGAGTGTGGGCACTTTACTACGCCTCCCTGAGCCTCCATTGCTTCATCCTATTTCATGCTTAGGGTTGTTGTGGAGATTAAAATAGAGAAGGTCTCAGATCAATTCCCTTCCTTTACCATATTCAAGGAAATCAAAACAGGTTAAGCATCTACATACAGTTGAAGCTGCTGAACACCCCCACACTCCCCGCCAGCTCCACTCCCCTCCTTGGAGGGTGACAACATCTAATCTCTGATTATCTTTGCTATGCATATTTATCCTATTCCTACACATTGCTATACACAGCATTGCATTGATTTGCATGTATTCAAATGTTATGTGTATTATGGTATTATACTGATGTATTGTTTTGTAATTTGCTTTTTTACTCAGTGAAATGCTTTTGAGATTTATCCATTATCAATGCATATAGCTCTAGTTCAATCATTTGCACTGTTTAGGATTGCCTTCTATAAACGTACCACGATTCATTCATTCTCCTGTTGATATACATACATTAAAGTTGTTTTTAATTATGTTCCATTATTTCAAGCAACACTGAAATAAATGTTCTTGTTCATGTCAAAAAATAAGTGAAGCAAAGATGAGTGTCATCAGGGAGCACACATTCCTTGACCAGTGGTGTTTGCGGTTCGCTTTGGTGACAACACGTTCTGAACCCAAATTGGGGCAAACAAGTTGACCACAGGACAGACCGTTTGCGGTGGGGACTCTGGAATGTGAGAGCACTTGTTGTGGCTGTCTGTTCAGTGCTTCCTACGGGCCAAGCCCTTGCTAAGTGCTTTACCTGTCTGAATTCTCACAGAACCCTGTGAGGGAGCTCCTGGTGTCACCCCAGCTGAGGAAACTGAGGCAGAGAGAGGTTAGATATCTTGGCCAAGACCAAACAACAGCGGTCGAGCAGGAATTCAAACCAAACCTAGGTCTGTCTGACTCCACTGCCCATATTTTACCCAGAGCAGAGGAGCTCTGGCAGCATCCCCCAGAGCGGGGGCGCGGGAGCGGGGCACAAAGGCAGGAAGGACTGACCCCAACTGGGGGCTCAGGGAGGACTTCCTGAAGGAGGTGCCAGTCCCCACCGGTGCAGAGAGATGAGGAGCACTGCATCAGGCAGCAGTAGGAGGCCTCCAGGAGGCTGGCGGACTGAGCCCCACCCCCCTTCACTCACTGACCCCCTGACTCCTCCCCAATCTGCCGGGGTCCATCCTTCATTCTTCTCTTTTTACCTTCTTTCTCTTGGGTTATCTGCTCTCTCTCTATCCTTCGGTCATTCATTCATCTGTTCATTCATTCATTCATTTGTTAATTCATCCATTCATCGAACACGAACGGAGCACCAACTCTGTGCCAGGGCACTGGAGCCTGAGTGAGGCAGTCCCTAGAATTGGTGGTGAGGACATCCACCACATTCAACTCAACTTAAGGGCCCCCAGGAGCCCCTGGACCCGTCCTCTCCCTCAGACACACCCAGAGACAAACACAAACCGGCAACTTGCTAGAAAACACCCGGAGGCCGTCGTGGCTCTCGGGCACCCCCTGCTGGCAACTCGGGATGTTACATCCCGGGCTTCAGGGTCCAAGCGTAACTCCGGGAAGGGGCTGCTCCGCCCAAGCGAAAGGCCAGAGTAAGAAGCAGTGAGAGGGATACGTATGTTTGTTCTATTGGGAAGAGGGGCGTGGGTGTGTTCTATAATGTGTGTGTGCATCATGTATGTGTGTGCTCTGATGTTCTGTCTGTGCTCTGATGTTGTACACATTAGGAGTGTGTACATGGGGGTGCCAGGGTGCAAATTCTGAGTGTGTGCTGGTGCACCATTGTTCCGTGGGGAGCAGTACTATGCAAACCTACCCCCAAAGGCTGAGGGAGCTGAGAGGCGGGAGAAAGAGGCTGACAAATCCAGTTTCTCAGAAAGAAAATATTTAATAGGGACTTACGAACAGAAACGATGTCTTGGGCAGCCGAGAGATGGTGGATCCCCACACCCTCCCTCCAGAAAACATCCTTTATATAGGAAGCTTTTAGGGTAAAACATGTGCAGCTGGTCACGTCTCAGACTTTGTTGCTGAAACTCGTGACCACTGGGGCGGTTAGATAAGCATCTTTATGAAGGGTTGTTTATGCTATAGGCATTGTCTTAAGACCTTGCTGCAAAACATCTTGGTATGTGGGAGTCAAACATCGGTCATCATGGCAGTTTCGCTTCATGATGGCGTCATGCTTGCCAGGCAACGGGCTGTTTTCTTCCAACCACGCTCTGAGCATGATGGAGAGGTGCCTGTGAGCAATCCTTACCTGTGCACACTAGGTGTTCTCTGGGTGTATGCATGGGAAGACGTGTGTGCAGTCTACATACTTGGATGGGCTGACTCTGAGGTGTTGGCTTCCAGATCTCCCCAGTGGGATTGGGCCCCAGTTGTCCATTAATATCCCCTGTCTCGCCTTCCATCCCTTTCTGTCTCACTTTGCTGCTCCCTTGGAAGGAGGCAATCCAAGGGAAGAGGCCGACCTGCTGAGGTTGGCAGAGCACTAAGATGGCGAGAGCCTAGATCCACAGTGACATTACTGTGCTGCTGAATGAACCAGCCAGTGGCTGTCCCACCCCCGCCTTCTGTCGAGGTGAGAAAACCCTTACCATTTAAGGCTATTTTAATAGAATCATCTGTTACTTGGAGCTGAAAGCTTTCGAAGAACACAGTACTCTACAGGGGCATATTCCACATGAAGGGCAGGTCGGCGGCCCGGTGTGGCCTAGTCGTGGAGGATACAGCACGGCTGAGAGAGAATGTGTGTGTGTGTGTGTATACAGTGGCTATACAGTGTACAGTGTGCACACTGTGTACATTGATACCTACTTTGTGTAAGGCCCTGTGGAGAGGCTGTGTATCTGGGACACAGATTTGGGTAGGCATGTTTGTACGTGTCCTGCCCAGTCCGTCCCTGTGTCAGGTCCAGATTTTATCTTTTTTGAACACCTCCCTGACCCTCAGCCCATCTGCTTCTCCACTGCCCCCACCCTGGGTGCCTGGACAGCCTCTGCAGAAGCCCCACTAACCTCCCCGGTGGTAATCTTACTCCTCTTCAAGCCATTTTCCACTCAGCTGCCAGAGGTATGCTTTGGTAAGCTGGGTCTTATTGTACTCTTGTTGAGAACCCTTCAAAGGCCCCCCATTGCCCTGGGGCGCCTGCCCAGCAGCTGTCTCTAGCCCCATCTCTCCCCTCACCTCCCACAGAAGCTCCAGTCCAGGCCGGGCATGGTGGCTCACACCTGTAATCCCAGCACTTTGGGAGGCCAGGGCAGGAGGATCACTTCAGGCCAGGAGTTCAAGACCAGCCTGGGCAACATAGCAAGACCCTGTCTCTACAAAAATTTTTTTAAAAAATTAGCTGGGTGTGGTGGCGTGCCTGTAGACCCAGCTACTTGGGAGGCTGAGGCGGGAGGATTGCTTGAGCCCAGGAGTTGGAGGTTACAGTGAGCTGTGATCATGCCACTGCACTCCAGTCTGGGTAACAGACTGAGACCCTGTCTCAAAACAATAACCAAAAAACCCAGAAGCTCTGGGGCCAGGCACGGTGGCTCAGGCCTGTAATCCTAGCACTCTGGGAGGCTAACGTGGGAGGATTGCTTGAGCTCAGGAGTCCGAGAGCAGCCTGAGCAACAGTGAGACCCCATCTCTGCTAAAAATAAAAAAAATTAGCCCGGCATGGTGGTGCGCACCTGTAGTCCCAGCTACTCAGGAGGCTGAGGCAGGAGGATCACTCGAGCCCAGGAGTTTGAGGTTGCTGTGAGCTAGGCTGATGCCACTGCACTCTAGCTGGGGCAACAGAGCGCAACTCTGTCTTAAAAAAAAAAAAGAAAGGAAGCTCCAGCCCTCAGACTCATTCTTGGCTGTACTGTGGATGGGCAGGAGCAGTCTGGACTTCCCAGGCACCTATGACAGCAGGCTTCCAGTGAGAGATTGGAGGATGGGAGGAAGAGAGAAACCAGGGTATCTCTCTCCCTACACCTCCTCCATGGCTCCCACTGGACCAGCCTGGGCCAGGCCCGGCATCTGCTAAGTGACATCGGCTCCTGGGCTCCAGCTACCAGCATCCCCTCCCTCTGAGCCACCATCCTGGCAGGTAGCTGTGGCTAACCTCTGGGTTCCCCCATCTCCCCCATTGGCTTCTCAGCAATTCCCTCACCTGTGTGACCAATTCCCTGCATTGAATGTCTTCTATTTCAAACACTTGAGACTTCTGTTTTCTGGCTTGACCCTGCCTGACACAGGCAGCCTTCCAGCCTGAGGATGAAGCCAGCAGCCGTGAAACCTGAACCTCAGTGTCCCTAGCACCTGCTCCCCTGCATCTCGCCTTGAAATCCCTTGAAGTCAAGTCCCATGAGATTACAAATCTCTTAATTGTTTCACTCAGGCAGGGGGTTCTGTTGCTTGCATCTGAACATACTTGTGCTTTGAGGCAGAGACCTGTGGTTGTCTCCAATATTAGTTCTCCCTTTCCTTGGTGATAAGAGGACTTTCCACTGTGCACGGGGCTGTACAGAACAGAAACCATGCTTCCCTGTCTCCCAGGCAGCCAAGTAAGGCCATGTGCTGATTTCTGGCCGTGGCAGAAGAGGTACGTGTCAATTCCAGGTTGGGTGCTTAAAGATGAAGCTTGCTCCATCCCTTTTTCTGTCTGGGATGTGGTTGTGAGGGAGGAGCCTTTGCATGCTGTGTTCGTTTGCTAGGGCTGCCATAACAAAGTATCACAAACTGGGTCCCTTAAACCTGCAGTCCCCAACCCTTGGGCCGAGGACCACTACCAGTCGGTGGCCTGTTAGGGATCAGGCCGCAGAGCTCCGCTTCTTCCCCCAACCCCCACCCCCTGGGGAAATTGTCTTCCGTGAAACTTAGGAAAGGGGGTGCACACAGCAGGAGGTGAGTGGTGGGTGAGCTACTGGAAATTCATCTGTGTTTACAGCCACTCCCCATTGCTCGCATAACCACCTGCGCTCTGCCTACCATGGTGGGGGGGGAGGCAGAAAAATTGTCTTCCGTGAAACCAGTCCCTGGTACCAAAAAAGTTGGGGACTGCTGGTTTAAACAACAGAAATTTATTGTCCCACAGTTCTATAGGCTGGAAGTCTGAAATCAGGATGTTAGTAGGTTGTTTCCTTCCCAGGGCTGTGAGGGAAGGTTCTATCCCAGGCCTCTCTCTTCGGCTTGCAGATGGCCATCTTCTCTCTGTGTGTATCTCTTTCTGTACCCCAACTCCCCCTTTTTGTAAGAACACCAGTCATATCGGATGAGGGCCCACACCAATGACCTCATCTTCACTAATTACACCTGTAATGACCTTATTTCCAAGTAAGTTCACATTCTGAGGTACTAGGGGTTAGGACCTCAGCATAGGTATTCTGGGGGACACAACTTGAGCCACACACCTTGCGGATGAAGGTGCATCTAGGGATGGAGGAGCCACGAGACAGAAAGAGCAGATGGATACTCAGCAGGCTGAGATGAGAGGATTTTTTGAGCCCACGAATTGGAGGTTGTCATGAGCTATGATCATGCCACTGCACTCCAGCCTGGGCAACAGAGCAAGACCCCTTCTCTAAAAAAAAAAAAATAATAATTAATTAAAAATAAAAAAAGAAAGAGCAGATGGCATCACAGAGCAGCGCTGCCATGCCAGCTTGAGCTTTGAAGTTAGAGGGGAATAAACTTCTCTTATTTTATGCATAGTTATTTGGGGTCTCTGTTACAGTCAATCAACCTGCATCAGGGCCCTGGAAGGGAACAGGTATCAACCCCAAGGGGTAACTGAGGAATATTTAATAAAAGTAGGGACAGGGTTGGGGAGACTAAGGAGGGACAGTGAAGCGTCCTGAGGCTCGCAAGAGTGGGGAGCCCATCCCACCCCTAGGCCTGAAGGACCAAGGGGAGAAGCAGTTAATAGAGCCCAGAGACAGTGGCTATGGGAAAAGGCAGCCCAATAGGAGCCAGGGCCTTTGTGCAGGGATGCAGCCACTGCAGCCCCAGGCCCCTGAAGGAGGGAGCCAGAGAATAAATACCCCAACTGATCTCTCTTCCTGTCCTGCAGGCTCCTGCTGGCACCTTTCATTGACTGAACCAAATCCAGAGGACATGAGAGCCCACTGATGCCATCCATCAGGTCAGCCAACAGGGCACAGCAGGTGGAGCCAGGCGGGGAACAGGTGCACTCCCCCTACGGCAGTTAGCACCGTGAGGGCGAGGCCTTTGTCTTCTTTGCAGAGGGATCCCTAGTGACTAGGACAGTGCCTGGAGTCTAGCAGGTATTGGACAAGCATGTGTTGAATGTGCGTTTGCCAGGAGGGCAACAGAATGAGAGTGGGGAAGGAGGGGCCTCACCCCTCCAGCCCCTCCATCACCATCCCCCACAGCGGGCCGGAGGGTTTCTCCCACCTTACCCCACTTCCCTTTCCTGTGGGGAAGAGGCTGTGCCTGCCCCCCGCCCTCCCCAGTGCCGTTCCCAACAATCACCTCAGGTCCCAGCAGAGGCAATACCTTCCTTGGGACAAGAGCCACCTGTACACCGTCAGATGGGGCACCTGCCTGATCCTGGACTTCCTTCCCCAGCCCTGAGGCTGAGCTGTCCCATCGGAAGGGAACTACAGGGCAATGGGACAGCAGAGTGCCCTGGACCTAAGACCACTGGGTATGACTCACAGTGAACACTGGCATGTTAAAGGCTCTGAGAAGTCCTGCAGGAAACAACAATTTGAACATTGTTTGACCTCATATTTCCCGATTCCATCTGACCTTTGATTCTTTACTGTGTGCCCACCGGGTTGTGTTCTAAGAGCTGAGGCCACAGCAGTGACAAAGTTCATGAAAACCCCTGCCTCATGGGGGCTCCCTTCTAGTGGGCTCGTTTGTCATGGAACATCTGTGGACATACTCTAGAATGTCACCCTTCAGGGCCACCATCCAAGCACTGCGGCTGAGCTTTTCCAGGGCACACAGAGGGGACCTCCAGCTGTGCCCTGTGTGAGTGTCAGGGTCGACAGGGTAGGAAAAGGAGGGCATCTGAAGAGTCCTTTAGCTTCATTCGTTCATCCGCTGCCTCCCTTCATAAACGCTGTCGAACACCTGCTGTGTGCCAGGCTCCCTTCCAGGCACGGGGAATTTCAAGATGAAAAAGGCACAGTTTTAGCCAGGTGGGAACTAGAAATAATGGAACCCCCTTCCCCCTAAGGAGAAGGCCCACCAGCTTCCCCATCCTGCCTCTCCATTCCAGACCTACCTCCTGCCCACTCTCCCCTGCCCTGACCTCCACCTCCCGGGAGATCGCTTGCCTTGCTTCAGGCTGAGGCCTAAAGTAGATCTAACCCCTTCATCTTCCCTGGCCAGCTCCCTCTTCCTGGGGGTTGGGAGGAAGCTATCTTCAGCGATTTGGCTCAAGCTGCTCCTAGGTCAGAAAACCCCCAGAGGGTTAATCAGCAGAGGAGCTGACAGTGTCTGACCACAAGGCCTCTAAGATAAGATCTGACCTGGCAGGGATTGTGACGGGACAGTTGGCCTCAACCAAGAGGCTGGGACTTGCTCAAGGCCACGTGGATAAGGACTATGGAAGCTTATTGTTTGAAGTTGGGGAGGGAGAGTGGGCCCTCCCCGTGCCCTTGGGTTACCCTCTACCAGGCCAAGCAGTGATAAAACAGGGAGCCTTGAGCAGGTCCTAGCTTTTCTCTGGGTCATAATTTCCCTGTCTGTAAGATAGAAGAGGTTGGATTAGACTGTCTGTTAGGCCCTGTTTTCAGACATTCGACAGTGGAACCTGGGCATGTCTGACCCGCCCCTCCGTCTCCCTAAGCCACCTCCTGGGCCCCTCCCTCTTTCTCCCTCCGCTCACAAAGGGCTCAGAGCTTTAAAGCTGAGCAAATAAACATGTCCAGGCCCATAGGGAACTGGGGGTAGGGGAGGACATGGCTATTTTTATCACAGTTTGAAGGATTTTCACAGCTGCTTCTGTTGTGTCCACACATGTTCCACGGGCCCAGGCTGTTGGAGTGGCAGACGTCACTGTGGGTGTGATGGGAGAAGAGGTACACTCTGAAAAGGAAACTGGCCCAGCTACCCCCCTGACCTCCCCCAACTAGGGCTCCCTTGAACGCAGCTAAGCACTGCCCCTCCTAGACTTCCCAAAGGAGGGCCACGGCCGAGTCAGACCCGCACTGGTGGGAAGGAGAGTGGAGCATCCCAGAGCACTGTGAGGACTGAGAAGCATTGCTCAGGAAAGCCCGAGGAGCTGGTCCACCTCATTCAGCAAACATTTGTTGAGCACCGACAAAATGTCAGGCCCTGGGCTAAGAGGCTGTTTCCAACAGTCAACGAGGATGTGCTGAGTCTTTTCTAGAAATTAATGTGAATTCAGTTCATCGATTTAGTGCCAGGCACTGCGCTTAATACTTCAGAGAGATGATCTCAGGTACTGTTCTCTCTCCAAAATACACCCTGGTCCCACCCATGTCTCTCCATTTCTGTCTCCACCACCCCAGGCCAAGCCCCTCCACCCAGGCTTTGCCCAGGTGACACTGAAATTGCTGGTCCTCCTCCCCCTCGCTCCTGCCATCCTTCTCCGCACAGCACCCAGGAAGAGATTTCTTAAACATAGAAATGAGATCCCAGGTCCTTCCCCTGCATGTCACCACCCCCACCTCAAGCCCGAGGCTTTCCCCTTGTGCTTAAAGACCCAACTCCTTATTTCTTGGACCTGCAAAGAGGACCTCAGGGTCTGGCACTCACCCCTCTTTCTTCCTTTCTTTCCTTTGCTTACTCTCTCTCTTTAAATTTGGATTCCAAGTAGCAGGATTGGATTAACCATAAATCCTCAATGACATACTCTCAGCATTGATACCTGGAAAGGTATCATTAGTCTACTCAGGGATCACTGTTATTTAGTTAGATACATAGTTATCTTAAATAATGTAGCGAGCACCTTCCAAACCACATCTAATGTAATAACATGGATGAATCTGAAAATCATCGTGCTAAGCAAAAGATGCCCAGAAACAAAAGGTACATGCTGTATGATTCCATTTATACATAAAGATTCTAGGAAAGGCAAGACGATAGTATGGGCAGAAGCAGATCACTGGTTGCCAGGGGCCGGGGGTGGGGTGAGGGGAGGGATGGATAGAATGTGACTAGGCAAGAGGTAAATGTGGGGGGTAATGAAAATGTTCTATATCATAATTATGGTGGTGGAAACGGGACTGTATATGTTTGTCAAAGCTCATTAAATTTTATAATGAAGGCCAGGCACAGTGGCTCACACCTGCAATCCTAGCACTTTGGGAGGCCGAGGCGAGAGGATCGCTTGAGGCCAGGAGTTCGAGACCAGCCTGAGCAAGAGCAAGACCCCCATCTCTACAAAAAATAGAAAAATTAGCTGGTCATGGTGGCCTGCGCCTGTAGTCCCACCTACTGGGGAGGCTGAGGCAAGAGGATTGCTTGAGTCCAGGAGTTTGAGGTTGCAGTGAGCTATGATGACGCCACTGCACTCTAGCCCAGGTGACCAAATGAGACCTTGTCTCAAAAACAAAAAAAATTTATAATGATAATTGGCAAATTTTATTATATGTAAATTAACCTTCAATAAGGCCAAAACAGAAATAGCCAAAACAAGGCTAGAACTTCTAGCAACATCTAACCTATCCCCCTCTCCCCCATCCCAGCCTTGAGCCAGCATCATCTGGGGTGCTATGTTCATCGTGCCTCTGCTTCCCTTTGCATATAGTTTTATCTACCTATTTGTATTCCTTAAAAAGGTTATTTTAAATTTTCAGTTGTTTTTAATTCTTTAAAAAGTGTATTAAACTGCATTTAATCTTCTGGCACCTATTAATTTTTTTTTCCTCCTTAATTTATATTCCCAGGAATTATCTACATATGGCATGTCACTGTGATTCACTCTTTTCGAATGCTGATTAATATTCTATTGGGTGAATATGCTATGTATATTTGTCCATTCACCTTGATGGATGTTTGAGTTGTTTCTAGGCCTTTGCTATCAAGGTTTGAGAACAGGGCTGCTGCAAACATTCTCATGCGTGTCCCCCTGGGGCACATATGCAAGATTTTCTCACGGATTGTACCTAGCAGTGGAACTGCTGGATCACATGTGTGAATTCAGCTTTAGTTGTCACCTGCTCTTTGACCTCATCTCCTGCCGCCACTTTGACGACTGAGATCCAGCCACACTGACCTCCCTTTTCTTGAACAAGCCAAGTCCATTCCAGCCTCCAGACCTTTGCACTTGCTGCCTCCTCCCCCTTTCCTTCTGGGCTTCCCACAGCTGGCTTTTACTTGTTCTCAGTACTCAATCAGATATGACCTCCTCAACTCAAATGTCACTTGCCCTGGCTCCCCACCTAAATGAGTTACTCCTATTGCCATCCCAATCACCCAATCTCCATTCTCTTCATAGCACCTGCCACCAAAACCGGAAATAGGCTTTATTTATTTTTGTTGATTTGTCATTGTCTCCCCAACTAGACTCAAGCTCTAGGAGGGCTAGGACCATGTGGTTTTCACAGCTGCATTCCCTACAACAGTGTCTGATATATAGAGAGAAAGTGCTCGGCAGAATGTTTTTATGGAGGTGGGTACTTACATTGATCCCATGGTAGAGATGAGAAGCCTGAGGCTCAGAGAGGTTAAGTGATGTGCCCAAGGTCACAGAGCTTGGAGGTGGCAGAACCAGGATTTGAGCCCAGGTCTGACAAGTTCCAGCACCCATGTTCTTTCTCAAAAGAGGCCTTCTTGTCCTGATGTGAACTTTCCTTCCTGCTCCTGTTATCAGTTGGCCTTTCAATGCCACCTGTGCAGCCACATGTTGGAGGGAACCCTGGGTCCTTCCCTTGGCTGTCACTCCCCCACCTGCAGTGGGTAGGAGCTCTGGCCTTGGACTATGGGAGACCTGGTATTCCACCACCTGTTCTGGGGGTGGGGCCCAGGCCACCACGTATGCCTCTGCCCTCCTTCTGCCCTATATTATAGCCCTAGACTCTGTGTCACTTTCCTATCATCTCAAAAGTCAAGATGCTCTGGCTGCTGATTTCCTTCCTATTTGTGGCCCTTGGTAAGACCCCAGCCTGTGTCTGTGCTCCCTGTGCTGCACTAGGCTAGGAATCCTTGAAATCTACCACCCACCCTGGGTCCTGTGACACCCAACTTCTAGTTCCATAGGAGGGGGTCTCAGCTTGTACCTGGGGCATGACTGTAGGGGCTTTTGGCTTAGTGCTAGAGCAGAAGAGCAGAGAGGAAGCTGTGGATGCACCAGGTCAGGAGAAAGACTGGGAGCACCCAAAGGGCTGTGGGGGGGAGTTCTCAATGGGGTGGGTAAACAAAGTGTGATGGTTAAGAATTTGGACTTTGTGGTTAGATGGCTTGGGTTGGAATTTCCACTATTCTGCTTGCTTAACACTCCAACTCTCTTCTTTTACACACACACACACACATACACACCTGGCTTTATATCCTGTGATCTAGTCTATTCCTGGTCTCTCTGCCATATTACATTCCAGCTCAGGGCCACCTCCTCCAAGCAGCCTCCCTTGACTGACAATAATGGTAACAGATAACATTTATTGAGTGTTTACTATATACCAGGCAGAATTCTAAGGGTTTCAGTTTTGGGGTTTTTAAAAAGTATGATCTCATGTTGGGCCGGGGATGGTGGCTCACGCCTGCAGTTCTAGCACTCTGGGAGGCCAAGGTGGGTGGATTGCTTGAGGCCAGGAGTTCAAGACCAGCCTGAGCAAGAGCAAGACCCCATCTCTACAAAAAATAGAAAAAAAAAAAAATTAGCCGGGAGTGGTGGTGTGCACCTGTAGTCCTAGCTACTCGGGAGGCTGAGGCAGGAGGATCGCTTGAGCCCAGGAGTTTGAGGTTTCAGTGAGCTATGATGACACCACTGCACTTTAGCCTAGGTGACAGAGTGAGACCCTGTCTGGAAAAAAAAAAAATTCTCATAACAGCTCCTAGAGGTCAGCACTATTATTATCCCTACTATAGAGATGGGGAAACTGACCCTCCAGACAAGTTGCTCATCCTAGAACAAAGGGCAGAGCTACACTTTGAACCCAGGCAGTCTTACTTCAAAGCCTCTACAAATTATGACAATGGCTGTCACTTTTTGAAGGCTCAGGCATTGTTCTAAGTGTATCGACCTGTTAAATCCTCCCGTGGAAGGAGGCCACATTTAATCTCTACCCCTGGACTCCCGGGACTCTGGAAACCCCTGCTCTAGTCCAAATGCTCACTGTTCACATGTGGCTTCTGAGGTCCAGAGAGGGAAAGGGGCTTGCATGGGGTCACACAGGCAGTTTGTGACACAGCTAGGACTGGGACCCCGGCCTCCTCTTTCCTTTCAGGGACCCTCTGGCTAATTAACACTTCTACTCTCCTTTGTAGCCTCAGGCTGTGGCCAACCTGCCTACAACCCTGCCAGCCGAGTTGTCAATGGTGTGGATGTGGTCCCCTACAGCTGGCCCTGGCAGGTAAGAGCAATACCAGCTGCACTAATTCCCACCATGGGCTCTGGACCCCAAGCTCGGATGGCAAGGCATCTGGTCTTGACACCATTGCTTCCTTTTCAATATCCTCTTTAGCTTCCAAAAGCCAGGAAACCCTTGGACAACCTACTTCACGTGGGGGTTTTACCCATTCCATCTGTAGTCCTCACTGGGCTGTTTGCAATTTACAGTGGAACCTGGGGTTGGGTGTGATGGCTCACGCCTGTAATCCCAGCACTTTGGGAGGCTGAGGCAGGAGGATCGCTTGAGGCCAGGAATTCAAGACCAGCCTGAGTAACATAGCAAAACCACCTTAATTGGAGGAGGGGATGGGTAAATTCACACCTAATGGGTACAATGCACACTATCTGGGTGATGGGTGCACTTATAACTTTGACTCAAACTGTACAAAAGCAACTTATGTAACCAAAATGTTTGTATCCCTATAATACTCTGAAATAAAAAATAAGATAAAATAAAATAAAATAAATTAGCTGCATGTGGTGGTGCATGCCTGTAGTCCCAGCTACTCAGGAGGGTGAGATGGGAGGATCACTTGAGTCCTGGAGTTTGCTGTTGCAGTGAACTGTGATTGCACCACTGAACTCTAGCTCAGGTGACAGAGTGAGACCCTGTCTCTAAAGAAAAAAATCAATAATAGTGGAATCTAGGGTGAGAGCAATGCTTAATTCAAGGGATTAAGTGGAATTTCAGGCTCTGTGTTTAGGGAGGGAAATCTTGAGGTACTCATTTCTAGATTCCTTGAATTATACAACAGAGCTATAAGGTCTGAGAGCAATAAGGGGTTGAGGGGCTTTGCAGAGGCCAGTGGAGGGAAGCACAGAGGACTATGCTGTCGCACAGTAGCCACTAGCCACATGTGGCTAATTAAATTTAAATTGATATATTAAATAATGTTAAAAATTCAATTCCTCAGTGCTAGCCGTATTTCGAATGTTCAATAGCTATGTGTGGCTAGTGGCTACCATATTGGACAGCAAAGATATAGAACATCTCCATAATCACAGAAAGTTCTATTGGATAGGGTCAGCAAGCTCGTTCTATAAAGGACCAGAGAGTAAACAGTCTAGGTTTTGACTTAGCTCTGCCACTGTAGCATGAAAGCAGCCCTAGGCTGTATGTAAATGAATGAGTGTGACTATGTTTCAGTAAGTCTTTATGTACTAAAACAGACCACAAGCCGGATTTGGCCCATGGCTATAGTCTGCCAACCTGGTTTAGAGGAAGCTTTTGAAAATCAGAACATGTAGGAAATAAGAAGAGAGGCAAAGGACTCAGGGTGAGTGGTGCCGCTTCAGAAGGCCCAAGAGGCCTCGAAAGATCTGAAGTTCAGAAGAATGGGGGCCTGACAGCACGGAGAATGGGGGCCTTGGGGGGCTCTCAAGAGACAGAGGTTTGGGGATGCCCTAGAGGGCAAAGAACGTTGGGATCCCCTGGGAGTTCACAGTCTTGGGGTGAATCTTAGGAGAATCAGAAGGTGATTCCAGTGGAAAAATGATAGGGCCCCCACAGGCAGTTGTGCAGGTTGTGTGCTGCGCGTTTCAGAAGGGGCTACTCTTTTCTATGTGAATGGCACCCTCTAGAGTTGTACAGTGCACAACCTATACAGCCAGGGCACCTAGACCACTCGGGCTCTTTCCTGCTTGGCTACCAGGTCTCCCTACAGTATGAGAAAGACGGAGCCTTCTATCACACCTGTGGCGGCACCCTCATCACCCCGGACTGGGTTATGACTGCGGGTCACTGCATCTCGTGAGTTCTCTCACTTGCCCCATCCCTGCATGAGACCAGGCAGCCGGGGACAGTGGGTGACTACAGGGGAGGAGAGAGGTTAGCCAGACTGACTTCCCCTCCACCGGCAGGAGCTCCTGGACCTACCGGGTGGTGTTGGGCGAGTACGACCGGGCTGAAGAGGAGGGCCCTGAGCAAGTGATCCCCATCAACCCTGGGGACCTCTACGTGCACCCCCTCTGGAACTCCAACTGCGTGAGCTGCGGGTGAGTGAATACTCAGGCCTGGAACTAGGGCTCCTCTACTCGTCCCCTGATGACCCACAGCTGAATCTGAGGAGGCTCCCAGAGACAGCAGGGCTGGGTCCAGCAGCCTGTGTGCTGGTCCCACACGCTGACGGCTGGATCCAGTAGAGCCTTCAAGGACCATTGACACCAGAACTGTCTCCCTCCAGAGGGGACAGCAGGGCCCAGGGAGGGGCAAGAACTCCTCCAAGGCAACTTGGCTAGTTGGTTTCAGAGCCCAGGACTCCTCTGGCACCCTTCCCCCAAATCCAAGGGCTCCTTCATTCGACAGCCAGTTTGTGCAGTGCAGCCTGGGTTCCCGGCCCCATGGGCAGATGTAGGAGCATTGGCCCGAGAGTCAGGCTCCGGCACTAACTCTCTTGTGGCCTGGGCAAGTCGCTGGCTTTCTGTGGGCCTCAGTTTTGCCATTTGTCAAAGGGTGACCATGAACCAGGGCAGTTGTGAAGGTCAAGGAGACAATCGTAAGGCAATTGTATGTAAAATTGTAAGTCTAAGCAACTCATCCTTTTGGGTGAGTGGGTCAAAGAAGGGTCCAAAACCCCTGAAAATTCACTGTGGGCGTGAATGACCAAGATCCCGACCCGCCTTCACAGGGCTCCTGGGGTAAGGAGAGAGAAAAGTCAGACCCAGGTGAAATGACTTGGGTGACAAGCTAGCAGATGACAGACAGTAGTGGTTCTCAAAGTGTGGTCCCTGGGCCCACAGCATCAGCATCACCTGCGAACCTGTTAGAAATGTAAATTCTCGGGCCTCAGCCCACACCCACTGCATCAGAAGCTCTGGGGTGGGACCTTGCAATCTGTGTTTAACAAGCTCTCCAGGTGATTCTGATACTGTGCGACCCATGGGCATATAAGCAGAGGACAATTCTGAAGGTCAAGGGTCAGCATGAGCGGAAGGGGCTGGGAGAGCTTCTTAAAGTTGCTCAGCCTTAAGAATGGACTTGTTCTACAGCCATACCATCCTGAACATGCCCAATCTTGTCTGATCTCAGAAGCTAAGCAGGTTGGGCCTGGTTAGTACCTGGATTGGACTTCTTGGGAATACCAGGTGCTGTAGCAGTGTAGGCTTTGGCTGGGTGCGGTGGCTCATGCCTGTAATCCCAGCACTTTGGGATGCCGAGGTGGAAGGATTGTGTAAGACCAGGAGTTCAAGACCGGCCTGACCAACATAGCAAGACCCCCACCCCATCTCTTTAAAAAAAAATGAGTTGGGAGGCCAAAGGAGCCTTGGGGACATCTCAGAGGTGGAACAGCCTGGAGCAGAGGCTGGAATGGGGACTTGGACTTGGGCCAGCTGGAGGACCAGGCCCCGAGACTCTTCTTTCCTCCCCAGCAATGATATCGCCCTCATCAAGCTCTCGCGCAGCGCCCAGCTGGGAGATACCGTCCAGCTCGCCTGCCTCCCCCCTGCTGGCGACATCCTGCCCAATGGGGAGCCCTGCTACATCACTGGCTGGGGCCGTCTCCATAGTACGTACTGACCCCTCTAGCCGGCCACAGGGACAGTGGCGAAAAGACAGGGCCTGGGGACTGGGGTTGAAGGTCACAGCAGGACCGGTTCTTGTAACTTTTCCCCCGTTTCTCTCCAGCTACGGCCTTCTCTTCCAGCCTCCTCAACACCAATGTGTTCCCTTAGACATTTTTTAGTGCCTCTGGTGTGCCAGGGGCTGGGATGTAATGGTGTACAAAGCATGCAGGACCATGTAACTGGTGGAAGGAGAGAAGAGCTGTGTGCCTTGAGTGCCCCTTTCTCTGGGGCTCTTAGCCCTGCACCCCCAGACCCCCTGCTCAGTGCTTTCTACCCCCACAGCCAATGGGCCACTCCCAGACAAGCTACAGCAGGCCCTGCTGCCCGTGGTGGACTATGAGCACTGCTCCAGGTGGAACTGGTGGGGCTTCACCGTGAAGAAGACCATGGTGTGTGCTGGTGGGGACACCCGCTCCGGCTGCCAAGTGAGTCAGCTCTTACCTGCCCCAGGTGGTGCTGGGTGTGTAGGGCCCCGGGGTACCTCTGCCATTTGCCCTGGAGGTGGAGGTGCTATCTCGTCTGCTTGCTCCATTCTGGACAGGCAGGACTTGGGGGAAGTCAGCATAGTCCAGACACAGAGGCCAGGCCTGGGACTCAGGACCCTGGATTCCAGTCCCAGCTCACACACTGCCTTGACCTGGAACAAGTCACTATCCCTCCCTGGTCCTCAGGCTTCCCCGTACACGCAGCAAGGGACACTGACCACGACCTCTAAAGTCACATCAGCTCTGTGGTTCTGAAGTTATAATTAAACATTAAGAATACTATCGTTGTATTATAAGTGAGTATGAACAATAACATCAGTACCTAATATGGTACTAATTATGGGAAGTGCCATTTATTGGGTGCTTCTTCTCTCCTAGATGTTGCGCTAAGATTGTACACCCTCTCATTTAATCCTCACAAGCTCGTGGGCAGATTATTCCCCATCACAAAAGAGCAAACTGAGTCTGATAGGTCAAGTAATGTGGGGGTTGCTCGAAATCCCTGAAGCTCAGAACCAGTTCCTTAACTCTCACACATGGCTCAGCCCCTCAACCTCTCTGACGGTTCCAGGGTGACTCTGGAGGACCCCTCAACTGCCCTGCAGCAGATGGCACCTGGCAGGTCCACGGTGTGACCAGCTTTGTTTCCTCCCTCGGCTGCAACACCGTCAGGAAGCCCACGGTGTTCACTCGTGTTTCGGCCTTCATTGACTGGATTGAGGAGGTGAGGGGGACAGGGTGGCCAGGAGGGCTCCAGGGTGGTAGCTCTTCTGAAAGGTGACAGGAGAAATAGCAGACCCTGGGGAGGGCCCGAAAGGACTCTAGAAGGTCAGTCGTGGAGGGGCCTTTAGGGACATTCCAGAGGTGTTTGGGGATGTTTTCTGCTACAGCGTGGCCCCAAGAACTTGATGGCTTCTGGGTGGAGTTTGGAACTACTGCTGAACTTCCTTATTTCAGCAAGTGTTTATGAAGCGTCTCCTCTGATCTGGTCCTCTCTTGTCATGGAGGAGAGAGAGAGACATGCCAGACAAGGGCCTGCCTGGTAGGGCACAGGTGATTAAGTGAACAATAATGAGGAAGTATGATGAAAGCTATGATGGGGGGCTCAGACCCCAGGGAGAAACCAGACTTCATCCGGGGACAGGTGGTCAGAGAGGGCCAATATTGTTTGTGATCACAGTCATAGCTAGGATTTATAAACCATTTAAACTCGTGCCAAGCACTGTGAGGAGAACTTTAGTTAATAGTTTAATCAAGAACCCCCATGAGGTAAGTTCTAGTATTACCCCTACTATATAGATGAGGAAACAGGCTCAGGAGTTCAAGTCACTCTCCCAGGGTCACACAGCAGGGCTGGGAGTCAAACCCAGTTCCATCTGGCTCCAGAAACTATGGCCCTAACTGGACTATTCTGTCCTCCCCCCAACCTTTTTCCAGACCATGGCAAGCCACTAGAAGCCAGGCCCAGCTGGCAGCGGGGATCCCACATCCTTTATAAAGAATAAAGATGATCTGGGAAGTCCCAAGTGGAATCTCTCTTCCTTCATTGGCTCGTCTCTTTCCCTCTGGTCTGTTCCTAAAATCTTAGATCAGATATGCAGACACAAGACCTGATCCAACCCTCTCATATGAAGATGAGGAAAAAATGAGGCCCAGAGAGAAGGAGGTTGCTATGGGGTGACCCACCATGCTGGTTTGCCTGAGACTGAGGGATTCGTAGGACGCTGGACTTTTAGTGCTAAAACTGGGAAAGTCCCAGGAAAACTGGGACAAGTTGGTCACCTGGGTATACAGTCACACATAAATCAGTTGCCTTTCAATGCAGGCATAAAAACATGGTAAAATCTGCAGAAAAACGGACCCTACCAGCCTCTTAGGAGGTTCATGGTAGGGTGAGAAGAACCATGTGTTTTCTTCTTCCATTGATGGGCTAGAGAAGGAGGGCTGTGGTCATTCATTCATTCAACAAACATCCATTCCTTTTTCCAGAGGAGGTTTCAGAGGGGGCAGAAGACATGGCTGAAGTGGCTCATTATTTAAAGAGAAATGAGCATATTGGAGTCATTCATTAAGCATTTACTAGGTACCTGACTTGTGGCAGGTTCAGGGCAGGGACTACAGAAGTGAGTCAGACAACCTCAGAGAGAGCCCTTGCTGCAGGAGGGAGAAGATGCACACAGGTACGCACACAGTGCTATACACAAGGCTGGAGCCCAGCCACCTGTTTTTGAAGTCTAAAGACTCCTGCTGGGCGGACAAAAGCAACATAAAACAAATGAATCCCTTTACTCATGTTTCTCCCACACACTGTGAAAGGAAACATGGTCCCAGCAAGAACATGGATAAAATGACTTTTAATATTAATGTTCCATTTGTACCCTCCCTTTAAAAATTATACTTTCAGTTACAACTGGAAAAGATACAACATGAAGAATAATATAGCAAACACCCAATTAGGTATTCTCCCTTCAGAATGAACAAATTTCACATTTTTGCTTCATATTTTTTAAAATAATAATTACAGTTAAGATGGAAGCCCCTTTGTAGTCTTGCCAAAAGTCGTCATCATGATGGATGTGAGGTTGTGCAACAAATATTACTGCATTTCCTTTTGGGCACATAATAGGTTAGCTCTTATCTGCCCCCTTAAAGTTGGGTTTGGCCATGTGGCTTGCTTTGGCCAAGGTGAAGCTTCAAGAGACAAGGCAATTTGCCAAGCTCTCATTCCCTCTGCCATGGCATCTGGTGGCTGCTGGTCAGTCTGGTCCCAGAGTGGGAGATGTGGAGTGGAGCCTCTGCCAACCCCTGATGGACATGTCACACAACAAGGAAATAAACTCTGTTGTTATAGGCCTATAAGATTTTTGGTGTTGTTTGTTACAGCAGCATGGACATAACCTATCCTGACTGATAAAATGAGTTTGATGTTTATCCTTCTACTCTGTGCTGTTATATTTTTATCATATGTATAAATATCCATAACTAATATATTGCATTGTTTTGGTTTTTAAAAATACATGCACAACTTCATGCTGCATGGATTGTTCTGCAGCTTGCTTCTTCCCTTTAATGTTATGTTTTTGAGGTCTTTCCGTGCTGCTTTATATATCCTTAGTTCATTGCTGCTAGTTTGCAGAGTATCCTATTGCATAACAACACTAGTTATTTATCCTTTTCCCCTGCTCATGGACATTTAAACTGGGGCCAATTTTATGTGATTAGAAACAGTGCTCCAATGGATGTCCTTGGACATGTCTCCAGGTGCACATGTGTGAGAGTTTCTCTAGGGTATATTCCAAGAAATGGAATTGCTGAGTGGGAGGGTGTGCTCATTTTCAACTTTACCAATTGCCAAATTGCTCTCCAAAGTGATTATATCAACAATCCTTAAAATTCCTTTTTAAAAATTTTCCCATCCACTGCCCCCACATATTACAAACTGCCTCACATTTTTCTCCTAAAACCACTCCTGGCATCTCAACTCTTCCTCCCAAAACTCTCCAGCCCTTACCCTCACTCCAGCTCTTACAAAAGCCCAAGAACTGGTCTGGCAAGGCCAGAGTGAGGGCTGGGAAGGAACAGAGTCAAGCAGAGCAGAGACTTCTGCATCATGGGGAGTGGGAGAGGATGAGAGGAAGTTCTAGAAACACACATACATTAATCATTTTTATTGAGTCAGACAGTGCCTGGTGACATGGAAGTGTCAGGAGTTGCCAAGGCACAGCAGGGTTGCAAAGGCTGAGTGTCCACTTCCTCCCAATGAGTCAGGGAAAGGCCCTTGGATAGTTCTCCAAAATAGTTTCAGGGCAAAGGGCAGTGAAATGTGTGTAATCCCACAATGTGGCTGGCCAGTGGGCCCCGGGGGACCTCTACCCAGCCTCAGGGGGAGGCTGGGAGCTGCTGTGACCCTGTTCTCACCACACATAGGCAGCAGAGAGTCAGGAAATCTTGCCTAAAACTGCCAACAATTTAATTTTCCTGTTTTTAAATCTCCAAGTCTCAACAATTCAGATCTTTTAAAACCCATATAGTCAATAACTTAATTTTTTGAGTAATGATTAGAGTGTCAACGCCAACAATATTTTTGCTTTTGTTTTCTAAATCATGAAAAACCAACAATCCACTTTTTGGAAAAGCACAATGTCAATACTTCAATTCCCTTATAAAAATAATAAAGGTATGTCATCAAGGTATAGGGCTAAAATAATTTTTAAAATGATAAAAATAGACTGGTTGAGGTGGCTCAGGCCTGTAATCCTAGCACTCTGGGAGGCCGAGGCTCCGGGAGGATTGTTTCATGCCAGGAGTTCGAGACCATCCTTAGCAAGAGCGAGACCCTGTCTCTACTAAAAATAGAAAAATTAGCCGGCCGTGGTGGTGCGCACCTGTAATCCCAGCACTTTGGGAGGCTGAGGTGGGAGGATCACTTGACGCCAGGAGTTTAAGACCAGCCTGGGCGACATAGCAAGACCCCATATCTACAAAAAATTTAAAAATTAGCCATGTGTGGTGGTGCGCACCTGTAGTCCCAGCTACTCGGGAGGCTGAGGCAGGAGGATCACTTGAGCCCAGGAGTTTGAGGTTGTGGTGAGCTATGATGACACCACTATACTCTAGCCAGGTGACAGAGTCTCTCTGTCTCAAAAAAAAAGGAAAGAAAGATAAAAACAATAAAGGATCAGTGTTGCAATGCTCTCTTTTTAATCATATGATGTCAACAACTTCATTCTCATTTTAAAATCATTAAAGTGTCAATAATTCATTCTTTTAATCCTAAAAGTCAACAATTCTATTTTCTTTTCTTTTTTCAGAATATCAATACTACACCGGCCACATTTTAGAGATTTCCACTTTGGGAAATCGATTTTTAAAAAATCACCCACGTTCCCATTTCTCTTATACAGCTTCTGCCATCTCGGTGATTCTTTCCACTTTTTTTTTGCATTTAGAAAACCTATCAACAATTGGATTCAGTGACATAGACTGAGCACCTGCTGGTACTCTGTGTCAGGCAGAGGGCAGGGAAAGATGACCCAAATTCTGCGGAGCCCACAGTCTAACTGGGAAGCTGGATCCCACGAAGCAGGGACGGTGACTTGGTGTGATATTCTAGTGGAGGCCAGAGTGACGTGGGGCCCAGGGAGTTGGGGTCACTCTGGGGTGGGGAGACTGGAGCTCTTGAGGGCTCTCACATCCAGATGATTAAAGCATCTAGGATTCCTATCAGATGTGAGTCTATCAAACCTTTGGTCAATTAACATCAAAGACATAGTGCCGGAAAACCTTGTTCTCTAAAATCAGAGACTGTCAGAAACTTTGCTGTTTGAAATCAGGTCGGTAAGAACGGAACATCCCACTCTTGTCTGGTGGGGTCGGAGTCAGATTTGGCACCGAGAAGCAGCCTGGATTTCCAACCCAGGTGCAGAGCTTCAGATAAGTGTTTTGTTTTTATTTTACTTTATTTTTTAACACAATGGCCTATATTTATCTTAACTTTTTGGTGTCCAGGGAAACAAGACTATGAGTTTGATACTCCGCTCAAGCCACATGTTAACCCCTTTACACACAGCCAGGTTTGCTTTGAGCCTATCAACACTGCTTCATTTCAATTTCATCTAAATTCCACGTTCCCCAAATCCCATGATAATCTTGTTTCTTCCTCTGTTTCGTGAGACACTCCACAGTTTCTTTGGCATATTGTCTCCCTTGGTGCATCAAGTTAATAAATCTAACTTTGTTAAACTACAGCTGTGTCCCTGGTAGTCTTTATCAGAGTGACTTTACCATAAAATTCAAGCCTTCTCTGTTCATTCATTGATGTGTTCATTCATTCACTCATTGACTCATTCCCTCAGTGTCTATCCAGCCTATGGTCAGTTTTAAGTGCTGGGGACTGTGAAAATAAGTCATTCAAAATCTAAGCTGTTGAAACTTTAAAATATTTTGAGCCTTAAGGGAATGTGATTGTGGGAGCCGAGTCAGGTAAACAGGCAGCTATAACGTAGACAGCTGTAACTTTTGTTTCTCTGATTATAGATTAGCCTTTTTACTTACTGACAGTGTTTTCTAAAATGTTGTAAATGACTAAAGGGTGCCAGGGAAGAAGTCCCTCCCTCTTAACTGCTGATCTTCATTATAGATTAACTTCCCTTTTGCCTATCTCACACAAAGACTTCCTGACAATCGCATTGTCTAAGATGGAATGTTAAATACACTCTTTTAAATTGGAAAGGAAATGAAAATAAGCTGCAAGGAAAGGAAAACATGACCTGGCAAGCTGGCTTCCCCTGTAATCTTAGCACTTTGGGAGGCCAAGGAGTGAGGATCACTTGAGGTCAGGAGTTCAAGACCAGCCTGGGCAACATAGTGAGACCCCATCTCTAAGACATTTTTTTTTTTTTAGCTCCCACCTGGTACTGGGGATCCAAGACATTTTTTAAAATTAGCTGGGCGCATGTGGGACTCTGGGAAGCTGAGGCAGGAGGATTGCTTGAGGCCAGGAGTTTGAGACCAGCCTTGGCAACATAGTGAGACCCCCATCTCTACAAAAAATAAAAATTAGCCAGGTGTGGTGGCATGTGCCTGTAGTCTCAGCTACTTGGGAGGATGAGACATAAGGATCACTTGAGCCCAGGAGTTTGAGGTTGCAGTAAGCTATGATGACACCACTGCACTCTAGCTGGGGCAACAGAGCAAGACTCTGTCTCAGAAAAAAGACAAACAAACAACAAAAAAAAGAAAAGAAAGCAAGCTGTATGGAAAAGAAAACGAACTGTAACTAATTAAATTGTAACTCATAAACAAGCCTTGTATAGAAAATGTTATAATCCTATAAAATTTCTTTGTTTTCTGCCTGTATAAGCAAGACCTTAACTTTTAGCTTAGGAGAACTGACCCCCATTTCTCTGGAGTCTGTTTCCTGGATGGCCATTCCCAGCTTTTCACTTTAAAGTTAATAAATTCTTTAAAACTGGATTCTGATCCTTTCAATTATTTCAGGTTAACAGGACATAGTGGGTGACAGCACAGATAAGGTCTTTGGCCTTGTAGACCCTGTCTCTAGTGGAAGAGACAGAAAATAAACAGGTGGTGGCCGAGGTGGGAGGATCACTCGAGATTAGCCTGGGCAACATATCAAGACCCTGTCTCTACAAAAAATAAAAAATTAGCACATGGTGCGTGCCTGTAGTCCCAGCTACTTGGGAGGCTGAAGTGGGATGATCACTTGAGCCCAGGAGTTTGAGGTTGCAGTGAACTATAGGTTGCAGTGAGCTATGATTGCACCATGGTACTCTGGGCGACAGAGTGAGACCCCCTCTCTAAAAAAACTCCAAACAAACAAGCAAAAATAAACAGGTAATCACAAGAGCAGGGTAACAGTTCATAAAGGGATTGGATGAGTGCCTTTGGGGTTGGTGGGGGAGGGGGGCAGGAAAGGATGCTCTGGAGAGGCTACAATTGAGCAGGAACCTGGGTGAAGAGATCTCAGGAAAGAGGACTGCAAGCAGAGATCAGCAAAAGAAGTAAGGATGAGCTTGTCAGGTTTGCAAAATAACAAGGAGCAGGGTGAGTGAGCAGGAGGGTGGGGAAAGACGAGGGGGATGGGGCAAAGCACAAAGTTTGAATTTTACCTTGAATGATACAATAATCCTACACAGAGCCTAAACATACACACTGTCATATAAATTTATAAACCTATAAAATTGGAAGTACTCTGGAACTCAAAGTGCCATCTCCCCACCCCCCATGGATTTCTGAAGCACTCCCAAGGAACCTTAGAGTTTGGGAGAGACAGTTGGAAGTCCTTGATCTGGTCTAACCCTCTCATTTCACAGATAAGGGAAACCAAGGCTGAGAAAGGAGGTAAAAGGTAGAAACATGGTTCTAAGAGTGAGTGGGGGAAAGGTCCAGGGTTGCTTTGGTAGGTAGGGGTAGGGCCAGAGCAAGGAATCCTGGTTCTTAAACCACCAGCTGGAGCACCTGGCCATTTAGGAGTTTACAGACCAGCAGTGGACAAAGGGCACATCTTTCTTTCCCTAGGAACGTTGGCTCTCGGGTGCTTTGGGGTGTACCTCTTAATCCCCTAGCCTACCCCATTTTGATAGGCCTATTGAAAGGAGAGAGGGATGGGCCAACTGAGTGCCTTTCCCAACAGCTAAATCCTTTCCCCTTCAGGATGAAGAGCGAGATGGGCAGGCTGCCTTGGTTGGCCTCTTTGTGCTTCCTCTTATTGACTGTCATTTAATCTATATGTCCAGACTCAACCCAGATCAGGATGACTTCAAAGTTTCAGTTCTTAACCACCAGGCTACAGTGCCTAGTCTGGTAGCAATTGGAAAGTCTTGAGGAAGAAGCACATAGTGCTAAGATTTAGCCTCCTAACACACAGGGTGCCCCCTGGACAGACTGTGCCAAACCCCCACGGGCATATGCCCACTGCTGTCTGGGTACACTGAGGCAGGGCCTATTGACTGCCCACTGCCCCATCTGGAGTGATTCCATGGGGCGCCATACAGGGCCACTGCCTCCAAACAGCAGCCAGCCAGCCCTTTCTTTTGGTTTCTTTCCTTTGAGTGGAAAGGCCGAAGGGTGCAACCTCAGAGTAGGGCCCTGACTCAGCCGCAGGTGGGCTCCTAGAGTATCTCAATTCCTGCTTCATCTCTTTCCATTTTGCAGGTGGGCAAACTGCGGCTCAGAAAGACAAAGGATTCCTCCGAAGCCAAAAAGCTGCCTAGGCTGTACCCAAAGCTCCGCACGAAGGAAGGAAAGAGGACTGAGGAGGCCGAAAGACCACCAAGGGTTAAAATCATGAAGCTGCGGAGCGCCGCCAAGCCTAGAGAGACCCTGCCCCTCCAACCTAGCCCCCTCCCCTCGCAACTTCCGGGCGGAGGCGCGGCTTCCGGTTCCGGCGGAGCGCTGCGAAGCTCTGCGGCAGGGCCGTGGTATCCGTTTCCTGGAGTCAGTTGTGCGGGTCAGGGTCTTACCCTGGTCCTCCCCCGCCTCCCGAGGTGGCACCTGCCCAGGTGAACGCTCCCTCTGTCCCTCCTCCCCCGCTCAGGGCCGGTGCGAGCGGGCGTCCCCCGTGGCGGCCAGCCCCAGGAGCGGGGCGCCGTGCCCGTGGGGCCCGCGGGCTCTGCGGGCTCCTCGGGCTCCTCGGGCTCCTCGGGCTGGCCTGGCCTTGGACCTTGCTTCAGCTCACGAGGTGGAGGCCCTGGTTCTGGAGCCCCGGAAGCCCATTTCCGGGCCCGGTCCGAGCCGCGCCTGCATGGTGGGAGGAGTCGGGCTCAGCTCCTTGCGCAGATGCTGGGATTCCTTTTCTCGGTTGAGTCGTCGCACCGCCTTCCATCCTTGAGACCTTGGAAAGGTCTCCTCTCTCCGAATCGCAGTTTGCTTATCTGTGAATGGAAATGACAGCGTCCACCCCATGGGTTATTGGGAGGATTGGGTGAGGGAAAGCAGCGGCGTGTCTGGCCCATAAAATTCCACAAATGGTAGCAGCTGTTGCTGTTAATGGAGATTCCTGGGGCAGTGGCTGTGTCAACAGTTTGACCTGAGTGGCTGAGGGGATCATAGAGAGGAGAGCGTGTGTGTAACGTTCAGCACAATGTCAGATAGGAAGTAAGTGCGGAGTAAACTGGAGTTATTAACTGGTGAGGGTAAGCTTTGTGTTTGGCAGGTTGTCTTCTAAAACTGATAGGATTTATTAGCTGGGTAAATGGTGGACCTGGTCCATCTTTCAGAGCCAACCTTGAGAATTGGTCTACTGACAATCGAGACTATTCCTAGAAGCCAGGGTTGTAAAGACCTTGGGTGTTGGGAACTAGAAAAATTAATGAGAGGGTGTTTTCCTAAGTAGGTTAGGGGTTTTCACTCAGAAAGGTTTTGGGCAGGAGGGGAAAGCCTGAAAAGTTTCCTCCTCCTTGAGTTGTTATGAAAGAAAAGCATATTTGTAGTTAAAAAGAAAGCAGTACAGAAAGTTATAAAATGAAAAATGTTTCCCTGTTCCACTGTTCCTGCTCTTCAGAAGTAAATACAATTAGTTTCTTTGATAACATCCATATATTGTTTGGATATATCAGGTTATATTTGCTTGTGTGTATGTATCTTTAATTTCCTCAGATGGGATCATACTACACATTGATCTGCACCTTGGTCATGTTGTGGTTGGTATGTTAGGGACAATTGTCAGCACTTATAGGCCTATTTCATTCTTCACAAGGCTGCACAATATTCCACTGGATGGTTGACAATACTTTAATCATTTCCCTGTTGATGGTCACTTAGGTTGTTCCCAAGATTTTGCTTTCCCACAATGTTTCACCCAACCTTTCCTGGATTAAATATTTCCTTTTTATCCAAGATACCCCTGAGTTGGGGGGTATTCTGCTTTTACACTTCTCATCACCCTAGGTTAGTAACAACTTTCTTTTGGGGATGAGCACACCCTGTTAACTGAGCAAAAACCCAGATAATATGAGAAGAATTGGTGTACTCCAAAAATATCCAAGCTGCAGGGTCTAGAATTCATTCAGGGCTCCTAGAAAGTGGGTCAGGGAACCTCTAGAGAAGGGATGACTAGGTGCTGGGAACTAGTTAGTGCAGGGCAGCTAGTCAGTGTTAGTGATTGTTGGCCTCTGAACAGACTTGAGGGACTCTGAGGTGGGAGGGATTTTGAATGTCAACATTGCTGCTGTGTAGACTAGGGAGGGATCAATTCTTTGGGGGAAGAGGGTGTTAATGAAAAAGATGATCCTTGAAAAGCGACTGCCTCATACCGTTGGTATCCTTTGGTCACACCCTGATGTGAAAATTAATTTAGTCATTTCTGTTCTGCCATTGAAGTCTCTCTTTTTTTTGAACAAATTAATGTAGGATGTGGTTTTCCTGTTAACCCCTCTTTTGGACTGGGGCCCTAACCAAATGAAGCAAATAATTTTTTTCCTGGCATTTTGCAAGTATTTAATTTGTTTACCTCCCCCTTCCTCCAACTATAGCCGGTTTGATAATCCTGGAACTCTCAAAACATCCTAGTGTCAGATGTGTACACTACTAGGGTTCTGACAAGTTCCCATACACACCATACACTGATAGAGGAGCTTAGATTCTTGATCTTAAGCTGGAGGCTTTTTTTTTTTTTTTTTAAGCCCTGGGCCCACTCTGATTGTAGCTTCTAAAGTGGTATTTTTTTACTTTTTTTTTTTTAAACACTAGCAACTGGTGAGTATTTCTTTTTTTGTCTTTTCTTTTCTTTTCTTTTTTTTTTTTTTTTCTTGAGACAGTCTAACTCTGTTGCCCAGGCTGGAGTGCAGTGGCACTACCATACTTCACTGCAACCTCCAACTCCTGGGCTCAAGCAGTTCTCCTGCCTCAGCCTCCTGAGTAGTGGGGACTATAGGGGCACACTACCACGTGCAGTTAATTAAAACATTTTTTTGTAGAGACAGGGTCTTGCTATGTTGCTTAGGCTGGTCTTGAACTCCTGGTCTCAAGAGAGCCTCCCAAAGTGCTGGGATTATAGGTGTGAACTACTGTGCCTGGGCACTTTTTTTTTTTTTAAAGAGATGTCTCCCTTTGTTGCCCAGGCTGGAGTGCAGTGGCTCTTCACAAGTGTGATCATAGCTTACTGCTGCCTCGAAGTACTTTTTAACACTTGCGGTTCTTTACCATCATGAAAGAGATAGTAGAGGTAGAAAAGACAGTAGAGTAGATATAAATGAACAGAACTTGTTCTCTCTTTTAGCACCTCTTCATAAATTGCTTTGTAGACATAGCAAATGTTCTATAAAAATAAAAATGGTTGGAAGAAGAAAACACCCATGACTTGGCCCCCTCCCAAAGAAATCGTGTGTATATACAATTCTTTTTGTCTTAATATGATGTAAAATACTTTGTGATGGGAGAGAAGAGGCATGCAGGATTCCTCAGCAAGGGCAGTGTTCTTCATTCTTTGTGCTTTGAGAATCTACATTCCTCATTGGCACATTTTCTCAATTGTGTCAATTGATCCAGCAAGGAGAAAACAAAAATAGAATTTCTAGTAGCTTAATTAAGGAATGTTGTTAAAATTGGAAGGCTGATGGAACCTGGGTCTGGACCAGATTCATGAGATCAGGGTGTTTTAACAGCCTTTGTGGTCTGTTTTTGCTGACCATGACTTTTCTCTTTGTGCTTAGGAGTCTGAAACGTTTTTTCTCAGAGTTCCAGAATGGAGACTGAAGGATACCCAGAGATACAAAGAAATAGAGAAGTCCAGAATGATCAAATGAGGTCACTACTAAATGAAATGATGGCTGAGGAACCAGAAGTCATCCTAATACCAGCTTCCCAGGTCCAGGTTCCACGAGAGCCTTCTGGGCTCCCACCAGAGAGCCTCGATGAAGACTCTGTTGAGGACCTTGAGAACATGCGACAAAGGAATCCTCCCAACCCTGCAGCTTCCAGGCAGAGGTTCAGGAAGTTCCGCTATGAGGATGCAGCTGGTCCCAGGGATGTCCTCAGACATCTCCAGGAGCTTGCTGGAGAGTGGCTGAGACCTGACATTCACACAAAGGAGCAGATTGTGGAAATGCTGGTACAGGAGCAATTCCAGGCTGTCCTGCCTGAGGAGCTCAGAGCTCAAGCACAGAGATGTCAGCCTGGAGTCAGAATCACTGGCTAAGTCTTGCTGCTTGCTGCTTGCTCCTTGCTCAGCCTATGTGTGAGAAGTAAACCAGAGGTACTCTTTGATGCAAGATCCAGCTGCAGCCGTGGGAAATCTGAACCTCTGCTTTCTTTGAGCTTGTCTTTAGTTGTAATAAGAATACATCAAAACTCATGTCTAGACCTCTTTTTGGCTGAGGCAGCTTTATTTCCTGGGACTATGAACTCCAGAAGGAATTTCTTAGGACAATCAGTCTGCTGCTTCCAGCTCTTCTAAGAGCTAGTTTTTCTTCTGCTGGATGCCTCCTTTTTTGCACTTTGTGACATGCTTTAATGTATTGTTGTTATGTATCCAAAGAGGTAATCAGCTTTAATGTTCAGAATTCTTGGTTCTTGCTTTGGTGGCATGAATGGAAGCTTATGTAACCCCAACAGTAACTCATTTGGGATGCCCATGAAATATTAAAGTCTGGTCCTTAATGAACATGTCTTGTGATTGATCAGTTTAGCTCTAGTAGTCTGCATTTGAGAAATGTGAGAGGATTATGAGGAGTGGGTGTGAGGTAGAGATAGGAACTATGGCTGTGATGTTTGGCTGAGTTGGGAAATAGGAACAGTCCTGGCCTTTGTTTTCAAAATCAGGATTTAAATGGGACAAAACTGAGAAAGGGGTAAAACAGGGTCATATGAGGTAAGTAACTCTGATCAGGGCTGTTTGCTTTGCTTTTCATCACTTTTGTCTACAGCTTGTCTTGCTGTAAGAGAACTCGCTCTAAAGCTGACTGATATATTCTGTTCCATTTTCCCCCACAACAGAGGTCATCCTTGTTTTTCTGTGAGTGGAGACCTGTTCTTTGGTTGACAGCTGAGACAGGGCAATAGCTGTGGTTGTGGCAGAGTGAACAGCAGCTGCCTCCCCAGCATGACCCTGTTCAGAGGAACCTGTCTGCCTCTGTGACCTGGCTCTTGGACTTGTAGATTCACTCCTATAACAAAGCTGGTGTTGGTTCAGAAACAGCTTTTGGTATAGGGGCTGGTTAGCTCCATGCTAAACTCGTGTTGATTCTGCTGATGTTTGTCTAGTACTTCCTGTGCCTCCGGGACTGTTCTAGGTGCTAGAATATAAATATAAAACCCACTTTTAAGGAAATGTATATTTTTTGAGGAGAGGAAGAAGCATTCAAAAATGTATCATTAGAAATGCTGGAGTATAGTCGTCCTTCTGATATCTGGTTTTGAAATAGCACTAAGAAAAAACATTTCCTATTTTAAAAAAATTGGTCAGGTGTGGTGGCTCACACCTGTAATCCCAGTACTTTGAGAAGCCAAGGCGGGAAGATTGCTTGAGGTCAGGAGCTTGAGACCAGCCTGGGCAACGTAGCGAGACCCCCATCTCTACAAAGATTTAAAAAAATTAACCCAGTGTGGTGGCACACACCTGTAGTCCTGACTACTCAGGAAGCTGAGGCAGGAGGATTGCTTGAGCCCAGGAGTTTGAGGTTGCGGTAAGCTTTGATTGTGTCACTGCACTCCAGCCTGGGTGACAGAGTGAGACCCTGTCTCTTAAAAAAAAAAAAAATTGAGGGTGGGCACAGTGGCTCATACCTATAACCCTAGTACTTTGGCAGGCAGAGGCGGGAGGATTGCTTGAGGCCAGGAATTCCAGCCTGAGCAACATAGCTAGGTCTGAGCAACATAGCTAGGTCTCTACAAAAAAAAATTAGCTGTGTGTGGTGGCACATGTCTGTAGTCCCATTTACTCAGGAGGCTGAGGCAGGAGGATTGCTTGAGCCCAGGAGTTTGAGGCTGCAGTGAGCTATGATCAGGCCACTGCACTCTAGCCTGAGCAACAGAGCGAGACTCTGTCTCAAAAAAAGAAAAAATGTTAAAAGCAGAGAAGTGTAAGGACATAGCCAAGTTGGGGAAGTGACTTTTTTCTTGGATAGAAATAAGCAAAACTGTCTTTACTCACAGATAATGATCATCTATTTAGAAAACCCAATGAAATCCATTAAAAAGCTACTGTAACTAGTAAGGGAGCTTTGCAAAGTTGTAGGATACAAAATCAATTTGCAAAAATCAATTGTATTTCTATAATGTTAGGAATAAACAGGAATTTAAATATTTAAAATAATACTATTTACAATAGCATTAAAATATGAAATGCTTAGGGATAAATCTGAAAGACATGTACACTGAAAACTCAAAAATATTGCTAAGAAAAATTAAAGACCTATGAAGAGAATGTGTATACCTTATTGGTAGGTTGTAAGACTCAACATTGTTAAGATAATTCTTTCCCATATTAATCTGTAGATACAATGCTTTCTCAATCAAAATTCAAGCAGTCTATTTTGTAGAAATTGACAGACTTACTCTAAGATTCACAAGGCATGGTTTTGCAATCAGGAAACCTTCATCAGTGAGCTGAACAGTACCTATTTCTATGTCTAGCTAATTTCAGGGTGGATGCTGTTCAGATAGCCATTTATGGGACAAAAAAACAGGAGTTGGTAGGTCTGTACCTGGACTTGTTCAGCAGGTTCAGGCAAAAGGGAAAAGGTCTATGTTTGACCTCACAGGTAAACAAGGGAGTCATTGTAAGCCTTATGGAAGCCATGAGTGGAAGTGACGTTTTAGTCGAATTTTAGAAGAGGTGTAGATCATTGGACAGAAGACACACCTCAGACAAAAGCATGGGAATAGTGAACATATCGATGAGTGATTGTTCCTTTTGTTAACTGTAGATTAAGCTTTTCGACTTTTTTTTTTTTTTTTTGAGACAGGATTTTGGTCTGCTGCCCAGGCTAGAGTGCGGTGGCATCATTGTAGCCCACTGCAACCTCGAATGCCTGGGCTCAAGTGATCCTCCTGCCTCAGCCTACCAAGTAGCTGGGACTACGGGTGCACTCTTCCATGCCTGGCTAATTTTTCTGTTTTTTGGAAAGATGGGGTCTTGCTATGTTGTTCAGGTTGGTCTTGAACTTCTGGCCTCAAATTATCCTCCCGCCTCAGCCTCCCAAAGTGCTAGAATTATAGAGTGAGCCACAGTGTTGGCCTTAAGCTCTTCTACTTCTAATTTGAATAGTAAAATTTAACATTGGCAAAAGAATAAACCGGACAGGGTCATAGTATCTCCAATACTTTAGTTTGTTGCAGATATTCTGAAGATATTTTCTTTAGCCTGCAGGGGTCACCTCTTGGTGTTCAGGAATTTCCTGGTCTACACCAGTTTCTCAGCTGCTTCAATGATCTAGGATTTGGCATGCAAGTAAATGGTCTTGGACTCAGATTTTTTCACCTGAGGGATTTTATGGCACAACAGCTGAGGTTCCCTGCATTAAGTGAACCTAGTTAGGAGAAGGAGAGTTCATCAGGGGCATTTGAGGAGATCACAGAGTTCAGGTATGTTGATGAAGATTTCCCTTAGATCCCTGGCCTCAGGCCTAATGTTAAATTCAGAATGCTACGGGAAGAGTGGTATAAATTGGTATTTTATTTCCTTTATGTGTTTGGATAATGCCACCTACTCGGGCAAATCCTTTTTTTTTTTTAAATAATTTTATTTTTTTAGTTTTTTTTAGGGATAGAGTTTCACTGTGTTACCCAGGCTGGAGTGCAGTGATGTGATCATAGTTCACTGTAACCTCAAAAAACTCCTGGGCTCAAGTGATCCTCCTGCCTCAGACTCCCAAGTAGCTAGGACTATAGGTGTGTGCCACTATGCCTGGCTAATTTTCTAATTTTTTGTAGTGACAGGGTCTCACTATGTTGCCCAGGCTGGTCTCGAACTCCTGAGCTCAAGCCATCCTCCCACCTCAGCCTACCATAGCACTGGGATTATAGGCTAGAGGCACTGTGCCTGGCCTCTGGCAAATCTTAGGAACCTCTTTGGTGTGAAGATTAATACAACACCTCCCAGAAAATACAAATTATACACATGTGAGCAGATATACATACGTATATATCCCTTTTTTACTTACACAAAACATATTATGCATGTTTAGTATATATTTTTTCATTGCCCAATAAAGGTCTTTTGCTGTCAACATACAGAGATTTACTTTATTTAAAATTTTTTTTTTTTTTTGCTGAGCATGGTGACACACACCCTATAGTCCCAGAAACTCAGAATGCTGAGGCAGGAGGATCGCTTGAGCCCAGGAATTTTGGGCTGTACTGTGACATGCTGATTGGGTGTGCACACTAAGTTTAGCATCAGTGTGGTGACTTCCTAGGAGCAGGGGGCCATCAGGTTGCCTAAGGAGGAGTGAACCAGCCCAGGTTGGAAACAGAGCAGGTCAAAACTCCCATGCTGATCAGTAGTGGGATTGTGCCTGTGAATAGCCACTGCACTTCAGCCTGGACGACATAGTGAGACCCCATCTCTTAAAAAATTTTTTTTAGCAGCTGCATAGTAGCCCTTTGTATGGCTATACCTAGCCTTACACTTTCCAGTAAGAACTGTTAGGTAGAGGAGTTAGGTATGGAGTCAAACCTCTGAACTATAGGTGAGGTTTAGGTAGGTCAGTGACATAGCCAGGGCTCAACCTCCAAGTTCTGAAACCAGCACTGTCTCCCAACAACCCTGTGGTACCAGTTCTTTCTTATGGAAGTGAATTTATAGATGGGGTTCCTGCCCCAAACAAACCAAATAAGTGGAGAAGCTGTAGTTCATCTACATTTCGTCTGGCCCCATGCCCTTGCCACAAGGTCACACTATCTGAATGTCAAAAAGAAGACCAGCTCCAGTGTTTCAGGGGCTCTGTGGGGATTCAGGAGTAGAGGAATTCTCCATCTCTGTTGCCACTCCCTGAGAGGTACCTGTGCTTTCTCTCTGAAGCTAGTCAGCACTACCCACAGTTACCACCTTTGTCTGTCACTGTCTTTTCTTGAGTCAATCTAGGCCCCGATTCTAAAGAATCCTGAAAGCTCTTAGTCCTGTGAGTGCTGGGGAAGGAGGAGGGCAATGCAGAAATACTTCTATATTATGTTTTTAAAATGTCACGTGTCTGTTTCCCCTTTGTGATTATTTTGACCCCGAGTTCCACAAAATAATAATTTCATCTAGTTATTGAAAAATGCTCCTGCCAGATGGCTGCTGGTGAAAAGCAGTGTTGGGACCACAAGGTAATTTGAGATTCCTAGCAACTGGCTGGTGCCATGGAAAAGTATGTCATCTGTTGGGCAGCTACTCCTTATGCAGTGAGTGGGTGCCAGGTCCTGGCTGCCAGAGAGGAGGCCAGCTCCAGGGGGTGTAGGGGCCGAGAGGAGTCCACTGTGGTAGTGGAAGTAGTGGTGGTGGCTGGAGAATTCCAGTGCAGCTGGCTCTCCTAGGAGTATCATGTGTGGTCATTTTCCATAGGCAGCTCAGTATAATAAACTTGACAATGACTTGACTATTTTGGTAAGCATTTTCTTTCCACCCACTGCCATGCATTTATTGGACATTTTCCCGTGGCCTGGAATGCCCTCCTTCATGTCTCCCCCAATCTTTGCTCGCCTACTCCTATTCATTCTTTGTGATGCAGATAGATGTGGTCACTTTCATGAAGCCTTCTTTGATTTTTGCCTTGAACTAGCATTTGAAGCCCTTCTGTGAGCTCCTATAACACCTTAGCTTTAGTTCTCTCTCAGCCCTTGTTCATTGAGGAAATAAATATTCATATATGCCGTACCCGGTTCTAGGTAGAACACTGTAGTGCAGCGTCCAGTTTGTGTCCCCAGGCAGATCGTGAGCTCCATGTAGAGGGAATCTCTCTGTTCTTGGCATTGAACACAGGGCCTGCACATGGCTGATCCTCAAGGAACAATTTGACTTTGGTAGGAGACATAATTGTTCCCTGATTTAAGGCATTTCCTTCTAGTGAACACAAATAACTAAGGTTCATGGGTGGCCATTAAATATTACACTGGAGAGGGAGCAAGGAGAGAGACTACTAATTCCTGTGGAAGGACTGGGGATGGAGGTAAAAATAAAACCCACAACAACAAAAAAGGGAAGGCTTTACTAGGGTATCTGGCTTCCCTCTCTTTTCTGCCCCTGACCTTGCAATGAGGTGGGGTTAACTGCCTTTGGCTGGCTCTGTTTGAAAGCTCAAGGGCCCCTTTGGTGCCTAGCAACAACCTGACTACCCAGAATGGTGATTTTGAAGCTGGGTGTGTCTCCTAGGCAGGAAGCCACCAACACAGCCAAAGCAGCCAGGGCCTCCTCTTCACTTCCTCTGAGCCAAAACTCCGCCTCCAATTGGGGCCAATACTTAGTGTTTTGGAGCCTTGTTTAGGAGCACAAATGAAAGGTTTCTAGCAACATAACTTCTACCACTCAGGAGATATGTGATGTCAGACAAGTCATGCCACCTCTCTGAGCTTCAGTTCCTGCACCTGTCTTGTTCCTAGGCTTATTCCCAGGTCCAGTCACCCTAGCACAGCATCTAAAGCACAGAAACACTTAATAAATGCTATTCTATCTGGGTCTGCTAGGTTAGGGGAAGATTCAGTTAGTGATTCTTTCTCAGGTGTCCCTTTGATCTTGTTCTTTTCTTTGAGCCGCTCTCTTGGGCCAGCTCCACGTTCTTATTTCTAATTTCTATATGTTATACAGCAAATCCTTTTTTTTTTTTTCTGTTTTGAGACGAGGTCTTGCTATGTTACCCAGGCTGGAGTGCAGTGGCTATTCACAGGTGTGATCATAGCACGCTGCAGCCTCAAACTCCTGGGCTCAAGGGATCCTCCTGCTTCAGTCTCCCAGTCTCCAGAGCAGCAGGGACTAGGTGTGGGCCACCACCATTGTGCTCTGCAAAATCATGTTCTTACCTCCCCACCCCTCCCCTTCCCTCTCCTATTTGCTTATCTTTTCCACAGCCACTAAACCTCGTCATCAAGACACACAAAAATTCTACGCAAGTGTTTTGTTTTTTAGGCCAATATTGCTGCTATAGTGAGCTTTCATTTTTAAAATTTAAATATAACACGCCTCTTACAAAGTGCACAAATCTTAATCGTATGGCTCAATGAATTCATACAAAGCGAGCATACCCCTATTACCACCAAAATACAGAATAATACCAGCACCCCAGAAGCCTTCCTCATGCCCTCTCCCAGGCATTAACCCCCTGAAAGATTATTGCCCTGGAGTAGCATTGTCTGTTTCTAAACCAAATGGAATCAATTTGTGTCTGGCTTCTTGTATTCAACATTGTGTCTGTGAGATTGATCTACCCCTGAGTGTACTGCTTGTTCATGCCTGTGTACCTGGACACGCCTGTCCTTTCTGCCAGGATGTGGAGTGCCCTACCCTGGCCCAGCCAGCCTGGGCAGATCCCAGACCCAGATCAAACCTTGCTCCTTTGGGAAACTTCCCTGGTTTGAATCCTAGCTATTCCCTCTATCAGCTGTATGACTATGGGTGTGTGTTAGGAATCTCTCCATGCCTGATTTTTTATTGAATGGTTTGTGTATTTCAGAGCTGTTGTGAATTTCAAGGGAGATAATATTAAATATTAAATACTTAGAGCAGTACCCAGAGCATAGGAAGTACTTAATAAATGGTAGCTATAACGACTGTGAATATTCTGCTTTTCTAATATCCCTGTCCTAGTACTTATTTTAATTATTGTTTGTCCCACTAGGAGACCTCAATTCCTTGAGTAGGGATTGTGTCTTCATTTATTGCATTTCTTTAACAGTTATTTACTGAGTGTGCACTATATTCTAGCACTGAGGATACAGTGGTGAAGGAAGCCCTTGAATTTACTTTTTAATGGGAGGAGACAGATAGATAATACGAAAAATAAAGAAGTGAGCTCATTTTGGATAAGGGCATGCACTAAGAGGAAACTGAAGCAGTGTGGCATGATAGTGGGTTGGGGGTGCTACTCCAGCTAGTGGGAAGGGATTTTCTCGAAGAGGTGATATTTGAGCAAAGACTTGTGGGGTGAAAAGAAGCAGGAGGGGAACAGTAGGTGCAAAGCCTCTGAGGTAGGCATAATAAACTCGGTGTGTCTGAGGAACAACAAAGAGGGTGGCATGGTTGGAGCCCAGTGAGTGAGTGCTTGGTCCAGATGAGGCTGGAGAGATGGACAAGGGCCAGCGGCCAAGGGCCTTGTAGGTTATGGGACTGAATTTCATCCCGAGGGCCAAGAGAAGCCATTGAAGGGGTTAAGCAGGGAGATATCGCTCCTGCTCCTGTTTGCATCTGAGGTGCCCAGAACGGAAGAGACACTCACTAACTGTTCAATATTGGCCGCAACATGCCCATGACCCATTGGCCCACAGAAGCGATTGTCAGATTGTTTTCAAGTTAAAACTTTATCATTGTGCCACGTGCCTATGGGTTCTTACTAAACCCTACAGGATGTGGACAGAATTGCTCAGTTATTTCTACAGTTTTCTCTTTCCCTTATCCCATCTCATCCACCCCTGTTCAGTGACCCAGATTTTCTCTGCCAGAGATGTGTAGCTAAGATGAAGGAGGCAAGCCCAGGCCAGTCAGAGAAAAGGCAAGTGGGAAACGGGTTTGGTCAGTTCCTCTCCTTTCTCTGACTCCCGGAGGGGTCCAGGTCCCTGGACAAGTGGAATGATGTGGGCACAGGTGGAGGAGGGAGGCTGCACAACAAGGAAGCAGGTCTCTTTGTCGGAGCCTGTGGGGAAGGCTGCAGCAGCTGCATCCCGTGGGGTGTGGCAGGCGGGAGCAGGAGCTCACGTGGAGTCCCAGCAGCAGGGTGGGGCTCTTGGCAAGGCCCGGGCCATGACGGGCCAGGGGAATCAGGATGGGGGGAGGGTTGGGTCTCAGTGATACTAATTGACACAACAATGTCAACCTTTTGATAACAACAAAGACACTTTATTTTCATTGAATGTAATTATTTTTAACTTTTGTTTTTACAAACTATTACACTTGAGAAAAGCACATAAAACAAATATACAGTACAATGAATAATTATAAAGCAAACATCCAAATAATCATTGCCCAGGTCGTGAAATAGAACATTGCCAACACTGGCCCCCATCCCTTCTAAGATTATAGCCCCCTTTAGAAGCAGCCGGTAGGTGGATTTTTATGAAAATCACTTCCTTGCTTTTCTTTGTAGTTTTATCGCCTATGAATCACATGGAAAGTATTAAATTAGGATTTTCTCACATAAATCCTGAGACTGAAGACCTCAGAGGACAGCCTCCTTAATGTAGATCCTCCTCTTCTCCAGTAAATCGTGGCAGGCCCTTGGGGAGACGGTAGTGGATTTGCAGTCTTCGGCATTTGGCAGAGATGTGGTTTAAGGCTTCTCTCGTTCAGCCAGTGTTTAAGTGTTCAAGGCATCTGAAGAGCACTATGAGGGGCACAAAGATGCATCCCAAACCAGGCCTGTCCTTGGAAGCTTATGGTCAGGCAAAAAAAGCATGGATAGACGTGCTAGAACAGGCCAAGGGCCTGGGCAGAAGTGCACTGGGAGTTTAGAAGAGGTTTTTTTTGGCAGGGGGAAGCAGATCTGGCTTTGTGGAAGAGATGGCAATATGTTTACTCATGCATCATTTATCAGACATTTTTGAGCGCTGGCAGTGTGCCAGGAAATTAGGTAAAAGAATACAAAAATGAGTAAGATAAGATCTCTGTCTATTCATGGCCTAATGGTTTAGTTAGCATAGACACCAATAATTCCAATATGATATGCTTTAAATGCAAAGTGTTATAAGAATGTTTGGTTGCCTGGGGTTGTCAGGGGAGGCTTCAAAGCTGAGGCCTAGGCTAGTCCTTGAAGGAGAGAAGAATGGAGTTTGGCAGACAGAGAAGGGGGCCACCAAATCTGCAGTGGCACAGAGGCAGGAAAGGACACGGGTCAGTGTTGGCAAAAGGTACAGTTCATGGCTGGAGTGGTGGCTCATGCCTGTAATCCCAGCACTTTGGGAGGCTTGACGCCAGGCGTTTGAGACCAGCCTGAGCAAGAGCGAGACCCCGTCTCTACTAAAACAACAGAAAAATTAGCCGGGCGTGGTGGTGGCGCGCCTGTAGTCCCAGCTACTTGGGAGACTGAGGCAGGAGGATCGCTTGAGCCCAGGAATTTGGGGCTGCAGTGAGCTATGATGATGCCACTGCCCTCTAGCTGGGGCGACAGAGCGAGACTCTGTCTCAAAAAAAAAAAATAGAGTCTTGCAGTTGTAAGTGACAGGAACCTACTCAACCTGGTTCAGGCAATAGAGGGAATTTATTGGCTAATGTGACTGAAGATTGAAGCAGGACTGATCCATCGGCTCATGCAATGCCACTGGGACTCGGTTTTATGTCTCCATCTCTTAGCTCTGCTTTCTCCCTCTGTCTTGGTCTCATTCTCATGCAGGCAGTCTCTCTCCAGGCAGTGGGAAGGTGGCTGCCAGCAATGCCGTGATTATGTCCTGCCCTCAGCAAATAGATTCATTGTACTGGATGGTTCTGATCAAAGTTTCAGAATCGAATCTCACTGGGTCACATGCCCATTGGTGAAGTGCTGTGGCAACAGGGCTCTCTGTAATTCTCTGATTGGCCAAGTCAGGGTCACATGTCCCTCCCTGCAAATGGTGGTATAGTCATCGCCTCTAGAGTCCCGTGGACTGAGAACTGGGGCAGGGGCTGCTCCAGGAGGAGTGAAAGCACTCTTACCAGAGGGAGGAATGGACACTGCAGCGGTGACCACAGGGGAAGGGGAGCTGGAGACCCATGGGCTGCCCCCTCTGTTAAGCTACACCGGTGGGCAGTGGAGAGAGGCACCAGAAGGCTGGGGTCTGGGCTGGCAGGGAGGGACGGGGTAGATTGGGGTCAAGAAGTAACACCACTGCCCTTTGGGGCTATAAAACCAGGTCTGGGAGGGTCCTTCTGACAAAAACCTGACAACATAAGAGACAAAGTACTAGGTGAGTCCTTGTCCTCAGAATAAAGGCAGGAAAAGCTGAGCAGTTGGGTGACACCCCATCAAGATATTGCTGTTGGTGGAAAGGGCAGCCATCGTCTGGGGACATTCACGGGAGTGTGAGACAGGATGAAGGAAAGGGCACTGCCAACTGGCCCTGTGGAGGGAAAAAACAACCGCTTTCCCCCTCAAGTTTAAGAAACTAAGCTTATGCATTTTGACAATAGTCAAAAATTTACAATAGCCCAAAACAACGTAAATTCCAACAGTAGGAGATTGGGTAAAGGTTGTAATGCCCATACAGTAGAATGCAGACTTTACAAACGATGCTTTATTTGACGTGGAAAGATGTTCACAATGTAGTGTGGACATAGCAAGAAGTCTGGGAACATATATATATATATATATATATATATACACACATATATATATACACATAGCAAGAAGTCTGGGAAGGTGTACACCAAAATGTTCACAGTTGGTATCATTACCAAGATACAGCTGAAGCATATCTTCTGATTTCTCTATAATAAACCTGCTGGGTAGTGTGATACCGTAGTGGTCAACTAGAGTCAGCCTCCCAAATACAAGTCCCAGCTCTGCCACTGCCCACCTTGGTGACCTTGGGCAAGTCCTTTAACACCTCTGAGCCTCAGTTCATGCATCCATAAAATGGGTGTAATAGTTCTTAACTCATAGGGTGGCTGTGAGTATTAAATTAGCTACTACTACCTGCAAAGCTGTTAGCACCATACCTATAGTAAACGCTAAAAAATGTAGTTATTCTTATGGTGTAATTTAAAAATCCAAAAGAAAATATGACTATCAAGTCAAATATTTTGGGATTAGGTGTCTTTCTTGTCTTGGCCAAATATCTGTGACAGTAATCAATAAGTGAACTATTAAGATAAGCTATGGGCCAGGAGCGGTGACTCAAGCCTGTAATCCTAGCACTATGGGAGGCTGAGGTGGGAGGATCGCTTGAGGCCAGGAGTTCTAGACCAGCCTGAGCAACAGTGAGAACGTCTCTACTAAAAATAGAAAAATCACCCAGACGCAGTGGTGCGCGCCTGTAGTCCCAGTTACTTGGGAGGCTGAGGCAAGAGGATGGCTTGAGCCAGGAGTTTGAGGTTGCAGTGAGCTAGTAATGTCACTGCACTCCAGCCTGGGCGACAGGAGACTCTGTCTCAAGAAAAAAAAGAAAAAGAAAAAACAAAAGATAAGCTATGAAACATCTGAGAATAAGAGAGGGAAGCTCCCCATTCTCCCGAAGCTTGTACACTAGCAGGGAAAACAGATAATAAACAGATGCTGTGAAGATAGGATGATCAGGGAAGGCAGTGACATTTGAGGGCTGAGAGCCAACCAAAGGTCTGGGGAAGAGGAGGCAGGCAGAGCAGCAAGTGCAAGGCCTTGTGGTGGGGAGGAAGTCTCAAACCCAAAAGAAGACCCATGTGGCTGCAGCGAGGGACACTGGGTGCAGGCAAGATAAGAAGAGCGGTATTCGGCTCTCCCACCAAGGCTGACTGGAAACAGGCCTGGGGGAGTCAGGAGACCCACCACTTGCAGTGTGATCTCCGGCAAATCACAATTTCTCTTTAAGAAGCTTCCATCTGCTCTGCCAACCTAGGGATGATAATACTTTGCTTCACAAGGTTGCAGAGATCCAAAGAAATGATGGTGGAAGCGCTTTGCAAACTACCGTTCACAGTATTATTGCAAATACAACCATTGGAAAGAGCTGCAGAGCACAGCCCAGAAAGTACGAGTGGCGTCGGCCTGCGCGTGCGCCTTAAGCGGGCGGAGCCAGGGCGGGTCAGGCTCCACCTCGAACCTCCCCAGCCTCTGCCCCTTCCCCGTCCCTCCCACTTCCGCGGGCGACCAACCGCGCGTCTCCTGCGTGCTGACGTCAGGCGCGTGCCCCTGTCCGGCAGCGGAGGAGACCCCGCGCAGTGCTGCCAACGCCCCGGTGGAGACGCTGAGGTGAGTGCGGGACCCGAGGCTCCTCGCGGGAGCGGCTCCCGACCCGTCCCGTCCCCTCCGCGCTGTCCCCGGCCTCTCCCCGTCCTCGCGGACACCCCGTCTCTGGGATCCCGGGGAGCCTGGAAGCGCGGGGCGTGGCGGAGTGCCCGGCTCGCTCTGCGCCCTCCGGGCGAGCGCGGGTCCGTGTTCTGTAGGGAGCCGCGGGGAGGGGTCGCGCGCCCGCGGGGCGGTGCGCGGCCGGGGCTGGGGTGCCGGCCTGAGCGCGCGGGCGGGGCGGGTTGTCACCGGGCAGCGGCGGAAAGAAGGGGTCACACCCATCCCGGCGGCCCGGGCTCCCCTCCCCCTCCGGCCCGGCCCCGCGGGCTCCCGAGGGCGGGCGGCCAGGCCGGGGCGCCGGGGGCCGCGGGCCGTGGAGCCGCTCGGGGCGCCTGGGGTGGGCCGGTGGCCCGGGCTCGAAGGCTGGGCTCTGCCCCGGGCGCTGCGGCTCCTACTTCCTGCTTCGCCGGGCGCCGCCGCAGACATTTTGCGGCGGGCTGGGGGAGGGGAGCGGCACTGCAGCCGCGGCGGGGAAGTGGCGGCGGGGAGGGGGCGGCTTGCAGGCTGCTCGCGGCCGTGCCCGCGCCGCGCTTCCCCCCGCGGCCTCTCGGCCGGACGCTCCGTCTGGGCAGGGTGTGTCTGAGCCCGGGTTCTCCAGTCTCCTTTATCCCTGCCGTAGGTTGGGTTCCTAATATTTCCGTTTGTTTCTCCAAGTCTCTCCCTGCTTATTCAGCTGAAGCTTCCCTTTCAGGGAGTTACCTAATTACCTCCCGAAACTGTCGTTCGGTCGCTTGCTTAATTCCTCTTACCAGGGGGAAATTTTCTTTGTTCGCTTGTTTTTTCCTCCCCTTTAAGTCCAAGAGAAATGCAGTGTGGAAGATTACGTCATCGCAATATAAGGGGTGAGAGTTTTAACTCATACAAGTCAGGGACTCGCCAAATGAAGACAGCATTTTGCAGCCTTAGTCGGTAACCCAGTGGCTTATCCTGCCTGCTTCCCAACGCGTCGTATCCAGAGATGATTTTTTGAAATCTTACTATTTGTGTTCACGGTCGCCTTAAATGCATCTAAAAGTCAGGAAGGTTTAAAATCTCAGTATTAGCTTGTGCCAGGGAATAAAGTGTAGGACAACACCTTCTACAACCACTTGCGTAGGCATTAACTTTAAATTTAGGTCCCCTTGACTGTGCTAGGATGAAGTGAACTTAATTGTGGGACCAATTCTTCGGTCCAAAATGACTTCCCAGACTGTTTGAATTCTCCCATGTGACTTGTTTCTTGCTGAGAACCTAAGTTGGCTCAAGTGCGCTTTTTGTGGAAACGGTGTGTTGAAAGGAGGATCAGTTTATTTTACACCTAATCGTCGCTTGCTAGACGTTTTAGTTTTGTCTTTAACAATGAGTTTTGGATTTTTAACCAAAAAAACTTAAGTTAGTAATATTTTCAGACTTTTGGGATCATAATTTTTGTTCTCCGGAATGTTAGGTACCTCGTAAATTTTATATCCTTCCTTGACTAAGTGGTATGGTAGCACAGAAAAATGTTGACATTGTAAAGCAAATGGTATTCAATTGTGTAATGTATTGTTATAAGGGTAGTTCGTGTTGGAACAAGTACTTTCCCATTGTTTCTCATTTGTATAGAGAGAACAGATTGCTTGTTAAGAAACACGGGAGGAGTGGTAGGTTCAAATCAGCTTTCTGTAGTATGTGGGCATTACAGACTATTGGATAGGTGTGGAGCTTGGATCTTCTGAAATACATTTATTAGCCTTAATGGGGTATCTCACTTTATTTATTTATTTTTTTTTATTATTTTTTTTTAGAGACAGGGTCTCTCTCTTGCTCAGGCTGGTCTCTCGAACTCCTGAGCTCAAGTGATCCTCCTGCCTCGGCCTCCCAGAGTGCTAGGATTACAGGCGTGAGCCACCGCGCCCGGCCCGGGGTATCTCACTTTAGGAATATAAAATTGTAACACTTACCTAGTGCCTTTTTTCTTGAGTTTTCTGTATGTAAGATGTCTAAATATATATCAATTTGTGTCTTTAAAAATATAACCAAATAGTTTGGATTTACAGGTTTTACACTGAGACAGATATAAGAGATTGGTAATTGAGTATTAAAAATGAGTTCTTTTTCAGTAATTTCAAGACCCAAAAGGTATCACATCCTCTGTTTATCCTTAACATGTTTTCATATTATATCCAACATTTGTGCTTAAACTTAATGTTTTGGAAATCTAGCAGATGTTACAGCCTACAATAGTAAATCAAACATCAGTGAGATTTTTAAAGCCCACCAAGACCAAATCTTGAAGTTTTCTCTAACTTCAAGATTTGTTTTCCTTTATTAGGGTACTTTTTCTACTTGTAATTTTATGATTAGAAAAGCATTTCTAGTTATTTTAAAAATGGTTATACTAACAAAATTTTTTGATCCAAGAACTATCAAATTTGGAAAACTTTGAAGTACAATTTACTATGGCTGTCTGGGGAGTAGTACTGACAGGGTTTCTGGGAAGCAGAGGACAAATTGTACTTGTTTTTATAGATACATTTTACCTGCATTTCTCTGTTGTTTTAGTTTTTTGTTTTTTTGGAGAGGATGAGGAGCATGTAATGGGCACTTTAGGCTACAGGGCTTCCTCCCAAGGTGGGGGGGGGCTTAATATTGTATTAACATATCTCCCATAAGCAGATCTATATATTGCTCTGTATTAAAGGGCTTCATTCTAGGCTTTTATGATAAGGCCTTATTCAGTGTTCTCTTCCAAATATATTTGTTGTCAGTTTCCCACATTAGAATGTAAGTTCCACAAGGCAGGACTTTGGCCTGGCATGGTCATGCCATATCCTGAACACCTAGAATACTGCCAGACACATAGATAGGTTTCAAGAAGTATTTGTTGAATGAATTTGATAGTATCTGAGGGTTAACATTTTCCCTTGCTGCATATTCCATAGGCTTTTGTGCTGTGTTTTCTGAGACGACTTTTGTGCTTGATCAGCCATATCCATAGTTGGGCTCATTGAAGTGATAATTACTAATCTACTCTTGCTTGACTTTATCTGTTTAGTCCAGTATTTTCTGCAGCTATGCTATCTGGACAATTTACCAGCACTTAGAAAATCTTCTGATTAGTTTTCTTACTCTCTGAAAGATTTTTCAGACCTAATGTTTGTTTCCTTATCTTCCTTCATTTCTTTGTTTGCAAATAGCCGCCATTTTTGCCACTTCTTTCCCTCTACAGTATCAAATTCCTGATCATGTTATGCTTTGTCCCTTACCAGTTTCTACTCTTAATTACCCATCCCTTCAGTCCTAAATACTAAAGCAATTTTCATTATTTGCCACTTCAGCTATGTCTGCCAGTGCTGCTATTATAAGACCTGAATGTCAAAACTCTTCTTCACTAGTCACCTCTGGACATTGGTCTCAAACTGCTCATTCCATGAAGTGAAACAAGGCGTTTTGTCAACAAAATGGTGTCCCTTCTTGCAATTTTAGGAAAAAAAAAATTTTTTTTTTTTTCGAGACTGTGTCTAACTGTCTCTGTCACCCTCAGTAGAGTGCAGTGGCATCACTGCAACCTCAAACTCCTGGGCTCAAGCAATCCTCCTGCCTCAGCCTCCCGAGTAGCTGGGACTACAGGTGTGTATGCCTGGCTAATTTTTCTATTTTTGGTAGAGACGGGGGTCTCACTCTTGCTCAGGCTGGTCTCGAACTCCTCAGCTCAAGCAATCCTCCTGCCTCAGCCTCCCAGAGTGCCAAGATTACAGGCGTGAGCTGCTGTGCCTGCCCACCCCCCACCTTTGAGAAGCTATGTTTCCCCCAGACACAGACATTGTGTTACCATCCCTCTCCCAGACTAATCTCATGAATCCATAAAAATTTCTATATGAAGTGGAGATTGTTGCCTCTTTTACATTTTTATCCGTCATCTTTACCAGAGTCATAGAAGCAAGGGTGTAAGGCATCAGGTGTGCAGTGTGTGGTCTCTGGCCCCAGCAGCATAAACATCACCTGGGAGCTCATTAGAACTCTCAGTCTCCAGCCTAGTCCTGCTGGATCAGAATCTGTATTTTAACAAAATCCCCACGTGATTTTTATGCATGTTAAGATTTGAAGGACCCTCTTAAGGACTGCTAGAATGATGTTAAGGAATTTCAGAAACGATGTGAGTGCTTTATTTTATTTTTAGTGTTCCTCTGCTGAAGTATAATCTGGTGCCTTTTAGTCAGTATACCAGAATTTATTGCAGAGATCATAATCTGAAAATGAATCTGAAGCCTATATGGTTTTTAAAGGAATTACAGTTTCCTGACTATTGTGTAGAATGGCCTCATGTCTGTGCTCATTATCAGGAACTAAGTAATATGTTGTTTAAAGTTAAAGTTATTAAAGTGTCATTGCCCACTTGTTAATAACTAAATAATCTTAAGTTCTTTAGCTCTGTGACAAGTTAATAAAAACTTAAGTTCTATTTTAGTATGTGAATTATACATTTGAACTAAGTGCCATTTTATTGAAAACTAATTGTTATGGAGAGGAATGATTTAAGCATATTATCAGGATAATTCATATTTGTTATGAAAACTTAGGTGAAATACAGAGTTGGCATTTAGCTGGTCAAATATAAAACATGTTTTCTGCTTTCTTTGCTAAAAGAAACCATACTTCCAATTTCAAGGGAAAATGTTAATAACTAAAAATCTAGTCTTTTAGCTGTCATCCTGAAAAAATTATTCTTATTTTTCAAGGACCAGATTGAATGTATTTCTCTAATATGTTTCTTTTTTCCTTCTTAAACTATTTGGTGTAGGAGAACTTCAGCAGCGTTGTCTCTGTGCAGTTTATGCTAGAGTTATGCTTCCTAAACCTTTTTAAATCAAGGCAGACATAGAAAAATTTGTATGCCACCCTTGGGTAAATGGAGCGGCTGCTCTTGGCTGGCTAGAGGTGCTCCAGACACCAGATACCAGGAGATCTTGGGGATCAGTGTCTCAGGCACACCTGTGTCCATTCTGTGTCCTAAGTGGCAATCTGAAGCCATCTACTACTGTTGGATATAAAGCCACAGTCATTCTTTTCAGTAGAAAGATCACTGTTACTCCCTGTGGAAAGAGAAGAGCTTACTGAGAACAGATCAAGTGAGGGACCATATGAAGCCAGAGGGAGAGATGGAGGTGGAATAAAAGAATATTGTGATAATTAGTGTTAAGGCGTATGAGAAAAGAGGATAAATTTAGTAAAGAAAGCATAAGCAAGATTGCAGCTACAATCTATTTGCTTTGTCAATAGATAGGAATATTTGTAATATTTTTGATATGTTTTTAAATCTGTTTAAAAGCAGATGAGGAGTGGGAAGTAAAAGAATAAAGTGTCTTAAATAATTATTATCTCTGGTTTCAGGGATTTTCATTATAATACAACTTTGCTAGAGCTACTAGTATTTGTTTCACTAGCTGAATGCTATTTGAGAGGAGCTCAATTTTAGATCACTTCTGAAATGGAATTCATCTATATCACTTATTACTTTCCTAGAAAAACCTTATTTTTATTGTAGGGTTTAAGATTAATAGTAAGATTTTAAAGTAAATGATTAGATTTTAAATTTAAGTTTTCATTTATCAAATAACTTGAAAAAATGGATAGTTCTTATGAATATCAGTGCAAGAGTTTAAATCAATATCTAATACCCTCATTTGTTTCAGAATGTATACAAATAGTATTCCTAAAATGTAAGCTAGGAAATGTTTGAATTATTTTAGGTCATATTATTTATTTGCTCTGCTCATCATAGGGCCAAAGGGAATGTTAGATCATCCTAACAGTTTATAAGCCAGTAAAGATGGGGGGTAGGGGATAATTTCAGTTTTTAGATTAATGCCTGAGTTGTTTAGTGTGTTTCAGAATATCTGAAAGATGTTTCCATGTGGTTGGGTGTCAAATAAGTTGGAAACCCTAGTTGTTATATCCCCATCTTGGAAATTCATAATGTATATAAGTTTATTAAAGGGTCAGAGATGTTAGATTGTTAGAGAATCTTTTTTTTTTTTTTTTTTTGAGACAGGGTCGTGCTTATTGCCCTGGCTAGAGTGCAGTGGCATCATAGCTCACTGCAACCTCCAACTCCTGGGTTCAAGTGATCCTCCTGCCTCAGCCTTCCGAGTAGCTGGGACTACAGACACGTGCCATGAAGCCTGGCTAATTTTTCTTTCTTAATTTTTTTTTTTTTTTTTTAGTAGAAACTGGGTCTCGCTCTTGCTCAGGTTGGTCAAGCAGTCCTCCCGCCTTGGCCTCCCAGAGAGCTAGGATTATGGGCGTGAGCCACTGGGCCAGCCAGCTCAGTGTTTCTTAAATTTGTTTGATGGAGTTCCCCCCTCCCCGTCCCCAAACCTCCCAGTGGAACACCCTTTAAAATTTTGAGGAAAAGGACTGGGAGACACTGGCATCTGGTGACTTAGTAAATATGACATTTGGCTGAAGGGCTCTTGGTGTAGCCAAATAATGTTTGCTATGGTAGAAAAGTGGGAAAATTTTCTCTTAAGTTTTCAAGACAGGTAAATGGTAGAGACTTCAGCAGTCATGGATGATTTATTCTTGCTTTGCCCTAAACCCCACTGAAGAGCTGTTGTACAGGTAGCTACTCTTATTTGGAATTTCTTGGGACAGGACTGAGCATATTATATGTAAAACACATCGTTGGGGTATCTGTGGGGGACCAGCTCTATCAACTTAAAGTTGGGCAAGGTATTATAATGGAAGGGAGAAGCAAACAAATAGGACTGGAGAAGTGATTGTCCACTGGCTGCAAGAGGTACCTCTGAAATGGAGTCACTGTCTCCAGTTTCCTCTGTTTTTGGATCAGTGATCCTAGTTGAGTTGTTTTCCAGTATTCTGAAAAGCTTGCAGTAATTTCAAAGCCAATATTTAAAAATTCTGAAAGTCATATAATTAACTTTTATTTGTGATCCAAAGAATTTCAAATAGTCTTATATTATTACTGTGAAATTTTTTCTTAATTGTTCACATATATGGGAAGTTAAGTTTTTTAGGAGCTTGTGGCAGTACTTTATAAGTTCTTTGTATTTTATAATTTGGTATATAATTTTGCATTTTCTTTCTTGCTGCTCAAACTCCCTTCCCCCCACCCTGAAAAATGAAGGTCCCATCTTTTGGATTAACTCTCCCCCTCCCCGCTGTTGTATATATTACATGGAAATGAAGATATATACTTATCCTTAAAACTTGTCCTTGGTTCTAGTTAAATCAGAGCCAGGAACAGGAAAATCTTTTCACATGTCTTTTACCAATTATCCAAGAGAGATGGAGTAGGGAAAGACATAAGTTTGTATATCAGGGTTGGGGTTAGCGACTTAGGTTGGGCTCTGTTATTTCTTTTAAAAAATAACTATTTTGGTAATTGATCAAAGATTAATTCAGGATCAAGATTAATTCATGCTCTGAATGTGACACATGCTGAAGATCCTGAAGATCCAAGTTTGTTTTCTGCTGACGACAAATTCTTTACCTGTTATTTTCAGTTGGAGAAATTGGTATCATTTTTGTTCTTATGTCTCTCTTGTTTTCATTTTCTCTTTTTTAATATGCAGATGAGATTTTTTAAACAAATGTTTATAAAATTTTTTTAAACAACCCCCCCCACCCCTAATACATAGGAGCAGCTTTTATAATGGCAAAGATTTTTGTGAGGTCCTAAATTCAGGAGATAATTCTTTGGCAATTACCTTATTCCTGAAATTCATTATACACTACTTTAATTGATTTAAATCTAAATGAATTATTCCAAAATTAGAGGCATATTTTATAAAATTACTGAGTGTGAGAAATTGATTACATTAACGACTTCACTCCGATACAATTGCAAACACAATGGGATACACATACTTTTTTGGAATACTACTTTTTCTAGAAGAGGTTTTTGTTTTTGGGTTTTTTTGGTTGATAGTTTAAAAGTCTGTAGAATTGTGCATTCCTGTAACAGAGTAGATTTGCTCATGGTGGTAGACTATTTCTCCCTTGAAAATGATACTGATTGACTTTAAAAAAAAGTTAAACACTTGGTATTTACTTTAGCCTAATCCAGGTTGTGGTCTTGATTTATGAGTTAGGACTACCATTTTTCTCTTTCAGAAGAGTATAAAGATCTTTTTAAAATCTTTATCCAGATAGTAATAGGAGAGGGTGTAGGAGCATAGAGGACATGTTAAATGGCATATTCTGAGTCCAAAGAACAAGTTTTTTTGACTTGTTGCATCTCTATACTATCTCACTAATTTATGAATTCAGCAACCCTTTGAGTGCCTGCCCTGTGACAGTCACCATTTTAGGTGCTGGGGATATAGCAGTGAATAAAATAGACCAAAACAAATCTCTGTCCCCTCTGGGTAGGGTAGAGTGGAATGCCTCAGCATCTAGTAGATAATTGGGTTGCAGTTTAAAATAGGGTAGTCAGAGAAATTCTTACTATAAAAATGACATTTGAGCAATGACCTGTAGGGGCTGTCACTGAGCTGTGCCGGCAAGAGCATTCCAGGCTCTGTTGCCCAGGCTGGTCTTCAACTCCTGGCCTCGAGTGATCCTCCTGCCTCAGCCTCCCAAAGTGCTGGGATTACAGGCGTAAGCTACCATGCCCAGCCTTTAATCACTTTTAATCAGTGACAAGTACTGTTATGCATACTTTTGTATGAAATCTGTAAAAATAGACATTAAAAAAATATATTTCATAATTCATTTGGAGTACTCCTCGAGTAGCTTAGTTTCCAAGATGTCACGTGTCTAATTTCCGTTGAAAGGATTGATAATCAAGGTAGAAGTTTGTGCCTTGATGGTGTGCTCTTAGTTTCAAAGTATGTTTGAAAAGTCAGATTTGTTGCCAACCCATATTGGATATTTTTTAGAGTTTTTGCAATCTGTCTTTGTTGTTTTGTTTGTTTCTCTTGATTTTTTTTTTTAATTGGATAGGACTATACTGTTACTCTGTGCAGCCAAGCTGAAACATCTGCAGTCATGCCAGCTGTACTGCATTGATCAGACTTTGGAGCAAATGTTATGTTATAGCATCTCTGTTCTTTGCCGAATTATTTCTTGAAGTATAAGGTTGAATGCTTCTGTAGAAGTTCACCCCATTAATAGCAGACTTTGCATAAAAATTTGTAGACTGCTTTGATTCAGAATCTTGGCAGTCTTGGCTTATCTTGCCCCTTTAAAAAATGGCTTGTGGTTTATAAAATAGATGGTATGAGAATCTGAATGTAGGTACCTCTGCCTCAACAGGTACAACAAAGAGAGTCTAAATGATTACGGCTTGTTTTGTAGTTGGCACCTCACCTGGTAACCTTTCAAAGAAAGGTTCTGAATTTGTCATATGACGTTTGTTGCCTAGGTAATATAGTGACTTATTTTATGCTGCAAACGTATACTTGTATGTAGGATTTCTGATACAAGCTGGCACATGATTTCATCCTTGATTGACTTAGAGCCAAATTACTATGTACTGATTCTGAAAAGGCCATGTATATTTTTATATATATATTTTTTAATATATATTTTTTGCATGTATGAGAACATAAGTCACCTGACTGTTCTTAAGATTTTTTTCTGACTTCTCCATTTGTCTGTGGTACAACCCTGTCCTCTAATTTCTCAAACTAAAAAACTTCCTCATAATTTACCCCTTCCTTAAACAAACCCCTACCTCTAGTGGGATTACCTGTTTCTTCTCTATTTCCATGCCACTACTCCATTTCAGTCTTGGATTATTACAGTAGTTTCTTAGCTGAGTTCCTTGACTATCTGGTTGGCCTTGGCATTTCACTTTGGAATACAAGTACGATATTGATATTCCTAAAAAACTGTTGTTCTTGGACATGGAAGAAATGATAGCTTTCTGTTTCCTAGCTTTCAGAGTCTGTATGACTTGGACTCATGCAGTTTTTTTGTTTCTTCCACTTTGCAGGCTTACTTGTGCCCTTTCTCCTGATATTCCATCTAACTAGAGATTTATCCTCACATTCTTCTAGACCACTCTCCCATGTTCATTACTCTTTGAAAACCTATGGCACTTGTAGTTTATAGCTGTGGTCCCCGATCCCTCCTGCTGGTCAGTGGCCTGTTAGGAACCCAGCTGCACAGCAGGAGGTGAGCGGTGGGTGAGGGAGCAATGCTTCATCTGTATTTGCAGGTACTCCCCATTGCTTACATCACCGCATAAGCTCCGCCTTCTGTCAGATCAGTGGTGGCATCAGATTCTCATAGGAGCACAAACCCTACTCTAAACTGCACACACAAGGGATCTAGGTTGTGTGCTCCTTATGAGAATCTAATGTCTGATGATCTGAGGTGGAGCTGAGGCAGTGATGCTAGCCTGGGAGTGGCTGCAAATACAGATTATCATTAGCAGAGAGGTTTGACTGTACAATAAATGTAATGTGCTTGAATCATCCAGAAACTATCCCCCCCACCACAATTGTTAGCCTTTTCTGCTTATAACCAGTAAAGTGTACAAGGTGATGTACATTGACCTATCTAGCATAGTATTTGGTGTGGAGTAGGCATTCAGTAAATTACTGAAATGTTTTGAAGGCCTTTGAAGGCAGAGTTTCTGTCTTACTCAGTGTACTGCTCTAATAGGCCCTTAAATATCTTGCTTACTTTTATAATAAGTTAATAGAGTTGATTCTTGGAAAGAACAAAAGCCTATTTTAACAGTTTTAGTTTTAAGTCCTACCTTGTGTCCTGGTTGAATAAGATCTGTTAGGTGCTTGGGGTCTTGTTCTTTAACCAACACACACCACTACAACTACTGTTAAATTCTTTTTGCATTTTTTTTTCACTTTAGAACAAAAGGATTTAACAGTTACTTGTTTTTTATAACATTGTGTTACCATGTTGGTTGTCTTCACAGCTATTTTAAATATGTGCAGCATCTCATCCTGTGGAGTATTATTTAATCATTTTTCTGTTACATTAACTGTTTGGATGTTACAGTATTCCACTGCTTCTTATTTATTTATTTTTATTATTTTTTTTTAGAGACAGGGTCTCGCTCTGCCTCGGAGGCTGGAGAGCAGTAGTGCGATCACAGTTCACTGTAACCCCCAACTCTGGGGCCCAAGTGATCCTCGTGCCTCAGCTTCCCGGGTAGATGGAAGTACAGGCACAAACCGCCATGCCTGGCTTAATTAAAAAAAAAATTCTTTTGAAGGCAGGGTGAGGTGGCTCACACCTATAATCCTAGCACTCTGGGAGACCGAGGCGGGAGGATTGCTTGAGGTCAGGAGTTTGAGACCAGCCTGAGCAAGAGCAAGACCCTGTCTCTACAAAAAATAGAAAAATTAGCCGGGCGTGGTGGCTCGAGCCTGTAGTCCCAGCTACTCAGGAGGCTGAGACAGGAGGATCACTCGAGCCCAGGGGTTTGAAGTTGCAGTGGGCTGTGATGATGCACCAACACTTTTTCTCAAAACAAACAATTTTTTGTAGAGATGGGGTCTGTCTATGGCCTCAAGTGATCCTCCAGCCTCAGCCTCTCAGAGTGCTGGGACTACAGGCATGAGCCACCAGGCCTGGCTAATTTTTCCTGTTTTTGGTAAGTGCTAATTTTTTCTATTTTTGGTAGAGACAGGGTCTCACTCTTGCTCAGGCTGGTCTCAAACTCCCGACTTCAAGCTATCCTCCCGCCTCGGCCTAACAGAGTGCTAGGTTTACAGGTGTGAGCCACCACACTCAGCCCATTATTTCTTGATAAAGTCTTTTCCTTTTAGATAAATTATCTGAAGTGGAATTATTGAGAAAAATGATGTGAATATTTTTATGGCTCGTAAAATATATATGCAGGGCATTTTAAAAAAAACTGCCTAAGGTCACGAAATAGATGGAGAATTATGGGGAGTTTGGTTTATCAAGACTTGTTAGCTTCTAGCAAGCAGGCAAAAAAAGACTTGTTAGCTCCTGGACCTCAGGTTTACTGATGGTGCTTTTCCTAATTGTTGAATATGTCATGGAGATCTTCTCATTTTAGCAGATTTTTTTTATTAAGGAAAATATATGCACATGGTGAAAACTTTAATATCAAAAGGAATATGACAAAAAATGAGTGTACTCACTGCAGACACCCATATTCTTTTCTCAGAACCAGCCACTGTTACTAGTGTCTTATATATCTTTGTAGATAGTCTCTGCATCTGTAAGTATTAATATATGTATCTCCTTTCTGTTAAAAAAAAACTCACATAAATTGACATGTTATACACATTGTTCTGCGCCTTGCTTTTTAAAAACTTAATTTATCTTGTAGATCTTCCATATTGGCACCTGTAAGTTTGTTAGGGCTGACATAATAAAATACCACAGATTGGGTGATTTAAACAACAAACAGAAGTTTGTTTCCTTAGAGTTCTGGAGGCTAGAAGTCCATGATCAAGGTGTTGGCAGGGTGGGTTTCTCTCTGAGGGCCTCTCTCTTTGGCTTGTAGATGACAGACTTTGGGTGTCTTCACATGATCTTCCCTCTGTGTCTGTCTGTCCTGATTTCCTTTTCTTATAAGGACACCAGTCATACTGGATTAGGGTCCACCCGTATGACCTCATTTTACCCTTTTTTTTTTTTTTTCTGGAGACAAGGTCTTGCTCTGTTGCCTGGGATAGAGTGCAGTGATCATAGCTCATTGCAACCTCACACTTCTGGGCTCAAGCAATTCTCCTGCCTCAGCCTCCCGAGTAGCTGGGACTACAGGTGCAAGCCACCATGCCTGGCTAATTTTTCTGTTTTTTGTAAAGAGGGGTGGTCTCACTCTTGGTCAGGCTGGTCTCAAACTCCTGAGCTCAAGTGATCCTCCTGCCTCGGCCTCCCGGAGTGCTAGGATTACAGGTGTGAGCCATCGTGCCTGGCCTCATTTTACCTTAATTACCTTTTTAAAGGCCCTGTCTTCAAATACAGCCGGGTTCTGAGGTACTGGGGGTTAGGCCTTCAACATATGAAATTTTGGGGGTGATGTGACACAGAGTTGAGCCCCTAACAGGCAATGTAGCTCATTCTTTTTAATAGTTTCGTGGTATTCCTTTGTACTACAACCTATTAATATTTTTACCAGTCCCCTATTGTATGAGTAGATAATCTCATAATTGCATGAGTGGATAATCTCCTGTTTTTTGCTCCTACAAGCAAGGCTGCAGTGAATATCCTTGTACCTACTTCTTTGTGTAATTGGGGAAAGGCCTAAAAATAGAATTGCAGGTCAAAGAATGTACATATTAAATTCTGGTAGATAATGGCCTAGACGTGCAAGCCTTGTTTTTGTTGATCCTCATATTTTTTGAAAGCAAAAATCTGCCTTGTGAATTAGGCCCTAATAATGAGGGAAAATCTTACTGTAATCTTTATTATCTTCTGATCAAGTACTTTGTTAGTGCTCTTATTTTGTTTTAGGGGTATGTGATTGGCTGTCACTTCAGTGGAGTATAAGAACACAAGCTACTGCAGAAGGTTGCCTAGAGAAGATTCAGTTCTAGATTGTCTGCTTCTCTAGATTTCTTCACAATAATAATAAGAGCTCATATTTGAGTGTTAAGTGCTGTATGTGGAGTAACTCAGTCAATTCTCACAACCTATGATGTTGATACTATTTTGCAAATGGAGAAACAAAGGCTTAAAGAGGTAAAGCAGCTTGCCCGAAGTTATGCAAGAATGGGAATATGAGCTTGATTTGAAAGCTCATGTTGTTTACTGCTACTCTGTATTGTCTTTCTTGGGCATATTAGAGACTTGATAAATATATGTTGTATGATTAAGTTATTTTGTCTTTTAAAGTAGAGGTGGGTTACAGCTGTTCTGTAACATTCTGAGTCCCCTGGCTACAAATGTGACATTTAGTTTAAACTGCTCTTTGAGATTGGAGTGAGGGGATTTCAGAAAGGATTGACCAAATTTGCAAATAAACTCATCAAGTAGGAGCAAGGATTTTTCTGTGTTCTCTCTCTTTTTAATTTACAAACTGAAATTTAATCCATTTATTTAAATGTATATTGTACATAAGTTACAGATTCTCACTTCTGCCACTCAGCTGGAACTTCTGCGGACAAGCCTCCCATTTCTTCCTTGATCCTGTTTTCTACAAGTAATGAAGGTTCTGTAGGTTTCTGTCTGGTGTTTTGAAGGTTATAGCTGACAAACACCTGCTTGCTGGTCTTCCTGGATAGGCCCTGGGGCAAGGCCAGTGGAGGTTGTTTTGGAAGTGTCTCTGAGGAGGGAGGTGGACACAGGGATGGAGTTTCAGCACCTGCACATGGCCACAGCATGGCCCCTACCCACAGGAAGTAGATGAGCTGCTCCCATAGCCTCCTGCTGAAGTAATGCAGGGATACTCCCCTGCTCATAGTGGCCCACGGCCCCTCCATGCTGCTGGGCCAGCCCCCAACTCAGTGTTGGACCTGGTGCCCGTGGCCACCGGCAGGGCCAAACCTGAGTGAACAAGCCTGAGTTCCCTCTTATTCATAGTGTTTAGATGCTTTCACTTAACAGCAGTAGTTCTGATCTGTACCATAGGGCCATTTTGGTTTCTGCAAGTTTTAACTGGGTATAAGGATAGGTGCCATATTAGGTATTTACACTGTGTCAAGTGGTGTACTAGTTGCTTTATATACATTACCTCATTTCTCTTTATAGCAGTTTCGTGAATTAGATGTTAATTTGTAGAGGAGAAAATTAACATATAGAAGTGAATTAACTTGCCAGGATCATACATATTGAAGTGGAGCTAAGATTGGAACCCATATTTGCTTGTCTTTAAAAATCTCATGTTTTTTCATATTATGACTTTAGTCAACAAAGTTTTAAAAAAATTAAAAAATTTATTTGTTCTTTCCCTTAATATATTGCTCAGTATTGTATTAGATGCCTTGGGAGGGGGAAATGTGTAAGGCTAGTTCTTTCCCCCAGAGAGCTTAAAATCAGTTAGAATAAACACAAGCACATGTGAATAAAAATAGCACGATAAGTACTCCTGTGATTCATTTATTCGGTGAATGAGTACCCACTGTGTGGCTGATACTGAACTATTTTCTGGGCATGCAACAGAGTCCTTGCCTTTATGGAGACTTGCTTATTTTTTTTTTACTCTGTCGTCTTTACTGCCACATAATAAACAAGATAATTATAGATTATGATTGTACTATAAAGGAAATAAACAGGGTAACATGATAGAGTGTAAGGATGGAGGGGGCTATTACTCTGGATAGTGTGGTCAGGAGAGGACTTTCGGAGGAGATGATGATTTGAGCTGAGATCTGAAGGGTAAGAAGCCAACAGCTTTAAGAGCAGGGTCAGGGCTGGGCGCAGTGGCTCACGCCTGTAATCCTAGCACTCTGGGAGGCCGAGGCGGGAGGATTGCTTGAGCTCAGGACTTTGAGACCAGCCTGAGCGAGAGCGAGACCCTGTCTCTACTAAAAATAGAAAAATTATGTGTGTATGGTGCCATGCCCCTGTAATCCTGGCTACTTGGGAGGCTGAGGCAGGCGGATTGCTTGAGCCCAGGAGTTTGAGGTTGCAGTGAGCTACGATGATGCCACTGTACGCTGTACTCTACCCTGGGTGACAGAATAAGACTTTGTCTCAGAAAAAAAAAAAAACAACAAAAAAACCCAGGGTCAGGAGTGTTGTAGGTAAAGACCTGAAGGCAGGACAGAGCCTGGCATATTTGAGGATACAGAGAGACCTGTGTAGCTAGATCATGGAGAGTGAGGGGGAGAGGAGAGTAAGCTAGATTTGAGAACTAAGAAGGGCCTTGTTTTGGTGCATTCAGGCTGCTATAACAGAATACCATAGACTGGCTAGCTTGTAAACAATGGAAACTTATTTCTTATAGTTCTGGAAGCTGAGGAGCACAGCATCAAGGTACCAGTAGATTTGGTGTCTGGTGAGGGCCCACTTTCTGGTACATAGATGGTGCCTTCTTGCTATTTCCTCATGTGATGGAAGGTGCAAAGGAGCTTTCTTTTAAAAGGACACTAATCCCATTCATGGGGGCTCTGCCCTCATGACCTAATCACATTTCAAAGGTCCCACCTTCTAACACTATTATATTGGTGATCAGGTTTTAACATGAATTTTGGGGTGGAGGAGATAACACACAAACATTCAGACCATAGCAGGAGGTCAGAGAATTGGGGCACTTTTTGATAGCTGGAATAGTTAGGGAAGATCTCAGAGAAGGTGAGATTTTGGGGTGGAAGGTGAAGATAGAAATAGGATGGGTTTATAAGGCTGTACATCCAAGGTTTGGGGGAATTTATGTGAATAAAGGTATGGACTGTGAATAAGCACCAAACCTGTATTGGATAATTTAAATAGTATCAGGCAGTTAGCAGTTAATTAGATGGACATAGTAAGATGCATAAATGCTAGTTGAGCAACTTCATCCTGTTTGTCCCCAGATTATCTAGGTCTCAGAGCTGTGGTAAACTCTTATTTGAGATTTGGGATAAACCAAATACTCTTATCTTTTGTTATCTGGTCTTTTATATGAAACTGAAGGGAGGTTTGTGTGGGCATGTAATTAAAAGTGTTGAATTATGTTACCCTTTTTTTTTTTTTTAAATGTGAAAGCAGATGTTTATTACGGCAGTGATCCCCAACCTTTTTGGTACCAGGGACCATTTTCATGGAAGACAATTTTTCCACGGACTGGGGAGGGGAATGATGGTTTTGGGATGATTCAAGTGCATTACGTTTATTGTGTACTTTATATCTATTATTATTAAATTGTAATATATAATGAAATAATTATACAACTCATCATAGGTTGGGGACCCTCCCTGTATTACAGAACAATTGATTCTATTAATGAAATGCTCTAAACAAAAAACTGTAATACCATAAACTGACAATGACCTGGTATCGTGCAAATACTTCAGGCTTGAGAGTCATGTTTGTTCTTGATGAATTTATATATAATAAATTCTTACGACATTTGATTCCAAAATATATGTATGAATTGGCTTGACATGATTAATACTTTAAAGTAAAATATAAACATAAGGAAAATTTAAACATTGGTATTTATATGCATCAACTCAAGGTCAGTGACTGGAGAGTTATTAAAAATTTGAGGTAAACAAATCTTTAGGAAACAACTGTGTACCCATGTACATTCAAAGATCAAGGGCTAAAAGTCTACTCTCAATACTATTAAGTAAAGGATGTATAACATCCATCACACATCTATTTCAAAACCAGCATGTTTCCAAAATTAAATATCTCTTTACAAATAAACATTATAGTATTAATAACAGTATAGTATTAATTATAGTATTAATAGTGACACCATTAGGATGAGTTCCAAAATATGCTGCTAACTTTCACAAGGCATCCCTGAGCCATCTCTTAAAGCATTCCTTTCAATCTTGGGGCATTAAGAACATCTTTGCTTTAATCAGTTTTATTTCTCCATTTTCATCATCTTTGTAATCTGCATGATCTCCCTTCTTGGAAAACTTTTTCCCAGTTGTCCCCACCAAGGTCTCATATCTTCTAGGCATTTCTTCATCTGACACATCAAGTTCCACTGTTTCATCTTCAACTTCTTTTGCTTTGTTCTTAGCCTCCATCTGAAGCATTAATTTCTCAACCTCAGGATTAAATCCTCTAAATGACATTCTTCCATAGAGAAGATCTTCACATCACGAGAAATTTTGCTCTTATAATATGAAACTCTTTCTCTTTAAGCTCTGACAAATCCAAGTACAGTGCTTTTCACTAATGATTTTCTTTTCTTCCTCTTCTAGTTGTTTCTTGATTTCCCTGTGCTTGGCTGTCATGCTGGTTCCAGCCTCCACAGTGCTGCCCTTTCTTATTTAAGAGACTAGAATGAGAAAATAGCATATAGGGGTTATTGGTAATGCTATGAAGGAAGAATATGTGGGGGGTGATGCTTGTTTATTGTCTGTGTACCCCACCAGGATTGTTGCCCCAAGAGGGCATGAACTTTGTTCTGTGACTTGGAGGGTATGACTATGTATAGGACAAAGAGCTTGGCACATATTAGGTGCTTAATAAAGGCTTGTTGAATGAATGAATAAATCTATAAGTCTTGAATATTTTGAGGGAAAATCTATTAATAGTAATCTCCATTCTTTTCTAATCAAATACTTTGTTGGCACTTTTATACATTATTACAGACTCTAATTTTTCCAAATTACCTTTTTTGACAAACTTTGTAATGTAAATTATATATTTATTTTTGTATCTTGCTTAAATATTATTTTTCTCATTTTATTATATTTTTCCCTATTTATTCATTTTTAATTTTTTGGAGACAGGGTCACTCTCTGTTGTCTAGGCTGGAGTGCAGTGGCCCAGTCATAGCTCACTGTAAACTCGACCTCCTGGGCTCAAGTGATCCTCCCACCTCAGCGTCCCGAGTAGGTAGGGCTACAGGCACATGCCACCACGCCCGGCTAAGTTTTAAAAATTTTTTGTAGAGGGGGGTCTTGCTTTGTTGCCTGGCCTCCCAAAGTGCCGGGATTACAAGTGTGAGCCACCATGCCAGGCCTCATTTATTTTTTATTTGTATATATTCGTGGAATACGAGTACAGTTTTGCTACATTGACATATTGCATTGTGGTGAAGTCAGGGCCTTCAGTACATACATCACTGAAGCAATGCAGTGTACCACTTATTTTGAAATATTAGCTTTAAAATTATGTAAATATTTAAATATTTAACTAATTGAATTTTTAAGTGTTTTTTTTTTTGTTACAAATACAATACAAAATAATGACTCTGGCTAGCATCTTTTAGTTTTTGCCAATTTGAGGAAGGAAAAATCACCATTATAGTAAAAATAACGACTTAAGTTATCATCAGATTGGATGTTTCAGTCCATTTCCAGAAATGGAGCAGAGACAACAAACTTCTAGCACTGCTGGAAACATCCTTTTCCAGATAGAACCATAGTCTTTCATTTTATGAGTGCTACTGTCAGCACTTTTTTCTCTTCACTTTTTTGCTCCATTTTTGTCATTTTGAAGAGCTGTAGAACCTTGGTTGATTAGAGACCCAATTCTCTACTCAACGTGATTTGACAACACGTTATCAGTTTCTTCTTTCACAGTGGCAGAAAATGGAGGAATTTGAATAACTGCTTCAATGAGTGTTTCATATTTGCTGTATACTTTGCGTATATTAATGCATTTAATTGGCAGTTGGAGATATATGGGGTTTTGCAAACATTTTTGCAATAGCACTTGCACCATCCATGAAGAATTCTAGATGGTATGTATTTGCCAAAAACCCAAAGATACTTTTGTGCAACATTGGAAAAGCATACTTAAAGGAGAGGGGGAAAACCCCAGTATCCTTCCCAACAAACAGAAGCTATAGTAGTGATGTTATCACTTGTATTTCTGTCTGGGTCTACCTCTCTGATTTCTTTGACTATTTTTCGTTAAAACACCTACCAATTTTTCACATATTCACCAGTCTCATGTCAAAAATCAAGAGAAAGGCAGCAACAGTGCTCTCTGCCATGTACCATGGAAACCTTGCCCTGTAAGTTTCTATAATGATTTGGTATTGGAGGTGAATAAATGGAATTTTTGGGGAAAATGAGGTTACAGCTATTTAAAGATAGGAGAGAACAAAATAAGTTTTGATTTTTTTTTAAAAATTATTTATTTATTTTATTTATTTGCTTGCTAACTTCAAAGCAAGGTGAAAATGTTTCTTTCTTTATTTTGTCAGTCAGTCAGTCAGTCAGTCTTACTCTGTCACCCTGGGTTGAGTGCAGTGGTGTCATCATAGCTCACTGCGACCTCAAGCTCCTGGGCTCAATCAGTCCTCCTACCTCAGCCTCATGAGTAGCTGGACTATAGGTGTGTGCCAACAAGCCTGGCTAATTTTTTCTATTTTTTTGTAGAGATGGGGTCTCACTCTTGCTCAGGCTGGTCTCAAGCAGTCCTCCTGCCTCGGCCTCCTGGAGTGCTAGGGTTACAGGCATGAGCCACCGCACCCAGCCTGTTTTATTTATTGTTTGTAATTGTTTCTCTCAATTATTTTTATATGCTCACTGTGAGGAACCACATTGGTTACCACCTTTTTTGGTAATAGGATTCTGGCCTTCATTAATTTCTTCCTTGTTAGATTAGACACCAGACACTTCTAGAAGATGAAACACAAACAAATTAAAACAACCAATTAGCTCCTAGAGATGTGCTGGTTGGCCTAGGAGTGAGGGGGAGAAGGTGGAAAAAAAAATTTTTAATTATTTCAGGAATTTTTTTTTTTTTTTTTTTTTTTTTAAAGAGACAGGATCTCGCTTTGTTGCCCAGGCTAGGCCGTAGCCTCAAACTTCTGGGCGCAAGCAATCCCCTTGCCTCGGCCTCCTGAGTAACTAGGACTACAGGTGCATGCCACCATGCTCAGCTAATTTTTAAAATTTTTTTGTGGAGATGGGGTCTCGATATGTTGCCCAGGCTGGTCTTGAACTCCTGGCCTCAAGTGATCCTCCTGCCTTGGCCTGCGAGGGTGCTAGGATTACAGGTGTGAGCCAGTGTGCCCAGCCTTCAGAAACATATTTTATAATGAAAAAATTTGGGTAATGAACAAAATATTTAAGACCAGATATTATTACCTAGCTTCTACTCTGATAATTATGCTAATAAACTTTATGATTGCTATGTTATTTATATATAAACTTTATTTATATTTATATAAAACTTGTTCAAATTATTTGTCACAAAGCTTGGCCAATCAAATGAATATGATCTGGGATTTTATTTTACCCTACTTAGAAGCTAAAGCATTAGTCTCATATTTTATTGGTGCTGGCAGAAGATATGAGATTCCTGGGTCAGAGACAGAGAACTTAATTTACATAAGACACAGCATGCAGCATGAGATCAGTGTGTGTGTTGCTTCCTCTTACCCCTAAGACCCACAAAGGACATGCAGAGGCCCAGGTGGATGCTGTACATACAGTGGGTTTGCCTCACAGCTGAGGAACACTGACTTTGGGGAGCCCACTATTTAATAGCAAGCAGTAAGCATGTCTGCCCTTTGTCTCAGAGGGAGATGTTACTGTATCCTTCAAGGTTGTTTGCTGCAAACACAACTCTCTGGAATGCCCTGGTTAAAGAGTGGTTAGGGCCTTAGCTTAACCCAACAAGACATATAGGAGAACAAGAGACCCATGGGGACTGTATTTCCCAACACTTTTTTTTGTGTGCTCTTTACTAATTGAAAGATACGTTTACAGAATTCCAATTTAAATTTTTTTTCAAATTGGAATGGATACATTTATTATTGAAAAGCTTCATTTGAATTTTTATTGGGGCAAATACTTTGAACATCAGCTGTATGACTTTGACTTTTTGGTGGAGTGCCAAAGTTTTCTAAGATTATCTCCTGTTTACTGAGGACTCTGAAAACAAATTATAAAGGTCAAAAAGAACTGTCTTTATGTGCTTTATTCTGTATTTGCTTGAAGTCTGAAGAGCTGGAAAAGAATGCCAGGATACTTGGGCCCTAACTGGCGATGGGGCAAGTTCTTACGTTTTGGCCAGCATTTTCTTATCTGTGTAATGATGGGGTTAAGTTGGTTCATTAAGGGACCTTCCAATTCTTTAAAAACACACACACACACACACAAAAACCCCAGAGGCTCACGCCTGTAATCCTGAGTATGAAAATGGGTTACATTGGGGCCAAATGTATTTCACGTGAAAACAGTTTTACTTCTAGTGTACTTTGGATTAGTGTGAATGTGGTGTCTTTTTCTAAAACATCTATTAATTCACTTCTGGCACTAACACCCACCCCGCAGCTCAAGCTCTTAATCTCATAAAACTGCCCTCACTTTAGGCACCAGCTGCAAATGGGGTGCCTAAGCCACCCACACTTCTGCCCAGTTGACTACAAATTTGGGGGTTCTTTGACCCTCCTCAGGTTTGATAATTGGCTAGAACAACTCACAGAACTCAGGAAAACATTTAACTTTTACACCTTTATTATAAAAGGTACAACTCAGGAACAGCCAAATAGAAGAGATACATAGGGCATCGTATAGGATAGGGAGTGCTTCATGTGTCACCTCCTAGTACCTGGATATGTTCGCCAACCTGGAAGCTCTCCAGATGTTCTTGTTCAAGAGCTGTCATAGAGCTCAATATCCAGCCCCCTTTCCCTTCCCTTGAGGTTGGTGGATGGGGCTGAAAGTTACCACCCTCTAGTCACTTGGTTTTTCTGGTGACCAGCCCCATCCTGAGGCTATTTAACCCCACCCCCCAGTCACTTTATTAGCATAAATTCGGGTGTGATTTTGTTATGAATAACAAAAGACACTTACATCACTCAGGAAATTCCTAGGGTTTTAGGCACTCTGCTGTGAAGTGGGGACAAAGACCAAATATTTATTATTGCCACAGTGTATTACCAAAAATTTGACTTGCCTTTTATTCACATCATTTACTATTAATACTAGAAATAGCTTTATAAGGGATATAATCTGATTTCGAGAATATAAATTTTTTGTAAAACACATTTATTAGCAAATAATCTCTGATCTTTTCATATGCTGTGTGTGCCTTGTGCCTAAAATGAACCATGGGGCATGGGAAAATAAGGCTTCTGTAGCTGGGCACCTCCTCTTCTTTCATACTAGTCTTTTTCTCAGAGATTGTGTAGTGGACTTTAGTTGGCAGCCAGCCAATAATGATGATACTAAAGAGTGGGTCCATAGCCTGTTTAATCTATAGCTCATAGACTTCACAAATGTTCAGGGGCTTTATCTCTGAGATTCTCAAAGATTCTCAAAGGGTAATTGGACTCCCAAAGTGTTAAGAACCTATAAGATAAGGATATTGGTGTGGCTATCTGGTGGAGGTATATACTGGGAAGGAAGTTAGAAGATACACCTTATTTCATAATTTTAATTCCTATTATTGACATTATTATTAGTATTATTTTTTTAGAGATGAGATCTCGCTCTGCCGCTCAGGCTGGAGGGCAGTAGTGCAGTCATAGATCACTGTAACCTCAAACTCCTGCGCTCCAGTGATCCTCCTGCCTCCACCTCCCAAAGTGCTGGGATTACAGGTGTGAGCCACCTAGCTAGCAGGCAGAATTATTTTTTATGCTGTAAATTGATCAACTCCAATTCTAAATTGTGGTACAAATTAACAAACAACTTGTAAAATAAATTGTATCTTATACTTTCCTGTCCCACTATTAAAGAGGGGTAGTATTTAGTTACTGGTGCAAAATAGCTTTTCAGACACTCTGGATAGCAAAATGGTAATTGTTATTATGTAGCCTCTTTCCTGCCATGGTGATTTGACATTCTTGCAACAGGAAGTTAACATAGGATATATGAACATGTCTGGCCTAATTTCCTCCATGTTGTTTTGAAGCTGGCGTTATATATATGTTGCAAAACCAAAGTCTCTCCCCTGGTCACTCCTTTCCACCACTCCAATCTGTGGGTTATCTGGTAACATTTTAATGCATGTGTTAAAGGACAAAATTACAACAAATTTAAAGATCTCAATTGGCTTTATTGCTATTCTAGAATCTGGCAACACTTCATCCTGTAAAACAGAATAAGTGTTCTGATGAACTGAGTGTAAGAGTTTGGCTTTATAGACTGGTGAGAGCTAGAGAAAACAGAAGCAAAGAACAAAGAGTATATTAGTTGTTTCAAAGCTTCTTTTCTTGTAAGGTGGGGACTGGCAGAACAATAGAAAAAGAATTATCAGTTAACATCAGGTTACTTCTGGCTACTTTTTTTGTGTAAGGATTAAAGTAGAGGGAACTTCGTTATCATGCCAATTTAAGATTGAAACTGGCTTGTTTGGGAAATTGGCTGTCATCTCTCTGTCCTGATTTCTCAGAAGGAACTTTAGCATGGGTGACTCCATTTTGATTTTTAATCTGGTCTTTTGGGGCTTAGTGCAGGAGCTTAGTCCAAAACAATGGCCTCTTACAGTTTTTATTTAACAGATGAAATGGTTATTAACATATGCCATATGCTTTGCCAGAAAGACTAGTCTTAGTTAAATTGGAACTTCACTCTGAAATGACCACCTTTGTAATGGTAGCTGTAAGTTTGACTACATCTATAGTAATAACAATGAGTACATTTATCCCTTTGGTATCTCTAGGGGGATTGGTTCTAAGACTCCCTGAGGATACCAAAATCCTGGGATGCTCAAGTTCTTCATATAAATGGTATAGTACAGTTGGCCCTGCATATCTGTGGGTTCGCATCTGTGGATTTGGAGGGCTGAATGTACTATGATTATTTTGGAATTAAAAAATTTTATGTGTTTCTCAGTGGTTAGGAGTTGTTGCTATTTTAAAACTCCTTATGTGGACTTAAAGATACCTTTACTCATTCAAGACTAATAGTTAACATTTACTGAACATTTTCTGTATGCCAGGCACTGTTAAGTTCTTTCCATGTATTATCTTATTCGATCAATTTATCCTATGCGGAAGGTACTACTGTCTTCATTTTTAGAGAAGGGAAAACTGAGCCACAGAATGGTTAAATAACTTGCCCAAGTGTGGGAGAGCCGGTCTGACTCCAGGACCCAGGCTCTTAACAGGGGACCCACAACCAGTTTCCAACAAATTGCTGAGCTGTTAGGTTGGGAAGCCTAAGAAGTGGAAGATTTGTGGGTAAATAGAAAGGGGAAGAGCAGATTCTCTTATTCTCTCTTCTTGGCTTCCTTCTCCCAATAAAATTCAGTAATTATCTGCAGGGTGAAGAAACAGGAGGTGAACTGAACTCCTATTTTTTGCTTTCTCTTCTTTATCTCTGCCACCTTTGCATTGCTGGCAGTTCTCGCGGATATATACTTCCTGCTCTGTTAGCAGTGATCATGTTTGTTTTTATGAATGTCACTTTTATAGAAGGAAGTATAGTGTAATGCTTAAGAGTGGGACTTGAGAATCAGACTGCTTGGACTTAAATTCCACTTCTGCCACTTAATGACTGAGTAACCTCAGCCTAGTTACTTAACTTCACTGAGCCTCACTTTTCTTACCTGTAAAATAGAGATAGTACAGTACATACTTCATAGGGTTTTGGGAGGACAAAATGTGTGAATATGTGTAATGTGTTCAGAACAGGACATGGCACGTAGTAAATGCTATATAAGTGTTTGCTGCTATTACTATTATTATTTGAGAGTACTTTTTGGTGGAATCAGTAATTGATTTAGTTTAGGGATCAGGATCTTTAACCTTTAATGCTTTATTAGTATGGGTGCTTCTCTTGTGCATAATAGGGAAAAGAGAAGGAAAAAGGAGAGATGAAAGGAAGTTGAATAAAGAAAGAGAAATATAATGCAGATAATTTTGTGGGTTTTTTTTCTTTTTTCTGAAGACAGGGTCTTGCTCCCAGGCTGGAGTGCAGTGGTGTGATCATAGCTCACTGCAGCCTCAAACTCCTGGGCTTAAGTGAACGTCCCGCCTCAGCTAGGACTACAGGTGCATGCCACTGCACCTGGTTAATTTTTAAAAGTTTTGGAGAGATGAGGGCTCGCTGTGTTGCCCAAGCTAGTCTCAAACTCCTGGCCTCAGGTGATCCTCTTGTCTCCCAAAGTGCTGGGGTTAGAGGCATTAGCCACTGTGCCTGGCCAAAGGCAAACAGGTTTGATGAGGAACGGGAGAGCGTATATTTATTTCCTGTGGATTACTCACCCCTCATGTAGTTTTATGTTCTTTAGTTATATGATTTTTGCATCCACTCAGCAGCTCACAATGGGCCAGTCTTTGTGCTCAGTGCTAGAAGTACAGTGGTGCGTGAGATAATTTAGGCTTATATATTATACAGCAATGTTAATAGGATAAATCTGTATGATGCATTGTTGCGAAGGGTGCTATAGGAGCACATAGGCATGGCATCCAATCCAGAGAGTTAGGTGGTTCTCTATTTTTATGTTTAATAAGGTGGCAGCTCTAGCCAACAAGAAATTGTAACCCCTTCAGAATTGTAATTGAAATAGGTCTTTATCTTAAAATCTAGGTATAGGTGGGGTGGTGTTTCTTTTTCCTTCTCCCAGAAAAACTGTTAAAGTATTTTATTGAATCTAAGATTGCATTTATACCAATTTCATAGAAGTTAAAATGTGGAGGAAAAATAGCTGGTGATGATTGTAAGGCACCTTCAGTAAAGGCACATTCTGACTTTAGAGATGTTTAATTGTGAAAAAAAAGTATCTCAATATTAATGAATCTCTAGTGCATTTGTAATTGATAGCTTCTTAGAATGGAGGACTACAGTGAGAGAAGCTGAAGTATTTACATGTGTTTATGAGTCAATATGATTTAGAGTGATCTGACCTTTTTCTTATAAAAATGTAGATTTTGGACTCTACATGCTGTGAATATTGAATTAGTAACTAGGCAACCTGGTGCTAAAACAGCTGCTGAGACCAGAGATCACCCTATTTTTGTCCGGTTCCTCATGTTGCTCATATATTAGGAGGGCTGGGTGGTGGTGCTACTGCTTGTTGGTTAGAGCCTGAGTAACTATAGCTCTAAGGCTGAGTGACGGACCATTCTTTAAAGCAGTGGCCTCTGTATTGTGGTCTAGTTCACGTGCAGGTATTATGTACACATGTGCAGAAAAGGTTTCACAAAATAATATTTGGCAAACTACATGGGATTCTTTCTGATACAGCCTCTTCTCTTTCATTATAAAAAGAAATAAGCTGCTCATCACACCACTTTGCACTTTTAAAAAATAACACTTAAGAAGTGGAAACAACCAGGGATCAGAAACTTAGAAATTGATTTTTTTTTTGAGATAGGGTCTCACTCTGTTGCCCGGGCTAGAGTGCAGTGGTGTCATCATAGCTCACTGCACCCTCAAACTCCTGGGCTCAGGCAATCCTCCCACCTCAGCCTCCTGAGTAACTGGGTGTATAGGTGCATACCGTCACGCCTGGCTAATTTTTAAAAAGTTTTTTGTAGAGATGGGGTCTTGCTATTGCCCAGGCTAGTCTCGAACTCCTGGCCTCAAACAGTCCTCCCGCCTTGGCCTCCTAAAGTGCTAGGATTACAGGTGTGAGCCAGGGTGCCTGGCCAGAAATTGATTTTTGTTATTGTGACTTTGACCAAGTCACTATTTTTCTTTCTGGGTTTTTTCAGCCATAATAATTATACTACTTCTGTTCTTGCTCTGAATGAATGAACCTGTTGCTAGCTGAGGAAAAAAAATACACATATATAAGTACATATAAACAAATATCTTTGATCTTTTTGCAGGTCAGCATCAGATTTGAAATATTTAAAGTGGATATAAAACTATTTCAGCAATGCAGACAATTAAGTGCGTTGTTGTGGGCGATGGTGCTGTTGGTAAAACATGTCTCCTGATATCCTACACAACAAACAAATTTCCATCCGAATATGTTCCGACTGTAAGTATAAAGGCTTCCATCTGTTAGTGAAATGTATTATAATTTGATATCCTTTTGAAAACACTTTCTCTGTATGTACTGAAATTTTTCTGTTGTCTGCCTTTGTTTCCTGTTTTTAAAGATCTTGACTTCTCATGGTTAAATTATATACACTTTAAAATTAAACAGCTGAAAAATCAGTGGAAAGTCAGAAGGGGTGACACAAGGGTTTGCAAGAAGTGCTGGGAGGCAAAACTCCAGTAGACAAGATTCTAAAGAGTGGTGGTCTCAGTTTGGAGAAGTATGCCCTACATCTTGGAATGAGGTGACTTTCTTTTTTGATATATTGGCCAATGATTGATCAGTGCTTGGAGGTCTCCTGGGATGCTATTTGGGGTCTTGTAATTTCAGAGAAAGTAGTATGTGTCTCCACTTATCTTGTGGAGCTGTTCTCTTAGCAGTAGTGGAGCTCCAAACTGGTACTTAGGGGCAGAAAAGAGAAGATTTGTTTTATTATGAGAACACCAACAGAAACTTTTTAAAAATCAACTCCTTGGAAGGGTAGAGGGACGATGAGAATAATAGATATTGAAGTGAGAGAGAGTTATTTAGAGTAACACTCATTTGTGGAAGAATGTGTTTGGGGATTTAGGGTTTGTCCCAAGTTGCTTGACCAACCCAGTGGTATAATATGTGCCCATTCAGTGGTGAGTACAGACTTGGGGTTGACCTGGCATGGTAGCTACCACCTCTGTTAAGTGAGCTATTTTAGGGGTTATGAGGAACTTTTGTATGATTAATATGGGACTATTAGCCTTTGGAAGTGAAAAGGAAGAAAACATAATATGAGCACTTTGGGTTAATCTTCTGAGACATGAGCATTATCAGGAAGGTGAATAAGGGGTAAAGGCCTGGTAATCATGTTCAGCTGGAATTGACAGTTTCTTTGGTGTCCTAGGGCAGGTCAAGTGATTGAGTTAGGCCAAGGATATAGAAATAAAGAAGATGAAGTTTTTTGAAGGGGGAGAATTTGAAGGTATAATTAAATACAAAAATCACATTTTTTGAATTGGCCCATTTAGGGACAGTATAAATGGAAGATGTTTTGAGGTTGTGAGGGACTTATAGGGGGTTTCTAGAGATACATGGATCTTGTTTCAGAGTGATGACAACTATTAGAATTTTTGTATTTCAGTCTCCATTAAAGATATTTACTTGTAAACATGATTTCTGAGTCTGTTTTATGACTGATCATTTGGTATTTATATTTAAAGTGGGCATGTGGGTGTTTGTATGTAGATCTCTGGAAAAGAGATAAGATGGGGGGAAGAGGAGTAGGAGTAGAACAAAATTTTAAAATAAGCCTATTTAGGTAAATGGACCATGAGGCACACATAATGTATTCATTGTACTTGTTTAAGTTATGGAAATGGATTTGGTGTAAAATGCATTTTTGTTCTCATCTATGAACTGGGAGTTGCCATTTCTAGAATAACAGAAATATAGAGCTGGAAAGGATCATACATATATTATCCACCTCTTACGGATGAGGGAATTCAGGCCCAATTTAGGGGAGAGACTTAAACACTAGTATAAGTAGAATCTGGATTGGAAGCCAGCTTTTCTAATTCTCGGTTCAGTCCTTGTATATGAAAAATCCAGTAAAGGAGGGCTAATTTTTGAGTCCCTTTTCTTAAGTGTGACTTAAGAAAATAGTCCATGTGGTTTGAGAGCTTAGCCACATGCATTCCATTTCTTTGTTCTTGTTATGAAGAACTGACTTTCCTTTAACTACCATTTCCCTCATGTCATTGCTTCTGCTCCTCTTTACATTTAAAGCTCCCAAACAACCCGTTAAAACGTGAACCAGAAAGTTAGAGTCGTTAGCTAAAAGGTTAAGCGGGGCTGGTCTTTTCCCAGTTGGAAAGCATTGCTTTCCTCCCCCCCCCATTTTATTTATTTAATTAATGTATCTTTTAATTAAAAATTTTTATTGTAAATTGACAAATTACAGTTGTATAGGAAAGCATTGCTTTTCAGATTTAAATTAATTTGAAAGAATCCATGAATGTGTTGGGTCTTTTCCCATTTAGCATCATTACCTCCCATTTTCACACATAATTTAGTATAACCAATATTAGTATATACTGTACTGATAAAGGGTTTTATGGTCTATTTACAAATAAAACATCTAGTCAGGATATCTTAGGTCTCGTGGTTTGTGCCTAGTAACATGAATTTGATTCATGAAATTCCCGACAAATAATCTAACTTTTTCTTGGACACTTTCCTTGAGTACTTTGAGGGAAGCTTTATTTCTCTCAAAATTGGCTTGTTTGTAGCAAGGCTTTTCCTGTCTGGCACCCTGAAAAGAAAAAAAAAAAAGATTATCAGCAATCTAGGAGATTTTAATTCTAGATTAAAAGGAAATGGTCTATGAAGAAATAATTTCTTAGAAATCAGATTGAACATTGAGGTGTCTTGGAAGTTTCAAACTTGAGCAGGATCATTTTGTGTAGCTAGAGGACTCTGCTCCTGTGATACCTCTAAACCGTCTGTGGCTCTTTATCCAAGCTGCTTGGGTAGAGCAGGCATGCCAGAACACAACCTCTGTCACTTTTTCCAGGAACCACTTACTTCATGCAAGGGCTTAGTTGGCAAGATTGGTTATATAAGGAAGACGGATAGACTAAGGGAAGATTAAGACTTAGGAAGGAAACACTGCCTTAGCTTGAGAGTTGTCCTGTCCATTTTTACCCTCCCCTTCTTCACTAATAATGTATTATTTTTGTTTTCAGGTTTTTGACAACTATGCAGTCACAGTTATGATTGGTGGAGAGCCATATACTCTTGGACTTTTTGATACTGCAGGTACTTAATGTCTTTTATAATGTTTTGATCTGAAACTATAACATTTGCTGGTTGTTTGTCTTTTTTTGACATTTTGGGAAATTAGCATATTAGCAAACCACTTGCCTTTTGTTAATAGTTAGCAGGATTGAATATAATGGCTGATGCTTGACCACGGAGCAGTCTCAGACCTGGGATTGCAGGTGGGAGTTGCGAGTACCCTGGGTGGATGTTGTGGTGGCAGATGGAGTAGAATGAGAGCAGAGTATGTTAGACAAGCTCTGAATTGAACCAGAATCCTGATGTGCGCTGTGCACCTTGCAAGGAATTAGGGACTAGGTTAGTAGTTGGGGAGAGAGTAAGAATGAATTCATAGGAAACATGCCTACTGATTATATTCCTTCACCCCTGCCCCCTAACCACTTTTAAAGCCCAGAGTTTCCTAAATATGCCCAAGGTTGTAAGTTTATAAAACCGTGTACTGTATTTATTATTATCACTCTCTGAAATTTGAAGGCTTATTTAGTATATGTGTCTGTATAATACATGTTTAGATAGCTTCTTATGATAGGTAGCTTGTTATTTTAAGCTTCAACTGAAAATATTTTGAGAGTGAACCAATATCTAGCTCACAGTATATTGACACTTGTTGTCAACTATCCAAATTTTAAGAACGAATTACTTTCTTCCTTAAAGGTACCTAATTTCTTGGTGTTATTTCTTGTTTTAACAGTGACTGCATATCTTATTAATAATTTCTGATTTCTCTCTATGTAGTCTCTTACTATCGGCTCAGTTAGCCAAAGAAAAATCTCGGAAAGATATCCTTTAGATCCTTAGAACGTAGGAATTCTAAACTTTTTGTGAGTTACTCTGTCACTGTCTGCCAGCTAACATATTGCTCTCATGGAGTGTATTATACTGCTCACTTTGAGGAACTATCTGGATTTAAGTGGGAGGGTGAAATGGAGAAACAGGAGTAAACAGTTAAGTAGAGAAAATTTTAATGAGTTAAAAATTATAAGAGTAATGGTATGTATATTAGAGGAAATTTGGAAAATAGAGAAAATAAATTAAAATAATGACCTGTAATCTCATGATAGGTAAGGGATTTTTTTTCCCTGTGTTCATTTATGCCTTTGAATGCAATCTGTGTGCAGAGAAAAGACAATTTATGTCCACTCGTTGAAAATTAATTTTAAATTTTATTTTCAAATTTCAAAACTTATTTTTTGTAAGCCTTTACCTTTGGTCAGTACTTTTTAAAGCTTTGTTGATGTATAAAACAATAAAATTCACTCATTTTAAGTGTTCAGTTTGATGAATTTTGCTGACTGTCCACTGTAATCAAGACATATGACATTTTTATCACCTAAAAAGTTTCCCTGTGCCCTTTTGCAGTCAGTCCCCTCCTTTGACCTGGTTTCAGGCAACCACAGATCTGTTTTCTAGGTTTCTACAGTTTTGCTTTTCTAGGATTTCATACAAATGGAACCATATAATAAATATGTCTTTTGTGCTTGACTGCTTTCACTTAGCATAATGTTTGTGAGAGTCTTCCATGTGTATATCAGTACTTGTTTCTTCTCATTGCTGGGTAGTAGTCCATTCTATCAATATAGCACAATTTGTTTATCCATTTACAAGATGATGGATATTTGGGTTCCAGTTTTAAGCTATTATGAATACTGTTGATATGACTGCTTCCAAGTTTTAGCGATTGTGAATAATGCTGCTATGAACATGAATGTACAAATATCTCTTTGAGACGCTTTCAGTTCTTTTGGAGTATATACTCATAAGTGGAATTGTTAGAGTATGTGGTAATTTTATTTTTAATTTTTTGAGGACCTTCCATATTGTTTTTCCACACTGCCTATCCCATTTTACATTTCCACCGACAGTGCGTAACGTTTCAATGTCTCCACATTCTTGCCAACGCTTATTTTCTGTCTGATCGTAGCCATCCTAATGAGTGTGAAGTGGTATCTCATTGTAGTTTTGACTTGGCATTTCCCTAATGATTAGAGATGTTGAGTATCTTTTCATGTGCTTATTGGCCATTTGTATATCTTCTTTGGAGAAATGTCTATTCAAGTCCATTTCCCATTTTTGAATTGGGTTTTTCTTGTTAAGTTTTCAGAGTTCTCTATAGATTCTGGATATTAATCCCTTATCAGGTGTATGATTTGCAAATATTTTCTCCCATTCTGTGGGTTGCCTTTTTACTCTGTTGATACCGTCTTTTGATGTATAAAGTTTTAAAATTTTCATGAAGTTCAATTTGTCTATTTTTTCTTTGGTTACCTGTGCCTTTGCTGTCATATGCAAAAAAATCATCACCAAGTCCAGTGCTGTGAAGCTTTTGCCCTATGTTTTCTGAGTGTTTTTAAGTTTTAGGTCTCTTAGATGTATTATTTATTTTGAGTTAATTTTTGTATATGGTGTTAATTAAGGTCCAACTTCATCTTTTGCACATGGTTATCTCATTTTCTCAGCACCATTTATTGACAAGAGTCCTTTTACCACTGAATGGTCTTGGCGCCCTTGTCAAAAATCACTGGACCATATGTGTAAGAATTTATTTATGGGTTCTCTCTTCTATTTCATTATCTTATATGTCTGTCTTATGATAGTACCACACTGTTTTGATTACTTTAGCTTTGTATTAAGTTTTGAAATCAGGAAGTGTCAATCCTCCAGCTTTATTCTTTTTCAAGATTGTTTTGGTTATTTGGGATCCCTTATTGGGATTTTGATAGGGATTGCATTGAACCTGAAGGTTGCTTTGGGTAGTAGTGACATTTTAACAATATTAATTCTTCTAATCCATGAACATAGGATGTGTTTCCATTTATTTATGTCTTCTTTAATTTCTTCAGCTGTATTTTATAATTTTCATTGTACAAGTCTTTTGCCTCTTTGGTTAAGTTAATTCTAGTTATTTTATTCTTTTTGAGTATGTGTTGGTTCTTGCCAAATTTTTTTTCTAGGCATCCTCAGTTTCAGATACTGGTCTTATATGCACACATTAAATAAACATGTGAACCTGCTTTGGTAGTCATGACGGGCAATGGATTTTGTCATCTGGGTTTCATTGAATTTTTGTTTCCTTAGATGGTTTCACTGTCATTGTTTTTTTACCAGATTTGACTAGGATTGATTTTTAACCATTTCTATAGCAGGAGTTTATTATTATATTATTGTTAGGTTACTAATGGACACAAAGATTGAAAACTACAAACTGGTAATAAAAGAAAATAATGTAATAGCAAGTTCATTACTGTTCTGAGTGCTTGACATATTAAATAGAATTAGCCGAGTAAGAATATTGTCTACATATTATCTTACAAAGCCATACATTTTATTAGATAAATAAATTGCTTTCTGGCTAATAACCAGTGTGCTGTGACTTGTGATTTTAATGCTGAGAGGACACCAAGATTGAGTTGCTGAATTCATTCCCTCCAATTTTTTTCCCTAGGGCAAGAGGATTATGACAGATTACGACCGCTGAGTTATCCACAAACAGATGTATTTCTAGTCTGTTTTTCAGTGGTCTCTCCGTCCTCGTTTGAAAATGTGAAAGAAAAGGTAAGTTGGTCAGGTATTCTTGCCGTGAAAAAAGTCATCACAGAATTTCTGTTTACCTATCTTAAATAGTTTTAGATGCTTGTGGATTAATAAAGGTGTATTTTAAAATACCTTTTTTTTAGTGGGTGCCTGAGATAACTCACCACTGTCCAAAGACTCCTTTCTTGCTTGTCGGGACCCAAATTGATCTCAGAGATGACCCCTCTACTATTGAGAAACTTGCCAAGAACAAACAGAAGCCTATCACTCCAGAGACTGCTGAAAAGTTGGCCCGTGACCTGAAGGCTGTCAAGTATGTGGAGTGTTCTGCACTCACACAGGTAAGGATGGTGTGAAACCCCATGTTTATTCACAGTTGAGTAGATTCTTAGAGCATTAGAATACAGGGATTATTTCTAACAGTTGGTCAGCAGTGCTCAATGCTACCTAGGAAGAATACGAACAACTTCATGTCATGTATTCTTTTGTTAGAGGCCTCTGTTTATTGGAGAACATTATTAGTCTCTAAAGCTCTTGTGTTAGTGAGCTCCCATGTTGTTCTGAATGATTTGTAGTGGTCAGGGTTGTGTTTAAAACTAACAAACAAACAAGCAAAACTTACAGGAGAGGTCCAGGTAAGCACTAACTTGCAGGAGAGGCTGTGAATTTTTTTCCCTAGAGACTTAAATTTTCATCCAAATGTATCTGAGCTTTTCTTGCCAGTTATGACAATTGATGCTCTACTGTTGCTACACTGTTTTGGGGTAACTCAACTGGGATGGGGAATTAGTCATAATAATTGAGACTTTTATGTCAAAGAAGGCTGCCTTGGCTGTTTCTGCCACAGTTCTCAAGCATGCTTTATATCGCTGTTATAAAACGTGTTAATATTTTCCTCTCTTCCATGTTTTTGGAGGTAATCCTTCCTCATGTGGACCTCTTTTTGGCCATTTCAGAATGATTTAATTGGAACTCTTCTTATAGTTTGATGAGAAACTCAGATTCTGAGGACAGGGAGCAATGTTAGGAGTGAGAGTTGCAACCAACATACATGGTTTAATCTTCCCTACCTTCATGATATTGCTAATTCCCTCCTTTGAGTACTGCTGTGGGGGCATTTATCATGCACTTTTTCAGGTAATTGTTCATTTTTATTTATTTTTTTTAAACACTTGGATTCTTAATTTATATGTATGCTAGGGGAAATGGCATATATAATTACTACATACGCACTAGGTATTTAGTATGTAGAGCCTAGTGCATAATTTAATAACCTCCAATTTAGCACTTGGTTGGATATTTAAAGATAAAACTTTTATACTTAACTGGGATATTCCACAGGATAACTTCAAGGCCTAGTATCGGGTGGTTTAAACATGTTCTCCTAAACCCAGTTTTTCTTGGCAGTTTAGTGCTATTGTAAAAGCAGGTATTTAAAAGTTCAGAAGAATTTACATCTTCTCACAGCACTTGACTGAGATTTCACAAAAATGCCTGGTGCTTCTTTCTGTGTTTTGATACCATCCTCAGAAAAGTGTGTCTGTGTATATTGGGGGAGGCAGGGAAGGATGTGTGTGAAATATTCGTGTCTGAGTTAGATACTAATTTTGTGTGTATCTGTTGCATACCCCTGTTCTCTAGGTATGGGCTCCTTTGGGGGAAAGGAGGCAAATAAGCCATGTGGCCCCGCTTTTGTGTCACTTGGTGAAGCTTTAGACAATTGTATGCTTTTAATATAAGATTTTACAGTGTGAACAGGTGTATATATTAAATCACTGCAGAGAATAGGAAGTTTAAAAGGTCTTAGCAGGTACATTTTTCTTACCAGATATTTGAAGTTTGGAGAAGACAAAAGAGAAGATAGAAAATGGTGTCTGTGGTTGTGTTTGGAAGCTAAAACTTTTAGGATTCCAGAACATGTTTGTTGCTTTTTCTAAAGCTAAAGTCTTAATATAAACAGATAGTGGATCAAACAAAGATGAGTTTTGTTTCATAGGGAATTTGTTGATCTTTGTCCACAGTAAGCAAGGAAAGAGTTCCTTCTTGTTAAGGGATATACCCTAGTTTCTAATGGTCCTCCTTCTCTTTTTTCCCTTATAAAACATATTTCTCTTTCCATACTCCTTCCTTTTATATTTGACTACCAGAGTTTGTCCTTACATGTGTAGAAAGAATTGTAGAGGAACTTTTGTATAGCATTTCTACTTTGTAAATGATGTAGAAAGAAAAAAACCTTTTAACCACTTTGCTACTTTTAAATACGTATTTCTATTTCTCACTTATTTTGTATCTAATGGGATGGTTGGGTACCATTCCTCTGGGATGCCATGGTTGGGGGTTGGGGGTAGGGTGGGGGTGGGAACACCTGGGGTGGTCTGGGGCTGGGCATTTATCATTGGAGCTGTGTTCTGGGACTTTAGGACATTTTTACTTGGAATTAAACTTACCTAAAGAACATATGAAACTACCTTGGGTGGTAAACTTGTGGCTTCAGATTTAGGTGAGTTTAGGTGAGTCTATAGACCTGGGCCCAAGGTCCCACTACTACTGAGTCACACTGTCACTTTGGAGTTTCTGGCTGAGGTGTAAGTGTATTTCTGTACCTTAATCCCTGTAGATCTGAGAATATTCTTTGTTTTCACTCCATGCTTTATACTCTGATACCCACGCAGACATCTGAAAGCATTGGACTTGCTTGCTAAAACTCATTCTAGGACCCCATTCTTTGTTTTCTTATGACTTGGGTGGTGGTTACTTGCTCTAATAACATTGCTGAATAACTGAAGTGTACGCTGTTTCTAGAGTCCCTTCTTTAAACTCCTTCCAGTCGGTACTGTTGCACAATTAACACTCTTTTTAAATGTCTGACCCTTTTTCTGGGAAATTGGTTTACTTTGAAATCCTAATTAATCCTATCCAGATATGTCATTGAACCTAGAAACATTTAGCATGCCTATTAGTCTGCTATTTGTGTCCTTCAGTTATTCAGGGGCTGAATTCACATAAGCTTGAAATTATAATAGATTTATTTCCAAAATGTAAATGCCATTCTTTTCAGTAGAAATACTGGGGGATTCTACAAGGCATCTGTCTTGTGATTGTATATCTGTTTTTCCTCTCCTGGCATTACTCACTTTTTTTTTTCCTTTGAGACAGAGTCTCTCTCTGTTGCCCAGGCTAGAGTGCCGTGGCGTTATCATAGCTCACTGCAACCTCAAACTCCCTGGCTCAAGCGATCCTCCTGCCGCTACAGGCATGCGCCACTGTGCCTGGCTAATTTTTTCTGTTTTTAGTAGAGACAAGGTCTCGCTCTTGCTCAAGCTGGTCTCAAGTGATCCTCCCGCCTTGGCCTCCCAGAATGCTAGGATTACAGGCATGAGCCACTGCTCCCGGCCCATTATTTTCATTAAAATGCCGTAATATTAGATTTCAATGTGTGATTAATTTAGAAGTCAACATACTGGATTTTCATAAAAATGGCTTTCTTGCACAGTTACCCTTTCCTGAGGTGAAATTTCTATTCAGTAATCTACTCTCTTAATAATGGATTTAAGATCTAGAATTCTGGCATTTTATTTTTTTTAAGGCACGGTGCTTCTGTGAATTCAGCTCATTTAATCCGGACTGCTATTTGTATCTGCTAGTCTTTCTAATCCTCTAACCTGGCTGCTATTCTCTCTCCTCCCCTCTGTCTTGTAGAGAGGTCTGAAGAATGTGTTTGATGAGGCTATCCTAGCTGCCCTCGAGCCTCCGGAAACTCAACCCAAAAGGAAGTGCTGTATATTCTAAACTGTTTTCTCCTTCCCCTCTTTGCTGCTGCTTCCTGTCCCACTACTGTAGAAAGATCGTTTAAAAACAAAGGAATAAAACCATCCTGTTTGAAAGCCTCTGCGTCTTTTTACTCACCACCTTAGAGCAACCTCTGTATTAGTTTTTAATCAAGAATGCAATATCTTATAGAATATTTTTTGTGATCCGTAGTCAAGTTGGACCTGTTTAAAACTTTCTGCTGCTTGAGTTGCCTGATGCTCAGAGCTTTTTGGTTTGAATTAATACTGCAAAAGGGAACTTGGTCTGGCATTAAGAATGTCCTCTTGGAGAAAAGAAGAGCTTTAACACCTCTAGATCTTAGTTCTAGGTGGAGAAAGTAATACAAACATCATTTTACTCTTATGATCAATTGTTAATTGTAATTGCATGATAAACTTTATGGAAAAGGGGTGACCTGCTAGTAGAGTGTAATGGGGAAGGGAGGATTCTTTTCTAGTTTGCCTTGTGCAGTGAAACTTTGTGTTGCTATTGCTTTGGCTGTCTGTGCTGTAGTGGAGTATTTGTCAGTCTGGGGTGGGGAAGATATTGATGTATCTGCTACTGCTTTATGAGTTCATTTGTTACATTATCTCCTGAGACTAGCATCCATTTTAACAGTTGGTTTAAGGATTGTTAATGTTGAGATGTAAAGCTGCCAACCTTTATATTTTCCTGCTTCCGATTTTATTGTTGTGAGGGAAACTTACAATTGTGGTTACCTTCAAATTTTGAAATTAAAAATATACAATTGTTTGTATAAATGCCTGATGAAGCTTTATTCCTGTTGCATTCACTGGCTCTAATTTTACATATGTATCAGGTACTCACATTTTTGCTTCCTTGACTCCCCTTGGCTCTAACTGGGATAAAGGGAGTTCTAAGTGACTATCTTTGCCGCTACCATAATCGCGCTCTCTCCCTTTGCCTGTGCCTTCCATAGAATAAGGATGCCACTGACCCATGCCCATCCTCTCAGTCCTGTTTCATATCCAGCTGTTTCATTTGAATGCAGAGCTGCTTCCCTTCTTTTTATGTAAAATGTTTCAGCAGCACATTACAAAACTCATATTGAATGAGCAAATGACACATGTGCTTGTTTGCTTCTTGTGACATACATTGGTCTGCACAAAGCTTTCTCAAAGGACCACTGTCTCACTCATGAATATCTGCTCCTCTGCTCCTGAACTGCTGAATCCTTCCAGTGCCCTGGACAAAACTTGGTGAAGTGAGATTATTGTGTGGAGATTCAGGGATGTTTTTAATGTTTCTTTCTTTGCCAACTCTTGGGGGTTTGAATGTTTTAAATTTGAACTCCAATTTTATTATACTGAAAATCAGACTCCCCATTTTTTCTTTCTACCCCTTTTCAGAAAGGCCTAAAGAATGTATTTGATGAAGCAATATTGGCTGCCCTGGAGCCTCCAGAACCGAAGAAGAGCCGCAGGTGTGTGCTGCTATGAACATCTCTCCAGAGCCCTTTCTGCACAGCTGGTGTCGGCATCATACTAAAAGCAATGTTTAAATCAAACTAAAGATTAAAATTAAAATTCGTTTTTGCAATAATGACAAATGCCCTGCACCTACCCACATGCACTCATGTGAGATGAGGCCCATAGGTATGGCCCCCCTTTCCCCTCCCAATACTAGTTAATTTTGAGTAATTGTGTATTGTCAGAAAAGTGATCAGTACTAGTTTTTGTTTTGTTGTTTCAAAAAAAAAAAAAATTTTTTTTTTTGTTTTTGTTTTTGTTTTTTAAAGCAAGGCATGCTTGTGATGACTCTGTAACAGACTAATTCGAATTGTTGAAGCTGCTCCCTGGTTCCACTCTGGAGAGTAATCTGGGACATTTTAGTGTTTTTTTTTTTTTCTCCTCTGTTTTTGTGGGGAGTGTGTGTGGGGTTTGTTTTTTAGTCTTGTTTTTTAAATTCATTAACCAGTGGACAGCCCTTAAGGGGAGGAGGATGGATTGATTCCGCATTCCACTTCCTAGATCTAGTTTAGAAAACATGTTCCCCATCTGGTGCTCTTAGGAAGGAGTATAGTAAATGCCTCATTTAATAACATACTCCTTTTTGAAAGTTGCCTTTTCTCTCCACCCTTGAGTAGATCCAGTGTTTGATGAAACTCATGAAAGTGGGTGGAACCTGTCTTGCCCCTCCTCTTTTCTAGGATGCACTATATATGTGACTGTGACTTTCAAGGAAATTTGTTTGCCATTTGCTGATTTTTTTGGAAGTTAATTTCTAATTTCTTTCACTGATAAATGAAGAGAAAAGTATTGCACCTTTGAAATATACCAAATGGATTGAGTTCATAATTAAAAAAAATTTTTTCCCTGTCAGTCATTGTCTTATATGCTTAGCATAGATTTGCAACTCAATAGTATATGATATGGTGTTCCTAGAATGCAGCTGAAGACCTGGTATGTAGAGGAGATATGAGGGGTGGTGCTAGAAGGTGTCTATGGAATGATTCACATCCTCTCACGCTGTGAGGGTGGAGGCCTGCTTCATGAAGAAGCTGGGGTGGGGTGGGGGTGGGGAGAACACTTAACAACATGGGGACCAGTCAGGGGAATCCCCTTATTTCTGTTTTGCATATGAGGAACCCTAGAGCAGCCAGATGAGGCTCTCTAGTTTAATAAAAATCACGGAAAGAGTCTTATGAAGACTCTTCATAAGTGTTAATAGGGATTTTATCAGCTTATTTTGGTTGCAGTTTCCAATTTTAAAAAATGTTTAGGTAGTCTTCTCCACCTTCCCCAAATCCTAATTCTTGTAGATTCATTAGTGTTGAACCAATGCTTTCTCATGTCTCAGTTCTTTGTATATGCATTCTTTTCAGATGTATTAAACAAACAAAAACCCTTTACAAGCCAGCCTGAGGGTTGTTATTTTCCCTCCGCCTCTTACTTTTCAGGTTTTTAGGAGTGGGAACCTGACTCTTAATAACATTAATTTCTAATACATTTTGGGGTAAGGTGTTAAAGCTTTATTATTTTCATTTTATTTCTTTTCTGGCATTCAGTTTGAGATAATGTTTTTTCCTCCGTAAGTTCAGGTTTGTGCCTTCTCTCCTAAGTTTGGCAGGCAGCAGAAACTTCCCTTAAATACCAATTAGGTCCATAACAATTCTTATTAAAGAAATATGCAGGCACCTCACTGCTCATGTTGGAAGGAAATGTCATCACACCTCTAATCCATAGATTAGTTGGAAAGCAGTCAGTTTCCCTCCACGTTTTCTGTATCAGTGGTTCTCCAACTTGGCTACTTACTTGAGTACAGCTTAGGTAATGAGATTTTTAAGTTTTCCAGGTATTTCTGAAATGTATCCAGGTTTGAAAACCGTTGCTCATGGTTTATCTCAGACTACTTCTATCAGAATACAGATTCTGTGCTGTGAATCTGAATATATGTGATACATTTTCTTTAGGTGACAATGATTTATTTACCTTTAAGGGCATTATACTGATCTGTATGAACCTAAGAACCCTTAATCCAGTTAAGGTTGATACAGTATAGCCTTGTTTTGATAGTTGTTTACATGGAGTCATGTTTGGCGTGATTCCATACTGTGCTAGAATTAAGCTGGATTGGTTGGGAAGGGGTTAGGAAGAGGCAGATAAAAGTTTTACCTGTCTAACCAATAAATGTATTTTATTTATTCCTTATTGACCATACTAGGGAGAGAGAACCTGGATCATGCTGTGATGCCCTGGAAAGCAGATATGTATATCCCTACTTAGTACTGTCAGTAGCATATAGGTCCTTGATTATTGCTGTATCCCTGTCCTAGAGCAGTGCTTGACACATGATATGGCTCTAGAAGTAGTCATTGGATTGGGTACATTATTTTAAGAATTAATAAGTGAAATAAAGCAGGTCACATGGTTATGTTGATGAATTAACCACACATCAGAAGAATAAGGATGACAAAGGGATTGGTTGAAGCTAATGTTTTCTTATTTAAATATTTCAGTTTGACTTCTGCATATCAGAAGAATATGAGTAGCAAATGGATGCAGCTAACATTGTTTCTATTTAAATATTATTTTCTATTTGACTTTGCAAATTTTTTTATAGTCATGGCTTAGTAGGTGAATGATACTGCCCAGGTAAGGTGGTTTAGACTTGGAAAAGGGTTATTGAAAACAGTTCTTAGCAGATTTACCTTGTGTCAAAATTTACAATATTTAGTCTAATACAACATTAATACATCACTGGTGCTCTAAAATATGTTTTACTGAAGATCTTTCTAAATAGGTTCTGTAATTTGTTAAAGCTGCATCCTTCAAGCTGCACTTTGTGCCAGCAGGGGAGTGTATTCTAAGTGGAAAAAAGGATTGTGGTTTGAAAGAACAATAGCAATATTTCCTTTATTCTTAGGTGTGTTTTTCTCACATTTTCATACTACAATCAGAATACCTCTTAAAATTTGTGTACATTTAATGTAGTATGTATTTTTTGTTTTTATTTTGTTCTGAAAAGTTATTAAACCAATCGTGTCTTATAATTGTTACCTTCGTAGAATGGATAAAATAGTGGTATTTAGGTTCCTTTTCCTTTTTCCTTTTTTCCCTCCCATTTTGAGGTTATTAGTGGTTATTTTGGGGCTGGGTGCTAAGAAGCTCAAAATACAATGGCCCTGCTCAGAAAGGATTGAAACTTAGTCTCTGCTGGGTACAAATTTAGAAATTTTGTTATATAACAGTATGGGGAAGGGACAGCATTTCACCAGCAAGTAGCAAGTTCTTATCTCTTTCAAGAAAGGCAGAGCTCTTCATGGTTAGGGTGTCTCTAAATGATTATATAAGAGAAGTGGCTCTAGATTACACTCATGTTTTCGCTTTCCTTGTTCTCTGTAAGTCTTACCCTGCATTCATCCACCTTCAGAGCATGGTGATTTAATTAAATGGACAAGAGAAGTCCTCACCAATCATGCTATTTTTTTTTTTCCAGGGCTGCTTGAATACTTTAAAGTACTACTTTGAGTCTTTTTCCCAATGTGCCTCCACCTTTTTTATTTTTTTTTTAAAGCCTCATTTTATTAGCTGTTGCCACAATAATGTTGTGTTAGAAACCATGCCAATAGTAGCTTAATACAATGGGCATTTATTTTTCTCACTCATGGGTTAGGTGGGCTTGTCCCCAGGTTTCACACTGGGCTCAGGTGGGCTCTGTGTTTCTTATTCTGGTGCCTAGCTCCAGAGAGCTGTGGCTGCCTGAGAGTGGACTTCTCATAGGGGGCAAAGAGGGACAAGGTAAAACATATTTAAAATTTCTCATGTTCCATTGCCCCGAGGATGCCAGATAGTCAAGCCCAAAGTCAGTGCTGCTCATTCGTTCTTATAGCCATTTCTGAAGTTCAACAGTTTTTTTTTTCTTTTTAAGGCACTTAAGGCACTGAGGATATAGCAGAGAATAAAATAGATGTCTTCTGACTTCTAGTTGGAATTTTCTTTCCCTTAAAATTTTGATAGCTTCCTCTTGAATAAGCATGTGATCTCATCCCACATTGAATTACTCTCAAGAGGGTAAAGTAAAAATCTTGTCTGTGTGTACATATCCATGACACCCATTTGTCATTATTTTATAAAGCATCTGTTCCATACTAGACACTGGAAACATTGGAGAATGACAGTCTTAAGCAGTGCAGATGTAAGCAGGCAGAGGCAAGGACTTCCATCTAACGTGTCCCATAGGGTTCTCTGTCTGCTGCTATGTGGATGGTCAGGTGGAGCCCCTGATGGGTATCTGGCCACTGCCAGCCCACATGGAGCCTTTGTGTGAGTTAGGAAAGGCTCTTCCAAAGACACTTTATGAATGTGTTGTAATAATGTATGGATATTTTTTCCTCTAAGGACCAAGCCATTTGGCTGCCATCTGCTAGGATTGTATAGTAAATATACAGATCTACTTTGTGAGGCCGATAGTACTGTCTTAGACGTGCTGCCCCTGTGTAGTGCACATTAAAGTAGGCTAAAATGGAGAACTGGGTGGGGGACAATTTTGTAGTCCTCTTTCGTTCATATGCTACAATCACAGAATTGAGAATAGCTAGTTCAATCCCTTCATTTTGAGCATGAGAGGAAAGGCGAGGAAATTTAGATGACCTGCTTTTCGTTGCACAGCTGTATGTTAGCAGGGCAGGGCTTGGGACCAACGTTGCTGGCTGCTTTTATGGTGTTTACAGCGCTGTGTCTTATTAGGCCCAGCTTTCCACCTTGGGTCTGCATCCTTAAGTCTTACTGTGAAAGGTGAGTGCTGCCTTCCTGCTCCACGTAATTTCTACTAGAATCTTTCCGTACTACTTGTTTTACTGCCTTCAGGTAATTTGTGCATCAAAACTAGCTTGTGACAGAACCATTAAACTTTTGTGAAGTTAGACACTTGCCTATTAGAGGCATAGCCAGTAAAAATTTTAAGCCTCATGTTGCAGAAAAATGTGAAATATGTCTAATAAAGGAGTGGAATGGCAGATTTAAAAGTACTTTACTGATTAGTGGGGTCAAGATGGGAGGAAAGCCCTGAATTTAATGCAGTGTTGTAGTTGTATAAGTGATTTCCTCCAAAGCAAATAAATGCTCAGTGGACTTTGGGTTGGTCATTGCATTCTCTTTCTGAAGTAGAGGTGACAGATTTTCAAGTCAGAGGTAAGCATAGCATTTTCTTAACCCTGTTATAATGGAGTACAGGATCACAACCAGCTGTTTTTTGCTCTGAGACGTCATGCAGAGTGGTGCTTTTTTCACCAAAATATACCCTGTAGGACTCACTCTATCTGAATCTCTGGAGGTAGAGACTATAGAGGCCTTCATTTTAAACAAGCATCCCTTTATTGTGATGAAGTTTGCCGCGCTGCTCCTAACAATGTACCTTTTGACACATAGCTTCCACTTTCCTGGCCTTTTTATCTGTGAAATAATTGTATACTTAGTTATTGAGGTCTCAATTGGCAGTTCAAGTTCTTGGTTCGTTAACAATTACATGGGAAGATTGAAAAAAAATTCTCTTGAGATTCTGAATCTGTAGGTATGGGGTGGGACCTAGGAATCAATCTAGTTTCTAAAAGCTTCTCAGATAGAACTTTGATTAGGTGTGTTTGGAGACCACTATGCACCTCTGTGACAGAACCCTTAAACTTTCTAAAAGTTTAAGGGTGCTGGTGGTGTGAATAACCTAGGGAGCTTATTTTTTAAAAAGGAAAACAATGTGTGGGATCATTTGAGTTAAACTCTGGAGATAGGATCTGGGCATCACTTAAATTTTTATAAAAATTATTTTTAGGGGGCTTCACTGCTTTAAAGCCCACCAGATTATTTTGATGTGTCACAAGGTTTGAGAACCATGACACTAGGTGATCTCTTAAGGTTTCCATTATATCTGACGTATTTTAGAGTGGTTCTGGGCTGCAGGTCTTTACAGCTTTATCTTTGAGGAATAAGGTTTTCCAAACTTTTAGTTCCAAACCAGCATTCAGTTCTTGACTCTTAATCAGAAAGAGGGTTTACAAAGTTTATAGTCACATAATCCTGTTGGCGAATTGGCACTGAGATAGTTTGGGTAGACTCCTAAGTAATTAAATTACTTAGGCAGCAATTTGAGAGAGGGCAACTATTTGAATTGCAGAGATCCGCTAAGGTTTTCCAAGTCAAAGTTAGAATGTAGAAGAAAGCTGTATTTCCCTAATAACTTGAAGACAAGCGTACCATACAAGTTTCACTGGAGGTGGATATCCTTTCTACTCTTCTCAGGAATATTTCAGTTCCTCTGCAGAGGGTACACAAGATAAAATTCCAAGTAATATAAGTTATTGCTAGAAATGAATATGAAATTGAAGTTATTCCAGCAGACTAAATTGGACTTCTGTGGAAATGAATTCTCTTGGTAACTTAAAAACAAGGTCTACTTTGTTCCTTTGTTAATAATGCCCCTCCTTGCCTGGTTATTTGTCAGAACTTTGGGCATGGTTAAAAGCGTTAATGTGGCTTTGTTTCCCCCTCTCCTGTCAGTGGATATGTAGTTTCAGGTGGATTCGTTTTTTTAAGTCTGAATGATTAAACAGGTAGCTGCTTCCTTGGTTTATTAGCCTGGTAGCAATGGATTAATATTTGATTGGATAGGGTCTTAGTTTTCTTGTGTCTTGATTTGTGGTTTAGCTGTAAATTGATGCAGAGTCACGTGGCCAGTCTTTTCAGAGGCAGGAACTGGAGAGAGGGTGCCTATGTGAGTTTATAAATACTCAGTGTTCTTGAGCCACGAGCCTTGAGTGGAAAGAAGTTCCCTCTTAACTCTCTGATCGTGGGCTATTGGAGTATAGCCTAATGAAGGTGGGAAAGCTTGTGCCAGTACCCTGCTATTTATTTCTTGCTGCTTTTAAACAACTTATAGAGCTCATTTTAACTTTGGCTCCTATGTGCTCCTTTTCCCAATGAGCTAGCCCATGAGATTCTTGGATTGTTGAGATGAGCTCTGCATAGCGATGAATTTAAATTAAAACTTTGGTAGTTGAATCCAGGGCACACGCTATCTAAATTCTGGATACCATTTCCTTATACAATCTTGATGGATGGCAGGAAGTAATAGAGGCTGAGTCAGTACCTTGGTGGACTGGGGAGACTTCTGAATTATTCAGGAGAGACTGTTAAGAGTCAGTCTGAGAATTCAGCCAATCAAAATTTAAAATCCAAGATATTTTCTTCTATAGAGAAATAATTGCCCAGACTCTGTCTTTACTAGCTGTGTAATCTTCAAAAATCACAAATGTCCCTAAGCTCTATTTGTTTCATCAGTAAATTAGGAGTAATGATAACATCTGATAATGTCTCAGGGGTGAATGTGAGGATTAAATGATATCATATATGTGAAAGTTTTTTATAAACAAAAGTGCTATGCAAATACTAGCAGTTAACCAGATTTGCATTGTAATAGGAAGAATTTAGGTTATATGTGAAGAAGTACTACTGATAATGTGATATGCTACTGGGTGTACATAAGAGATTTTATATTTTATAGGAGTACAGATTCAGTATTTTCTAGAACATGGGTGTACAGCTCAAGGTAGTTTAGAGCTTTCTTTAAGAAGAACCTAAGACCCAGAAATGGAGTTTCTCCTAAGCGCCTTAATTTTATAGAATGACTTCATGTGCACTGTACATTGTTTCTAAAGAGCTGTGGATGATTCACCTTTGAAATTGCTTTTGTCTTTCTGGGAGCCCTGTGAGTCAGGGAAACAAGAAACCTCTGAAGAGCAGGTCAACCATGTCCCAGAATTACCAGGACTGGTTATCTCAGGTTTGCCAAACATCTGAAGCTAGCGTGCGGATCCTGCTGTTCTAAGCCGGTTTACCAACATCAAGGGGTAAGAAATGTTCTGAAGGCATTATGTTAAGAACTACAAATCTCCCAAATGCTTTCATTTTGTATAAAGTCAATTTAACATATGTTTGTTTAGTACTGAGATGCCCTCTGTTATATAGCAGCATGGATAAGGGTGGTTCTAGTAAGAATGAAAGTAAGGGCTGGGTAACTAAATACACCAGGAGGAATAGGAATCATTTAGTTGTGTGTGTATATGGGCGGGGATAAAGGGAAGAGAGATGAAAAGAAATCAGGAAAAGCATCTTGAAAAAGGTGACATTTTAGTTGTATCTTCAAAGATGGGTGTGATTTGGACATGCAGAGATAGATGGGAGTAGGGGTGTGTCAGCTGGATGAGTATGGATTTCTGGGTGGAAGGAATGTGAATAAAGATGGGAGAGCCCTGGCATATCTGGTGAGTAGCCAGGAGCCCTGCTTCACCACAGCACAGGGACAGGTGCAGTGGGAAGAATGCTAGCTCTCAAGGCCCCCATAAACAAATGAGTGTGTTGAATAGGGAACATTAATCACACTCCAGCAGGGCTCTGCCATAATTACTGAGGATCATAAGAGAAATGGAACGTAGTCTTCAGTGAAATAATAGCTATGTTTACTGAGCACTTACTATGTGCTTTGCGCTGTGCTAAGCACACGTTATCACACTCAGTACTACTCACAACAGCTCTCTGAGGTTGATACTATAGGTATCTTCATTTTATGGAGACACTGTATAAAACACTGCTTAGTACCTGCAGCCAGAGTTGAAACTGTCTCATTCTGGAACCTGTGTGCATAAGCATTACATACTTTGTGTTGAAATAAAATGTATGTGACTACAAAGTTGAAAATTGTAGTTTGAGCATCATATAATACATAGGGGAAGCAAAATGGTATAAAAGGCTTTATCTACAAGGGTAGGTTCACTGGGTAGGAGCTTTTTGGGGAAGGTGACTTTGGTTGTAGCATTAGAATGACACCCTTTCCCTGTGCATAGCTTTAGAAGATCTTGAGGTGTCTTTGCCTATTGTAAGACCAAATGATACAACAGGCAAAGACGCTCGGCATTCTTCTAAGCCCTTTGTGAATTAACAGCCCTCACAGCAATCCTCATTTTTCACATGTGGACGCATGTTATGATAAGTAACTTATCCAAGGTTTCAGAGCTAGTGAGGTTACTGGGATTTGAATTCAGGTAGTCTACCCCTAGAGTCTGCTCAACTGCCCTCTCTTCATTATAGCAGCCCTGTGAGTTGGGCATAGCATGGTTGGTTTGGTGAGAAAGTTGGACCTTAGTGAGTACCCAAGGCCTGGGGGATGCTGGGAGCCAGCTCTGCAGCCTGGCTCCCTTCTTTCATTAACTTGACCTTATATAGGGAGGTGATTGGGACTTGAGCTATATATCAACAGCCAGGGGTCCTCATGCAGTTTGAGTTTAGGTAGTAAACTCATAAACTTCAAGTCGTGTTTGTATTAGTGATTGATACACTTGACCCTCTGTGCAACCTTGTAAGAGAGGCAGGAATAGATAGTGTCATTTTCCAGATGGCAAAACTGAGGTTAAACACTTGGCATTGTGGTGTTGTACAAAATGCATGAATGGGCTTTGGATTTGAGTTTGGCTTGGCCATTAACTTGATTAACTTAAGTTACTTTAGGAATGTAACTTAAACCTTCTGAGCCTTGCATTTGCCTCTGGGAAATGGAATAGCTGTAATTTGCCTGAATTGTGAGCATTACATGAATTGCTATATGTAAAGCACTTAATACAGTGCCTGGCAAATAGTAGTTACTCAGCTATAAATGGGATAGATAGTAGCTATCATCAACCATCATCATTATTGGCTCATGTCAAACCAGGACTGAGAAAGAACCCTGTTGACTTCTGGGTCTTAGGCTCTTATATGAGTGGGAGGCCCTTAGCCCCATTGCCAGAAGTAGGATAAGGTTTTCAGGGAACTTGAGAATATATCATATTCTCCCTTAAACCTCATCTTTAACCAACTCTGATAAGGCTGGAAATGTGTCTAGACCTCCAGACCTACCTCAGTGCCAGCTTCTTGGCCCTCCTTTGTAAAGCTGTATGAGGTTTGCATTGGTCTAATGGGAGAGGGATTTTTTGTCTTGATTCTGAAGCTCTTACTCCTGAAAAAACTGCCCCTTTTTCTCCATAACTTGAGGACTTCACAAGTGCATTGGAGTTAGAGGTGTTAGGGACTTAGGTACATCCCTTGGCAGCTTGTGAAGGGTGGGCAGGCACTTGTGAATTCTTCACTAGCTTCACGTGAGAATGACTTCATTGCAGGATGCTGAGTTTGTGGTTATCTCCTTTGTTGCTATGAAACTCCGTTGTCTTGGTTGCCAGTTTATTCCGAGACCAGGCTTTCCTTAGCTTCCTAGGGGCCTTGAACCCTGGTAAATATAGTGTGACTAATCAAGTCCTCTTTTTACTTTTAGCTTGCATTATGGTGTTTGATGATGTTATTTCTTCATTTCTCCTATGGTATTAATACTACTACTGGCAAAAGCCCTGGTTGGGTGTTAGAGACCCAGGCTCTAGTTGGGGTGCCAGAGTTTCCTTGAGCAAGTTGCTTTTTGGGCCTCAGTTTCCCCAACTATGAATAAAATGATTGTCTATTCCTTTTGGGTTTGTGTCTTTTTAGCAGTAGACCTTTTTTTTCTAAACAGAATCTTATATAGGGTACCACTAAAGAAAGAAATAAAGACGGTATCATATGAACAGTTGCTGTGGTTAAAGCAAGACCAGCAGTTTCTCTCCCCCTACTGCCTCTATCCCAAACAAATATACACCTCATGTGTATACCTGGGGACCTCTAGGGTGCTAAGAGATTTGAACACCACTGGTGCAGTATCATCTCTATAGCCTCTTACAGCTCTAGGGATTTTTTGCTAGCCAGCGACAGGTTGTTAATAAAAATCTATAAGCCCTGTATACTAAATATACAAGTAGACTTGTATATTTATAAATTTTGCAATTAATATCCATTTACGGATCTTCTTTGATGAGTTTAGATTTTTATTAATATATGTGAGAGATTGTAAGTTTGGTTCAGTCTGTAGTGTTTTTTAAATATATTGCAGTATCCAGTAAAGACTGACTTGGTTTTTGTTTATAGGGTAAATATGGCTTCTTGACAGTGGCAGACACTGTTTTTCCCTATCATATGGGTCACCCCCCTTCTGCAGATACCAGTAGGGTCCAGGCACAGATATAATTCAGTGGTGAAACTAGACCCCTTTACAGGCATCTTTTCTTCTTGTGAGTATCCTGGCATTCTCCATTACAATTTATATAAAATAGCACATTTCCTACTGTTCTTCGTGTTTCAGGAATCATTCTAGTACTAGTTCTATATAGAACTTTTAATTTGAAAGAAAAACAGTACAGTGGGAAAAGCACGTGTACTTTGGAGTAGAAGGACCTGGCTTTGAATCTGGCTCTGTTAATAACTAGCTGTGTTTGGGCAAACTACTTTAGTTTTTGAGCCTTAATTTACATGTCTGTAAAACCGAGCCAGTAATACCTGCTTACCTTTTGCAGAACTGTCATGAGGATTAGGGATAACATAATTCTCTCCAGTGAGCACTCACTCAGACAAAAGGACAGACAAAGCTTTGTCTGTTAGGGATTCTTTCATAGAAGAATATCCAATTTTATAATAATGTTAGTATGTAAACTACCCACTGTAATTTACTCTTGCTTAGTTAGGTGTTTATTCATTTCAGGGATGCTTGTTTATACTTTGTCCATTTTGCAAGAGGCGGCATAGAGTAGTGATTAAGAACGTGGACTTCAGAGCCAGACTGCCTGGGTTTGAATCTTGGCTTCGCTGTTTACAAGCTATATGATCTTGGGCAAGTTATTTAACTTGTTTTTCTTGTGAGGATAGTACCAATACCTACCTCATTTTTGTAGGTTTTTGTGAAGATTAGATGAGTTCATGTGTGTAAGGTGCTTAGAATAGTGTTTGGTGGTTATTGTTAGCTGTTGTAAGATTATCTTGAGGGGAGCTTGAGACTTAGGAAGATACCCTGAATGGCAGGTAGGTTTGAGTATTTCCTGGAGGCTATGTTTAAGTTCAGATGGGCAGGAATGCAGTTCAGAAACCTGCCAATCCTAGCAGTATTTCTTTTCTTTTCTTCTAATTGTTTTTTTGTTTGTTTTGTTTTTGTTTTTGTTTTTTGAGACAGGGTTGTGCTGTGTCTCCTGGGCTAGAGTGCAGTGGTGTCATCATAGCCCACGCAATCTCAAACTCCTGGGCTCAAGTGATCATCCTTCCTCAGTTTCCTGAGTACCTTGGACTACAGACTCGTGCCACCATACCCGCCTAATTTTTCTGTTTTTTGTACAGATTGGGTCTCGCTCGCTCTCTGGCTGGTCTCGAACTCCTGAGCTCAAGCCACCCTCCTGCCTCAGCCTCCCAGAGTGTGCTAGGATTACAGGCAGAGGTGTATTCTTATTTTGCCACCTTTAGTCATTGCCTACAGTAATTTCCAACCACATTTCTTACCAGGCTGCATTTTTCTTTGGTGTGCTTTGGTGGTATACGTGGTTCAGGTCCAAGTATATTGTGTAGTTCCTTTGCCTATAAAACACTGACTTACTGCAGTTCAATAATTTGTTCATTAATTCATTTATTTAACAAATATTTGCTTAGTGCCTACTATGAGCAGGGTGACCAGGATAAAATTCCTTACACTGTGGAGCTTACATTCTAGTAGGGGCAGTCAGACAGATGAATAAAATATATGACATGTCAGAGATTACATGAAGTAGGGAACTCCATAGGCCTATCAGGTTTGATTCCTTAGGCTTCTGGGATTTTAAAAAGGAGATCCTTGAAGGTCTGAGAGGCCATAAGGGGGAAAATGCTTCTTAAAATGTAGGTTTTATATGTATCATAGAACTGTAAGTATTTTAAAGAGCTAGAAGACTATCAGATTATGATGTTTATTTCCCCTCTGATTTTAATTGTCTTGAGGATATTATACTCTTAAAAGTACTTAAAACTCTTTTTAGGAGTTTTTATTTTTTAAAATTTATTTATTTACTTTTAGAGACAGGGTCTTGCTCTGTTGCCCAGGCTGTTGTTCAGTGGCACAGTCGAAGCTCACTGCAGCTTGGAACTCCTGGGCTCAAGTGATCCTTATGTCTCATCCTCCCGAGTAGCTGGGACTACAGGCATGTGCCACCACACCTGGCTAATTTTTATTTTTTGTAGAGATGGGGTCTCACTATGTTGCTCAGGCTAGTCTTGAACTCCTGGCCTCAAGCAGTCCTCCCACCTCGGCCTCCCGAAGTGCTGGGGTTACAGGTGTGAACCACTGCACCTGGTCCTGTAGGGGTTTTTAAAAACTAGGGCAACAAATTCCTGTTCAGTCCTGTAGAAAAGAGTGCACAGTTGGAGAGCAAGGGTCTGGTAGAGAATGGCACCAGTGATGCAGCTAAAAACTTAGCAAGTGCCTAGTCTGATCCCAACAGTGTGTCTCTGCTCTCTGGTTATAAGTATCTTTTCAGCTTCATTTAAGTGTTTGTTTTTTAAACAGATCAATGTTAGTGACCACAGGATTTAGGGGAAGGTGTTGTATATCTAGAAGAGATCTAAGATCATAGTCCCTCATTTTACACAGGGAGGAGGAGGATACGTGCTCACAGTCACATAAAGCACACCTAGTGGCAGAATCAACCTGGATGGTATATATAACCCAGGACTTTGTCCCTGTTATGCAACAGAAGGTACTCACTTTTTAAAAAGACTGGATGAACAGTTCTTGCTAGTGAAGAGTAGCGGAACTTAGTACTTGATAAATTATAGGAAAACAGGAACTCTGCAGACATAGGGAAGTCCCCACCCCCCTCCGCCCCAAGGTTGTTGGCCACCGGCTTCTACCTAAGTTTTTAGAAGACTGAAAGTGAGGGGGAAACCTGTGAGCTGGTACTGTTGGAGAGGACTTCTCAGAGAACAGAGTTGTTGAGCCAGGGCTCAGAGCATACAATGTGTTTCTGATGTCTGGCACAGTGGACCAGGCTTTTTGAATATTATCCCTAAATGATGCATGGTATTTTCATAACAGTAGCGGGAACTTGTTTGTAACCATTTTACAGGAAACTTAGGCTCAGAGTAGCTAGGTAACTTGTTCAAGATGAAGCTTCTAAATAGTGAAACCATAATTCAGCTCCAGATCCATCTGATTCCAACACCAGTATGTTTGCCACAATACATGCTGCCCCCCAAAATATGAATGAACTTTCTCAGAAAGGTTGAACTCAAACTGGATCCACACTTTAAAAGGACATCTGTAAAAGAGGAGCTGGAAGTGGGGTGCATTGGCCCTGTTTATCTTTCCTGGAGTCACTGGGTATGTAGATAACAGGTTGAGTGTTCCTATTCTGAAAATCCAAAATCTGAAATGCTCCAAAGTTCAAACTTTTTGAGTGTCAACGTGACGTTCAAAGAAATGCTTATTGAAACATCTTGGATTAGGAATGCTCAAGTGGTATGTATTCTACAAATATTCCAAAATCTGAAAAAAAACTGAAATCTGAAACACTTTCAGTCCGTAGCATTTTTGGATAAGGGATACTCAACCTATATCTGAGGTTTGGGTTCTTTAAGAGAGGGAGAGAGGGCGTGTACCTGAGCAAAGAGGGTGTTCAGGGTTTGGAGGGAGGCCATGGAGCAAAGTTAATCAGGTGGCCCTTGAAGAGACTGATCATAGTACCAGTTTGAGTTGGTCCAGGCAAAGCTGTCAGTGCTGGGAATGACAATGATAGGCAAATCTCTCAACTTTTAAAAAGACAGCTTGGAGGATTTTTAGAGGTTAGGTAGACCAACCCTCTCACTTTTGGTGGGGTGGGGTGGGTATAGCAGCTTTATTTATATATAATTCATGTACCACACAATTCAATTATTTAAAGTGTATGCGTCAGTCATTTTTAGTTTATTCACAGAGTTGTCCAACTGTCAGCACGATAAATTTTAGAACATTTTCTTTACCTTAGAAACTCCATACCCTTTAGCTATCACCCCCTTCCCCACCCCCCAGCCCTAACCACTGATCCACTTACTGTGACTGTAGATTTGCTTATTCTAGACATTTCATATAAATGGAATCATACATGTAGTCTTTTGTAACTGGTTTGTTTCACTAGTGTTTATCTTCAAGGTTTATCCGTATAATATGACATTACATCATCCCTTCTAATAACTAAATTGTATTCCATTGATGCTTATTCATTCATCAGTTGATGGCACTTGAGTTGTTTCCACCTTTTGGCTATTTCTGTATGCATTTTTGTGTGGCTTCTCAATTTTCAGATGGAGAAGTAGAGCAGAGTGATTTACCCAATTACCTGTGCTGTGTCCATCATTTTGTGGGGCTGGAGGAGGTTGTGGTGACATCTACTTGACCACTATGGTAATTAGCCATGAGGAGCTTGGAGCATGTAAGGATTTATGGAAGAATTGAAATTATCTTTAGTTTCGGGGCCTTCTGTTCCTTCAGGAGTGATACAATGACATGAGGATGGACTTTGGTATCACATTTTCTATTGACTCTCTGCAACCTGGGACTTAGGACTTCTGTAAGCCTTAGTTTTCCCATTTGAAAAATGGAACTAATACCTACCTTGCAGTGTTGTGAAGACTAGCAATAATGCAGGTAAAGCATCTGGCTGTCTAAGTGGTACTGTTATTTAGGAAGATGTTGGAGACACCAACAAAAATGACCATAGCATAGATCTGCAATGATCCAGAGCAGCCACTAGATGGCAGAGAAACAGCAAGAAAAGTCTAGCTGGTTGTGCACCTGGGACTTAAGCAAGGTTTCTTGAGTTTCTGTCTCTTTCATTGCCACTGAGAGGAGAGTACAGATTCCCAAATTGCTGAGAAGAGAGCCCCCTGCCCATGGAATCTCATCATCTTGTACCTGCATCCTGTACTTTCATTTCTGAAGCCCGCTGTTACCTTCCAAAGCCAATGATCTTCCCATTTCTTAAATAATTGCTGCCAGTTCCCTACACCCCAGTCTGCTTGATTCTCATGAAATTGCCTACCTTTCAGTTAACATTCAGCCAAGCATCAGTCTTCATTTTCTGTTTTTTTTTTGTTGTTTAAATTGGGTCATGAATCAAGTCTCCTTGGTGTAGACTCTGTCTTTGGGGAGCTTGCAGACCAAGATGTCTTCTGTCGTACACATGCATGTTCCATCCCTACAAGCAGCATCAAATTTGGGTTGTCAGGGAATAGTGAAATGTCTGTGTGTGGGATGGGGCTTGGAGGGAATTGGTTGATTTCAGGGCTGTAGAGAAGTTTGGGTTGGTTGTAATGTGTGCGGTCAGAGAACTCTCACGGGCATACATTGGGACTGTTACACCAGATGACCTCTCCGTTCTTACAGAGTTCTGAGCCTAGGTGGCCAGAGTGGGTAAGTGAGGGGAATGTTCACCTTTTCCCTGGGCCATTCAGAAACATTTCCTACTGCTTGGTTTCTCTCAGTGCCCTTTTGCTCTCTAGCAGGGCAGTTGTGTATCTAATAGAGTTGAGGCTCCCCAGTATGTAAAGGCCAGTGAGTAGAGGATGGAAAAAGCAGGTGAGTTATGGCCAGATTGGTAGGAGCCTCGGGCTGGAAGTAGCCTTGAAAGAACATGTGGTCCAGCAAGGTATGTCTGAGTTAGGGGGAAGCTAAACCTCTAGTCCTGAGGCTCTGCAGCTAGGCTGAGAGGGCCTTGGGTGGGCCTGAAGCCTAAACAGATAGAATTGAATGGCCAAAGTCTGTTCCTGGGCCTCAGCAGGTCTGGCCCTTTAGTTGGGAATCTGTTGGCTCTGGTCTGTCACTGTCTGATTTTCTTAATGTGTTTGTTGTCTTTTTTAACCTATGTTTGAGCCTCCTCTTGTATCTAGCATGTTGTTGAGCACATAGTGGGTTCAGATGTTTGAACAGAAGAAAGTCAGGGAGAAGAGGGGAATTCAGGAATGCAAAAGAAACCAACAGGGAAAAAGCATGCATGGGGCACTATACCCTCTATTTATAAAGCTGCTGATAAAATGCTTTCATGTTCACCTTCATGAAAGCCTGTGAGGCAAGTAGAACAGGTGTTTTTTTTTTACAAATGAGAAAACTGGCTTAGAGTTAGGCTTCTACAACATTGAACCAGAGTCTCTTGGTTCTGAGGCCAGTGCTCCCTCTATTTGAGCACCTTAGTTTTGTGTGAGCACTTTTCCCTTTTCCCTTTTCTGTGGTTAGGAAGGCTAGCAGTGGCCTTTTGACTAATTCACAAAGTGGGTAAGGCTCACCCTTGGCCCCTCTCATGTCTCTGTTTTCCCTCCATGAAACCACACACCCTGTTGCTATCACTTTGAGGTAGAAGTAACTTATGGAGACCAGGCTGGCAGCCGCTGCTTTGGATTCCAGATTAAGGAATCTGGATTTTACCTCCCTCATATGAATTCCGCCCCCCCACCCCCACCCCGGGTGAGGGTTGAGAACCTAGAAATTAGGGAAGAAGGAACATTTTTCTTTTTTCTTTTTTTTAAAAAGGCAATTTTAAAGTTACCTCAGAAGTTACAGGCTTTGGAGTAAAAACAGATCTAGGTTTCAAACCGATTTGTGCCATCTAATCTTTGGACAGATCCATTAACCTTTCTCAGCTTTAGTTTCTTTATCCTTAAAATTAAATAGTTCTACATTGTAGGACTGGTGAAAATTAGAGATGTATGCACAGAGAATGGCATGTAGTGAGTGTTCATGACATCCTCGTCACTCACGTTCTCTTCTGTATGCTGCCAAGGGGTGGACCCTTGATTACCTTCTGTTCTGGGGAGTTGAGAGCAGGAATCCTGGGTCTAGGCCTGGTTCTTGGGAAGCTCACCCCAGGGGCCATAGAGTCTGATGCATTCGTACTTTCCCAGGAGAAGGGGGAGGATGTCTTTAAACTTTCTTGCTGGCTGCTGGGCCCTAGGACAAAGGGGAGACAAGCCCCAGGGCTGAGACAATCATGTCTTTATTATCTCAGATGTCTCAGGCCTGTCCCCCGCCTGGAGATATATGGCCGGGAAGGCTAGCTCCATGGCCTCGGCGCGATTCCAGGTCCTAGGAATGTCTGGCTGTTTTATAGCAAACAGGATCACGCACAACAGCCCAGCATCCAGGCATCTCCACCCCAGCGAGCTTGTTCTCTCTGCCAGCTTGTAAAACAGTGGGACCTACAGCAGTGTGACACAGGCCCCATGGCTCTTGGGGTCCCGGCAGCCTGGCACAGGACAGCAATCCTGGGTAATGTCGAGCCCATCCAAGGCTCTGGGCACAGGGCCAGCAGTGCAGGCCTGGCTGCACCCAGGGACCACCTTTCAGACCAGGCCCCACCTGGTTCAGTTCTCACTTGCAAGCTGTGGGCTGCCCTGATTCTAGCCTATTTCTCTCCCTTTTGACCTCTCTGGGGAGCAGCTGCAGGGAGCCACTGAGAAGGCTTGTTTACAGATGCACTTGGCACGGGATGGGGAGACCAGCAGCGATGAGCCCTGAGTTCCAACTTCCAGCTGCTCCCAGGTGCTGAGGAGCCTTCTACTCTGGGCCCCGAAGAAACAAGTCCACACTGTTGTCTTTGGCTGAGGCTTCAGAAACTTAGAGATGAGGAGACCAGAAGACAGTGGGTCAGATAGCCGTCTGGGGCATCATTTATAACAAAGCTGTGTGGGCTGGCCCTCCAGGGAGGCCTTGTGCAGGGACTGGGGTGACGGACCCAGGCCAAAGCTCTTCTATGGGGCCCTGAGAGGGAATTATGGGGTCCTGAAATCCAGGATCATAGTGGGTAGAGATGGCTTAATCCGATTCCCCTCACGCCTTTATCTGGAGAAGAAGTCCAGAGCAAGAGCCATAGACTGTAGCATTTTAGAAAAGGATTAGAGCCCACTCCTGTGTTGTCCTTCAGGGAGTCAGTCTGTCTTGTAACTATCTAGTGCTCAGTAGATGGTTACTGGTTCTTGGGAAGCTCGCCCCAGGGGCTAAAGAATCTGATGTTCCCCCCCCCCTTAACATGCATTCCTCAGTTCATTTGACATTTATTCAGTGCTTCCTTCCCCTGTCCCCCATATGAAATAGAAGTTCCAGATCCCACCCTGAAGGCGCTCATGGTTTTGGGGGATATGGTCATGTAAGCAGTTGTGTGTGTGACACAATGTGGCATGTAGCTTGGGACGCACAGGTCTGTCAAAGGGGAACCAGCCCTTTTTCTATAAAGTGTGTCCTCTGCCCAGCTGAAGTCTAGGGGGGGCCCACTGTCGAACATCTGCTGGCTTAGGGTCTCAGGATTGGGGGTAGGGGCAGGAATATTCCCTAATGTTCACAGCAGTAATAATAGCTAATGACCTAGTCCTGGCTGTGTGACTGGCAGTGTGCTAAGTACTTTTATGTGCTTTACCTTCATGATATGTCTGTGAGACGGCTGCTCTTTTCATTCCCAGTGTGTACCTGAGGAGATAGGTTAAATGACTTACCCAGGGTACACAACTTGTAAGTGGTAGGGCTGGGGTTATTTAACTCCAGAACTTTGAACCACTAGCTCCCCTTGGGAGTAATAGAATAGCTGGGGGGTAGACAAATGGTGTATACAATATGACATGCTTATTTTAAAATCAGTATTGCTTTGATTTGTTTTTAGTTACAAGATTTATTTTGAAATGTCATAATTAACAAGGCAGGGGTTTTGTCCCTCAAAGGCAGGGGACATAGGTTAAAAGTTGAGAACCTCTTGCTTGCCAATGTGCAGCTGTCTCTGCTGGGTGAGCTGTATGGAGTTTTGACCCTTGAGGGCACATTGGAGGGGAGTGACCTGCCTTTCCCCTCACCATGCTGGGGTCCTCCTGTCAAACTGAAGCCTGCTACGGTTGGAGTGGTTGCCTGAGCAGCTTGTGGACCAGGAATCGTATACCATATTGAGTGTATCCTAGGTTCTGAGAGGGTAGGGTTGGGGAGTGTGTTTGTGGGGTGCTGTCATTGAGCATCTGGCTGTAGTAATTGATTAGCCCAGGTGGAAAGGGTGAGTGCATGTCTCACACCAGAAGCAAAGGGAACAGGAACGGGAGAGGGAACTATTTATTGGGTACCTACCTGCATTATGGTTCAGTTCTACAATAGAACTTTGAGATGGTGCAGATAGGGAAGCCGAGACTCATGGGGTTAACTTAACTGCGGTCACTCAGCCAGGGAGGGGGTAGAAGGGGTTCAAACCCAGACCTATGCAGCTTCAGCTCTCAGGCTTTTCCCACCACACCAGGCCTGTTCTTTTGAAGAGGGAGTCTGAAGTCCCCTCTCCTCATCCCCTTCTGGTTTGGATGATTGAGCTGCCCCCTCTCTCAGCCTCCCTCCTCTGAACTGAAGCAGGCTGAGTTCATAGCAGCACCCTGCATTCTCCTGGTCACTTCTGGATCCATGCCAGCTCCGTGATGAGTCAGGGGGGCAGCAACTCGCCCTGTCCTGGCTGTGATAACCATCAGCCATTCCTGAAGCTTCCCAGGTGGCTGTAGCCGCTGTCCAAGAAGGGGATGGGGGAGGAGGCCCAGGCTGCAGGAGGTGCTGGAAGGAAGGAGGAGGAGGAATGGGAAGACTCCAAGGAGAAAGAGGGATCCAGCAAATTCTAGTGTCATCTAAACCTGATGGGACAAGGAGCCTGCAGTGCCTTCCCCAATACACATGTTCCTCACTCTTAAGGAAGGAGCCAGAGTGCTGGCCAGTGACTGCCATCAACGTCCCTTATCACCCTTCCCAGTCCAGGAAGCGCTTCCCCATTCATTGTTTCACTTGGTCCTCCAACAGCCATAATGGTGGGGGGTGGCGGGGGAGGCTTTGGAATTAGACCTGGGTCCAGTCCTGGCTCTGCAGTATCTTCATCTCTGTTTTACAGAGGAGGTTGGGAGGCTTACTAATTTGCTTCAGATTCCACAGGCTGCGAGCAATGGAACTAGAATGAGACCCAGGTCTTCTGATGCCTGGAAAGAGGCTTTATGAGGAGAGAAGAGCAGCAGCATCTCTGGGGCTCTGGTTAGGTGCTGGTTAAAGTTCTGCTTAGGATCTGCTTGTTTCTGTGTACTAACGATCTGTTTGTTTTCCTTCAGTTTCCTAGTAAAAGATCTTTTTGAAAAATACCTCCCTGTTTGGCTGAATTGAAGGGGAAAAGAACTCATCAACTCATCTATACCTTGGTCCAGGCTAGATGTTCTAGAGCCAGGTGTGGGAGCAGCCCAAAAAGGATTTGGACTGTGGATTGTCAGCTCCTTCCTGCGGTGAGCAGGAGCCTGACAGCCTATCTGGCAGGCTTGGAGCTGGGCTGAAAGCTCTTCTGCCACACCAGCCGGGCTAGGGGGTTGGGGGAGGGCCGCAGTTTCCAGCTAAGGTTTTGTCAGCCCTAGCAGGTCACTCCAGCCTTCCTTACCCTCTGTCCTGAAGAGAAAGCTGTCTACAGAGCAATGTGTAGGTCCCAGCAGAGTGACAGAGTTCAGCTTAGCCCAGCTAGGAACAGATAATGCTACTGTGTGGGGAGGAGGGTGCGCTTAGGGCTCTGAGGCCCTCTGGCCAGGAAGCATCAAAGGTACATCTAGGCTAGCAGTGCTGTGAGGGCAATGGAGAGCTTGTGGGACTGAGGAGGGGCCCTGGTGACACACCGTCCTGACCAGAAGCCTGAAGCCCTGGGCTCTGTCCTTAGGCGAGTCTCTTCCCTTTTGTGGGCCTCAGTCTCATCCGTAAAGTGGGGCTAAAGCATATACCTGCCTCTTGGCTGGTTTATCCAACAGGAAATACATATTTATGTTCGCTTACTTGCTTGTGAACATGACGTGGGATAATGCTGGCAAGTGGTATTTTAGTGTGGTTCAGACCCGCAGTCGATAAAGTGCACAGTAAATGGTGTTAAGCAGGGGTGGGAACCTGCGGCCTTAAGGCCACATGTGGCCTTCTAGGTCCTTAAGTGAGGCCTTTTGAATTAATCCAAATTTTACAGAATAAATCCTTTTATTCTTATTAATACATTTTTGTTTATCTTTTATCTTTTTATTTTATTTTTAAAATGAACATATTTAAAATACCAAAGAATAAAATAAGTTTCAACCAAATAATCCTCCCAGATTGACCAGCACAATTAGAACATGAATAAGCCATAAGGGCTAAATTGATGGCTGCTACGCTCATGATTTGGTTCTGACTTCCCCCACCTGACTGGCGCCACTACCGCATGAGGCAGGTTGGCGAGAGTTTGTGGAGGTTGAGTACACCAGTCTGTTACCAGCTTTTGAAAATGGTGCACCGTGTTTCTGTTTAAGTGGAATTTGTGAATAGTTGAAGAGCTTGACAGTATTTTTTAATTCTGTCTGCTTGACAGCCCATCATGCCAAAGAAGACCAAGAGAACGCTTAAGGAAGAAAACAGATTTTTTAATGAGGATTGGGAATTGTAATATTATCTTGTTTCTGCTAAAGATAAGATGATTTGCTTGCTTTGTGCAAATATCAACATTAAAGAAATTCAATGCTCATCAGCATTATAACACTCATAGGGACTACAAATATTTTAAATTAGAGGAAGAGGTGTGAAAGGTTGTAAAAGATGAAGAGCAAAATCAAAGACATTTCTTTCAAACAGGAATAAGACCTGGACATAATGCCACTGAAGCAACTTATAAAGTAGCTTATATACTCGGGAAAAAAGGGAAGCCATTCAGTGATGTAGAAATTGTGAAAGAATGCATTGTCGAAGCTGTAGGATGCTTAGATCCCGATAATGTTTCGAAGTACAAACAACTGCCTCTTTTAAGGAGAACCATAACTGATCAGCAGCATGAATTAGCTTTCAGCTTAACAACTTCATGCAATACTTCAAAAGGAAAATAAATGTTATTCAATCGCTTTGGATGAATCAGCTGATACTGCTGACTTGGTGCAGGTTCTATACTTCATTTGGGTCATAACAAGATTTTCTTTACTATAGAGAGTTACTCGCTTTTGACACTCTTGTGAACAGAACAAGGGGAATAGATATCTTCAACAACTTTCAAGATAAATGTGAAGTTGGATTGAATTTGGTAAATTTAGTGAGTGTGTGTACAGATGGTGCACCTTCCATGACAGGAAAACGTGAAGGGTGTATTGCACAGATTAAAAAAACTGTTAACAGATCCAGATGCTCTCATTTCTTTTCTTTGTATCTTGCATCAGCAGAATCTCTGTGCTAAAGCTACTATTTTAAGTGACACTTTGCAGTAAGTTATAAGTATTGTTAACTATATCTGTGCAAATGCTACGTGGCATCCTCAGTTTTGTAACATGCTAATGTTGAATGATGAGGTATGCAGTGTGGATTTGCCATATCATTCTAAAGTGCATTGACTATCACAGGGACAGGTGTTAGCCAAAATTTTATCTCTGCAAGAACAGATAGTTAAATTCTATGAAGAACAGAATCAGCAATGTGAATTACTGAAAGAAGATTTCTATAGGGATGCAGCATTTCTGTGTGATAACATGTTAAATCAAAATGACTTAAATATTTCTTTGCAAGGTAAAACTAAGTCTATATATGATATGTGGCAAAAAATCCAAGCATTTTGAATAAAGCTATCTTTTTTCAAAATACTTGTTCAAAAGGAAATTTCAGATGAACATTTCCCCCAGTTAGCAAAGATCATTGATGAGCAGGATGATACATGTGAATCATTTGAAGAATACGCAGCTGCTATAGACCTATTAATTGGAGAATACAATAAAAGTTTCATTAACTTTTTGAGAATCATGACATCACACTCAAATTAGCATTTCAGCTTCACCTAGTTGATATCCCCAAGGAATCTAAAGAACTACAGATGGAATTGATTGAACTCTCAGTAGATGACTTTTTTGGTTTTTGTTTTTTTTGAGACAGAGTCTTGCTCTGTCACCCGGGCTGGAGTGCAGTGGTGTGATCATAGCTCACTGAAACCTCAAACTCCTGGGCTCAAGAGATCCTCCTGCCTCAGCCTCCATGGTAGCTGGGACTACAGGTGTGTGCCACCACACCCACCTAATTTTTTCTATTTTTAGTAGAGATGGGATCCTGCTCTTACTCAGGCTGGTCTTGAGTAGGTGACATTTTAAAGTCATTGATGCTAAGAAAGATCCAATTGAAATACAGAAAAATGCCTATGTCTTCGGCAACATGCCCAAAAAATACTTTCTTGCTTTTCAATCACTTATTGTTGCAAGTCTACATTCTCCTACCTAACCCAAATCAAGACACCCTTAAGGTCACAAATGACTGATGCTCATCGAGAGGATCAACTGAAACTGCCGACCTCCATGCTGCAACCAAACATTCAAATGCTTTCCAACAAAAAGCAGACATAACAGAGTCAGTAAAAGGCTAGTTATCTTTAAATTTAACAAACAGTTTTCATTTTTTGAAATTATTAAGTACGTGGTAGTTATATTTTTACAAAATAATGTACATTTTAAATTATATCTAATTGAAGTTTCTTGAATGTGGTCTTCCAACATGAAAACGTTCCCCACCCCTGGTGGTGAGTGTTGATCAGCACAGTGTTCCGAGGGCACCTTGCCCACTCAGGGAGGTCATGTTTGTTGCTTTCCCAAGTATAAGCTCCAAGGAGATGACAGTTCCTGATACTGCTGCAAAGTCTTTTGTCCCTGGAAGGAGGCCTGTGAGGACTTGGAGGGTGAAGAGAAGGGCTTACCTGGGTAGGTGAGAAACCAAATTGAGGGTTGGGGCTACGGCTCAAAAAGGAGATACCCCCAGGCCTAGGGCTGATGAAGGTGGAATTGGTCTGGAATCAAGAAGGGGAGGGGTGCATGAGAAGGGCCTTGCCTGGGGCCCAGGCTCCCCTGTGGCTGCTGAGTTGAGCTAATTAATTAGCTCAGAGGAGATGCTTTCTGGTCCAGGACCAGTCTGTGGCAAAGCTTGTCCTGGGTCCCTCCTGGCCTCCCTTGGTACCATCTTCCCTAATTATCAATCTCTGGGCTACAGTTTGTTTCTTCTCCTGTGTCTCCCTTTGTTGTCTTTGTTTTGGGGCTTCTACTTTAGCCTTTCCAAGTCTTTGGGGTGCTAATGGAGCTAGAGACTGGCCCAGCTCTAGGTCATACACACAGTCTGTTCTCTTGCTTGATTGTGAGCTGCTTGAGGGCAGGGGCCAGGCCTGAATTGCCTCTGGGCTTCTTTGTCCAACACTGAGCCTGTGATCCTTGGGCCCTGACCAGAGGGCCCATCCCCTCCTGGCCTCAGTTGTTGGGCTGGCCAAGGTGGCACAAGACTGAGCTGGGCCTTTTCACTCACAGGTGGCATGGGTGGGGGTGGATGTGTGTGCTAAATCAGAATACATGGTTCCTTGTGTCCAGCTTCCTCTTCCCGGCTGGCCCAAGGCTTGGGAACAGTGGCTGCCTTTCTGGGGCAGTCAGGGCACCTGGCCAGAGTATGCTCTGTCGGGCACTGTCAGCTCTTCAGCAAGCCCCAGTCCTCCTCTTAACCTAGAGAAGGCCCTGGGTTATTGGTGTTGTTCTTGGCGGACCACCGGGCCCCTCAGCAAACAGGGAGGCGAGTGTGCACCCGGCCTGGGCCTGTTTGTGTTGGCCTCGCCAGGCGGGGGATTAGCTCAGCTGGGCTGCTAATTGCCTCCGAAGTGCCGGGCCCTGGATGCTGACAAGGGCTGGGTCTCTAGTCCCCTCCCCCCCAGCAGGCACTGTGCCAGGCTTGGGGGCCTGGCCCAGAAGGGCCCCTTCTCTCCCCTGTCAGCGCCTGCTTGGCCTAGACCCTTGAGATGCGGGAAGGGGGTCACCAGGACTGGTGGCTCAGGAGGGAATGGGGGAGATGCCTATGAAGTCATCGCCTGGGCCAGGCCATGCTCCTGACACCCCTCCCCCATGTGCCCCAGACACCCTCCCCCTTCTGAATCAGAGGCTTTCTCCTGAAGCTCAGCACTTTCTCCTCTTACTAGGAAGCTGCTGGGCTCCTCTGCGCGGATGCCCTCACCTCAGTCACTGCCATTATGTCCCGCAGCGCCACCTTCTCTTTTTGTGTCTACCTCATGTCTGTCCTCCCACCCTCTGCCTTTTCCTCACTATTTCTAGCCTTTCTTAGCCCCACGCAGTTGCCTAGTCCCCTAGACTTCACTTATACTGTGTTTGCCTGTGTTCTCTGCCCTTGCTTGGCCCATGATCTGCCTCTGGTGCTTCCAGACTGCTTGTTCTCAGGAAGAGGCTGAGAAGGAGGTCCACTTGATCACTGCATTTTCACAACTCTCCCAGAGGCCTTTTGGCCTGACTCTGAGGGCAGCTACCAAGGATGGAGCCTGGACACAGCGTCTCTGCGAGCCGAACCAGCCCAGGAGCCTGAAAGCCTTCCTCTGTCCGCACAGGCAGAGCCCTCAGGGCCCCGCTACATGTCCTTCCTGCAGCCCTGGCATTCCTGCCTGCACTTCTGACTGTGCCCTGCTCCCTGGTCTCGCTCTGCTTCTCCCCCACATTGGGACCTTGGTTCAGCCCCTCCAGCTGGTGCCCAGGGGTAGCTTTGCCATAGCTTTGCTGCTGCCTGGGTATCCTGGCCCCTGGGTTTCTCTGCTCTCCTGCTTGGGGCTCTCTACTTTGGGTAGAGAGTTGCCTGCTTCTGAGCTCTGGGTTGGGGCCAAAGCCTTGGGGTACCTGCCTCAGCCCCGAACCTATTCCACACAGTCTTTGTTTCATCTTCCCTGCCAGCTCCCTTCATCTTGTAACTACCTTAACTGCCTCCTATGTTCGTGAAGGGGGAATAATAACATTTACAGTAAGAGTTGCCATTTGTTGAGCTTTACATATGTTACTTAACATTCCCAAGAAGTGGCTTCTAGTATTATTTAGCCCCATTGAATGTGTGTGTGTCTGTGTGTGTGTGAAAGATGGGGAGCAGGCCCATTTCACAGATGAAGAAATGAGTCCTGGAGAGGACAACGAATTGCCTAAGTTTCCATCTAGTGAAGACCTGGCAGCCCTGGGATTCAAACCCAGGTCTGTTTGATTTCAAAGCCTGAGACTTCTTCCTAGTTCTAGAAGAGGGTTGGTCATAGACATCTCTAATTTGCGCTGCCATCTTGTGCCCTCTATGTCACCAGTTCCCCTCTCTCTGCCTTTGACCCTGATTTGAGAATGAGGTGTCTTTTCCTATCCACCTGTACTCTAGACCCTGTGTCCTCCTTTTGTCTGTCATCCCCCGGCCCTGATTCTTCACAAATTCATGTGTATCCCTGCTGTCCTGAAAGTACTTTCCCTCAGCCCTTTACCCCAGTAAACTTTTGGAAAGCCAAGCACATAGCAGCCTAACTGTTCCCAGGCTGGTATCGATTTGCTGCAGTGGGGGTGGGGGACAGGCCATGGTCCCTTTTGGTAAGAATGAGAACTTCACTCAGCTAGAATGCAGGTTCCTGAGAAGTCACCCTGGGTCTCCCCATCAGCAAGGTGTTCCCTCGACTGTGGCTTTTGACTTAAGTTATATGAAGTTTTCCATCCAAGACTCCTATTCTGACTGGGTTCTAATCCTGGAGTTTACCTCTATTCCTGTGTCCCTGGATAAGAGCTAAGTTCTTTTCCATTGTCCCCCACCTCCCGTATCAGCACGTGCTTCCCCAGACCCTCTGTTCCACATCAACACTCCGGAATGAAAGATCCGATAACTCATTCAGGGCAAAGTTTAAGTAGCTGGCTATGGCTCAGGGAGATGCACATACAGCCTTTTTGTGTTAATGGTGGCTCTTGGTGGCCCTCACGCCAGTTATTCACAAGAAACAAGGGAAAGGGGGTCCCCATATCTAGAATTTGCTACTATTTATCTGCTTTTCTCATGCCCTTCCCTAAGTCTCTCTTCTTTCTATTGTATAAAAAAAAGTCACTGTCACAATTGCAAGATAAAGAAATAATCATTTTATCGTGCATCAGACTATGTCATGGGGATGTCACAATGGCCAAGAGCCTAGTATAAAAACTGGAGGATGAGGTGGGGGTGGCAGAGTGGGGTAGCAGCATCCAGAGCTGGGGTATGTCCAGGCCTAGGCCTCAGAGGACATCACCTTTGCCGTGGGACAAGACTAGTGGAGAGTGGTTTGGGGAGGATGTGGACCCTCTGGCTGGTGTCTGGGCTGCGTGGGACCAAGAGTAGGTGGGCTGGGTCAGGCCTGTGCCAGTTCCTCTTTTTTATTTGGGACAGTTTGGAGCTGGGCATGTCCAAGGAAGCTCCTTTTTCCTATGGCTGTGGATTCTTTTGGCTTTTGTGGCACTGGTGTTGGTAGGGCTGGGCAGTGGTTCCTAGAATCTGGTCTGATTCACGTAGGTCACAACCTTCAGAACCCCGGGAAGATTGGCTTTGAGGTGCTCCCTGGCTGGTGGAAGGGTGAAGCCTGTGAATGGGCACAGACCTCACTTCTTCCTGGGGCAGTGCCCATCATACCAGCATCCAGCCTGGACCCACTGTTCTCCTGGGTGGGGGAGAGTGTCTCAGCTCTGTCTCTGGAGGGGAGGGGTCCCTACTGCTCCCTTTGTCTGGGTCTGGCCTCTGCTAGTGAGGGATAGTATTTTCCCTGGGCTGAGTGGACAGCTGAACAGAGCCTGCCAGAGGAGCAGAGGGCCCAGCTGGGCAGCTGTGGTGACACTTAGTTGGCTCAGCTTTCATCCACATCAGAGCTGGCCTGCCCCAAGATTGTCCCCACATTTGAATGCAGCTCCACCATCTCACTTGGTTTTGGCCTCCTTCTTGGATGGACATTGAGCAGAGATCTTGGCTGGGGGCCAAGGGTGTTGACACTTTGTTCACGAGGGAGCCAACACCAGGAGGCACAAGGCACAAGGCCTGGAGAAGAGTTTCTGCAGACCGGAGCCCATATTCTGAATCTGGGATTTTGAATTCAGCCACTGAACCCAGGAGCCAAGAGCTTGGGGTCTGGGAACCCCAAATGGAGATCCCAGAGCTCAAGACCTCAAATCTGGAACTTAGAGCTCCAGTGTGGGGGCAGCCTAGAAACTGGGCTGACAAGTCCCTTTGGTGGTTGGGAGTCTAGTTGAGAAAGTTGGGTCAAGGCCCAGATCTTGTGTGCGTGTCCTGCTCACAGGTCTGGGCCGGGCTCCTGATGGTTTGGCTGTTGTGTAGGGTCAGGCCCAGGTTGCTGGTGCTGTATCTTGGGGAATCTGTTGTAGTACCCATGGTACCTGGGACCTCAACCCTGGAGATCCTGGGGGTGGGGGCACCTAAGCTACTGAGATTGCACTAGTCAGGCGTCCAGCTGGTCACCTCTTCCCTCGGAGCCTGTGCCCTCGGGAGCACATGGGCTCTGCTCTGCCCGTGATGTCTGGCTCCTGCTGCTTCCCTGCCCCTTTTCCTCCAGCCAGAACCTCCGCCCCAAGGCTCAGACCCAAGAGACCTACGGTTTCTCTGCCTTTGGGTACAAGAGCCAAGGAAGAACCATGGCTGGAGGGCTCTTCTGGCTCTGCCTCTCCTTCCAGCTCATTGTGGGGCCTGGTAAGCATTGCCCTGTGCACCACAAAATGGGCACAAGTGGACCTGCTCTGTCTGCATCCCAAGACTGCTGTGACCATCAAGTGAGACAGCCCATACAGGGCCTAGAACATAGTATTTGCTCAATAATTTGTGTTATTAAGTAAGATAATGGGAGAGGACTTTATTGCACAGCCCTTTCCTCTCTGTGTATGTGTGTGATTTTCATTTTCAGTTTCACAGAAGAACAGCACTGTGAGGAGGTGACTTGGACAGGGGTGTGACTGCAAAGGCCCAGCCGGGATCTCTGGTCCAGGATGGCAGCCTATACTCCTGCCTAGGAGGGACTGGGGAGTGGGGAAGTTTCCTACTTCACAGGGGTAGGCAAGGGCAGGCTGGGCTCTGGGGTGGGAATGTAGCCTTCTCTTGCCCTCACCTCACCTGACCTTCCTGCCTGGAAGGACCCACAGAGATTGAACATCTAGCTGCCCCTGTGAGAGCTGAAATCAACCCTTTGCCCATGACCTGGTATCTGCCCATTCCCTTTTCAGGGGGTTTGAGAGACAAGGCTACCAGGCCCAACCTGCCAGGAGTCCGTGTGTGTGTGTGTGTGTGTGTGTGTGTGTGTGTGTGTGTGTGTGTGTGTGTTGGAGAGTTGTGAGCTCTTTTTTCCAGGGGGTGTGACTTCCATCAAGATGGCACCTATTTCCCCTGCCAGCCACCTGTAATACTCCTTGTTACCCACCTAAGTCTGCAAGTAGAAAAGTGGACACAGATAACATCTGAGTGGTCAGTGGCAGCCACATGTGGACAGGCAGAGGCATGAGCAAGGTCCCTTTGGTCAGTGGCTGCCACAAAGGCCCAGGCTTTGGGGAGGCCCCGGTTGGTGCCCTTGGGGTCGCCTGCCTGGTTTTGGCAATAAATAACATGAGGACCCAAAAACCAAACCAAAACAAAAAATACAACCAGTATCTCTTGGGGTAGGTGGTGGGAGACTGTTTAAATTACTGGCCTTCCCTGGGCCACGAGGTGGTTGCTGGGTGCAGGGCTGGGCAGGCAGTCATCGGCACGTGTGCAGCTCCACAAGCCGCTGGCACTGCCGGCACTTGACGAAGCAGCACCAGTGGAACTTGCAGCTGCAGCGTTCAGCCAGCTCTACTTGTGCCGTGTGGAAGCCACGGCCACAGCACAGCAGCTCACAGCCGTCGATGGCCTTGGACGTCTTGTTGCACGCGCGGCCCCTCGTGCCCAGTACGCCGCTGCGCATGTCCTGCTCGCAGAAGTCCGGGCTGGGCTCCAAGTACACCAGGTCCTCATCCGTGTGTGGCTTGAACTGTGCGTTGCGCGGCACCAGCGCCCTGGAGGAGCCCACGCGGCGCGGCTCCACCTCAGTGGCGCCGTCAAACTTCTCCTTGAGTGCGTGGCCCACCTGGCGGAAGGGCGGCACAGCTCGCCAGCACGTCTTGACCTCGCAGGAGCCCGACACCCCGTGGCACTTGCAGTCCACCCGCATGTGTGTCAGGATGGCCTGTGGGGGGGCGGGGGAGGGGCCATGGGGAGGACACCGCAGGGTCAGATGGACCAAATGCTTCCTCTGTATTAAGCACCTACTGTACGCCACCGTGCTGGGCTGGCAAGCAGTGTTGGGGACTGTCTGCGCTTGGGCCACTCAGAGTTGTTGGGGGAGAGACACTAAGGGCAGTGTCCTGTGAAACAGTGTCAGGTGGTGTGATGGGGAGGATGCTGCATTGATCTTGGCAGGAGCCTCGGGAGTAGGCATGGAGAAGGCAGGTGGTGTCGTAAGTACATGATCTCTGCGGTGACACAAAAGAGTTCAAATCCTAGCTCTGCTACTCGTTTGGGGCGTGTGTGTGTGACAGGGATGGACACACATGTACACATGTATGTATGCATGGGGCCACTTACAGTGTTCTGTAACACCTGCCCACCTGTCTGCTACCCCACCGGCCCGTCCTGTACCCCACTGGCCTACAGAAGGTGCCCGGTGCTGGTGAGAGCCTGAACAGATTATTTTCCAAGTGGTTGTGTGGGAGAGGGAGTACTGCGGGTCCCTGCCGTGCCACCCTACCCCGTGGTGGCCGGTGCACACTACCTTTCTGCCGGCCTCATTGTTGTGCAGGTTCATGAGGGCCCGGCTGGATGAGGCCCCCTTGCTTCTCTCCCGCACGTCCACAAACGACTGTGAGAAGGCCACTCCGTAGGCGATGTTGTCCGAGCATCCCGACCACTGGAAGCCTGGGGTGGGGTGGGCACAGGGGGGGCCAGGGTGAGTGAGGGCCGGGCCCCAGCCCTGCCCTCCCACTCTGACCCCACCCCCGCACCTACCCTGTGGGCTGACCCCGTGTACTGTCCGGTCGCAGCCGCACTTGTCCAGCTCCCCACTGCTGCATGCCCGTGTCACTGCAAAGGCCACACCTGCTGAAGAGATGGCGTACACGAAGGCCGCCTCCCGAGTCCCTGTGGGAGGCAGAGGGAGGGCGGGGCTGGGTCCCAGGGCTCCTCCCTCACCTCCTTTGTAGGAGGAGGGGCACGTGGGGCCGCTTGTGCCAGAGGCCACGGAGGGCGAGAGGTGGAAATCCTGTGCCAGGCACTGGCTAGAGCCACTCCCTCTACACCAGGCACTCTTAGGCTCTTCACGTGCGCTGATCATTTCCTCCTCACAACCCCGTGAGGCAAGTACTGTTATTATCCCCGTTTTACAGAGAGGTTAGGCGGCTTGTCCAGGGTCACACAGGATGTGGTTGAGACAGCAGTGTGGCTTCAGAGCCTGTACTCCCAGCTCCTGTGGGATACTGTTCTCACACCCTCTCCAGAAGATTAGCGATATTCACAGCATTTTATGGAAGACCAAACAGGCTTGAAGAGGTGAACTGACTGAGACCGCAGAGGTAGGAAGCCTCAGAGCTGGACGGTACACCCGGGTCTGGTTTCCTCTTTTGGCCTGTTCCCCGGCTCTGAGGGGGCCTGAGGGGATCCCCCACCTCATGATCCTGCCCTGGTCTTCCTTGGAGGCTGGGCCTGTTTTTGAAAACATCTTTTTTCCTTTTAACTTTAAGAGTAAACCATAACAGCTCCTACTACTTAACCCTTACCACGGCTGATTAGGGGACGCCTATTCTGCATAAACACGGGCTTCCTCTGTCCCCCTTTCATACATGGTGAAATGCAGGTTCAGAGGGAAAGGGATCTGATCCCAGTCTCCCAGCCAGGAAGCGAAAGAGCCAGGCCTTAAGCACAGGCCTGTCCGCCTCTGGCCTAGGTGCAGCTCTCAGGCCCTTGTCCCCTGCCTGAATGGATGTTTTTATCCTCCTAAGAACTGTGCCTCGGGGGTGTAGCTGTTGTGGACTCTCTCTCTGGGGGTAGGGGGGAGTGTGTGTGAGCGAGAGCACACGAGGCTGGCTGGGTGTGCGACCAGACAGCAGGCCCTGTTCCTCTCCCTGCCCTGTGAGGGCCTCTGTGTGCTGTGACTGTCCTTCTGTCTCTTGCTGGAGTGTCTGTGTCCGCAGGAGTGGAGGGGGCAGGCTTTGGCCCCGTGGTTGGCAATTACCGCTGCGACACCCAGGCCTGTGCTCTTGGCTGCCCCGGGGAGCAGTCACCGTGGTCAGATGGAAACAATCACCTCCTCTGTGCCGGTGTCAGTGGACAGAGGCAGCAGAAGCCGAGCACTGGGGTGGAAGGCAGCTCAGTCCCGACCACTCAGGACGCACTGTTCTTGGTTCGGCCTTTGAGTTGGGGATACTGCCCACCACCCACTCTCCACTGCCCACTCATTGCCCTGGCTTGGCCATTTTGGGCCAGCATTGCGGGGCTTGGCTGGAGCAATGGAGCCTCGACAGCCTGAGATGGAATCTTATCCAAGTTAATCGAGGTTAATAGCAGGATCATGTTGGTTGGTTTTATGCTGTGGCCGCCCAAAGAGAGACGACTTCAGTTTCTGGTATTTCTGGTATTTCCAGGCCTGAACCAGCACAAATCTTTGCCCCAAAGACCAAGGGGGGGGGGAGGGAAGTCAAAGCAGGAGATAGGGCTGATGGGCGGCCTCAGCTTGGGCCTTGTGTGGTCCCTCCTCTGCTGCTCTGGGCTCTCAGGCCACCCCAGCCCAACCCCAGCTCCAGGCTGATCCCCGCCTGAGTACTGGGGGTCCCTTGGGTGCAGGGCTCCCTGAGGTTGCTCAGGGAGGTCTCTGCCTCATTCCCCAAGTGAATATCCATCCCCCAAGACTCCAGGTCCCCTTTGCCTGGGCCCCAGGGGAATAGGACATCAGCCTGGGAGTGGCCCTGAAGGAAGAGATTCTGGAAGGGAGATAATAGTAACAAGGGCTAAAGCTTATGGCGCTTACTATACGCTGGCACAGCCTGAGCACTTTACATACAGTAATTTATATACTTGTCACAATAACCCTATGAGGTACATACTTTTAATCCTCCTTTGACAGATGAGGAAACTGAGGCACTGAGTGGTGAAGCAACTTACCCAACAATACCCAGGCAGGGAGTGGTGGAGCCAGAGTTTGAACTCAGGCAGTCTGGCTCAGAGCTCTCAACTTGGACACTATTCGGCCTCACAGAGTCCCTGAGCCCTGGGCACACACATGCAGGTGAACTCCCACCTCCCATGATGAGCCAAGAAGGGCATCCTTAGGTCTACCCCGAATATCACAAGCCCAGTTCTTTCTTTCTTTCTTTCTTTTTTTTTTTTAAGAGACAAGGTCTCACTCTGTCACCCAGGCTAGAATGCAGTGGCATCATCACAGCTCACTGCAACCTCAAACTCCTGGGCTCAAGCGATTCTCCTGCCTTAGCCTCCTGAATAGCTGGGACTACAGGCACATGCCACCGTGCCTGGCTAATTTTTCTAATTTTTGTATAGATGGGGTCTTGCTATGTTGCCCAGGCTGGTCTGGAACTCTTGGCCTCAAGTGATCCTCCCATCTTTGCCTCCCAAAGTGCTGGGATTATAGGCATGAGCCATGGCACCCAGCCTCTGTGGGTTCTTTAATGGGGGATGGTGAGCAGTTGGCCTCTGTGCTCAGCACAGGAGGCCCCAGAGGTCCCGGAAGGTGTGGGCAAGCCTCTGTGCCTTGTCCAACTGACCCTGGGTTCCAGCCCTTTGACTATAGTGCTGTGGCCCTTCCCAGCTGCTCACCTCCACCCAGGTGCCCAGGCTGGAGCCCTGCTCTCTTGTGGAGGGCCTAGCAGCACCTGTTCTCCCCAGGGGCCACTCAGACATGGAGAAAGAACTGTGGTGTGCCCGGGAGTGTAGCAGCAGGGAGTTCCCTAGCAAGGTGGTGGATACTGCTCCCTGGTCAGGGGCTTTACCTGTTCCAGCTAGGGGAGGAAGGCAATCCTCACCTTGTCTTTTCCTGGGCCAGGGCAAGGCAGAACTCTCTAAGGTGCCAGTGACTGCCCTGCAACCTTCTTCCTTGTCTATATAGCCATTTGCCCTTTCCCACACCCAGCTCCTGTCTTCCTGCCGTTTCTTCCTCCCATAGGAGCCCCGATCTCTGACTCCACAGGTCTAAATCCTGTATGTCCTCTGGGTCCGGCCTGAATGCTATCTTTTCCAAGGTTGCCTGGGGTTGGGAGTCAGAGTTGTCTTGTAGATCCAATAACAGCTACTCTTTTTGAGGACCTACTGTATGCCTGGGCCTTCCCATAAGCTGTCTAAGGCTCATGACAATCATGGCAATCAGGTGCATACAGCTCTGCTCTACAGAAGAAAAAGTCAGGCTCCATGGCTTGCCCGAGGTCCCTCAGGTGGTAAACGGCCAAGCAAGGACTGGAGCAGAGGCCTGTTTGACTCAGGGCCCAGCCCATGCTCTTTAGAGCATATCACTTGCCATGTCTCTCCCAGATGTTGGAAGAAGGACATTCGAGCAGGAAGGAGTGTCTGGAGGAGAGCCAGCTGAAGCTGAGTTGGGCTGGCAAGGAAGCCCTGGGCATGGTGACCTCCTGGGCACCAGGGTGGGTGTCCTGGTGGAGGTGTGGCAGAACAGGCACTGTCTCCCAGAAAAACCTTCCCCCCATCGCCCAGCCTCCCTCCCTGCCCCAGCCTGCCTTTCCAGCTTCCTTTATTCTCCTTTGATCTGCAAAAGTCCACCCTTTCTTGAAACCACCTCCAGGGAGCCTCTTTGGATTTAAGAGACAATGTAGGAAAGAATAAAGGCTTTGGAGCCAGACAAAGTTGTGTTAGATTCTCACTAGTGGTGTGACCTTCCTCTCTGAGTCTCGTGTCCCCAACTCTAACATGGGGATGGCAATGCTGCCCCAACAGCCCAGACCTTGTACCTCTCCACAACCCCTCCCACCATCATGAACTTCCCAGGACTCCAGGTGTTCTCGCTGGCCAGCCTGTCTGCCCAGTGTGATCAGAATTGGGGCGCAGATGGCTTTACCTTCTAATTGTCTTGTGTGTTTGTCTGGCCTCTGCAGCCTCAAGAAACTCCCAGTCTGAAAGTGTCTCTGGGGTACCCCCCTGCTCAGATCTCCTGTAACTTGTCTGATGGCATTAAAAGGCTGGCCAGAGAGGTAACCCGGGAGGAAAGAACATTCTCCCCCTTCCTTGGGTCAACGTGATGCCAATATTGAGGATAAAGGTGAGAACATGGGCTTTAGTGAGGCTCCGCCTAGGGCTGAAGAGCATTTACTTTGTGAGGCTGGCCTGGTGCTTCAGTTAGTAAGGTGTCCTAGATGGCTTAGACATGTGTCGGGTGAACAGACGGGCCTGGGTTTGAATCCTCACTTTGCTATGGCACCACATGGCCAGTGTACTACACAGCCTCCTGGCCAGGGCAGTCAGGGCCTGAAGGGGCCTCAGGGCTCAAGTCCCCTCTCTTGGGACAGGGACTTGCTCAAGGTCACAGAACTAGGTGCAATAGTCAGGAAGAAGCCCTGTGTTGTCTGTAGGTGGAGGAGAGCAGGAGAGTTTTTATTGCCTTGCCTACCTCCCCCGACCCTGCTCAGGCCAGCACACTCTGGCCCTGGCACACTTTTGCCAGGCTCTACGGCCTGTCATTAGATGACATCAGCTGACCGTCTCCTCCATGCAGGCTTTGCCACGTGCCGGGAAACAGGTAAATGAGTCCTCACTCCCGCCTTCGAAGAGCTCAAGACTTAGTGATGGGGGAGTGGGGTTGGGTGGGGAGACATCACATTTCACTCTAAAAGGTGTGATGGAAGCAGTATGAACACAAATGGTTTGGACAAAAATGTGTGTGTGCATTTATATCTCTATATAAATAAAGAATAAGGCAAATGGTTGGAAATGTAAACCATTGGTGAATCTAGTTAAGAGGGTATAGGAATTCCTTGTGCTATTTTTGCTACTTAATAAGTTTGAAATTACATCAAAACAAAAAATGGCAAAACAAAGGAAACCCCCTAGCAAGAACGAAGTGCTTTAGAGCCCAGAGGGAAGAGCTGGGAAGGCTTTGTGAAGGAGGGGACTGCTGGGCCCTCAGGAAGGGGCTTGGGTGTTTGGGGTAGAGGAAATAGCATGTGCAAAGGCCGGGCTTTGTGCATGTGTGCATGTGTGCGTGTGTGCGTGTGTGTGTGTGAGAGACAGGCTTGACATATGAAACCTTGGTGATCCATCCACCAATCCATCCAAAACACACTCTCCGAACACCCACTGTGTGCGAAGACTTCCCAAGCCCAAGGTCTGCTGTTTGAGGCTGGCCCCAGGGCCCCAGTTGGCCAGGCAGCCCTGGGCCGTTGGCAGTGGCACCACCATCCCGGGAGATCCTCCTCTACCGGGCTGCACGCTGAGTCTTTGCTTCCTTTCTAGAGCAGCAATGTTCAGCGATGCCAAGCGTGACCGTGCCTTTTTGGCCCTTGCCAGCTCCCAGGAGAATGGCTTCCAAATTTCTATCACAGTTGGTTTCCAACAATATCCAAATGGTTTGCCACAAGCCCAGCAGCCGTGGCTGTCCAGGACCATAGGTGCCAAGACAAAGGTTGGCCCTGGCAACCCGTTCCTGCTGCCTGATCAAGTCAAAGGCCCCTGCCGACTGTTGGTGGCTCAGAAGAATCAGTTTCATGCTCAGAAAGTAGAAAAAGAGGCAGCTGGTTTAGAGCACTTCCTTGAGGGCAGGAGCTTGGCTGGTGACCTCTCAAGGAGCCTTCCAGTTCTATAGAACACTCTCTATGCCTTGGCCCACCTTCCTTTGGCTTAATGGCTTTCCATGTTCTTGGTCTCAGCCGAGGGCCTACCTCCTCTGGAAAGCCTTCCCTGAGCACCCAGCCCTGGCCAGGGAGGTGTCCACATTGTGCTCCCACAGACTCCCCTGTCCCTCTATCACAGCGTTTCCTCAGTGTGGGCAAGAGCAAGATTGCCTGGCTCAAAGTCCTGGCTCTGCTACTTTCTAGTTCTGTGACCTTGGCAAGTTACATAACCTCTGTGTGCCTCAGTCTCTTCATTTGCAGTATAGAGCTATAGAGGCCTATCTCAAAGGGCCAGATGAGTTGTTATTACTTAAAACACTTAACACAGTGTCTGGCCCACAGTTAGTGCCACAGGTGTGTAAGCCACCACTCCTCCTGTGCTGTGGCTGTTTACTTGTCTGTCTTCCCACTAGACACTGAGCCCAAGAGGATAGGAGCTGGGTGCTGTTCTTCCCTGATTCTCAGGGCTGGCCATGCTGGAGGTGCTCAGTATGATTGGCCAGGTGTACAAGTGAACGAGATGGGCTCAAATACCCGAGGCTGAGTGCTGAGGTGGAAGGAGCACTAGGCTGGGGGGCTGGAGCCCCAGGTCCGAATCCTGCCTCTGCTTCTGCCCCTCTGAGGAGCCTTGGTCCACTCAGCCCTGCCCCTGCCAAGCCTCGGTTTCTTCCTTCACCAGAGGAGGATGGTGGCTCCTGCTCCTGCTCCTGTGGGACCAGCACTGACAATGCTGCACGCTTTTGAGTGCTGCACGAGCACAGAGCAGCCTCCCCCTCCCAGACTCACCTCCTGCCTGGCTCGTCCCCTGTCCCAGCGTCTCCAGCACTCTGCATTCCCTCGCTTGGGCCCTGTGCTGTTTTTGCTTCAGAAATCACTTAGAATAGTCCGGCCACTCATGAGCATCTTATTTCCCCGGGATGGGGCCCTCCCCACGCAGCCCCCACAGGCCTGTCCCTCACCTTGCGTCACCACTTTGCCGAAGACAGGCAGGGAGTCGAGTGTAGAGCAGTTCCAGCGCCGGTTCCGGAACTGGTACTGGCACTCCTCGATGGCGAGCTGGGCACCACGGCGCACGGAGTCCATTACCTCCAGGTTCCGCTTGCACATCTGCACCTGCCTCTGGATCAGGCCCTTGAGCTTCTCGCATGTCTCCTCCTCCGAGATGCTCCCCACTGATGACAGCTTGGCCAGGTACCTGGGGAGGGGGCGGAATGCGATGCAGAGCCCACCCCGCCCTCTGCCCAGGCCCCGGCCCCGGCCCCAGGCTGGGCCTCTGGGAGCTGGCTTGTCCCAGCGACTGGTCCTGACTGCCGTCTGGACCCAGTTACAGGCCCTCCCTCACCCCTTCTGGGGGGATCCGGGAGTGGAAGGACTGTCTTCCACAAAAACGCCTCCACCTCAGGCCAGGCAGAGCAGGCAGCAGCAGTGGAAGAGGAGCTGACAGAGCCCTCAGGGGATCCCTCCCTGCCCTGCTGGCCCCTGCCTGTGCCTGTGCCCCGGATGTTGCCCCAGACCTGGCCGTGGGCCCCGACTGTTCCCGGTCTAGCTGCCCTGTAGCTGGGAGGCTGGAGCTGCTGTCTGCCCAGGGTCTCTATTTTCTCCCCCACGTGCCCCAGGCAGGAGACCCAGGGACCTCAGCCCACCTTCTGGCTGCAAGGCCAAGATCCTCACTTCCCACCACATCCTAGGACCACCAGATGGACACCAGCGTCATTGCCAGGGCACTTTGGAGGTGGGATGGCAAGGGAAGGGAAAGCTGGGAGGCAGGGGATGGTCAGGACGTGGGTGGGGACGGGGAGTGCATCATGCTCTCCCCTCTGCCCCTTGCCTTTTCATACCCTGAAGACGTTGCCCCGCACAAGGTTATTGTGAGGGCCACAATCTCAATGAGGGAATTTATGTGCAGGGGCTTTAGGACCAGGCACATGTGGGAGAAGGGGCTGTCAATGTTTCCATTTCAGTGGAGGGCAGGAGAGAGCACTACTGCTCCTCGATCAGCTGCTGAGTGCTGTGTGCTGCACTTCGTCTTCTTGTAGCCTCAGCCCACATCTATGAGGTGATCATTTTTGTGCCCATTCTATGGATTCCAAAATGAAGGCTAAGAGGGTGGCATGCCCAAGGTGACACAGATAGCAAGTACCAGAGCCAAACTTCAAAATCCTCCATATCTGTGGGCCTTCCTCCTGCCTGTCCCCCTTGGCAGCATTTAAGGGGCCCAGGAAGGCTCTGCCCCATCTAAGGACAGATGCTCTGTGATCTGGGCCAGGAGGCAAGGGGACCTGGAGCAAGATATAAAAGTGCTCATAGGGTGGAGCAGAGCTAGGGAAAGGCCCCGTGCAGGAGAAGCGGTCCCCTCTCAAGGGAGGGGAACTCACATTCACTGAGCACTTACTAAGTGCCAGATACTGTTCAGAGAGGCGAAGTGACTGGCACAAGGTCACCCAGCTATTTAGGGCAGCCCTGGATTGGAGCCAGGTCTGGATGACCCAGAGGCTTGTGCTCTAACCACTGCCCCTCAGCCTGCCCCACCCTTCCACCAACATACCTGGCCAGGGCCAAGTGTGCTTAGGAGGTGCGCAAGTGGCAGCCTGACCGGGAGGAGAGCTCAGTGTTGATTCTGGAAGGCCTCCCTTTCTGGTCTGTTCAGTAGGAGATGCATCTGATCACCTCCTGGGGCGGGGCTGCCTGGGGCTGCCTTCCAGGTTCTTGGAGGAGCAGCAGAGTGCAGAGAATCACACTTAAGGAATGTTCCCTATTGGGTGGTCCGGTCCAGACCCCTCATTTTCCAGGTGAGCACACTGAGGCCCAGGAGGAAGCTCTGGCCCTGGCTCTACCTTCAGCCTCAGCCACACAGGTCCACGGCTCTGGACAAAAGAGAGAAAGCGTCCTGCTGCCCTGGACTCTACAGCCAGCCAGGGCCCCCCCAGGGGCTTGCTCAGCAAACTGAGTCTTCCAAGGGCAGGGGCTCTCTGGGGGTGAGGTGAAGCAGCTGTTGCATCTTCTAAAGGAAGCCACGCGAATTTCTTGTGTGAGGAAGGACAAAGAGAAGGTCACTACTCTCTGGGCCTTGGTTTCCTCGTGTGTAACACAGGGAAGGTACCGCTGGTTCTAAGTCAAGGCACTGGGTTCAGAGGCAAAAGGGCTCTGTGTGTGAAAGACCGTCTGACACGGGCCTGAGCCAATGGGGCAGGAAGTCGCCGTTTGTTTGCTGGATGAAGGAGATAATGATGTTGACTAAATCAAACAGTACCCAGAGAGTCCTGTTAAAATACGGCAATTTTGTGATGAAGATTGTAAGAATAGTTAACTTTTATGGAACTTAGGACTGGGCTAAGTACGTTATTGCATTTAATCCTTCAGCAAGCCAATGAACCCTCATTGTAAAGATGAGGCAACCGAGGCACAGACTGATTAAGTAAGTAATTTGCCTTGTGTGCAAGGCCACATGGCTAGGGGGGTGAAGCAGGATTTGAACCTGGTTTTACCTGATCACAGTCATTGGTAGAGACAATATTCTTTGTGTGGCTCAAGGACTAGAGTTAACACCATGGGCAGAAGCTGCCGGGTGCTGGGTTCATCCAACCCAAGCATGCAGGCCAGGGTGCAGTGGGTGGGCTGCCTTGCCTCCCCATCCCTGCTGGTGTGCAAGCGGCAGCCGGATTCTATTTGTCAGGCACGAGGGTTGGGCCAGAGCAATGGTTCTAAAATCTGGCTGTGCATTGGAAACATTTGTGGGGTTTGTTGAAAGCAAAGGTGCACGGGCCCCACTCCAGGCAGGGCCTGGTGGGCATCAGAGTTTTTAACACTCCCCAGGTGCAGCTGGAAAGCCAGGCTGGCACTGGCCTGGAAAGACTGGTGAGGGAGCTCTGACTCTGGGACGCTGCTCTCCTCACTGTAGCATCAGCCCATCAGCCCCCAGAGACAGTTCCTTTTCCCCTGGCTGTGGGGCCTGAGGCTGGCCTTCCCTATCTGTAAGTGCAGGTAATGGTCCCCCCCCCAGAGGGCTGCTGTGAGGAACAGATGTGATTTGATGTGGGGATGAATCTGGCTCTTGGCTGGGCACGTCCCAGGTGCCAGGTAACTGTGAGGTTCTCTCCCTTCCCTGGTAGCGTGGGTGGGCAAGTGGGAGGTGGGTGGTTTCAGGCCGAGGCAGTCCAACCTGCTTCCCTCCCAAATCCCGTGTTACTTTTCTCCCAGAGGCCTCCCTGTCTCTCCCTTTCCTCCCTACCAGGTCCTGTCCAGGGATGCACAGAGACTGGCAGTGTCCTGCCCAGGAGCCTGAGCCCCTTGCGCGGAGACAAGGGTGGGAGGTGGCTGAGGGGCAGGGGAGGCTGCTCCTAGAGGGGGAGGGCACCCACCTGGCTCCTCAGCCCTCCTGGGAAGGGGTCGCCTATGGAGCCAGTCCCACCTGTCGCTCTTGGCCTGCAGGGGGCGCCAAGAGCCTGGCTACAGGCGGTGGGCCAGGTCCGCGTTCAGGAGGCCATGGGTGTCCCTCAGTGGGGGGCAAGGGGTTGAACCTAATTTTGGATCCTTTCCTGTGCAGACCCGAGCTTGGCTTTTCAGGGGAGAGTGGGGGCCTCTATGCCCTCTGGGACGTGAGGCACAGAGCTGGCCTGTCCCCAACTTGACCTCTGTTTCCTCTGCGTCCGGCCAAGGGGCCAGGTCTGGCTGTGCTGGGCCCTGGCCTCTGGTGCAGGGAGGCGTTCAAGGGCAGGGGACCTCCAGGCAGGGGGAGCAGGCTGGGGGGCCTGGCTGTGTCCCCCACCCACTGTGACCTTGGGCCTGTGTCCTCATGGTTACAACAAACTGGAGGGGTTGTATGGCCTTTCCCACTGTCGGAGCTGGACGTCTTCCTTCCACTGGGGTTGGGGGTGGCCAGGCTGATGGATGGAGCCCCTGCCATTGGACAAGAAGTAGGACGGATCAGGAGAGCCGCCTGCCCCCACCCTAGGCCCAGAGAACAGCGTGGGGAGCCGGGCTGAATGACAGTCGCAGGCTTAGGGTGAGCTGCTGGGCTGCCGTGGCCATGAGTCACTGGGCCAGCTTCCAAAAAGGAGCTGAGCAACCTCTTCCGCTGGCAGCAGTGCCCACCCCCTGCCCCTGCCTTCATCTGGCACGACAGCTGTCCCCTTCCGTGCACACGCAGCCTGACCCCACCTGCACCCCTGCTCCCCCAGACCTCAGGATCTTGCCCAGGGAGGGCTGGGTGCCAGAGCTGGGAGAGTTAGGACCACAGGCATCGCAGCCCTTGCCCACATGGCTTCTGCTTGCTTGTCCTGGTGTCCAGTCAGTGCCTGGCCATCTCACAGATGAGCAGGCAGAGGCCTGCTGGGATGAAGTGACGTGCCTGAAGTCCCACAGCTAGCGAGTGGTGAGCTGCAATGCAGCCCAGCTCTGACCCTCAGCTCTTTTCTCCCATACCCAGCTGTGCATCTGCCCTGTTTTCTGGTGAGTAGGGTTGACACTACCCTCAGTGTCATATCTGGCCCATGGCCTCCTTGGGGACTCACATAGAGCACAACGTGGAGGTGTTCAGCAAATGCTCCCGGCATGGATGGAGGGCTCTGCCCTGCTGAGGTCCCCTCTGCTCACCTCCTGGCAGAGTGCTCAGGGCAGGGAAGACGGGGTGAGGAAGGGAAGTGGGGGCCTCCTTGTCTTTCGGTCGGCCAAGGGCTTGGAGACCTCTTGGGATGACGAGGCCCAACTGGTCCTGGATGCCTCAGGAATCCCCTCCCAGCACCTTAGTGTGGCTCAGCCTTTTCCCCAGAGACACAGGTGCTACTCGCTGACCCTCGAGCTGGGCCAGGCTCAAATATCAACTGCACAAGTCATTTCTGGGAGCGACAAAGGCCAGGGCATGACAGGTGGGCTGGGCCAGGCCTGAGGAGGGCCTTGACTGTCCCTGCTTCTTCTCCTGTCCTGGCTGCCCTGCCCCAATTTAGGCTTCTTCCTGCCACCGCTGAGCACAGGCTTAGCGATTTGCCACCTGCTGCCCAAGCCACCCAGGACTCTAGCCATGGCCATGCCATCGATCGAGTTATCCCACCAGCCCAGGCTGCCCCTGCTGCCACCGCCAGCCAGCTCGTGCCCTGATCTTCTCAAACGGGGGCTGCAGGTCCTTCAGGCTCCTCCCAGGAGGCCCTCCCCGAGCCCGGCCCGTGCCTGCAGCCTGCAAGGCTGGAGGGCCCTAGCCCTGCCAGGGAGATCAGATCCTCTCAGCCACCTGCTGTTTTCATTAGAAACTAAAATTAGCTGGGCTTGTCCCAAGCTTTCCCAGGTTTGCTTGCTTTTTAAAAAAAATATACAAATTCCTAGAGGAAAATCTGCACCTCTGCTGCTCCTCTCGGCTCTTACTCTGCGCGTCAAGAGGAGAGGGGACGGGAAATAGCTGGAGCGTTTGGGAGGCCAAGCAGATCAGTGTCGTGGGTCCTGGCCCCGCGGGTGTCCAGGTGGGGGCTGGGACGCCAGCCCAGGCCTCTCTGCCCCCTCCCTGTGGCCTCCCTGCCTGCCTGGGCCACATTTAGAGCCTCCTCAGGAGCGGTCGGTCGTGCCTGTGATACCAGGGAGGAAGGAGCCAAGTGGGCAGGAGGGGAGCCGGAAGGAAATGGAGCATCTACTAACAGGGAGCTGCCTTGGGAGATGTGGGCTGGGTGGAAGAAAAGTGACCACGAACCCCTCCGGGACCGTGTCCTTATGGGATGGGGTTGGTGGGAGGGGACCTGGTTCCCCAAAGTCTTTACCCCCACTGGTTTCCAGGTCTTTGAACGTTTCTATAACCACAGTCTAAGTATGCTGCTTTCCTCTCCCGAATTGTGTCCCTGCCCCAGAGACCCTTGTCCTTCAGCATGGCAGGCACCGGGGACATGACAGGTGGGGTCGGAATCCCATCTCTGTGTTACTTGAAGCAAGTGAGTGAACACCTTTGAGCCTCAGTGTGTTCGTCTATAAAATGGGGAGACTAGTAGTTCTCACCTAAGGAGGATTAAGTGAATTAAATGTGCACATGGTAGATGCTCTTCTTGTTGCAGTGTTATCATAGTACATCATCAAGACGTTTGCCATTGTTGTTGTCATTGCCACCTTCCTCCCAAGGCCTCTGCAGTCCCTTGAGCTGCACCCTCTGCTGGACCCCAGACTGGACCAGCACTGGGTTCTGCTCACTTGTTTTGCTTTTGTTTGGCTCTTCGGCTCTCTCAGACCTGGGTTCCCAACCTTTTCTTCAGCTGAGCACACCTGAGAGGTGGGATGTCCTCTCGTTGAGAACAGAGGGTGACTTCAGCGGCTGTACTGACTGCAGATGTTTGACAATCTCTAGACAGTTTGCAGAGTTAGAGAAGGTGTTTCCGGGTGATTCTGGCCTGTCAGTTGGACGCTGTGAGGGCTGGAAGTGTGTGTGGGGGGGGTGGAGGGGGTGGTACTGCTAGGAGATCAAGAGCTAGGGACACTGTGGTGAGAACAGCAGGGACAGTGGCATCCAGGACAAGCTCAGGTGCGCCTGGGGACTTGGAAACCATGTGTGGGACTGTAGCTGACCAGAAGCACCGGACCTTATCATCCCCAGTCACTTGTGCCATTCAAGCAATGGTCACATGCCTCAGTATGTCCTTATTGCAACAATGCAGGGTTGGCCAGGCAGGTATCTTCCCTTCCATTTTACAGATGAGGAAACTGAGGCTCAGAGAGGTATGTCTTTGAGGTCATGCAGCCTGTAGTGTGGTCAGGATTCGAAACCAGGTCATTCTGGTTCCTAAACCTGGGACTGGCTGGTGAGGCTCCAAAGACCTGAGGGAGATGGCCCAGTTCTTCCCTGGATGGGTCTTTCTAGAGCCCCATGTCTTTTCTGAACTACAGTGAGGGTGTCTGGGCTGCTTTCAGGAGCAAGCGGTGCTGGGGAGGGGATGTCCCAGTGGCTATGTGGCCGCCTGGATGGGCTTGGGGCCTATGGGCTCTGTGGCTGTCGGAGCCATGGAAGGCTTTGCTGCTAGCAGTCTGAAGCCCCCGGAGGGGCTGGCTTTGGAGACACTTTCGGTGGTTTGGGGGTGGGGGGTGCTGCCCTCACCCCCCTTCTTCCCAGCCTTAGTGTATCCTCAGGCTCTCAATGCCCAGGTCAAGTTCTCTTGACCCCAAGTGCACTTCCTCAGTTGGTGAGAAATCATGGCCCCCTCTGGAGCCCACACCCCTACTCCTGCTCCTTGGGGCTCTCCTATCCCTCTTCCTGTCTCCTGGGACCCCCAGCTCCTTTTACTTCCCGTCCCCAGAAGGCTCAGCTCTCCCATTTTCTGTCTTTTGGCTTCCCAGTTTCCATTACTCCCCATGTCCTGTGCCCCAGCCCCCCATATTTCACTCCTGAGGGTCGCCATGCCCCCACTTCCCGTCTGGGAGTCCCCCTGCTTCCATTCCCCATCTCTCTGCAGGGCTAGGAATAGCCCCTCAGACCTGAGCCCGAATGGCCCCAGTGCTGTGCCAGGAGGTGAGCCCTCTCCTTCTCTCCCTGAGGCAGGTGCAGTTGTGGGGGGGCGAGTGGGTGTCAAATTTAAGGCACTTCTGACCTCACCTTCCCCCCTAATTTGCTAGCAGAGAACTTCTCCTTTGCAAAGACCTACCCTATCCTTGTCCCCAGAGAGCCTTTCCTGCCTTGTGGCCACTGAACCATTGAACTGTCCTCCCAGCTCAGCGGAAGGAGCCTGGGGGTGGAGAGCCAGGAGGGACAGATGAAACCCCAGCAGAGCCGTCCAGAGCCAGTGCCGGCTTCCTGGAGTGAGGTTCTGAGACTCCAGGTTTCGAGTGAGTTCCTTGGCCTCAGCCAGATCCCTTCCAGAGGACTGATCCTGGAAAGCCTGTGGCTGAACCCCCACCCCACCCCAGCCAGGGCAGGTGGGCAAACCTTGGCTCCTCCCTTGCTCCGGTTGCTTGTGCCCCCCGGCAGAGAATGACTGGCCAGGGGCACAGGGCTGTAGGTCTGCTTTCATTGGCTGCAGGGAGGGTTCTGGGAGGACAGTCAGGAGACCTGGGACAGAGCTCGGCTCTACCACCCATACGCTGTGTTGCCCTAAATGCCTACCACAGCGCCGCATGTGGTCAGTGCTCATCATGTTTTCATGGGGCACCCCAGCCACTCCCCTGCATGGAGGCTCAGTGTCCATGGGAGGGGGCTGAAGCTGATAATCCCCAAGAACCCCCTTCATTCTGATGTCCTGAAGCCCAGGGTGCCAGGACAGCTGGGCATCCCTGACTCAGGAGGGAATACTCTGCTGTCTCCAGCCCTGGGGGAAGAGTTTCTGCGATGATAGGGCTTGTGTGTGAACAGAGAAATAGGGTCTGAAGGGACCATTCAGAGGCACCGCAGGAAAGACGCCCCTCGAGTCCCATCAGCATTCCCTGCTGCCCTCATGGGCCTCCCACCAGATCCATGTGAGCTGTCCTGAGGCTTCTTTCCCCTTGAGGATGTGTCCCTCCCTCCTTCCACCCACATCCCTGGTGCTCTCTTCTCAGACCATGTCCCCTCTGCTGTGGGGGTTCTGACTTGGCAGGGAACTTTTAAAACACAGTTTGGTTTTAGTTTGCCAGGAGATGGGGGCGGTGGAGAGGGGTTTGGATGGGGGAGGGGAAGTTGGTGTGGTCACCGCAGGGAGCAAGCCTTCCCGAGTTTGGCTGAATCATAGAAGATGCAGTTCAGGACTCAAGAGATAAAACCTGGCAAGTCCTGTGCAAATCTGGAGAGCAACCACGGGTCATGGCTCTGCCTTCCAGCTGGGCTTGCCGAGCAAATCAGCATCAGCTCTTGCAAGCCCGCTGCAGTGGAGGGGTGACTGGAGGGGCTATGGCAGGTGGCTGCCACTCCTGCCCCGGGCTCCTGGGCCAATCTGTGCCCCGCTGGCTTAGCCCAAGCCCAAGCCCCTCTTCCCAGAGGGAGGAACTAGAGGCAGAGGCTTGGTGCAAGTGCTCAGCTTTCCAAACGCACCCACAGGGCTGAAGTTGGGCGAGTTTCAACAGGTTTGGGGAGCACTGTCTTGTCAGATGCTTGCTGAGTTGCTCAATTGCTAATCCAGAGTTGAGGGAAGAAAGTCAAACCATAGCAGACAGCTGGGTCTTGACTGCTGCCTGGGCAAACCCCTCGGGCAGAGCCTGGTCCTGGGGCGCAGTGGGGGTAGGGGGGTGAGAAACACTCAGCCCGGCTCTGAGGGTCTGTCCTAGCTGAGGAGTGAGGGGTAGAGGAGCAGATCTGCGGGTGACAGCCACACTTCCTGACAGCCACTGCTGCACCTTTTAGTATCACCTGAGCGTCAGGGGGATGGAGCGGAGCCTCCCTCCTACTCCAGGTCTTTGAAGATGGGCTACCATTTAACAAGTTAGAGCCCTCTGTAGTGAACAAGCCTGTCTTTCATTCATCCATCACATACTGACTGAGTACCTGCTACACGGCAGGCTTGTGCCGGACACTATGAGGATATTCAGAGGATATGCCATAGTCTCGGCCTCCAGATGTTTATAACCTTGTAGGAGCAATAAAGAAACCACCGCACTGGACTAGAGTGATACATACTATGAAATGGTTCTATAGGCAGGGGATGAAAATCATGAGATTTGGACATGTGACAGCAATTCAAATTCAAGTCCTGCTTCTGATTTGTAGAATGACCTTGGGGAAGTCCCTGCACCTCTGGGCCTCTGAAGTGGGTCTGAAAGTATATACACTCCTCTCTTCTGAAAGGTGGTAGTGGGTGGGTGGGGGGAAGTTGTGTGGTTTAAGCAGGATAATGGGCGTGAAAGATCTTTGTAAACTGTTCTCAATGGGGGTAGGGGGTGATTTTGCCCCCCAGGGGACATTTGGCAATGTCTGCAGGGATTTTTGGTTGTCACCTGGTGGGGGTGCTCCTGGCATTTAGTAGGTAGAGGTCAGAGATGCTGCTAAATATCCTACACAGGAAAGACCCATAACAAAGGATTATCCAGCCCCAAATATCAACGGTGCAGAGGCTGAGAAATCCTGGTATGAACTGTAAAGTGCTGTGGGTGTGCTAGTGATTGTGATTCACTGCCCAGAGCCATGGGAGGAGCTCTAAGGAGATAGGTTTTTACTATTTGGGCGGGGAGGGGGAGGAATCCTTTTAAGCTGGGGACCAGGGGGAAGATTGCTGGGGGAGATGGGCCACACCTTTACCTGTGGGGCTATCACTGCACATCTGGGCTGGCTCTGCCCCACCCCTGCCCCAGCAAGTTGTGTGCCGAGTGCCAGGCCTTACTCCGCCCACGACCAAGGGAGTTAAAAACCCCCGCTGGGCGAGCAGGCACACGGGAGCTTGGCTGGAAGACACACACCTGTGGGGACTCAGAGCCAGTAAGGCGCGTGATGCCTCCTTCGCCTCCCCCAGCGGCACTGAAGGGAGCTTTCAGCAACTCCTCTGGCCAGCAGGATCGGCCAGTGAGCCAGGCTAGGTGCCCCTGGCTCTGTGGGCTCTTATGGGGGCCCTGGTTGAGCAGGGAGGTGGCAGCCTAGGTGCCTACCTGTGTAAGATCACAGGATCTGGGCAGGACAGTTTGGAATAAACAGGGCTTGGGAGCAGCAGGCTGAAGGCCTGTTCTCTCCATCAGCGCTATAAACAGGGACACGACCCCACAGCTCACTGACAGCAGCCCTTGCTTCTAGCAGCTGCCATGGCCCCCATTTCCAGCAGTGTGCTTGGTACTGTGCCAGCATGCTACATCCACAGGCTCGCTCTTTCCTCCCAACCATCATTGCATACCATTTGTACCAGTGGGTACCATTTTACAGATGAGGAACCTGAGGCTCAGAGAGGTTAAGTGACCTGTCTGAGGTCACTCAGCTGGGCAGTAGCAAAGCTGGGATGGGTCTCAGGGCTATCTGTGCCAGACAGCTAGTTCTTAGACACTCTTCTGGCCTGCCTTTGAGTGTAGCATGGCTCCTGTCCCTTGCCTAGTTGGCTTCTGCTAGAGCCCCAGCTCAGCACACCATTGCCTTTCTCTGGGAAATCCACAATAATGAAACCTTAGCTTATCCATCCCCCAATTCTTCTCGGTACTTCTATTTGAGGTTCAGAACAATCTGCTGAGAACTGTGTCCCAGAAGGAGGAAGAGGCCCACCCAAGGCCACCCAGCATGTGATGCAGTGCTGGGACTGGAACCCAGGTCTCCCAACTCCCGGCACAGCTTCAGTGCTGGGGGGAACATTGAGAAACATTTCTGAGCCCAGGTCCATGGCTGGGCAGTCCCCTTGTAGCAGAGTCTAGGCTTCCACGAGGGACTGTTTTCCCCCCTCCAGCCCTCCTTCAGTGGCGGGAGTTGCCACAAGCTGTCATCTGGCTCCTGGTGCCAGATGAGCATCTAATCAACAGCTTCCAGCTTTTCTGGGCTTGCCCAAGCCTCAGGCTGCCCTCTCAGCTCTGGGCTCCATCCTGCCCAACGGCTGCACGCAGTGGGACACCTGGCCTCCCCGTCAGGCCACCTGCCCTTCTGAGACAACAGACAGCACCAGCCTCTTGCAACCGGCCAGCCGACCCACCCTGGACTGAAGCCCAAATCCAGCTAGTGGCAGGGGAGTGGCACCAGGCCTTGCCCCTTGGCGAATGCTGCCAGCCATCCTCTTGGGGCCAGGCCTCCAGCATGCCTCACATTTGGCAAGACACATCACCAGCTGCCACACCTGAGTGGACATCTCCCTGGCCAAAGCTTTTCCTTCTAGAGGCAGCTTTTGGGTCGGACATCTCTGCCATTTGCTAGCTAGGTGACTTTGGGCAATTACCTCAGTGATCCCCAATCTTCTATCTATAAAATGAGATTTAAATGTTGTCAGGATTTAGACAGTGCAGTGGGAGTTGTGATAATAATTGTTATTGTCGTGATTCTACAGCCTCCAGGCCAAGTCCCCCTCTGTGACTGCTCTGGCTTACACTCAACTCTCTCTCCTCTGACAGGTGTATAGCAGGTACCCTGTCCCATCCACTCATGGTCTTGCTTTTGTCATGTCTTTCTACCTAGATCCCAGGCTCCTTGGAGGCCAGGCTGTGACATCTATTTCCACCAGAGCTGGCCTGTCCTTGGCCACCTGGAGGTGGGATGGAGGTTGATAAATACAACACCCACCCTTGGCCTGTGCCCGGAGTCTCCACTCCATCACAGCCTCTTTGGTTTGCTGGGGTCCTGGGAAGCCCCTTGTTCCTCTTGCCTTAGGTTGAGCAGAGAGACCCTTGGCTGGAAGCTGGGGGTGGAGCAGGAGTGAGCTGGGTCATCCAGAGATCTGATTTGTGGCAACCTGAACCATCACTGTTGCAGAGAACAGGTTTGCCAACCTCTCTTCTCCCTCTAGGCCGCCCCTCCTCACCCCACCCCCCACGGCACAGGCACGAGAGCTGAGCTGCTGGGATTCCCCATGGTTTTCGTGACCCAAAGCCGAGGCTGCCTTCCTGGCTGGGATTCTGGGCTTGGATGTGGCTGAAGGTGGGTCCCAACTCTGGGATGGCTTTAGGGAAGGGGGTATAGTGTCACTGCCTGGAAGTCAGAACACCTGGGTTCGGTTCTCAGCTCTGAGTTTTGGGCAAGTAGCTTCCCCTCCTTGGGCCTCAGTTTCCTCATCCTTAAAATGAGCCAAATGACTAGATGCTCCTGAAGGACTTTTCCACTGCAGATGTCGCTGTCTTCCCTAAGGCCTGTGTCAGACACTTTGATTGCCACTTTCTCCCCTGCTTTATTGCAGCTCTCAAGGTGCCAGGCAGGTCAGACTCAGATCTTGGTCCTCCTGACACTCAGCCCTGTTTTGGAGACCCCAGCTCTGAGCCCATGCATGCAAGAGTCAGCTCCAGGGACCCCAGACTCCCCCAATTCCAAACCAGCTCCCCTCCTCAGCTCTGCAACTCAGGCCCCACTCGGGGGTGGCCTGCATGGGGCAGTGGGGGGAGGTGGAGGTACCCTGGTTTCTGTACGCTCTGCCACCGCTCCTGAAGTGTTAATCAAATTAAGGCTCCAAGAAAAACAAAAGCTCCGCAGCCACTTCGGGCTGCCTTGGAGTCACTTGCTCTCAGAACAGCTGGGAGAATTCCACATCACCTCTGTCCCCCCCAAGCCCTGAGTGGCTCTGACCCCAAGGAACACACACCCCTTCCAGCCTGAAGGGCCCCGGCTGGCCACAATGACCTCATAGCAACAGCCATTGGACACTCTGGGCAATTTCATGGGAGATATTTGTTCTTTGGTCTTGATGCAGAGAGAATTTTTTCCTCTCTCCCTGTCTCCATGGAAACCCCAGCTACACTGTTGGCGATCCCCCTTCCCACCCCATGCTTTTCAGATCAATATTGGAGCTTGGCTCCCCACTGGCTGCCCACAGTGGATGGCGGCAGAGCTCTGGGCAGGAGGGATTGGGGCCAGGGTTAAGCCTGGGGAATGGGGAACCATCACTGAGGGGGAATGCAGGAAGGGTCCTCTTGCTCTCTGTTCACCCACCCACTGGAACTCATCCCTTTAGCTCTCCTGCCCACCCTCCCTTAGCCTGCCTCCCCCCAGTGAACCTTTGCCCCTTCCCAGGGAGCCCCCTGTGCACAGACCCAGTCGAGGAGAAACAGACAGGTCACCAGCGGTTACCACCCCTGCCTCCTTAGGCGAGACACAGGGAGGTGGGGGGCTGTTGCCCTCTTTAAGGTCTGGACAGAGTTTCTTCCTGCCCCAGGGAAAACCAAGGCCTGGCCAGCGCCAGTGCGGGCTCTCGGAGGCCCGGCGTCCCGGTCCCTTCCCTCTTATCCCTCGCTCCCGCCCCCCATGCAGAAACAGGTCCCTGCACGCCTCCAGCCCAGCCCGCAGCGGCGCAGCGCGGCGCGGGGAGCTCGCTCCCGGACTTCTCCGGATTAACCTGCTATTATGTCCCGGAACCCTTCCCTGCAATGGGCTTCCTCGGCGACCTGTCAGTCTCGCTGGGCTGCGCCGGGCGCCCAGCACCCACCCCTCCCGCGCCGCCGCCCCGCGCTTGCACCCCTTGCGCCCTCGGCCCTCGAGCGCCCCGGGCCGCCTATGGGTGCGGACCGGACCCGGGCAGGAGGGGACCCGGGGTCTCCAGAGGGAGGCTCGGGCAGTGGGGCCGCCGCAGAGCGAGCGAGCGAGCGAGCCTCCCGTCCGGCGGCCGAGACACCTGCCGGGCGCCCCGGCGCCCGCTGCCCCGCGCCGCCTGGCACCGGCCGCTGCCCCCGGGGCCTGCCCCGCCCCGCCCCGCCCGGCCCCGGCCCGACTCACAGCCAGTTGCTCGCGGCGGCCGAGAAGACGGCGAAGACGAGGAGGCGCAGCGAACGCAGGCACGAGCGGGGGCTCATGGTGCCGCCGCGGGCGCCCGGCCGGGGGCAGCGGCTGCGGTCGCGGGGGGCCTCCCGTCGGGGCGGCAGGTGGGCGCCCGCGGGCGGGCCGGGCGCGCGGCGGGGCTCTGCCTCCGTGCCTGCCGGCCGCCTGCCCGCTGCTGCGCCCGCTGCCCGGCGCGGACCAGACTGTCAGCGCCGCCCCAGAGCCGGGATGCGGCGGCGGCGGCGACGGCGGCGGAGGCGGGCGGGCGGCCGGGGGGGCGGGCCGGGGGCGGGCCGAGGATGGGGTTACCTGGGCGGGCCCAGCGGCCCGGGACACCCCCCGGGGGCGGGCCGGAGCGGCGGCGGCCACGGCCGCCCTAGCCCGCGGGACTGGGCTGCTCCGGGGCCTCCCCGGCCGGGCGCCCGGGAGGACTCGGGCCCGAGCCCGCTCCGGGCACGCCCGGCTGCGCGCAGCCTAGTGCGGCCCGGATAGAGGCGCGGCGACCCAGCTGCCCGGTCCCCGCCCGGGCCTTGGGGACAGGCGGGCGCAGCTCCCCCAGCCCGCCGCTGCGGGCACTGCACCGCGGCCCTCGCTGTCCCCCTTCGCCCCCCGCCGGCGCCTCGGAGCCCAGACCCTGGCCCGACCGTGGCTGACCGACCCGAGCGCGGCTGCCACTCGCGCGCACCCAGGCGCTTGCGCTCCAGGCACCGGGGAAGCGCACCGGGACGCTTGGTGCCGCCTGCCGGGTCGTCCCCCGCCAGGCCCCTCCCTGCCTCCTGGCCCGCGCGTCCTGCAGCCCAGCTCCTCCCTGGCGCTCATCCCCCTCCGGCCTTCCGGGAGCTGGACCGGGCCTCCCCAGCTTCGGGCAGCTTGGGACAGTGGCCCGAGCCTGAGGGAATCCGAAACCTCGCTTCTGGCTAGCCACAAGATCTGGGCGCGCCCCAAGCAGCAGGGTCTGACTCCCTGAGCCTCCGTTTTCTCATCTGAGGAGTGGACTTACGACGCTGGGGTTAGGAGGATGGAAGGAGCTTAGGGAAGGTGTTTTTAGGAGACCCACCAAGACTTGCTTTGCTTTTGGTTTTCCGTGAGCTCGTTTTATGTATCCGGCCATGTCGGGCAGATTCAGCCTTTTGTTGGTCTTCGGCACAGTGGGGGTGGCTGCCATGTTTGTGGAGGGAGTGAATGAATGGAATGGGCTGCAGCTGGCCCGTGCCTGGCGGGTCCTGAGAGCTCGATTCTGTACCACAGTAACCGGTGATAGTTGTGTGCCCATGCCCAGACCACACCCTCTCAAGTCACTGACCTGACTGCATGTTCCTCCTCACCCTGCCTCGGCGGCATACCCCAGCTACTCAGAGCGAGAGGGATCTCTGACTAAATGGGGAAACTAAGGCCCAGAAAAGGGCAGGGAGCTGTCCTACTCACTAAGGGTTGGGGACAGAGGCAAAGACGAGGCTTATGCCCTCACCCCTGACCCCATGCTCTTCGCTGTTTTTGAAGCATGAGGCTCCCACAGAGATCATCTTGTTTGGGTGCTGGGATGGTGCCCTTCACTCCATGGGGTCCCCTGGGTTCAGCACAGAGGAGGGGCTCAGTAAACATTTGGTATTGGGACTGGGCAGAAGGTGGCAGGGATTTGTGGGCTGGGCAAGAGTACAGATGGAGGTTCACATACCATATGTCTAAATATTTGCAGGTTATAAATCAAGCTAGCAAAATGCAGAATAAAATATGCTCTATTCTTCTACCTTGACAAACACACTTTCATAACAACGTGGAAGGCCAACTTTGAGTGCAGAATTCTCAGACTCCTCAGACCCTGTACTGGAGATGGTGGCACAAGGAAAGGGGCCCTAGTGCCTGGCCTGAGCCCCCACCCCCTGTGTTTTCCCACCCATGCCTCTGTCCTGCCCTTCAAGGGGTCTTGTGCACACACATGAACATCTCAGCCTGCACTTGCAAGCTCTGTCCACCCTCCCGCTCCCCGCCCCATCCTGAGAGCTGCCCCTTGGCCATCCCTCAGGCTTAGGGCTGGATACACCAGTGGTATACTCTGTCCTCAGGTGCTGCATCTGGGGAAGAGACACACACAGGTCCTGGAAGTGGGCCAAGGGCCATCTGTTCAGGGAATGCCAGGGGCCTGGGTGTACAGAGTGTGCTGTAGTAGAGGCAGCACAGGTTCTGGGTGGGCATGTCCCTTTGCCCCTGTCCTTGTGGTGCCAGGTTAGCTGGAGGAGGGCCAGAGTGTGGGGTCTCCAGGGCAGGGGCAATGCTCACCTGGGTCTAAGGGTGATACAGAATTGCTGAGTATTTTGAGCCAACATATTCACTTCCTGGAGACTCTGAGGTATAGTGGAAAATAATAATAATAATTATTATTATTTAGACAGCAACAGGCAATTATTTTAGGGTGGCCATGTAATTTTATTCCAAACCAGGATGTTTTAAAGAGTGACAGGGCTCTAACTGGAAGGTTTGCTGGGGTATCAGGCATACACCAGGACTGTACCAGGCCAACCTAGGATGGGTGGTCCCGCTCGAATTTTGAGCCCTTATGTGCAGGGCATTGTTCTCAGTGCATGATGTGCCTACACTCATTCAGTCCTTGCAACAAATCTAGGAAGTAGGTACTGTTATTGCCCCCATTTTACAGATGTGGAAACCATGATGACTTTCCTAAGGAAAGTGGTGGACCTGGGACTCCAGAGCCATGTCCTTGGCCCCCATGCCACCCTGAACCCGGGACTCCGGGTTTGGGCTTGAGTCTCTGTCCCAAACCATATGATCCTTGACCTTTGGAAGCTACAGGACCTTTGGTGTCTGTATCCATTAGGTGGGGACGATGTTACCCAGATGCACATGAAGCAGTGGGTGTGAGTGAGCCCCGTGGGCTGGACGGACTGAGCCCGGGAGGAGGGAGGGAGGGGCCTGGAGCCGCTGGCCAGAAAGACTCGCCCTGGTTGTGATAAGGAGCAGGAGGAGCCCTTTGCTCTGAGTCAGTGGAAAGTCTTAATGGGAAAGTCTCTTTGAGGAAATGCTCTTCTAACACTCAAGAACAGCGCAACTGTGAAGATATAAATACAAATTAACTGAAAAGTTCTATTGTCAATAGCTCTTTAGTATCAGTAGTTAGAGCGTGTCTCATGCTTCCTATGTGCCAGCCACCCATTCCAGGTGCTTTTCCTGTATGTATTAGCTCATTTAATCCTGGCCACAGCTCCATGACATAGATACTGTTATTTGTCCCACCTACAGGTGGTGAAGCCCAGTTGCTGCTCTAAAAGTGCTTTAGGATATATTAACAGCCCTATGACATAAATACGATTATTGTTATTCCCATTTTATGTATGGAGAAGCTGAGGCACAGAGAGGTTCAGTGGCATAAAGCCACATGGCTTGGAAGTAGCACAGCCAGGGTTTGGAAGCAGGTGGTCTGGGTGCTGAGCCCCCACTCTGCTTAGTGAAAGTCTGACATGTTCTGTGATACAGAACAGTAGGACGCTCAGAAAATACTGCCTTCCTTCCTTCCCCAGGGCTCTGACAGGGGTCGCAGGGACACTTCCACTAACAGCCCCCACTCTGCTGTTCAGTTGACAGGAGTCTTGCACGTGTAAGAATTAACGTCTGGGTCCAGAAGGGGAAGGTCATAGAATTTCTCTAGGCCCCTCCTGGAAGTTACTACAAGTCTTCAAGGTGTGAGGCAGAGCCGCTCCCCTCTGCATCCCCTCCCTGTGCCCAGCACCTTGAGTGCCCCACACATAATGGAATCTGAACTCAACTTTCTTGAAGGGACCAGTTCCTTAACTTTCTGAGTGGTCCATTTTTGGAGTGAGTTCTCCTGCCTTATTAACTATGAAAATTCACCGAGGAAGAAAAACCTGGCCAAGTTTTTAATCAGAAAGAATCACATACAGAGTGTGTAAATTATTGCCAGCTTTCAGGGAATGGGCCCAAAGCAATGTGGTTGGACGTGTCTCCAGCCCAGTCCTGGAAGCACCTGGTAATGGAGTGTCTGGTCAGCTGGTGACTGAGATTTCTAGTCAACTTCCCAGATTTTTGAGGTAGAGAAACTAGGGGCCTAGGCTTGCGGTCTAGAACATTCTTAATGCCTATACATGCATTTTTCAAGGAGATAAAAAGTAGAGGTTCTTCCCCTGCCACCGTGGTCTGCACTGTCTCGGGCTTGGCTAGGCAGACCTGTACAGCCGTCTCCTCCAAGGCTGTTCACACTGACCAGGAAGGGAATGGGAAACCTGGCCAGTCCCGGCCAGCCATTCATGTATGTGCAGCCCTGGGCAAGTTCCTGACCCTATCTGGGACTGGCACCTGCTTCCTTAAAGACCCCTGTAGGAATCGAGAGAAGCAGCGAAGCAGAACATCACATTCTGGGGAAGACCTGTGTTTGTTCCCAGCCCTGACAGACCTCTTCACCTCTCTGAGCCTCAGTTTCCTCATCTATTCAAGGGGATCATAGAGATGTTGTGAGGAACCAATGAGGTAATGCATGTAAAGGCTTCAGAGCACAGGGCCCAGCCTCAGGGAATGTTGAGTAAGTCTCCAACGAATGTTAGCTCTTCATCTTGTTCTGTGGTTTAAATCAGAAGTTGATGCACCTGTGGTCTGCAGAGGTATCTGCAGAGGCTTCGCCTGCCCAGTAAATACACAAATTTGTTGATAATATTTCAAGATTGGGAGATTTCACTTAAGAAGTCGGATCCCCGGCTTCTCTTGAAAAATGGGAGATTTGGCAACATGGGACCTACATTCTCGGCTGAAGAAGAGTAAATTTTTGCCTTTGGACGGAGACGGCATTTTTAATAGCTCACTCATGTCCCTGCGACCCCTGTCAGAGCCCTGGGGAAAGAAGGAAGGCAGTATTTTCTGAGCATCCTACTGTTCTGTATCACAGAACATGTCAGGAGCTGTGTCTATATACTGCAGTTAGTCTTTACCAAAAGTTATTAGTACCTTTATTTTGCCAATGAGAAAATAGAGGCTCAGAGAGTTGGGGTAAGTTGCCCAAGATCACACTGTTAGCAGGTGGTACAGCCAGGACTTCCACTAAGGAACCAGGTGACTTTTTCCTTTCTGGGCTCTCATTCCACCTCCGCCCAGCACAGGGTCTGTGCAGAAAGCTTGGTTATAACTTGATGGATTGGTAAATGGACTTCAGGCAGGTGATGCCAATGCCTGTGGTTCTCATTCTTTGCCTCAGCTTGCTGGGAGGCTGTGGAGTTAGGGTTGGGGTCCAGGAATCAATGTGTGCAGTGTACACCTAGAATTCTTGGAATAAAAGTCTTCCTCCTATATATAAGATGATTGCAGTTTAAAATTTTTTATTATGAAAATGTTCAAATATGCACACTAGAAGAGAGTAGTAGTATAATAAACCCCCATATATGCATCACCCAGATTCAACAGGTATCAATATTTTGTCCCATTTACTTCATGTACTTTCTAAAATCATTAATGAATTATTTCCAAACACATGCCAGACATCCTGTCGTTTCACCAGTACATACTCTGGTGTGCCAGAGCCACTGGTTTTGGTGGCTAAGACCTGATTGTGCCCCTCTCTTTCCAACTCCATGTTCAATGACACCATGTTGGTACCTTGAACTCAACCTTGATGGGAGTATTTGCACCATGGAAATTAGCAGACACTACACACCAGGGCTCCCCTCCACCTCCCCGCCCCAGAGAGCCGGTTGTTAAACATTTATGAGAACACCATTGTCTAAAACACAAAGGCAGTTTCTTACACGACCACCATGTTATTATCACACCTAATGAAACTAACACTGACATCCTAGTTAAATTCCCCATTAGGTTTCAAAAACATCCGTTTACAGATGATTTGTCCAATCAGGACTTATATTTGGATATAAGGATATTTGGTTGTTACATCTCTTAATTTTTCTTAATCTAGAGCAATGCTTCTTTATCAACCACGTGTGTGTGTTTTTTTTTAATACCTTTGATTGTTGCAGACATTAGGTTGATCTGTAGAGGATCCTCCGCTGTGCATTGCCTGTTTGTGCGGTCAGGTAACACGTTCCTCTGTGCCTGTGTGTCCTGTGTATGCTCTAAAGTCTGAATAGATTGTGGTGGCTTTTTGTTATTTTACCATCAACATACACTAAAAGTGCACTCACTATGGAATCTGTTGCCATTAAGGAGGGTCATTAGCTCGGGAAAGCCGGCTCTTCTGATTGGGCCTCACCAGTCGGGGCAGGTCTTTCTACATTCCGGTCTTGGGGATGAAGAACCTGTAGCTGCCTTCTGGAGTTCATTCCAGGATGCCTTCACTTGGATGGTCAGTATTCCTACCTCATGTCTAACTGCAGTCTTTCCTGCTTTAGGTGAAGCCCATTTTCTCTACCCGGGACCCTGGGATTTCTCAACCTCCTCTCTTTCAAGTCTCTTCTAGTGCCAAGGAGAAAAACAGCCCCAAATATTCTGTGATTCCAGGGTTTTTAAGCCCTGCACTTGAAGCAGTAATCCTTTCATCCTGGAGTGGTTATAACCTGGTTATGGCCCCAGAGCCTGCCTGGGCATACCTTCTCCACCCACCTGAAGGATCAGGGGGGAGGGCATTCGCCTTTGCTTGTTGTCCAGGGTCCCTCTGCACACCTGACCGGCAGCTCTGGGGTCTTATCCACCGACCCAGCCTCAAGTCGTGGTCCTGAACTCCTGGCAGGACTCCTGTCCTCTCCTGCTCTTCCCAACTGGATTGAATCCTGGATCTGATTTCTCTCCACCTTCCTCCTCTCACCCCCTCACCCAGTCAGCCGGGAGCTTGCTCTTTCCTTGCAGAAATGGAGAGCTGTGGGGAAGACACTTCTTGCATTTTGCTTGCATCTTGAAAATGACTTGAGCTAGCGGGGATGCTAGCTCCTTTGGGAAGCAGAGTGGCGTGTGGGGAACGTAGAGGCTTTGTTAGTGCTGTGCCTTGAATCTGAGCCTGTGGCCGAAGCTGCTGTTAGGAGAACAGCTATATTTAACAGGACCCAGCCTAGGAAACAAACTGTTCAGGGGTGGTGAGGCCCGGTTAGACCCACCCTCTCCACATGGCAGCCATTGCCCTGAGGGGAGCTTGTGGGTGGGCAATGTGCACTCGGGCTTTTTCTCCAAAGTAATTCACATTACCCTTGAGGGAAGAAAGCTGAGGAACCTGGAGGAACTAAAAGCTACCCCTATCGTGACTGTTAAGAGGGAGGCAGACGATCTGGAAAGCCTTGGGCACCTGCAATCCTGGAGTCTCAGAGAAACATCTCACTTGAAAAGAAAAATTCAAGGTAAGTGAGGAGAGACATTCTGTCAAGTTCATGGTAACCGGAATGTAATCGACAGCTAAGGATTACTGTATAAGGTGCCAAATTGTTCTTGAACATTTATCGTCTTGGCTTGTTCTTATTAGAACCTTAAAAAATATGGATAGCTAAGATGTTTTAATAGAGGACTTCATTTTTTTTACACATTCCCAAGTGGAATGAATGAGGCTGATCCGTTTGTCATGCTTCCGTCTGAAATCCAACCCTCTGAGCAAGGAGGCAGAAACGGAGGCAGCCCCCAGCGGTGTTCTCTCCCCGTGCAGCCTGACCTCGTGGTGGAAAGGGTCACAGGTGTGGGCCCTGGGCTCTGACCCAGGCCTGTCCCTCTGTAGCTGTGTGGCTTTAGACAAATCATCTATCCTGCCCTCTCTCTGTTCTGCAGACCTTTGCATGTGCTGTTTCCCCTGCTGGGAACACCCCTCAATCTGCTCTTTAGCTGCCCAGTCCCCTGCAGGGCTCAGCTTTCACGGTGTGTCGGAGAAGCCTTCCTTGGGCTCCTGGTTACATATTCTCTCCCAGCCCCTTGGACTTTTCCTTTGAAACACTGTCAACGTGGTAAAAATGGTTACCGGTTATTGGTAAAATTATCTGTTTAATGTGTCTCTTCTAGTGATTATGATCCCCAGGAGGGCAGGGATCATGCCCATCTTGCTCACTTCTAGGTCCCTGGTGCCGTGGCGTGCCTGGCACACAGTGGGTACTCAGTGAGTGGGTGCTGAATGAATAGATCAAGTATAATTCTCTAAGCCACAGCTCCTTCATCCAAGAAATGGGCCTATATGTATCTTTCCTTTATATTGGAATAGATATACCCGACGAACATTTGTTCCTTTCCTATCGTCATCCCCTGTAAAAAACTCGGAAGAAATAAATGGTCTTTTGAATTGCTGGCCTGAAAAACCCACAACTCACAGGATCAAACATAAAGTTGGAATTATAATTCTGGAATGCTTGCTACTGGGCACTGTAGCTCATGCCTGTAATACCAGCTACTTGGGAGGCTGAGGCAGGAGGATCGCTTGAGCCCAGGAATTTGAAGTTACAGTGAGCTATGATTGTGCCACTGCACCCCAGCCTGGGCAACAGACAGAGACCTCATCTCTAATAAATAAATAAATAAATAAAAAGAAAATTCTGGAATGATTGAGGTGTCCCTGGCTTCTGCAACAGAGGGCTAGACTAAATGGCCCTCTCAGGTCCTGGGGTAAAGGACCATGAGTGAGCTGGTTTGCCAGAACTGGGCTGAGGAATTCATGGAGAACTGTGGGGGCTCCACTCCACCTTGGGTGTGACTTCTAAGCTTCTCTTGGCCTTTGACGTGGAATGTAGTATGGCCCAGAACACCTGCTCCCCTATGCTGGACAGGAGGACTTCCTGGAGGAGGCAATGTTTACGTTTAGGCCTGAGGGATTAGTAAGATTAACTTGGCAAGCAGCAAGAGGAAAAGTGTTCTAGGTAAGGGAACAGCATGTGCAAAGGCCTGGAGGCGAGGTGGCATCACATGTCTGAGGAATGACAGAGGTTCAGAGGGTGGGGGGAGCTGATGAGGAGTGGGTGGGTCATATGAAGAAGCAGGAAGAGCCAGCAGGGGCCAGGGTATGAGCAGAGAGAAGAAGTCCACCCAACATGTGAGGGAAGCCCCGGAGGACACTGAAGTTTGTGGGACTCTGTGTGCATGTATGTGTGTGCATGTGTGTGGTGGGGGGAGATGGAGGGGCAGGGGGGCAGCATCCTCAGCCTCCCGCCAGCCACCATGCACGCAGATGCCCAGCCGGCGTCCCCGCAGATGCAGACGCCCCGGCACTGGAGTGTCAGAAACCCGCCTGGGCAGGAGCAGCTGCTTCTAAATTGGGGCCGAAGACAGCCGAGGGGCCGGGTTGGGTTTGGTGGTTCTGCTGCATGGGCTGATGTGGGGGCAGGGGCTGGAGGGGGCTCTCAGGCAGGGACTCTGGGCCAGAATGAGCCTGGCTGGTTTGGGGAAGTTTATTTTGGAAGCCGGGGTGATGCAAAATTAAGTGGGGAGGAAAAAATAGATGATGCGGCCACGGGGGTCTGTCTGTGGCTGGCGGGGCTGCAAGTGGCCAGCTAGAAGTGCGTTGTTGGGTAAACACATGGGGGTGGCAGCTTTTCTGCACGCCCGCTATAAATATCCCCAGCTCGCCGGCCCCGCTGGGGTTTCCTGGCACCGTGGGTGTGGAGATCAAGGTACAGACACAGGGCACTTCCGGAGTGGCAGAGGGTGGCCAGGGCGCAGCTCAGATCCCAGGCCCTGGGGGAGGAGTGGGCACCGAGGGCTGAGGCCGAGGCCCTGGGCCAGGTGGGAGATGCTCCTTTGCTGCTAACTGGCTGCGGCCCTCAGGCAGGCCCCCGACCTCTGTGAGCCTCAGTTTCCTCACCTGTAAAAGATGGGCATGATAAAACGAGGCCAAGGAAGGGACAGGCACCTCTCCCATGTCAGATCTCCTGCCGTGTGCCCTGGCTGTGTTCTCTCACCTCCCTGAGTCCCAATTTCCTCATCTGAAATGCGGGGAGAAGAGCCATTGTCTGGAGGCTGAAATGGAACTACGGGCATGGCACCGGACTGCCACGCGTGGAGGATTTCAGGGCAAACTGGGGGCCGGGCCGGGGCCCTCCCCAGCCTTCTGCAGCCCCCACGGGGCTCTCATCGCTATAGTGTTATGGCGCTCAGGAATGGTCACGACGCTCGTGGCAGTCACACCCACCGCGGGCTTTTGATGACCCAGGAGCTTCCGCACTCAGTTTTCTTAGTTCGTTTTCCTCACCCCCCCATCTTACGGACAACGAATCAGAGTCTCAGAGAGAAGGGACTGCTGGAAGGGACAGAGCTGGGATCCCCAAGATTCTCCATCTGGTCAATAAATAGTCACTGAAGATCTGCCACATGCCAGGCCTTGGGCCAGGTGCTGGGGATTTAGCGGAAAGCAAGACAGCCCTGTTCCCTGCGTCCATGGAGCTCACAGGCTGGTGGGGGAGATGGGCTATAAATTGGTGAACTGACTAATGCACAGACAAGCACCGAGCGTCTAGCATGGCCTGGTGACCTCTTGTTCTCCTGTGTCTTTAACAGATGTGTTTGGTCCTTCTAGGACCATGAAACTTTGTTATCCAGTCACCCACAGCACTGGCCCCGAAGTTGACTGATACCTGCTGAAATGAATTAGGAGCAGATAAATTCAGTTCATCAAAACATCCTCTGAATCTTACTCTGTGCAGAGCTTGTGCTAGCATCTGGGGACCCAGGGCTGGTCAGGCTGGTCCGGAAGAAGGGCATCGCCTTATACGCATCTGTAGGATGTGTCATGATGGCAGAAATATTTACACACCTTCCCAAGAGCCCAGTAAATTAGGCAGGGCAGATATCATTCTTCCCATTTTACAGATTAGGAAACTGAGGTCCAGTGACGTGAGCCATCTTGCCCAAGGACACTCAGCTGGGGTGTGACATGAACACAGGATTGTCTGACACCAAATCCAGTGCTCCTTCCCCTGCAGGTGGGAAGGGGCCTCTGTGCCAGTGGGAGAGGTCCCAAGGACCCCCCAGCGGCCCCTGAGGACCACGTCAAGCTCAGCAGTGGCATTCTGGCCAGGGGAAGGTCAGGCACTTTACCCTATCTCTTGTGTCCCATTCCAAAGGTGCCTGCCTGCAGGTGCGGGGTGGAAGGAGCTCTGGACAGGGTTTCTAGACCCCGAGCTCTGCCCTTTACCAGCTGGACCACAGGAATCCTGCTCACTCTGTCTGAGCCTCAGTTCTTCTCTGTGAATGAAAGGGTTGGGCTTGATGGCCTCTAGGGAGCATTCCAGGCCTGGAGGGCCTGTCCATGGCCTATGAGAGCAGAGTTGGGAGCAAGGTTCCTTCTGAGACTAGGCCAGGATGAGATTTATGCTCCAATCCCCACTGGGAGACCCAGGCTAATGGCTTATCCTGAAGTCTTTACCCACAGCAAGCTGGGCTGGGGAGCTGGGGAGTGGAGATGCCTCCTCAGACCACTGGGATCTTTCTGGAATGAGGAGACGGGGCCGGGGCCTTAATGCTGTTGGTCCCCAGCCCACTCACTCAGGGACAGTGCTCCTAGGCAGCTGGAGTGGGACATAGCATGTGTGGCAGCATTAGGGCTATTCACAAACATCCAGGTCCTCCTCTTTCCAGATCCATGGTAGGCATGCACTTCCCATCCTCTGAAGTTAGGGGTAGCCACGTGACTGACTTTGGCCAATGGAATGTGACAGCAACCAGCGACTAGCAGGGTGGTGGTGACTTGGGTCCTGGGTGAGGACAACAAGGGGCAGAGCCCCTGCCAGCCCACGAGCAGGGACAAGAACTAAACCTTTGCTGTTTTGAGACACAGAGGTTTTGGAGTTGTTTGTTACTGTGGCATAACCCAGGGTGTCCTTACTGATAGGTTCTGTAGGAGGGGACAGGTGGGGACACCAAGAGAGACTGCAATCTTGAGGTTAACTAATGAATCCTAATCCTTCTTTCCTTCCATCCTTAATATATTTATCCATCCATCCATCCATCTATCCATCTATCCATCTATCCATCTGAGGATTCAAACTCAGGTCTGCTTGCCTGAAGACTGACCCTCTCTGTTGTGCTAGGTCTCCTTTTTGGAGAAGAAGCCCTTCTCTCTGCCTGCCTGAATCCTCTCTGTCCATAAAGGCCTGCTCAATCCTCCCTCCACCAGGAAGCCTTCCCTGACCACTCTTAGGCCCAGTAAGGGTGTCTAGGGGGCTGGAGAGGCCCACAGGGCCCTGATCACCATGGTTGGCCCATAAATGTGGCGACTGAGTCACAGTCTGGAGGCACAACTGCATTTTCCCAGAGAGAGCTGAGGCATTTTGGGAATTTGCCAGCAGTGGCCCCAGGACTCTGATTGCCCATAGTGGCCCCAAATTTACATATCTGGAAGCCCTCATCCTTGGCAGTCCTGTTGTGCCCATTTTGGGCTTGGCAAACATGATCGACCTAGAAATGTGTTTCCAGCATCACAATCCCCTCTTGGCCCCTCCAGAGTTCAGAGCATCTTTGGGGCCCACCCTGAAACTTAGGTCTTTTGAAAAGGAGGAGGAGGAGCCCATATGTGGGGAAATTGGGTTTTAGTGAAATTGTCAAATGCTGGTTGGTTAGGGGAGTCACTCAGGCCCCTGCTCTTTTCTCCAGCCTCTCCCAGCAGCCCTCACTGGGGTACTGGGAGAGCAGAGGCATCTCTCAGCCTTAAGAGGCAGGGTAGCCTAGCAGTAAATGCATGGGCTTTGTAGGCAGACAGTGGGACTGAGTCCCTTTCCACCTCTGTGTGGTCCCTGAGCAGGAGCGTCACATCTTTGAGCCTCAGTTTTCACATCTGTAAAATGGGTGTTTCCTCAGCTTGAAGTCTTGTAGTGGTGAGAATGAGACAGAATGGTAAAAGTACATGAAGTACCTGGCACATAGTAGGTGTGCAATCAACTGTGGTTATTACCAACGGTTGTAGCACTGTGCACTGGCAGAACCTCACAGTGACAAACGTACAGGGAGATTTGGTGGTGGGAGTTAGGGTGATGGTGGTGACTGTATTTCTAAACTGTGTAAATCCAGTTCCTCTTGTGGGAGGAAGCTTAGGCTTTGGGTTAAATGTCAGGACCAGGATCAAATGCACAGTTCAACTTACATTTATCACGCGAAGGGAATTATTCTTTTCTAAAACTCCTACTGTGTGCCAGGTGTAGAGGTAGACAGAGTAGGTGCATGGTCTCTTGGGATCCTGGCGTGGGCTGTAAGAGGCTCATTAGCCCCATTCTACAGATGGTGCAGCTGACTCTCAGAGAGACAGAGGGACTGACTGGTCGAGATCACACAGTGAATTAGAGATGGAGTGCAGATCTCAGCCCAGGTCCCTGCCTGCCCCAACTCCTGTGCTCTTTCCTGCGTGGACAGTGCTCGGGTCTCTGTGCTGGTTACTTCCTCCACCACCACCAGAGGTCCAGTGGGACAGCCCGAGCAGCTTTGGCAAAGCCTCTCCTCACTCCTATAGGAGGCTGGCCTTGCCCTGGGATGAGGCTTTGGCTGCCACCCTGGCCGAGTATCTGCTCTGGGGCAACTGGGGCAAGCTCCCTGGGGGCCCAGGGGTCCAAGGAAAGAGGCAGGATGTGGGCCAGTGGGCAGCAGGTGCTGGTGGCACAGGAGAGTCAGCAGGTTGTGTCCCAGCATCTCCCCTTCCTCCCCAGGCACCCTCCCTCCCCTCCCCTCCCCAGGGACACACCATCTTCATTCTGAAGCCCACATCCCTCCCTCTTGTCAGGGAAGAGGATCAGCCTGGGGGCTCCTGGACTCGACTTAGGCCACACTCCCTTTTGTGGCCCAGGGATAGGAAGGGAAACTCGCCCAACTGGCAGAGCCAGAACCAAGGGCTCTAGACTCTCTGCCTGGGGTTCCTTTCTCTATATGACCACTGGGATGATCTGATTTCCCAATAAGACATCAATTGTTTCCCACGGAAAATGGGGACAGATGATCTGAAATCAGAACTGTCAAGGAAACTTCGGGACACACTGTCAGCACAGCTGTACCACACAGAGCCCTTCCTCCTCCACTCCCTGTGTTCAAGACTAAATGTGTTACTTCTTGCAGGGGTAAGGAGGCAAGGCAATGCTGAACCCCGCACTTCTCATGGTGAAGTTTCAGGCATGGGGGCACCCAGGCAGGGCAGAGATTTTGGAACTGGGGAACCTTCCTGGCTTCCCTCCAGCCCTACTCCATGGTGACATTTGGGAAGGCTGGCCGGGCCCTTGCGCCAGGCCGATCCTCCTCAGAAGACTGTTTCTGTGCCTTCCTGTTGCGGTTTTGACTCTGGAGAAATGCTCCGGCCTTGAACTCATCGAGGGCCGGCCCCATGTGAAGCTCGAAGTTTGTTCAGCCGTTTTGGGCTCCTGGTGGCCGGGAGCTCGGCCTTAAGCAAAGTCCAAACTGACCGCAGGTTTCCAGGGCGACCCTGGATGGGCCTATTTATATGTGGTGGGTTTTATATCACCACTTCCCTCCACGCTTAGTTTGTGAAGGTTTTTCTCCAGGGGAGGAAGCCTGGCCTTGTTTTCTGCCATCACCCTTACTTTTCCCAGCCCCTCAGAGCTGGGGGGCCCCCCCAGACCAAGGGCGGCTGTGTCACGCAATGGTTAGGATGCAGACGCAGATGCCGACAGACCTGGCTTCAAATCCTGTAGGTCTCAGCTCAAATGTCACCTCCTCCACGAGGCCTTCCTTGACCACTCTGCCCTGTTTTATTGCCCTCATGGAATTTACCACTATCAGAATGATCTTGTCATAGATTTGTCTTTCTGCCTATCTTTCTGACATCCCCAACTAGGATGTCCGCTCCCTGGGCTCAGGGGCCAGAATGTGGCAGGACTGGGGCTTGGCTGTGGGTGTGATTCCCTAAGCACCCTGCCTGGGGGTCTTGGGAGGGGCCCTGGCAGTGGGAGGGGTCTTAGGGGCCTCAGTTGGGGGTATCAGAGAGTTCACCCCTGCCCCCAGGTGAAGCTAGACTCTCTTGTCACAGGCATTTTTATCATGCATCCACCTTCTTAAAATTCTTTGTTCAATGCCTGTTCTCACTGGTTTGTAAGTACCCGGAGGGCAGGGACCCAGTCAGTCTGCACCTGCCCTAGATCTAGGCAAGCAGGGCCCTGACCTTGACCCTGGACCCTATTCTGGTTATCTTTGGCTCACACCCCATCCCACAGGGTGAGGCACCAGAGGATGTGCCCACCCAGAGCCCATACCACACCCACTTGTGGATCACACCCTGGACACAGGAATGACCTGCCCCAGAGGCCTGAGCCCACTCCAGGGCCTATGTGGGACCCATTTTCCTGAGGGTGGACATCACTGCAGGGCCTGGGGGAGGCCATGGAGCAGGTGTTTGGGGGTGTGTGGACGGAGCTTGGATGCACAGGCTGAGGTGTCCACACACGCCCAGGCAGGAAGAGAAAAGGGTCAAAATTTAGTCTCGTCTCCACTCGAATTCTCAGTGCCTTGCTTGGGGCTCGGCGCCTGGCTCACCCACTCCTAGCATCTGCCCAGGCTTCTCTGCTTCAAGCCTGTACCCCCTGCTCCCCCTAGAAAGCAAGCAAGGGAAGGGCTGGGAAGAATGCAAATGTGTTATCTCCTGGCCACGTGTCTTAGTCTGTTTGTGCTGCTTTAACAAAATAGCTGAAACTGGGTAATTTATAAAGAACAGAATGTATTTCTCACAGTTCTGGAGGTTGGGAAGTTCAAGATCAAGGTGCTGGCATCTGGCGAGGGCCTTTTTGTCCTCACATGGCAGAAGAGGGAACCCATCCTGCAAGCCCTTTTATAATGGCACTAATCTAGTCACGAAGGTGGAGTCCTCATGACCGAAACACCTCCCAAAAGGCCTCACCTGTTGCACTGGGGATTAAGTTTTCAACACGGAAATGTTTGGAGGGGACAAAACATTCAAACCATAGCACTACATAGGCTCACTGTTCATTGAGGGTCTGCTGCTACATCCAGACTTTCCTTTAGTTTCCCTGTTTAATCCTCACAGTGTCCAGGGGATTCGGTAATGTTTTCCCCGGCCTATGATGCTCAGAGTGGTGAGGTGACTCTTCCAAGGCCACACAGCCAGCAGAACACCCTCACTCTTCTGACTCCAAAGCCAGTGCTCACAGGTCAGGGGAACTCATTTCTGAGCAAACAGCGCGTGGGTGGGTGCACGTGCTGGTGACGAGGTGATGTGGGAAGCAGGGAATGGCTCTGGAGCTTGTCCTGAAGAGGGAAGAACAGGTCCCAGGTCGGGCAGGAGGACTGTGGCCACCAGGGTGTCAGCAGTGTCGAGGGACAGCTTGGGAGCTCTTCAGGCCCTGAAACCATCAGACCTCCCAGCGCCTCCCCAAATAAACATGAGTCAAGTTAATAAAGAGCTCTGGCCACGCCCACACAGTGCTTCCTCTAACCCTCTGGCTCCCTTCAACCAGGTGGCTGCCCCTGAGAGCAGAACTCGTTGCTGGGCAGCCCAGGGGGCCCTCAGGAAAGGGGTGAGCCCTCAGTGTCCCCTCAGGAAAGGGGTGAGCCCTCAGTGTCCCCACAGGAAGGGGATGAAGCCCTCAGTGTCCCCTCAGGACAGGGTGAGCCCTCAGCGTCCCCTCAGGAAGGGGATGAAGCCCTCAGTGTCCCCTCAGGAAGGGGATGAAGCCCTCAGTGTTCCCTCAGGACAGGGTGAGCCCTCTAGGCCAGGCCCCTCTGGTCAGTGTTTAATCACACTCCGGGCACCACACTGATTTCATTGTCATAACAGCCCAGGGGCGTGGTAACAGCCATCGTCATCCTCATGTTGCACATGGACTAACTGAGGCTCAGAGAGTTGAAGCAACTTGCCTGAGGTCACAAAGGTGCAAGTGGCAGGGAGGGATTCGGCTTTAGGCCTGTCTGACTCCAGAGCCTGGGCGCCTATCCCCACTGCGCTGCCTGGGTGTTTGCTGGGCCCTGGGCAGTGTGGCCAGAGGAGCCAGAAGAGGAAAGTTCTGACTCCCGGCTCCCCTTGGCTCCCAGGCTGACCAGAAGGTGAGTGTGTGGCATCTGGGGCTGCAGGGAGCTGGGGTGGGCAGGGCTGTGAGGAGGATAGGAAACCCCGCCTCGCAATGCCACCCCTAGCAGGAAGCACCTTTGCTTGTTCGGTCAGGCTGTGGGCAGAGGGCAGCTGTGTGGGGTGGCCACTGCCACCAGCTGGAGATGGTTTCTAAGGGCAGAGGGTAAACAGTCACCTTGGCTACTTGGGTGTGCCACCGGCAGTGATGGGTCAGCTCTGGAATATTCCGGGAAGTGAAGGAGGGAGACCGGAGGCCTCGGATTCTGAGAGCAAGGTGGAGGGCATGGGCGGGAGGGCCCAAGTCCTGTCACAGAAGGCCTGCTGTCACAGACGCTGGGCCAGCGGTTGGTGGGGGGCGGGGGGGCGCGGCGTGGGGTTATCGCCTCTCCCGGGAGGAGGGTCCTGGCGACAAGACATCGGGGAGGCTTCTGCTCCGGCCGAGCCGGCAGTGTCCCGTGTGGTGGGAAAGAAAGGGGGCAGCACGTTTCTTAGTAATCACCACTCCTTTCTGATCCCGTGCTGTGGGCTGTCGCTCTCTATTTCAACTGCTTATCCAACAAATAGTGATCGAGCCGGGCTCGCAGCCAGGCCTTGGGGTCCAGCAGTGGAGACAAACACAGGCTCTGTCCTCACAGAGCTTACTGTCTGGAGAGGTTGTACATGTCCCCTCGCATCTTTTGTTTGCAAGGTGAAACCAGCTTAAGCAAAGCGAAGCAAAACTGTGCGGGGGTGGGGGATCGTGGAACGGGGGAGACATTGAGACGTGGCAGGCTCAGCTACTCTCTCTCGTCTCCTGGGTGTACTTTCTCTGGGGCTTCGTTCTTGCCCGGGCATCCTCCGTGGGGCAGGGAGGGTGGCTGCCCAAACAGGCTCCCTGCCGCTCCCCTTCCTCCATCAACATTCACGTATCCAGCCTCCATCAAGATCCGCCTCTGAGACCCCTGGGTGGGGGAGAAACCATTTTCCTGGGGAGGAGGCAAAAACAATGTGTCCACAACTGGAAAGACAGATAGTCAAGGACCAATTCACCCAATACTTATTTAATTGTAATTGCAACTGGCGAAACGAAGAAGTGCAAGGTGCGATCGGTAAATGGGGGATCTGCTGTGGTCTGAGAAATCAAGGAAGCCTTCCTTGAGGAAGTGGCCCTTGAACAGAGATCAGAAGCACACGCAGGCATTAACTGGCCTAGGAAGAGGAACAGTGTTCCAAGCAGAAGGAATAGAGCAGCCATGAGGTTGGGCACAGAGGAACTGGGGAGGAGGCAAGAGGTGAACAGGTAGGGTCAGCCCATGTGGGCCTCTCTGCAGAGGCGACAGTAAGAATTTTGGAGTTTCCTGAAAAGCAATGGGAAGCCATCGGAGAGTTTTAACTGGGGGCTGGCATCACTGAGTATAGGTTCCATAAAGATTCCTCCGGCTGCACTGTGGAGAATGGATGCAGGGGCACCAAGGTGCCGGGAGACCTGTTGGTTGGCTACGATGGTAGCCTGGGCAGGAGAGGGCTTGAGGGAGGGAGGTGACGCAGGAGACAGAGAGAGGTGGTGAATTTGAGGTACATTTTGGAGGTGAAATTAATAGGACTTGGTGCCTGATTGGAGGGGAGATGGTCTGGGAGAGATACATACTTAAGGACGGCTTCTAGATTTCTGGCTTGCATGGCAGTCCTGTGGAGTGGAGATTGTTGGCCCTCATTTAACAGCACTGAAAGCTGAGGCTCAGAGACAAGAGATGACTTGCCCGAGGTCACACAGCACGTGAGAGGCCGAGTCTGGATTCAAACTCCGGTCTGCCTATCGTACAAACATGTGCTCTTCTTACCCTTGGTTCTCTCTGTCTGCCTTTATTTCCTCCCTTATGACTCTGAGAAATGAGTGGCAGGTTTAGGGAGGCTCGGGGAACCCAGCACCTCTCGAGGGTGCTCCCAAGGCAAGCAAGTTTTCCTGAGGGTTCTGGAAAGTCCATAGCCGGGAGCCCAGGTTGGAGGGCTGGTCAGAGAGAAGCCTGGAGGCGGATGACTCAGGAAGGACACCAGCCTCTTCCACCCCTGACAGCCAGGACATGCAAAAGGGTGTGTGTGCGTGTCTGTGTGCGTGCAGGCGCACCTGGGGAATTTCAGTGTCTCAGGACAAGCAGGGACTTGGGTCAGGCCTGGAGGTTGAATCACGGCCCCATGACTTCTGAGCTCTGGCTGTCTCCAAGACTCAATTTCCTTGCTTGTCTACAATTCCTACCTCCCAGGCTGTTTGCAAGGCTGAGATGAAGGCTTGGTATGGAGCCAGGGCCTGCGAATTGTAGTGCAGTATTATAATCCTCTTACGCTCACCTTGGGGTTTGAGTGCTACCGAGACAGTCAAGCAGGTTTCCCTGTTGCAGATGCTGGGATGGGTTTTCCTGGAGGAGGGAATATTGCAAAGGGAAATCCCCAGCGCACTCATGGGAGGTGGTTGGCACCAGTGCTAGCCGGGGCACCTTGAATTTGTCCCTTCACTTTCCACGGCTCAGCCAAACTTGCTCTTCTCCAGGAAGCCGTCCCTGCCTACCCCAATCCACAGTGCCCCTGCGCTCCTCCTCCGGGCCTTAAATCCCCAGGGAACCTGGCCCTGCCGGGGCTAGCTTCTCATTGATCAAGCCTTCCCGAATGACCCCTCTGCTCCCGGAAAGTGAGACCAGTTGGAGTTGCCTGACCAGCTGTGTGGCCCAAAGTTATTTAACCTCACTGTCCCTCTGTTAACTCAGGGATCAGCTTCCCCAGAACTTGTTGTAAGGATTCAGTAAGATAATGCATATGAAGTGCCCAACACAGCCATAAATAGTACTTCCTGCGGGTTGTCCTTGTGGGTTTGTGGCTGTCTCCTTTCTAGACTAAAAACTTCGCAGAAGGTAGGGATTATACCCCAATGACTTCTGCCTTGGTGTCTGGCAGGATGCCTGACACATAGTAGGTGCTCAGTTAAAGCCTGTTGAATAAATGTGCTCCCTTTCCTGGTGTCCCCAGGAGTGCCTTGCACATGATTGAGAGGCAGGATGGCATAGAGATGAGGAGGATGGATTTTGGGGTCTGATATACCTGGCTTCAAATCCTGCTTCTGATTCACCCTGGTTGTAATGCTTCAAGTCACTCACCTAACCTGCTTCCTTATCTGCAAAATAGGATGAACAGGCCCCCTCTCCCAGGGTTCTGTGATAACTCATTAAATCACATAAATCGTGCATATGAAATGCTTAATACAGCACATGGAGGGAATGGCAATTATGATGATTTGTCAACTAACTCCCATGTCTGTGACTACCCAGTGCAGTGGGCCTGTGTGGGTAGCTTGCCCAGTATCTGTCCCTCACCCCTCCCAGATAACCTTGACTTTGGTTTGGGGATCCATGTAGTTCCAGGGACTGACTCCACCTCGGATGCCGGGGAGGGGCTCAGTGATTGGTTTAGGGTTGGGCGTGTGACCCTGATCTGTCACATCAGCATGAACCTCAGGACCTCTGCTGGGAATTCCAGGGCAAAGATGCTTCTCTAATACCATACTGAGCACAAATGAGGCAATCTTTGTCTTGGGAACTGCTGGCAGGTGTCTTGGGCCTGTAAGTGGAGCCAGTCTTGAAAAAGGCAAGCCTCGAGCGAGGGAAAGAAACTAGGCCGTTGTTGGCACTGTTACCCTGCTGGATCAAGCCTTTACTGAAGGACCTTTCAATAATGTGAGCCAATAAATCAGCTTTATTGTTTAAGGCTGAGTGAATTGAGTTTTCTGTTCCTTGTAACCCAGATTGTCCTTACGGATACAGCCCGTACATTTCTCCACCTGGCGTAGCCGTCACTTCCTTTCTGTGGGTGGGGCGACATCGGCTCAGGCCACATTTCCTCCATTAGCACACGGACTTTGTGAGAACCAGCTGACGCTGCTGCCTGTAGGAAACCAGACCACCCAGGAGCCCAAAGATTATAGAAACATAAAGAAAACCAGAGCGGGGGAAAAATCCAAGTGAATGCTTCCAGAATAACCAAAAAAAAAAAAATTAAAAAAAGTAGTGGTGGCAACTCCAATAGTGAAATAATTGACCACCAGGCTCAAAGCGGACGCCTCCCGGCTGAGGAGGGTGTATCCCGATCCGAACCACCTGAGGGGTGTGTCATCCCTGCAGGGAATGTTCTTTGCTTCTGGCTCCCTGCATCCACTCCCCTGCAGGCCACCATTCCGGTTTTCTTTACTGGAGTTATCTCAGGGTCCCACCTTCCCTTAGCTAAAGGCAGGCTAAAGAGAAGCTCCTTTGCTGGAATCGGACCTTGAGCTGAACAGACTGATCTGTCCCTTCCTGAAGCAGGATCTCATTGCACTATTGCGGTCGAGAGGCCCGTGTGGTGCCTTCTGCTTTCTCGCCTCCACAGTCCCCTGTGGACCCTGGGAGCTCCCAGTAGCCTTCCAGTACATTTCCTTTTGCTGAAGTTAGCAAAGGTCATTTCTGTTGCTTGCAGCCAGAGTCCTCAGTGATACACCTGCCGAAGGGGCTGTGATAAGGTGGGAGAGGGGTCTGTCATTCATGGAGGAGGCTTGTCAAATGCAGGTGGGTAGTTTCCCACGAGGCTCTGGCGACGCACCCAACAGGTCCATTCTTGGGAGGCCAAGTGGAGCAATCGCAAAGGGTCCTCAGTTGACGTTCATAGTGCTTCAGGCCTTGTCTGCAGGCTGAATGCATGACACACGTATAAATATCAATGCTGAGGTGATGCATAAAATACGAGTTAGTTTCAAGGAATTCCTGAGTTCACGGTTTTCTTTCTTTCTTTTTAAAAAATTATCATTAGGTAGTTTCTCATTTAACCAATACTATGTACAATCTGGGAAAATGTTCCCATGGAGAAGGGCGTTCCCTGTGAAAATGTTAGAACACAGCTGTGGGGGTGTGATGAGCAGAGGGTGTGTCCTGCAGGACCACGGTGTCCATCTGTCCTTCCTTTTTTCTTGAGACAGAGTCTTATTCTGTTGCCCTGGGTAGGCTGCAGTGGTGCCATCGTAGCTCACTGCAGCCTCAAACTCCTGGGCTCCAACGATCCTCCTGTCTCAGCCACCTGAGTAGCTGGGACTACAGGCACGCACCACCACGCCCGGCTGATTTTTTCTATTTTTGGTAGACAGGGTCTTGCTCTTGCTCAGGCTGGTCTCGAACTCCTGAGCTCAAGTGATCCTCCCGCCTTGGCCTCCCAGAGTGCTAGGATTACAGGCGTGAGCCACCACGCCCGGCCCATCTGTCCTTCTTGCTTGCTGGGCCAGCACCCTGTTAGGGCTCTAGGAGACCAGTTTCTCCCACTGACTCCAGAGGTGGTATGTGACTCAGGTCCGGCCAAGCAGAGCGTTGAAGTTCCCTGGCCACAGGATTGGTTCAGGGATGGGGAAATAAACCAGTCAGAGCCAGTGAGAAGCCACGGGAGTGACTGGATGGCCTGATGAGATTTCGTTGCACAAATTTTCGGGTCCACCTTTGCATCACCTGGAGATTTGAACCAGAAGGAAGTTTCTTGTGCAGTTTTTTTAGATGTTGCCGGAAAGGGCTCATGGAGGACTGGGGGCTGTTCACCTGATGCTCACCGAACTCCTGCTTGTGGCTGGGTCCTAAACTAGGCCTTAGGGCTCTGGAAATGACCCCACTCTGAGTAGCACCCACTCTGGGAGGGAGCAGATCCCTAAGGAATGAATAGTGTGTCTCTATGTGAGGCATCGGGAGATGCGTCAGACGTTCCTGGGACATAGAGGAGGAAGACTCCAACTCTGTGTGGCAGATTGAGAAGGGCTTCCTGGAGGAGGTAGCCCATGAGTAGAGCCATGAAGGATGAGTAGAAGTTTGCTGGGAAAGAAGTCAGGAGAGGCAGTGGAGGTGAAGGCACCAAGAAGCAAGAGTTCCTGATATATTCAGAGGGGAAGAGGGTGGGTTAGAGATGAGGACTTGGGAGTTGTCTGTATTGAAGCAAAATATGGATGAGGCTTGGCCAAGGAGTGGGCAGAGACCAGGGTCACAGGCTGTTGCTTTTGGGGACCAAGGTAGGCACTTGAATGAGCTAAGTTGGTCAGGAGTCAGGTGTAAGGGTGACCCCATGGCCTTCTGGGTGTGGCTTCTCTTGCTCACTCCTTGTTTCTGAGACAGAGTCTTGTTCTGTCGCCCTGGCTAGAGTGCAATGGTGTCATCACAGCTCACTGCAACTTCAAGCTCCTGGGCTCAAGCGATCCTCCCGCCTCAGCCTCCTGAGTAGCTGGGACTACAGGCACGTGCCACCACGCCCGGCTAAGTTTTCTATTTCTTGTAGAGACGGGGTCTGGCTCTTGCTCACGCTGGTTTCCAACTCCTGGCCTCAGGCGATCCTCCCGCCTTGGCCTCCCAAAGTGCTAGGATTACCAGAGGGCCATCTTGCTCACTCTTAAAAGGACAGGGATCCAATAACTGTTCTCTAATTAAACAAAGCCACAGTGCAGTGACAAAAGGTAAATGTCACTATGGCCAACTGGAAAGTCTGCAGTCTGCCAAAAGCAGAGGCCCTGGGCTCTGGCTACCCGCTAGGACTGGCAGGAGAACTTTGACAACACAGGCCGCCTGGACCCCACCCCCAGAAGTCCTGACTGCGTTGGTCCAGGGTAGGGGCCCAGCAGCAAAACATTGTAATAGCTGCCCAGGTGATTCTAATTTGATTCTAAGGTACAACCTGGGCTGAGAACCGCTAGTCCAAAAAGAATGCCAGTTGGTGCCTTGCAGAAATGTGTCTTCCCAAATCTTTTGATTTTTCAAGAAAAGCCAGAAATCAAGATCTTTCTGTGAAATCTCATTTTTAAACGTTGGCTCAACTTAAAAAAAAAAATTGGGGAGTGCTTACTATGGCTGTTTTAAGCTCCTTATCCTCACAATAACTCTGTGAGGTATGTGACTATTATCTCTATTTTGCAGATGAGGAAACAGGCATGGAGAGGCTTTGTAACTTGCCCAAGGTCACATAGCGAGAAAATGCCAGACCAAGATGCATGCCCAGGCAGTCTGGCTCCACAGCCCGTGCTCTTACCCACAGAACCCATCTGCGGCCAGGATCTGGCCCGTGGCCCAGAAGTGTGTGGCCTCTGGCAGGTGAGGAAGAGGAGAAGAGGGCTTGGGGCAGAGTGCTGGCCATTACCGGAGGCAGGGTGGAGGTGTGGGAGAGGCTGGGAGGGGCAGGCAGAGGGTGGGTGGGGGGGGGCAGCACAGCTACCATCAGACACTAGTTGGTGAATGGAAGAGTGGAGCCCTTTGCATCTGTAATGGCCTCCACCGTCTCGGAAGCCCCACGTGGCCCTGCCCAGGGAGGAGAGCCCAGGCTGCATACGAGGCCTGGCAGGTTCAGACCTGAGTCTTCCTCAAATGCCCTGCGGCCCTGGCGGCACTAGCTTGGCCAGCTGAGATGCTCCAGATAAATGGGCCTCACCTGGTGCTGGGGGAGGCAGCAGGCTTTGTTTGTGGTGGTGACTCAGGGCAGGTCGTTACCTGGCATAGCCATCACGCTCATGCCCATGGGCTCCAGGAAGGGCCTCTGGAGGCGTCTCCTTCTGAGGCTGGTCCAGACGTATCCGGTGAGTCTCGCTTCTGCAGTCACCCCAGAAGGGGATCTTCCTGCAGGCTTCGAGGCTGGGGTAATAGGCAAGAGAAAAGGGTCAACCAGCCCAGTGCGGCAGATTGAGGCGAGGGAAGCGGCCATTTTCTGTGGGCCCACTACATGCGCTTCATTGTGCTAAGTGCTGCATCTGGTTTCTTAATTTTCACAATTCCGTGGGCTCAGTGTCATCATCTCCATTTGACAGATGAGGAAGTTGAGGCTCCGAGAGGTGAAGGGACTGGGCCAAGGTCTCATGGCTTGCAAATGGAGCTGGGATTTAAGGTGACCTTCTCTAGATACGTCCTAAGGCCCCTCTCTCAAACCCCACTCGAATCCCACTCACTGCACCCCAGGCTTGACTGCCCTGCCCTAGTGGGTCAGGGCTATGTACACCTCAGTGGCACATTTACAGGTCAGCAGGCACCTTGGACAAACCTGACCAGGAGATGATGCGTCTACAGGGACATGTGGCACTGGACCAGATCAGTTGCAGAGAGGTTTGCAGCTGGGGTCAGATTGTTAACACACCGGTCAAGCCAAGAATCGTTTTAGTTGAGTTAAAAATCAGGACAAAGTATGTGTTTTTATCTAGCTTGAAAGTAGTGGTTATTTTGTTTTCCAGCTCATTTTTAGCTTCATGAAAGTAGATTAAAAATGAATGTTGTTGTCTTTCCATCTCTGCTAAGAGCTCCCCTTCGTGCCCCTCTGCAGACAGGCTGGCCAGTGCCTTTTGTCACTTTGTTCTCTTGCCTGTCTCTTTGGCTCTGCTGGGGAGGGCACAGTTGGGGCCCAGATGAAGGCCCTTCAAGTGGAGAGTCTGGATGTGGGTGCCAGCAGTGTCTGGGAAGAGCACCCTGGGCCCAGGCAAGGGCATTTCCCAGGAGGGTCCCATTTTATGGGTGGGCTGGGTGGCAGGTGGCTGGATCCTGGCCCTGCTGGAAGAGAGGAGGCCAGGCCAAGTCTCAGTGGCTGCCCAGTCTTTATCAAGAGCCCAGTCTCTTGGCCTGTTGTTCCAGGCCCCTCCAGCTTCCTCCCTGCCCTGCCTCCCTTGCACCTTCCAGACACAGGCCACTCAGCATCTCACTGTGTCACACCTCCGTACCTTTGCACAGGACATTTCCTTACTTGTAGGGATAACTTGTGTGAGAGAGCCCAGCACTGAGTTCAACATATCGTCAATGCTTTAAAAGCTCATCTTCCTCCCTCCCTCCCTCTCTCCTTCCTTATGTGGAAGCATTGCCCTCTCTGATCTAGGGGAACTCTTAGTATGATGGAAGCAGCATAGCACCAAGCCATAGAAGCCTCTAGTCTAGACAGAGGCCAGAAATGTCCGAGGCCCATTGCAGAAGCAGTTGGTTGGGTTTTGACTGTCCAGCATTTAGGACCCCTGGGATTCTCCCCTGCTCACTCTTAGTCCCCTGCTTTGGCTGAGGCTCCTCCCTCTTAGAGGGGGAGCATGTGAACAGCCTAATCCAGCCTAGCCATGGTGTTCCCCCAGCCCTGGGCTTGGTTTCATCAGAGCCCACGGGACACGATGAGATGTTGCTGGGGCTGCTGGGACAGACCCAAGCCCTCCCTGTCCTGGCTTTGGGTCTGAGCCTGGTTCTCCAGCCTGCCCTCCCCTCTGTGAGCTCTCCTCAGCAGCCCAGTAAACGCCCCTTGAGCATGAGGAAGCCGAATTGGATTCTGCTGTTGGCAGTCAAGGAGCTCCAAGGGAGATACCTCCCAAATCTGCAAGTGTCCACCCCCAGCTCCTGGGATAGAGGAGCCCAGTGCCTCTCCAGCTGCAGCTGGACAGAGCTGAGAGCCAGGGCCCCAAGGCGAGGGAAGGGTGGTGGCAGAAGTGCCTGGAGGGAAGGCAATGTCCCATCTTGGCCCTGGATGGGGCCACAGGGATCAGCTAGTTCAGTCCCTGGGTGGCGCCTAATGTCCAGCTCCAGGGGCAGCCTGGGACTAGCAGCCAGAGGGGCTTCCCAGCCCCACACCTAATCCTTTCTGCTGAGCCTCGGTTTCCTTGTCTGCAAGATGCTTCCTGGAATGACTGTGAAGCTTAAACATGATGAGTCATGTAGAATGTTCATTCTGGTGCTGGGCACAAGCAAAAGAGTTCACAAATGTTTGCTTTTACGGTTATGAAGAATAAGAACCCTGCTTCAGACCAAGGTGTGCTAATTCCCTAAAGAGGTGGCCTTGGTTGTAATTCCAGTTCTGAGCTGAGGGAGGGACCTTGGGCAACTGACTGTGGGCTTCCTCTTTGGCTGTCAGTTTGCTGATCTGTAAAATGGGGATAATAGCAGCTCCTACTTTAAGGGTGGATGTGAGGATTAAATGACATAACCACCATGCCTGGCACATAGTAGATGCTCTGTAAATGTCAGTTTCCTCCTCGTCACCTTCCCTCTTTGTACTGCATGTGGAAGAGCAGCTGTTATGGGGAGTGGAGACTCCCCACACCTGGACTTGGGAACTAGGTTCTGCCCCAGGCATGGCACTGAATTGCTGGGCTTTCTTTGGGTGGGATCCTGACCTCTGGGTCTCAGTTGGCCTCTTACCTGTTAAGTGATGACATTAGACTTATTGGTCCCACCTCTGACTCTAACATTCCATATTTTGAGGAAAAGAAAAAACCCTAAGAAGAACAAACCATTGCTGCTTAAATAAAGGACTGAAGGCAGCTGCTCCTTGCTAGAGGTAGGGCTGTAACAGAAGGAGGCTGCACTTTTGCTTCGGGAAAAGCCCTCGAGAGGCTCTTTTTGGTTATGGAAGGGCAACCCCCTGAGCCCCCAACAAAGTGAAGGACTCACTCTGTGTGGTGAGGAGCAGGAGTTGGGAGTCATCTCTCGGCAGCTGAAGAGTATGAAGAGTGGAACTTTGGCGGGCCTGGGGTCTCCTCTGCAGAGAGGGGCTCAGGAACGTGGGGGCAGCCAGAGCCGAGGAGTGGCAGGGAGGGCCCAGGAATGTTCTGAACAGTGAGTGAAATGTTCAGTTTGATGTCGCTGCTGGCTGGGTCCTGAAATCTCTCTCCTTTTTTCAGCAAAGTGTGTTGCACACACAGCCTTGTGTCTGTGGGGCTTAAGGAACGGGGAAAGGCTGGCAAACAGCAGGGTGTGGCTCAGGCCAATGGCAGAACTAGCAGTGAAAGGACACAGGGACCCTAAGTCCTTCTTGGGTGATCTCAGAAGTATTGAGAAGGGTGTTGGACTTCCCACAGTATGGAGCATGGGGTCTTGAACAGTTTTATTAATTATAATTATTGACTGACACTAAGGACATGGTGAACCCAGAGGACACGGAGACGTTGGGGTTATGGTTTTACACTTGCACAATTGGGATTGGCAGAGAGGAAGGGCGTTCCCCATAGCAAGGGCCTGGAATCGAGAAAGTGGAGGACGCATGCATGGTGTTGCCGCACAGGGCAGTGGGGCTGGACCACGAAGTACCTGGCATGCTCGGTTAAGGACTTGACTTTTCTATAGGCAGTGGGGAGCCATGGAAGACTTCAGAGCAGGAGACGGACAAGGAGCAAGCTGGGCCGCGGAAAGATGGCTCCAGCTGCATGCAGAGGACGGACCGGAGTGGGAGGGTGACACAGGCGGAGGGCAGGGAATGAGCAGTTGGTGTTGAGGACAGTTCACCACAGAGGGCTTGCTGTGGCCAGATCAACCCGGGCAGGTTGCCGACGGTGGGTGTGACGCAGTCTCTTGTGAAAGAGGGACCTGGGGAATGGTCCTGGAGGCAACCTTATTTCACCTGCATCACTCACCACCTTCCGCCCAGTCTTGACTTTCTCTGTGACTCAGCCCCCTTGAGGACCTGACACAGGGTTGGGGGAATTCTGAAAGTCTGTCTTTTCGGAGGTGACTCAGTTAAAAGGGCAGGGCCAGGGGAAGGGAATCTCTCACCCCAAGAACTTTTATGTAGCCACCAAATCTTCGTGAGTCACGGCTAGGGTCCAGGCACCACACCCGCTGATCGTGTTTTACAGATGGGGAAACTGAGGCCTAGAGAGGGGAAGGGACTTGTGCAGGCTTGAGTGGCCAGAGCAGGTCCTTCCTCTCCACCTGCTGTCCCCTGGCCCCCAGGCTGAAGGCTCTTGCCTGGGGCCCAGCTGCCCCCACCACTTTCTCCGGGGTCTCGTTCCTTCCCATCTCCCCTGGGCCTCACACCTGCAGGCATCCCCATTCTCTGCCACCCCTTCCTGTCCCTTCTCAGGCTCAGCCCTCTGAGCCTATTATGGCTAAGTCCTCACATCTCAAAGGAAAGGACCCCAAACCTCCCCTGATCCTGCATCTCGTTTCTAGGTACCAAGCTCTTCCCTTGGCCTGGGACCTCCCAAGTGTGGTCAACTAACATGACTTCACTTCCCCCCTTCATGCTTCAAGCCTCTGCCGTGGCTCCATCTCCCCTCCCCCACCACCCAGCAGGATGCCAATGACCTCATTGCCAAGTCCAATGGTTAACCCTTTATGCCTTAGCCAATACATCTACCATTTTTTCCTTCTGGAAATTTCTCCCTCTGTGTTACAGCTTGCCAGTGGCCTCCCCTACAGCCATTCTCCCTGGTTCTTTACTAACAAGACCCGTATTTTTTTCAGGAAAGCAATATGCTCTGCTAAAGATCACATTTCTTAACCTTCCTTGCACTTGGGGGTGGCCAATGAGATGTAAGTGAAAGCCAGGGGGAGGAGTGGGAAGGGGCTTCCAGGAATGGTCTTTAAAAAAGTCTGGGCAGTCTTAGCTAGGAGGCAGGTCTTCTGCTCTTGCTTCTTCCTCCTTGTTGCTGGAACATGAATGTGATGGCTGGAGCTGCAACCGCAATCTTGTGACTGTGAGGTGACCTTGAAGGTAGAAATCAGGGCCAAGAATAGCAGAGCAAGAGAGAAAGAGTTTGAGTCTCTGATGATGGCGGGCTGCCTTCCTCCACATTTCTTTTCCAAGGGAGAGAACGGAACCTGTGTCTTGATTAAGCCACTGATTTGGGTTTTCTACTGCTTATAGCAGAATCTAATCCTAGATTATGCAATTCTGGAACTGTGTTTTCTGGCTCTTCTCCCACCTCTTGGGCTGATCTTCCTCTGTCTCCATTTGTGGATGCCTTCATTGTCCCACTCCTAAAACATGGGGACCCCCAGGCTTCTGTATGGGGCCCCACTTTTTTCTGCATCCCATACTTCCTAAGCAATCTTGCTTGTGACTTCCCATCTGCAGCACAGACTCTCTCAGACTTCCAGACCCCAATATTCAACTGGGATGTCCCATAGAACCCTCGAGCTCAACAGCCCCCAAATTCTTCCTCGTGCCTGTTTCCCCTCCCAGCTCCGCTGGTGAATCTTCCTCTACCCAGCTGGCCAAGTTGCAAACCCAAGAGTCATTCTCCTCTTCTTCCTCAATGTCGTGTCCCGTCAACTCCTCACATACGATCGTTCATCAAGATCTAGCAATTGACCGCATCACAACCATTGGGATGGCCACTACCAACACCCAGAAAATAGTAAGTGTTGGGGAAGATGTGGAGGAACTGGAACCCTGTGTACTCTTGGTAGGGGTGTAAAATGGTGCCGCCACCGTGGAATACAGTATGGAGGTTCCTCAAAAGATTAAACAGAATTGCCATATGATCCAGCAATTCCACTTCTGAGTATATACCTCAAAGAAGTGAAATCAGAGACTCAAACAGATATTTGCACACCCACGTTCACAGCGGCACTATTCGCAGTAGCCAAAAGGTGGAAGCAACCCAAGTGTCCGTCGGTGGATGAATGGATAAGCCAAATGTGGTGTGTACCTGCAATGGGATATTATTCAGCCTAAAGAAGGAAATTCTGACACACGCCACAATATGGATGAACCTTGAAGACGTTATGCTGCATGAAATAAGCCAGACACAAAAGGACAAATACTGAATGATTCCACTTCTATGAGGTACCTAGAGTAGCCAAATTCATAGAGACAAAGTAGAACGGTGTTGCCGGGGGCTGGGGAGAGGGAGAATGGGGAGTTAGCATTTAATGGGTACTGAGTTTCAATTGTGAAAAAGCTCTGGAGGTGGATGGTGGTGATTGTTGCGCCACAATACGAACGTACTTAACGCCACAGAAGCGTACATTAAAAATGGTTAAAATGGTACATTTTATTTTACCACAATAAAAAAGAGATCTAGCAATTTTGCTTCCTAAATTGTCTCAAATCCATTCCTTGTTTCCTTCATAGGAGTTGAGTCTCAGTGGCGCCACTGTAGAACCTTCCTTCTGGGTTCCCTGCCTCCGGTTTCACTGTCAGTACCCACAGACCAACTCCCTACTTACCAGAGTGTTTTTCTAAACCTCAAATCTGTTCATGTTCATTCTTTCCAAAGAACCCTCTGTGGCCCATGGGACTGATTCTAAGCCCCTCAGCCTGGCTTTTGAGGCCCTCCCTGATCTGCCTCCCTCTATCTTTCCAGCTACCACCTCCCTCTTTTGGGTCCAGTTATTCCTCAAGTGCCCTGGGCTGCTTCATACCTCTGTGCCTTTGCAGATGCTGTTCCCTGCACCTGCATGCTCACCTTGACACCTCTGCCTTCACTCTTGTGCCCAGCCTGTTCATCCTTCAGGACACTGTTCTAGAGACTTCTCTTCTGTGACACTTTCACTAAGCTGTCTCTTCTGTCTTCCATGCCACCCCTTTGCCAGGTACATCTGTTACTGCTCACATCAGGCTGTGCTGAGATGATTTGCTTGCATGTCTGTCTCCAGGAACTCCTTCAACTCCTTCAACTCCAGGAAATCCTTCCTAACTCCTCCAGCCCACAGTGGCCTCCACCTCCTGTGAACTCACAATCTCTTGTAACCCACTGGAGGCACCATATTAGCATTTGATTTTTTCTTGTCTTCAATTCTGTCATGAAGATTAGTCTTGCCTCTCTGACTGGAGCTGGTAAAAAAGCTCCTTGGTTGCAGGGACCCTGGCCTCAGTTGTCCTGTTCCCTGGAAGAAGGACAGGGGTGGACATTTAGTGGGCAACCTTGTGCCAGGCCCTCTTGCGCCTGCCGTGTGCTGTCGTTCCTCCTGATGACTGTGAAATGAGCACCATCATTTCCATCTCACAGGTGAGGAGGCCACAGCTCCAAGGTCAAGGGGCTGGAGTCAGGCAGCATGCCAGTGGGGAGTGAGGGTTTAAACCCGGGCCAGTCAGACTCCCAAGCTTGTGCTCTGCTCTGGGCCAAGGCTGAGCCTGAGAAAGACTTGCTGGGTTGGACTGGGCTGAATGGCACCCGCCCAGTGCATGTCTCTGCACATGTGGCAGTGTTTGATTTTTCCAGCAAACTCCAGCACATGCGAGTTGGAGGTGGCATTGAGGGGAAACAGCTCATGTTGGTCCTGGCTCCGGGTCTGGGGAAGCGTCCAGGGCCGTGGGGGCCTGGCAGGGAGCCGGGCGGCAGTGGGGGCAGTAGGCAAGTCTTCCCGGTCATCCCAGGAAGCCCTTGGCTGTGACCTGTGACAGCTGCCTAAGGGCCCGGCCCTCCCTGACAGCAACAGCTCCTCACATTTTCCGGGACTGTGTTCGAGTGTGTGTGGTGGAGAGGATGAGAGTTACCGCCCACCAGTCGCTAAGATCTCAGGGAACTCCCATCACCTCTCTGGTTCTCATTTTCCTCATCTACAAAATGGGCATGTAAGTAGGTGCCTCTCTCTCAGCTTTCCGGGGATAGGTCCTTTGCTTGTGACAGTGCCTTGACCATGAAAAAAGTCCCGTGTCCTTTTGAGAGGCTTTGCCGTCTTCTCTGGGAGCCTCATGAGGTAGGGGTGAAGGACGGCCAGTGCCAACTCGCAGATAAACACAGGAGCGTCTCTGGCCATGGACGGATTTGCTCTCTTCAAACAGCTGGTGAAGGAAGGAGCTGGGCCCTGTTGGTTTTATACTGAGGTTTTTGGTGCTTCTATTTGCCTTTTTCCAGTAGATGGAAGCCAGCAGAGAAGAGGCTAAATAATTGGAATTTAGGGCAAAGGGATGGAGAGTTTAATGGTGAGGGAGTGGAGAAAGATCATCACATTATTACTAGTTCAGAGGACCAGAGAGGGAAGGTCAGTTGCCCAAAGTCACCACAGTGCAGGTTGGTGGCAAAGCTGATGATGACAGGGCAAGGACAAAACAAAACAAAACAAGAATGAACGAAAGAAGGCAAAGAAACCCCAGCGACCGCTATTTAGTTCACCCCCGCCGTAACACGTGCTCTGTATGTACTGACAGTTAATCCTCGCGGCGGCCTGAAGGGGTGAACGCCTCCATCACTGTTTCAGATGCAGAAATGGACGCTGGGCCAGGCGGCCCCCTAACCAAGGGCACACTGGAACCTGAGTCTGACACCAAAGCCGGGGTACCTGCCACACCGCCCCCACACTGGCACATGCGCGCGTGAGTTCGTGGACAGCAGCACATGGGTCGTGGCACATGGCCAGGCTGGGTGCCAGTTGTCAGGCCCTCGGCCCGTGTGCAGCCAGGTATGCAGTGTCCATCGCAGGCGGCGTGCTGCACGGGGAGCTGCTGGCTGGGGGACCGGGTGGCACATGCTCGCCGCCCAGACCTCAGTTTCCCCAAATGCAGGTGCTTCCCAAACCCACATTCCCGGCCTCCTGCCTCAAGGGGGCTCCGGGTTGAGGTTTGGTCGGGGAGAGCCAGCCGGGCCCTTCCCTTTCCCCCAAGGTGTGAGCTACCCGGGAACGTGGGGCCGGCTGTCATGGCAACCCTGTGTTGCGAAATGACGTAATTGGAGTTCCAAACGTGTGAAATCAAATATAACATCCGCAAACACAGCCTGGGGGTCGGCATGGCAACCGCAGGGCACAGGGAGAGGCAGGCGCTCTCTGCCCTGCAGCAGCCAGCCTGGCTCGGCCACCTGGGTGGGCACAGAGGGCACCCTGCCCCCACCCATGGAGGCGTCCCCTCCCCCTCCTTTTCTGTCCTCCCCACCCCTCCCCTCTCCTCTTCCTCTTCTTGCTTCCAGGAGGCAGCGGGCCCAGGTGGTTAAGGAGGTTGGCTTTAGCATCAGACAGACCTGGGTTCACGTCCTGCCACCTACCAGCTGTGAGGTCTTGGGCAATCGGCTTCACCTCTTGAACCTTACTGGCCTCACCTGTAAAATGGATGTAAATAAAACTCACCTTAGAGTTTTGCTGGGAGGCTGAGGCAGAGCACAGGCACCTGGTACGTGGTGTGTGTTGGATGTGAGCTGGTGTCCTGTGCTTTCTCCTCTTTCTTCCCTGCTGTCGTTCCTTTCCCTGCCTCCCGCCTGCAGGGCACCCACAGGCACCAGGAGTGACAGTGGCCTGGAGCCTGGACACCCACGTGATCCATCAGGCCCTGCAGGGCTTCGCCATGTGCTCTCATAGAGGGTTCTCTCCTCCATAAAATAAGGGCATGGCCCCTGGGCCGTCTGCATCAGCAGCACCCAGGCACCAGGTTTGAAATGCAGATTCCTGGACTCTTCTCCCTTTATGTTTTGATTCAGTAGGTCTAGGGTGGGGCCTGGGAATCTGAGTTTTAACAGGCTCTCCAGGTGAACCTAAGGGACAACCCAGTGTGAGAATCTCTGGACCAGATGGTTCCTGTGGCTTATATGCCTGGCTCTGACTGGCCCCCAAGCCCCACATGCCTGGCTCTGACTGGCCCCCAAGCCCCACATGCCTGGCTCTGACTGGCTACCTTCCAGGCTCTTTTTCTTTCACAGCAGGAGCTCAGTCTTCCTCTGGCTTCTATCTCTGTCTTTCCCATTTATTCAATCAACAAATGTCTCTGTGTCAGGACCTGTGCCAGATACTTACCTTTCCCACACCAGTGATAGAACTGGCACTGCCTTGTGTTTGGGGGGTGGGGCTGAGCAGGTAGAGACTGACGAGTCTCTCTGTGACTCAGTTTCTTCGTGTGTAAAATGGGGATAATGATTTGATCATGGGAGTGTCCTGCCACTCCTGAGCTGGTGTGGGGTTCTGGTGCGAGGATGACAAGGACACATTCTCTGGGGTCCTGTGGCATGCCAGGCACCATGCCAGAAGCTTTGGATAGTTAACTTGTTTGATGCCCCCAGTAACTTTTGAGGTGGGGGCTACTTCCTTTCATTTTACAGTTGGGGAAACTGAGGCTCAGAGAGGTGACTTGACTCACCTGAGATCACTCAGCAAGTGACCAGTTTGGGATCTAACTCCTTCCGTGGCTCATGTTCCCCTTCCCTGTCCCTCTGCCCCTCCTTCTCCCCTTCCCTCCCCCTCCTCTTCCCCCTTCTCTCTCTTCCTGGGCTCTTTCTCATGGAAAGGTCTAGAGGTCTAGAGGAGTTTTCCACACTCACTGTCTCCACGTCTTCACTTGCTAGTCACTCCTCACCCCCTGTGGTCTGTCTCCCCACCCCCAATCCCACCACGGTTACCAAGGACCATTGTCATGGGCAGCACCCAGTGGTTTTGACCTCTCGGCAGCCTTGACACTGGAGGTCCCCCCCCCCGGCCCCTTGCAGCCCACTCTTCTCCTGGGCTTTACTTTCCTCAACCTCTCCTGGGTCTCCTTAATCTCTTAATTTCAAGAATTTTTAAAAAACCAACCCTTTGTTGAGTCCCTGCCGTGTGAGTAGGGGGTGTGTGGTGAACACACTTCCTCGGTCCTTGTCCTTCTGAGCGTGGAGACGGTGGGCTGTCCCTGGTCTGCACCTCCATTTTCCCTGCTCTGGCGTCCTCCCGTCTTCCTTCCCTGCTCTCTTCTCTCTGCACGCTCTTTCTTGACAGTCTTATCTGCTCCCATGGCCTTAGCCACCAGCTACACCCTGAGGACTCCCCAGCTTCCAGTCCAGAACATTCTATAATGAACTCAGCCTGGGATGTCCACAGGCCACCTGGATCCCACCGCCTGCCCAAACTGTTGTCTGGACTCCAGGCACCCCCTCCATTTCCTCCTGCATAGAGCTGCCGCAGTGCTTTCTCTAAGTCACACTGGTCCACTGGTGTGACTTAGAGACAGCTGCTTAGTCCCACAGGTGGAATCCTCACTCTTTCACCTCCCAACTCCTACTCATCCTGTGAGTCTCAGCCCAGGACCACCTCCTCCAGCAAGTCCTCCAGGATTGTTCCCGTGGCTCTGCTCTGTATGCCCCCAGCACAAGGGCTCCCCTCCAGCATTGTGAGGTAGAGCCCCAGGCCTGGCACAGAGTAAGGCACCAGTGAATGTGCCTCGCATGGAGACCCAGTGGCTGTAGGAGCTCACGAACATCTAGTCCAAACTTCTTGTTTTACCCATGGGACACAGAGGCCTAAAGTCTCAAATGGAATTAGCATTAGAGCCAGGACTCCATCCCAAGCGCCTGGATCCCATTTCAGATCCTGCCCCATCAGAGTGCGTGGCCAGGAAGGTGAAAGCAGGTACCTCGGAGAGAGGCCAGCGATGGGACAGTGGCGGGCGGGCATGCTGAATTATCCGTGGCCCATCATATCTGGGCTTATTTTCCTCTGGATGGATGCAGACAGTTCTTTGTATTTGTCCAGCAAGGTGTTCCTAACAGTAAATAAGTGAGTCTTCACAAAGTGCCACTGTGCTTGGCCTGGGGCTTTCGTGCACACTATTTAGCTTCCCATGTCTTGCGGGAGGAGCCAGGAGGGATGTGGAGGACAGAGGATTTCCTCAAAGGTGGGATCATGGTGTGGCACCTTGGCCTCTTCCCTGAGTGCTGGGTGCACAGCAGGTGCTTGCGGAGGTTTGCACCACAGAGGACATGCTGGTTGGGCCCATGAGCTTGCGGAGCTGAGCTTCATTAGAGAGTAATCGGAACACCAAAAATGCTCAACTCCAGACCACAGCTTCCTCCCTCACTGGGGCCAGCTGGGCTGGTGGCCCCAGCTCCTCCAAGGGCTCAGGGGCCTGGGCTCTCCTCCTGAGCCCCACCTGGCTGAGGGCCTCTAGGATGGGGTTTGGTGTGTCATGGTGCTCTAGTACCCAGCACCGGCCCTGGCACTCTAGGGGCCTGCATACATGCTGTGTGAGTGAGTGAACTACTGGTGCCACCTTGGAGGTGGCCACATCACTTGAGCCTCAGTCTCCTAGTGCAAAAACAGGGATCCTTCCTCTCTCCAGTGGATGCGGCTTAAAGCCCTTAATGGTGAGCACTTGTTGAACACTTACTGCATGCCAGGCCCTGTTCTAACACTTCGCATGTGCAAACTCATTTAGTCCTCACAACTTATCTTTGAGGTTAGTACTGTTTCAAGCCCTATTTTACAGATGAGGACATCGAGGCCCAGAGAAGTTAAGTAGCTCACCCATGGTCCTGCAGCTGGTGAGTGGCAGAGCCAGGATTTGAACCCAGACCACCTGGATGCATAGCCCATGCTCCTAACAGCTAGGCTCTATGGTCTTTTTGCTTGGTTTCCCATCGTGGCACAGAGCCGTTGCAATGTAAGAGGAAGCTGCTGCTGTTTTCATTGCTAAAGGCAAACCCGCAGGCATGGCTGGACATAGAACCTCATTTCAGGGACTTGGTTTGAGGAAAGGGGTGAAAAGGTTTGAGTGGCATGGTGAATATCTTAGTTTGACTGAGGATTTGCAAAGGGCAAATCCAGTTAAGACAAAAATCTAATCTTGTTTTTCCTTCAATTGCCCTTGGGCTCAATCCTATTCTCCATTCTTCTATGGGGGTGATGGAGCCAGCCGACCTCCCAGGGCAGTGCAGACCTGCCCTTCCCAGGGAGCTGGCCCCTGCTTAGACTGGGGGGCTTGGGAGCCCCTGAGCTGCCCCGTTAGGGCCTGCTGCCTCTCCTCCCCCAGCCTTGTCCACTGGCCCTGGGACAGGTGGGGGTAGGGGCACCAGAGTGGGGAGGGGTCAAGGCTAGGCCATGGTGACTCTGTTCTTGTCAGACTCCAGCCTGCCTGTGAGAGCAGGAGACCTGGTGGACGTCTGGGCAGACTGAGGGTGTGCCCTTTCCCATCCAGCGGCATTTCCTGTAGGGCTCTCCTGGTGTCTGGGAGGTGCTGCGTCCTGGGAGATAGCACAGTCTAGTGGGCTGGAGCAGGGGTTGGGGGAGTGGAGGATGGGATGAGGGAGGCAGGCGGAGGCTGGTCTGGCCAAAGCCGTGGACTAGGGAGTCAGGTTCTTATCCTGCTTCCCACGCCAGTGGCCTCGGGAAAGTCACTTCTCCACCCAGAGCTTTGCTTCTTTGCCACTAAGAGGGAGATCATAATCCTGTCCTTGCAGGATCCTTGTGAAAATGAAACGGGAGCACAGATGTAGGACTAAGTGCAAGGTCCAAACCATACGAAGCCTGGAATGAAGGTGGCTGCTATTATTACAGTTCATACCAGGGGCTGTAACGTGCTCAGCCAACATGCTGGGTCTATATCTCCAAGAAGTGGGCACATCACCAGGCCTGGCCAATCAGAGAATTCCATCCCTTTGACCATAGGGATTGGTTCAGGGATAGACATGTGACCGAAGCTTGGCCAATGAAACCAAGTTCTGGGACTTTTGATGGAACCATTGGTTAAGAGAGGCCCTTTATCTGCTGGGCTTATGAGAGGATAGGAGACCAGCCTGGAGCACTGGTCGGTGGCCGTTATGCCTACACAAGGGAAGAGACTGTCTCTCTGAGGCTTGGGCTGGTCCAGAGGTGGAGTCAGGGAGACTGAGGCCTGATTTAATGGCTTGATCCTCTGCAGCCAGCCTTGCCTGGGATCAAAGCAGACTTGTGTGTGTGAATCAATTTTTTCTTTTTAAAGTTTGTTTGTGTCACTTGTAATCAAATCGTTCTGAGTAATGAAGGCCGGTTCAAGTCTATGACAAGCCTGGTAGATTTTGTTCTGAAATGCTTGGTTTTAGGGGATTGGAATAGACACACTCAGTAGATGAGCCAAGAAATATCCTTCCTAGAATGTAGTTGGGAAAAGGGGGGATTCATGAGCATCACTTGCTAGAGGAGACAGTGATAACTGTGGACATAGCTGTGTCATTGATATAGTCATTCATATGGTCATTCAAAGGTCTTTGTAGAGCACCTACTGTGTGCCAGACAGTAGGCACAACACAGCCCGTCTGCATGAAGCTTAGTGGGAAGATATACATATATCAAATGACGACAAGTACCCTGGGTTGCCCTGGGTGGCCCTGGGTGGGAAGAGCAGGTCGCTGTGGGTGCATGTAATGGGGTTGGGAGAGGCTTTACTGATGAAATGATATTTAAGCTGAGATCTGAAGAAGAGGTAGAGTTGTCTGGGGAAGGGGCCTGGGGGTGGGTGAGGAAGGGGGCAGAGGGTATGCCAAGTAGATCTGCTGGAGTGTCTGAAGCATTGGATGAAAGGAAATGCCTCTCTCTGTCTGCAGTGGGGAGAGTGGGTGGGAGGGAGAGAGTCTGAGTGGGGCCAGAGACCACTGGAAGGCTTTAAAGAGAGGGTGCTGGCCAGGGAGGACAGCAGCAGGGCTGCTGCAGGGGGAGGGAGGGGGGACTAGGAAGGGGGATGGGATGAGGATCACGGGAGTGTTTGGGGTGGCCCTCAGCTGGAGAAGGTTGTCTAAGAACCTTGACATGGAACCTGGAGGCTGGCATTGGAACCTTCCAGCTGCCCAGGGAGAGGGCTCCGGCTGGGGGCGGTGGAGGAGCATGGGAGGAGGCCCAGGTGAGAGTGAGCGTTCCCTTGCATGGCCCCTAAACACCCAGCACCCAGATCAAGGTTGTCATCTCCACCTCAAGACCCCCCTTGTGCCCCACTCCGTTCTGTAGCCATCATTCAAAGGAAATCACTCTCCTGGCTTCTGTTAATGTGGATTAATGTTGCCTATTTTTGTACTTTATATAAGTGGAATCACACAACATGTACTCTTTCTGTATGTGGCTTCTTTCTTTCAGCCTCAGGTCTGTATGAGTCATCCACATTGGTGTGTGCAATTGTAGATTGCTCATGCTCATTGCCAAGTCGAATTTATTGTATGACTGTACCACAAGTTGTTTGTCTATTCTACTGTCAACGGACATGTGGGTTGTTTCCAGTTTTTGGCTGGTACAAATAATGCTGCTAGGAACATTCTTGTACATGCCTTCTGGGGCACGTGGGCACTCATTTCTGTTGGGTATAAACCTACAGATGGGATTACTGGGCCATGGATTATTTATATGTTCATTTCAGTAAATTCTGCCAGTTTAACTAAGCAGTTGTACCCTTTTATACTTCTCCAGCAGTGAGCGAGAGTTCCAGTTGCTCCATATCCTTGCCAACACTTTGTTGTCTATCTTTTCGTTTTAGTTATTCTTACGAGCTTGAAACAATATCCCATTGTGGTTTCAATCTGGCCATTGGATAAAAAGTACTTTGGTGAAGCACCTGTCCATTTCTTCTGCCCATTCCTATATTGTGTTGTCTTCTTTTCTTATTGGTTTGTAAAGTGTTTATATTCTGGATGTAAGTTTTTCATCATATATATATGTGTGTGTGTGTCAAATACTTTCTCCCTCTCTCTAGCTTGTCTTTCTACTCGCTCAGTGGAATCTTTCAATGAATGGAAGTTCTAAATCTAAATATGCCAAAATTATCAATTATTTTCTTTTATGATTAGTCCTTTCTGTTTTATGTTTAAGAAATTTTTGCCAGTCCAGAGGTCATGAAGACATCCTTTGTGTTTAGAAGCTTAGTTGTTTTATCTTTCACATTTAGATGGGCATGTTATCTGGAGTGATTTTGTGCATGGTGTGTGAAGTAGGAGCCAAGACTTTTTCTTCATATTCATACCCAGTTGATCCATTACTGAAAAGACTTTCCTTTCTGCACTGCACTGTGGTGTCACCTTTGTCGTGGGTCAAGTACCACATGTGTGGTCTGTCCTGGACTCTCTAGTCTTTCTGTTGGTCTGTCTATTCTTGCACCAATACCACACCGTCTTAATCGCTGTAGGTTTACAACCCTCTTGGTATCTAGTGGTATACGTCCTCTACCTTGCTCTTCTTCCTCAAGCTTGACTTGGCTATTCTCGGTTCTTTGCATTTCCAAACATATTTTAGAATCATCTTGTCACCTTTTATGCACACACACACACACACACACACACACAAAATAACCTTCTGAGATTTTTAATGGTGATTTTATTGAATTTGCACATCAATTTGAGGAGAATTGACATCTTTATGACATTAAATCTTATGATCCATCTTTTATTTTGTTTAAAAAATAAAGCTGATTTTTAAATTATATTTTTCTTTACAGAAGTTATAAGGCAGAAAAATTGGAAATGCAGACACGTAGGAAGAAGTCATTGTCTTTCGTCTTCATGCAACACCCAGACCCACCAGTGCTCATGTGATGGCATGTCTCTTTCTGGTCTCTTTTCTACACATTTTACTTTACATAGTTGGGGGTCATACTTAGTGGGCAATTGTGCATTCCATGGTACAGTTAGCTTTGGAATATAAGGGTTTTTTTCATGTTATTTCACATTCTTTATAAACATATGTTTCAATTACTGCAAAGCCATTTATGAGTTGGAATTGCATAGTTCACCTAACTGCTTCCCTATTATTGGACACTTAGATTGTTTCCAAACGTTTGTTTTGTGAATGACGCAGTGGTGACATCTTTGCAGAGGAGTCCTCATCTGGATCTGATTATGAGAGACTCCCAGAAATGAAATTGTTGGGCCAAAGGTATGAACATTTTAAGGCTCTTGGTGCTTATCACGGAGCCAGCCAGTGGCACAGCTGGGACTATAAGCTGAGAGCCTGACCCTGCACAGTTCTTTCCCTCAAAGACCAAGTCCCCTCGCTTTGGGGCTCCCAGGCAGTGGACAGGACATGGCCTCCTTCCTTTGGGCTCAAGACCATTCTCGATGGCCCCATCTCAGTCTTGTACCACTGGGTAATCATGGTATCCAAGGTAACCGTGACCCAGGGTGGCAGATGGAGCCACCTGCTCTCACTGATTTGGGTCGTGGTAAGAAAGGACAGCCCTTTGCTGGGCCCTGTGGGAATGAGGCTGAAGGACAACATTCCTTTTGGTGAAACTCTGCCAAGGTTTCCTGTATATTTTCCACATGCTGGGCAGTGTGGGGGCAGTGGAAGTGGTAGGGCATGGGGTGACAACATCTAGGGAAGAGTTCTGGTCATTATGTCCTATGCAACTATGAGCATGAGGTGATTTCAATTCTGTGAGCCTCAGTTGCCTTATCTGTTAAAATGGGACAAATACATCCACCTTGCAGGGCTGTGGAGAGTTTAAACAAGATTAAATGGAGGAAAGGCCATTTTAAATGGCTCATTTCAGGAGCTCAAACATAGGCATTCAGGGGGAAAAGCCTTTTGTATAACATAGCTAAAGAATGATCTCACCATATTCTTAGATTCTTTCCTGTGTTTTCCCCCAGCTAAACGGCCCTCCCTGGGCTAGCCTAAGGGTCTGTGGCATGGTTTCTTCTGCTTCTAGGATTCCCTGTGGTTTTCTGACCAGGCATCAGATAGACATATGTCCTCCATTCCTGATGGCTGTCAGACTCTTGGCAAGAGTCTTAGGGGCCCTGGTCAGCATCTCAAGGGGGCTTGCCAGTTGTCCTAGGAGTTTCCTAATGTCTTGTCTGAGATTAGCTTCATGATTAGCGCTCAGGACAACTACCCTCTGCTCCACTACTAGTTCCCACCCAAGGGCTGTCTTGGCAATTCCTATGGCAGATGCCACCTCTCCAAGAGCTGAGGCCTCTTGGTCCTGGTCATGATGGGAGGTGATGCCATCAGAGGTCCCATTGAATCATGGCTCCCCACGCTGGAAGAAGTGGTGGTGGCAGCACAAGCTTATGCTCACACCCTGTACTTCTGGTCTCTTTGGCACCATGGCAACCGGGACAAAGGTCAAATGTCCCACCCTAAGCTACCTTTCTGTTCTACTGATCGACTCACCTCTTGGGACAGAACCAGCTGGACAGAGGAAGACTTCTGCAGACATCTCCTGGGTATCCTGCATGTAGAAGATGAAAAATGGTGAGCAGAAAGAGCCCAGCAATAACTTACACATAGCAGGTTCAGTGTGTAGGTTGCAGGTCCTTATTCTGGTCTACCAGAAGGGCCATGATGCAGGTATGGGGGCAGGAGGGAGTTGGGCAGAGATTCAAGTGTCTGTGTGTCTGTTTCAAGTACTGGTAGGTTCTGGGCACCACACCCTGAAGGTTTTCTGGCCATCTGTCCACTAATCAAAGCTTTCCTCTGTCCCTTGGCAGCTGTGTGGCCTTGAACAGTGCATGCAACTTCCTTAAGCTTTAATTTCCTCTTCTATTAAAGAGAGTATATAAAATATCCCTCCTTAAAATGAGGGTGATGATAATCTCTATAAAATAGGAATAATAATAATCTGTCCATATAGGGTTTTTCTTTTAAATCAATAGATTTTATGTTTTAGACCAGTTTTAGGTTTATAGAAAAATTGAGCAATAGCACAGAGTTCCCACATGCCCCTCCAACACATGCATACACACACATACAGCTTCCCGTTTTATTAACACCTTGCATTAGTGTGGTACATTTGTTATAATCGATGAACCAGTATCGATATATCGTTATTAACTAACATGTATAGTTTACATTCGGTTTTGCTCTTTGTGTTGTATGGTTTTATGGGTTTTGACAAATGCAGAATGTCACGTGTCCTCAGTACAGTATAATACAGAAGCATTTCAGCACCTAAAAATCCCATGTGCTTCCTATTCAACTGTCTTCCCCAGCCTCCCCTAACCCCTACCACAAAACCTCTGGAAACCACTGATCTTTTAATTGTCTCCATAGTTTTGCCTTTTCCAGACAGTTATGTAGTTGGAATCATACAGTGTGTAGCCTTTTTAGATTGGTTTCTTTCACTTAGAAATATGCATTTAAGGTTCCTTCATGTCTTTTTGTGGCTTGACGCTCATTTCTTTTGATTGCTGAATAACATTCCATTGTATGAATGTACCACTGTTTGTTTATCCATTCACCTTTTGAGGAACATCTTGGTTGCTTCCAGTTTTGGGCAGTTATGAGTAATAAACCTTCTATAAACTTTATAAGTTTTCAACTCATTTGGGTCAATACCCAGGAGCATGATTGTTGGATTGAGTGGTAGACTATGTTTAGTGTTGTAAGAAACTGCCAGACTGCCTTCCAAAGCAGCTGTACCACTTTACAACGCCCCCAGCAACGAATGAGGGTCCCTGTTGTTCTGCATCCTCACCAGCATTTGGTGTTATCAGTTTTTTGGGTTTTAGCTGTTCTAATAGGAATGTTGTGATATCTCACTGTTGTTTTAATTTGCAATTCCTAATGACATACAACGTTGAGCATTTTTTCATGTGCTTATTTGTCATCTATACATCTTCTTTGGTGAAGTGCCTATTCAGATCTTTTGCCCAATTTTTAAATTGGGTTTTTGTTTTCTTATATTGAGTTTCAGAATTCTTTGTATGTCTTAGATATAAGTCCTTTAACAGATATATGTTTTGCAAAAATTTTCTCTCAGTTTGTGGCTTGTTTATTCATTCTGTTCACAATGTCTTTCACGGGACAGAAATTTTTAATTTGAATGAAGTCCAGCTTATCAATTTTTTCATTCAGGGGTCATGCTTTTGGCGTTGTATCTAAAAACTCATTGCCAAACTCAAGGTCACTTAGATTTTCTTATATGTTATCTTCCAGGGGTTTTATAGTTTTGTGTTTTACATTTAGGTCTATTATCCATTTTGAGTTAGTTTTCATGAAAGATGTAAGGTCTATGTCTAGATTCATTTTTTTCTTTTGCATGTGGATGTCTAGTTGCTCCAACACCATTTTTGAAAAGACTATCCTTTCTGCATTGATTTGTCTTTGCTCCTTTGTCAAAGATTAGTTGACTATATTTGTGTGGGTAAATTTTTGGGGCTCCGTCTTTTCTTTTGCCCAAGCCACACTGTCTTGAATGCTATAGCTTCAAATTCCACTTGTTCATTGCTGGTATATAGGAAAGTGATTGACTTTTATATACTAACATTGTATCCTACAACCTTGCTATAATCTTTTGCTATAGTTAGTTCTGGGAGGTTTTTTTTCTTTTTATTCTTTGGTATTTTCTACATAAACAGTCATGTCATCTGTGAACAAACCAGTTTTTATTTCCTTCTTCCCACTCTACATACTTTTAATTTCCTTTTCTTGTCTTATTGCATTAGTTAGGAATTCCAGTATGATGTTGGATAGGAGTAGTGAGAGAGGACATTCTTGCCTTGCTCCCAATCTTAGGGGGAAACGCATCTAGTTTCTCACCATTAAGTATGTGTTGGCTGTAGGTTTTTGTGTAGGGTTTTTTTTTTTAAAAAAAATCAAGTTAAGGAAGTTTCCCTCTATTCCTAGTTTGCTGAGAGGTAGATTTTTTTGTGGGTTTTTTTTTTTTTTTTTGGTCATGAAAGGATATTAGATTTTGTCCAGTGTTTTTCTACCCATATAGGGTTTTGAGAAGGTTAAATGAGCTAATGCATCTGGAGCACCCAGCACAGGGGCTGGCATGTAGCAAATGCTCAATATATATTATAATTGAAGGGAAATATTGTATGTCAAACACACAGACTCCAGAGCCAAATTGCCTGGGTTCAAATTCTAACCCTTATCAGCTGTGTGATCTTGAGTAAGTTACTAAACCTCTCTGTGCCTCATTGTCCTCATCTATAACATGGGGGTGATAATAGTGCCTCTTTCATAGAGTTGCTTAAGGATTAAATCAGTGAGTTATTTGTAAAATGCTTATTATAAAAGCACTTGGCACATAGTAAGTGCTATACAAGTATCAAATGTTATTAATAATACTGTTATCATATTATTATTATAACAGTCTTATCATATTGTTGTTATTAATGCTGTTAACCACCATAGTCCTCCTTTTTTAAATTTCAGCTGGATTCCCACACATTAGAGAAGCAGCTGAGAACAGATGGTCAGATGGTCTGGATTTGAGTCTCAGTTTTGCCACTTACTAGTTGTATGACATTGGACAAGTGACATAAACTCTTTGTGCCTCAAAGAGTCCAGGTACCTGCCTCATGGATTTAATGTGTGGATTAAGTGAATTCCATATGTAAAATGCTTAGAAAAATGCCTGGCCAAAACCGGTTAGCTATTATTATTAGTATTTCTGGAGTCCAGCTTCTCAAGGCCTCGTCTCTAGCTGGGCCACTCAGAGACTGGGGAGAATGAGACCAGCGGTCCCAGTCTGGGGTTGGAGGCTGCAGCTGGGCGTAATCTAACCATTAGGGCTGCCGAAGGGGCTGCCGGGAGGTAGCGTGCTCTCTCGATCATTGGAGGTGTTTAGGCAGGGGCTGCCGGTTTGGCTGGATGATCCTGACGCTTCTAAGCTGACACTCTGGGAAGTCTTAGTGAGAGAGGATGGAGCTCAAGATTGCAAGAACGTGCCTCAGGAAATTGCTTGGGGTTGGCTCTGACCCTGTTCCCCAGCTTTAATTAGAGCCATTCCACTTGTAACTGTTTTATATTTTAAGACTCTAGAGATAATTTTTTTGGGAAAAAATTGCCGATCTCATATGACACCATCTTCCCAGAACTTAGCACTATGTCTTACGTATGGTAGGAACTTAATAAATATTTATTGATTGGATGAAGAAGTCACTGAGTACAACCTTAGTGGATGGCATAGGCTATAGCACGAGTTGAGTAGTTGTGACAGAGACTGTATGGCCCTCAAAGCCTAAAATATTTATTATCCCATCCTTTACAGATAATTCACCAACCCCTGAGCAACAAAGTTGTTCATTTCAGTACATTTCAAAGAATCAGTTAAAATAGTATTATGACTTAGGCCACTGTTGCTTTTGTTTATTCACTGTTCATTCAGCTTCTATTTCCTGGCCCTCACTGATGGCATTGGACCTGCCTGCCTGTGTCCACATAACTGGTTTGGTTGCTGTGGGCAGCAGCCTCAGAGGCAGATGCTTCTTCCACACATCAGGACATGATGACTGTGGTGGGATCTGCAGCACATCTGGCTGATGCTGTTGCTCGCCCAGATGTGGGGCCTGCCTGAGCCAAGCTGGCTTCTGGGGCTGGGTGGTTCAGGCTGATGGGTCTTCTGGGGTGATCTGTTCTCAGACATGGTGTCATTTACTCCAGATGACAGTCCCTGGAGCTCAGCATTACCACACCTCCATTGTGCAGATCAAGAAACCGAGACCTAGAGAAGAGATTTGCTCAGGGCAAAGGGGAGAAGCAGGGTCCGAGCTACAGCTGCAGTAAAGGTGACTTGTGGTCGCAAGTCCTTTTCCCCTGAACACCTAGGGAGCAGGACAAGAGTGTCCACTGGGCCAGAACCCCTGGACCTCTCAGCCATCTGGCACCTCATCTGTGTTGGTCCCAACCAGAGGTTACAGATGTGCACTGAACAGTGTGGGAATGCAGTTTCACAGCAGTAATTAGTTTATTCCTGAGGTCAGCAGTATAAATAGTAGAAAAATGTATTTCCTGTTCCAAGCCAAATAAGCAAGTGGCAGCCAGTTGGCCAGGTGCCATTGATGGGATTTCAAGTGTGCATGTGCCTTGCCTTTGGCCACGAGTTTGGGCGGGAGAGCAAGAGAAGGATCGTTCCTCTGCAGGTCCCATCTTGCTGTTGACTGGTGGCTTATTGGGAGGGCTCCCACAGGTCTATCCAGGTAGGTCCACGTTCCTGCTGTGATCATGACCACCAAAGGCAGGTGGGCATATCAAGTGTGGCAGCACCAAGGCTGCTTTTACCATCGGCGATCACTCCCTGTGCCTGGCACAGCGCCTGGCATGGGACGCTGTTGAATGAGCAGGTGAGTGGGAGGCTGCCCAGCCTCTTAAGTGGAAGGGAACTGGATATGGAGCAGAGGTCACATCGGTGGATGAGGGGACGCAATTTTCGTCTCCTTCCTGCAGTCCACTGAAAACATCAGAAACCAGGGCCTCGGGCCAGTCCATTTGGTGTCGACATAACCAGATGGCTGGGTCCCCCTTGTGCAGAGTGCTCGCTGTCCATGCGGAATTTATCCAGGTATTTGGATGCTTTTTCTGTAATATGTATGTCTATATCCCTTCCACCGTTTGTTCATTTGTTTGTTCATTTTTGCAGAGCTATTGCACGGTGGTTGGGAAGTGAGGGAGGTGGCGGGGAAGATGCTCCATGCCTTTGCAAATGTCAGGCCCCCCCCAGGATCCCTTCTGATCACCCCCACTTTGCTTAGCTGCTGCTTCCTTATTTTTCAAGTGGTAGCTTAGCGGTTACGTCTACTAGAAGCCTCCGTGACCAGCCAGACTGGCCCTCTTTTCTGTGCCTTCGAGCCCTGTGTGGGCTCTGGCAGAGCCTCCATCACCCTGTTTATTTGCCTGGATCCTCAAGGGAAGGGCCTTTTGCTGGTTCTCCACTGTGTCCCTGGAGTGGGGTCTGACTTAAGGAAGGAGCTCAGTAAATTGTCGTCGTATGAATAAATGAGTGATGAAGGAATGAATGAGAGATCATACACTCCCAATCCATGACTTCCATCCAGTTCTTAAAACCCTTTCTGATAAATAAATGCCACCATTTCCTCACTACAGGGATAGACTGCTCTCTTCATCCCGAATGTAGCTCACCAAACGCTTTTATAAAGGGCATTCACCCTCCAAAGGGCAGGAGAACCCCTCTTAATTCTCCCTCTTTTCCTTTGCATTTTCGCCCAGTGAACTAAAAGCACAGAGAGGCTGAGCAACTTACTTAGGCTCACACAGCCAGATTGGAGTGTAGGTGGAAGCTGGGTAGAGCCCTTGGGATCTTTCTTAATGTGGGAGCTGACGATTCAGGGAGCCCAGGTGGCGGAGTGGGTGGGTACTCTGAATGCTGCTTCAGGGGGCCCCTCCGGGAACTTTTGGATGTGGTGACATGGTCCCCCTCTTACCTGACCACATGCTGCCACTGACTCCCTGGGGCCCCACGTCCTGCTTGTGAGCAGAGTTGGACCCTTGCTGTGCCAGTCAGAGATGTGACTCAGGCCCAAGCAAAGAGGTTCTGAAAAGTTTATGGGACCAGACAGGGCCCGTGGATCGGGGGGCCTTTCCTTGCCTCTCTCATCTGCCGCTGGGGCAGGACATGACTCTCCCTACATCGGGCAGGCTGCCCCTCTTTCTAGCTTCTTCTGGAATTCCACCTGGAACCCAGAGTGACTTCCCACACTCTGCACTGTGGCACTCAGACAGCATTCCCTTCTAGAATCTTCTCCCTGGCATCCACCCAGCATTCCGTCCTGGGCCTGAGAACCCACAAACTTCCATTCCAGGATCTCTGGGCTCATCTGCGTTGGTTCAGTGAAAGCTCATCTACTGTTCACATGCGTGGGACCCCATCCCACTTCCTCCCGTGGCCATGAAAATGAGGTAAACGCCAATTTGCTTCTTCTATTTCTCTTATTAACAAGATATGCGATTCTCTTTGCACCTGAGTAGGCCTGTGGTGGCTGAAATACAGAGTAACTGAAACCATCCTCGATTTTGTCTCCCTGCTGTCTCCCCTCCCTTCCCCTTTCCCATGTCCGTCTGGGTTGGGACCACGTGGTCGGAGGAACTGAGGTGTTGTAAATTATGACCGGGGCTCCTGGGGGCCTGGATCGGCAAAAGCAAACAGGGGCCACAGGCAGTGCTGGCGGGAGTCCTCCTCCCCCTCGCCCCGTCCAGCCTGGTAACGAGGCTTTGCTGAGGAAGCAGCTGCCCAGAGCCAGACCTGGGGGGTGGACTCCCGCATCCCCTCTGCCACCTCTCCCTCCCGGGTGGGGACAGCAGCAGCAAATCCAGGGTGCGCGGCTCTGAGCCAAATGTGGGGCCCTGTCAGGTGGGCTGTGCGTTGGCTTTGGAAACCCGGAGGCAGTCCTTGCACCGTGCCCGTCTCTGTTGCTTGTCAACTGCAGTGACAGACACGTCTCCTCCAACCCCCAGCCCCCAGGCCCCTTCCCATGCCAGGGCGCCCCTCACTCTCAGCCCACGGGGAAGTGCCGTGCGAGCCCATGACCGGGGAGAGGCACAGACGTGGTCCCCGCTGTCTGGCATCTCCTGATCCGGGAGGAATTCGCCTGGAGAACAGAGCTCAGGCAGCTGGTGTGCTGTCACCGAGAGGCAGCTGGTTGGCACGGGCTGGGGCCTTCCGATTGGGCCGCGGTGTTTGGAAGCTCCAAATCCTTGGCTCTCCTCGAACAACGAGGAATTCAGGACGCTGACCCCACCGAGGATGAAAAGGCCATGGGCTCCCAGACACCCCACCCTCCACCCCCCAGGGGCTGTTTGGCTGAAGCTGCATAAGGCTGGAGACACAGTGACTGGGGCAGGGGCGGGGAGGGGGGGCAGGTCTCCAGCCTGTGCAGCCAGGGCTACCTGGGGCAGATCTGGGCAGAAGCAGCAGTCACAGAACGCCAGCCACCGCCTGGCGGCACTTGCTGGATGTTGTTCCTTCAGGATCTCCTGTAATCCAAATAGCCTCCTCTTAAAGCCAGTTTTATTAACTTTCTTTCTACTGAGGAAACTGAGGCCAGAGGGGCTGCGGCTTGCCTGAAGGCCCTGGCGTGGCAGGGACCTGTCCAGCATCCAGGCCGGGCTCACTGCTAAGATGGCTTTTAATGCAGACATGCTAGGAATCCCATCCTCCTCCTCCTCCCCCTCCCCAGGATCTCTGAGGATTGTGACAAATTGAAAATCCTATTAGTGTTAAATTAATGGGCTTTTCTTGTGGGGCAGCGGGCTGGAACGGCGGCCGAGGGCCGAGAGCATTTGCTGGCAGAGGGTGCGGGCGGGGAGCGGGGTGGGCCTGTCTTCCCAGAGCCCCCTCCTGCGCCTTATTAACCAGCTCGTCTCTCCGGCTGAGCCGCCTTTTATCTGGGAAGGGGCAAAGGCGCTTTGAACCTTGGAATTAAATTCTGCTGGGGCCTGGGACAAAGGCTGGAGCCCTGAGACGACCACCCCCTCCTCCACTGCCCCGACCTGGAAACATCTGAGGGCTCTGGGGCCGGGGGTGGTCGTCCCAGATCCGTGACCCCAAGGGCAGGGGGCATGTGCCCGGCAGGGCTAGAAGGGGGCTTTGCGCTTTTCCAGGCTGCGAGAAGGTGCAGTGGCCTGGGAGCTGGCACTGAGGGGATTCTAGAAGTTTCTCTCTCTCTGCGCCCCCTGCATGGCCTCCCCAGAGCTGTGGGCACATGCCGGTCCTCGTTCGTTCATGGGGTGCTGCCTCTGGCTGGGCACCGTGTAGGCGCTGGGGATCTGGCTTGCTGTGAAACTGGCAGACACTATTCCTGTCGCGAGGAGTTTGCCTCCTAGTGAGCAGAGAGGATGGCCCGCCATCACATAAAGTGTGTCAGGTTCTGGTCAGCGCTGAGAAGACAGTAAAGCAGGCTGAGGACAAAGCCAGTGATGAGGGTAGCCGGGGGGGCCCCCGAGGAGGGGATGTTTGCGTAGAACAAGGTGCAGGAAGGAGCTGTGCGGATGTGGGAGGTGGACAGGAGTCGAGTTTGGGGCGCTGGGGGGAGCAAATGCAAGAGCTGTGAGGCCAGAGTGGCTGGAGGGAAGGGAGCAAGGTGGGTGGGGAGAGAGACCATCGGGGGCTGCCTCTACTTCAAATCCTAGGAGGTGGGGACAGCAAGGAAGCCCCATCTTAATTCTTCATGTCACAGTTCAGAAAACAGAGTAGGCGAGGACGGGAATTGTTCAGGGTTACACAGCGAGGTGGTGGCAAGACTGAGAAACCAGAATGTGTCTCTTGACGTCTGGTCCAGCGCACCACAGCTGGTGACAGGATGAAGCCATAAAAATTTGAAGTATGATTTACTGAGCACTTACTCTATGCCAGGCTCTTTGGTAAACCACTCTGACATATGTTGACTCATATATTGTATATTTTACATATATTAACCTCAAGAGAACTATCGTATGCCCACTATACAGATGCGGAGGCTGAGTCTCAGAGAAGCAGAGGGACTTGCCAAGGCCACCTGGGTGGTGGCTGGCAGAGCTGGGACTGAGCCCGGCCTGCCTGGTTTCAGAGCACCTCCTGTGTCATTCCAGGCTCCTGTAATCCCTCACTCGAGACTGCAATTCAGGGCCTGTGGGGAATGTTTAGTTCGGCCCTGCTGTGGCACAGGCCATACGGTGTCCTATGGAGGAGCTTCTCTGCCTGTCTCCCCACCTGGACCATGAACTCCTGGAGGGCTGGAATCTAGGTATCCTCATCTCTGACCCTGGTGCCCTGTGCCAGCCCCTTTGCTGGGTGTTGGAATGAAGTGTGGGGGCTCCCAGGGGATTGCACCTCATGGAGCCCATCTCTAGTCCCCCCTCTAACGGTGCTCTGGCCCACACTGTCCCACCTTGGTTGCTGGGGCAGGAGCAGCCGGGGAGGGTGGGAGGGCCAGGGCTCCATTGCTACTTCCTCCTCTGCGACCCCACCCTGGGCCTGGCTCAGACTTGGTGTCCTGTGTTGGTTCAGATGAATGGGCCCATGATTTGTTGGCATTCCAGGGAGGGGATTAGGTACAGAGCGAGAAGGGACAGAAACAGGTAGAGAAGCTGGAAGACAGGGAGCTGCAGACGAGCTGCTGCTGAGACTCTCCTGCCAGGAGGAGGGATGCAGAGGACGGTCCAGGCATGGATGGAGGACAGAGACCTGCAGAGGGGCAGGGAGACCAGGGGAGGCAGGCACCAGGCTGTTGCTGCCAGAGGATTACTTCGTGGCAGGGGGACCTGCAAGCCAAGCTTCTCAGGGAGACCTAGGTGTGCACAGGAAATGGGCAAGGATGGGCTGGCCGGGAGGCACACAGAGGAGGCCGTGAGGAGGGCTTGTTTGTTGGGGGAAGAGGAGGCAGCCAGGCAGAGGCCGAGGGATGTGTGGGAGGGAGAGGGCAGTGCTGGTGGGTGGGCTGGGAAAGAGGGAGGCGTCGAGGGCCAGGGGCCAGGAGTTTGGATTTCAAGGTCTGCAGTCCTAACGTCTCATCCCTCTGAGCTGTAAGGGTGGGGAGCCTAGCCCAAAGCCTGCTGGTCCCCACAAAGATCTAGTGCAAGCTGAACATAGGGCGCTGGTGATGGGGGTGAGGTGGTAAGCACAAAATCATGGGGACCATCGGACACCTTGATTTCTTGTTGGACCATGTGCCCTGATGGACAATAAGGCCATGAGGGTCAGAGGGCTGTGTCTCTGTCACTGATGCCCCCCGACCTGCCTCTCCTCTCTACCACTGTTACTGCTCAGGTTCCAAACTCCTCATATCTCACCTGGGCTCTTAGGAGCATCCCCAACCACTCCCTGCATCCAGCAGCTTTCCCCCAATCCAAGCTCCACTCTGCAGCCAGAAGGGTTTTCCTAAAGCACAATCTGACTGTGTCACCTCCCTGCCTAAAACCTTCAATGACTCCCTAGTACCCACAGGGTGAGTACTTGTGTGACTTGGTCCTGTCCACCCCTCCAGCCCCCATCACACCCCTCCTCATCTCAAACCTTTGCTGTGGCACACTGAATTGCAGTGCAGCTTGGTTCTAGTAAGCTGTTCCTTCTACAGAATGTCCTTTCCTTACCTTGTCCTCTGGGGAACTTCTAGCCATACTTCAAAACAGGGTTCTAATGTCTCTCCCTCCAGGAAGCCTTCTCCACAACCCCCATTCTGCTCCCACAGCCCCCCATCCTCCCAGTAGGGCATTTAGGAGTCTGCTGTGTCGCGGCTAGGGTACTTGTCCCTTCTCTTTTAGACAGAGAGTCTGGGGAGGGCAAGGCCACGTGTTATTTACTTGTATATCTGCAAAGCCTAGTACAAGGCCTTGTGCAAACCATTGCTCTCAGGAAATATTTAAATGAATGATGACTTGTGGGCCGTGGGAGCCTGGTGGTGATCTCTGGGCCTAGCTCAGGGGATGCGGGTCCCGGAGCTCCTGTGCTGGGCATCAGGATGGGGCAGGAACTCAGTCTTCCCCTGGGGAGGTTATTTTGGTCATGGCAAATAAACCCCTTTGGAAAATGTGAGCAGCTTCTGATCCCCGTGTCTTCACTCCTGACGCCCTCCTTTCAGCGTGTAACGAAGGCAGCGGCCTCCGTTAATAAAGAATAATTATGGGGCTGGATTAGAGAGATTATCGGGAACAGGTGGAGCCCCTCGCCTCACCCGTTCTGCCCGCCAGCAGCGCGGCGGCAAGGATGAGCTCACACTTTCCCTGTCTCGGGGGAGGATGTGCCTCCCCAGCCATGCTCATCCTCTGGGGAGGGGAGAGAATCCTCCCGGTCACTTGCCACCAAGTCTCAGGTAGGATTCCATGGGATCAAGGGGAAGGGGTCTCCCCAACACAGCAAGAGTCCCTGATGCTACCTTCCCACCCGCTGTTCAAGAAAGCTAAGCAGGAAGACAGAGGGGGCTGGAGGGGACAGCCCCCACCAGGGTGGCTTGTCCTGGCCCAGGCCTGGGCGACTTGGGCTGCTGCTCCTGTCCCTGGGCTTCAGCTTCCTTGTGTGTGACAACGCAGTGCGATGCCCCAGCCTTTCCTGAGCTGGGCTCTGCCGGAATCTGTTCCAGTTTTTTAATCCGTAAGGAGTCAGGGAATAGAAGTCCTGTGATCCCCTCTTGAAGATGAACTTGGAAAGGAGACACTATGGCAGAAGGACTGAGGACTGATAAGGGAATTAGATCTATTTGTCTCTAAGAATAAAACCTAGGTGCGGGTCACAATTACGACATGAGGATGGAGCCTGTGGAAATGAACGAACTTGCAGAAATGACAGCTGACATCGATTGGGAAGGAGAGGGGAAAGAAGGCACAAAGCAGTACAAACACGCAGATCTCCTCATCTTTTGTAGTCAGAGGGCAAAAAATAGAATTTAAATATGAAATTAAAGGAGATGTAATTATATTAGATGTGAAAGTAAACATTAGGAAATACAAAATAATAAATTGAGTCATGGAAGAGAAGGGGAAGGGAGAAGAAGTAAAAAGAATTTCACCGTGGCTCCTAATAATAATGTTCACGATGCAATATGGCAAGCAATTAACAATGAAACAAATTTTACCACTCTCTCTTGCATCAGAAAGGAAATCAAAACAGATTGTGGAAACCCCAAAAACCGAGATAACAGTGTCAATCCATATCAGGACTATGGACTACTGCTGAAGCAGTGCTCAGAGAAAAATCCATAGCTCTAAGTGCTTTCATAAATAAACAATAAGGATCAAAAGTACATAAATTAAGTATCTAATACAAGTAGCTAGAAAAACAGCAATAAAATAAACCTAAAGAAATCACAAGGAAGAAATCTAGAAAGATAAAATTGGATATTAATGAATTAGAAATGGAAAAATGTTAGAACTAGTAGAGGTTATTTTCAAAAGACAAATAAAATGGATAAAGTGTTAGGTAATCTAGCCAGAAAAAAAAAATGGAAAAAGCATAAGTTCCTAAAATAAGAAATAGTCATGGAGAAATAACCCCAGTTTCAGAGGAAATCAAAAGAATGTGCAAATATACTTGAGAATTTAGATGAGATGGATGATTTTTAAGGAAAACATAAAAATGTACCTAGAAGAGGTAGAAAAACTAAACAGATCAATAACCATAGAAGAAATAGAGATAGGTTACTCCTAAAAAAAAAAAAATCACTTGGACCAGGTGGTTTCCTCAATGGAATTCTACCAACCATTTAAGGAATTATTTAAATGATTTAAATTGTTATGTAAATTGCTCCAGGGCTAATTTCCTTCATATATAAAGAGCTCCTGTAAATCAAAAAGAAATGACTGACAACTTAATAGAAAAATAGATCAAGTATGAGAACCAATCATTCACAGAGAGAGAAAACAAATGGCTCTTGGAGAAGAATATGAAAAGATGATCAATCCTACTCAAAATAAGAAAACTGCATTTAAAATTACAGCGTGATGCCATTTTTCACCTATTAAATAAAAGTTATGACACTGGATAAATCACTGGGGAAATGGGAGTGGGGAACAAATAGGGAAATGGGGATACTTATAGAATGCTGGTAGAAATGCAAATTGTCACAACCTCCATGGAAAGCAGCTTGGGAATATCTTAACCTTTGACATAGCCTTTGACCCAACAATCTTACTTCTAGGAGCTTTTCCCAGAGATAAACTTGCGTGTGTGTGAAATGGCATTTAAGTGACACATTGTTTGTGGTAGCAAGAGGTGGGAAACAACCTTATATCCACCAGGAGGAGAAAGGGTGCTATATTCTGCTGCAGTGGAACATCATGCAGACATTAACAAAAAAGGAGGCAGCTTTTATGTATCAAGATGGACAATTGACAAGATTGGCAAAAATTAAGTATGATATGCTGTTACTTGTGTGAAAAAGAACATATATATGTATTTGCTAGTATCCACCTAGAATAAATCTCAGTGTACAAACAGAAAGCTAATAAGAGGGGCTTTCTTTGCAGTGGTGACTTGGGCGGCTGGGAACAGCAGCTGGAGGGAAACTGCGCTTCCAGGGTCTGTCTTTATATCTCCTGAATTTTGTGCCATGTGCCTTTGGTACCTTTTAAAAATTGGAATAATTAAGAAATTCAAAGATGAGTAGGAGTTGGCTGGATAAACAGGTGATGGGACAAAAACATGCAAAACTGCTTAAATTTACTAGTGTCAGGGAAGTAAAAATTCAAATATTTTTTATTGTTCTTGGTGCCTTAGTTTGGCAAAAGTGAAAATGATTTTTAATTTCCAGAGCAGAGTTTAGACTTTACACAGAGAACAAGAGGAGACCTGGATGGGCTGTGAGCATGCAAGAGGCGGTTGATTTAGGGGGCCAAGGCTGGAGGCAGGTGGTCATCCTGGCGAGACTCAGGTGCTAGACACATGCAGGGCAGTGGGTTGGGGAGGAGAGGGTGCTTGAGAAGATTCTGGATGGTGGAATTGACAGACAGGGAGCTGAGTGGATGAGGCGGGTGGGGAAGGGGAAGTTGGCTAGGATGAGGCCCAGGCCTTTCTTGCGGGTGCCCTGGTGCCAGGTGAGGTTGGCCAGCTTCTTGTGGGACTCTGGACACAGGCCTGAAACTGTTTACTCAGGGGATTGGCCACCAGCTGTCCTACTGCCGGATAGTCCTTCTAACCCACCAAAGTGCTTCTGCACTATGTGTTCATTCCACTTACCCTCGTGATGAAGATGGTACTTTAAGTCTCAGATGAGGTTCAGAGGGAGTAGATGACTTGCTAGAGTCCCTCCAATAGATCCCAGCCAGACTCTCCTGGGGGACCTCTCTGCCTGCTCCAGACTGCACTTTTTGTCCCCTCTGTCCAGGGCAGCTTGGGACCGGAGGCTAGAGCAGATGTTGCCCAGAGCCCAGAGCAGATACCTGTGTGTCACCGTAAGTTACTGGGGCCCTGGGAGTCTCCCAAAGCCGACGAAATCTCACGAGTGGCTCCTTAACCTGGGCAGTTAGAGGTGGGGCAGGCTCCACCGAGTTCTCTGCCCAAGTCTCAGAGGCTGAAACCCAGGTGTCAGCTGGGCTGGGCTTTTAGCTAGAGGCTCCAGAGAGACTCTACCTCCAAGCTCATTCAGGTTGTTGGACAAATTTAGTGCTTTGCAACTGTAGGACCAAGGTCCCATCTTCTTGCTGGCTGTTGGGGTGGTCACTCTCAGCTCCCAGGGGCTGTTCATGTGGCTCCCCCATCCCAGCAATGGCAAAGGTTGCTCCCTCGTGTCAACCCACCTGTGCTTTGGGTCTTTCCGACTTCTGCTTGGCGACTGGAGAAAGCTTGTCTTTTAAAGGGCTTGTGTGATTAGACTTGGCCCACTTGGATAATCTCCCTCCTGCCATATGATGGAATATGATCATGGGAGTGATATCAGATCATATTCACGGGCTCCACCCACACTCAAGGGAGAGGAGGTTCTACAAGGGTCATTTGGGATCATTCTTAGAATTCTGCTGACCACACAAACTCACAAGTATACACCCAGCCATGTGTAATAAGAATATGAATGTATGTTCATTAAACATGTACTAAGTTCCAGGCACTTCTACTTTAATAGTATCACTTTTTCCTCACAAGAATACGTAGTAGCTACGACCACTGTTACTATCCTCAGTTTACAGATGAAGAAGTAGGGGCTCAGAGAGGTTAAGTAACTTGCCCAGGGTGATCCAGCTAGAAAGGGGTGGGGCCTGAACTTGAACCCAAGTCTGTCTGATTCTGAAGGCTGTATTCTTAACCAGTGCTCTGATCTGTCTCACACACATGCACACAGAGGACCAGGGCAACAGACACACCTTTGCATACACATATGCATCAATATATCTGTACACATGCATTCATGCATGCTCCTAGAAGGATCCATGCACAGATACGCATGCACCCTGCGTGTCTGCCTGGTTCCCTGGGGCCCTGAGTTAATGAAGATGCACTGAGAGCCCACGCAGAGCTGCCACGGGCAGAGATGAAAGGCGGGGTGTGCCTAACAGCCCTCCAGGTATCCAGTTACCCATGGCAGTGGCTTCTCGACCGGGTGATTAATTGCCCGGCACTGCCTCACCCGGCCAGCTCCCAAGGCCTCCTGCCCTCTTATTAAAAACATCCCTTGATGTCATCCCACCAGGGAGACCAATGGAGGCGGCAGAGGGGAGTGGGGCCGCTAGGGGACAGGGGTCTCAGTGGCCTCTCCCCGGTGCCACCTGGCTTTGTGGTGCTCAGCTCTGGGAGCTGGCTGGGGCTGATCTTCCCGAAGAGGCCTCCAGAAGCTGGGTCCTGCCTGGCTGTGGTTCACGTGGCGTGGTCAGTGTGACTGGGCAGCTGGGCTGATGACCGAGGTCAGAGGTGGCCAGAGGACTTCAGCCAGTGCTTTGGGGCCTTGGAAAGCTGAGAAGAAGGTCTGGGGTCCTCCTTCTTGCCACAGCCTCTTCTGGGCATTCTGGCGTCAGATCTTCTTGGGTTTGAGTCTGGACTTGCCCTGTGACACTTGACCTCCCAGCACCTCTGGGTCCTCCTGTGCAAAACGGGGAGAAAGGGACATCTCTCTCAGGTCGTAAAGGTCATTTGCTTTCTCAAAACCCCTCCTCCTTTGGCTTGGGTGACGCTGCACACTCCCGTTTCCCTCCTGCTTCTCTGGCCACACCGTCCCCATCCTCTTTGCTCACTTCTAGCCAGCCCAGCGATGAGCAGGCTCTGGAGCCAGGATGCCTGGATTCAGGACCCAGGGCCATTGCTTACTAGCACAGCGTCCCTGGTCAAGTGGCTTAACCTTGCAAACCCTCCATTTCCTCTTCTCCAGGAGGAGGCCAATCCTGGCCTCAGAGAGGTGCTGCGAGACTTCAACTAGTAAAGCCCTTCGAAGTGTTGGTGTCCAGCAGGCAGGAGTGCTGGGCTGGCGAAGGCACCAGCTGGGCCCGGGCTGTAAGTGCCGCTCTCAGGGCTTTGTCACCCGGCCCTCCTTATCCTGCCCACACTGCCCGGGTAAGCTCATCTTCCTTGGGGATCCCCCGCATCTTTGGTCCTGCCTCCCGAATGACAGACCCTAGCCCTGACTGCAGCACCCCAACCCCACATCGCTGCAGGGCCCCCACGGGCATCGCTGACTGGGCAGACTCTTGCTGAACTCGAGCTCTTGCCTGCTGCCCCTCCTGGGGCCCCATCTGGGAGCCACCACCATCCACCTAGCCCCCCACTCCCCGGTTGAAAACTGTAGTCTCAACCTGGGTTCCTCCCTCTGCCTCAAACCTATAATGCATCCATCACCTGGCCCAGTTAGGCAGATGTATCCCAAGTATCTCTTGAATCGTCCATCTCTGCATCCCCCTGGCCCCTGCCTAGGGGCCACCTGGATGAGGTAGTCACTTCCCAGTGGGCCCCTCTGCCTCCAGGCTTGTCTCCCCTCCAATCTGCTCTCCATGCACCAGCCATGGTGGTTCTTCTCGAACAGACATTTGGTCCCAGTCCCCTGTTAACATTCATAGCTTTCTGTGGTTCCTGGGCAAAAGTCCACCTCCCTGACAGTCTGGGGGGCCTCCAGGATCTGGGTCCCACCCCCGCTCTAGCCAGTCTCCTGCTCACTTTCTGCTCCAGGCAAGCAGGTAGCCTTTCCTCTCCTGCCTTTGGGCCTTTGCACATGCTGTTCCATCTGTGTTAAACACTTTTCCTCCCTGCGTGGTCTGTGCACAAACTGGCTGGTGGTCTAGAAGCTATCCAAGGTCCCTCTGCCCTGGCCACCTAGGACTCCCATGGGGTAGTGGCTGATCTTTCGGGTCTGGGTATCACACAGACCTGGGCTCACCACTTTTCAGCTATGTGGCTTGGGCAAGTCTTGACCCTTCTGAGCTTCAGTTATACCGTCTGTAGACTGGGGCTGATAATAGCTACAATTGTGCAAAGAATTACATGAATTAGAGTCATGATATGTTTAGCACAGAGTGGCTGGTGATTAAAGGTTCACCAGTGATGACGATGATGCTGGCTATTTGTACCCCAGCCCCTTCAGTGAAGAATGTCTTATCCCTGTCCCAGACATGGCTGTGGTCTCTGCTTCTGCCTGGAGCCCTGGGAGGCTGGTAGGATTATCTGAACTGTACAGAAGGGTAAACCAAGACTGGGGCAGGAGGAGCTGTCTTAACATCACACAGCTGGAGGTCTGGCCACCTGCTGAGTCCTCTCCTGTTCTCTCAGTCTGGGGCTCCTAGTCCAATGCTCCTGCTATAGAAGACAGCCTCTCTGAATCTCCTTCCTTTGTGCTGCACCTTTTTAACAACAGTGACGATAATAATAAAGCACTGTTTCAAGCACTTTGCATATATTAACAAGAGTTCTGCTGAACCCTTAAGTTTTTATGTTCCATTGACATACATTTAACCCACATAGCAAAATCCTAGGAAGATGGTATTATGGTCCCTATTTTGCAGTGAGTAGACTGAGACCCAGAGAGGTTAAGCCACCTGTTCAAGGGCACACAGCTACCTGGTGGGAGAGAGGACTGGGAACTGCAGTTCTCTCCTCCTCAACATCCTGGCGCCTTTCCCCCTTGGAAGACTGCCCCTGTCCGCTCCCCATCCTAACCCTCCTGGCCTAGAGTGTCCCTGCCTCTCTGGAGCTGTGGGCCTGACGTCAGCTTTGTCTGACAGTGCTCAGTGCTGAGAGAAGATCAAGGCAATTTTCATGTTTATGTGAGTTTAAGTTTTTTTCTTTGGTGGCTGCTTTATTTTTGGAGAATTTCACAAATAGCCCCTGGGATAGAAAGGATCCGTCCCATGGAGTGTTGCAAAACCGCTGCCCTTCGAACTTCCTCCGTCTGCCTCTTCTGTCCTTCTACTGTGAGTCTGTGTTCTAATATTGTGTGCTTCTCCCACATAATTTTGGAGCTACTTTGGGGTGCATGGATACAGACACACACACACAAACATACTCACTCATGTGCAAGAAAATCAGTGTTCGTGGGATCCGGTTAGATTGAGGATGGGCTATGTCTTACTTGGTGATGTGCTGGTAAATATTTAACAACAGGCCCTCTGGAAAAAGAAAGCCCTGATTTGGCATTTGCCGATTCCCATGGTGTAAATACTCCCACAATGGTCAATTTCAAGCCACCAATGCGAAGTTGCTGAACGTGGAGTTGGGAAGAGATGCCATTGCCTCCCGTGAGCAGGTTCACATAGGCTCCACACACCACGCCTTTCTCATCCCTGCCTCCCTGTTGCCGACGCAGTGGCCACCCTGTAGTTAGTGTTCATCTATGTCAAGATGACACAGGTGCATTGTGTGCACCCGTGAGGGACACCAAATCCCAGACCTGATCATTGCCTCTCCCACACCTGTGCATACTCACAGAGTCAGGCATGTACTGAACGGCTCCCAAGCACTGGTCCAGTGCCCCAGCAAGCACATTTTAGCACCTTCTTGCTCAAACATGTGCACAGCACATAGAAATCACACATACACCTGAAGTGTGGCACACACAGCTCTACTCATGGCTGTAGTCACAGTTTCTCCTGCACACACATTCTCACACAGTTGCACACTTTCAATCACAAACACAGACACACACACCAGGGCAAGCCCATGCACACATATAGGTGTCTCAGAGGCACTGGTGTGCATGTCCTGGCACACACATACTCCCATGCACATTCTTGGAGTGAGCAGATGAAGGGTGTGAACTTAGATGCTCTGCTCACAGGAACAAGCAATAGCTGAAACCCAGCCTTTCTCACCTTCATGCATGCACACCACGGCACACCCGTGCCTCACTCACCACCCTGCCTGCCCTCTGTCCCCCCACATCCCCTGCAGGCATCTCCCCCACCCCGCCATTACCAGGGGAGCTGGCCGGGTTGGGTTGGTGGGTGTGGTGTTTGGGAGTTAGAGAGGAATTCCAGGCGGCCCCTTCTGCTCCCCTGGCCAACGCTAAGTGCCTTCAGACTGAAAAGAACCGTCCAGAGAGTCTTTTCCGGCTAGAGATTAATGTCACTGAAAAATGTGGGTCCCAAGCGATTAATGCAGCCTTCTTTGCCACACATTATGTGAGTGCACTAAAGCGAGAGGGGGCTCATTTTTGGCGTGTTTTTAACCTGCTTGGCTCAAAGTGAAAGAAGAAAAGAAGAAGAGCCCGGGGCCCAGAAACCTGAGGGTGGGGGCCTCATGGTCAGAGAGAGAGTCCCAGAGGCCAGGTAGGGTGGGGCTGGGTCAACCAGGTCTTGGGGGGTCCCAGGCAAGTCACCACAAGACTTGGAGGAGAGGTAGTGGTGGACCCCACCCACAGCCTTGGAGTTCCTGGTAGCATAGTTGTGGGGTACACTAAGGCTCCTGGCTATGTGGCAGTGGCTAAGGGAATCAGTCCTTCACAAGCAGTCTCCCAGCACAGGCAGAAGATCCTGGACTCAAACCCCAGCTCTGCTGAGTGACCTTGGGAACATGACTCTCAGGGCCTCGTCTTCTCCATCTGCGAGATGGCAATGAGGCAGCATCTTTCTTCCGGGTTTGTGGTGAGGATTAAATGAAATCATTCACATGGGCCTTTCAGCACAGTTTCAGATGGCCGAGAGAACAGCAGCCTGCCGAAGGGAAGAAGGCAGTGCTGTGTGTGGTTGCATGAATGAGCACGTGTGTGTGTGTGTGTGTGTGTGTGTGTGTGTGAGAGAGAGAGAGAGAGAGACAGACTGGTGCTTTGGAACAGATGATCCTGGTCTTAAGTCTTGTTATGTGACCTTGAGCAGGTATGATTTGTCTCCCTGAGCCTCAGTTTCTTCACCTGAAGGATGGAATTGAATAATACCCCTGTCTCCAGGTTATTGTGTGGATTCAAGGTGATCGTACAGGTCAGGTGCCCGGCATAGTGGCCGCTGCCGACCAGGGGCCCTAAAACATGACAGCAATGGTGAGCGGGCCAGCATGAGGATTCAGCTTGCAGCGATGACCTCCCTCCCCTGCCTGACAGATGGGCTTGGACTCAAACTGGTTGAATTCGCGCCATACCCTCTCACAGTCAGTCCCTGGGTGTTGGGCGGAGTGGGCGGGTGGCATAGGAGGAGCAAACAGGGCAGGGGGTGAAGGCACATGCAGGACCCTCCCTGCCAAGGTGCTGGCAGGGTGGGGGAGGAGGAGCCCGCTGCAATGTCCCGGAAGCCTCTGAGGAGGGGGCGGAGGAGACAAGCTGGGCTGGGGGCACTGTGAGACCTGTTGTCTGTGATGCAAGCCATGTGCCAGGCACTGAGGAGCTCAGCATCTGTCCCCCCATCGGTTCCACTAGGAAACCCTGGGGAAATCGAGGCACAGAGTGGGTGAGTGACCTGGCTTTGGTCACACAGCCAGGAAACGGTCGAGACACAGGTTCCTTTGGCATGGACGGCTCCTTGGCTAGGCAGGAATGACCGGCATTTTGAGGGGAACCAGGAACATGCTGAAGAATGTGTCCTCACATGTTGAAAAACACCAAATGGGCCATGTTATTTCTTGGCATAAAACTCATCCGCAGCCTCCCCTGCTCTCAGGAGGGCGCCCAAGGCCGACCCGTCAGCCGTGGGGTCTGGGCCCTGCCACCTCTCCAGCCTCCGGTGGCACTATGCTGACTCGCGTTGCTTCCTCTCAGTGCCAGGTTCCTGGCCCCCTCCCCGGGCTCCACGCCTCCGAGCCCTGCTCCAGGGAGCCTCCGCCTCCCCTCCTCTACCTTGGAAGACCAGGTGCCCAGGTGCTCGGGTTGTTTACAGTTTGCCGTCTCTGTGACAGGGCAGCTCTGTGGGGTGGAAGCTGTGTTGCACCCTTGCTGTGTGTCACTGCCTGTCACGGAGCAGGTGCTCCACGCGTGCCTGCTGGAGCAGAGGGGCTGAGCGGAGGACGGCCAGGCTGGCATCTGGGCACAGCAGGGTCCCAGGGGCGTTTGGGCCCCGCGTGGCTGGGTCTCAGTCCCGCAGCAGGGCAGTCGACTGGAGCACGGTGATGGTGACCGGAGGGGGCGCTGGGCGTCTCAGGCCACGCTCCTGCCAGGGAGGCAGGAAACACAACGGAGTTTCTGTAAGAGATTTGTCTGGCTTGTTTTGAATCTTCTACAAGCCTTTGACTTGACTTCACGCTAAAGATGGTGAAGTAAGTGTGACCACGGAATGAAAGTCAGGGGTAAGGGACTTCTTTGGGGAATTCAGTCCTCAGAGTCACCCTAAGTGGGCACAATTGTTATCCCTGCTTTTCACAGCAGGAACCTGGGGCTCAGACAGGCTCTTGCCAAGCCGAGGCCAGAACCTGGGCCTGACATGCAGAGGGACGCCTTTGCCCAGCAAGCGCCGTCGCCTCCTCAGTGCTGCTGGAGCTGCCGATGGAACTGTGAGAGGACACGTCAGCCTCATTCCCCAGCACCGAGGACATAGATCTTGATGCAAAAAGGAGTTGTTACTTGTTTGTTTGTTTTTGAGACAGGGTCTTGCTCTGTTGCCCAGGCTGGAGTGCAGTGTAGTCGTCATAGCTCACTGCAGCCTCGAACTCCTGACCTCAAGCGATCCTCCTGCCTCGGCCCCCGAAAGTGCTAGGATTACAGGCGTGAGCCACCAAATTCTTTGATGTTCCTCCCTTCAAGAAGTGGTTTAATTCTCCTCCCCTCGAGTGTGGGTGTCGTGACTTCTGATGAAGAGAATATGGTAGATGTGTGTGATTTGTAAGACTAGGTCACAAAAGGTGTTGCAGCTTCCTCCTCATTCATTCTCTTTGGCATCACTTGCTCTGGGGGAAGCCAGCCACCATGTTGTGAGGATGCTCAAGCACTCCTTCGAAGAGGCCCACCTGCTGGGAAGCCGAGGCCTCCTGCTGACAGTCGTGGGAGTGAGCCTTGGAAGCGGATCTCCCTGCTGCAGCCAAGCCTTCAGCTGACGGCTGTCGCACCTGACATCTAGACTGCAACTCCCGAGAGACCCAGAGCCCAAACCACTCAGCTATGTTGCTTCCAAATTGCTGCCCCACAGACACGATGAAATAATAAATGTTTATTGTTGTTTTGAGCTGCTAAATTTTGGGATAATTCGTCATGCAGCAGTAGATAACTAATATACTCATTTTGGTGGAAATGGCTCAAATGCCCATCAACAGTGGTTATGGTGTAGTCACAGGATACCATACTACACAGCAATGAGAAGGAATGAACTCTCACTACAGGCAACAATGTAGAGGAATCTCCCAAACGTGTAGGCTGAAAGAAGCTGGACCACACAGCACATACTGCGTTACTCTGTTCATATAAAGAACAAAGACAGTGCTAGAAGTCAGGATAAGGGTTAACCTTGGGCAGGGGTGGGTGGAGGGACCAGGAGGGGTCTGAAGGGGGCTCCTGGGTACTGCTTACATGGATGTATGCAGTTTGTGAAAACTCATTGAACTGTAGATTTATGACTTGCCTACATTTTTGTGTATTAATAAAATGTTTTAAAAAATGCTATCAGTTTGGAATAGGGTGAGTGCAGGGTGAACTGGGCAGATCAGGAATCACATCTGGCTGTAGGGTGAGCGCTGATTGGGAGGTTCCAGGCCTGGAAACCTCTGAGCAGGCCAGGGGGTGGGGGGCCTAGCATTTGGGTCATGAGGTGGGAAGAAAAGGGTTGGGGTGGTGGTGGCCGTGTTGGGACCTCCCACTCCCTAGGGCTTTGGCCCAGGGTCTCACCTCCACAGCCCTCTGAGCTGATGGACGGGAAAAGACAAAGGCTCAGCCCCCTACTGGGGTTGAGGTCAGCTGGGGGGCTTTCCGGGGCGGCGGCCAGGGCAGGGGGAGCCCTGCTTGGCTTTGTGCCGCAGGGATTTGCCATAATCCCCGTCGTGCCCTGTAGCCGGTCTAATCCCCACCCGTGGGGCCGAGCCTTTTCAAGCTCTGACTTTGGCCTGAAAGGCTCCCAGAGGGGCCCACATTCCTGCCCACGGCATCCCCGCTCCTAGGAGGGAACTCCTCAGGGTCTCGCCCACCCCGGCATGGTGCCCCTCACCCTTGGAAAAAAGACTCAACAGCTTTTACAAGTTCAGGAAAAGTTCAAATGGCTGTGAGAGCATCCGTAGTGTCTGACCCGCTTCCTTTCAGGAGACTGAGGTCTCTGCCCACTGGGTCCTGGGCCTTGTCGCGCCACCCAGGAAATGGGTGACGGGGATGCTGGAAAGAATGAAGACCTACCTGGGGGAGTTGAATGGCCTTCGAGGCCAGATGTGAGCTTCCTCTTTAACCTCACTGCTCACTCGACAAGCTCCAGCCACCTGGGCCTTTCTGTTCCTCAAACCCACCAAGCTGGTCCTTGTGTGGGGCCTTTGCAAGGACTTTCCCTCTGCTTGGAGCGTCTCTCCCCTGACCCTCGCGTGGCTGCTCTTGCTGGTAACTGAGGTTTCAGGTCAAACGTCGCTTCCCCCAAGGGACCTTCCCGGAGGCCCCATAGTCCCACTCTGTCAGGTCACCCTGTGTCTTGTCTCCTCCAACAGGAATGTGAGACCCTTAAGAGCAGGGGCCTCGTCTGCTGTGCTCGTGGCCATTCCCCCGCCCCCCTTAGGATCATGCCTGGAGCTTGGTGGGTCTCAGTGCCTATATGCTGAGTGGTGAATGAGGGACTGAGGAAGGACAGAGTTACTGGAGGAAGAACGAGGAAAAAAACTTGGAAGGGACTGATTCTGCTCAACTTGTGGGTCACATATGTTATCTCCCTTAACACTTAAAACTACCCCATGAAACCAGTATTATTACCCCATTTTTACAGATGAGAACACTAAGGAGGTAAAGGTTAATAACTTGACCAAGCCCACACAGACTGTAAGTGGTAATTTACCCCAGTCAGTGATGGTGTCTTCTGTGATAGAGGATAGACATACAGGAAAAGAAACCTTGCTGACCTTGAACTTCACTCTTAGTCATACATTGTAATTCCCAGCACCTGAAATTTTACTCTTAGACATGCATTCCTTTTGCTGAGACATTGTCCTCTTAAGAACTCCTTTATTTTCACCTTTCTCTTGGTAGTGAGAGAATGTTGCATGAATGATCATTGTAGATGCATAACATGGGAGCTATAGCAGGAATGTCAGAGGCTGTGTTCTGTAACCTGCTCATTTTACAAGTGGAGATACTGAGGCCCAGAAAACAGGAATAATGTCTTCAAAGTCACCCAGTAGGTGCTCACTAAGTGCTTGCTGATTGAATCAACATAAATATATGTATTATAGGTAGAGGGAGCATGGCTTGTTTGCTAAATCCCAGGTAGTACTGCTTTGACTCCCAGCGTGTGTACACCACTTCATAGTGTCCAAAAGCACATTCATATACATGATTGCAGGTAAGCGCTTCCATTATTCCCATTTTACAGATGGGGAAAGTGAGGGCCAGAGAAATAAAGTGTCTGCCCAAGGTCACATAGCAAGTTAAGAGGTAGTGTTGGGATTTGAACTTAGCTGTTGTATAAACTCCAGGGCTTTCTCTGGAACTCTGGCAGAGGGTTCAACAACTTTTCCTGTGGCCCTTCCTGGTGGTCCCTGGGCTGGTTCATGGGGACATTGGCCTGGGAGCCAGGGCTGGCCCCGAGCTTGCCTGTGTGTGTGCATATATGTGAAGGCAAAGTCAGTGGCTTCAGCTCTGTTGCTCCCGAGAAGGTTTCTGGTGGCTGCAGTTTGTGATTTGTGTGAGGCACAGGTTGCCCAGGAGTGTCTGGGACCCCTGCCCACCTGGCTGTCACCCCCTCCCCTCCCAGTCCCAGGCAGGTGGGCAGATCCTGTGCCAGGACTTGCCAGAGCCTCCGTATCAGGCGAGGCTGCAGGTACACTCCTCCTGCCTGGAATCCTCCTGCGGCAGCCAGGGGCCAGGCACTGACTAATTCTATACAAATTGGCTAATATTCCGAAGAATGCCATTCTGTAAGAAAGCAAATATTTAAATACTCAAGGCTGGGCCCTCTCCGCCCCTGCACCCAGGCCCTGTCACCTGCCAAATGCTGGCAAAGCCTCTAGGAGGCATTTTGGGGCTGCACACCTGGTGGGCCCCGGGAGAGCTCTGTGTCCCCCTAGACTGGGGCAGGGGGGCTAGCCTATGGGTCTTCGGAAGCAGGACCCCAGAGGGGGCTGTGCTGATGACCCCACCAGACAGGTGCTGTCCAAAGGGGAAGGGGGAGGCTTGGTGAGCACCAGGCTGGAGAATTAGGAACCCTGATATGGACTGTGTCAGCTCTTTGGGCTTCAGTTTCCCTGTAAGTAATATGGGGTATAAGATGGACCAAATAAGTGGCTTTCTAAGCTGGCTGGGCTCCACTCTAGACCTATGGAAGCAGAATCTGAGAAGGCAGGGCCCTGGACCCTGCATTTTTACCAAGCCCCATGAGGAGCATGATGCATCTGGTCCAGCCCCCTCTGCCTGTTCATGCTACACTGGCCAGAGAGGATCACCAAGGGTGGAGCTCACCATGGGTTCATGCCACACTGGCCAGAGAAGATCCACCACGGGTGGATCATCATGGACAGAGAGGATCACCATGGGTGGAGCGAGGCCTCCCTCAGCTCTGGGTGGAGGCTTGGGCACACATATGCCTGCAGAGGGAACAGCACAGTGAGGCCAGAGAACCTGTGTGGTCCTCTGGGAAAGCGATGGGATCATGGGTCGTGGGGTGGGGAGAAGGTCTAGCTCAAGGCCTGAGAGGGCAATATCTCAGCAAAAGGAATGCATGTCTAAGAGTGAAATTTCAGGTGCTGGGAATTACAATGTATGACTGAGAGTGAAATTCAAGGCCAGCAAGGATTCTTTTCCTGCACAAGGCTTTCCTCATCTCAGCCTCATTCTTGGGACACCTGGTGACTCTCTTCTTTGAACTCCCGGGGCACCCACTCCCTCCCTCTATTTCACAACTCAACTGTCAGTTGCACAACCTCACAGTTTGTACTTCTTTATGTATTTCCTTCTTAACAACTAGGACAGTGGCGCTGCCTTCCCTTTGTCACACACTGCTGGCCCTGTGCTGGACATTTCTCTTGCATCCTCTCTCTTTCTCTTCACAGAAGCCCCGTGAAGTGGGTTCCTGTACTATCCCCACCTGACAGAAAGGTAAACTGAGGCACAGAGCAACTGTATAGCCTGCCCAGAGCACCCAGCGAGGGTAAGTAGAGTTAGGACTTGACTCTGGTTCTTCCAGCCCCATGGCCTGTTCTTGTACCCCTGCTCCCCATCGTCTTCGGCAGGCTCCTCCAGGGCAGGGACTGTGGCTGCTCCCTGTCCCCTCAGCACCCATTGTGAGGTGGGGCAGTGCCAAGTGAATGTTAAGTAATTACCCCCATTTCACAGATGAGGAAACTGAGGCACAGGAAATTGAATGTCTTGTCCAAGGTCCTAGAACAGGCAAGCTACAGGGGTGATTGTCTTAAGTTGGGTCCCCCCCATAGCAGACCCTGAGTCAGGGATTTGTATGCAAACAGTTTACCCGGGAGCTGACTTCTGGATGTCCAGGTGGACGAGTTGGGAAGAGCGAAGGAAAGGAAAAGAAGCTGACGGGGGTGTGTCAACGAGCAGGTGGGCACAGGGGACAACTGTCTCAGTCCCACGGGCAACCTCTGGGAGTGTGTGGGACATGCCTCCGTGTTGTTCCTCCGTGGGGTGAGGAAGCTGGGGTACTCGTCCTCCAACTCCCACCTGTGTTTGGCTGAAGGTGTTCCAGGAGCTTCTGGCCCCGTGTGTTCTGCAGCCGGGGAGGCAGACAGTCACAGGGACGTGTGGTGAGAAGCTCACAGGATGGTCAGTGTAGGCAGGGCACTGACAGCTGCTGCCGCAGAAGTGTTCACAACTTGGATTTTCAGAAGCCGAATCCATCTGTCCATCCATCCATCATCTCCCAGGCCCCCGGGTGCCAGGCACAGTCCCAGGCCCCGGAGGTCCAGAGATGACTTCTCAGTCACCCCCTTCCTCTGCGCTTCTCTGGCGCTCGCTGTGAGGTGACCAGATGGTGGTGGGTGGGGAGTGCAGGGTGGCGCCTGTGGCCAGCATCCCTCTGCTCTCCTGCCCCAGGATGTCTGGGTTCCTGGCTCCCCAGCTCCTCAGAAGCTCCCAGAGATAGCCGGTGCCATTGTCATTTCACGAAGCCCCTCGGAGGAAACAGCCCTATTCACAGGCCAGCTGCTTATAACCCTAGAGCCCGGTGCTGGCACAGGGACTAGCGCAGGCTTTACCTGCCCTCCTGTCCCAGTGTCAGTGGGGGCTCTGTGCCTGACTCCCCCACCAGGGCTGGTCTGGGGACATCCACTGGGTCTTTGCTGAGCAGCCTTGGGAGCTGGGGCAGTGCCACGATGCTACTGGCACCAGCTTCCCTTTCTGTTGTCTCGGTGCCCAGACACTGCCTGCTTGGGCAAAGGTTGTGCTGGGCTCACATCCTGGAGAGGAAGGGGCACAGAAAGCCATCACTAGGTGCACAGTACCTGGTGGCTGCCAGGCGCTCTGCATGGTGGGCCTCCCTGGACTCTTGTGTCAACACTAGAGGGGGGCTTCTCACCTCCACGGTGCCTTTGAGAAAACTAGGCTCAGAGAGGGGAAATGCCGCGCCTGAGGCCACACAGCCGGTGAATGTCGATGCAGGAATGAGTCCCAGTTTCTTTCTCCTGCCGCGTACCTGGAACCTCTGTTCCTGGCCCGGCTCCTCTGAGCATTTCCCTCCCTCCTTCATCACCACCATCACCATCACCCAGACTGGCTGAATAGCTGTTTCCCTCCCCAGGGACCATGGTTCTAGAGCCCAGGCCACATGCACTGGCAGAGGATGCGAGGCGCATATGTGAGCTGCCACAGGCCACACACTGTTGCCTTGTAGTGGGAGCACAGGTTTGGAGCAGGCCAGACATGTAGGATGTGGGTTATGGTCTTGGCGTTGCCTGTTCCTCGCTGTGTGACTCTGGGTAAGTTGCCTCACCTTTCTGGGCTGCTCCATTTTCTCAACAGTAGCTGGGGAGAAATGTACGCCCGTCCTGTAGGGAGGGTGGAGGTGGGGAACGGGACAAATATGCAAAGTGCTCCCTGTTTGTACCCTGCATCTGTGAGGCCCCCCCACGGCCCCAGGAGTGTGAGGACCCCGGGCGTTCCAGCCCTTGGAAGGGAGTGTGGGGAGGTGGGGGTGGTGTGGCAGGCATTGGAAGGGCCTCCCCAGGCCTGGCTCGGGGTGGTGGGGTGTGTTTGTGCACGCAGGCTGGGGCCCAGGGGCAATGGGGGCAGCCCTGTCACTCCCTGCAGTCCTCTCCTGCTGCTCCCATGGGCTGTTTTTACTCAGCCTCTTCCGGTCCCCCAAGGGCTGGGGCACCTCTTGGGTCATCTCTGGGGTTTGTAATGATGATTGGTGGGTGGGGTGTGACGCATCCTCGGCCCGAGTCCCTGCTGGGCAGGAAGCCCCTCGCCCCCCTCTGGCTCCTCCTCCTGTCTGCGTTCTCCTCCGCATCCCCCACCGGCAAGGTGGGAAACCGAGGTTCAGAGAAGGATAGGCCTGCCCGGGCTGCGCGGCCCCTCGTGCCAGGGCTGGGTTGGGCACAGAGGGCTGCATCTGCACTGGCACAGGGAGGCCCGGCTGCTGGGTGGGGATGGGGAACAAACCTGGTCTCAAATGTGGGGGATCGCTGGGGCAAGGGCCTAACAATGTGGGGCCCCAGGAATCACATTTAGGGGGCACCTCCGTTCATTCGACAGTCACTGAGCGCTGCTGTCTGCCAGGCCCGGTGCTCGGGGTTGAGGACTCAGAAACGCGGCCCATCTCTGCCCTGAGGAGCCTGCCGTCTGGGGGCATAGAGCCTGGGTCAGGGCCAGACTCTCGGCCCCTCAGCTGCTGGACCATGTGACCCTGGGAGCACCCCGTAACCTCGGTGCCTTGGTTTTCTCTCCTGTCAAATGCAGTGTTGAGATATCACCATCCTAGGGTCATTGTGATGCTGAAGGTTGGCACATGTGAAGCTCACAGCACAGTGCTCACTGAGGGAAGCTCAATGCTGGCTGTTATTATGATTGTAATTTCCGTTACTGCCTACCGTGGGCCAGACACTTTGGATACTAGCTGTGTGTCTCACCATGGCTCTGAGAGGTAGGGTTACAGGAGGGGAAACTGAGGTTCAGGCCAGGAGGTGTCAAGATCGAGTTCACACGTCCAGGAAGTGGTTGGGCTGGGTGTGAAGCCAGTCCTGTCTGCCACACCCCCCTGGCTTCCCCGTGCCACCTTCCCGCCTCAGCAGAGCCCTGGGGGGGCAGATCCACCCTCACCAGGGAGCCGTGGGCCCACTGGGTGCCTCCTCCCCTCAGGGCCCGCCGGGGTTCTCAGCCCCCATGATGGATGAGTCTGGGGTTGTTTTTTTCTGGGGCAGCTGCCAAGGCCAAGGGCCCTGCTGGGGTCTTCTCTGGCTTATGTCCCCCTGCCCCCACCACATTCCCCAGGGGGCTGTGCTGTGACTGTCCAGGCCTGCCTGCCCCCTCCTCCCTCATAGCTTACATTCCTCTGGAAGCTTCTCCCCCAGGCCAGCGGGCAGTCAGCGCCTCCCTGTGCACAGCGCTCCCCTCCTTTGCTGCTCCCCACATGTTGGCAATGGGTCCCAGGGCACCCCTGGCTCCTTCAGCCCCATCCAGCTTCTGCCTGGCTCTCCCAGCTCATCCAGGGGTCTCTCCCCGCTACCTGTCCCCAAGCTGCCCAGACAGGGCAATGCTTAACCCAGAGGGATGGAGGCCTAGTGCTTGGGTCAAGGGCTTAAGAGGAGGAAGTGCAAGCGGGCAAGTGAAATGCTCTCAAACCATGCTGGGAAGGCATCTGCCCACCTGGTATCTGTGGACAGCCATGCCTGGCACAGTCTGTCCCCACCCAAGAAGGTTACCATTTGACTGACAGATCTTGCCAAGGCTCAGTTTCCTCATCTGAAAAATGGAGCTGTAAACATCTACCTCATAGAGTCATGAGGGTTCAATGAAATTCTAAAGAATCTTACATGATGTCTTCACAGAGAAAGGATTTAAAAAGTTATATTACCTAGATTATTGTGGAAACAGGAGGAGTTTGCCAAGGGAAAGGCATGCTGGGAAGGGTATTCCAAGCAGAATAAATGGCCTATGCAAAAGCAAGGCGGTGTGAAGCGATATGAACAGTAGGATCAGTGGTGAGCCGGAGCCGGCTTGCGCTGGCTTGCAGGAGCTGATTGTTCAATGCTCAGGAATTTGCAGGCTGATTGTTAGGTACAGCCATCACTAAAAGTAAAATTATTTAAATTTACAATTAAACAAATCATATTACCAACAAAGGTAATAAATACTCAAAGTTCATTACTTCCTAATAACTCTACTGTTATCTATAGTAGATAATAGTAAATAGAATATTATCTATTCTAAAGTTGTTTACTTCAATTCTATGTGTTGGAAATACTATATATTAATATAACAGTGTGCTACTTCTCAGTTCTTCCCAACTTTGTGTTCAGGGATGTCATGTTGGTAGCTTGAAATCAGTCATGGTGAGCATATTTACACCGTGGAAATTGGCCGATGCTACAAAACCAGGATCCTCACCCCCACCCCCAAGAACCTATTGTTAAGCATTTACCAGCACACCACTGCCTTGTGCTGGGCTGTACTGTCGTCATGCTGTACGTGCATTGTGTCGTCTCCTCCTCACAACAGCCCTATGAGGCTGGCGCTGTTACTATGCCCATTTTACAGTTGTAAAAACTGAGGCACCAGGGAGATGAAGTCATTTTCTCAAAGTCACATAATGAGTGAAACTTGGGGGTGTTCCTGGTGTGGAGGTGTCTGGGTGGGGGTGTGGTTGGGTGTTCCTGGTGTGGGGGTGTCTGGGTAAAGGTGTGGTTTGGGGGCATTCCTGGGGTAGGGGTATCTGGGTGAGGGTGTGGTTGGGGGATGTTCCTGGTGTGAGGGTATCTGGGTGAGGGTGTGGTTGGGGGTGTTGCAAGTCCTGACCTTTTCCTTGTCCTCTTCTCCCTTCAAGGAAGGCTGGACGTGAGCTTGGAAGAGATGGAGGCAGAAGGAGCCTCAAAAGTGTCCCCAGGGGTTCCCTCAGACCCAGCCCTGCCTCTGGCTTCACAGCTGGGAGACCAGGGGCCAAGGGCCCAGACAGTAAGGGGCTGTTTCTGCCCGGTCTCCCTGTGGGGCTGCCCTCTGAGTGTCACCTGCCTGCCTGCAGTGGCCCTGTTTGGCCCTTGGCGTCCATGGCTCAGATGGTGCCAGTCTGGGCTCCAGCACTGGCCTGGGAGCCACCTCCGAGGCCCACCTGCCAGGCTCGTTTCGCAACCACCCTGGGCTGCAGCTTGGCTGGGTGGCAGCTGGTTTGTAAATACACATGTTTTTGGCACCTTCTCCCATTAGGCTGTGTAATTAATTGTTTTGACCACACGTGGCCGGCACAGCCCCAGTGGGACCCTGATGGTGCTGTGCCCAGCCCCGCAGATCCCAGGGTGGGTCTGGGCCTCTGTGGGGGTGATGCCTCCCTTCCTAGGTTGTGGGGCATGGGGACCCAGAGGCATCTGACCCTTGGGGAGCCCCTACTGTGTGCAGCAGACTTTCCACTCTGAGAGGTGGTATGGGGTAGTGGCTAAGAACCTGGGCTGTGTGTTCACGCACACACGGGAGCTGTGTGGCCTGGGCTTCAGTATCCTCATCCATAAAACGGGTATAACGACAGCTCCCTCCATTGCTGGGGGGAGAATGGAATGCGTGTCATCTGTGGAAGGTTCAGGAAGGAGAGTTCGTGGGCATACAGGGCATTATCCTTCCCATCCTGCATGTGAGGCAACTGAGGCACAGACAGACGAAGCCACTGCCCAAGGCCATGTGGCCCCATAGCTGGGGCTCTTCCCACGCTGGATCATGGCACCTTCCTCACAGCCAACAGGGCTGAAAATTGTTTCCTTTCAAAGGAGAAATAGAGGGAGGGAGGTCTTCATTGCTTAAAATCAACCAGCATTAACAAGCCTCTTCTCTAAGCTCTTTAAGCAGCTTCCCATGGGTGTGGAAGCCAGCTTATAGCAGGAGCTCAGAGAGGGTCCACAGTGACACAGCAGGGAAGGGCTAGTCCTGTAGGTGAAGGGTGACATGTCTCTAAATCAGGGAGTGAGAGACCCAGAATTCTGGCCTTGCTGAGGGATTTGGGGCAGGTGACATGCCCCTCTGGGCCTCAGTGTGCCAGGCAGAGATTAAGAAGACAGTTTGCTGGAAGGGATGGTAGCAGAGAGCACGAGGGTGTTGGGGGCCTGGTTGGGTCAGGGTGTGTGTCACCAGGCCCACAGACACCGTTGCACACCTGTACACTCACTTGTGTGCAGCTCTGGGCAGGCCTTCCTGCACACAGGTGCACATCCCCACGGTTGTATGGCTGCTCAAATACACATGCTGCTCCCCTACATGTGTGTTCATTCCATGTGGACCCTTGCACACGCATGCTTATATGAATCATACATGCACCTGAGCATGCACATACCCTTCCCTGACCCCAGAAAAATATGCCGCCAGGTGGCAATTGCTTTTGCCTCTTCTTTATACCCTTACTTCCCAAAAGTCTTCCAGGGACACAAAGTAAAAGAGAGAAAGGAGAGAGAAAAGAGGTTTAGAAAGAGAAGAGGTTTCTGGGATGTCAAGTGCTCAATTTAGCCTTTGAGTTTCCTAGTGGCCAAGGTAAAAAGGGATAAGTGAGCTTTTTATCCCACTTCCGTGGGAGGATTGTGACAAGGACCAAGTAAGATCTTGGATATGGAAGCACTTCACAAATCATGAGACCTCCGTCAAGATGGGGTGACAGTGACAATTGTTAACAATATCTGACTTCATGGATGGAACTGAACCTTAGGCCTTAACCTTATATGCCACACCTGCTGCTGGTGCTGAAGGCCTTTCCAGCGCTGTCCCCATCATTCCTCACCCCCAGAAGGACACTCACACAGCACTAGGCCTTTGTTCAAGCTGTTCCCTCAGCCTGGAACATCTGGCTCACTGCTGCTCAGGAGTCTTAGCTCTGTACCCAACTCCTCCAGAAGCCCCCAGGCTGGGTCTGGGGCCTGCCATTCCCTGTCACTCCTGGGCTTCTGTGATTCCATCACTACACACACTGCATGAATTAAAACCTCCTCCCTTGCCAGATGCCTTGAGGGCAAGGGCGGGAGCCTTGTTGGTTTTGGCATCCCCAGTGCCTGGCACAGGCCCTGGCACAGGCCCTGGCACAGAGTTAGTGCCTAGAAGGGGTTTGCTGAATGAATACACGTCGGTAATGAGCCCACACCCTGTCCTTGAATCTCCACCTGTCCCCGTTGGGGCAGAGCACCTGGGATTCTGGGCATCGCTCCTCTGGAGCCCTGGCTCCCTGGGGCCTGCCCTTGCCCGCCCAGGAGGGTGGGTCCCGACCCCAGACGTCTCCTACTTCCCAGAGCTGCCTACAACCCAGAACTTTCTGGGGCCTTGGCTGGAGGGAAGTGGTCAGGGCAAAATCAGGGTGGGAGGAGGGTCCCTGATCAGCCCTGCCGTTCAGTCAGTCATATTCACTCATGCAGTCGCTGAATTCTTTACCTGTATTTTGCCATTTACTCTTGTTGATGTGGCCCAGCAACCTCCTGAGGTAGGCGCTCTTTTACCCTACTCTTAAGACGTGTAAACCAAGGCTCAGAGGCAAGTGCTCGCCCATGGCTTCACAGTTTGTAAGAAGTGGCGGGTAGGCTTAGGGGGTCGTGTCTGTCCTTTGCACACTCATGGCCTGATGGGGACTGAACAGGGACAGAAAAATAAATCAGGCCCTGGGGGGTGACAGCCATTTAGGAGGAGGAGACACTAGTGAGTGTGCACACCCCCACCACACACCTGTAGTGACACTCATACCCATGTGTTATTGGTCCATGTTACCCTCTGCTCAAGGCACCCTGCATTTGTCTCCCAGGCATCCCACAGTGTCACATTCTGTGGCTCATCCCTTGCATACTCACGACGACCACTCTGCTTGCCTTTTTAAGGCCAGGCAGGACACCCCCAGATGCACCCGCACCCCCAGCTGGCACAGCCTCCTCACCTGATGCTCACATACCATTCAAGTGCACACTGCCTGTGTACTCTCTCGAGCCACACACCCCCTACCCCCCATGCCCAGTCACCACCCCACTCCCAGATGTCACCCCCAAAGGCACCAGGCATCGCGGGCACCCAGGGTGATTCCCTGGGCAGGTGTTTCCAGATGCTTGGGCTTGTCCTGAGGGTGGGGACATGGCCTGGCCTAGGGTGCAGGGCTGGGCAGTGGTGGTGACAGAGCTGGGATGCCCACACCTGTGTGGACCTGCCCGGGGCTGGTTCTAGCATGGTGGCTACTCCCTCTACCCTCCAGCCTATCGGAGGGCGGCCTGTGCCCGCCGGGGACACCAGCCTCACATTCCTGAAGTGTCAGGGAAGCCTGAGGAGGGGCACGATGGGCAGGCCCAGGCCGGGCCCTTCTCTCAGATTTCAAGTCCCAGCTTTCCAGCTGCATGACCTCAGGTGGCACGTTCTGGACCTCAACTTTCTGCTCTGTAAAATGGGTGTGATGACAACTTTACCTGCACAGCTGGTGGGAAAACAAGGAAGAGACTGGGCTGCCCACTGCTCTTTCTTTGCCAGCTGGAGGCCTACTCCCTGCACCTGTCCCCACCTGTATTTTTAAAAAAATAGCTGAATGAGCTATAATTCATATACTCTACAATTCACCTATTTATACAGTTTAATGGCTTTTAGTATATTCACAGGTAGTGCAACCATCACCACCGCCAATTTTAGAGCATTTCCATCACCACAAAGAGAAACCCCGTACTCTTTAGGTGTCAGTCTCCTCCTATCCCCCCATGCCCCAGCCTCAGCAACTGCTGGTTCACTTTCTGTCTCTGGGGGTTTGCCTATTCTGGACATTTTGTATGAATGGAATTGTATAATATATAGTCTGAATATAACCACATTTTACATAATATGTGGCTCCTTTCTCTAGCCTAATGTTTCCAAGGTTCATCCATGTTGTAGTATGTATCAGTACTTCCTTCTTGTGGCCAAATAATCCTCCCTCATACGGATAGAGCACATTTCATTTATCCGTCATCTGGTGATGGACATTTTGGTTGCTTCTGTGTTTTGGCGAGTGTGGACAGCACTGCTTTCCACCTGATTCTGCCTGCCTTGATCATTTTAGCCTCTGATCAAGCTGGGAGGCAGGTCGGCCAGTGTCGGAGGACAACTGGGCAGCAGAGACTCAGGGCCTGAGGCTGGGATTCTGGGGCTGGTGGGAGGAGTAGCCAGTCTTAAGCTGTCTTTCCCAGCTGTTATTATTTGGATACTTACCTCCCTTTCCTTCTTGTCCCCTCTTGTCACCTCCTTAATAGTGACAATCAGAGGCTATATTATGCCAAGGGCTGTTGTACAAAGAATGCCAATGGATCCTAAAACAAACACACATACACACAAAACAAAAAACCAGTGAAGTGTATATTATTTGCATGCCCAATTTATAGACAGGGAAACTGAGGCTGAGGGGGTTGAAGTGACTTTGCCAAGTCATACAAAGAACTCCTCCTGGGGCAGGAATTTTTTTGGATTTGTTTTGAGAACAGGTCTTGCTCTGTCGCCCAGGCCCGAGTGCAGTGGCACAGTCATAGCTCACTGCAGCTCGAATTCCTGGGTTCAAGTGATCCTCTTGCCTCAGCCTCCAGAGTAGCTGGGATTATAGGAGTGAGCCACCTCGCCCAGCCAGGGGCAGGATTTGAACACAGACCTGTCCAGTTTTGGGAGAACCTGATGCGACCCCCTTCTTCCTGCCCGTCCTCCCACCTTGGGTCTCCGTTCTGCCCCAGTGCTACCTTGCTGATTCCATTCAATCCAATCCAGTTTCTCTGTGCCCAGCTGTGTGCCAGGCCAGAGCTGAAGAGGGTAAGGGGAGAGGCAGCGGCAGGACCTTGCTCAGATTTATTATGTGCCAACCCTGGCTTGGGCCCCGGAATCCAGATCCGAACCAGACACCGTCCCTGGAAGCTGGAAGTCGAGGTGGGGGAGGGGTGCAGACCGAGGGGTTGGCACGGAAGACCTGACCCGGGCGGGGCGGGCAGCAAGGCGGGCCCCTGGGACGGCAGAACTCGCGCAGGCGCAGACGGCTCCGGAGGGAGAGTATTCCGGCAGAGGGAACAGCATGGGTAGAGCCGTGGAAGAGAGCAAGTGGGAGAGAGAACCCAGTGGCTTTCCCTAGAGCTGTTCCGAGGGTGGAGGCCAGGGTGTGACGGAAGAGATTGCAGAGGTGGAGAGGGGCCAGACCCTGAGGGGCCTAGAATGCCAGGCAAAGAGGCTCAGACCCTCTTCCGTGTGCACTGGGGAGACATTGAGGACTCCAGAAGGCGAGCGGCGCGCACTTGGAAAGCTGCTCTGGAGGGGCGGTGGGGTCGGGGCGGCTGGGGGGCTGTGTAAGCAGCAGGAGGAGGGATTGACCTGGGACTGGGGTGGGCACAGGAAAGGGATGGAGGATTTGAAGACATCCAGGAAGTGAATCGGAAGGATCGAATGCATAGGCCCCCCGACTCCTCAGGCCCGGGAAGACCCCAGGGAACACTCTGCTTGGATGACGTCCTCCGCAGAAACGAGCATCTCACACGACCACATGAGTGAATCCACAGCACAGGGGCCTCCAGGACACCACTCATGGAAGTTCTGGAAGAGACAGAACTGATTTGTGGAGACAGAAAGCAGGTCGGGGGGTGGTGGGGAGGCTGACATGGAGGGGTATGAGGGAAACTTCTGGGGTGACAAAAATGTTCCAGATCTTGATCATGGCGGTTACCTGGGTATAGATATTGCCAAACTCATCCACCTGTACACGTAAGACCTGTGCATTTTACTGCATGTAAATTATACCTCATAAAGAGAAGGAGAAAAAATTTAGTAGCTAAAAGCTGGTGAAATATAAACAGCTCTTGGATGCGACAGGGGTCGGGGTGGACTCTGCTCCCTTCACCCCTAGGGCAGACCCGGAGCTTCCCCCAGGCTCCCAGGGCTTGGCGCAGCAGGGGGTGGGGGTGTCCCTGGGCCTCTGTGGCCCAGGACCCCAGCACCGCCTCCCTTCCCCATGGCTCCCAGAGTGTCCCCTACCCCCAGCGCCCACCTGCCCTGCTCAGGTTGCTGCCTGCGGGAGGGACACCGGGCAGCCCTTCCTGCAAATCCTGAATTAATGAATCCCAGGAATCTACTGCCCATCAACAGCCTCTTCTTTGGGGTTTTGGTGAGAACTGGAGGGATTAGGGCCTGGCAGCTAGGGTGCCCCCTCCCGGGGGGCTCAGTTTTCACCCCAGGAGAAATCTGAACTGGCCCCTGACCCCCCACTCTCGTTTCCCCTTTGCAACAATCCCTTGTTCTTACAAGAGGCATTATCTGCCTAATCCCTGCCCGCCCTGGCTGGCTCCTGGGGTACAGGAGTGTGGGGGCCCCCATTGTCCCTCTCCAGGCTGCCACCTGCCCTGGGTGCCCGGGGCATCCTTCCTCAATCCTCCTGGCCAAGGTGGCTGGACCACGGGGAGAGGAAATGGCAGACCATGAACGGACTCCTGACCCAGGCCTGCCCAGCACCGCCCTGGACACACACAAGACACACACGCACACTCACACCCACCCTCACACGCGCACGCACTTCTGAGGGATTCTTGGGTTGGCTGATATGAATGGAAGGGGTGAGTGAGTGGTACCTCTGTACCCCCACTTAGTTCTGAAGGGTCAGCTGTGCAAAGGGCAGGCCTGATGCCACACATGTGACCGGATCAGGTGGGTGGCAGACACTTTGTACACCTCCTTTCAGAGGTGGGGTCAGATAGACCTGACTTTGAACCCAGACTCCAGCACTCCCTGGCCATGTGACCTTGGGCAGTTTCCTTGTCTGTAAAATGGGAATAATGAAAATATTTTCCCCAAAAGGAAGGGAGGCTAAACAGAAGCAACATACGCAGAGCTCTTGGAGGAAACGCCCAATAAGTGGCGGCTTATTATTATTAATTAAACAATTATCCTGAACACAGTCCTGCTTCCCTGCACACCCCGCGATGCCCACATCTCAAGCAGATGCCCACTGGATGTGTTCACATATATGCACGGTGGTGGATCACTGCCCCCAGATATCCTCTCACGGTGCCTGACAGTGCACCGTTGGGGAGGGTACCTAGTCCTTGGTCACTTGAAGGCTTGTGGTGTCTCCCAGAGCCCCCTCTGAGCATTTGCCTCTGTGATCCCCTCTGTGGGGATTACATGATAGCTTGGGTATGATGCGTGTGGGGTGTTGGGGTGAGGCAGGTGGAGGGCAGGAATGGCACCCCTGCTGGGGGCAGTGGGCAGGACCACAGACAACCTCAGCCGGTGCCATAGTTTGGCCATGGGCTGAACCCGACTGAGGCCCCAGGAACAGTGGCAGAGGACCCCTGGGATAAGGCAAAAGGACCGGGTGGCTCGGACTTCCATGTCTGGGGCTGTTCAGATGGCTGAAGTCGCTGGGGTTGGCAGGTCTATGAGAAGGTTCTGAGCTGGGGCCTTGGAGGGACTGCTTAGCTTCTGGAATTCCAGGAGGGATGATACAGGATTGGCCACTGTCCTCACTTCTGTTGGTGCACGGAGGCCTGCCCTGCTGCTCTGAAAGCCCCTGCGAGTTCTCATAATTTCCCAGGGGTCCTTACTTCAGCCCCAGGAGGAAGGCTGGAGGCCTTGCTGCTTCTACAGCCTCCATGGAGACCAGATGCTGACGCCTCGGGGTCCCTCCTGGGGTGACAGATTCTGTGCTCAGGACAAGCTGATGACTCCAGGCAGAGTTTTGTGCTGAGACAGGAGACCTGGAGCTTTGTCTCAAGTCTGCCTCTGCCCTGCTGTGTGGCCTTAGGAATATCCAACCTCTCTGGGCCTTGGTCACCTGTCTCTCAATGAGTGAAGGGCTGAGACCCCTTCAGCTTGGAGCCCAGGAGAGAGGGTGCCTGCTGGGCAGAAGCTGGGTTCAGGCTCTGCCTCTTTGGGCTTCAGTTTCTTCTCTGTGGAAAAAGGAGGCCTGGCTCTCTCAGTTGGGATTCAAGGGCCAGCCGGGTGCGGGAAAGGAGGGGAGGAAGGCAGTGGCTAGGTGGGGCAGGGCAGGAGTGGCCGTCGCCTGGGACACACAAAGGGGCCGTGTGTCCTCGGTGGGCAGTGAGGGGCGGGCCAGGCGTCCGTCCGCTGTAGGGATGGGGATTTGGCTTCAGAGTGGGGCTTTATTATGTTTCCTTTTTAATTACAATGGCCCTGGCTCCTACAAGGGCAGCTTTTGTTGGGGCAGCTTAGGAGAGGGAGGGAGGCAGGGCTGGCCAGTCGGGGCTGGAGGGGCTCCATGGGCGGGGGCCGTGCTCAGAGCCCCCAGCAGCACCCTGGGAAGGGAGGCGTGGGGGCGGGGCAGCTGGGTTTGTGCCAACTGACTCCTCTCCCTGCTCCCTCTGCCACGCTACAGGTTCTGACGCCCAACACTGCTGGATAGCTGATCCGCCCCGCCCCCCTCAGTGGCCATGGGCCTCAAGTTCAACATCAACTTCCCCCTAGACTGGCTCCAGGTTCTGGGTTCTTCATCTCAGCCAAATCATTCATCCGTTCAACAAGTATTTGCTGAGCAGCTACTGTGTGGCACACCCTGCTCTGGGAGCTCCCATCAATGAACAAACGTACAAATTCCCTGTCCTTGTGGAGCTGAAAGCCTTGTGTGTACCTGTCCGTGTGTTTGTCTTCATGGCTTCCAGGAAGGTGGGATTTTGTTGTGAGCCTGCCTGGTGCTTACAACAGAGCTTGGCACACAGTAGCCTCTTAGGAAATGTTTCTGTGCTGAAGAAGAAAAGAACCATCCAGAAGGCGGGTAGACCCTGAGGGGTGGGAGGGTGCTTGGGCCTGCAAAAAGGCCTGGAAGGAGACACTCCAGGCTGTTAACACCAGGAGATGGGGAAGAGATGACTAACTTGCCTTCAGGCATCTTGTGTGACACTGTGTCCCTGTGTCACTGTGTCATTTGTTCCAGTGTGCCTTTGTTCTTTTGTGTTTTGAAAAAGCAAATAAAATCTTCAAATGGAAAAGAGCAACTACTTTGACAACAACAAACCAAGTATAAGATTTTTAAAAACTGAATTCATATTTTTTCCCTGAAAAATAACATATATGGGGGCCAGGAGCAGTGGTACACACCTGTAATCTCAGCGCTTTGGGAAGCTCAGGGGGGAGATCACTTGAGCCCAGGAGTTCGAGGTTGCAGAGAGCTATGATGATACCACTGCACTCCAGACTGGGCGACAGAGCGAGACCCTACCTTTAAAAAATAAATACATAAGTAAATAAATAAAATGTGAATTTTGGACTCAGACAGCCACCTCTAGTGTTTCCCAGATGTGTGGGCTTGGGCAAGTTGCTCAGTCTCCCTGAGTGTCAGTGTCCCTGTCTGTACCCTTGCAGGGCACCGAGGGGATTAAATGGGGTCATGGTGAAGGTCAGGTGTATTATTACTGCTTTCAAGTCCCTGGTGGGAAGGACCCCCTCACCGTGGGACCCTCACAGCCCCCCACCCACCATAGACACTAGCACCCCTGGAGGTCAAGGGCCCCAATCCTGCAATGGAGGGGTGTCCCCGAAGCTGAGGACTTCACACCACAGCCTCCTGCTCACTCCATAGGCCCCAGGTGAGAAGCCAACTGGGACACCAACTACTTTCCCTTGCCTTAGGGCTGTCCAGGCCCTCAGACCCTGGCCCCTCCAGCCTCTGGCTAGCTGGGCTTCCCTGAATTGCCGGGACCTGGCGCTGCTGAGTCTCAGGAGAATGGGGGAGGGTTGGGGAGGGAGTGTGGATCTTCCAGTCCCACATATAATCCCCACCCCTCTGGTCTAGGGTGGAGAGCTATGCTTGGATCCTCAGAGAGGCCTTCTCGGACCAGCCTAAATAAAATAGTACAACCCCTTCTCCTGGCTTCCCAGCACCCACTGGGATATAGCCCATGGGCTGCTAACAGGGGCTGTAGAACCCCACTGCCTGGCCAAGTTTGCTGATCCATGGAACAGGGACTCCTTGTGGATGGGGACTTTTGTCTGTTCACTGCTGTGTCACAGCCCCTGCATGAGCTGGAACACCTTCTCTATTTTACAGACAGGGAAACTGAGGTTCAGAAAGGGCAAATGACTCTCCCAAGACCACATAGCAGATCCACAGCAGTAAAAGAACTCTCAAATCACTCTTCTCTCTGGACCCCCCATCATTTCTTCTGTCACTGAAGTCAGCCATGACCTTTCCCCCAAACCCCCCAGCCCCAGGCACCGCTCCCATGGCTCCTGTCCCCACAGCCTCCAGAAAGGCCATGTCCTCCGGGGGGAGGCTGTGATTTAAGGCTTGGCCCAAGTGCTGACATGTGAGGGGGAGCAGGTGAGGGCAGCATGAGGGGGAAGCGCTTCCCGCCCTGCCAGGTGCCCCATCTGGACAGCAAGGCTGCAACCTGATCTTTGGGCCGAGAGCTAGGCTATTTCGGGGGTGGCACCGGAGGCCCAGGCACCCTGACTGGGGGAAGGGGAGCCTCCTGCCCCTGTTGCAGGCTTGGGACATAAGCCCTGGCTCATGGGCCATTCCAAAGGGCAGGGGCGGGGAACCTCCTCCTGGGACTCGGTGGACAGACTTGGAAGGCAGGGCCAGGGTCCCAGAGGAAGTCTTCCTCGCTCCAGGGTGGGAGGCTCCAGAGCCACAGGCATGGACAGAGGAACCACACACTGGGGGCCTTGTCCCAGCCCTGCCATCATCTCACCATGTGACCCTGGGCAAGTCACTCTCCCTCTCTGGGCCTCAGTTTCCTTGTTTGTATCATTTGGAGACTTCAGGCCTTATCTAGCTCTGGGCTTCCATCATCTTGATAACAAAGGAAAACAGTCCTCATGCTCTAAGGTTCTAGGGTCAGAGGGCATGGTTCAAACACTCTGAGATTAAAGGAAGAATTCATAAGAATAAAAGGACTGATTCAAACATTCTGGGTTAGTGGTGTTGGGGTTGTTGTTATGACTAGGATGGTCCAAAAGGCACATTTGTCCCCAGAGCACAGTCCATGGGAGTGGGAAACCTGGGGAGAGAAATTTGGAAAATTTCAGCAGTAGCCAGGACGGGTACAGGTGGACCCCTCGCGCTGGCCCATTCTGGTCCTGAGCCGAGGCCAGGAGAACAGTGATCCCTCCCCCGACCTCCACCCTGACTTTTCTGCCAGCACCCACCCAGCTGCTGCTGGGCTGCTGTTGGCTGCAGTGCCTGCCAGAGGCGCAGAACAGGTGGGTTAGTGTGTACACGGAAGCCTCTGAGGATGCTGTGCTCCTGCCCCTCACTTGCAGCCTCCCGGGTGGGTGTTGGCTGCTTTCCTGGCATGGCCTGGGCCCTGGGGACAAGCTTCCCTGGGCACAACTTCTCACTGAGCCTTGTTGAGCAAGAGCTTCTGGGAAGATGGGGAGACTGGATCCAGCCTGCAAAATCTGGGGGTGAGGGCAGCTGGGAGAAGCTCCCAGGCCATCTACCCCTCCCACATCCCATGTCTTGGACACATGGCTTAACCCTCCTGGAGCCCCTGCTGCTCCACCTGTAAAATGGGGGCAAGGATTCTCCTGGATTAAAGGAGATAAACAGTGGACTATGCTTTGCAAGCCCAACAGGCATGGGAATCCCCAGGGTAGAGATGGGGGAGGCTGGAAGGGAGAAGGACACAACTCTATGGGAGGAAGGAGACACTTCCCAGGGGAGGCATCTTCACCTGAGACCCCCAGCGCCTCCCGCAGCGGCAGGGCCAGGCCTCAGATCTCCTGCCTTGTGGCCCAGGACTCAGTCCAGATGCCCCACAGTCACTTTTCCCTCTGCCTGAGAGTTTACAAATGTGAAAAATCCCCATTTACCAGTCAATGAAGCGCCACATCGGGGCCAGGTGTAAGGAGGAGGTTGCATCTGCAATTCCAGGTCCAGAGGCTTGGAGAAGATGAAGCCAGGGGACGAGCTTGCCTCTCCTCAAGTGGCACTGAGACTTCTGGAAGTGGGAGGTGATGAGGGGGCTGGGGAGTCCTTACAATGTCCTGGGGCCACATCGTTTTAGGGTTGTGTATGTGTGTGTGTGGTGTGCATCAACATTAACTGTCTACAGAGCAAGTCTATCCTATCTATCATCTCTCTATAAGTGGTTTCTTTGTCTAATCTATTTTGCTTCACAAAGGGTTTGATGCAGCTAGAAAAAAACATTTATAATCCAAAAGAATAATATAAAAAATAAAAAATCAGAAGTTCCTATAGTGCATGTGAACTACTAGTGGAGTTTCCAAAAAGTTAATACAAACCTTTTGAAAAATCTGGATTAGGCCTCCTGGAACTGTGGAAAATGCATGAACTGTGAGGATGTCACTCCACTTCTCTGAGCCTCAGTTTCCACATCTGGAAGTTGGGGACAGTAGTTCCTGCCTCGTTGCTGTGCTGTGATTTAGTGTTTACAGAGGGCTGGTCTGGTACTGGGCACACGGGCAATGTCCCAGCTGAAGGCGAGCATCCACAGAGATGCTTCTTGCAGTTTTGCGCTTGATTTGTGTTGGAAATGCGTCGTCCAGACAGGCTTCCAGGAGGAGGTGTGGCCTTTGGAGCTGTTCTAAGTTAGAGTCCAGGTGGGAGCCTGTGGAAACAGGACCAGTAGTAGGAGCCAGGGCCTGAGGCCGGCTGGGGTGGGCTCCGGGAGTTCTAGGAGCTGCTGGCAGAGCCCTGAGGATGGGAGGGAGGGGTGACATGGGGGCTTTGCCTGCTGGGGCTGCCCCAAAACGGGGAACCAGAGTAGAGGGGAAGGCAAAGTCCGGCCCACATTCTCTCAAATCCCCCCAAAACCCTGTGGGGAAGACGCGTGGGTGATCTCCACTTTGTAGATGTGAAAACTGAGGCCCACAGAGGGCTCCCAGGCAGCCATTCACTCTGGTTACTCAGACGGCGAAGGAGTAGCTTTGCCACATGCAATTTCAGGTTGTGGCATGTTGGTTTCATTACAGGCAAAAATTAAAAAAAACAAAACCCTGATCAAATAAAGATTGAAAAACAATAATTTGAAAAAGAAGGAGATGCAGGCAGAGAGCCGAGGTGACCAGTCTGAGGTGGCACAGCCAGGATGCGGCAGAGCTGGGTTGGGATCCTGTGGTTTCCATCGAAGCCAGAGCTCCTTCTCCCGGGCTGGACCGGGGCAGGGGCCTCCTTCCCAGGGACGCTTCCCGCTCAGCGGCCCCCTCCTCCGAGTTTATTGGGTCCTTAATGGGCTCTCAGAGACCTGGCACCTGCCGCCTTTTCTGTTCTAATAAAAGGCAGATGCCCTGGGGGTGGACGGGGGTGGCGTGTGGGGGGCTCTGGCTCGTGGCCACTCTGGGCGACACATTCCTGGGCCCTGACTCACAGGGAAATGTCTTCGTGTCTCCTCAGCACTTTTGGACCCTGCAGCTGTGGTCACATTCCTCCCCTCACCCCTTCCCTCCCATGAGCCCCCTCCAGCAGGGGCTGCTGCTCATGGCACTGACCCATCCCGGGCTGGGGAGACTAGGGCCGCTGAGGGTGCAGGTTCCCAGCTAACCGTGGCACGTGAGGGAGCGAAGAGAACCTTCTCCCGTAGGATGCACTCTTGGCTTAGGACAGCGACTCTCACCCAGGGGTGATTTTGCCTCCCAGGGAACATTTGGCAATGTCTGGAGACATTTTTGATTGTCACAACTGACAGCGTGTGTGCACCCCATTATTTTATTGGCATTTAGAGGGTAGAGGCCAGGGATGTTGCTACACATTCTACGGTGAGCAGGACAGTCCTCACAATAGACAGCCACCAGTAGTCCCAGAGCTGGGAAACCCTGGCTTAGAGCCCCCAGGCCTAGGGCTGGAATAGGGGTTTGGTGTCCCCCATTCCATGTGCTCTCCCTAAGCCTCTGGCTGTGGTAGGCCCTGAGCCCAACACTGGAGACCCTGTATGATGATCCAGTTTCAAATCCTGGTGCTCAGGGAACCCTTCAGTCCAGTGTGGGAGACAGACAAGGACCTGTCTCCATCTCAAGCACCATAGCAAGGGAACTTTGAGAGGACAAGAGGATGCCACGTGTCTTATGCTAGGAGGACAGACCCATGATGTCAGGGAAAGAGCAGTAGACAAGGAGTCCGACCAGCTGGGGAAACACGGACAGGCTGTGTCCCCTCTTTGGGCCTCAGGTTTGTCCTCTGGTCAGTGCTGAGCTGAAGTCTTTGAATCTAAGGGCCGAGCTCTGACAGGCTAGGACTCCAGCCTCAAAGCCTCTGCAGGGTGGTGGAGGGCCTTGGTGCACCAGTGCAGGGCTGCGTCAAATCTGGCCTGTCACCTGTGTTTGTAAAAAGTTTTCATACTGTCTGTGGCTACATCGACAGAGACTGTCTGGCCCTCAAATCCTAAACTATTTTCTATCTGGCCCTTATAGGAAAAGTTTGCCGACCCCTGCACTGGTGAAGGATTTCAGGCATAAGTCATTGGCCAGCTGGGGAGTGAGGGAAAGGCGTTCACTTGGGTGGGGGGAGTGGGGAGGCATATTTTGAAGGAAGTGCTTTCTAGCACACAGGTCAGGATCTCGAATTCATATTCCTCTCCATGGCCTCAGTTTCCCTGTAAGTGGAAATCACGACCTGCCTGGAAGGGTTGTGCTGAGGCTCAGCACAGGGGTGGGTGAGGAGAGAAAGTCTCGTGCCCAGGCCAGGCCGGCTGAGCCGGGTTATTTATGGGTTTCCGCCGGGAGGGGGGCTGCAGGCCGGGGGCCGTGTCTGACCTGAATTCTTACACATACAGGAAATTAGAGCCCTTGGAAGCAGGTGCGCTGGTGATCCCAACACTCGGGTGGCCAGGAGGGTGGTGTGGCTGAGGCCATGGGGAGGGCGGGGCTAGACCAGGCTGAGGGCTGGAGGAGGGGCCAGGCCAGAGGGGACAGGGCTCCCACCCCACTTCCTGCAGTCGTGGGGAAGAAAGTGTCACAGCTGCTGCTGTGTACTGGGTTCTCGCTCTGTGCTTTGCTTGTGTTTGCAGTTAATCCTCACAACATGCCTAGGAATAAGATGATTACTCCCGTTTTACAGACGGGGAAACTGAGGCTCAGGGAGGTTTGCTCATGTGCCCATGAGCATAGAGCAGGCATTAGAGTCAGGATTTGAACCAGGGAGGACTGTTTAATTGCAATTCTCATATCTTCTTATCCACACCAGACACCTTTGGGCAATGAGAAGGTCTCCAAGGAAATTCCAGAATGTTCTGAGTGTTTCGGCAGTTACCTGCTGAGGTGGCAGTGGGCGTGTAGCATCCGGGGGTCCATGGTGGGTAGAGTCAGGGTATGTGGCTTTCGGGTCCAGTTCAGTTCTGTGGTTGGAGTGGGAGGGTGAGTGGGCGGCATCTGTGATGAGCAGTTGTGTGGTTTTTCAGGGGCTGGTTGTAGGCCAGGGAGTGCCAGTGTCTGTAGTCAGAGGGCAGGAGCCTGGGAGGATGGAGGGGAGGGGTCTGCCCTGAGGCCAGGTGGGCTGGCGGAGGCGGGCAGCTGTGTGTTCACAGGGCCGTGCGTGACACTGTCTTTGATTTATAAGAATGTGTGGGCATGTGAATGGGTGTGCCACAGTGTGAGTGTGAGACAGGGTGGGTGTGATTGAATATCTGAGTGTTTGCAGGGGTGGGTCAGGCTCACTGAGCCCCGAAAGGTCTTCAATTTGGGGATCATTCTCGATGAAAAGAATACAAAATTACAGATGTCACAGAGTCTTTAGAACAAGAAAAGAAACCACAACAAATTACACAATTTTTAAGCTGACAAATACTGCAAACATTACCAAATCCAGAAAAATACCATAATATTTTTATTAATTAACTCCCTGGCACACCTCAATACTCCTGATTTCTATTCCTTTTTTTGGCTTTGGCCATCGTGTGAACACATTGCTGGGGCCCTCCTGGGGCCTTGGGTGTTTGAGTTTGTGTGGGCGAATTCAGCGTGTGCATGTGCGTGTGTGTGTGTGTGTGTGTGAGAGAATGTGATCACATGTGCGGCTGATTCACAAAAGAGAGAGGTGGAGAACAAGGCCATCAGAGCAGATTGGCTCAGTGAATGTTTGTTGAATGAATAAAGAAGAGTAGTGCGTGTGTGTCATTGTGTGTGCAGAGAACACACACATGCATGTTTAAGTGTGTGCACATGTGTGAATGCATTAGTGTGCAGTAGCGTCTGTGAGGAAAGAGTGTGTGTGAGTCTGTGTGATTCCTCGGGTGTCTTTTTTTTGGCATTCTAGTTTTAGGGAACCCTCCCTGCCTGTACTCCACCCCCACCCTGTACCCTGCCCAGAGGCAGATGGGCACAGACACGCCATGGCATTCGGTCCAGGCCTTGTGGGGACAGGCTCGGTGTGCGGAATTCACAGCTCCTTCTCCGGCCCCACCTCCCTTCCTCCCACCGTTGAAATGTTGGTAATTCAATCCACGGAGAAGCTCAGTGTCCCGAGGAGAGGCTGGCATGGGCTGTGAGTGCATGTGTGCATGTGCAAGAGAGAGGGACACAGAGACAGACAGAGACAGAGAGAGAGAGGAGACACTTGCTTGGCATCTGCACTGGCGAGCTGCTAACAGAGAATGCTGCTCATGCCCTTCCTTGTGCAAATGGGGAGCTGCAGGCTCCGGGCAGGGAGGGGAGGCGTCTGAACAAATTGGTGGGAGCAGGCTGGGACCCGAATTCTGCTCTCCCAGGCTGGTGGCTCCGATGAAAGTGACTGTTGCCCAGCACTTGCTGTAGGCTAAGCATTGGGTCAGGCCAAGGGGTGGGGGGTGGTTGGGTGGATAGAACCACCCCTGAGCTGGAGCTGCTTCTAGAAAAGTAGGGAAATAAGTAAGGGGTACTGTTTGTGTTTGGGGGCAGCAATGGAGAAGCAGACGAGGCTAGACCGTGGCGTGCAGACCGCCGTCCTAGGGAGCTTGGTTTGCTCCTGTGGGAGCTGGAGGGTAGAGGGTGGGGCAGGTGCAGATTTGTGTTCACAGGGAGAACCTGGCTTCTGTGTGGCGGTGGAGGGGTTGTTGGGGCCCCAGGCCACCAAGGAGGCAGAGCCCCATCTGGGCAAGAGGTGGTGGGTCTGATGGGGTGCGGGACAGGGTGGCCAGGGTGGAGATGACCCCAGACTCTGCCCTTTCTCACCGCTCACCCCCCTCCACCATCAGCTTTCCCCTGACAGACAGGTCTTAACCCAGCCCTGGCCTCAGGCAGCTTCCTTCCTTCCTATCGGGGAGATGGGCATGTCAGAGCCACCCTGGAAGGGAGGCAGGGCTGGGTAGGGGCCAAGGACAAAGACTCCAGAGACCGGCTGCCTGGGTTCAAACGCTGACCCCTGTGGCTATGTGACTTAACCTCTCTGTGCCCCAGGTGTCTCATCAGTGGGGCGGACAATGGAAATAAGCGAATAGAGTTGTTCTGAGAACTAAATACATAAAAGCGCCTGTGCCTGGCATACTGCACTGTGCACCATATACGGGGTAGCTGTTATCCCAATTATAGGAATCACACCCAAGATGTGGGATTTCTTGCCACTCAGACGACCTAGGAAGGCTTCTTGGAGAAGGTGGAAGCCTGCTACAATGACAAGAGGGCCGGCTTTGGGGTGACACTGGGGTTGGGATCCCAGCTTGGTCCCTTGACCTGTGCACCCTGGGTATGTCATGTCCCCTGTCTGAGCCTCAGTTTCTTCCTTGTGAAGCCAGCGAGTGCAGTGGAAACAGTCGAGTCCCGAGTACCTCCTGTATTTCAAACACGATGCCGGTGCTTAGGGCCTTATTTAATCCTCATATTCACCCCTCAGGGAGGTGGGATTATTTCAGATAAAGAAATGCAGGCCCAGGAAGGGAGGTCGCGTGCCTGGACTCACACAGTTTGGAAGGGCAGAGCTGGGATCTGAACCCAAGTCTGACTGACTTCCGGTGATCTTAACCATGAAGCTTAGATCCTGGCACATATTTATGGTTCAGTAAATAGCTGTCATCATCAACAAAGAGCGAGTGGTAATGGAGCTGGGCCTTCGACTAGGACAGGGTGTCTGCAGGGGAGCAGAGAGAGGTGAGGGCGAGCCCAGGAGAGGCACAAGTTGAGCAAAGGCAGGGGGGTGGTAAAGGGTTTTGTTCCCTTGACGGCCTGTGCTTTCTATCTACTCCTCTATTTATCCCCCCAGAGAACAGGGCTACATGCTGCCAGGGGTCTGTGGGAGGCCTGGAACTTTAGGCCAAGGCCAAGGCAGAAATCTGAAACTCACTGTAGGCCCTGCTCAAATTTTACCCTGCAGAAGGAAGATCCCTAGGGCCTGTGAAAGCTGGTCGTCCCTCCTGACTCACCCTGCCCCTTCCCTGACCTGCTCTGGGCAGAATGCATCACCTGGGCCCCTTGCTGTCTGGCTCCTGTTGGCTTGGGCCATGGGAGGGTCGTGGCTGAAGGGGTCATGGGATTTATTTCCCCGCTACCTCTCTGCTGAGTCGCCATGGCTGGCTTCATCCCTCTACAGCTCTCGCTGTAGCCCCTCTCTGGGTTCTAGTGACTGCTCCCTCCCCTCAGCCTCCAGCCTTGGAGGTGGTAGCAGCTCCCCACTGTTACCAGCCCCTGGTGCAGCACCATTGCTCCTTGGTTTCCCTTAGCCCCAGCTACACCACCGTAAATCCCTTTTCTGTGAGTCTGTTTCCTGCTGGGACCCTGAGGCAGCTCCCCCCAGCCCATCCCCAGCTAACCTTTTCTTCACTGTCTCCTCTGGCTGGGGCCCTGCCCACCTCTTAGCTGGGTTGAGGAATGTCACTTGCAAGTTCTCAGTGGGGCCGGGAGCTCCAGAGTCACTTCAACAAACATCGAACTCAACAACCACAGAGTTAGGTAAGTAGGGTCTGGCAGGCTGGGTGGCTGCTCTGTCCCAGGAGCTTCGGGGAAGGCCTTTGCTCCTGTCCAACCGGGTTGGTCTGGTCACACCTTGAGCTTGCCGATGTTCTTGTGTCTGCAACTCTCGGGGTCTTCCGGGCCCCCACTGGGCCTTAGCCCTACCGAGTGGCTAAATAAGCCCCTCACAGCAGCACTGAGGCTTGGGCCCTCTGCAGCTTCTCCTGAGGGTGCATTGAGGATGCTTCCTCCACATGCAACCACCTCTTCTCCTGCTTTCTGTCCATTTCATGGGGTTCCTCTCAGCCACCCCCAACCACTTCCAAGGTACAAGAACACACCAGCTGCTGTGAAAAGACTCTAGTGGACAAGGGCAGAGGAAGGGGCCAGCTGGGAGCTACCAACGTACTCCAGGCAGGAGAGGACAGTGGCCTGGACCAGGTGGTGGCGGTGCAGGTGGAGAGAACTGGTTGGATTCCAGAAATTCTCCGATTTCGGTACCCACGCCCCATGCAGGAAACACCATAGAATTCCTTGGTCAAACTGAGGCTCTTGAATTTGGGTTCAGAAATTTTGCATCTTGTCCCTGTGAGGTGGCTCATGCATTATTCCCTTTAGGTAGGTGGGCCAGGGAAAGTGGGGAGAGCGCGGCCGTGTCCAGTCATTTAGTGCGTATTTACTGATCCATTGTAGCTTTCTGTGGGCAGTGTCCCAAATGTCCCAGCTCCCTGGCGCTGCCAGCTTCTTGGACTGTTATAGCTTACCATGTGACACCTTCTCCCTCCACCCCATTTTTTCTAATAAAAACACCTGCTGCTCTTTTGCTGTCTTCCCATAGGATCTCAAGAGCTTACACAGTGCCTGGCACAGAGTCGGAAATAACTGAGCTCTTACCCTGTTCCAGGCATGAATCACCTCATTGACTCTTCCACCCACTCGGAGAAGTTGAGGTGCTCTTAGCACTGTGTTTCCGGGGAGGACACAGAGGCACAGCGGCGTGAGGACCCCACGCTGGGCGGTGCCAGGGCCGGGGTTTGAACCCAGGCTTGCCTGATGCTCAGCCCTGCCCCTGTCCCCTCGGGGGCTGCGCCCTCCCTCCTGCCCTCTCCTCCTCCTCCTCCCACCAAGCAGGGCTGAGCCAGACTGGGGCTCCAGAGACCTTCTTCCTTCTCAATCCAGAGATAAATATTTGTTTCTCCCAGTGTAAATACCCCTTCGTGTTTAATGAGGCGATCCCGGGGCCATTTCCTGGCACGGCTCAGTGCCTGGAAGTCTCTTTTGCTCTGGGAGGAGCAGGCCTGGCAGGAGGGCCGAGAATGAGGGGTTCAGGACCTCTCGGCAATTCCTCCCATACGGATGAGGAAACTGCAGCTCAGAGAGGGTGGCTGACCCACCCAAGGTCACACAGCCAGAATTCAAACCTATGGCACCCAGCCCTTGCCTCTAGGCTCTGCCGCCTTTGCCCTGTGGTTTCTCATGGCTTCTCGTTGCTCCTAGACCCTTCCCTGGCCCTTCCAGTCGGCTGTGCTGTGATAGTGGGCGAGTGAGCCCTGAGACTCTGCCCTTCCCCCCTCCCTTGGCATCACCGGTCAACGTGGCACTCATAGCCCCCTGAACATGGACCCCCTCCTGCCATCCCCACTTAAAGTGATACTTTAATAAATTATGCTTTTATGTTATTACACGTGGAGCTATAAAAGCAGAGAGTGTGCGGCGGGGCTGAGGTAAGGCACCCGCGACTTTGCAATTTCCTGGTCTGGCCTGGCTCTGCTCCGCGCCGTGAATTTTTCATTAATGTGCACAGGTGACGCCACAGGGGCAGCCGCAGGCCAGGGATGCTCCCACACGGCACGGCCCCTCCCGGGCCTCGCCGGGCTGGACTGGGGATGGGGCAGTGGGTTCACACGCACAGGGAGCAGAAATGACATTGCGCTGGGTTCAAGATCAAGCTCTAGGTTCAAACAGCAAGTGGTGAGAAGCTCTCTGTGTCTGGAGGAAGGAGGGGCGTCTGCCGGCCTGTGCCAGTCCCTGGGCCAGGCGTTTGACACACATGACCTCATTTCATCCTCAAAAAGCCATGAGCCTGGTGTTGGGAGCCCACTTGACAGATGAGGATGATGGAGCTCTGCTAATAGGTGGTCGTGTTGGCCTTGAACCCGGCCAGTCTGATCCTAGGTGCTAGGTATCCTCTTTTATTTCACTGCCTCCCCCCTCTTCTGCCCCAAATCTGTAGGCCCTTTCCATGTAGTCATAGTCAGTTACTGAGGCAATGCGCACAATGAACAGAGAAAAGGAAACAAAAAACAAAACCAAAAATGACTTGGAATCTGTGGGGAATAACGTCTTCTGGACTCCAGACTTTCAGTATTCAGAAATGTCAGCCTTCCCATCTGTGAAATGGGGCTGAGATGTCCCACCCTGCTGGCCTGTGTGTTTATTTCAGGGAAAGGGGCCTTGGGATACCTGTGAGGACACAGCTGTTGCCTTCTGCCTTGGCAGAAACCACGGCCACCCTGGGAAACTGTGTTTGGTCCCCACCCATGACTAGCCTTCCCTGTGGACCAGCCAGGCGTCAAGACAACACAGTGGACATGGATCCAAAGCAACACACAAGGGCTCTCTGTGGTTCTTGAATGATTCTAGAAGGTTCCAGAATGAGAAAGACAGCAAGAGAACTCTGCACCAGTAACTGGACAACTTGTGTATGTTCGCCTGTAAAGTGGGCACAGGAATCTGCATGGGGGGTCAAATGAGAACAGCTGTGCCTCCCAGGGCACAGGCCTAGCCGACGTCAGAGAGCCTCTGCCTCCCTGGCTCTTTTGGGAAATCATCCCAGGAGCTGAAGACAAAACCAAAGTTGAAATAAACACTCGGGTTCCAAACACTCCACAGTCCCGGGTGAGTGAATCTCCTCTCGAGCCGGCTGGCTTCCACACTGGGCCCGAATGCAAACAAGAGGCAGCAGGGGTGGCGTGGGCCCCTCGCTCGGAATTGGTGAGATTAGCTGAGAAGGGGAGCCCAGCAGATGTCCCCGCTCTGGACGCGGTGACTCACTGGCCTCCCTGGTTGAAAAAGGCGTCCAGCCGGGCCTGAGCTGTCCTGGCTGGTGGAGAGCTAGATGCAGGGCAGAGGTCGGGGTAAACACCCGTGGTCCAGGCGGGACATTTCCCCTGAGCAGAAGGAAGAGCGCTTGGAGGCCTGGGCCACCCTAGGGGCAGAGGGGCTGCTGGGGAGGTGATGAGGACCCAGCTGCAGAGGTGTACAAGACGCTGTGAAGGTCAGGGGGCTTCCAGTCAGCATCAGGAGGGTCCCAGGCAGGAGGCTAGCTCAGGTCCCTCAGCACCAGGCTCTCCTAGGCAGATGCGCAAACATTCTCTGGGAAGGGCCAGAGAGTAAATATTTTAGACTTTACTGGTCATACCGTCTCTGTCGTGACTACCAACTCTGCCACTGTCGTGTGAAAGTCACCATGGACAATATATAAATGAATGAATGTTGCCGTGTTCTAATAAAACTTTATTTACAAAGCAGGCGGTGGGTCAGTTTGGACCCTGAGCCATAGTTTGCCGGCCTCATGGAACCTGTGGTGGGGGTTGGGGGGCTCTCCCAGAAGCTTGTGGATTGGAGGGCACTGACCTGCCCTCGTGCACTTGACCCTGCCGGCGGTGCCCCCCACCTGGCCGGGTTTTCTCTTTTATTAACTTTCCTCCCTCGCTCGCTCCCTCCCTCCCTTTCCGTCCAGTCACTCCATCAGCTCTCCAGTCACCCATTTACTTGGTTGTTTCAACAAATCTCTGATTCATATTCTAGCTGTCTAGCTTGGTTGCTCACTAACCCATCCACTCGCTTACTCACTCCCTCTTGAATTCATGCAGTCATTCATTCATCCACTTATTCATTTATTCCTCTACTAGAAGCTCAGGGTTCTAGCAGTTAGCATATGGAAATGCTGAAGGAACTGGGATTGTCTTATCTGGAGAGAATCTGGAAAAATACAGGCGCTTGATTATTGTCTCTTAGGCTCTGATAAGTTTCTAGGAAGAAGAGTCTGAGCAGTTCTTCATTATTAATTAAGTCCTGCATTGTTTATGCATCCAAGGCCTCCTCTATCCGAGGGTCTGCACTTGGAATACAACAGCACAGACGTTGTCCTTGTGCTCCGGGAGCCCACGCTCCAGCCTTGACACAGACCGTAAGTGGGTGGGCTGTTCTGGGCAGGGAGCGGAGCCAGGGCAAAGACCAGGAGGTGAGACAGAGTGAAGTACGTTCCAGAAACAGAAATTCATGCGATTGGAGCGTGGCGTGTGTGCACTTGTGTGTGCGTGTGCATGCCGGTGTGCAGCAGGTCGTGAGACATGGGATCCTGAAGAGCCTCGAATGCCTGGCTAAGGACCTCTGGGGATCCGCAACAGAGAGCTGTGAGCAGGGGAAGGCGTGGCCAGGCCTGGAATCTAGAAGCATCTGCTTGGCCACCTGCAGAGAATGGGTCATGGGGATGGGGAGGGCCTCCAGGAGGGCTTCCCAGGGGAAGGAGCATTCAGAGGGGCCAGGACGGGTAGGCTGGGGCATTTCCAGTGTGGGACTTCTTCCAACTGTAGCCTTCCCCCTTCGCCACCCCCTCCCCCAGGCTTTCCCACAGGTGGAGGGAGGTGGCGGCAGTAGCAGTGCCTTCTGAGAGTCCAGGCTTCTGGGCAGGGGCAGGGGCTGAGGGGCAGGAGGTGGGGGACATGCCTCTCTCTTGTCCTTTCCTCCACACACGTCTCTGTCCAGGACTCACGCTTGGACTACTGATTCCACCATTTCTACCTTTTCCTGCCTCCTCGGCTCTGCCCTGGGCTGGGGCTGGGGTCGCACTGTCCCTGTCGGTCCTCCGGGGGGCCTCCCACGACTCCCACAGTGCCCCTCGTGCTTATGGAGAGGCGGCCTCAGCTCTGACAGCAGCTTGCTGTGCAACCCTGGGGGAGCCTCTGCCCCTCTCTGGGCCTCAGTTTCCTTACTCGTATCACAGTTCTGACCTCATAGGGCTGTCACAGAGGTTACAGAGCACTTGGCTCAGCACGTGGTAATTATTATCAAGGGCTAATAATAAATACTAGTCACTAATAATGTTATTCATAATAATTATTATTAAGGGAATGAAAAAATGGACTAATGGATGAAGATCATGCTGCCGGCCTGGCAGAACGGGCTGTGGGAAGAGGATGGGAGTCTGGGACCAGCTGGGGCCTCTTACGAGTTCAGCCAAAATATAACCACAGGAAAATAGCAGTTTTAGCAGCTAACATTTACTAGCCACTTACAAGCTGTGCCATTCGGGGCAATTTCCTTACCTCTTTGAACGTCAGTATTCTGGGGAGTGTGGATGATAGCGAGGCCCACGTCCCAGGTTGCCAAGGGCCACTTCCCCAGAGTGATGTGCTTTCAGGGTTTGCCCTCCATAAATGGTAACTAACATCTTGGTTATTAGAACCAAATCCCCACTGATGTCCTGTGGGCCCAGCACATCCGGATCTTCGCAACGGTTGCTATGGTTCCCACTGGGCAGGAGAAGTGGAGTGCCGTGCCCCAGGTCACACGGCGGCGGGCTGGGGCCCGGGTGGGGTGAGGGGGACGTGGGGATCAAGAATCCCAAGGATGAACCACTGACCGCTCCCGCCTGTCCCCAGTCTTGGGCTCAAGTTTCAAGTCCCTTCTGCCTCTCCCAGGGACCCCTGGGTCTGTTCCCACGCCCTCTGGCCTCTCCCTCCTACCCCACTGGGCTCATGGTGCCCTGAGTCTGGAAAGTTCCCCAGGCCTGGGAGAGATAAGGGGTGCTTTGCCTTGGCCCCTGGGCAGCGCCGGCTGGCGGCCCCTTTGATCACAGACCAGATGGTCCTGCCAGCCCAGCTGCTGGAGAAGCAGGCTGCAGTGATAGGGGCAGGCCCAGGGAGGGGCTGGCCTGGTATCAGCCACCTGGAGGGGGGAACCTCCTGCTGTCGCCACGGAAATAGGCACCCATCCCTGCAAACAGGAAGCAGCTCCTGCACTGGCAGTGGGATAGGCAGGCGTGGTGGAAACTCAGCCCCTTTAATCTTCTTGAGGAAGTGGTTCAGGGGGCAGGGCCTGGCATGGGCCACCAATCTCCTGTCTCCCTGATGAGTGTGGGGGTGGGGCACAGCAAGGATGACCCTGAACTACACAGTTGCCCAAGTCCTGACTGAGCATAGACTGTGGGAAGAACTTCCCCAGGCAGCTCGGGGTCACCACCCTAAGAGTCTGGGCAGACTCCTTTCCTAGGGTTCACCCCAGCAGGATACTTCTGGGCACTGCCCAGGATTAGTGTCCCAGTGCCCAGGGCTTCACAATACTCCTTAGAGCCCCCTGACCTGCCATGGGTGCCATGGGAGCCTTAGGGTCCTTGTTCTTGGCTGGGTAATCTTAAGCAAATCACCATTTGCTTGTGTGTAAAATGGGGGTGCAGACTCTTCTTCATGGGGCTGGCATGAGTAGCTAACAAGAGAATCTAGGAGATGTGTTCAGGTCAAGAGTAATGCACCTTCACATTTGGTGTCCCCACCTCCACAGCCCCAACCCTAGAGTAACACCAACACCCCCACCCCCAACAGCCATGCAGTGCTGGAGATGAGGACCAGAGAATGCCCCTACTAGATACCAGGCCCTTGAGTGGGCCACCTCCCCTGCTGTCTCTCCCTTCATCCTTCCAGCAGCCCTGAAAGGCAGAGCCTGTGACCCCCATTTTACAAACCAGGAAACTGAGGCTGGGGGGGCTTCACTGTCTGCGTTTGCATTGTGTCTTGGGCTTCCTGACATACTCTGTGCGTCCTGGGAATTCAAGCTGCAGGCTCAGCTCAGTTTCTGTAGAAGAACTTGGGGACTCAGAGATAAATTATTCCCTTGGCAGCCCTGTGGGTCCTGGCAGTCAGGGCAGGGGCAGTGACATAGGAGGGACATTGGGATCGTCTTAGACCTTGGGCCCTGTCCTGTTCCATCCTCCTCTATTGGCTCGGCAAGCTGGAGGGAGTGGGACCAGATCATGGGAGCCCCCCTTACCCGCATCCACTGAGCCCTTCCTTTCTCAGTCCACAGCATGGAGCTTCTAGAACATGCCAGGTTCTCTGCTGGGGGCTGGGGATATAGAGAAGAAAAAGACATAGCCGTGCTTTGGAGGAGAACAAAATCTTGTGCGCATGCGCGCGTGTGCATGCGTGCAGACACAATGACGTAGGAGTTGTGTGGGTGACAGGGAAGGCAGTGGTGGTGATAACAGGGGCATCACCACCTGGAGCAACCCTGGAGGATGTGGTGTTGGTAAGGGTGGTGGTCTTGAAGATGATAGTGATGGTTTCAGGGATGGTGTTGGTGACAGTGTTCCTGGTGACAGAGTAAGGATATGTGCAAGGAGCTGCAGGCCTCTCTCCCTCAACCCCGAGGGCTGCGCCTGGCTCCCACATGGCCATGGCAGCTCCCTCTAGGGACAGAGGGAGACACTCAGACAAGCAAGGACAACACAGAGAGATGAGGACAGGCAGAGGGTGGTGGCAGCGCCAGCCAGGAGGTGTCAGAGACATCTGACTGGGGCCTTGGAGGGTGTGGAGGAGTTTTCTAGCTGGGGAAGTGAGGGCAGAGGTGCGCAGGCCTGGGGGTTTGAGACAGTGGAGTGTTTCAGGGAACTGAGGCTGGAGTCAGGGTGGGGAGGGGCTGGGTCTCAGTGGCAGCACAAGCAACTCAGAGGCTGCTGCACCCTGAGGGGCATCCCCTCTGCTCCCTGGCCCCCACCCCCACCCCAACAGTACCACCCCTCCCCCCAAATAACTGGAATTGTTTGAAAATACCCAGCAAGAATTCGGCTCAGCAGGTTATACTGGTGTGAGAAAAGCAGCTGAGTGGGGGACAGGGTTGGGGGGGTGGGGAGGGGAGGACTCAGTGGGACTTCCTGGGAGAAGGTGAGAGGTCCTGACCTCAGGCCAGGGCCAGCGCCCCAGTGAGCACTGATCCTGGAGCAGATTACAAGGGAGACTTGGAGTCAAATCAGCTTTGAAAAGGAGCTGATGGAGTTTAACTCCCCGCTCAGTGAGGTCACCTGGAAAAGCCCCTCCCCCTGCCTGGGAAGCGGGTGTGGAGCTGGGGGCGGGACCAGGACTGGGAGCTGGGACTGGGCTCTGGGCGGTGCATGCGTGCAGGGTGCATGTGTGCAGGGTGAGTGCGCATGTGTAGGTACATTCGGGGGCGCATTTGTGTGTCAGTGTCTGTGGGGGGGTGTCTCTGTGTGTGTTAGAAGAGGAGAGGCGGCTGCATTTGTCTTTGCCTGTTGGCCTCTCTGTTCATCCATGATCACCGTACCGATGCCTGTGCACGGGCTTCATCGTGTGCGTATGTGTGTGTGCCCCTGCAGACACACACGTCTGTGTGTCTATTTCACATCTGCTCCTATGCATTTCCCTTTTCCCTTCCTCTGCCCGTCCTTCTTTCCTAACCCTCAGCCCCACCACCATGTTAACCTTCCTCCATTCATTCAGAAAACCTTTATCGAGGGTCTACCATGTGCGGGCACAGCTGTGGGCCTGGGAGATGAAAGGCCGAGGTGCTGCTCCCACGGGAGCACATATCCTCCTGGGATGACACAGACGTTGAACAGAGAAGCCAGTTGGTAGCATGCCAGACGGTAACAAGTGCTAGGGAACAAGATGAAGCAGGGTGGGGGAAAGGGCCTGCCAGGCTGGGAGGGCCACTGCAAAGATATTTGAGCAGAGACCTGAGGGATGAGAAGGCAGGAGACGTGAGGATGTGGGGAGGGTGTCCCAGGCTGCGGGCACAGCAAGTGCCAAGGCCCTCAGATGGGAGCGTGCTTGCGGTGTGCTAGGGACAGCAAGGAGGCCAGCATGGCTGGAGTGGAGTAAAGGAGGGGACGGGGGAGGAGAGGAGTCAGCAAAGCCCCTGGGTCACGTAGAGCCCTCTGGGGTCTATGGGGGGCCTGAGTTTTGGGTCTGAGTGACAGTAGGCTGGGAAGGTGTTGAAGACTTTGAGCAGGATCTTTTGGGAGTAAGTGGGAGGCAGGAGAACAGTGAGGAGGCTGTCACAAGAATCCATTGAGAGGTGACAGTGGCATGGTGAGGGGAGAGAGGGCAGAGCAGGCAAGGTAGGGGGAAGCGCCGTCTCAGATATGTTGAGTTCGATCGAACTGTTGGACGTCAGGGGATATGATCACCCAAGCCTGGAGCTGGAGGTATAAAATTAGGAGCCCTCGGCATTTGGGGAGCATTTAAAGCCCAGCTCCCGTGGAGCCACACTGTACATTTGCTTGGGAGTGTTGCTTCTTCTGTTTGCATCCCCTGAGTTGACCGAAGGGCCAGCACCCCTCCCAGCATAGCCCCGGGAGAGGCGTGGAGGCGGTGAGACCGGCTGAGTGAGCTAAGGGGGTGGTGCCAGGGTGGTTAAGGGCACCTGGGTGTTGGCATCAGACAGACCTGGGTTTGCATGTTGGCGTGACCTTGGCCAAGTCCTTAACCGCTCTGAGCCCCGCTGTAAAGTGGAGATGATAAGGGCAGCCATGGGAATTGAATGGGAAGGTGCACACGGAACTTAGATGCAGACAGGGTCCCTGTTATTGTTCCTATTAACCCCGCGATGTGGCAGGAGTGATTCTCTCTGTTCCTCTGGGTGGGGTTTAGGAGAGTGGCATTTACTATGTGCCTGGCTCCTCTATAGCTGCTAAATGAGGAATCGGAGGCTCAGAGAGGTTGAGTGACTTGCCCAAGGCCGCAAGGACAGGGTGAAGCTGGCTGGAACTGACTCCACGCCTCGGAGGAGTTGATGCCTCAAGACTGATCCACGCCTCCGTGGCTGGCCACTGTAGCCTCTGGCACCCCCCATTCTCCCTTCAGCAGGGCCCTGGGTGTTCATTTCAATCCAACTGCACTAGCACAAATGCTGGTGAGAAGGTGTGGCGGGACAAGGCCCCAGGCCTCCTATCCCTTTGAGATGGCTTTGGTTTGGGCAGGGACACTGGTCTTCCCACCCACGGTGTTGGGGGGAGGTGAGGCAGCCAGCCCCTTGCTCTGTGGTGTGTGTGCAGCACTGGGCTTGCATGTGTGTGCACGCGTGTGTGTGTGTTGTCAGGGTGGGAGGGGGAGGTCAGACCTGTGTGGCAAAATCCCGAGCCTAGTGGCAGGCTGCGCCTGCCCTACCCACCCTCCTTCCTGGCAGAGGGGGCTGGACACCGTGGCCGGAGGGGGCCACGCTGGGCTGGGATCTCCCAGGGGTCCTTGAACCACATCTGAGCTGCCCTGGGAAGGCTCCCTGGTGCATGGAGAGCAGAGAGGGAGGCTCCTGTGCTGATTTACGGGTGGCTTCTCCTTTTGATCTTGGAGCTTCCCCAGAGAGACTCCCTCCTCCACACCTGGGGGCTGCAGGGGAGGCCTGGCGTGGGGCTTCCAGCTGGTCTGGGCAGCAGGGTTTGGTATCCCTGCAGTGCAGGAAGCTTCCTTCTCTCCTGCATGGTCTTGCTGGCGCCTGGTTCTCTGTCCATGCCGCAGGCCTGGCTCCCCATGCCACAGAGGCCGTGAGGGCTTCCTGTCCTGTTGGGCAGGGTCCTGGGCACACCACCTCTGGGGCTCCAGGCTCACAGTCGCCTCCCTGTTTCTGGTTCTGCCTCTGTTCTTCTAGCATCAATCCTACTGTTTCTCTGTCCTTCTCTTTCTGCCTGCAGGGCCTCCTCCTCCAGCCTCCCCCTGACATCCCGAGGCGCCACTCCAGGGCTTTGAAGCACCTGGGTGACCCAACAATCTCAACTTTTCCTCTGGTTCCAAGGGGCAAAGGAGCCCAGCTTTCAGGCAGGGTCTGGGCATGGCCCACAGGGTGGGCCCCAGTGGGCAGGTGCAGGGGCAGAGGAGGGCAGGCCCAGCCAGAGCGGTGCCACTTCCCAGCTGTGTGGCCATAGGTGAGCAGGCTGCTGAGGCTGTGGAAGGCCCCAGGCAGGTCCTGGGAGAACACCCAAGCCATAGTGCCCAGGACGCCCAGTGTGTCTGTGAGGGAGGTGGCAGCTCTGGGGCAGGGGAGGGCAGCAGCCCTTGGGACTCCCTCAGGCCTGACCACCTTCAAGAGGAACTCCGGCATGTCCAGGGCAGGGCAGGGGGCCTGGGAACGCGGCCAGGGAGAGGAAGAGGTGGTGTTCTCAGCACTGTGGGCCCTGGCAGACCTGGGCAGGGCAGGGACAGGTGCCTCCTTGGGGCCCGAGTGCCCAGTCCTACCTCCTCTGAAGATCACGTCCAAGGGCAGGAATGGAGGCAGAGGAAACAGGGGCTGAGCAGGGGACCTGCCAGGCCAGGAGCAGCCAGACTCAGGGTCCCCAGACTGGGGCTGTGGAGCTGAGAAAGGAGGGGCTGGGAAGCTTCTGCCACTGTCCCTGAGCCGCTCTCAGACCTGGGCACAGAGTGTGAGGGGGAGGCCGGAGTGGCGGGGGCAGGGATGGAGTGAGCGTGGGGCACCCCCCATCTACCCGCAGTCCAGTCCTCCAGACGGGGCCACCATCTGACTGGGGTCCCGGTCACTTCCTTCACCCTTCCCCTTCTCCTGCCCAAAGCCTTCTTGCTCTTCAAGGCTTAATGTTCCCATGTTTGAATTAATCAGTCTTTTCCTTCATGGCTTCTGGGTTTTGCAACTTGCTGAGGAAGGGCTTCCCTACCCAAGATTATGAAAATATTTCCTTTTAGTGCTTACAGGCCTGTTCTCTTCACTCGGTCCCACTGATCTATTTTGTCCATTCCTGTCCCCCCACACTATGGTTATTATATGTTTCCCTGTTTGGTGTCCATTGCCACCCACTGGAACAGAGGCTCCTTGAGGACGGGGATTCTTGTCCGTCTAGTTCAACGCTGTATCCCCAGCACTTAGAAGGTGCCTGGTGCATGGGAGGTACCCAATACACGTATGTTGCATGAGCAACCAGTGCATGTGCCCAGACCCCAGACCGAGAGGGTGTTCAGCAGAGAAACTGTTCTGTGTCTGTGCAAATTGAGGCTGATAGCAGTAATTCCAGAACACACCTGTTGAGCATTTACCTGTGCAGCATACAGGTAAATCATCCGTCCCCGGTCCCATATCCTGCTCCCTCCCTGAACATTCCCCCCCTCCAGGGGCCTCTGCTCCCAGTGGATGGGCCCCGCCTTTCTGGAGTCTCTTCTTTCTCCTCTCTCACAGCCCTAGCAGTGCTCAGCCCCCCACTAATCTCTCTCCTTCCTAACTAGGACAGATGAAAGGAAGTTGGAGGAATCCTTTTGGCAAGGGCTGGTTGGGCACCTGCGGTGCTCAGAGCTGGGCGCAGAGATGGGAGAGCCATGGCTTCTCCAGGGCTTCACAGAGGGCAGGCCCACATACTCCACTGTCCCCCATCACTACCGTCCGGCCCCCTGAAGACCATCCCAAGAGTGAGGCCTGCTGCTCGGGAGGCTGGCTGGACAGCCCGTCTGAATGGATGCCGTTTTATTCCTCATGATTCACATGTAATTGGCCCCAAAATTATTGCCCATGAGCTCACTTACATAGAAGTAGCCATTAATTCCCAATATAATTGCTGGAGAGGAGTGGCAGGGCTTCTATTAAGGGATGAGAAAGTTCCAGCCTCAAGCTGCTAATCAATAAAACGAGTGCATAATTATATATCACAACTCCCTAAACTCACTCAGCACACTAATAAAATGAAAAAATTCCTGAAGCAACATCAGGGCTCGTGGTTTTGCCAGTTGTTTTGTGGCTGCGCAAACTGAGGCTGATAACAGTAATCCCGGGACACGTTTGTGGAGCGTTTACCTGTGCGTGCAGGCGCAGTGGGAGTGCAGAGAAAGACCCCACAGGACTCGGGGCGGTCCAGATGTGGGTTGAGTGGGAGGGAGCTACCAAGGACCACTCCCAGATGCCTGGCCTGCACATCTGGGGATGGGTGGGCAATGGTGGTGACCACAAATCAGAGCAGGAGAAAAGGCCCAGTGACAGTGCAGAGAATAAGAATGGCTGGGCGGCTTTATGCAAATCACGTCACCTCTCTGAGCCCCAATTTCCTCATCCGTCGAGTGGGGTTAAGAGTCTCTGCCTCACAGCACCTCTGAGAATGTGAAAGTGCATTGAGAGGTTCATAACACCACCCGTTTAAGACACATGATTTTAATACATTCTGCCTGACTTCAGCCGAATGTGTGGCCCCACCCTTAGGCGCTGGGCACGGAAGTGGGCTCTGATTCACATGGCTGTGTGAGTCTGCTTTTATAAGAAGTGACCTTGAAATGTTCTTGTAGTCAAGTCCCAAGAGAGCCTAGACCCTCCCTGCCGGGGACAGAGACCCCCCCACTGGACTGGGGGACACAAAAAGTCTTTAGACCAGCACCACCGAATTCCCTTCCAAGCCAGCCCAGGCAGGAGCCCTGCTCGAGAAGGACAGTCGTGGACAGTGCAGGGTTCAGATCAATGTTGGGAACAGAAGAGCGGTCCAGGCTTCGGGGCGAGTGGGAGGCTCAGAGGAGTGGGGTCTTCCCTTGCACTGAAACCAACTGCGATGGTGTCAGTGGCAGCTGGGGAAGAAATGAAGCTGCCTGGTGGCCCGGGCTTGGCCGCGGGGGCAAATGGCTCCAGGCTCCTCTTCTGCAAGTGGAAACTAAAGGCACCAACTTTTAACAGTTTCCCCAATGGCTGCAGGATGTTCCTCCCAAAGGAGAGTTTGAAGGCATCGCCGACTTCTCCGGGTGAGCTGCAACATCCTGGCGGGCCAGGCTCCAGACGCCTTCACTCGTCCACTCCTCTGCCCATTTGTTCACTGGTGCTCACTCACTCGCTTGTTCATGAATCTATTCACTCTCATTGATTCACTCATTTGCTCATTCATTTGTTCACTCATTCATTTACTTATTCATTTATTCGCTTTAGTTAGGTAGGCCCAGCAAAAAACAAGAACATAGACAAGTAAAGCTAGAACAAATGGCCTAAGCGTTATGAAGACAAGCAATCGGGAGCTGAGGTGGCAAATAACAACGGCGCTAATCAACGAAACGAGTGCATAGTTCCACATCACAACTCCATAAACTCACTCATCACACTAATAAAATGAGCAGATCCCTGAAGCAACATCAGAGTCTCTACTTTGGATGAGGTAGTCAGGAAAGTCTTTCCGAGGAGGTGACAGTCAAGCTGAGACCTCCCCGAGGAGAGTGGAGCGCTGGGAATTCCGGGCAGAGGGAAGAGCACGTGCCCAGGCCCTGCGGTGGGGAAAGCTTGGCATGTTTGAGAAGGATGTGGCTGGAGAGGAGCCGTGGAGGATGGGGTGGTGGGGACGTGCGGGGGCCTGGGCCAGCTGTGCAGGAGAGGAGGATGGATAGTGGATGGGGCAGGGTCTAGGTGAACAGGACAGCTCTCCCCTTCTTCCCACCTGGGGGGGCTCCGGAGCCAGCCCCTTCCTTGGGTCCACCCGGAAGCTCTGCCTGGACCCCAGGCACAGCAGACAGGACCCTCCAGCCCGTCCTGGCTCTGGACCCTGCTGGGCCTGGGCGAGGTGCAATGATGCATCAATGCCAGCTCCAGTCTGCCCGTCCCACATGCCACTCCAAATTGGCTCGGTGAAACCAGAACCGTGAAATCCCGTTACAGCAGCTGGAGGTAAGCACAGCAGTGAAGGATTTAGACCACATCGAAACGGCTCGTGTGCAAGAGGGTGAGAACTCACGGACGCCCAGGCAAAGGCACCGTCGGGAAAATTAAGAAAGAAATCCTGCCTCAAACCCACAACCAAAATATTTCATAAGAACCCTCCCTTTGCTGCCCCCTTCTCTTTTTGTCAAGTAAAGGATACACACGGCCTTTCTACTTGTAACCTGGCCAAGAATAATTTGTGGCAGGAAAGTTTGAGCATTTGTCAAAATAAAATAAAAATGTAAAAAAAAAAATTGCGAGCACTTGAGTGTACATTTGTGTGAAACTAAACAGAGGGAAAGTTATTTAGGTGGTAAAATGTCTCTGCGTTTCCCTCCTGTCCCCTGCGCCCTGACACGCGGCCCCCCTCCCCAAGTGTTGAAATCGAGATTGTTCGGGTATTTGTTTAGTTAATCTCCCGCCAGGGCTGAGGGGCTGCAGGCTGGGTTTCTTCTTGTTCGCGCAGGGCTGCGGCTGCCAAACAAGTTCCCCCCTCACCTAGCACAAGGCCAGAGACATGTGCACCTGTTCCCTGCCCGTCTGGGGAACTGGTAGGGTAGGGGGAGCAACTTTGTCCCCCCAGAGAATGTAGCTTCTCTGCACCTGACACCCCCAGCTCCTTCAGGGTACCTAATATGAGAACTCTCCTCTCCAAAACACCCTGGAGCCCTGGAGGTCTGGCCTACACCCCAGGGTGGTGCTGAGGTCCCATGGGAGTGCTAGACTCCAGGTGGGGTCTTGTGCAGAGGTTCAGAGAACCAGGTGGAGGAGTCAGTCACCCAGACCTGGGTTTGAATCTGGCTCGGTCATTTGCTGCTTGGATGAGTGGCTTAGTTTCTTGCCTCTAAAATGGGGGCGATGATAGTAGCTACCTCGCAGCATTGTTGGGAGGATTGAAGAGACTAACACAGGGAAGGGATTAAAACACTGTCTGGCACACAGTAGCTACTCCATAAACCCGGGTGCTTACTCTCGATGGGCTTTAAGCAGCACTGGAGGCTCTGAGAGGATGGAGTTTTGCTTCTTTGCAGCTCAGTTTTCCTCTCTGTAAAATGGGATAATAGCTCTGCCCACCTCACAGTGTTGTTTATGAAGATTGAGTTAAATTAGAAAAATCCTTAGGCCAGTCTCAGGCACATGGTAAGTGCTCATTAAATATAAGCAATAGGCTGGGCAGGGTGGCTCATGCCTGTAATCCCAGCACTTTGGGAGGCTGAGGCAGGAGGATTGCTTAGGCCAGGAGTTCGAGGTTGCAGTGAGCTATGATCATGCCACTGCACTCTAGCCTGGGTAGAGTGGGCCCTATCTCCAAAAGAAAAGAAAATATTAACTATAGTATTATCGTGTATTTGCTCCACTCTGTCATAAAATTTCATTTTGATTCAACAAAGAAGGAAGGAAACAAGTGCTCACTGGCAACTTCCATTGGCTGGGTCTTGTACTAGGCACTTGTCCATGGGTGGTCTCACTGCATGTCCACAAAACTGTTCCTGCAGATCTTGCTGGCTTCATTTTGCAGGTGAAGAAACCGAGGCTTGGGCGACACAGTGGGTTAGTGGCAGAGCCAGGGCTAACACGCTGGCTTTGCTGATGTCACGTCAGGAGCTTCCTTTTAAGGCTGAGCCCTGCATGGGCTGGACCAGACCAGGAGGAGGGGAGAGATGGTGATGATGGTGGTGATGATGATGACATTTTTGGAGCTGGGTGGTGGGTGCAGTGTGACGCACCTTATATACATTGTCATAGTGGGCTCTCCCTACAACTCTGTGGGGTACGTTTATCATCCCCACTAGACAGATAAGGAAACTGAGGCTCAGGAGGGTGGGGAAAAGAGTGTCCATTAACCCTGAGCCTCCTGGGCAGCACCTGCCTTTGACTGCCCTGTGCCACCAGCAAAGAACCCAGCATTTGGTACCCAGCACACGGTACCCAGCACACTGTGGATGCCCAGTACACAGCCCTTCCTATGCCCTTTGTTTATCCTGCCCTCACCCTTTTCCCTAGAGGGCTCACACCACGAGAGCTGAAAGGCCAAACCCAAAGCCCAGCTCGCTCATGTTACAGATGGGGAAACTGAGTCCCAGATCGAGGAAGGGATTTCGTTAACAGAGAAAAGCAGATCTGAAGGTCCGTGGAGGCCCAGCTAGCACTCTGCGGGCTGCAGGAGGGGAGCGGAGAGGTGGGAACGAGGAGGTGCAGCAGAGCCTGGCAGAGGTTCGGCGGGGTGGGTGAGGGCAGCGTCTGAGAAGAGGAGGAATACTCTGAGCGTCCCCCACCTGCACTTCACAGCTTGACTCCCTCCACCCAAAACTCAGCCTTCCCTGCCTCCCCCACTCCATGATGCCTCTCCACGCCCCCCCTGCCTGCCTTTGGTGACTCCAGGCCTAGGAGCTGGGACCTGGTCCCAACACTCTGGGAACCTGGGTAAGCCCCTTCCTCCCCAGGAATAGATCAAATGAGGGACAGTGACACGCACCTCCCCCAGCAGGTGAGAGGACAGGTGAGGTAAGGCAGGGGAAAGGCTGAAAACCAGACAGAAATGGGAGTTGTTGTTATTTTTATTATTACTACATCAGATAACTGGTCGGACTGCATTTTTCTCAGCTGCCCCCAGGCCCTGTAGAAACGGCTTCAAACCGTGCTGGAAATCGCTGAGGATACAAATCGGGCAATCTGTGTTCTACTCCAGCTCCCACCTGGCTTGTGGGGCACTTTGGACAAGATCCTGTCCCTGTCCCTCTCTTGGTCTCTGGCTCCCATCAGGATAAGGCAGATGGCTGAGATGTTGTGTCTTGGCTCTGGAACTTTGTCGGGGGCAGCTCTTGGCCTTGTTTGGGTTTGGGGAGGCTCCACTGGGGCAAAGGGGGTGGGGAGACCAGGAAGGAAGGTCCCTGGCAGACCCCTGGGTGCTTGAGCCCGAGGCTTACTGTTCTGACCGTGGACGTGGACGTGAGTAAGCCCTTCCTGCACCCCTTGCTGCCCCCTCCCCAAAACATTTTGGGGAAGGACAGTTGGCCCATTCCAAGCCCCACCATGGTGGCAAACATCAGCCGGGGGAGAGGGGGCCAGTCAGCGGGGACAGAGGCTGTGCTGGTCCCCAAGGCTGCCAGGGAGAGGAAGGTGGGGAGGGAGGGAAGCGCCTCTCACGAGTCAAATCCCGGGCTGAAGGTGGACGCCTGCAGGGGCCGGGGAGACGAGTGTGCACGTCGCCACCTAGGCCCCGAGGAGAGCAGTGCAGCCCCAGCCGGGCTCCAGGCCCGCTCATCAGCTTCCCCCCCCCCCCCCCCCCCCCCCCCCCCCCCCGCGAGCGAGCACCAGCTGTGTGCCCTGCCTATGCTGGGACCCGGGCAATTCCAGTGTGACCCGCCACCCCCGCCTTCAAGGCGTCCACAGATGGACAATGACTGACCTTGGAGTGGGACTGCCTTGGGTACCTGCCCCTGCTTTCTCACTTACCAGCTGTGTGACCTTGGGCAAGAGACTTAACCTCTTTGAGCCCATTTACTCTTCTTCGGAAAGGGGGACAATTTGCTGCCTTGCAGAATTGCCGAGAGGCTGAAGAAGGGTCCTGCCTGTGGCGTACCTAGCGCACTGTCTGGGGCATAGTGAATTTTCAATGGCTGGTCATTCCCTGTCCCTCTTCTCTGCAGGTGGAGTTATAGAATGCTAGGGGAACATGGAAAAGAAGCAACTCACTACTTGGAGGAGCGGGGAGGCTCAGTGGAGAAGAGAGGGCATTAGAGTAAGGTGTCAGGTGCGTGCAGGACTTCCCCAGGCACACCAGGGCTCTGTGAAGGCAGGAACCATATCTGCCATGAATTATTCTAGTTTCCCCAATGCCTGGTATATAACAGAGGCTCAATAAATATGTGCTGGCTGGGTGGCTGGCACTCCAGGTGGCAGGACAGCGTAGCAGAGGCATGGAGGCATGCACGATCTGGTGTCACTGGTGGGTGAGGAGCTTAATTCCTCTTCGGGCCCCTACAGTGCTTTGCCACTTTGCCTATGAAAGGCCATTATACACATGGGTTCACTTGCTGTGTCCCTGGAAGACTGTGGGCACCCCAAGAGCGGTCTGCCTGCTCACTCACCTTTGCCTTACTGTCTCTAGGGCCCAGCCACAGCCTGGCCCCGAGGACAGGGCCCTGGATTTGATGTGCAAATGGGGATTTGAAGCATGCCCCCTTGGACAACTGGCAAAAACCTTGTTTGGGGTCAGGGGTGTGTGTTGTGGGGGGCTGCCTTGCGTTACCCTTTTCCTCTTCCCGGGGAGCCAGGGATAAAGTCCAAACACTCAACTCTGCCTTATGGGCAATTCCTGATTGGCCTCTGTCCATTTCTCCAGCCTGGTATAGTTTTGTCTGATGATGCTGTGTGCTATGGGGACACCAGAGCAGGGCAAAGGCCAGGGGAGCCTGCGGGAGGGGTTGCTGGTTTAGGTGGGGTGTCAGCGAGGGGGCCTCCCTGAGAAGACGAAGCTAAAGCAGAACTTTTCTCCTTTACTGACTTCTCCTTCTGGCCCTGGGAGCAAAGCCTGCCTCCCCCTCCTGGCCGGGCTGGCCAACCTCTGGCGCCCCGTGGCCTTCAAGTGCCCCTTCTCCCTGGCTCCAGGCTGCTTGGCCCAGCCACTTTTTAGCCATGTGACCCAGACAATTCCTTTCCCTCAATTTCCTCATCTGTTAAACGGGGATAAAATAGCACCTGCTTCCAGGGTGGCTGCGGGCATCGCATCTGTTACAGTTGCAGAGGGCTCAGGATGGCACCTTTTTATCATAAACGCTCCATAAATGGGGCTGTATTAGCTATAAATATTATTGCATTTATCCTGTTTTTATCTGTCCCTCTAAATGCACCAACCGTTCAGTCTTGTCCAGTCCTCTAGGAATGGAAGTGGGAGCAACTTCCCAGGGAAGCTCCGGCAAGACCGGAGAGTGGGTCCTTCCCACCGCTAGGTGTGAATGGTGACTAATCAAGCAGCTGTGTGCCAAGACGGTGCTAAGTCCTTTACACGTATTGTTATCTCCAATCATCCTCAAACGCCCCCGGGAAGGCGGCCCACTCTGCACATAAGGAAACCCCCAAACCAGGAACCAATAACTCAGCTCAGACTAACAAGGGGCTGAGCTGGGATTCGAACCCAGGTCAGCTCAATTCTGTGCTAAACTGCCTCACTGGAGAAATATTTTCCTGCTCATGTGAGGTTAACCCTGGCTGAGAACTCCACGGATCAAGGAGGCCAAAGTGAGTTTTTAAAAAATGGATTGGAATTGGAGCAGATGTGGGGAGGGGCATAGTGTGGGTGGCCACGGCCTTTCTCAGGCATGGCTGACACGATGATCGTGCAGCTCATTCGCCTGTGCTCCTTCAGGATCGAGAGACAAAAGGGAAGGAGAGGGAGACGGATGGAAGGTAATTCCACATGGAGGGCCGCTCTGCCCGCTGGTCGGCAATCGGCTTTGCGTGGACTTGTGCCAGTCAGCCGCAGCAGGTCGCAGGCAGGCTCCATTCCACAGGCCCCTCCAGAGCCTCTCGTGAGCCAAGGCACTTCTGCACCGTAAAGACACTGAATTTCATACTGCCTGGCACAGGAGCCCTCCAGGCGTGAGATGTGGAGGAAGGAGCGCCAGGCTGGGGTCACAAAACCAGGTGTTGGTCCTGGCTCTGACCTTGTGTGACCCTGGGCAAGTCCCTTCCCTTTTCTGGACCTGTAGTCCCCCTCTGTAAGAATGGGTGATCTCCCTTCCAGCTCTAACATTGGATATGGCTGGTCATTCACTCCATCAACAAACATTCCTTGAGCACCTATTATGTGCCAGGCACCAATGAGAAGGGGTCAGACAAAGCCTGCTCTCAGGAGCTTGTATTCTTGGTGGAGAGACGGTGAGCACACCAACAGTAAATAAGGTAGTTTCAGATGGTGACAAGGGACAATAAAACAGGGTCATGTGGGAGAGTGGCCTGCTTTCGGTGGGGTAGTCAGAGAAGGGCTTCCTGAGGAGGTACTATTTCATCTGAGACCTGAAGGATGAAATCCATTATGTGAGGCTCCAGGAGAAGAGCATGTAGGGCAGAGAGAGTAGCAAGTGCAAAGGCCCTGAGGCGGCACTGAGGGGGATATGACCGAGGAACAGAGAGAAGGCCAGAGTGGCCGAGGTGGTGAGCAAGGAGGAGCGTTGTAGGAGGTGAAGCAGGGGAGGTGATCAGGGGCTGGTGGCTCTCACCCGGGGGCTACCACCCTCCCAGTGAGTATTTTCTGGTTGTCACAATGATTGGGGGACATGCTGCTGGCATTTGGTGCTGGGAAGGATGACAAATGTCCTGCAATACACAGGAGTCCCACGCAATACTGGTATTTCCCCCATTAAGAAGCATCAGATCCCACCTCACACCCAGTAAGATGGCTACTATCAAAAAACCCAGAAAATAACAAGCGTTGGTGGGGATGTAGAGAAACTGGAACCCTTGTGCACAGCTGGTGGGAATGTAAAATGGTGCAGCTACTGTGGAATACAGTATGGTAGTTCTTCAAAAAATCACACATAAAACCACCATATGAGCCAGTAATCCCACTTCAAGGTATATATCCAAAGAATTCAAAACGGGGTCTCGAAGAGATGTTTGTATACCCATGTTCACAGCTGAATTATTCACAACGTCCAAAAGGTTGAAGGAACCCAAGTGTCTATTGATGGATGAATGGATTAGCAAAATGTGGTATTTCCACACAATGGAATATTATTCAGCCTTAAAAAAGAAGGAAATTCTGACACACGCTACAACATGGGTGAACCTTGAGGACATTATACGAAGTGAAATAAGCCAGTCACAAAAGGACAAACACTGTATGATTCTCATACGAGGTTCCTGAGTAGTCAGATTCATAGAGACAGAAAGCAGAACGGTGGCTGCCAGGGGCTGGGAGGAGGGGAGATGGTTTGGTGGGGACAGAGTTTGAGTATGAGAAGATGAAAAAGCTCTGGAGATGGATACACAGCAATGTGAACATACTTAGTGTTACTGAACTGTGCACTCAAAAATGGTTCAGATGGTAAATTTTATGTTACGTGTATTTTACCACAATTACAAAAAGAAACGTCAGATTATCTTTTCTTCTTGGTTAAGAGTTTGGATATTTTCCTAAGAGCAATGGGGAGTCGTTAGGGGGAGGTAACTGGAAATATCTGGCTTGTCGTGTTCCATCACTCTGGCTGCCACGTGGAGACAGGACAGCAGGGCGGCAGGGTGGACACGGGCAGACCAGCGAGGAGACTGAGAAGTTGCACGGAAGAGAGAGGGTGGCTCGGACCAGCGTGGCAACCGCGGATGTGGCGGGAGTGGGTGGGCTCCAGAGGGGCTGTGGAGGGAGTGGGCAGGACCAGCGGGGAGCGGATGGGAAGGCAAGAGGAAGTGTCACCCCTGGGTGCCTCACGAAAGGCTCCCTTGTGCCTGATTTCTGAGCTCATGTTACACGCTCAGCACATGCTGGAGAGACGGCAAAGGGGTTGGGGGACACGCCTGGTGGGAATTTAGAGAAAATCTGACCACGTCACCTCCAGGCCGGGCCAGTCAGCAGAAGGCTTGAGAGGATTTGCAGACTTCATCTTCCCCATCCTTCATCTTCCTGCTTCAGGACCAGACAGACTCATCCTCTCCCCAAACCCCATCTCCAAGGGAGCACACTGGGGGGCTCAAATCTGCTCCCCAGGTATCCATACGGGGGCCATTATAAAGTGCCCTGTGAGAGAGGCTTTATAATTTCCAAAGCCTGGTGATGGCTGTGTCCATTTGATCATCTTGGCGTGCCTGAGGGGTTGGCAGGGAAGGTTTCTCATCCATTGCACAGTTGAGGAGACTGAGTCTCAGAGAAGCATTGTGTCTCATCCTTGGAGACGTGTGCAACTCCCTTGATGGCGTGTCCATCCCTGGCTTCACAGACGAGAGGAGAAGTTGAAGCAAGGAGTTAAGGGGAAGTGCCCGGCTGAGGGGACATGAGCATGAGGGGGGTCCTCACTGCAAAGTACAAGGGGTAGGGGGAGCTTGTGGCCTTGAAGGGCCAGGAGGGCACCTTCCTCTATTCCTCCATGCACAGGGCAGGGGTTTCTGAGCTCCACAGCTGCAGTCTCCTCCTGGGGGGGGCCCAGAGACCACCCAGAGTCATGGCCCTGGATGTTGCCACCCTCTGACAACCTGGAAGCCACCGGCTGTCTCTCTACCACAAACTGCTGAGCTTGGGCGGCCTGGGCAGACCATGCTGAGATTTTCTCTGGGCGCCCACAGGATTGGCGCACGCACGAGTTTGGAGCACACAGATGCAGACATCAGAGGTGCTCCTACATCTCTGAATCTCATCTCCGCCTTTTTGGCTAAGTCCAGGAATGTGCCTGGCTGCAGACAATTGGCGTCACAGCTGCAAACCAGAGGCTTCCAGGGCTGGGAGTAGCTGAGAGCTCCCCTCATCCATCCTCTTGCCTTCAAGGGGGACTTCTGCCCTCCCCCAGAGACCATCCCAGCCAAAGGGAATGTTGTTTGTTCCCCAAAGAGCCCCTTTCCTCTCCCTCAGGCCTTCATTCCTGTGGGGAGCAACTTCCAGCCCAAGACCTCTTCCTGGGGCTTGCAGACATCAAGTCTGCCTGCCTGTCCTGACTGCCCTCCCTGACGGCAGCCCTGTAGGGAGGCCCCCTCCCCTCTCTGATGTCGTTTATTTGAGTGGGGCTTATCTCAAGGGTGGACCTGTGGCTGGGGCCTGGCCAATGAGACCACCACGTTCCCCTTGTCGGCTCGGTTTGGGGGTGGGCGTGTGGTTGAAACAAGACAAATCAGATTAAATTCTGGGATTTTGCTGCAACAGTGGGGAAAGAGGTGCGCCCTTTCAGTTGGGTTTGCTATTAGGATGGAAGCCCAAAGCTGCCATCATTTGGAGAAAGGCTGCCTGAGAACGGATGCAACAAGAGGAAAGCAGAGCGGAGGCCTGGAGAGAGATGATTCCTGACAACAGCAGTTGAGTGCCTGGATCCAGCCATGCCTGAAGCTGGAGACCCATGGACGTTTCAGTTATGTGAGCCAGTGAATTCCCCCTCCTGCTTAATGAGCCAGTTTGTGTTGGGTTTCTGTCATTTGCAGCAAAGGTGCACCAACCCCACCCTAGGTCCTTCCTTCTGCAGCAAATCTTTTGTCCTTTGGCTCTGCCCACAGTGGGGCTGAGGGGTCTCTGGTCATGTCCTTTGCAGGAGATTCCTTCATCTCCCTGAGTCTGCTGGTCAGCTGCTACTCAGCATCCATGTCTCCACTGGGACTCACCCTGCTCCTCTCACTGCTTTCTCCTTGGCTTAATGTTATTCAGAATTCTTTCCATCGGTGGTGACAGAAGCCCGCATCACATCAGCTTGAGTAAAAAAGGGAACTTGGTGGCAGGGGAAGTGGCCCCAGAGAGGGATCTGGGGGGCTGGAATCAGAGCTCAGGGTCATGAGGGTTCTCTCTGTCACTCACCTCTGCTGTCTCTGCTTCCCTTTGGGGCTGGCCTCATTCTCTCCCTTCCATGGAGTAGGGAATTTGGCCACTACCAGCCCTGCTTGGCAACCCCAGTCCCGAGCAAGAGACCTACCTTTTCCCAGGATCCATTGGTCAGTCCCAAGGAAGGATTGATTGGCCTTGTTTGGGTCATATGCCTGCCCTTGGACCAACCACTGCTTCCAGGGAAGTGGGGGGCAATCACTGACCAAGTCTGAGTCATGTGAATGGGCATTGAAGCTCAGTGATTGACAGAGTCATATGGGGGGGGACAATTTCCCATAGGGGACCACATGGCTGAGAGTGGACAAAGGTTGGGGTGTGAGGGGTGCTGGACAGGAAAGAGCAAGAGATATCCATCCCAGTATCATCACCACCATCTCCATCTGCCAGTATCTCCTGAATCCCTAGTATGGGCCTGCCTCCATGAGGAATCCATCCATCCATCCATCCATCCACCTGTCCATCCATCCATCCATCCATCCACCCATCCATCCATCCATCCATCCATCCACCCATCCATCCATCCATCCATCCATCCATCCATCCACCTCTCCACCTATCCACCCATCCATCCATCCATCTCTCCACCTGTCCATCCATCCATCCATCTCTCCACCTATCCATCCATCCATCCATCCATCCATCCATCCAGCACCCACTCCGCACCAGGCACTGAGCTAGAGACACAATGGTGAGATGTCACAGATGGGGACTCAAATCCTAGTTCAGTTCTTCAGAGGGGAAGGACATTCAATAAACCATTGCATGCCCCTGGGTTATGAGCACTGATAGGGAAGTATAAGGGACTCAGAGCAGGGCCAGCTAATATAGTTTTGGCATGGTGGTCTGGGGGGCTTCCAGGAAGAAGTGACAGCTAAGTGGAGACCTAAAGGAAGAGTAGGAGGTAGTCAGGTGAAGAGTAAGAAGAGGTTCCAGAAGGGGGACACTGGGAGGGCAGGGGCTTCTGCCCCCAGGGAGGTCACAATGATGTAGGAAGACAAGACTCAGGGGACCCATTTGTTTGTCTGACCCTCCCCTCATTCCGCAGGTGCTGAGCACCAGGGATGGCCTTAGCCACCATGGGATTTGGAGGTGAGACAGTCATGCCTCTTCTCCCGGGAGCTCCCGATCCAGCGGGGCAGGCAGTGTGGGGTGTGCGAAGTGGCACAACAGGGCGACAGCTTGCTTGGCCTGGAGGAGAGTGGGGGCTCCCAGGAGGACGTGAGGTCTGCACCGAGCCCTGACAAGATGCGCTCACCAGGAGAAATGAAGCTGCAGGTCCCAGGCTCTCAGAGCTGGAGCCTCCCGCCTGCTGTCTTTGCAGCTACCAGTCTTTGGGGTCCCAAATGGCATCCTCCTGACCCCCTCTCTCTCCTGGACAAGCCTCAACACCAGTGGTCCTTGGTCAGGGCTAGTCTGTGCCCTCTCTTGTGCTTGGGCGCAGACGTAGAGGAAGCCAGTCACAGGCGCTGGTGAAAAGGAGGGTAGGTGGTCTTGCTTTGGTAGGGAGGGTAGGAGATTGGGGTTTGGCCAGGATTTGAGGGCAGAAGATGGGATCCAGGTCCTGCTTCAGCCACAGACTCACTGTGTGACCTTGGGCAAGTCTCTGCCCCTCTCTGGGCCTCAGTCAATCCCTCTGTTTGGATGGGAGGAGAGCTCAGGCCCTGACAAGGCAGCATTCCAGTTCTGCCATGGTGGGCTTCCTAGGCCTCCAGCCCCTTCGGCGGGTGACCTGCATCTCGTGGGCTGGGAGGGGACAGCAGAGGTGAGGCTGCACTGGGGCTCCTGGATCCCTGCCGTGCTGCCTGCAGCCTGCAGGTCCTGAGTCATCTTCCAGGCAGCAGATGACCTCTCTATACCCCTGTCTCCCCCAAGCCCCGTGACCCCGGGCGGTGTGCAGGGCCAGGCAGTCCCAGGCGGGCGGCACAGTGGAAATCACAATATTGACCCAGCGCACAGGAAGTGGGGAGGACAAGCCGCCGGGGTTCCTGGCTCAGGGAGACAGCTCACTGAGTGATGAGCTTGGAGCCAAGCTCTCCCTCCCTCCTGGGTCACTGCACCACTGCCCGCTGCCAGGGCTGCTCCTCCCGGCTTCAGGGCCCCCCTCCCCGACCTCCCTCCTACACATTCCCGGGCCCAGGCCCGGGAGGGGAGCCGCCGGTGAGCTCTGAGGCCACAGGCCCTTTTGGGCCCTGCCTACCTCTAGAAGAGGCACAGGCTCCGTTGTGCTTCTGGCTTCTGCGGGGACAAAATGGAACTGCACCCTCACGGGCTGCTGGCCTTTGGAATAGTCCTGCCTCCCATTTAACAGATGGGGAAACTTAGGCTCAGGAAGTTACTTGGCTAGTTGTATCAGAGCCAGGATTCACACTCAGATCTGTCCAACTCCAGGCCAGTGCTCTGCCCACTCCCCATGCGTGAGTTATCGTTGGTCATAACAGTGTGAATAGTCAACTACTCAATCAGCCAAGCCTTGATCTCACTTAGTCCTGAAAGCTGCCTTAGAGGGGTGCAGTTATTAACCTGACTTTACAGATGAGGAAACTAAGGCTCAGAGGAAGTGAAATAACTTTCCCAAGGACACAGCTCGTAAGCAGCAGGGCTGGGATTTGAACTGAGGCCTGCCTGATCCCAAAGCTCAAGCTCTCTGTCCTGCCAAGCTAAGGGGCAGGAGGGGCCTGTCCTTGAAGGTCTGCTCAAACGCTACTTCCCCCAGGAGGCTTCAGGGCCACATTCTGGATCTGTATTGCCCTGGAGACTTGAGTTTACAAAGGGGCTCCTTGGGAGCAACCCAGCCCAAAGCCTCGCTCACCAATGGGGGATTGTCAGTCAGTGCCGCTTGGAGGACTGGGCCATGGGATTAGGAGGCAGCTACCCACCTGCTGGTGGGATAAGCTGGACCAGGAAGTGCTGCTGCATGGTCAGCAACCTCCGAGGGAAGAGGTGCAATGGAGCAGAAATACTCCTAGGCTTGGAGCTTGGGGGCCTGGAGCCCCCTCCCTCCCCTCCCTAGGGTCTTGGTCACTTCATCCATAGAGAGAAGGGCTTGAGGTCCATTTGAAGATCTCCACAATCCTAGAAAGTTAGTGGTGGTCTCAGCCCCTGTTACTTCCAGCACCCTCCCCATGAGCTGGGTGTGGGTGGTGACAGGGTTTACACCTGTTCTCACCGGGCTCTGACTGGGATTCATACCCTGGGCTTGCTCTGTAAGGAGCCATCAATCAAAACCTGCGGATGTGCTTACTCTAGGGCTGCTGTCATCACATGACCCTGTTATGAGGAACAGTAGGGAAAATTCGCTCAGAATTCAGTGTAGGCAATTTGCATGAAGTCTGAGAAACTGGTATAATTTTATGGCATGGACACTGATTGTATGTGTGTGTTCATGCGTGTACACACTTGCCTGCGTGTTTATATCTTTGTTTTGCCCCCCATGAAGCTTAATGCTAAAACGGTGACACAAAACAGTGCAGGTCTTCCTGATCCAGCTTACCTCCCTTGCCCCCTCCACAGCCCCCAAATTATAATACTTACCACCTATTGAACTGCTTTGTAGCAGGAAGATACAACCCTGTACCGATTTTCTCGTTTCCTTTATACCAAGGTGGAAACCGACTTTCAAAATGTGGACAAGGAGCATCATGGATCCTATCGATTAGAGACAGCTGCTGTCGGCCCAGGAAGGAAAGTGCTGGTGCAAATGCCTTGTATTTGCCTTCCCTCACTCATGCAAGGTGTAATATTGTATGTAATCATATTTGCTATTTAACCATATATAATTTCATAAGCTGCCTTTAAACCTTTGTGGAACAAGACTTTATATAAATAAATAATGATAATTTACTACAAATAATTATTAGGTGCTCTAACATAAGTTATATTACTATGTTCTTCCCATGTATCTGTAGGAGAAAATGGTTGGGTCATTACAGAGGCAGAAACTCAGGTTCAAGGTCAGGACCACTGCTGGCCCATAGGGCACCTTTGTGTATACTGGAAAAATGTGCCCCTCTGGGCAATCACGGCTTGGTGAACAGAGCACAAGATGGATTTTAGGCCCATTCACTTCATTACCCAAGGTGCTCTTGTTCAATGCACAACCTGAACAACCATATATAGCAGCCCTATTCAGTGTCTTGCCAAATCCTGCAGTTATACCCTCCACTCCAAACCCAGTGTTCGTATTACTGCACATAGCACATAGACCACATTCTGGGTCTTGGACACCTATTAAGACTCCAGGATAGATGGCATTTGGTCTGAGGCTAAGTTGGGGTGGGGGAAACGAGGAAGCAGTGTAAACAACTCAGCCTGTGTTTGTGCCACAAACAGGCAAGATGACTGCTGGTGCCTGCCAGATTCCGGTGAGGATCCTGGGCTATGAATGATCCCAGTGATGCCCTCTTGGAGGACCTGCTGGACTCCCCCTGGGCCTGGTCCTTGGCCTCCACCCCACCTTGGCCGCTGGGAAATCAGGGACCAGGCCTCTTCCTTGGCACTTCCATCCTGCACGTTTCTTCCCCCTCGCTTTCCGCCCGGGATTACCGCTGGAGCTGGTCTTCTGCACACTGCTGTCGCTTGGGCCCCCACATGGGATGCTTGAAAAACATCTCTCTGAAAGCAGAGAAAGTGTGAGCCGTCAAGAAGGAGGGTGTGGAAGGAGAGAGGTCCTCGGAGGAGGGGAAATTTACAGCATTCATTTGGCCAGTTCTAAGGACATCGTGAGGCCTGCATGAAATGCCTTCCGGAGGTGAGCACGGGTATTTTACTGCTTAAAATCAGATGTCAGCACTTTGGTGCCCTTGGAGATTGCCTCTACTACCTACTCCTCTGACAGATGAGGAAACTGAGGCCCGCAATGGAAAGTGACTTGCTTAAGCCTGTACAGCTAAGTCAGCGACACCAGGCACTGACTGCGGGGGCCGCGTGCACACTAAGTTACCTGGGCATTGTGTCGGGGGTGAGACTCAGGTGGCTGCTCAACTTGGCTCCGTTAACCATCAGCCTACCATGTGCCAGGCTGCTCCCCGGATCCTCCGCAATCGGCCCGCAATGGCCGCACTTTACAAATGGGAAAACCGAGGGTCAGAGACTCTGACTCACTTGCTGAAGGTCACCCCACACCACGGCAGAGGAGAAAGTTAAACATCATCACGGTTAGGAATATAGCTCCGGAGCCCAGCAGTCCGGGTTCTGTGAATACCACCCACTGGCTCTGCGACTGTAGCCAAGTTACTTTGTCTCCCTGAGCCTCAATTTCCTCGTCTATAAAGGGGAGTAACAACTATAAGGCTGTGGTGAAGATTCAGTAAGACAGTGCATGAGAGGCGCATAGCACAGTCTTGGGATATGTTTATGCTCCATAAATAGCAGTGGCAGCATCAGTGTGATTATCACTGTCAACGTTCGTAGGCGGCTGTAGCAGACATTTGTTGAGTTGGCTGCCAGAGTCCACCTTCTGGATTCCTTGGGGCAAATGGCCCTGCCCTTTGTGTGTCATCGTGGTGGGGACAGTGGCAGTGGGGTAATTCTAGGCGCTCCTCTCCCTCTACCAGTCACCCTCCCTCATCCTCAGGACAGCACGTGCTCCCACTTGGCCAGCTGGCTGCGCTCTGCTAAGTCTGACTCTTGAGTGGTGACCCAAGGTCAAAGAACAACGGTTGGGGATTTGTTGTTGTTGTAGTTATCATCATTGTAGCAATAGCCTCATCAGCCTTTTCCTGTCACCAGATGCTCATTTATTTATTCACTTGGCGGCTATTCCAGGAGCGCTACTCTGTGCCAGGTTGGGCTGGGGGCCCGGGTCACAGAGGTGCACATGAGAGGCAGATCCCTGCTCCCCTCATTCCAAGGCTTCTGGAGCTTTGCTGGGACCTACCTCTCCTGAGCTCACTTCTCCAGCCTCCTGCTTGTTCAGAGAGCCCCTGTCCTCCATCTAGTGCATTCCCCTCTGCTCACATCAGCCAGAGCTGACTTGGCTGCTAGCACTGAAGGAGCCCTGGTCAGTCCCAGGCAGTGGTGGGCTTGGACCTCACTCTTCTCTGTGTCCCAAGCCCGGGCTCTTCCCCTGGCACCACCCTGCCTCCGGGTACCCACAGTTATCCTGATGCCTGAGCCCTGGGGTCCCTAAGACTGGGTAGGACCAACTGAGCCACAGGATTTGTCTGAGAATAACCAGGGTATGACCAGTTTTGTGGCTTTGAGATGCCATAAAATTACCCAACAACAGTGGTTTTCAAACTATATCTCTTCAAGCTGTGGTGTCTGTAGATGCGGCTCAGGGGTCTTCAGGAAGAGAGTGGCGGAGGGGGCCGCTGAGTACGAGGCTTCACCTCCCCTCCCTACTCCCCTGCCTGTGGCTAACAGAGTGGCTTTCTCTAGTGAGGTATTTAAGAAGCAGGGGCTCTAGAACAACACGGCCTGGGTTTGCATCCCATCCCCGCAGCTCGTCAGCTGTGTGACTTTGGATAAATCACTTACCACTCTGTGCTTCAGTCTCCTCATCTGCGCCATGGGAATGGCGATACCCCAGAGCATTGCTGTGAGGGCTGAAGGAACAGCTGCTACAGAATGCTCAGAAGGGCTCTGGCCCATGCTAGGTCTTCAATACATGCTGGCTGCTGCTACTCCCTGCCTTACAGGTTGGGCTTCAGTGGAATATTCCACAGGGGAAAAAGGGTTCTTTTTGTTGCTTAAGAAATGGTTGAAATGGTGCTCACTTGGGCATGATCCCCTACACTTGCGTGGCTCTACTGTCTTTCTCCAGCACAGGTCTCCTCTGTGGGACAACTATCCAACTCTAAACACCCGCTCTGGGTTTGTGTGAGGGGTCACTCCTCACTGACGTTCTCATCCTGGGCCGTTTCAGGCCGTCTGGCCAAGTGGCCAGCGTGGAGAAGTAGGTGGCAGCTGCCCCCGGCCTGGTGCTGAGCTCCCTGGCAAGATGGACCTTTAGCGCAGGTGTTTGGGCAACTGGGGGCTCTGTTGGGCCCAGCTTCTTCTTGGCTCTGGGCTTTGCCCACTCCCTGCATGTTGGGGACCCAGTGCTGCAGGCCCCTTCCAGGAGAGGTACCTCCCAGTTTGGTCTTGGGGAGGGAGATTTGGATACCGGCTCCCAGCAGGGGCAGAGCAACCAAGGCCCTGATTTCCCCAAAACGCCCCTTTTCCCTCTCTTTGGGAGGAATTGTGGCCGGGGGATGCTGGTGGTGGGTTAGGACAATTCCTGCCTGTGTCCACACAGGTGGAACCTCTTGCATTGACATAACTCAAACTTCAGGATGGAGGAGGAGGAAGCCACAGCCACATTTGTTCCATGAAGTGAGAGGAAAAGTGTGGAAGCCTGGGGAGCTCGTGCTTGTCCCAGGCATGTTCCCCTTGCTGGGCTTCCGTTCCCTCGTCTGAAGTGTTTATGCCTTGGGGAATCAGAGCCGACCCTCTGCCTGGGCCGAGTCCTGTGTCTGCTGGGGATGCAAAGACGCGTAACCCTAGGACCCCCCCCTCAGGACTCAAGCCGAGTGGACAATCTGATGTGTCAACCTGTCCCTGCCAAGGACGGTGATGTGGACATCGCATCGGAGGATGAAAACTATACGACTGCCAAACATCGTCAGGAAGGGAGAGAAGACAGGGATATAAAAGAGAAATTCTCGCCTTTCATGAGGAGTCAAGAGATATTGTCTAAAGTTGACACATGAAGAAATAGAAGGGTGACTGTGTCACACATGATTATGCAGGAAGTGACTGAAGCACTAAGGCAGGAATAATGATAATCAGTACTACCGAGTGTTCACCATGGACCAGGTGCTGTTCCAAGCCTGCAGAGGTTCACTGAATCCTTACAACAACCTTACAAGGCAGATGCTATTATCATCATTCCTGTTTAATGGATGAGGAAACTGAGGCACAGAGCTGTTAACTGGCACAAAGTTTACAGGGCTGGCAAGTGGTGGATGCCCCGGGGCATCTGGCTTTCAGAGGTCTGCTCTTTAACCATCAAATAACAGTGCTTTCAACACTTCAAAAAAGTTTCCTGAATCATGTAGCTGGGGGCAGGGGTGGGGTGGGAGGTAGAAACCATTTCTTTTCTTTCCTTACTCTTTGCTACTCACGTATTTGTTACCACTGGCATGAATTACTTTGTTCAAACACATAAACGAGTAAATAATAAAGCACACTGATTCTGGAATCAGACAGAGATGGTTCCTGTCCTGGCTTTGCCATTTACTGGCTGTGTGTCTTAGGAAAAAGTACTTAACCTCTCTGTTTCTGCCTCTTCCTCTGGGAAATGGGGATGATAAGAAGCTGATACAAGTGGGGAGGACCCAGCGAGCTCACGCCTGGGAGGCATCAAGTGAGCGCTCAATGAATGTGAGCTTCTGTGAGGCCTGCGTTGGATGTGGAGGGAAGCAACTTCATCTGAGGGAGCCAAGGAAGGCTTCTGGGAGGAGGTGGTGTTTGAACTGAGTCTTGAAGGACGGATAGAAGTGTGCCAGGTGGAAGGCAGATCAGGCAGAGTGAGCACAGAGGCCTGGAATTGTGAGGGGTGTTGGGAACAGCATATTGTCCGGGGCCTGTAAGGTGGGATGGGACCTGGGGCGAAGCAGCTGGAGGCAAGGCCTGGGAGGTGAGCAGGGCCTTGTGGCCAAGTTAAATTATCCTGACAGCAGTAGGGAGCCAGGCAAGGGTTTGAGCAGGGGAGTGACGTGGTTGGGTTTAAGTTGTAGAAAGACGACGTGGCTGCCACATGGAAAATGGGCTGCAGGGGGACCCGGGAGCCCCTCACAGTCGTCCAGGCGATGAGGCCCAGAAGAAGGAGATGGCATGTCAGCAATGCCCTCCGACCTGGGCCCATCTGGTCAGGGTGGCTGGGCTGACCTCCACCCCACGGCTCAAGGCCGCGGCTCTGAAGCCCCGCCGAGCCGGCTGGAGAAGGGGCAGGCTCCAGCCTGCCAAGGGGAAGTAGAAATATTTGCTCAGCTGCGAGGACAAGTTTGAGTCTCTCTTTCCACACGCAGGGGAAGAAGCTGGCCCGGGCTGGGGTCTGTCCGCGGTTCTCCCTCAGCTCCCCGGAGCCCGCCCCCGCCCATCCATTTCTGCCTTCAAGCCATCCAGAAAAAGTGTCCCTTCTCCCTGCGACAACTCTGAAGTCAGCGACCATGACCTCTTTTTCCTTTCCTTCTCTAACAAAACACACTCAATTCTTTCATCTTGTCCTCATGTGACGGGGACTGACCTTTATTTTTATTTTTAGAGAAACGTCCGGATTAGGCAGTCAAAGATTCAGATCTTTTTTCAGCTGGCTGACACAGACAAGGCCCCATGAGGGTTTAGAGCCAGACTTGGATGTGAGGCAGCCCAAGCTCTGCCACCACTCTGCTGTGTGACCTTGGGTGAGTCACTCAACTTCTCTGAGCCTCCCCAGGCCACTTCTCTAAGTCAGTATTCATAACCCCTCTCTCCAAGAGTTGTTGAAAGAGTCAATGAGCAAGTATTTCTAAAGCACTTAGGGCAGTGTCTGGCACGTAGCAGGTGCCCAGTGAATGGTAGCTATAGTTGTCTGTGTCCCTGGACACCCCAGCACCACTTCAGCCTCCTATAGTGCCGCGGTACCAGGCAGCTGTACGGTCAGCAGTCGCCAGGTCTTGAAGCACTTCTGGGCTGGGCAGGCTCTGAGATGGCTCCAGTGATTCTTGCCTCCTGCTCTTATGCCTGTGCCATCCCCAGCGCTTGAATGTGTTTCTAACCAACAGAGGTGATGTCATGTCACTTCCAGGATTACGTTACATGAGATTGTAACTTCCTTCTTGCCGGTGGCCCCCTCCCTGGCTAGCTTTGCTGAAGCTGCTGACACCTCGTGAGCTGCCCTATGGAGAGGCCCATTTGGCAAAGAACTGGGGGTGGTCTCTGGCCAACAGCCACCAAGACAACCTGCAAGGAACTGAATCTTCTGTGACATTATGATATAATAAAAAATACATGTTTGGTCTTCATCCCTGATTCCTGGCATGGAGCTCCTAAAACCCTTGTAATTTCCTGAGTGATGGGGGTGATGGGAGAGTTTTTTGTTATAATACTTGGTCTTACTCCCTGGTTCCTGACGTAAGAGCTTTTAAGACCCTTGGAATTTCTGGAGCGAATGTCTTTTTGTATCCTAATGAGATGACTGGTGGCTGGGGACCCCTTGGTAGTCTCGGGGTGGGGGCTGGTAGCCAGAAAGACTGAGAAGAGGTTAGAGGTTAGAACTTGCAGTCCCACGCCCCAGGCCTCTGGGGAAGGGAGCAGGGCTGGATATTGAGTTAATTACCAATGGCCAATGATTTCATCTATTATGCATACATAATGGAACCTCCACAAAAACCCTAAACAATGGGGTTTGGAGATCTGGATTGTTAAACACGTTGAGGTGCTGTGAGGCGGTGCCCCAAGAGGGCGTGGAAGCTCTGCATCCTCCCCCCATATCCCACCCTATGCATCTCTTCCACTTGGTTGTTCCTGAGTTGTATCCTTATAATAAACCAGTAATAGTAAGTAAAGTGCCTTCCTGAGTTTTTTGAGTCGTTCCAGCAAATTACGGAACCTGAGGAGTTGGTCCTGGGAACTCCTGATTTATAGCCAGTCGGTCAGAAGTATGGGAGGCCCCAGGTTTGCAGTTGGTGTCTGAAGTGGGAGCCGTCTTGTGGGACTGGTCCCTTAACCTGAGGGGTCTGATGCTAACTCCCAGTAGTCAGTTAGTCAGTGTTAGAATTGAATTGAGTCATTGGAAATCCAGTTGGTGTCCAGAGAGTTAGAGAATTAGTTATTGGTGTGGAAAAAACCCACACATTTGGTGTCAGAAGTGTTGCACTATAAAAACAGCTCAGCCCTGCCAACAACCACATAAGCCTGGAAACAGATCATTCCCCAGTTAATCCTTCAGATGAGACCCCAGCCCTGGCTACCACCTTGATTGCAGCCTTGCAGAGGACACAGGTAAGCTGTGTCCAGACTCCTGACCCACAGAAACTGTCAGATAATAAACGTGTTTTGAGAGCACTGGGTTTGTGGTTACGTTGTTCTGCAGCAACAGATAACTAATACAGCTTTTGAGGGTGCATTAGGGCAAAGCCACAGTGGACTGGCAGAGTTATAAACTCTTTAAGCCAGCCGATGTAACACCACGGGGATGCAAAAGTGGCTTCACTAACAACAACAACCACCGCTAATGATTACGGAGTGCTTGCCATGTTCCTTGCTGTATGCCAAACCCTTGATGTGTTTTATTTCGTTTGGTCTTTGACACAACCCTGCGAACAACAACTATTACCCCACTTGTCACTTGGGAGGGCAAAAGGTTGTTGGTTTTAGTATGACCTCCTCATCAGCAAAGGATGTGGCCAACTCCTCTGACCTAATAGAGACAAACACATTGCACCACTGCAAGTGCTGACATTTTTTGTTTAATAAACGTTTTATCATGAAAAAATGTAGATTTACGGGAAAATTGTAAAGCTAGTATAGAGAGTTCTTGTGTACTTTCTCCCATTTCCCCTAATGTGAACATCTTACATTACCATGGCACATTTCTCAAAACTAAGACATCACTACTGTTACATCGCTGTTAACTAAACTCCACATTGTCCCAGTTTCACCACTTTTTCCACTAAATGCTCTTCTACTGTTCCAGGATCAAACCCAGGATCCCACACTGCATTTAGCAAGCACTGGTTTTTCTTCTCCAGACCCTACACTGTCTGGCCTCACAGGAGTGTGTAGCCCTCTATTGCCACGTGTTCCCCCGAATCCTTGGAAAAGAATAGCTGGCATCACTGAATTAAGGGTGTGTTTGCTTTTTTTCTGAGCAAGGAAAGAGTTCCCCGCATTAGCCAAGAATGCTTAGTCTGAACCATTTGGGGGGTTGGCATCATCCTCAGATCATTTGCTCTGGCACCCAAATTTCTGAAATTGGTGCAGGAGACATCAGGTCATCACGCAACACATATTGTCTCACAGTTCTGGAGGCTGGAAGTCCAAGATCAAGGTGTCAGCAGGGCCGGTTCCTTCAGAGGGCTTCTCTCCCAGCTTCTGGTGATTGCTGGCAATCTCTGGTATCCCTTGGCTTGCAGAAGCGTCACCCAGGTATCTGTCTCTATTTTCACATGATTTTCTCCCTGTGTGCATGTTTCTGTGTCTAAATTTCCCCTTTTTATAAGGACACCAGTCATACTGAATTAGGGGCCCACCCTACTCCAGTAAAACCTCATCTTAACTAATTACATCTGCAACAACCCTATTTCCAAATGAGGAAATTCTGAGGTACTGGGGGTTAGAACTTCAGATATGAATTTTGGTGGGTGGGGGAAGCACAATTAAACCCATAGCACTACCTGCAGCCTCCCCCTGGGGCTTGGGCCTCCCCAGCGAGGCGGCCGGGCCCCTAGAAGGAACACCCAGGGTGAGTGTTCTGAGGAAGACAGTGGAGGCACAAGGCTACTCCTGACCTGCTCTCCGGAATCGCACGGTGTTGCTTCTGCTGTGTTCTGTTGGTCATAGCGAGTCAAAGAGCCAGGGCCGATCCAGGGGGGAGGCCACACAAAGGTGTGAATTCTGGGAGGGGTGGTGGGGAGTCATCTTTGGAAACCAGCTACCCAGGTTCACAGCAAGCTCACGCTCCTGAGTTCCAGATTAAAGCATTTTCTATTCCCTGTTTTTGTCCACACTGGTTAGCTCACAGGGCTTGGCACAGGGGCAGTTGCTCAATAAATGTTGTGGCATCAAATTATATTGTGAAGGGGTCTACTCCATTAGCAGGGAAGTGACAGGTGCCACCCCTTCTCCAGTTGACTCCTTGCTCCCCTGCAGGCCCCTTTTCCCTGGGAACCCCAGGCTGGCAGGGGCCAGGTCCTAGAACCTGAAGGACCAGAAGCTGGATTACAACAGACTGCCTTTTCCTGCCCACACACCTGGGCCTGGCACTCAGGGGGAGAAGCACCCCAGGCAGGTGGGCTCACCAAATCCAGAAAGAGGGAGACTGAATTTGAAACGTTTTCTAAACCCTCCAAAGAGAGGTTCTGCAGCACCAGTACCCCCACCCCCACCTCACCCTGGGAGACAGGAAAAGCAGCCAGGGAAGGAGAAGGAGAAGGTTTCCAGTCTGTTTATATGTCAGGCTATTTTAAAAACCCCAAAGGCACTTACACACAGAGGCACATTTAAATGTACCAGGAAATGCTCCCAGAATGGAAACTGGAGTCAGAGGAATGCTGGGGTGCTGCATTGCCTGCTCTGTTCGGCTATCCCCCACACAACCACCAATTCAGCCCCTTCAATGCCCAAGTCAGAGCCTCTCTCGCCGGAAGGGCCCTTGGAGGTCATCTAGCTTCTCCCTTGTCCTCCTCCCCACCAAACATTTCCTGAGCATCTCAGCATTTTTGTTGTATCAGTTATAGGACTCTTTGGCCAAAAGAAGGAGAAAAAAAGCACCCAAGTTGATCAAGATGAAAAATAAAAGAGGATTTTATTGTTCAGTTCATGTCAAAGTCCAAAGAGAGTTTGGCTTCAGGTATGGCTGGATCCAGCAGTTCTAACCATGTTATCAAAGGTAGGTTTCTGAGTATGCCTCAGCTCTTCTCCCTCCATGGTGCCTCATTCTCAGTATTATAAGGAGGCAGCAGCCCAGACTTCTATTATGTGCCTCAGATCTTGGGATGTGATGTTCCCATTGGCCAGGCTTAGTCACAAGCACTGCCACCCTTACCATATAGGAGTGGACTCAACTGTGCCTGAAGCTCAGAGGTACCCCTCCCACCTGACCCTCATACCCAGATATCAGGCAAATAGCCTAAATGTGTTCTCATCCCAACAGAATGGTGCCCATGTTCTCTGCTTACCCCCCTCTAGTGATGGAGAATTCACCAGCACAGAGGCAGCCCTGTCCTTTGATAACTTTATTCTGGCTTCTATAATATCTCTTACCCTGCTTCAGTGTAATTTATTTGTTCATCTCTATCCCTTAGTGAACTCCTTTCTTTCCGTACCTTCAAAATGTAGCACAGGGCCTGCACAGAACAGGTGCTCAATACATGTTTATCTTCAATTACTAAGCACAGATTATGTACCAGGTGTTTGATGCATATTATCTCATTTGATCCTCATGACCACTCTCTTTGATAAATAGTATTGTCCCTCTTTTTGTGTGTGAAGAAACTGAGGTTCAGAAGGTTAAGAAATCACCTTATCCAAGGTCACCCAACAAGAAGGTGGCTGAGTCAGGATTTCAGCCCAGGTCTTTGTGACTTTAACCCGATGAGGAGGTGGGAGAAGCAGGGAGAGAAGTTCAGGGAATAGGAAAGAAGAAGAGCAGAGAGAGTAGAGGGAGAAGACAGAGAAGGACAGAGGAAAAGGGGAGGGAAGAAGCTTTGAATGTTAAAAATTCCTTTCACTGATGGTTATTCTTAACTTGCTTTTTGGTCACTGACTCCTTAAATAATCCGATTAAAGTTAGTACATTTTAGCATGGCAATGCATTAATGCACCATATACATGAGGATATTAAATAGAACTAAATACTGTCAATACTGACATAGCACATTAAGAGTATTAAGTTCAGTAAATGAAGAAGAAAGATGATACAATTTTATTTGGGATAAAGTTTAAAAAGAATTTCAGCTTGGGGAATTGGTGGTGGGGTAAATTGCTTCTCTCCTGATATCTCAGGGGAGACCAATACTGTTTTTGATTAACAAGACCCAAATCTTTGTTACCCCACATGGGTTCCTCATTTTAACAAACGATTTTCCGTTAAGCTTGATAGTGGTATTAATAGAATAATAAGGAGGAAATGTAAGACTGAAATTAATGATCAAGGATTACCCCTGGCTAGTCTACAGTGGTCCCAGTTCATGTCATTGTTATTGGATTTGCTTTTAAAATTCAAAATAGGTGTTACATTGGAGGGTAGACTCTTGGTCTTCACTGCTGTGATGTTTGGAGTATGGAACAACCATGGAAAATAGGATGGAGCCCCCAGATGATAAGTGCCTATTCAAGGGTCCTTCTGTGTGTAATTTCAGGGCTTTTGAAGATTCCCTAAGTCCCACAAGAATATATGCATGTGAGAAAATTACCCACGATGAGAAAAATCACCTAAAAGCATTAGAGGGAACAGTACCTGACACTCACACAGAGTTTGGAACAGTGCCTATTCCCACCCACTAGACTGAAAAAAACTCATAATTCATGGGGCACTGAGTGGAGTACTCAAAAAGGTCTTGCCTCAACAGTGGGAATAATTATCCTGATATTAAATGCTGTTCTGGTCCTTCCTAACAAATCTGTAAAGCAAGACTTGAACAGATCAAACTGTTCCCAAGCAATTTAATTGTGCCCTAGAACAAAGATCAAAATTTTTTTATAGAAATACAAAAATATGCAGCACCCAATAAGGCAAAATTCACAACGTCTGGCATTCAAGCAGAAATTACCAGGCATGCAAAGAAGCAGGAAAATACAACCCATCATAAGGAAAAAAGTCAATCAAAACCAACCCAGAACTGACATAGATGTTAGAATTAGAAGACAAGGAGGTTTAAAAAGTTATTATAACTATACTCCATTTGTGAAAAAAAGATAAACTAGAGGAAAGACTGAACATGTTACATGCAGTAATAGAAGATTTAAAAGGACCCAAATCAAGCATCTAGATATTAAAGTTACAATATCTGGGATGGAAAAGAAACTGGATGGGATTAACAGCTGACTAGACATCACAGAAGAAAAGATTAGTGAACTTGAAGACATAGGGGTAAAAATTATCCAAAATGAAACACATGGAGAAAAGATCCTCAATAATAAAAATGAAGAGAGCATCAGTGGTCTGTGGGACAACCTCAAGCAGCCTAATATACGGGTAAATGGAGTCTCCAAAGGAGATGAGAGAAAAGGGTGAGGAAAAGAAAACAAATTAGAAAGAAAAATAGTGAAAGAAATAATGACATATTTCAAATTTAAGCCAAGAATCTCACTGAACTCCAAGCACAGAAACATGAAGAAAATGACACCAAGTTATATCCTAATCAGATGGCTCAAAACCAATGGTAGAGAGAAAATCTTAAAAACAGCCAGAAAAAGAAGACACATAATGTACAAAGGAACAAAGACAAAGATGACAGCGGATTTCTCACTGGAAACAATGCAAGTGAGACAGTGGAAAAACATCTATAAAATATTGCGAAAACAAAATTGTTGGTCTAGAATTCTATACCCAGAAAAAAATATCTTTGATTCTTTTCAACATAGTACTGGAAGTCCTCACCAGAACAATCAGGAAAGAGAAAGAAATAAAGGGCATTCAAATTAGAAAAGTGGAGGTCAAACTATCCCTGTTTGCCGGTGATATGACCTTATATCTAGAAAACCCTAAAGACTCCTCCAAAAGACTCCTAGAATTGATAAATGAATTCAGTAAAGTCTCAGGTTACAAAATTAACATACCCCAATCAGTAGCATTTCTATATGCTAATAATATCCAAGCTGAGAATCAAATCAAGAACTCAATACCATTTACAATAGCTGCCGAAAAGACCCCCCAAAAACCCTAGGAATATACTTAGCCAAGGAGGTGAAAGATCTTTACAAGGAGAACTACAAAACACTGATGACAGAAGTCGTGGATGACACAAACAAGTAGAAAAACATCCCATGCTCATGGATTAGAAGAATTAATTTTGTTAAAATATCCATACTGCCCAAAGCAATTTACAGATTCAATGCAATTCCCATCAAAATAACAGCATCATTTTTCACAGGATTAGAAAAAACAATCCTAAATTATGAAATATGGAATCAAAAAAAGCCCGAGTAGCCAAAGGAATCCTAAGCCAAAAGAACAAATCTGGAAGCATCACATTACCCAACTTCAAATTATATTACAAGGCTATAGTAACCAAAACAGCATGGTACTGGTATAAAAATAGACACACAGATCAATGGGACAGAATAGAGAATGCAGAAATAAAACCATATAGCCACAATCAACTGATTTTCAACAAAGATCAATACAATAAAATACATACACTGGGGAAAGGATGCCCTATTCAATAAATGGTGCTGGGAAAATTGGATAGCCACATGCAGAAGAATGAAACTGGATCCCTGTCTCTCACCACATACAAAAATTAACTCAAGATGGATTAAAGACTTAAGTGTAAGACCAGAAACCATAAAAATTCTAGAAGAAAACCTAGGAGAAACTCTTTTGGACATTGGCCTAGGTAAAGGATTTATGACTAACTAAGACCCCAAAAGCAAATATGACAAAAACAAACACAAATAAATAGGGCTTAAACTAAAAAGTTTCTGCACAGCAAAAGAAATAATCAAAAGACTACCTACAGAATGGGAGAAAATATTCACAAACTGTACATCTGACAAAGGAGTAATATCTAGAATCTATGAGGAATTCAAACAAATCAGCAAGAAAAAAACAAATAAACCCATTAAAAAGTAGCCAAAAGACACGAACAGATATTTTTCAAAAGAAGATATACAAATGGCCAACAAACACATGAAAAAATTCTCAACATCATTAAGCATCCGAGAAATGTAAATTAAAACCACAATGAGACACCACCTTACCATTGTCAGAATGGCCATTATTAAAAAGTCAAAAAACAATAGATGTTGGCATGGATATGGTGAAAAGGGAACGCTTCTACATTGTTGGTGGGAATGTAAATTAGTACAACCTCTGTGGAAAACAGTATGGAGATTCCTCAAAGAACTAAAAGTAGACCTACCATTCCATCCAGCAATCCCACTACTGGGTATCTACCCAGAGGAAAAGAAGTCATTATAGCAAAAAGACGCCTGCACTCGTATGTTTATCGCAGCACAATTCACCAAAGATGTGGCATCAACCTAAGCACGCATCAACTGATGGGTGGATAAAGAAGTAGTATAGCACGGAGCACTACTCAGCCATAGAAAGGAATGAAATAATGGCTTTTGCAGCAACTTGGATGGAGCTGGAGGCCAGTATCCTGAGTGAAGTAACTCGGGAATGGAAAAACAAAAACCACATGTTCTCACTTAAAAGTGGGAGCTAAGCAATGGGTATGCAGGGTCATACAGAGTGACTTAATGGACACTGGAGACTCAAAAGGGGGAGGGTAGGAAGGGGTATGGGATGAAAAATTACCCATTGCGGACAGTGTACACTATTCAGGTGACAGGTACACTAAAAGCCATCTTTCACCACTATACAATTCATGCATATAATGAAAAAATCATTTGTACTCCCTAAATCTATTGAAATAAATAAATAGATAGATAGATAAATAGAAAAAAAGAAATAGATATAAACCTACATCTATTAAAAAAAATTGAATTATAGCTAGAAACCTTCTCTTAAAGAAAACCTCAGGCTTCACTGAATTTTACCAAACATTTAAGGAAGAATAATATCAATTCTGCACAAACTATTCTAGAAAATTGAAGAGGAGGGAATACTCTCCTACTCATGCTATGAAGCTAGCATCACCCTTATGCCAAAACCAGAAAATGACATCACAAGAAAAGAAAACTACACTAATATCCTTCACGAACAAAATTTTATCAAATTAGATCCAACAACATATAAAAAGGATAATATATCATAACCAAGTAGGATTTATCCCAGGAATGCAAGTTTGGCTTAACATTTGAAAATTAATCAATGTAATTCATCATATTAGCAAACTAAAAAAGAACTCTATGATCATACCAATAGACACAGAAAAAGCATTTAACAAAATTCAACATCCATTCCTTCTCAAAACTCTCAGTAAACTAAGAATTGAAGGTAACTTCCTGAACTTGATAAAGGGCACCTACCAAAAACAAAGCGAAACTGCAGCTAATGTCATATTTAATGGTGAAAGACTGAACGCTTTCTCCCTAAGATCAGGAATAATACAAGGATGTCTGCTCTTACCACTTCTATTCAACACTGTATAGAAGTCTTAGCCAGAGCAACAAAGGAAAATACAGAAATAAAAGGCATCCAGCTTGGAATGGAAGCAGTAAAGCTGTTGCAGATAATATAATCTTATATGTAGAAAAACCAATGAGTGCTAGAATTAATCATCGAGGTGAGCAAAATTGCAGGGCACAAGATTAAAATACAAAAATCAATTGTATTTTTGCATATTAGTAATGAGCAATCCGAAATTGAAATGAAAACAGGCATCATTTACATCAGCATCAAAAAGTATGAAACACTGAAAAACATGTGCAAGACCTGGACACTGAAAACTACAAAACATTGCTGAGAGAAATTAAAGAAAACCTAAATAAATGGAGATATACTAAGTTCTTGGGTTAGAAGACTTAATATTGTTAAGATGTCAATTCTCCCCAAGTGGATCTACAGAGTCAATGCAATCCAATCATAATCTCACGCTTTTGTGTAGAAATTGACAAGCTGATTCTAAGAGTCCTTTGGAAATGCAAAGGACCTAGAATAGTCAAAGCAATTCTGAAAAACAACAAAGTGGGAGGATTTAACACTACCTGATGTCAAGACTTATTGCAAAGCTACAGTAATTCTACACTGCGTGGTATGGGCATAAGAATAGACAAATACATCAACAGAATAGAAAAGAAAATTCAGAAATAGCCCCACAAGTATATGGACAACTGATTTTTGACAAAGGTGCAATAGCAATTCAGTGGAGAAAGAATAGTTTTTTCAGCAAATGGTGCTAGAACAATTGAAAATCTGCATGCAAAACCAAAAACCAAACAAACAAAAAGAAAGTAAACATTATCCTATCGATACCTCATACCACATTTGAAAAATTAACTCAGAATAGGTCACAGATCTAAATGTAAAATCTAAATCTATAAAATTCCTGGAAGAAAACATAGGGAAAATCTTTATGACCTTGGGTTAGGCAAATATTTCTCAGATGCAACACCAAAAGCACAATCCATGAAAGAAGTGGATAAATTGGGATTCAGTAAAATGAAATTTTTAAAAATCCTACTATCCAAAAGATACTGTTAAGAGAATGAAAAGACAAGCCACAGATTAGGAGGAAATTTTTTCAAATCTTATATCTGATAAAGGACTTTTATCTAGAATATATAAAGAACTCTCAAAGCCACAAATAAGAGAAAGCCCAATCTAATTTTTTAAATGGGCAAAAGATTAGAAGTCATTTCACCAAAGCACATATACAAATGGCAAATAAGCGTGTGAAAAGATATTCAATATTACTAATTGTTAGAAAAATGCAAATTAGGCCAGGCTCTGTGGGCCTGTAATCCCAGCACTTTGGGAGACCAAGGCAGGAGGATCGCTTGAGGCCAGGAGTTTGAGACCAGCCTGGGCAACATAGTGAGACCCCCACCTCTACAAAAAATTAAAAAAATTAGCCAGGTGTGGTGGCAGGTGCCTGTGGTCCCAGCTACTCGGGAGGCTGAGGCAGGAGGATCACTTGAGCCCGGGAGTTCCAGGCTTCAGTGAGCTAGGATCATGCCACTGTTCCAGCCTGGACAATAGAGTGAGAAACTGTCTCTAAAAAAATAAATTAATTAATTAATTAATGGAAATTAAAGCACAATGAGATATCACTACACCTATTAGAATGGCTGAAATCTGGAAGACTGACCATATCAGGTGTTGGTGAGTGTGAAAAGCAATTGGATCTTTCCTACACTGCTAGTGGGAATGCAGAATAGTACAAACATTTTGGAAAATAGTTTGGCAATTTTTAGCAAAGTTAGACATACACCTACCATGTAATCCAGCCATTCTACTTTAGGTATTTACCCAAGAGAAAAGAAAGGATATGTCCCATATATCCACACAAGAGTTCACAGCAGCCTTAATTGTAATAGCCAAAAACTGGGAACAACCAAATATCCCTCACCTTGTGAACTGATAAACAAATTATGGTATATCCATACAATGGAATACTACTCAGCAATAAAAAGGAACAAAGTCTGATACATGAGATAACATGGATAAATCTCATATAATCATGCTGAGTGGAAAAGCCAGCAGTATATACCATGTAATTACCTTTATATAAAATTCAAGAAAACACAAACTAATCTTTAGAGGCAGAAAGCAGATCAGTGGTTAGCTGGGGTGGGAGGGGGGTTGGGGGAAGGATGAATTACAATGAGGCTCTCTTGTTTGTAGTGTTGGTTTCACAGGTGCATACATATGTCAAAAATCATCAAAAGGTACTGTACTTACTGTAGCTTAATAAAGCTGTTCTAAAAAGCCACATGTACTTATTGGCTACTTACTGTTTACTATTACTTATTATTTACAAAGCCTTTTTGGAACTACAGAGATTCATTCACTCAATAAGCATTTTTTTGAGCACCTACTATTAAAAGGTCTCGGAATATTTCAATGAACAAAATAGACAAAATATTTCTGACTTATTAGAGCTCACATTCTTGGGAGGGAGGAGTGATGATGGGAGACAAAAGCTAATAAATAATTTTAATATTTACTATATCAGATGATATAGTAAACATATCCTATAAAGGAGGAAAAGGCAGGATTAGGGAACAGAGACTGTGGGGTGGGGGTGGAGTTGTCGTTTTAAGCAGCGTGGTTGGGGAAGGCCAGAATGATCATATAACATCTGAGCAGAAACCTAAAGAAGGTGAAGAAGTCAGGCATGTTGGTGTCTTGGAGAAGAGACTTCTAGACATATTCACAAGGAATGTGTACGTGCACAAATGAAGGAAGGGTATGTGCAAAGGTCCTGAGGTACAAATGTGCTTGGTGAACATAGAAATAGCAAGAAGCCCAGTGTGGCTGAAACAGATTGAGTGAGGGGGTGAGCAGTAGAAGATGAGGTCAGGGTGTTGGCAGGTCAAGGTCAGCTATTAGAAGGACTTTGAATTTTACAAGCATGTAATGTACCCTGCCCCTATTCCTAGGGGCAGGAAATCAATTAGCATTTTCTGCAGATCTACGAGGTGTCTCCTGCCTCAGAAGTCAGAAAGTCCAGGGGTCTGCTCCGTCCTACTGCCTGATGGACTAACCTGAATGGCACCCAGCACCACGCTTGGCACACAGTTGGCATCATGAACTGTTAACTACAATTATCAGGCTGAGGGAGGAGATTGGGGCAGGATTCCTGGAGAGAGACATTTGAGCTGGGCTGGGAAGTATTATTAGTATATTCTAGAACCTTTATGGTTGAAAGCCATAGTTTCTGGCAGAAACCAGAGGGAACTCTGGTTCCCTGAGAACTGTGGGTTCCCTGAGAGCATGGTCCCTGTGTCTCTTGCTACCCTTTATCTGCAGGGCCTGACATAATGCCTGGCTTATATTAGGTACTCAGTATATATTTGTTGAATGAATACATGAATGAAGGAAGGAACAAATGAATGAATATGTCTGGGGCAGAGCCAGGCACAGACCTTCCTCTTCTATCCAGGGACTGCCCAGAGCCCAGCAAGACCCTGGCTCCTGGGGTCAGAGAAACCAGGATTCAAATCCCAGCCCCACCCCTTTTCCTGTGAGACTGCAAAGAGGCTACTTGACTGCTCAAAGTCTCAGTTTTGTCCTCAGCAAAATGGGGACAATAATAACATCTACTTCACAAGGTGCTTATGAAGACTAAACAAGACAATTAATGTGAAGTGCCTTATGTGGCGCCAGACACATAGTGAATACTCAACAGGTCCTAACCCTGGCTTTTACTGGGTACTACCAATAAAAGTGGCAGCAGTGGTACAGTGGCAGGCAATGTGCTAAGGGCTTTTCATGGGTTAACTCTAAAGTTATGAGTTACAACATCCCTATGAAGCAGGTACCGTTATCATCAACCCATCTAACAAATGAGAATCCAGAAGCTCAGAGAGGTTCTCCAACTTGCCTCAAGCCACACAGCTAGGGCACAGAAGCTGGGATTTGAATCAGAGTCTGTGCTCGTAACTGCTGTTCTATCAGGTCCTCCAGGCTCTCTTTTTCCTCCTCTAACCAGACTGAGGACTGGGGCTTTGTTTACCAGGCAGGTGAGAGACATGCACAGCTCTGAGGAGGAAAATGTGGATTGAACCTTCCCCCCTCCCCATTCTGCCGAAGGCTGGAGTCACACACAGAAACTGAAGGGGTGAGGGGACTTGCACAAGAGAACTCACTGATGACCGTCCCTCATCCCTCGTCCTTGCTCTCCCAGCTGGGCTTGCTGCACCCTTGAAGGAAATTGGGGAACATGTCCCCCAGCCACACTACTCCTGTGCTGGACAAGAGTCAGCTGGGTGTGCTTGTCGAGTGGCTGGGTGGCACCTTGGGGTCCGCAGCCTGCTCACCAAGAGAGCCTCTTGCTGGCTGTGACCTGCCCAGACAGGGAGAAGACCAAAGAGGTGCCTCGGGCTGCGTGTCTGGGCGGGTCTCACGGCAGCTATAATTGCTGGGCACCAAAGCCCAGCCTGGGCCCTTCTATGAAGACATTTATAGCCAGCCAGCCTGGGGGACAATTCAAGTGGTTTTCTCTCTTTTGTGTCCCTTTAATAAACGAGAAGAAGAGACATCAAATTAAAGCTGATTCTGGACAAACTTGGCTTTGCTGCGAGGCTCTGGGGAGGTCAGGGGAAGGTTATTCTGCTCACTGACCCTGAGGACTGGATTTTTTACCACATGCTTTTAAAATGTACACTCAGATGTCAGGGCTAGCTAGGCCTTTGAAGTCACCCAAACCAACTCTCAGCCTTGTGCAGAGATCCCCTGATCAGTCTCTGGTTGCAGTCTTCTGGGGATGGGGAGCTCACTACCTTTCAAAGCAACCATTCATAGCCAACTCTCTATTGTCTCTCTTCTCAGGGGCTTTGGAAACAGATGGATTTGGGGTAAAATCCAAGCTCACCAGCCTCAGACCCTGAGCAGGGGCTGCCACCCCTCTGAATTTCAGCTTCCTCCTCTGTCAAATATCATTCATTCATTTATTCATCCCATAAATATTTTGTCTCAGGCTGGGCTTCCCCAGAAACAGACTTGAGACAAGGATTTGAGTGAAGTGGTTTGGAAGGTGTCCCAGGAGGAACCATGGGGGAGAGGAGATCAAGACAGGGAAGGTATTGTGAACTGCGTCATGTCCTCCCACGAGAGTCCTAACTCCTGATGCCTGTGCACGTGTCTGTGTTTGGAAACAGGATCTTCGCAGATGGAGTCAAGCTAAGATAGGTCATCTTAGGTTAGAGTGGGCCCTGATCCAATGACTGGCACCCTTTTAAGATGAGGGAATTTGAACACATAGACACACATGGAGGGAAGAACCACGTGAAGACACAGAGACACACATGGGGAATGCCATGTGATGGTGGAAGGAGATAGAGTGATAACACAAGCCAAGGAATGCCGAGGATTGCTGGCAGCCACCAGAAGTTAGGTGAGAGGCACGGACCAGATTTCCCTCTGAGCCCTCAGGAAGGAACCAACCCTGTTGACATCTTGACTTTGGACTTATAGCCTCCTGAACTGTGAAAGAATGTATTTCTGCTGTTTTAAGCCACCTGGTTTGTGGTAGTTTGCTATGGCAGCCCTAGGAAACTAATGCAGAAGGGAAGAAGGCAATAAACGATAAGGCAGTATGGATGTTTGGCAGATTCCACTGTGGGAAACTGAGGCTTGGTCCCTCTGGGGTGCTCAGGGAGACAGGGTAGAACATGCCTCAGAGTTACCCTAGTCCAGGGGAAGGGGCTGGGGTATTTCTCCACCAGCTTCCACCTGTCCTTGCCTGCAGGGTGCTCCTAGGCAGCACTGACCCCTGATGCTTCTGGACGGGGGGTCCAGAAAAGCCCCCAAGGGAGAATGGCAGGTGCTGGCAGTTGGAAGTGTTGGGAGCCGGGGTACACAGGAAGGGGGTGCTGACGGCATGTGAGTGGGCCACCAACAGTGTCTGCCAGACACTGTCTTTATTGAGTGCCTACTGTATGGCACTAGGCACCGTTCTAAGGACATGGAGTACAGCTCCCCAGCCAATGGAGCTGACACTGCACGAGGGAGGCAGGTGATTGCCTAGCAAGCCACGCGGCAGTGTAATGCCCAGTGGAGCAGGCAGCAGACACACAGTGATAGGCAGCTGGCCAGGGTCCCTGGGGGACGTGGGGGTGGTGTTAGCTTAGCCTGGATGGTCAGAATAGGCTTCTCTGAGGAAAGAGCATCTGGACTGAGACCCGAATGTTGAGAGGATCCCAGATTCAGACGTCTGGTGGAACAGCATCGCAGGCTGAGGGAAGAGCAGTGCGGAGGCCCTGAGGGGAGGGATGCCACTGTGAAAATGAAGCGGTGAAGGACGCACAGAGGAGGTTGGCAGGACCTCGCCTTGCTTCCCCTGTGTCATGCTTTTGTCCCTGCTTCTGTCCTCCAGCCGCCAGAGCTGTAAGCCTACTTCCTGTTCCCAGGGAAGCCTTGAGAGGCCCTGGGCACAGGGGTCAGGTGGGGGGACCTAGACTTCCCCTGTCCCTGCCCCTCACAAGCCCTTTGGCCTCGGACAAAGCATTAGCTCTGAGCTTTTCTTTCCTGCGCTGTCACAGGGCCATAAGAACTGTATCCACCTCGTGGGATTGCTGTGAGGCTTAAAGGCCGCCTTTTCCCTGGCAGAGGAAAGGAAGGTCCCTAATTTGTGATGCTTAAGCCCTCTGTGCTTGGAACTCCACCCTTCACTGCTGCAGGAGGCCAGACAACCGTCACCATGTTCTCCGTGGCGAAGGAGAGTCACGTCCAATTAATTGGAATAATATTGATATATCTTTATACATCTTTAATTCACCAGTTTAAAAAGCAAACAGACTAGGAAGGTAGATAGTACGGCCCCACTGTGCTGACTAAAGAGCCAGGCTGGGAGAGGTGAAGAGTTTTGCTCAAGGCCCCACTGGTGAGTGGCAGAGCGGGGCCTGGGACCTGGGTCCACCTGGACCTGGAGCGCTGGGCCTCTGTGCTGTGCTGAAATACTGTCATTAGCTATTCTTTGCACCTCAGCACCACCTGGTAGGAGGAACTTGCTTCTGGAGGCAGAGAGCTGGGAGGGGCAGGAGATGGGGTGGAAACAGGGGTGACTGTGGGGCTCAGAACGTTGTTCAGGGAGTGGGGGCCCAGCCAGAGGAGGCACCAGCCTCCTGAAGTCTGGGAAGGTAGTGCAAAGGGGCCAGGAGGGAGGGGGCTGGGTGCCAGGGCCTCTAAGCACCAGGCCCCCTGCCCAGGTGGGCCAGCTGCCTCCTGCTATCTCTGCAAGGCTCCTGCCAGGCACACTCACCTTCTTGATGACATCCCTGCTACCTTGTCTGCCTGAGCCAGCCTGAAGCTCTGAGACCTCTTTAGCAGGGCTGGCCAGCAGGCCTCCTCGCTCCCATCCTGTCTGTGGCTCAGCCCCCACATGGGGAAAGTTGTCAGTGTTGCCTGCCTGCCATCCTGTGTACGCCCAAAGGCATCAGTATGCCCCCTCCCTAAAGGATAATGGGATTCCCTGAGGCTCCCCAGCAGGTGGCCATTCAACTTTTGCTTGGATGACTCCAGAGATGGGTGGCTCATTACCTTCTGAGGAAGCTTGTTCCATCTTGGATAGCTCTAGTGGTTGGTGGGGAATGAGCTTGCGCTTTGAGGCAGAAGCGGGTGCTTGCGGGGAGATTGGAGGAGCTGACTGACACATGTAAAGTCTATTCTAGTTGTGTGTGAGGGGAGGGAGGGCAGAGTGAGCCTCAGTTTCCCCATCTGGCTTCCTTTGGCTCAGTGTTTATCTAACTACAGGTCAGAAACCACTAGTGAGTGATGGCATTAATTTAGTGGGTTGTGACCAGCATTTTTAAAAAAGAATAGATCAGAATAGGATAGAAAATAGTGTGCATTTCAAGCAGTTAAGGGTAACTGTTTCTTGAAACTTTTGCTGTGAGCGTGGGGGCAGCATGCTGGTACGGTGGGCACAGAGGGGTCGTTCAGGCCTGGTGGGGGCGGGGGCCTCCAGCAGCGCTGAGGGTGGCCGGGAGGGGCTCCCAGGCTCTGGCGCCTCTTCCTGCACACTCCACACCCGTACTGTCCAAGCAGGGGCCCTGGGGCGGTGGGAACAGGGAGACCCTCTTGTCTCTCCCCTGTGGTCCTGTGGGCTCTGAGCAGTCCCATAAATCGTCTGCCCGGAGTCAGGGGCATAGAACTCCCTGATTTATGCCCTGCCGGGCCCGCCCCCTCTGCCTCCCTCTCTGGCTTTGTGGGGCCAGGCCTGGCAGGCTGCTGACTCCAGACAGCCCCTGCGGTTGCTGTGGCGACAGGTTCAGGCTGGGCCATCATCCTCCTTCCCTCTCTACTTGCCTCCCTCGGGCACCCCTCCCTTCCCCCTCGCTCCCATGGTGGGGGGTGGGGGGGCATCTGAACAGCACTATCCGGGCTTCTCCTCTGTAAGCCTGACCCCTCCTGCAGGGCGCCCCCATGGCCAGTGCATCTGTGTCACAGCGAAGCGCAGTCTTAGAACATGCTAAGACAAGGCAGGATGGGGTGTGAACGAGTGCCTGGCCCTAGGACTCCTGCCCCTGCACTTCAAGTCTGGTAATCACAGTGCCAGCTTCACGGGCTTGTTGCAAAGAGCCAGCGAGGGTCTACAGGGAAAGTGCTGGGCCCTTTCGTTGGCACATAGACCTGTGTAAGTCTGTATCACCTCGTCTGTAAAGGGGGCATAATGACATCTGTTCATTGCTCTCTCCTGACACCTGTCTCATCGAGACAGTAGGTGCTCAATGAACGTGAGTGACTAAAGGAATCGTGTAGGTTATTGTAAAGATTCTCAAATGAAAACATAAATGTGGTGAGTTAAAGGTGGTCACAAGTCCTTTGATGCTCCTCTTATCGAGAAGTGGGGGTTCAATTCCCCTCCCCTTGGACCTGGACTGGCCTTAGTGCTCACTTGTAACCAACAGAACAGAGCGGGAGTGAGGCTGCCTGTCCTCCAAGGTGAGGGCACAGGGACTTTGCTGCTTCTGCTTTGGCCTCCAGGAGCCTTTAGCCACCAATGTAAGAAATGGACAACCCTGAGGACACTGCACTGAGAGGCCACGTGAAGCGGCCCTGACCCTGCAGGAAGAGAGGGAGGGAGACCCCCGGCCAGCCCCCAGCTCTTCATCCCAGCTGAGGCAGAGACGAGTCGTCCCCCACCTCCCACCGGCCCTGCCCAAACTGCAGATTCATGAGCAAAATATATAACTGTCATTGTTTTAAACCAGTTAAGTTTTGGGTTGATTTGTTCTGCAGCATGGATTTGTTAGAACAAAACTCAAACTCTGAGCTCCATGCCTGGCACATCAAGTGCTCAGTGAACTAGCTGCGGTAGGAGTGATGTTGTTAATAGTGGTAGTTGTTGCTGTGACTGCTGGAAAGCAAAATAGCTCAATAATTCAGAATTGAGCCTCTGGAGTCAGACTGCTTGGGTCTGAAGCCCAGTTGCTCACTCTGCAACCCTGGACAAGTTACTTTCCCTCTCTGGCCCCCAGGTTCTTTGTATAAAAGTAGCCATGATCATTGACTACTTTGTAGAGTTACTATGAAGAGCAAATGAGACAATGCACATAAAACGCTGCACACGGTGCCGGGCACAGGGTAAGTGCTGGTACGTGACAGCTACCACTGTCCGCACTGGCCCAGCGTAATTATCTCCAATTCAATATTGAAAGTGCATGCTCTCATTTTATAAGACCTTGAAAGAGTCAGAGCTGGAAGGAGCAAAGCGTGCAACAAACTGTGCAACCCTCCATCACAGATGGGAATGGGTTGCTGATGGAGGCTTTGAGTTATGATGTTTTTATCTTTATAAAGAGCTCCGGGTGGCCCATTTGAAAGCCAAATAAATAATAATGATGACAATGGAGAAGGAGGAGGAGGAAGAGAAGGAGGAGTAGGGGGAGGAGGGAAATTTGCCTGGCAGAGCTCACCTACATCACTGCTTCTAGAAACAGCCCAAGGGATTGGTTCCTCACTGACTGCTAAATTCTGCAAGCTCCTGGGATGGGGGAGGGGGGAAGAAGCTTCTCAGTGTCTTTGGGTTGGTCCGTCCCTGCCTGCTGGGCTCCGTCAGGATCTTCCAGATCCACTGGCCCATCCTCTCGTCATACATGTGAGGACCGAGTAGGGACAGCGACTTGCCCAATGTCACACAGTAGGTCGGGGTCAGAGCTGGGACCAGAATCCATAGCCCCCGCCTCCCTCCCAGGCTGGAGTCCTCGGGCTGCTTCCAGCCTCAAAAGCAGCATGTTTTGGAGGGTGTTTTGCTTACAAAGTTTTCAGGAGTGGCTTTTGCCTTCTCCCCGCCTGCCTATGACTTTCTTGCATTAAGAATTCTCGCCTTGGGAGTCTCAGCTCTTATTCCCTCCATGTGCATTCCGCATGGCGAGCTAGCATGCAACGAGGGCACGCCCATCTGCAGCCCCAGCTTGCGCAGCGGGGTGGCATTCCCATCCCTTTTGCAGATGGGGAGACAGAGGACAACACCAAGGAAACGAGCCTTTGCTTGCTCATCTCAAAAAGCCAGCATGGCCTCTCCTTACAAAACAACCTGCAGACACCCTCTACATGGTACACTCAGACGGGCTCTAAGAATGCTCAGAAACTGTCTTCCCAGTCACCTTCTGCCATGCCCAGAACACCACCTTTGGAGTTTCCTGCTTTTGAGTCCGAAAGGTGTTCACGGAAATCCTCCTGGCTGCCATGCTTTTGGAGCATGGCAAAACACAGAATTTGGAGTCATTTAATCTTGCTTTGCCACTCACTACCTGTGTGACCTTGAGCCAGTCAGTTTACTGTCTGAGCCTCAGTTTCTTCATCTATAAAATGGGATTCATAATTGGGTCTACCCTACTCCATGAGGGCAAAATATGGCATTCTAGTTGTCTATTGCTATACAACAAACACTCTATAAGTTAAAAACAATAATCCTTTGCTCATGAATTTGCAGTGTGGGCAGGGCTGGGCGGGGACAGCTGATCTCCGCTCCACATCACGTCAGCTGGGGCTGGTTGACTGGGGATCGAGGATTCCTGTCTACGGTGGCTCACTCACATGCCTGGTAAGTTGGTTTCTCCCCACGTGGGTCTCTCGACAGGGCAGCTTGGGCCTCTTCATACCATAGTGGCTGAGTTCCAGAAGTGAGCATCGCAAGAGAAGGGAATAGGCTCGGGCCTGGAAAAAGTCTTACAGTAATATTTCCAGTGCAATCTATTGGCCAAGCAGTCACAGAGGCTTGATTCAAAGAGACGTAAGGAATAGCATTTACCACAGTTACAATGAAATACAGTCGTGTGTTGCTTAATGATGGGAATATGTACTGAGAAACGAGTCTTTAGGTGATTTTGTCATTGCACAAACATCGTAGAGTGTACTTACACAAACCTCGATGGTATAGCCTACCATACACCTAGGCTACATGGTAATAGTCTGTTGCTCCTAGGCTACAACCCTGTACAGCATGTGACTGTATTGAATACTGTAGGCAATTGTAACACAATAGGAAGTATTTGTGTGTCTAAACATAGAAAAGGTAATGTGTTCTGTTCATGGCAACCCTGTCACTAGGCAATAGGAATTTGTCAGCTCCTCTCTAATCTTATGGGACCACTGTCATATATGCAATCCTTCATTGACCAAAACACGTTATGTGGGGCATGACTATAGTTATCTATGTAACTATCTATTGGCGTCTGCTTCTCCCATCCCACTAGATTGTTTTGTTCTTGTTGTACCCCCCAGAGCCTAGAACAGAGCCTGGAAGGTAGACAGCTTTCAATAGATGCAATTACATGTATGGATGAGTGAACTGAGACCTCGCCCCTGAAACTCCAACCCCGAATTCCTGCAGCTCAGGCCCAGGGCGGGGTGGGGTGTGGAAAGAGCTCTGGCTTCAGCATCTGAGGTCTGGGTTTGGGCCCTGACTCTGGCCCCAGGGTGCTGGATGACCTTGGGCAAGTCACAAACTTCTCTGTGGGTGTCAGCAAAAGCTAATAAAACCAGACCCTAGCTTTTCAACTTGTGTCATCAAGAACTCTGCATATGACTTGCTTTAATTAAGATAAGAGCACAGTGAAATGTTTGGACTTGCTGTTCATTCTTTGATGTTCGGCCTTTTGCGTTGTTTTTGATGTCCGGGGGCTTGGAGAACTGGACTGGGGTTCTTGGCCCTTGCTGGTGGGCTGCCTGACTTCTGCTGTTTGCCTTGTTAAATGTACTTATGTTCCCATAAAGTGAGATTGGTGTGGCCTCCCTGGGGATGAAACACTTTCCATTCCCCGTACTCACTGCACTTCTCAGCTGCACTCATGGCTGACATTTACTGTGCACCAACTAAATACTAGGCCTTGGGTACTGTTACTGTCCCCATTCTATACATGTGTAAACTGAGCACTGAGAGACCAAGTGACCTAGCTAAGGTCACTGGTAAGTAAGCTGGTAAGTAGAGGTAACAGGATATGGACCCAGAATGCTCCTAACCCCTGGGTAGCATGGTCTCCCATGGGCTGCTGGTGGCCCTGGCTTCAATGGGAAGCCCACAAGGGACTTGGATAGGGGCCTGTAGGATAGGAAGCAAGTGAACCTTGGTGTCTAAGTGTGCTCAGTGCCAGTGTCTGGCCTTGGAGAAAGACAACAGGCCTATGAGGTATTGTCTCTATGACCCCATTTTACAGGTGGGAAAACTGAGGCTCAGAGAGGTTGCACCAAGGGGATTAGAAAGGCCGGGAAAAGGAAAGTGGGGATTTGGGACCCTCTGTCCTTTTTTGCCTGGTTCATTGTCCAAAGTTAAGTCAGGCCAAGATGTTATGTCTGTGCTGTGATGTTGGCTGAACTGGCTTTGGCATCATACTGCCCAAAAAAAGAGGGGATGGGATGTAGCTGTGCCTTCCAGCAGGGCAGCTTGTTCTGTGTGGAATGGTCCTCAAGAAGATGAAATAATGTGGAAAAACATCCTATATCCCTGGTTCCCAAAGTGGAACCAGAAGTCACTGATGGAGGGTAGGACAGGGGGCTGCAAAAGAAGTTGGTACTCCTCCCTGGTGTAGCTGTGGGCACCCCCGGGAGTGCAAATAGCTCAGCAATGTCCTCTGCCTTTAGTTTGTTGCAATGCCAGAAATTCCACCGTGAACAGCTTCTACAGAAAGCACGACCTTTTTGAGAGGAAAGGAGTCCTCGTGAGGTCACTTTCACGGCAGCCTAGGAGCTTTGCTTTCCTTATCTGGAAAACGGAACAAACACCAACCCCATCAGGTTGTGAAAACTCAGACACTGTTCCAGTCACCCCGGAGGGCAAAGGAGGCTTGTTCATACTGAACTGAGGGCCCACCCTGTGTTCCCTGAGCACCTGGGCCTGCTGTAGAGTGAAGAATGATTTTAATTCACTGGAACCCAATTGTCCCCAGGGCCTCACCAGCCTGCAGTTGCCAGCGAGGCCAGTGCTTACATTAACACCCAGATGAAGAAGGTTCTCAGACTTCATCCCCTCCAGAACCCCTTCCTCCTGCCCGGCTGGAAGCCCAGTTGCTCCTGGCACCCCAGGAGCACATGCTCAGACTGTGCATGAGGTGCCCTGCCATAGTCTCAGCCGCATGTGCTCCCTCACCCTCCACCCTGGTCACCCTGAGCGTCCAGGTGCCATGCTGGCCATGGTGACGTGGTCAAGGGGTGGGCTTAGGCCAACTCCAGCAGCTGGACCCTCTCTTCCATCCAGGCCAGACGCCGGAGCAGCCCGGAGGCCCTTATCACATGCAGCTGTCTTCCTTGTCTGCACAGCACTCACTTCCCCTTGGCTAAGAAAACATGTTTGCAAAATCAGATTTCTCTGGAAAGCCCGCAGGTTAAAAGGAAAGGAAACGGTTTGAATTCTGCGAAGCAGGGATCTGAAGGCAGGGGGTGACCTCTGGGAGTGTCCTCACTCTTCTGGATCCCCTTGATTAGAGGAAGCAGGGCCTGATCCCAAATTCTAGCCCCTAACTCTCCTTCTATACCCCCCTCCAAGTCTATTCCAGCATCCACAGGCAGCTGAGGCCTAGAAAGGCTTAGAGCTTTTCGCAGGGTCACACAGAGTGGAGATTCCCCCTTCTCCAGAATCTTCCATGGCTCCCCACTGCTGGCAGGGCAAGCCCACACGCAGCCTGGCGTTCAGGGTTCTTTTCTTCCCTTATGCAGCCCTTTGGTTCTAAACACCCTAAAGTCCTCACTGGCCCAGACAGGTTCATCTCTGCCACGGGTGCTTCTCCCCCAACCCCATCTCTGTCCAACTCCCTTCTACTCTTCAAGACCCCACTCAGACCCTGTCTCCTCCAGGGAGCCTTCCCTGACCACCTCGCCCACACGATGCTTCTCTGAGGGGTTCTGGCCACACCGCAAGCATCATCTGTGCCCACTCTCTCCCTGGGGCCAGATCCTGTCTGTGCCCAGCTGTCTTCTCGGTCAGAGCCTGGCCTCCACTCCTCGGAGCTGGTCTGGCTTGCTCAGGGCCGCAATGGACCACCCAGGATAGAGCCAAAGGGTTTCCTTGGGAAAAAATGATACCAACAGGGCAACAGGCTGCCTGAGGGCCTCACCCTGGGGCCTTTCTTAAAAGTGACTGTTCCTGATATTAAAAGTGATTAACTCATGAGAGTGGCCACACAACATCTCTGCAGCTGTTAACAAGATGAGCTAGATCTACCTGTGCTCACATGGAGAGCTGTCCATGATGAAAACAAGCTGCACAAAGAAGTGTAGTATGATCCCCATTTGTTTTTAATTAAAGGAAATGAAACAAAACGCCCGTGATGGCTCCTGTGTGCTCAGTGCTGGTCTGAGCATGTTTTGTGCATTAACTTACTTCATCCTCGTAATGACCCTGTGCAGTAGGTACTGTAATTACCCCATTTTACAGATGAACAAACTGAAGTTAAGGGGTGGAATTACAGTGCAGGCTGCAAGCAGTTTCCAGAGCCTGTGCTCTCAACCCTACACGGTGCTGCCTGCTGTGTTCTCTCTGCTACTCTGTGCTTATGTATATACATAACCAAAGAGAGAGAAAAGCCAGGAGGAATGTTCCTCTGCGCCTGGAGTAGAGCTGTGTTTGCAGGGAGAGGGAGGCGAGACTTTCACTACTTCTTCTTCCGTTCTGTATTGTTCAGTTGTCATAGATAATATAATTTAACATAGATTTGAAAAATAGAGAAAGCAGCACATGCTCATTGTAGAAAACTCAGAAAAGAGATGGGAAAGGCCCCAGAAACCAGAGTCAGCCTGGCCTCTTGGACCTGGGAGGGAATCATACTAGGGCCATAGGATTCTGGAAGGATCGCCATGGAAATAGGTGAGTAATTGGGATTATTCCAGGTCCAGTGGCATTAGGTTGAGGAGCAGACTTCAGCTCAATGTAAGGCACTTTATAACAAATGAGTGCTATTTCACCGTGGAGTAGGTAGTAAGCTGCCAGTCAGTGGAGGCATGCAAGGAGATACCAGATGCAGGATTAACCATGAACTGTTTGCTAAATAGGTCGCATGATTCCCTGTCCTAAATAGTTTGATTCCTAGTCCTCCACCTTTAACCCAAGCTAGACCGAAAGAGGATATACTTGGAAGGACAGAGCACAGTGCCTGACTGATTAAAAAATAACAAATAACTTTAAAACAGGATTAAGAGCCTTGGACAGAAACAGCAGCTCCCAGAACCCTTCAGCATATGAGTTTTACATGACTTCAGAACCTCCTGACATCGCAGACAGAAACATTTTACAGAGGAGAAAGACCAGAAGCTCAGAGAGGTCTGAACTTGCCCAAGGTCACCCAGCTGTTCCAGAGTCCCTGACCCTGGCCTGTTGAAAAGGCCATCCCACACCTGGGTGTTTCTCACAGCGATTGCACATCTTCCTTCCAGCGTCCAGCATCCAGTGGGTGCTCTGTCTTGCACAGAACTGAGTCAGAAGCCCTGGGTGCTGTCTGGTTCATGCCGAATGTGCCGAGTGAGTCTCCACTCCTCCAGGGCTGGGTTTGCTATTTCCAGGCACCCTCCCAGCTCTAACCTGTCTGTCACCGCCCTGGTTCCTCAGTTTTCCTAGCTTGTCCCCTGACATCAGGTCCCAAGGAGTCTTCAGTTGGACAGGGGAAGGGGACGGCCCAGGGGGTATCTGACACCCTGATGCTCGGGACCCTTCTTTCACTCCATGCAGATTTATAGGGGTGTGCTCCTGAACTTTCATTCACTGTCCACAGCCCAGAGCATGGGCTGAAAACAACAGCTACGATGAAAGAGATCTTGCCTGCAGATGAAAGCAGGGGAGAAACCAGCCTCCCCCAGCCCTGGCCTGGCCCCGGGCCCACTGCACATTCTGGTCAAGGTGAAGTCGGGGCTGGAAAGTCTGGAGAAGCCCAGAGGTTCCTGCCCACCCATGGGTCTGGGGCTTTGAGGGGCCCTGGGTGCTAAGCCTCAGATAAAGTACTGGGGGAGGCAAAAGGAAAGGGAGAGCCCTGTGCTGGGGTCAAGTGGATTCATGCCAGGAGGAGGGCCTTTGCCAAGCCTCAAGTCAGACAGGATGAGAACAAATACCCTCCGTGGGCCGCTCCAGCACTGCCTCTGCTCACTGTCTGCCCTCCTCACTCTGCTCCAGCCACTCAGGCCTCCTTTCTGTTCCTTGAAACTTAGCAAGAGCATCTCCCTCCACCTCAGGGCCCTTGCATGTGCCACTCACTCTGTCTGGAACACTCATCCTTCAGGCTTCTGATTAAGTGCTACCTCCTCCCAGAGGCCTCTGACTGGTAACACAATCCATTCTCCAGCCCAGTACTCCATTTTCTAATGTGCTTGGCACAATGTATAATCATTTTTTTTAGTAATTATAAATGATTTAATAAATTATCAATCTAATAATATTAATTGAATAAATTGTTAATTAAATTATAATACTATAATTTATAAATTATTGAATGATTTAATGATTATTTGTAAGCTCCATGAGGACATGGCCTTTGTGCCCTCTAGGTAAAGGGGGCCCACTCTGCCACCACCTCATTGCTCTGGGTTCAGGCATCAGCTCCTCTGATAACAGCAAATGACCTTTAGCTCCTACCATGAGCAAAGCACTTTGCACATACAACCTTATCTAATCCTCACAGCCACCTAACGAAGCCAGGTCAAGTATTATCCCCATTTCATAGATGAGAAGACTGAGGCTGAGGGAGATCACTGTTGTATCTCGGTGACAGCCCCCGACACGGTCTGCTGTGTCGCCTCCTCCTGCTACCTGAGGCCCCAGGGGCCTTGCTCACCTTTGGGACACTTGGGTGCTTCATGTGTGTGCACTAAGGTGGGGGAAATTGAACTTGCCATCAGGCAGTAACACAGAAGGGTGGATTTGTCTGTCTGCTCACTCCCTGAGCAGATTTTCCTCCAGGCTGGGAAGAGAGGAATTCATTCCAGAGGGAGGGACGCCAGAGCTGGCTGCGGGGCCAGGGTGAGCAGCTGTGGGGAACAGGAGGCTACAAGGGGAGATGGAGGCACGGGCTTTCCCTGCACAGCCGCTCACCAGACCCCTCTGGCCTCTCCTGGTCTGCAGAGTGACCCCCAGTTTTTCCAAGGGGGAGGGGCATGGACCTTCTGTGCTGCAGGTAGAATGTGGGTGGGTGGGTGGTGGTAAGCTGTGGACCTTGGTCTGGGAGGGTGCAGCTTGGCACTAGGAGTAGGACCTTTCACACCCTCTGTGCCCCTGGGTCTAGGTCTTTCTCCTTCAGGGGACGCATCCTGAGGGAGGAATCAGAGGTGAGGACAATGACTTCTGACAAGCTATTTCCCCAGACTATGGTGAACCCTGTGCCCAGCCTCTGCCTGGAGCCTGGGCCTGGGAGTGTTTTTTTTGGGTGGGGGTTGTAAGGGCAGAAACAGCCACCGAACCCTCATGCCCCCAACCAGACACATCACAAGCCAACATCACAGGCCCCTGCTGGTGCCGGATCTGCACATACCCAACAGACAACCAGCGGCTCATGTGGGCAAAAAGTCACATTGTGAGTCTTTATTTTTTGACATGAACAAGATGATAGAAGAATTTTTTTAAATGTGTGTTGGGGATTCTTTATGCTATTATCTCAACTTTTGTATATGTTAGGTTTTTCTGTAATAAAAAGTAAAGAAGGAAGGAAGGAAGGAGGAAGGAAGGGGTATATATAATTCCATTTTTTAATTAAACAAGTTTTGTGCGTGCATCTACATATGCATGAAGAAAGTCTGGGCGCATATATACAAAAACGTTAACAATGGTTATCTCTAGTGGGATTATGGATGATTTCATTTTCTTCTTTATACTTTTTATTTTTCTAATTGGGATAAAATAACACAGCTATTAAGAAACAAAAAGCAATGCCTTGTGTTCTAGACTCCGTCCATCCGCTCGGCCACTCCAACTCTGAGCCTCATCTCTCCCCCAGCAAAATCGGGGAGCTACGGGGTGCGGTGAGGCTGAGGCTGGTGCTGAGGGTGCACCTGGAGGGTGCTACATGCCTTTTGTGCCACCCCCTCCCCACACACACCCAAGCGCCCACAGATGCCCGGAGGTAGTAAGAACAGCAAGGCTTCCTGGCCCACACACATGCCTGTGCATGCACATGCACACACACACACACACACACACACACACACACACGGTGCGCACATGAGCACGTGCTGTAACCTGCGTGGGGCGGCCCTGTCGGCCGACCGGGTGGGTGAGAGCAGAGAGCCCCATCCCTCTCCAAGATAAACACAGGAAGCGAGGATCCCACAGTGTCAGGGCGAGGTTGGGAGCCATCCATAAACTCCAGGCAGAGGTGGGGGGCGGAGAGGGGCCCGGACAAGGGAGGAGGGTGTGGGAGTCTGGGCAGGGGCCTGAGTTTGACATCCACTGTCTTGGGTTCAAATGTGAAAAGTTGAAACGGTGACTAAGCTTGGGGGCTGTCTCGGCTCTGTCTGTCTGTCTGTTGGGAACAACACCTCCCTCCCTCACCCATCTCTTACTCCCCAGCCCTGGGCGCAGTGAGCCAGGTGTCTAGGCCAGTCGGAGGCCCAAGGGCCCCCCGCTGGGCCCCCACACTTAAGGAAGCCAAAACCTGTGCTGAGCAAATGTTTGTTGAAGCAATGACTGGATGGAAAGAAACAGTCATCACAGATTCCAGGATGCTCCCTAACCCAGCAAACGCTCGTGCGTATGGCGGCCCAGCTTGTATCTCTGAGAGATTATCCCAGAGGCAGCTGCCAGGGCCCACACTCCTCTGGAGTTGCTGTTCCTGCTTGTCCGGAAGCCCACTGAGTCCCAAGGGGGAGGAGGAATGGGGTCTCTGCCAGGCCAAGATTGGGGGGGACAGAGCTGGCCACTCAGGGGCCGCTGGAGAACGTTTTTGGATGAATGAGCACGTACTGTGTGCCAGGTACTTTACATCAGCCTTAAATACTTTTCTGGAACAAAGTGAGGACAGCAGGGTGAGAAGGATGTTTTCTAATTTACTCGCAGCCAACCAACCATCCTCATTTGGCAATGAGCTTACCGTGTCTGAAGCTCGTGCTCTTGCTCCAGCCACCCTGCCTTCACCTTCCCCAGACAAACAGGGTTCCAGGGTGGTGGCTCCCCCCTGTTCCCCCTGCGGGAGCAGTGAGGCAGACGGAAACCTTTCCTGAAGTACGCTGTTATGAAATTCCCCGCTCATTCCCCTGGGCAAGTGGGGTTGAGCATAGAATTCCCCTTTCGGATATAATTGTTGCTCATCTCTTGGTACCAGAAGCTCCAACCCCACAGCTGGAGCCTCCAGGCAGCCCAATCCCCCAATTGGCCAAAAATCTAATCACACTCCCAAATTGGCCAATCCCCCAATACCTGCTGGGCCACTTGTGCAAATCGTCCACTTTCTCTGCCCCTCCCTGCTCCTGCTGCTTCAGGCCCACCTCGATACCTTTGGCTTCCCATGAGCTCACTGGTGTGCCTCCCCTGTTCACCTCAGGTGCTCCTCGCCACCATTATTTCATTTGCTCCTCCCAGCAGCCCAGGAGATAGAAAGGTTATGTCCATTAGGCAATGATGACATGAGGCCTGGAGAGGTCACACAGACAATGAGAAGCAGAGCCCAACCCAGACCCAGGTCTGCTGCTTCCAAAGCCAGTGCTCTTCACCCAGGGCCGGCTCCTGACTCTGCCAAGGCTGCTGGGTCACCGGTGGCAGCATCAGGGCTATGGTAGAGGGGCCTCAGGGCCTGGGCTTCCCGTGGCCTCTGCCTTCCTTGGCACCTCCGCCCCACTACCAGCTTGGCCCCAGGCCCCAGATGCAAACCTTGCTGTCCCCATCAGGCCCAGCATGCCTGGCCCTGCCCAGGTGCTCAAACAGCTCTCCTGTCCTTTGCTGGGACTCAACACCTTCAGCCAGCTGGCTCCTCTTTCAAATCCTAGACTCCCTGTTCTTTCCTACCCCAGGGATCTCACTGTTACTTCTATTTTCCTCTTTTTAAAAATGTATTCGCTGGGTAGATGGATGGGTGACTGAGTGGATGGCTGGATGGATGGAGGGAGGGATGAGTGGCTGGCAGGTAAATGGATTGGACAGGTGGGCAGGTGAATGGATAGAAGGATGAGAAGGAGGGATGCTGTTTCAGTTCTGCTCAGATTTGGTCTTCTCTGTCCCTACCTAAGTGACCATAGTTTTCACCCCCAACTCCAATTTGCTCTCCCCCGTGAGGACTGGAGGCACAGCTGGGAGACAGCAGCTCTTCCCCTCGGCCCCCAGTCTCGATTCTCCTTGGGGGTGTCCTGATGGCTCCTTCAGGAATGAACAGGACCCCCAGATCAGCCTCTTGGGGGCAGGGGGCAGCCTCTGTTCTCAGTGCAAATGCCTGAACAGTACAGTTCGAGCCCCTCGACTGTTACAGCAGCTCCCACTTTGGGGGTTGCTTTACATCTCTTTAGTTGTCTTGAAACTGATAACAAAACTGAAAATTTCTCTCAAATAACAATGCAATTTAAAGTTGACTACCTAAAATTACATGTTGATGACTGGATCTTAAACTCCAAAAAACTGGAAAGATTATGTTGAAGAATTAATTCCAAAGTAATTTAAATACATTTTAAAAGGATACCCACCTCCTACCAAAACACCACATAGTTAGGAGATAACTTACTTAACAAATTAAGCCAGAATGCCTTTAAACTAATTAGCTAAACAATAAATCAAAAAATGGAGCAAACAAGATCAGATACTCGGTGGGTGCAAAGACATTGAAAGGGGTGAAAATGTAGGTGAATGGATCTTTGGGTCAACAGGGTTTTAGGGGGATGTGCCAGACCTACCCCGAAATCCCTTATCCCACCTCAGAGAACCTGGAACAGGACCCTTCACACCCGAGTGCCTGCCCAGGGGCTGTGTTGGGGGCCATCTGCGAGTCCCTGTGCTTACCTGTTCACAAGAGGTAATTACTAACACTCCTGAAGCACCTATCTCTGCCCTGGGCCAACCCTTCACACAAGTGCCTCGCTTCATCGTCACACTAACACCATTTGCCAGATGCAGAAGCTGAGGTTCAAAGCCAGGAAGTGGCAGATTCAGCATCAAAATTCGCCTTAAAGAATATCTGTCTCATATCCTTATGAAGTAGATAAAGTGACCACAGGTCAGAGTAGCCCAGACCACACAGCCAGCAAGGGTAGATTGGGCTTCAGTTGTACAAACACTAGTGCAAGTGTCGAGTGAATGGGACAGACAGGGGATGGCGGAGCCTTCGCTCGGGGGAACCATTCTGCAGGGGTGTGGGGTGGTGTTGAATAGGAGGGAAGATAAAAGAGATTGGTCAGCGAGGGCTTCCTGGAGGAGGGGGGCATTGGCCAACACAGAGCATCTGGCAGGACCAGTGTCCTCCTGAATTCCCAAGGAGGTGGAGAGAAGGAAAGACCCTTCTTCTGTCTCCCCCTGGGCTCTCTTGTGCAGCTGGAACCAATGGAGTAGCCCCTGGCCCCCCAACTTTGAGTGAAGCCCCACCCCCAGCAGGGCCAAGGGGGCAGAAGCAGCCAGCAGCCTCCCATCAAGCTTGACAGGAGTTGTCACCAGCGCAGAGCCAGCGGGGGTGGGGCGGGGCACTGTCTGGCCTCAGCCCCACTGTTTACCTGTCTGGGCTGTTGCTGGAACCATCCATCTCGGTGAAGGATCACACAGCCTCCCCCCTCCCTCCTCCCCCTCAGCTCCTCCACCCGGCATCCACGTCTGCAGACCTCCAGCCCACTCCAGGCCTCTTAGATGCCCCTCCCTGTGTGTCTGCTCCTCCCTGGCCAGCCCCTGCCCCAGGTGTGCACTTCCTGTTCGCGCCCATCCACCGAACTTACCGAGCACCCTTGGCAGCATCCCCAGAGATCAGCGTGACTGCAGTGCTGCCATGTGCCGGGCCCTGTGCTAAGGAAGCACCTTGCAGTCTTCATTTCCTGACTCCTCACCTATGCAGTGTCCACGAAGAAAGAAATGGATGATCATATTTCTGCATGATCAGTGAGGTGGCAGAGCGCACACAAGCTGTAGCCATGGTGGAGCCACCAATTCTGCCAAAGGAAGTGGAGATGGATGGGAGAGTCATAGAAAGGGGGCCCTCGAGGATGCCCTTGCAGGAGAGGTAGGTGTTTCTAGGCAGACCAGGGAAAAGCACTCCAGGCGACCCAGTGTACCACGAGCACACGTATGTGAGCACCCCACAGATGACAAGCATTCAGGAGTGGCCAGGTGTCTGTGTGTGGGAAGAGGCTGGAAACTTCTTCACGGCTTTTCTTGAGCATCCCCTTTCCAGAAAGCCCCCAGGCACTGGGCCCTCGACCCTTTCTGTGCTCCTGTAGCATTTGTGATTCACCTTTTGGTGTAACTTTCTGAGTACATTTCCGCTGTCCAAGGATCAGAGGCTGCTTGAAGGCAGGAATCGTGCCATATATTTCCCAACATTTACTATCCCCACCCTCGTACCCCTGGCCCTGTGTTTAGTATAATTGTGAAAGCGTAATAGATGTTCAGTAAAGACCCACTGAATGCATCCTTGGTGAATGGATGGTTTGCTGGCATCTCTGCAGGGCTGTGCTTTGAGCCCACATATGGTGAATGCTCAGGACATAGCAGGTGCTTGGGAGACAGTGGTTCAGACCACCACCCTCCCTCCCCACCACACCCATGTGTCCCCAGGACCCAGGCTACCCCCAAGTGCACAGGGGACAGAGATGGATGGGGGGGCTCTATCCCTTTCACTTTCCCATCCACGGTGTGAGTAAATGGGGGGTCCCCTCTGGTTAGGATGGCCTTTGAGCCCCATGTCCTCTGTCTCCTGCGCTGCTGCTTAAACTTGGATACCTTGTGGTGTGGTGGTTAAGCCCGTGGACTCTTGGGACTGACAAGCCTGGGATGGAAACCCAGCTCCCTCCCCCCCCCACTGTGAATGCCTGCCCCTCGGTGAGCTTCAGTGTCCCCATCTGTAATCAAGGACCCTGGAGGCGCTCTCCTCACCAGCTTACATGGAATAAATGAGATGCAGTGCGTATCAGGCTCCACACAGTGCCCGGCACATAGTATTCGCAATAAACATTGCTTACTGCAACCATCTTTTGTTATCCTAAGAATGCCTCCTCCTCCAGGAAGCCTCCGCTGACTGAGCCTAAGGGAGATAAGAATTTCCCCTTTTTCCCTCTGCTCAGCACCTCCCAGCTCATGTTCCTTAAGCCCTCAGTTCAGGATAGAATAGCAAGGCAGCTCTGGCCCCAGCCCCAGCCCCGGCCCTGGCCCTGGGGTCCAGAGAGGTCTGGCTTGTGCAGTTTAACTCCTATTGCTCAAGGGTCATTTCTGGGCCTTGGTGGGCTCCATTCAGATGGGGGATCCCAGAGGGTGGGGACTATGTCATGTAAATCCACCCCAGTGGCTCCAGGAAGGCCCCTCAGGACGTGGGACACACTGATGGTCAGCTGGTCTAAGTCCTCAAGCTGAAGATGAGACATACTCACCGGCTTAGGCATCAGCTGTGCCTGCCACCCTCACCCAGGTCATCAGGTGACTTGCCCAGTCACCCATGGGGGCTGAGGTCTTCACATTTGCTGTGACACCCACTGCCCTTGGGCTTGCAGCAACCCTATCTGCTGCATCCTCTGTGTGAACTCTGCCCTGTGACCCCGGCTGGAGTGGAGAACACCCCCTCCAGCAGCTTCCCCTTAGTGGCCAGCAGTGAGCCAGGGTCTTGGCTGGAAACCCTGGGTTGTCAGGGCTGGGGCAGGAGCAGGGGACACCAGAGGCTGGGCCAGGCTGCACTGGGGAAGGAGGAGGCTGGGTCCCCAGAAGACCTTGAAGCAGGTGCTTTTCCTGGGTCCTCTTTGCCCAGAGGCCCAGTCAGAGCACCTGTGGGTGTGGAGACAGAGGAGCCCGGGAAGCAGTGCCTGGGGAGGGGTCTGTGCCTGCCACAGGCCCTGGGAAGATGGAGCCTTCACAATTCAGGTAGGAAGAGAGAAGTGGCCAGGCACAGAGGCCCCCACTGCCCTTTCCCACAGCCTGGAATCCCCGCCACAGTGTGAATCCTTGAGAACAGGCGCTCAGTCTAGTTCTATCCCCAGTGTCTGGAAAAGCGCCTGGCGCATAGTAGGTGCTCAATAAATCCTCGCCGGATTAATGGCCACACTGTCCGCATCATGCGATTTCATCTTCACAACCACTCTTCACAGCAGGCAGCAGCAGTCCCATTTTGCAGATGGGGAAACTGAGGCTCCAAGAAGGGAGAGGAATGGTCAATTTATAAACCCAGTGACCAGTGGCACCTAATTCACACCCAAGTCTCTCTGCTCTTGACCATGGGCCTGGCTGGGTATGTGACGACACCCGTTGGTTGGTTCAATGTAAAGAAAGAAATAGATTCACACTTTGGTCTTTTGGCTTCTGCTGCCTCTCCTTCCCCAGGTGGGTTGTGCAGGCTTCTGCTGGGGGATGGATTTTATTCCCCGAGTTAAGTCTATCCATGGTCAACCCCTTATGTTACAGCCTGGGCCTCCTGCCTTGCCCCTTAAAAGGACCAGCATTAAGTTGACACCAGAGACAAACTGTGGGGCTGAGGAGCAGGGAAGGGCAGGGCGTAGGGGCTGGCCTGAGGCCTGTGCCTGGACACTTTGGGCCTTAACCATGGCCTCACGTTTATTGGATGCATACTGTGTGCACCAGGTGTGGCTCTCGGCAGTATCCGTGCACATCTCAGGTAATCCTCATGGCCACCCTGGAAGATACTTACCATCATTCTCCCCAGTGTGTGGATGAGAAAATGAGCCCAAGAGAGGCTGTCACACAGCTGGAAAGAGGGGAAGGCAGCACAGGGACCTGGGCATCCTGGCCCCAGGGCCCACCCATTAACTGCTCTTCTTTGCCTGGGGGATGAACACAGGCTTCAGAGCTGCATTCCAATCTCGGTTCTTCTATGCACAAGCTGTGTGACCTTGGGCCAGCTGCTTAATCTCTCTGAGCCTCAGTTTCCTCAGTTGTGAAATGTGAACTACAATACACACCCACCTCGCAGCGTTCCCATGAAGCAATGGGTGGAAAGAGCATGGCTCGTGCCTGACACATGGAAGGGATGTGACAAATGGTGGTGGCACTTGTGGTTCAAGTCCTGCATGCAGTGAGTGTGCCATAACTGAGATTTCCACTCTAGTTTCATTTTCTAGAAACACAGGGTCAGTTGCAAGTCAGTGACACCATCCCCGCCCCAGTCCCTGACCCTTTCTCTGTATCCTGGATGGTGCCTGAAATTCCACCATCTGGGCAGCGTTCCTTCCACTGACAGCTGTGCTCCTGGGTAAAATGCAGCTCCCCCGGGGACTGTGGGGTCGGGGAAGTAATGCTACACAGTGGTGGCTGTTAGTAGTCACTTTCACTGCATGTGAATGAAGATTCTGGAATTAGGTGCCTGGGTGAAGGGGTCCCCAGAAAACAGGCAGAAAGAGGGTAACTTTGCCAATCTTATAGTTTTCTGCCCATCAAGTAGCAGCCTTGAATCACACCCAAGCCCTCAGATGCCTTCTTTCAAAGGGCCAGGTTTAGAATCCTGAGCATTCTCCTTTCCACCCAGGATAATAATATGAATACTATTTTCAATTAATATTGATAATAACACTTTACTTTGTGTGGCACTCTACAGTGTATACGTGCTTTTCATGTCATTTCTCCGGTGTGAGCATTACATCCCATTTCACAGATGAGGAAACTGAGGCCCAGAGAGAAGTGCTGGCAGCGCCTGAGCCAGGTCTGGGGATTTCTGTGGGGTTTGGGCCTGGTGGGCCTCCCCGGGGGCCGCCCCGACCCCCTGCCCATACTCTTTCCATCAGAGAGGCCCAGACCCTGCGCCAGGCTGGGAATGTTCTGGGGGGAGGCCCACCCGCCCTGTGTCAAGGCCGTGTGTAAGTGTTTTATTGTTTGCCCGCAGAGGTGTGAATGAAGTAATGGGCCTTCTCCGGCACTCCATCCGTCTCGGGCTGACAGCCGTGCTCCGAGCCCGGGCTGCTCTGTGTAAACGCTGTCACCCTGCCATCCCCGAGCAGGCAGCTTCCTCCGGGAAACTGGAATCAGGGCCTCCCGCACCCGCAGCTGGCCCTGTCCGCAGCTCGTAAATCACGCTGCCTTCCCGGAAAGCAGAGGGAGAGACAGACAGGGTGACGGGGAGACAGACGAGGCCGGGCGAGGAAGAGACCGGGACAGGCCAGTGGGGAGAGAGGGAGGCAGCGAAGGCCTCCTGCCAGCGCTCAGGCCCCTCTCCTGCCACATTTAACCTGGCCAGAGTTTGCAGCTGGCCAGAGGGAGGGCTGAGGTGGGCGGGCGAGAGGAAGAGGGAGAAGGCTGCAGCCTCCCAGCCTCCCAGTCCGTGGGCCTCCATCCACTTACACCCTGAGAGGTCACAGGGATGCTTGGAGGGAAGACAAGCGACCTAACCAGCAGCCCTGGGGACAGGGCCTTGCAGCCACCCACGTGCTCCCCATGGCACACACACATGCAGGCCATGTGCATACAGGAGTGTGCCTGTGCACTCCTCCAGGAGGATTCACATGGGATGGACAGGAAGGCAGTGGTGCTCAAAGCCCGGCTGGCCAGGCTGCCACAGCCCTGGCGGCCATGGGAAAGGCCTTCCAGAACCAGCAGAGAATGTTCAGGCAGCATCCAGCCCAGCAAGGGATTCTTTTTCCAGCTTAAGTCATGAAAGTTGATTTTTTAAAGAAATCTCATCCCCACCAAGCCCTGTTATAGACATTTGGGATCTAGAAGGAATCAAAATAGAACTTCTATCTTCTGGACTGGCCGTCTGGTCAGGGAGACAGACAATGAACATATATAGCAAGCAGACAGAGTACATCACAGAATGAGTGCCACAGAGGAGTGTGAACTGGGGGAGAGGATGAGGGTTTTACTCTTTGATGAAAGGGGGTCAGCCAAGGCTTCAATGAGGGGGGACCTTTAAACAGAGACTTGAAGAAAGTGAAGGGGCAGCGGGAACAGCGTGTGCAAAGGCCCTGAGGCAGGGACACGCCCAGCGTGTTTGAAGGCCAGTGTGGCTGGAGCAGAGTGGGCGAGGGGAAGAGTGCTAGGGATGAGGTCAGGTCATGTGGCACCTTGCCAGCCACTGAAAAGACTTCGACTCTTCATGTGAATGCCATGGGGAGTCACAAGGGGTGAAGATGACCTTAGCTGGCATATCTGCAAAGGATCCTCTGACTGCTGTTTTGAGAAAAGACTGAGGGAGGGGACACCTGGGAGGTGGCCATGGAATTCATCCAAGCGGGAGACCGTGGGCTTGGCCAGCGTGGCTGCAGTGGAGGCGGGAGAAGTGGTCAGATTTTAAATGTATTGAATTTGCTGATAGACCGGATGTGTGAGAGGTCAACGACAAATTCAAGGGTTTTGGCCAGAGCAACTGTGGTGGGAAAGAGGGTGCAGATTCAAGGGCTGGCTTTGGACCTGTTCGGTGTGAGAAGCCCACAGCACACCCGGTGCCCCTGAGTGGGACGATGGCAGGCAGCGGGATCCATGGCACTGCCAGCCTGCAGGTGGATGATGTCACCTGGGGAGTGAGTGCAGATCGTCCAAAGACGGAGTCTGGGCTCTGCCCCTCACCTAGAGGTAGGTGCGTAAGGACAACGCAGAAGGAAGCCCAGCGAGCTACAGGAGAGCCAGGAGCCGACAGCGCCTGAAGTCAAGGCCAGGAAGCATTTTAAGAGGAGGGGGTTGATCAACGATCCTGCCAAGCAGCTGAGAGACTGGAGCACGGAGAATTGGTCGTCAGATGTGGCAATGTGGGGGCCGTTGGAGACTTTGACAGCAGTTTGGGGGAACGTGTCGTGGTGAAAACATGACTGGAGTCTGAGCTCGCAAAAGACAGAGAGAAGCGAGCCAGAGACCACGAGTGTGACTGTTCTTTGGGGGAGTTTTGATAAAATAGCAAGCAAAAAATGGGAGGCGGTGTGGAATTAACAGAAGACTTTTGAAAAATAATTTTTTATTCTGGAATAATTTTAGACTTATAGAAAAATGGCAAAGACACTACAGAGAGTTCCCACATGATTTTCATACCTCTTTTCTGAACGCTAACGTCTACTATACGCGCAGTTCATTTGTCAAAACTAAGACAGTGACATTGGTATGATACTATTAACCAAACTACAGATTTTATTCGGATATCAGCAGGTTTTCCACAAGTGTCCTTCTTCTGTTCCAGGATCCGGTTCAATCCAGGATACCACACTGCATTCAGAAGAGAGGGCATTTTCTCTTTTTTCTTTTTCAAAATATGGGGACATCGCCACCTGTGCGTGTGCCAATGGGAAAGACTTGACAGAGGGGAGAAAACTGATGATGAGAAGGGGGTACTGGCTGAAGGGGTGTCCTCAGAGGGGTGCAAGGGGACGGGACCCAGGGCACTAAAGGTCCCACTGCTTTCTGACTGCTCCTGTGCTGTCCAGAGGCCATGCGAAGTAAGCATAGCCACGACCACTCACAGGGGACTGACACTTCCTAATCGCACACTGCCTCTACATACCATCTCATTTTGGAACCCCTCCCCCAAGAGAAAAATAACCCTAGAAGCATGCAGTGTGGCTGAGGAGAGGGGCCCAGAGCAGGGACTGCCCCAAGACCACATGGTGTCAGACTTAGAGCCAGAACTCCAGCCATGGGTCCCAACTCAATCACTATTTCTCCACTGCAGCTAGGCATTCTGGGTATTCCAGGTGGCAAGCTGGAAAGGGCTGAACTGGGAACAAATGCAGAAAGAGAGACTAGGAGCACTCTACCCCTGGTGCATCAGCTCTGTCCCCCTTGGTGCATCAGCCCTGTACCCCACCCCCCCCCAACCCTGTGCATCAGCTCTGTCCCCACTGGTGCATCAGCTCTGTCTCCCACCCCCACCCCTGTACATCAGCCCTGTCCTCCCTGGTGCATCAGCTCTGTCCTCCCCGGTGCATCAGCTCTGTCCCCCCGGTGCATCAGCTCTGTCCTCCCCAGTGCATCAGCCCTGTCCCCACTGGTGTATCAGCTCTGTCTCCCACCCCCACCCCGTGCATCAGCTCTGTCCCCCCAGGTACATCAGCTATGGGCCTTGGGCAGCGCCAGGTTGGTGCGGTATAGCACAGTCTAGCCAGGAACAAACAAGTAAAAAAGGCAAGTCAGAGGCACAGAGCCAGGAGTGGTCAAGCAGGGGACCTGGGCCAGGATGTGGCCTCACCGTGTCCTGGGGAGTGGGGATTGGTGGTCAATCCTAGACCTTCCTCTGCTGTCCCCTCTCTCTGTTTGTTCCCTATAATTTGCTGTATGTATAAGGCGAGGTTTGCTCTTTTCAACCATATTGATGTCTCCAAAATGAACAAATGAATGAATGAATGAATGAACGAATCCCCTTCTGCTGCAAGGGCTAAAGCCCACACCTTGATGCCTGGTCGCAGACGTCAACTTCACTACACACTGGCACCCAAATCAAGCCTTTATTTTTGTTGTTTTCCACTCTGTGGAAATAATAGAGAACATTATTTGATATATTGGACAAGAACAGAGCTAACTAACCCAACTCTATGGCAGCATTACAAAAAAAATCATCCCTTCACCCCAGCGTAAGACCAAATCAAGCCTTTACACACATACACACACACACAATCACACAAACACACATACACCCACAGCACGTTGCTACTTGCTCTCCCCAACCCTCTTCTGGAAACTACGACTTCACCTTAGTACAAGTCCACAGTCCCTTAGCTGAAACCCTTGGGGCCAGGTAAGTTTCAGACTTCAGAATGTTCCAGATTTTAGAAGGGGAATTCAGTACACATACTATAGATTTTATAGTAACCCCCATAGGGTCTGAGCAGTGCTCAACAAGCAAACATTACTATTTCTGCAGTGAAATGTGTGAATATTCACAGTAAGTGGGAAAAATAAAGACCATAAATAGCCTCATGACAGTTCAAGTCGTGTTTTACAGACTCCCGAGGTAAGAGAAAATGCAGCTTTTGGAGCTTCTTAGATTTCAGGCCTGCAGGTCAGAGCCTCTCACGAGGCCCTCAGCCAGGTGGGCTGCTCAGCCCCCATGCACAGCGACCCCCACGTTTGTTCACTCGTGATGGATGTCGGGAGCCACGCTCTCCTCATGGGAGCAGGCGGGACGGGGGCCGATTGTGTGTGTGTGTGAGGGTGTGCACAGCTACACACACATGTGCATACCAGGAACATGTCTTGCTCCTTTCAATCCTTGAGTCTTTCTCTCTCGGGGCTGGAAGGGGCCTCAGAGGCATCTCTTGAATCCTCTCAACAACATACCCACCAAGTGGTCACACAGCTTCTGCTGCTGCAGCTCCCCTGAACCCTCCCTTCTCCACCACCCCTCTTCTCTCCTCCCTCCTCCCTGAGCATCTTCCTCCTGGACCTTCTGGACCTTCACCCTCCTCCTCCGGCCCAGGAATCAAGGCTAGAGAATGGGGTAGATCTTATTCTCCTACAGATCTCATTGGTCAGCAGTATTCCCCAGCAGGACCTACCAGCACATTGAGAATTTGGGCCACTTCAGCTTCTGCAAGAAAGATTCAGGCCCCAGCTTTGGTGCATCCAAATTTTTGACCAGTGAGTTTACTTAAAAGGAGAGTTCCTTCGTGACCTGCCTGGGCAACATAGTGGACCCCGTCTCTACAAAAAATAAAAATACCAGCCAGGTATGGTGGTGCACGCCTGTAGTCCCAGCTACTCAGGACGCCTAGGCAGGAGGATCGCTTGAGCCCAGGAGGTTGAGGTTGCAGTGAGCTATGATTGTGCCACTGCACTCTAGCCTGGGTAACAGAATGAGACCCCATCTCAAAAAAAAAACAAACAAAAAAAAGGAGGGTTCTCTGCCCTCTTTGTAGAAAACCCACTTAGGAAAGAACTAATCTGAGCAGGTCTTTATATACTCAGATGCTCCCCAGCCCTTGGGGTCTTTTCTTTCTTTTCTATTATTTTTCAAATGAGAAATTTTTTAATTTTTAAGATTTTTTGCCAAGTATATTGAAAAAGATTTTTTGAAACTTCTTATTTTGATATAATTTGAACCTACAGAAAGTTACAAGAACTGTACAAAGAGCTCTTGTGTATCCTTTGTCCATGTTCATCATTTTCAACATTTTGCCATATTTGCTTCATCATTCTATGGAGATATATTCTTTTTTTTCTGAACTATTTGAAAGTAGGATGTGTGATGCTGCTCTTTACCTTCATACTTCAGAGTATATTTTCTAAGAATAAAGATCTTCTCTTATATAACAGAACATACAATTATATAATCTAGAAAATTTAACATCAATACAGTGTTTTCATCTAATCCACAGTGCATCAGGTGCACGGGATTTAAAAGTCACTTTCTTTATGGTTTTTTGGACACATCGACCGTGTTTGGGAGAAATTCCTGGTGCTGAGCCCAGTCCCAGTGCCTTTGGGTTAGTCTGGGGAACGAGGGATTCTCAAACTATGCACCATGGAACCCTAGGGGTTCCACCAAGGGAGTGGAGGCAGCACCTTGGAGTGGGCTTTGTTTGAAGAAAAACTCTATTTTAAAGAAAAAAGATGGACAACCACAGAAAGGCCAGTCTGTTCATTTCATATTTGAGAGTGGAAGCTCACAGAGGTTCATCACCCTGCCCTCTGCCACACTGACATTTAGTGGTCAGCAGGGATCTAAAGTCATTTATTCGTTTAACCAATGTTTCTCAAACACAGCAGGAAGAGGGGAATGGGCTGCACCCTGGGAGTCACAGAGATGACAAATGCCCAGCCCACCCTCCAGAGGCTGCCCGGCCGGGCGAGGACGAGGTTCTGGAGGTGGGCTGGGAGCTCACGTTCCAGTCCAGGAACCTCAGAGAAGGGAAAATAGCCTGTGAATCAGCAGCCGCGTTTCCAAGAACAATAGTGCTCTTTTAACAAACATTTGTTCAATCAGCAAACTTTTGAACATTCAACAAACATTGGTCCATTCAACAAATATTTGTTCTCTCAGCAGTGTTGACTCAGCTCCTGCCCTATGCACAGGGACTGTGGATGTGGTGTTAGGGATAGAGAACCAGGTGGCATAAAGCCAGGTCAGTCCTCAGCACAGGACTCAGGGTGGCAGAATCTCCTCAACACCTCCCTGTCCCTGCCTCGGTTACCCCACACTGCAGCAGAAGAGACAGGATGACCTCAGTCCCTTGCGCCCAAGGGGCTGACTCTCAAAATCCTCCTTTATAAACAGAACACTTCCCAATATCAAGTGGACCCGCCCATTCCAGCTTCTGCTTTCCAGAGAGCAATCCAGCGAGAGTTACTGGAAATCCCTCAAAAGTGTACAACCTTTGAGGTGGCCACTCTACTTCTAGGAACTTAATCAAAGGAACCTGTCATGGGATTCACTGAGGTTTAGCCTCAAGGATTGTTCATAAGAGTGAAAATAGAAATCAACCTGAATGTCTGCTTGGGTGGGAAAACCATGGCTCGTCGGTGCCAGGACGCAAGGTGTCTTTTGACAATAATGGGAAGGAGAATATGGAACATCAGGCAAGAAAGTTCCAAATATATTAAGGAAAAAGAAAGTTTTTAAAATGGTATTCATTGGATCATCCTAGTTTTCAAGAAATATATACACACACAGAGCAATGTCTGATAGGATATACCCTGGAAAAGTTACAAATTAGTTATCTCTGTATGGAAGAATCACAAATGATTTGGTGAAACATTTTTTCTTAATTGTGCTGTCCTGATTTTCTAAATTTTCTGCAATGAATATGGAATAGGATTATAGTCAGAAAATATTAGGTTACAGAAGTGTAACCTTTTCATTAAATTCAATGGAACATCAGTTATTAATCCTTCCCTGGTATTATTATACAACACTCAGCAGCAAACCTTTATTACAGACACAACACCATTTACAGAAATTCACACAAGGAAAACATACAGCTCTGCACCCCAAGAGGCCGTCCTGATGCTCACATCAGTCTTGCTGGGTCCTGGGCTTCATGCCTTGTGTCTCACATGTACATGCACGTATGTGCTGACAGATGTGTACACATGGGTTTCTTGTGCCTGGGCATGCTGCCAGCTGATGGCAAAATAGGGGTTGGGATAATCATCTCTAACCCAGTGAAGAGAATGATCTTTGATATGAGAGCTTGTTCCTAAAGCTGTTTTCATCATTCCCAGGAAAATGGACTCACTGTGTTCCCTCCCCATCATTTTCCCATGCCACCCCAAAGGCACACTCACACACCCAAAAGACACACATGCAAATATATAGTCTGAACAGCAAGGCATGGTTTCTCTTTGCTGGAAGAAAAACAGAGACAAAGGATTGAGAAATGAATGTGGTGACCTGGAGTGTCTGCACAATCTCTGCTGGGAGTGATCCAGCAGGTGCATACACACGTGCACACATACACACAGCATACTCCCGAGGACACAGCATCTGTGTGTGCAGCACCCACATGCACGTGTGCTCTTGGGGGGTATGTACATTCGCCCACACATCTGGGTAGCATGGTCCTGTGAAAAGAGATAGACAGCTAGGTGGCCAGTCCCAACCCCAGCTTGCTGCTTATTAACTTTGTGAATTTGAGCAAGTTGTGGCCTCTGGGAGCTATTGTTTCTTCTTCTGGGAAGTGGGATGGGTGGATGTTAATGTGCTTTATAAATTGTGAAATGCTATCCATGTTGGAGGGCTCATCATCGGTATATATGCACAAGCTCATGTTTATGAAAACAGCAGTACTCATGGTGTTCATAGAACCTGCCTACCCCCACCTCCACCTGACACCCTGGGGTACTGTTCCAATGGATGCCCTTTCTGCTCTGCTCTGCTCCCCCCTTTCCTCTGGGCCTGCATCATGTCTAGCTCAAGAAAGGATCCTAGAAGTTATCTAGTCAAAGAGGCATGAACTATTTCTATGCCAGCGAGGCACCCCAGGACTCAGCAGAGCCTGGTGGGGCATGTGGCTTCAGCCATGTGGCTTCAGCTGGCTGGCTCAGGGAGGGCACCAGGCCTGGGTTGCTGAGCCAGAGTGGGAGCCTCAGGGAAAGGGGAATCAACAGACCCAGGAACTCACACCAGCTCACCCCGGCAAGGGGAGGGGCCGCCCAGGGGCCCTGCTGGCAGAGCCGCCAGGCTGGGATTTATGAGCCCCTTTTGGACACGTTAAAGATCACATTAAGTGCAATAAATGTAGATCACGCTCCTAAATAAGCTGAGATTTATCCCCGGATCCTCTCCACAGGGGCCTACCCCATAAATCCTGCCTGAGCCTGTCCCCTGGCCAAGGGACAGAGGATGGAGGAGGGGAGGCCCTCGGGAGGAGGGGCGGGGAGTAGAAGGGTGGTTCCAGGTACAGAAGGACTGGCGCTGAGGGGGCTCAAGGAGGCCCAGAGAGGGGCTGGGGCAAAGGTGGACCCCAGCTGCCTGCCCCAGCTCCTTCCCTGCCGCGCCCCCTGTACTCCGCCCCCCCACCCCTGTCCCCTCACCCCTGTCCCCTCCTTCTTGCCCCTGCCCGCACCCCACCCCCTCTCCTGGCCCCTGCCTGCCTATAATCGTGTTTTAGACATTAAAACAATATAATGACTCTAATGCAGGAAAAGACAAGCATCTGTAGCTTTTAAATGGGAAGCTCGACCACAGCTAACTTGCCTTTGTCCACGGTATGGGAGGGCCCTACGTGAAGAAAATGTATTGTAGGAAAATGCAAATTTACAGACCAATAAATTAGGAGGTGATTAGTCACGTTGCAATCCTTCTTCAAAGGATTGTTTAAAGGCTAAGTTCCTTCATTTAATGTCTGTTTATAGCTCAGTAACGTCCAGACTAGGAGGCTGGGAGGCCCCACTGGGGACAACAAGGGCAACCAGGAAGAGGCAGAGAAAAAGGGAGAGGCCTCCCTGCTTAACCAACCTGCCTGGGGATAAAACATCCCTGAAAGGGTCATCAGATCACCTGGATCGCGTGGATTCAGCAAGTGTTTGTTCAGCACCCACTATAGGCCACGTACAGACTCCGATGTTGGGGAAGCAACGAGATGGGACCCTTGGACCCTCCTGGAGTTCACGGGGTGTTGGGGGCTGGGGAGCAGGAGGTTAACGTTAATCAGATTCACACTGGTTCCAAGCTGACATGACATGATTTACAGGCGACTGTTTCTGAGCACATTTATCACCAAATGTCAGGGACAGTCCATGCGCACGATGGCAGAAGGAAGGGCAAATCAACAAAAGACGGGGATTTTTAAAAAGGGAAAACAAACAAAATGCCGTGGCTTCTCCAGCCTTCCCAAAGAATGAGTATGACATTTGGCCTTCCTTGAATTAATTTCCCTGGAGTCCCTTGTTCTGTGACCTGGATCAAGTCCCTTAGCCACTCAGCACCTTAGGCCATTGACCAGGTAGACAGGGAGAGATGAATTCACACCCCAGCCACTGGGATCACCGAGGAATTTCTTCCCAGGGTAAAACGGGACCTGCTGAATCCCCTCCACCCACCCTACCTGGAGCCACCACGGACTTTACACTGTTTCCCAGGCTCTTCTTGCCTCGTATCTCTGCTCCTGCTCTGCCCTCTTCTCTACGTAACAAACTCCTACTCATCCTGCAGAACCCGACTTCTGTCAAGGAGTTATTGTGTCATGCTGTGATTTATCCATTTGTGTATCTGCTGTCTGCTGGATTATAAGCTCCTTGAGGGTAAGCGTTAAATTTTGTCGGCACAATTAGAGTCCATCATGGTGCCCGGCACACGGGTGCTGTTCCACAATTGTTCGCAGAATGAACGGCCTGAATCAATCGGCTGTAGAGACGATCATGGTCATCACAGTCACAGTCACTGTGCGCTAAACACCTCACTTATGTTGCTCATTTCATCTTCACAACAACCCTGCAAGGGAGGCTTTGTGAATCACTGTTTTGCAAGAGGAAAAGCCAAGCCTGGAAAGGTTGAGGACTTGTTCAAGGCCAAAGAGCTGGTCAATGATAGGGCCCAGGTCCAACCGGTGCTCTCCCACACCCGCATCAGTTCTCTGTCCTAAATGACAGTCTCTCCCAGGGCAGGGTTTGTGTTGTACTCACCTCTGTATCCTCTCCCCCCACCCCCCGAGGACCAGCATTCGATGTCCATAAAATTGAACAATTGAGTGAATAAATGAACGAATATGTAACCACTGTCATGTTCACACCAACAACAAATGGACTAAATTGCAGGCTGTGCCAAGCCATATTGGAACCCAAAGCATAAGGAAACACGTGTGCCCCTCTATACACGTTTTTCATACAGTTTTTTAACAGTTAATTTTTTTCTAGAACATTAAAATAGTTCAATAATATTGAAGACATAAAAAACAGGGGTACTAAAAGCCACATTATTTTAAGTTTAAATATTTTATTTATAGAAAAATCAGAATTTATTATAATTTTGCCTTCCTTGCTTTAATGAAAACAAACTCACCAATAAAAATCAAAATTCAAAGTCTACTCCTTTGCTTATTTTGTTTTTAATTGAAAGTTGTAAGTTATAACAAATGAGAGAAAATGTTGAAAGTATGTTAAATGAATTTAAAACTTGAACAAAAGATTTGAGTATATGCCCCAAATATTTAAACTTAAAATACTATTGTGAGTTTTAATACATCTGCTTTTTAATGTTTTAATATTTTTTCAGCTATTCTACTTTAACATCCTGGAAAATATATTTTTGAAAAATACATTAAATCACGTGTGCAAGAACACACATTTTTTTCCCTCAGGCTCCAAGATGGCAATGTGGTGGGCACTGTCAAATCTTGTTTTTATTTAAAATGTTGATATTTTATTCATCATGGATTTTTTTTGCATTAACTTTGATTTTTTTAAAGTATTGCATTAAAATACTATTTATCTTGATGACTGAGGTTTTTGGTGTCCCCTTAAATTTTGTGCCCAAGGCAAGTGCTTCATGGTCTCATCCAATCCCAGCCCAGCTAAATTCCAAAAAAGAAACGGTGATGTCAGAGGACCCTGCTCCTCTCCTGGTGGCTGGGGTCCAAATTGATACAGCTTCCCTGCAGGGCAGACTTGTGCTATACATCCAGAGACATTAAAGTGTTTGTTTCCTTTGGCCTAGCAAAATGCCACCTCTGGAGATTTATCTAAATAAATCTCTTGATATGGATGAAATCTTTTTTATACAAGGATGTTCATTTCAGTGTTATTTATAATGGCATAATGTGGAAATAGGCCTGACTGCCCAACAATTGGAGATTAGCTTTTTAAAACTCTGTTTATCCATGTGCTAAAAAATAATGCAGCTGTTTTGAATCATGTTTTTTTCAAAATAACACTTTTGAAGACTATTTAATGACATGGGAAAATATTCACGATGCCTTTTATGGAAATGCAAGATCAAAACTATATATTCCATATTATTTAATTTTAGAAAATATATTTGTTTTGAAAAACACTAAACACATGAAAATGTTAACAGTATTTATCCCTGGATGATGGGATTATGACTGAATTTTTTTTAATCTTCCTTCTACTTTTTTGGTATATGTCTTCCTTCTGCTGTTCTTTAAATTCCAAGGAGTTTGTATTCATTTTATAATCTGGAATTAAAGATGATATTTTTAAGTTGGTCCATCCTTTGAGTCTTACCTCACACAGGCCTAGGAGGACAGAGGCTATGCCTGTTTTGTCCCCTGTTGCTTTCTCAGGCTCATAGCAGGGCCTGGCACATAGTATGTGCTCAATAAACATTTGTTGACTAACTGCTTGTGATTAAATGGCTCAAACACTCCTCTTATTAATCCAGACTCTTTTGGTTGTAAGAGACAAAAACATAACTCAGTTTAAGGGAAAAAGCTGCCTTACAGCTTTAAAAGGTCAGCTTTGGGGACCAAGGCCATATGCATCTGTCTCTTATCCCTGCTTGGCTGTCCTGGTTTCAGCAGAGAGAAGGGCCCTGGCAGCTTCTGAGTTGTCTCCCAGCTCCACTTCAAAGTATGGAGAGGTGGATCTCAAAGGCACAGATTCTGGGTACAGGCCCCCTACAGTCTCACTTAGCCTCTTAGCCAGCCCTGTGTCCATGGCTGATGTAATGCACAAACAACTTCAGTGTAGCCAAATACGGCATCCTTTAAAAAATTTTCTTTCTGAAGCCAGGTGCAGTGGCTCATACCTGTAATCCCAGCACTTTGGGAGGCCGAGGCGGGAGGATCACTTGAGCCCAGGAGTTCGAGACCAGCCTGAGCAACATAGCAAGAACCTGTCTCCATAAAAAAATTTAAAAATTAACCAGGCATGGTGGTGCACACCTGTAGTCCCAGCTACTTGGGAAGCTGAGGCAGGAGGATCACTTTAGCCCAGGAAGTCAAGGTTATAGTGAGCTATGATCAGGCCACGGCACTCCAGCTGGGGTGACAGAGTGAGACCCTGTCTTGCAAAAAAAAAAAAAAATTTCTTTTTGCACACCCTATATTCATAGGGTAGAATTTATAGAGCTTGTGACATTTAAAGTGTTAGTAATATAAACATAAGGGGTTCTAAAATTGAGAGCCAGATGGTCGCCAGGGTAACTAGACAGCAATGGCTACTGGACAAAGAGGTTCCCTGAAAATTTCTTGGGAGGGAGATGTCTTGGCTGACCTGACATCTCCCTCTCCCCCAATTCATGCACCCCAACCTGTTGGCTGGAGCCATTTGACATAGACATTTACCACTCCCAAAGCTCCCAGCGACACAGGCGGGAGGCATCAGCTCTCTGGAGGACAGCCTTAAGATGCCTGCCACAAGCAAGCCACTGAGTTCCCAAAGTTACCAGCTTTCTATACCTGGGGGGAATCAGTACGTAGGTGATGCTCTTAGGCTGTCGCCACCAGAGACAATATTCATATCCTTTGATGCTTCTGCTGCAAGAACAGAATTTAGTTCAGAGGAGAACTCTTTGTGCCAGGCCCTCTGCTGGATGACTTCATATACATAATCCTCATCACAAGGCAAAAATAAAGCAGGCAAGGCAATAACAATGATGATCCCCTCTGACAAGCCAGGAAACTGAGGCTCACACAGCTGCCAAATGGCAGAACTGGGCTCCAAACCCAGGTGTTCTGTTTTGAAATCCTGTCATCTTTCCACTCCCCAAGTGTTTCCCACAGGACACGAGAGCCACCACATGACATGCCAAAAAAAAGAACTTCTTGGGCAAAGTGATTTGGGAAACACTGCAAACTACTTCTCCCTCTTAGAAAGTCACAATATTGATTAGCATATTAAAGGCTCTGAGAAGTCCTGCATGAAAGAAGCTGGATTGATGTTGTTTAATCTAGTTTTTGCCTGAATTAATTTGACCATGTAATTCTTTTTCCTTTCCATGACAACTATATCGCGTGGAACATACTGTGGGAATTATGTCCCCAGTGACTGTGTTCATTCATCAGAACAACAGCTTTCAAGTGTTTGCCTACCATGTGAAAATCTGTGGGAGGTATATCTCAACTAATCCTATAGAAAGTCATTAAGACTCAGAAGGAATTCAGAGTTATCGTGGTTCTCACTCACTTACCTTTAGACAGCTTCTTGAGTAAAAGAAAAAGCTGTGGACTGACAGCCTTAGCCCTGGGAATTGCCCAAGATGTACGTCACTGACAACATGCCCCGTGTGGAAACAATTATAGTGCTTATGGGGTGTGATGTTTATAGTCATTTCTGTTTTCTTTTCAATTTGACTCAAGAATAACCTTTGGGGCAAAGGTTCAAGGGACATCACTTGCCACGTCTTCCCCAGGTTCCCACCCCATGTGATTCTGGTGGATACATCAATTACAGTGTTCCCTACTGTGCCTACCACAGTACCCACCGCTCTGGACATGGTTCTTGGCCCAAGGCATGAGCAGTTAACCCAAACACAGCCAATCAGATTCCTTCCGAGAGGTCAGATGTATGGATTCTGGGAGGAAACAACCTATTGGATCATAAGGGGTGTTGACATAGGCTTGGTAGAAGTGTCTTTCTCACCCTGTGGAGGAAAGCTTGTCTCAGATTTAAGCCAACAAGAAGCAGAGCTGAAAACTGTGCAGAATAGAGAAAGATGACAAGAGTCTTGGTAATGTCACTTGAGTCCCTGGATTCAGCCATGCCTGACACTGTCCTACCCTCTGTATTCTCAATTATGTGAGCCCATGCCTTCCCCTTTTTGCATAAGCTCATTAAAGCTGTGTTTCTAGTCACTAGCAACTAAAGTGGTATGAATGTATTCAGAAATTGGTACCCAAAAGTGGAGTATTATAAATGACAACCTAAAACATGGAATTAGCTGAGTTGAGGTGGGGTGCAGGGCTAGGAGGGTTCCCCAATCCTTAGCTGGGGAATTGGAAATCCTTCTTAGGTAAAAGCAAGCACTTGGTTAAACTATACCAGGTGTATACTGAGACTCAGATTTTGTGCCTCAAGAGCTAAAGCCTTAGGGAATTTGGTAGAAAAATGCCAGTATGTGTGACTGTATTGGCTACTTTTTGAAGCCCTCAATAAGGTCCTGCAAGAAAGAGAAAATTTTCAGGTCAAGCCAGCCCATGTGAAAGCAGAGAAAGTTGTTGACATCGTCGGTCCATTCCTGCTGTGATCGCCCTGGTGGGGAGGGCTTCGGTGCTCAGTTCTCCTGAGCCCAGAGGAAAGAGTCACAGATGTCACAGGTGCTCATGGGGCCAGGGTTCCTCCTGAGAGAATGGGCTAGACTCCCCAGAACAGAGTCCAGACAGAGGACAGCATTGCCAGGGTCCTCTGTCCAAAACCAGGAGAGGAAAGCAGCTAAAGTAGTTAAAGATAAGTCATTCAGTTACTCATTCAACAGATCTCTCAGCCCCTATGTGCCAGGCACTGTTCTAGGCACTGGGTATACAGTGGGTGGGTGAGACAGGTGAGGCTCCAGCACTCAGGGTGCTATAACTCTCTAGGGGGGCACACAGGAAGTAAGCAGGCAGAAAAATAAACAGAATACTTGCAAATAGTGCAAAGTGGCTGCAAAGAAATTCAACCGGTGATATGGCAAAGAGGGACTTGGAGGGCTTTCGAACTGAAATTCCCCAAGAAGAGAAGGAACCAATCAAGATTGGGGGCAATGCATTCAAGTTAGAGGGAACAGTGAAGGCAGGGGACCAAGGTGGCAACTAGTTTGACAAATTTCCGCAATAAAAAGGCATCAATGCAGGTAGGTAGGAGTTGAGTAAGTGAGGAAGCGAATGATAGGAAATTAGGTCCAAGAGGTAGGGAAAGGTCAGACTGCCCTGAACTTTGTAGACCAAGGTCAGGCTTGGGGTGTTGTTCCAGGTGTAACAAGAAGCTCTTGAAGGATTTCAGAAGCAGGACAGTGACCTGATGTGAGTTATGTTTATTAAAAGACTAGATTGGTGGCTGGATGCAGAAGAGCTGGTGGAGGCCAAAGTGGAAACCAGGAGCTGGGCTGGGGAGGAGTCCATGGTGTTGGTGCAGGCCACAGGCAGTGGTGGCAGGCACTAGGGAGGTGGGTGCAGGTGGTGACAACTGGTCATGGTGGAACACCCTGGCAAGGTAGAGCTGACCGTATTTCTGATGGGTTGGATGCAGGGTGTGAATGGAGGCAGGAATGAAGGATGACTTGCATGGTGGTTGCCATCACTGTCCCCTCAAATCTCCACTGCTGCTGGGGCAGCCCTCCACCTGCCGCTGTGAGTATTGGCCACTAGGACCTGCCTCACCAGGAGTCTACACACCCTCCTGCAATGACTAACTGACAAGAGGGCGTGAAAGCCTGGCCTCCTAACTCTGTGTTGCAGCTCACCCTCCAGAGCTTCCCATGGGTGGTGGGATCAGGCTAAGCTGGTCTCTGGCTGAGACCACAGCCTGGCCAGCTGCTCTGCCCTGTCTCCCTCAGTCCCTTCTTCCTGGGAGCTCACCCCCAGTGCATCGCTGCACAAGAACCCCTGCTCAGCCTTTCAGGAAAGCCAACCTGAGACAATGCCTATGCTTTCCTCCTGAGCACCTGGGTGAATGGTGATGCCATCTGAGATGGGGAAGAGGGGTTGAAACAGGGTCAGCTGGAAGATAAAGAGTTTGCTTTTGGACACGGTAAGGTTGAGACACTTGCTAAAGGATGTCAAGGAGCTATCTTGGTTGGGAAAGTGAGAAGGCTCCATGCAGCGTAAGTGCTGACCTGTGGTATCACTGGAGGGATGGCACAAGGCAAGTTGTTGGCGAGTGGGCTGGGGAGCTCGGAAGGGGTAGGAGCTTAGGTGGACAATGGAGCGGGGCAAGTGATTGGCCTTCACAGGAGAAAATTCTGCCCTTGGCACAAACTGATCATTGTGTGAACTAAGAGTGACCCCTGCCCTACTCTGGGAGGCTGTTTCTCCATCTCTGTTTTAACAGGAATCAGAATGCTGAGAAAGAGGGCTGAGGCACCTGCTGAGTTAGTGGAGAGAGGGATGGGACACGTCACCAACAGCGAGGATAAAAGAAACTAAGTTGTCCTCCAACGACCCAAACAGCTATGCCAGAAATTCACTCCTGAATGAACAAGTTCCAAGAAGATAACCATCACCCTCGCCGCCGTTTGGGACGGGGAGGGGGCTGCATGGAGGGCAGGTGCCAGCCTGAGGGTTGGGAAACTTGGTTGTAGCCCCGGTTCTCTCTCCACCTTGTTGCACGACCTCAGACAGTTCATTTGCTGCCTTTGAGCTCCAGTTTCTCTACCTGGGAGAACTGTAGGGACTCTGCTAGCTCTGCCATTTCCCCCAGCTCCATCTTCTCCTTCACAGCCTCTTTCCCCCAAATGACCTGGTTCCCACAGCTGGGCTTGGGCTTTCTCCTGAGTTAGCATGTCTATACACTAACTCATACTAAAGTGTTAATGACTAATAAAAGGTGGGTTTCTATTTAAATATGCACCTGGAACTTGTTCAGTAACTATATAGGGAGCACCAGTCAATGGTTTAAGACTTATGCCAGGTGCTATTATGGGATTCAACTAGAAGGAAGATAAAGCTCTCAAACCTGGAACCCAAGCAAGAGAGACTGCGTTGGGCCCCCAGTGTGAGCCAGGGGCTTCCCAGATATTCCCCTAGTCCTCCATATTGCAAGACAGATGCTTTTTCTCCCTGTTTGCAGAGAAGGAAATGGGGAGGGGGGTGAGATTAAAACTCAGGATTGTCCAGGTCCGCAGTCTAAGTGCTTTCCTCTGTGCCTCAGAACCTTCCATTCAATCTCTGAACTCCACACCGTCCCAGGCGGGATGGCCTGCTCTGGGCATGCGCATTCTGTGATGAGGCGCTCACTACTCATGCAGTCTTGCTCCTGGTTCAAGGAATCTCACAGCTTAATGGGATCCAGTAGTTTTTCACGTCTAAAGGTTTCTAAACCTGACTTTGCACAGGTGAAAAATATCAAGGCCCAGCCCTTGCCCTGGAATAGGCCGATTCAGTAGTTCTGGAGTGAGGCTGGGGATCTGTATTTTAACGATGAATCCACAGGCAGGCAGGTTTAGAAACCACTAGAAATGCGCACCTCTTTCTGGATCCTGAATCAATCCTGCAATGAGAAGTTTGCTTGGGGTTCGGCAGACCCGAAAGTGATCTTGGCTCTGCCACATACAAGCTGTGTGGCCTTGGGCAAGTCACTTCACCTCTCTGAGCCTGTTTTCTCATCTGGAAAATGTGGACAAGAACACTTGCCCATGGGAAAAGGGGGAAACCTGAGAGAGAACTATGTACAGTGCCTGGCATGAGCAGGCACTCAGCAAGTTTCTATTGTCATCGATGCTATTGTTGCTACAGTTAAGTGGCCATCTGGTCCCAAGAACATAGGCCCCTCCTGCCCCCCACATCCAAGCCAGCCTCTCCCTAGTGTTCAGGACATTTATATTGTCAGCCCCGGCCCTGGCCTCCTCCCAGCTTCCCACACCAGCAGTGAACCCCCTGCCCTCTTGCCAATGGCTCCCGGGTACTCACTTCTTCCACGGGGCCTCCCAGCACTGACCTCACCCCAGGCCCTCTCAGCTGATCCCTCATGCATTTCTCCCACTGTCTCAGCTCCCCACGCCCAGCAGGGCTTGGGTGGGGCTGGACAGGGGGCCAGGATCCCATGTCTGCAGCCCAGGGAGTCATTGCTAACTCAGACCCAGGGTCAGGGGCATATGGGGTTTGCTGGCTGGGCCTGCCTTGAGTGGGTCGTTGGCCCCTCTGTGAATGCCTGTTGAGAGGAGTTGGTGAAACTCATGGGCAGAAAGCGCTCGGCCAGTGGGAGGCAACATCTTCAAGGTTATTTTCATCGCCAGTTCCTTCCAGAAGCCTGGTGTCTCCTGAAGCTAAGGCAGGAGAAGGAGCCTTTTCAATATAATTCAAGGTGAAGAAGACAGACACTCTTTCAGCATGGTACGGTAGAAGAGGCTCATTTTCCTAGGGCCGGAGATCCTGCCTGCATCTGGCTGGCTGTCCTGAACACTCCAGCCGAGTCCCAGACGACCCACCCAGCCCAGGATCAGCGCCCGTGGGAAAGAGTGGAGAGGGCGGATAAAGCAGCGGCGCAAGGGCGGAGGGAGGTGGCAGAAAGGAAAGGGGTTAAAAGGACCGAGGGGAGAGAAGTCAGGAGTGAGAGAGTCCAGGAGGGGCGCCCTCCAGGACCAGGTGCAGCTGCAGTGATCGTGAACCAGGTGGGGAAGCAGCACCCAAACTCCCGCATCTGGGCACCCTGGCCCACCTGCACCCGTGTGAGCTCAACCTGGTGTCAGCAAGGCCGTTTGGTAGCAGCCCCTCCCATCCTGCCTTCTAGAATCATAATAACAATTGCTGACACACAGCACTTACTATTTGTCAGGCATGTTTCCAGGGACAGTGTACCCCAACTCATTGACCTTCACGACAGCCCCAAGAGGTAAGCACTGTTATTAGTTCATCTTCTCAAGGAGGACACTAAGGCACAGAGAGGTTAAGTAGCTTGCCCAGGGTCACACAGCTACTAAGTAGCAGAGCTGGGATCACCTCTCGGAGTAGTGCCAGGGTTGCAACCTCTCCTCCCTCTCCTCTCTCCCTCCTCTTCATCACTCGAATGTTCCCACGTGTCCCTCCTCTTCAGCCTGTTCCCTGGCCTGCAAACAGTGGCAATTTCTCTCCACTCAATCCCCTGCCAGACTTGTCACCAAGAGGCTGGGGTTTAAGCTCTGAGTAGGCCATGACCCCCCTGTAGGACCTGACCCGTCTGTCTCTGCAGCTCAGCCTTGCCCCACGCCACCTCACCAGGGGCCATTTCCTGGCTATTTCCCTGCAGCACCTGGCTGCTTCTTGCTGTTCCCTTAGCCTGGCCTGCCCCTGCCCCACCTCCTCAGAGGACACTTACTCTTCTTTCAATGGTCAGAGCAAGCAGCTGTGTTTCTACAGCAGCAAAAAGTTGGGAACTTCTTAAATGCCCAGCAATACAGGATTTATCGAACAAATAGGGGCAAATCCATATATTGGAATAGTATGCAGCCGTGAACAAGGATGCTGTGGAAAGGCAGGCTCCTCAGATGTGCCAGGTACTGTGCTAGGCGCCCTATCTATATACAGCATCACCTCTTTTAATCCCCACAATGCCCTATGAGGGAGTTGCCCGCTTTTCTTTCCTTGTACAGATGCAGAAAGCGGGGCTCAGAGAAGATGATAATTACCTGGTACGAGTGGTGGGGCTGATTTTAACCCAGAACTTTCCTGCTCATGCTCGTGATCTCCAAGCTATTCTTACATCGTGGAAAATGTCCATATCACATCGTGTTACACAAATGTCAAAGCAAGTTGCCAAATAATATAGATGTGTGATCCCAATTTGATTAGCGAAAATATACATACACATGCAGAGGAAAAAAATCACCAACATTTTAACTGCATTTCTGGATGGTGGGTGGGACTAGAGTTCAGTTTCAGTCTCTTTCTGCATTTCTCTGCTTTTCTTCACTTTGCACAGCGAGCAGGCATCGTTCATATATGACAGGATGTCCCACCCACCTCTACCTGCTCTAAACAGACTCTGGGCCCAAGTCTGTGCCACTTTGCCCACCCTCACTGTCCACCGAGATAGCTCTGCCCCACACGCCCCGCCCACCTGTGGGTCCTGCAGACCTATGGTTCTCACATCCATCAAAGCCCTGTGATGTTTTAGGACACTCACTGTTGGTAGCCTCTTCCCTGGCATTGGACTGTGACCTCTACCAAAGGAGCCCCTTTTCCCCATGCCTGCCTAGCCCGTCTCTGTTTCTCCAGAACCCCCACCTGAAGCTTAACCTGTGGTAAGCACCCCATGTGTGTTTGTGAAATGACTCAGAGTGACTGTCTGGCTGAAGGAAGAAAGAACAGGTGACTCCAAGGCCAGCCCCAGTGGAGTCCCCTCTCTCTGCCAAGGGCTGCCCAAGCAGCATTCCAAGAGCAGAAGACACATTGTCCAGAGGAAAAGCTCTGATTCAGCAGCCACTGAAGGACTAGCAGATACCCCATGTGTTCAAAGGGATGATTTACTGGCACCCCAAGCAGCCAGGACACTCCCCATGCAGAGGAGAAAGCCAAGTCCGCAGTTTGCCTTGGAGTCAACATCTCACCCTGCACAAGACTCTGACAAATGCACATGTACACAGAGACCTGTATGCACACCCTCAGACAGAAGTACACACACAGTGTGGGCATAAACACAGTGATGTGCATACACACAAATATGCACATAAGGACCTACATACATACTCAGATGCTTACATACACACTGACATGTGTACACAATAGGCAGATGTACCCATAGAAAATGTGCACACACAGATGTGTACATGCAGGAAATGTGTATGCACATACATTTACACAAACACGTACATGTGCACAAAGACGTGTGTGTGCACAGAACTGTGCACACACAGATATGTGTACACTCACAGAAATGTGGGCCCACAAATAGGTGTACACACAGACATGTGACCGCATCCACACAAACACTTCTCCAGAGGGATGTGTGCATACTCTCATCAGAATCTGTGTAGCAGAGAGGAAACTATTAATACAAGGCCTGGGAAACAAGATACCGGTGTTCTGGTCCTGCTCCTGCTGCTAATTTGCAGTGTGACCTTTAAGCAAGATACTTTCCACACTAGGCCTCACGTTCCAAAATTTTTAAATATAGTCATTCCAATTAGCTTAGTACGTAAACATCTGCAAATTAAGGCACTGGATGGCCTATAGCATTTTAGATCTGGAAGGTTACTCGGTGGTCTTGTCCAAACCCCTCCTTTTGAAAAGTAGGAAACAGCTGAAGTGACTTTTACAAGGTCCCACAGCAGGTTAGAATTAGAATTCAGGTCTCCTAACCCGGCAGGACTTTGTCTCCTACACGATACTGTTTAGGGAGTAATGGAGTGTTACCTACTCTGAGGCTTGATACACTTATTAATACTATAACTTCCCTTTTTCTATTAAAATAAATTCAATATTATAGACAAAATATCCACATTCTACTGAGATTGTGGAGAGAAAGATCTCAGGACAATTACTTGAGCCAAATGTTACTGGGGTGGCAGTGGGAACTCTGAACGACAGGCTGCCACCAGGCAGGAGGTAAGGGGTCTGGGTGTCTGAACAAAAATCTGCCCTCCTGTCCTATCCTGGCAGTAGGCATCAAATGCTTAATACTCTGCACATCCTTTGACAGAACAATTCCTCTCTTAGGAATTTTTTGGGAAATAATTGAGGATGTGAGAAAGATTAATTAATTAATTAATTAATTTTTAGAGACAGGGTTTCACTCCATCACCCAGGCTAGAGTGCAGTGGCGTCATCATAGCTCACCACAGCCTTGAACTCCTGGGCTCAAGCGATCCTCCTGCCTCAGCCTCCTGAGTAGCTGGGACTACAGGCGTGTGCCACCACGCCCAGCTAATTTTTTAACTTTTTATAGAGATGGGGGTCTCACTATGTTGCCCAGGCTGGTCTCAAACTCCTGGTCTGAAGCGACCCTTCTGCCTTGGCCTCCCAAAGTGTTGGGATTACAGGCGTGAGCCACCGCACTTGGCCTGGAAAAGATTCATCTACAAGGATGTTCATCCCGGTGTCATTTCCAACAGGCAGGAGGGTGCCTGAGGTCACACAGCTGCTAAATGGTAGAGGTCCCCACAGGCGGCCCAGGGCAGGTGGGTCAGAGTTACCTGGGTGGGCAGAGTAGGCAAGAAAATTTGCATATACAAGGTGAATCGGGCACAAAGTCTACTCAAAGCTAAAAGATAGATGTTTTAATATCCAAAATTGGGGATAAATTTATCTATTGGGGATAAATGATCCCCATAGTCAGAATAGCATGCAATTTTTTACAATCGTTTTTTTCCCAAAGAATACTTAATTGCATGCAGAAATGACCATATCTATTTACATGAAAAAAGCCTGTTAGCACTTCTAGAAGAGGTGCCCTAGCATGGAGATGAGAGGCGTAGATTCTAGAATTGAATGGAACTGGAGTGAAAAAAATTCACCAACATTTTAACTCTGATTATTCCTGGATGGTAGGTGGGTTTGGAGTTCATTTTTGGTCTCTTTCTTCTGTTTATCTGCTATTCTTCATTTTGTGCAATGATCACACATTGTTTGTATAAAACAGTACTTACCCACAAACCTCTCTACATGCTTTGAATAGACTTTGTGCCCGAGTCACCTCGTATTTGCAAATTTTCTTGCCTTCTCTGCCCACCCAGGTAACTCTGACCTACCTGCCCTGGGCCGCCTGTGGAGACCTCTACCACTTAGCAGCTGTGTGACCTCAGGCAAGCTCTTAACCACTCTGGGCCATGGCTTCCCTGTCTAGAAAAGGGGTATGATCATAGCACATACATCATAAGGCCATCAGAAGGATTAAAGGATGTGATGCATTGAATTTGCTTAGTCCAACGCCCAGCACCTTGTAAGAACTAGACAAATTGTATTGTACATATGTATATACACACACATGTAAACTGGTAGGCTATATACAAAATCGTAGAAGCACATCCTTGAGGTTTCTATTTTCTTTTTTCTTTGGAAATTGGGGAAACAAAAGGTTATTTTAAAAAGGAAAATATTGCCCCCTAATACCACTGTGTGGGATGCAGCAGGACCCTGGCAGCACAGGAGAGCAGCCCCCACGTGCCCAGCCCAGTGCTCCTTACTGCAGAGCACACGTATGAGGGTGGAAGCTGAGTGACGTCAGAGTCCAGGAATGATCACTGTGGGTCAGAAGAACCCAGAATGGTATGTGTAGAAGGAACAAATGAATGAACAAACGAATGACAAAATGAATCTGACTGGCTGTAGGAAGAATAGGAGGGAGAAAATGGGTCAGGTATGATTGCTCCATTTTATAGAAGAGGAGATGGAGGTTCTGAGTGGGGAAGCGACTTGCCCAAGGTCACTCAGCAGTCACTGCCTGAGCTAGGATTTGAACCAAGGCTTGGTTCTCAAGCGTACACCCTTGACATCATTTCTCTTTAAATGGCAGGGTCTTTGCAGGTAAGGGAAAGTACAAAGGCTCCAAGGTTGGTCCAGCTTGGTCAGCAGGGATTCAAACTTTTGATGAAGGAGACTGTCCTTGACTTTGGCCCCTGGGGCTGTTGTCTCAATTGCAGATAAAAGGACATGGAAACTGTTGTCCCAGCGTGACCTGTCTCCCTGTTGTCCTTCTAGTGCAGTAAAGCCAAGTTCTCACAGCCCGGCGGTTCCCAACTGCTTATTTCCAATGGATTCATTGTCTGCCTTGTTTTGTTTGTCCCAAGCTCAGGCCACCGTGATATTGCCTGGAGAGTGGCCTCTTTCAAAGGTGAGCTGGCCTTGCTCCGCCTTTGACAATCGGTTCATTCAAAGGCAGCATGCCATCTCCACAAGCAGGCCAGCTGATGTCACACAGGCAGATCTCCAACACAGCCACCAAACTGGTGTACAGGAAAGTGTCCATGCACCCCGATATCTAGTTGTGCACTTTATGCAGGAAGCAGGGCAGGGGGCCAAGAGAGAGCTCGAGAACACAGGGGAGTGAAGAGCATGCCTTGGGAGGGTCAAGGTTAACTGTAGCTCTACCAAGAAATGCTCTGTCACCAAATAAATGTGAGAAATGACAAAAGTTATATCTTTCTTAAAATTTACATTTTTTAATATATATATATTTATATATATATTAGCACAATGAAGGCTTTGAGAAGTCCCGCGGTAAGAAAAATGTGTTGACTGTTAACTGAGAATGTCCATTTCCTTCCTTCCTTCCTTCCTCCCTCCCTTCTTTCCTTCAGCGAATGCTCAATGAGTTCCTAATATCCACCAGGAACTGTCCCAGGTGTTGGGGATATGGTTGTGAACAAAACAAGCCAAGGCTTCCTGTCCCCGTGGGGCTGACATTCCAGTGGGGAGGGACAGACAATAAACACAACAAGTAAAGTGCAGAGCGTGTGGCTGGAGGCAGTGCCACAGAGGAGAGGAGAGCAGGCAAGGAGCACGGGAGCGCTAGAGCGGGAGGTGGTTTGCCACTGTAAGTATGGCAGTGAGGCTGTCCTAATAGAGAAGGTGATATTTGATCCAAGACCTACAGGAGGCCAAAAAGCCGGCCCTGCACACACCCGGGAGAAGCGCCTCCCAGGCAGAGGGAACCACCAGTGCAAGGGAGCCTGGTGGGATCCGGGAACAGCAGAGAGGCCGGCATGGCCACCAAACCCTCTTCCCTCCCATAGGACATGTTTTAAGCATCTACCCGAACAGTTTGAGACTCTGGTGGAGAGGTTAAGAACAAGGCTTTAGTCAAAAAGACATAGGTTTTTATCCTGGCTTTACCTCTTCTCCTAGTCTATGCAAAGTTAGGCAAGTGATAGCACCTCTCAGAGCCTCGGTTTCCTCATCTGTAAAACAGGTACAATAACATGCACCTACCTCATACAGCCACGGCGAGGTGCAAATGAAGTGACATGTGCTGTGCCTACACTCTGCCTGGCCCATGGAAAGCTCCAGAAATGGCACCTCTGGTTGTCATTATGAATATTATTATGGCTGCATGTGGTCACCTCACCCCAAGTGGACCCAGTACCTTCCCAGGAGACTCTAGACTGAAAACACACTGGCAGATGGCAGCAACCCCTGCTGAGTCCTCCAGCTGTGAGACAGCAAAGAATAGAGGCAAATTCTCAGTACCCAGGGGGAGGGGTACCCCGCGTGACAGCAAATAACCCCAGGATGACAGGGAGAAACGGGTTGGAGAGAACCGCAGGAGAAACCCAAGATGAGTGGCCAAGCCATCAAGCCCACCTAGGTCAAAGCCAACTGATATATGAACTTGCAGAATGTCTTCTGAAATCCTGTTAGGCATCCTGGTCCCCACTTGGGCAATGAGGATAGGCCTTCTAAAATATCAGTCCCTCCCCACATGCACAAAATTTCCCCCTTCCCCTACCAGATAATTTTTCACTGAGGCTCAGGAGTGGCATCCTGACTGCTGAGATTTTAAGACGGTTTATTTAACAAGTATTTATGAGTGCCAACTGTGTGAAGCCACTGATCCAGGCACATAGGATACAAGAGAGACAATCACCCTTCTCTTATGGAGCTTTCAGACTAGGAGCTCTCAAAGTGTGGTCCCTGGGCCAGCAGGGTGAGCGTTGCCTGGGAACTTGTTAGAAATGCAGATTCTTGACCCCACCCCAGACCAGCTGAGTCAGAAACTCTGGGGTTCAGCCCAGTAGTCTGTTCTAACAAGTCTTCCAGGTGTCTCTGATGTATGCTAAAGTATGAGAATTGATGGTCTAGAATAATGGTCAGGGCAAATTTCACATGTGCACACACACACAACACCCCACCCCTGGACATTTGGCAACGTCCAGAGACATTTTGGGTTATTACAGTGTGGCAGAGGATGCTACTGGTGTCTAGTAAGTGGAGACCAGGGATGTTGCTAAACATTCAATAACACACAAAATGCCCCCTACCCCACCCACAACAAAGAATTATCCAGCCCAAAATGTCAATAGTGCCAAGGTTGAGAAACCCTGGCCTAGGAGGGAGACAGGGTGACAGATAATGAGCAATTACATGAATGAATGCAGGAGATAGCGCATCCTCAGATATGATAAGTGCCCTGACATAAATAACTCAGGTTATAAGAGAGTAGCTAGTGGTCGTGGTAACATTGGGTGGCCAAAGAGGGTCTGTGTGAGGAGGTGGCTTTTGAGCAGAGACCTGGATGACAAAAGGAACCTGGCCACAGAAAATCTGGGGGGGAGACTATTCCAGGCGAAGGGAACAGCCAGTGCCAAGGCCTAAAGTGGGCAGGAGCTTGATGTGTTGGTGGTTCAGGGAAAAGGCTATATTATGACCCTGGCTTTTGCAGGAAACCCTTCCTCCCTCCCTTCCCTCCTTCCTTCCTTCTGTAAATATTTTTAAGTACCTACTATATGTCAGGACCTGTGCTAGACATTAGTGCCCTGCAAAGCACCGAGATGAACTGCACCAAATCACTGGTCAACAGAGAGGAAATTGAGGAGAGAGTCCTTGAGACCAGGATGGAGAAATGAACGAGGTGTCTGGAATGACAGCATAGTAGCTGGTCTCCAAAGGTGGACTATACTTCCCACTATCCACACCTAGCATAGTCCCCTCCCTTTGAATCTGGGTTGGCTTGTGACTTGTTTTTGTTGAACAGAATCCTGCAGAAGTGATGCTGTGTAACATCTGAGGCTAGGTCAGAAGAGGCCTTGCCGTTTTCACCTGGGTCTCTTAGAACGTGCACTCTTGGGATGCCCTTTCTTGGAACCCAACTGCCGTGCTGCAAGAAGCCCACATCACATGGGCAGGCCACAGGTAGGCACTCTGCTTGACAACTTCAGAACAGTCCCTAGCCTTCTGCCAGCATCAACCACCAACTATGGGAGTGCACCATCTTGGCTATTCTAGCCCAGTTGAGCTCCCAGATGACTACAGCCCCGGCCAGCACCACATGGAACAGAAGAGCAATCAGCTAAGCCCAGTAAATCCACAGACACACAAGAGCCCATAAAACTATTGTTTTACGCCAGTAAGTTTTGGAAGGGTTGTCATGAAGTAATAAAGAGGTGAGTCAGGCAGGGTTCTGACACTTGTGGGTCTCACCTTGGGAAAGTCCCATAAATGGAAATTCAGACACACCCGGGCACTGTGTGAGCAAAGCTGGAGGCAGCAGGAAAAGTAGTTGAGAGATGAGGTACTTGGATCCTGGCCCTAGTTCTTCTACCAAGCTGCTGTGTGGCTTTAAGCCTAAACCTCTCAGGACATCAGTGTGCTCTGACACCAAAGGGCTTGGCTGTCATGGTCCCAGTGCACTCTGCTAGCTCTGCCATCCTTGGTTGGCTGATTCTTTGCTGATCTGTAATCAACCTGCAGATTCCTGCCCCCAAGCATCTGCTAATGCTGATCCACTGTCCTGGAATGCTCTGAATTCAGGGTACCCCAGGGGGCCCCTACGCATCTTCCCTGATGGTGCCAACACCTGCCCACTTCCCAGTAATATTTCCAGAGCATGAGCTCTCTGGATCCAGGCCATTTGGGTGCAAATTTCAGCTCTATCATCTCCTACATATAATATTGAATGAGTCTTTTAACCTCTCTGTGCCTTAGTTTCCTCATCAGTAAAATAATAGGACCTCTGTCATGGGGGCAGTTGTGCAGACTTAATGAGACAATTCATGTGAAGCATTTAGCCCTGGCCTGACCCAAGTCAGCTGCTGCCATTATTTCCCCCTCACTGTCTGTCTCACACATTTGTGCTCCATGGAGCATGTTTCATTTGAGTCTTGTCTCTTAACCATATCCTCTCTCTGCATGGGCTGCAGGTTTCTGAAAGGCCAGACTGGGGCTGAAACCCAGACTGCAAGATTTAACCCCAACCAGGAGAGCAGCCCCTGCACTGGGAGCCTGATGTCTGCAGTCCTTTTACCAGCTGTGGGGTCTGGTCATAATGTGCAGCTCTGCTGAGCCTCTGCTTCCTCGTCTGTAAGATGGAGGGGACTCTGCCTCCTCCTGGGGCTGAGGTAAAGACTGGGACACTGGGTGCAAAAGTGCTGTGTGAGCTGCCAAGTGATAGATCCACGCAAGGAACTCAGTGGCCCAGCGTCAGGACCACGTACCTGAAAGGCAGAAGAGCGGGTTCCCGTTCTGGCTGTGTGACCTCCCCAACAGTAAAGCGAAGTGATATCACAAAACCTGCAGACGTGCTGATTTAGCCTACATAGTGTTCTTTTGAAATTCAAACCCATTTTTAAAGACTGGAGGTAGTCACCTAAAAATCCAGATTTCTAGGTTCTCTCAGAAAAATCAGAAGATGTGGCAGCCCGGGGCCCACGCTTCTACGTGGCAGATGCAGGGTGGTAGCTGTCCCCTCTAGAGAGCGGTCCATGCTCTCCCATTCCTGCTATTCCCCACCCGTACCAGGATTCATGCCCCTCCTGCTACACTCATGAATGTCGCCTGCCTGATCCTGACAGCCATGAATTTGCAAGCCCTGAATGAATTGGCCTCTGGGGCTGCTTGCTGCACTACCATCCTAAGAATCTCTGCCCACGATGATAATGATTCCTGGTATCCCGCTTAGCCTAGCACAGTTCTGGGAACACAGCAGATACTCTGCAAACATTTGGTTCCTACCCCTCCCCGGCTGCCTGGTGACCTCAGTTACCCTACAACCCAGGAAGCTGGAGATGAGTCCTGGAGGGTGTGCCCTGCAGAAGCCCTGCTCCCTGCAGGCCTGTCCCCATGCAGCCTGCCCCCACACAAACTGCATCCATGTGGCCAGTGCAACAGAAATCAGGACCTTGTTTAGCCGGGGGTGGGTCTCAGAAAACCTCCAAGTAACTGTAGAAGTTTCTTTCTGACCAGTTTTAAATTAGCAACCTTGCCCTCTCCGTACTCTCTTACCCCAGACAAAATTGAATTTCACCTGTGGGCAGGAATCTGCCTTCACCAGAGCAGAGACAAACAGTGTGGACTCTAGCATCACATAGACTAGGGTGGAATCTGAGCGCCGTCACTTGGCAGCTGTGGCTGTAGCTCAGAGTCCTTCACTTCTCTGCCCCATAGGTTCCTTAAGTGTAAAGGGGAATAAAACTCCCACCCTGCCCACTTCACAGGGGGAGCTGCTGGCAAGATCAAGGGGGCTCTGTGGAGCGTTTGGCCAGGCATGCAATAAATGCCCAGGACGCAGTAGCTGTTGGTATCACTGTCTCAGCCACAGAGGGATATCATGGCCTGGCAGTTCTAAATCAGAAGAGGCCATTTCCCCCAACTCTATCATGGAACCGAGAAGAAATCATAGTGGTAGAGTAGATGTGTCTGAAGTCAAATTGGAACTGGGTGGGAGGAGCCCAGTGCAATGCAAACCTCTTACCCCTACGTAGACGATACCCGTTAATTTTTGCCCACCCAGCATCCATTTTCTCTTCTCAGGAATAGCACACCAAGTTTCCTTGTGGGAACTACCCCTCCTCCATACTCAGTGTGTGTAATTCATTGGGGTTGACACCATCACCCTAGAACTATTCCTGGCCAATCAGAGCCCTGACTCCTCCAACCACAGTGACTGGTTCAGGGATGAGCATGTGACCCAGGCTAGGCCAAAAAGAGGCACCTTTGGGATTTTTGCTGGAGCTCTTGGGAAAGAGTTGACCTTTTTCAGCAGGGGTGGCTAAGCTGATAGGACACAAGCCTGCAGCTGCTGGTGGGCAACTTTACAAGCAAAGGGAAAAACAAAAAACCTGCCCGAGAGTGAAGCCAACACCAAGGAAAGCAGAGCCAAAGAGTGTAGGGAGAACTTCCTGACAATCACATCTGTGCACCTGTGTCCAGTCATGGCTGAAGCTGTACATAGCCTCTCCTTTGGACATTTCAGATAAAAGTATCAATAAATTCCTCTTTCTGCTTGAGCCAATTTGAGTTGTGTTTCTGCCACTTTTAATAAAAGAGCCCTGACTAATACAGTCCAGAAATAAAGTCCCCTGCACACAGAGTGAGTGATTAACCAAGTGAATTAATGAGTGAATATGTACATGAATTAATGAAGGAGAGAGACACCATGAGTGAGCGAATGACTGAATTAGAGACTGAGTGAGTGAAAAATGTGTTCTGGGAAACAGTCCATCCTTGTCCTCCGAGCCTCAGATGCCAATGCCTTCTGCTCCTGAAAGGCCTCCTCTGTGGCTCCAGGCTTCAGAGGGACCCTGAATAGCCTGCAGTGTTTTGTTAGTGAGGATTTTGCCGTCTATCTCCAAAGGCATCCAAACAGCTTAGGCAAGTCACTTAACCTTTGGATGAGCCCGTTTCTTTATCTGTGAAATGGGGGTAAGAGGTCTTATCTTACAGGGCTGTCATGATGCTTAGATGAGATAGTGCACACAAAGCACTTAGCACAGGGCCTGGTACTTGAAAAGCCACTTGATAAGCAATAGCACGATTATCATCTGTTATTATGTGTTCAGGCCCAGCTTGTATTTGCCTTTTCCATGAAATCTCCCCTGACTATCTGAGTCCCACCAACCGCCTTCCTTTGGACCAGAGTCCAAGTCGACAAGCTTGCCAAGCACTTAGACACTGTCTCCTCCACGGGTCTTGCTCAAACTTTGGGAGATTGGAATCTCCAAGGGAGATGTGTTACAAATGCAGATTCCCAGACCCACCTCTTGAGTACCCTGGCCAGAGGTCTGCTGTGGGGCTTGGGAATCTGCATTGTCACTATGTCCCCTACCCTGAGATGATTGTGAAGCAAGGGGCCCACAGACCACACTGGGAGAAACACTCCCCTATGCACCATTCTGTTTTACAGATGAGGAAACTGAGGTCCAGAGGGGATACTGACTGGCCCAAAGTCCACAGTGATTCACTGGCAGAGTCGGGCTTGAACCAGAATGTTGTGCCTTGTGGACCTTGGCTGGTCCCACCCTGCGGCAGAGGGGCTCCCTCTCTGCAAACCAAAGCTTTCCTGGGCCCCTTGGCAGGCCTCCACCACCAATCCTGGCCTGCCTCTGGTCTCCAGGGCATATGTCCACCCAGGGCCCTGACCCCAGTTGGTGCTCAACAAACATCTGCCAGAGGATAGGCATGACCGCAGCAGGGCCACAACATTTAGCAGGTTTCTTGGCAGAGGAGGTGGGACGTCAGGGATGACCTGGCCACGGGAGTGATGGAATCTCCAAAATGGTTCGAGGGAAAAGCCATCATGCCTTGAGGGGTCCCAAAATGTACATAGTTTTTCTTTTCCCTCTTAATGACAGAGTTGTGATGTTGACAGTTGCTGAATAAAACTGCTAGACTGTAAACTCTGCCTGGACGTCACGCTCCTGCTGCCTGGCATACCGTAGGTGCTCCATAAGTGCTGATGCGATGAAGGAAATGAGCTGTGGACTCTGCTTTCCACCATATGTCACAAGTTTGCACTGCAGATGGTCTGATGGTAACAAAAGTGTCATATTCCCTGGAGGCTTCCCTGCTCCCCTCCCACACCCCCTCGTGCCCTTCCAGTTATGGAGATAGGGAGATGGAGGCTCACGAGATTGTCCTGGTTCCCACTCTTAGACTGTCGTCTCCAGCTCCATGTGTCTGTGGGATGCAGGGTGGGTGGGGAAAGGTTTCTGCCGAAATCGCTTCTGCGTGGCCATCACCTCGGCTGCCCACCCTTTCTCCATCAGCACTTTGGCGCCGCAGCCCCTGGCTCAGCCACGGACTGGATTTGATTGATTCTTTATGGGCTGCAGATTTGATACTTGTGCTGAGCACATGTGGAAGATGAGCCAGGAGGAGGAGGGGGAGAGAGTGGAGGTAAGAGGGAGCCTTGCGGGCCTGTCCCCAACCCTGTAAGACACAGAGCTTCCCTGGGCCTAGCCCAGACCAGGACGTCCCTTCCCAAGGCACCCCATGCTGAGACTGGTTTCTAGAATTGTCCTGAACTTCATTTCCCAGCAATGTCTGATCAAATGGGGATGTCCAAGGCCAGGCCCTTCAGATGGGACAAGCCTGGGCTAAACGTCCTCCCAAAAAAATGTGATGTGAGCATTGTTCATCTGTTATTGATTGGGAGACTGTGAGCTTCGCTTCCAAAATCTCTAATAAAACTGGCTTGGAAGAGAATTTCCTGAATCCCCGGGTAAGTGGATAAAGATGTTCTAGGAGTCCAGGGTGGTGCCAGTGGGGAAGCTCACACACCACGCACAGTTGGTTTTTCCCTTTGTTACTTAATGAAGAACAGAAAACAATCAGCCTCATCTCTCTGCATTCAGAGCTGGCTCCTCTCTCCCTTTGTGTTAATTTCCGGTTGGAGGCTGGGGCCTGCTTAGCCCGAGGGCCCCTGGGCATCTGCTGCTCTTCTTCTCTTTTGGGTTGGGAGCTGGAGGCGGCTCATTCCTCTGGCCATCCCATGACAGGGCTCTTGCACCTACATGTGGCACTAGGAGGGTAGTGGGTTTCAAGGGAGCAGAGCAGAGCATTTGGGAGATGTTTACAGACAGATGGATCTGGCTCTGAAATCCCCCTCTCAGGGGCCCTACCATTTCCCAGCTGCCTCGTCTGCGAAATGGGTGTCTTTTCAGCCCCTGCCTCATGGGGCTGTTGTAAGAGTTGAGGAGAGTCTACGTGTAATGCACCTGCATAGTGCCTGGCACACAGCGCAGCAAGCACTCAATGAGTGTGGGTTATTACTATTTTTTCCTGACATCAGCAGTTGGGATTTCGCTGACTTCACAGTGAGCCCCAGAGATGCCAAGAGAGATAGGATCACCCTTTCCTAGGACTTCTCCCCTTCTCCCCTGGGCCATGGATGGAAGGATGAGGACAGGGTGTATGAGTCAGTGTTTGTAATCTGGGTGGGGGGATGGGGGTGGCCCCCCCACGGGAGAAGAGCCCGAGGCAGGCCAGGAGTTGGGAGACCTCAGCTCGAGCCAGGGTGTGGCTGGGAAGGTCAGCTTTTGGCCTCACAACTCTACTATGTGGAACAAAGATGCTTGGGCATCCTCCCACCCCCAGTGTCACTGAGCTGGGCCTCAGGCCTCACAGCGGGCAAGGAAGGAGCACCCTACTCGTGGTCTTTGCCCCTGAGCACCTATGGGGCTTTGGCTCCAATGCCTCCTTTCCCAGATGAGGGGGTTGATTTTTGTCTGGTGAATCTCAAAGGGTTGTTATATAGCTCAACTCAGGGCAGAGCTTGGAAAACTGAACTGAGATCTGAACCACCCCGGCAAGTCTCAGTCTAACCCAGAACTACATGTACGTTGAACAGATCCAAACCAACGTGCCAAAGCCTCAGCAGTGGTCCCCAGCCTTTTTGGCACCAGGGACCGTTTTCATGGAAGACAATTTGTCCACGGACCGGGGTGGGGGTGGGGGGATGGTTTTGGGATGATTCAAGTGCATTACATTTATTGTGCACTTTGTTTCTATTATTATTACATTGTAATGTATAATGAAATAATTATACAACTCACCATAGATTGGGGACCCCTGCACTGAACCGGGAGCCTACCCATCACCCACAGGGGCCACGCAGAACTTCAAAGTCTGAACCTAGCCAGGGTGTGTGGCTGCTCAGAGAAAAACTTCAGTGTTCTCCAGAAGACAACAATGATTTGAATCTACGCAACATAATAGTCATAATGTCCAGGGTACAATTCAAAATTATTTGACACACAAAGAACCCTGAAAATACAAAGATCCTCCATCTGAGCAACGGCATCTATGAAAAATCTAGAGCTAACAGCAAACTTAATGGTGAAAGACTGAATTCTTTCCCCTATGAGCTGTTATCTTGCACCATGTTTAAAAATGAAATCAAATGGATCATATACCTAAATATAAAACATAAAAATATAAAATTTCTAGAAGAAAGTATAGGAGGAAGTCTTTGTGATCTTGGGTTAGGCAAAGATTTCTTGGATTCAGCACTAAAAGCACTATCCATAAAAGAAAAAAATGGATACATTGGACTTCATCAAAATTAAGAACTTTTGCTCTTTAAAAGACTCTGTTAAGAAAATGAAAAGATAAACCACAGAATGAGAAAAACTATTTGGAAATCACATATCTGTTAAGAGACATGTATTTCAAATATGTAAAGAATTCTCAAAAATAGTAAGAAAGCAAACAACCCAACCAAAAAAAAATGGGCAAATGATTTGAAAAGATGTTTTTCCAGAGAAAATATATGGATGGCAAGTAATCACATAATAAGTATTTAAAATAATTAACCTTTATAGAACAATTACAGTCATGCATTGCTTAACAACAGGGATACATTTTGAGAAGTGTGTCATTAGGTGTGATTTTGTCATTGTGTGAACATCGTAGAGTGTACTTACACAAACCTAGATAGTATAGCCTAATACACACCTAGGCTATATTGTATAGCCAATTGCTCCTAAGCTGCAAACCAGCACAGCATGTTACTGTACTGGATACTGTAGGTAATTATAACACAATGGTAAGTATTTGTGTATCTAAACATAGAAAAGGTACAGTAAACATACAGTATTATAATCTTATAGGAGCACTGTTGTATGTGCAGTCCACCATTTAATAAAACCTTGTTATGTAGCACATAACTGTCAAACCACGGTGAGATACCATTTACACCTATCAGAATGGCTAAAATTAAAAAGACTGCACATACCAAGTATTGTTGAAATGGAACTCTCATACACCGTTGATGGGAATGTAAAATGGTATAACCACTTTGGAAAATAGTTTGGCAGTTTCTTAACTACTTAAACATATATCTACTGTATGACCTAGGCATTCCATTCCTAGGTACTTACCCGAAAGAGAAAGAAATATGTGCATTCACACAAACTTGTATGTGAATGTTCATAGCAGTTTTATTTGTTTATAATGGCTAAAAACTAGGAACAAGCCAAATGTTCATCAACAGATAAACAAACTGTGGTATATCTATACAAGGGACTACTACTCAGCAATTAAAAGGAATAAACTATTGACACATACAACAACATGGATGAATCTTGAAATAATTGTGCTGAGTAAAAGAAGCTAGACGAAAATACACGCTATGTGATTCTAGTTATATAAGATTCTAGGAAATTTAAATGAATTTATAATGAGAATGTAGATCCATGGTTTTGAGAGTAATAGAATGTTTGTTATCCCAATCATAGTGATGGCTTCATGATTGCATACATATGACAAAACTTATCACATTGGACACTTTAAATATGCACAGGTTATCAGACTTCAAATATATCTCAATAAAGTTAGGGAGAAAAAGGAATAGCATTCTTCCTATGCTGAGATTAAATATCCATTCATATATCACCTTAAGTCATCCTCTGTGCCATCCAGGGCCCAGGCTCCTCGATTTAGGAAGGATTTCCTTAAGTACGGCAAAGTGCTAAGCTTGCTACAGCCTGGTGAGTTGGAGGAAGCAGACATAAAGCACTAACCCTAATACAACTGTGAATTAAATCTGACTCTAGGAGAAATAAAGCCCAAGAGTTGTGGAATACTGGGAGAGACAAACTCTGTCCTAGCCCAGGATCCTAAGGCAAACAGCTCACGCTGTCACTTTATTAGGGGCTGGGACCCCAGGGAGCAGAGGTGAAGGACGAGGGGAACAGAGCCAGAAAGGGGAAGAGCGTAGGAGGATGTGTGATCAAGGCAGCTACAGGCAAGAGTCACAGTGGCTAGATCTGTGAACTGGGCCCTGGGAAGCTGTATAAACTGTGTCTTGGGATGTTCCTTGGGGTCGAGTGGTAGAGAGAAAGGAGAACATTTATGCACTGGCTCCCATGTCCCATCGGTCAGAGGTTTGCACATTGGGGGACAACTCTCCTGTGCTTTCAGGTTTGCATACTCGGGCGTGGCCACATGGGCATCTGAGGCAGAGTTAACAGAAGTCCACGGTGGGCGGGAAGCTGCACCTGTGAAAAGCCAATTGGGCCCCTGAAAAGCTGGAGTGGGACACTGCCTTAGGACTGTGAGGACAAGAGGACCTGAGCCGACGAGTAAAAAGTATCTGATGAAGACTCTGTCAGGGGTTGCCAGGGAAAGCACAGAAGGAACAGGTGTAGCAGAGCCAGGCACTGAAGAATAGGAGGATTTCACAAGTACAAGAGTGTGTGTGGCATGGGCAGGGGTGGCAGTCTCGCCTGAGGGAACAGCAAGGACAAAGACTCGGAGGCAGGATCATAGAACATCTGCTTAGTTGTCCTGTGTCCATCTGGCTTCTGTTAACGTTTCTAGTGGGCTCCTGTGATTGGCTCAGGGGTTGGCACATGACCCATGCTGACCCAATCAGAGCCAGCGGGCATCAGTCCCAGGACTTTGCAGGAACAATTAGGAAACGATATGGCTCTTTCCATCGGGATTGCTAAATGAGTAGGAAGTGAGCCTGGTGCTGTCGGGGAGGTCCTTGTCACACCTGAGGGGAGGTTGCCTGGAATGACTCTGACACCCAAAAGAAGAGCCAAAAGATGGAGGAAGCTCTTGATGTCTGAGTGCCTGGATCCCGCATACCACTGATTAGGAGCTGTCCTTTGAATTTTCAGTTCTTCAAGCCAATAACTTCCATTTTCTATTTAAGGGAGTCTGAGTTGGGCTCCTGTCACTTGTGACAAAATTGCCCTAAAGCTGCCTTGTATCCTGAGGACTTCGTAAGTGTCTGATACAAGTAAAGTTTAGGGATTGGAATTCCTTGGAACGCCTAGAACATCCTTTCTTCTTTTGACACTGGCTCCCTGGGGAAGCCCTTCCATTCTTGTGGCACATGGCACTTTGGTCATCGTGTGTGCTCTGAGACCAAACACCTGGGTTCAAATCCAAGCTAAGCCAGATACTAGATGTGCAACCAAAGGAAAATTCCTTCCCCTCTCTGTGCCTCAGTTTCCCCACCTGTAAAATGGGATTAATACTACTACTTACTTCATAGGGTCACTGAGGCCTTTTAGTGAGTTAATATCTGCAAAATGCTTACACTAGAGCCCAACACATAATTAGCATTGAGTAAATCAGAGCTGATGTTAGCAGTGTACTGATGACTCCCAATCTGTATGTCAAATTCGTGCTGTCTTCTGAGCCCCAGGCCTGTCTACAGCTCTGTTCAGTGGGACTGAGACGGGGCTCAGCCTCTGCCCCACCTCTCAGTCCTCACGTCCTATCAACATCTGGTTCCAAAGCACCATTAAAGGCCCCACATCCTCTCGGTTGCTCATGCCAGAAACCTGGGACTCTTCCTGGAACAGCTGCCCTCATCCCCATATCCAGGCATCACCACGTCCTGTTGATTCTCCCTCCTCAATTTATCTCTAGATACTTGCTACCCAAAGTGCAGTCCATGGACCCATAGCATCAACACTAGACTCTCAGCCCTACCCTGGACCTATGACTAGTATCTACATTTTAACATCTCCAGATGATTTGTGTGAACATTAAAGTTTGAGAAGCCCTGCTTCTCAAATTTTCTCAACCTTCTGATTTTCTCAACCTTTGCTGCATATTGACATCATCTGAGGGTCTTCAAAAATTTTGATTCTTGTGTCCCCCCTCCAGAGATTCTGACTGTATCGGCCTAGGGTGTCAACTACAACAGTCCTCTGACTGGCCTCTAGGGCAGCTCCCACCAGTCCATCCCCTACTCTTCAGCCAGGGTGGCCTTTCATAGCAGGAAAAAATTGTATCCACTACAATAGAGATGAAACACACATGTACAGAAATAAAAGTTATTTTCTCTAACTGACCCCAACTTTCTCATAAGCCTCCTCATCCTGCTGACAGTAGAGAAAACAAACAAATAAACAAACTTGATTTTACCAATTAAAGGTGACTCGTCTCTTTGGGGCTACCTTGGTCTCTTTGGGAGAGATGCCACCCTTCAAGGATCCTCCCCACTCCCCCTGTCCCCACCAGCTTTCCTTCCTGAGATGGCACGTGCATTCAAGGGGCACACATGTGTTGTCAGGGTGGCAGGGGGAGTGGTTGCTCATCCACACGTGTCCTCTGGCCCACCTCTTGGGCCTCAGGTGTGCTGACTCACTCACCTCTGAGCTTTGGCCTCTGCCTTTGCTGAACCTCCCGGTGCTGGCCTCGGTCCCTGCTGGCCTGCGGGCGTGTGCCCACATCTCCTGCTGCTGGTGGTGCGTCCTGCCATCCTCTCCCTCTGTCCTCCTTGTTCTATGCCTTTGGGCCCCTCTGAACCTCCCGCCAACCCTGGGAGGCACATGGACACTTAGGGGCCTTGTGAATGTCACCCACAGGCCTCTGGGGACCAGCAGCATTCTCTCAGGCCCGCTGGTCCAGACGCCTCCCTTGGTGTCTACGTGAGCCAGGAGGGCCAGCAGGGGCACAGCACCAGCCCAGGTGCTCTCCGATTCCCCCTTCACAGCCCTGAGGTGGCCGTGAGCGGTTCTGTCTTCTCCCCTCCCTCGACAGACCCAGCAGAGTTTCAGCCCTGGGCTCTGGCTTGTCCTCCTCCTGCTCCTCCCTTCTCGCTGAGGGACCCCCAGGTTCTGTCCTCTCTAGGGCGGGAGCTTATCTTGCATCCTATGTGGGCTCCCTTGAGCTTACAGTAAAGCTGTCAGACCTGGCCTGTGAATATAGAAGGACCCTTTTCTCTCTCCACAAGGCTGGCTTTCAAGACTGTTCTCACACTGCAAACTTAAGAAAGCCAGTCTGGTCCCTTTGTTCTAACAAACACCTGCTCTCCCGTTCCCCAGGCAATAAGCCTCCTGGCCTTTTCTTGCTAGAAAGGCTACAAGGCAGTGCTTTGGTGTGGGAGGAGGGGAGCATTAAAATACAAGCAGCCTCCTCACAACCTAAATGGCCATCAGCTGGTGACAGGATAACCAAATTGTGGTGTAGCTACACAACCGAATATTACTCAGCAGTGAAAAAGGAACCAGCTCTGACACACACATGGAGGAATCCCCAAACCACTGTGCTAAGAGAAAAAAGCTAGTCACAAAAAGCAACACGCTGTGTGAGTCAGTTTATAAGAAAGTCTAGACAAGGCAAAACTATAGATTTGAAAGCAGATCAGTGGTTGCCCAGGACTGGGTGGGGTGGAGGGGAGGAGACTGATTACAAAGGAGCGTGAGAGAACCTTGGGGCGTACTGGAAATTTCTATATCTTGATCACGGTGGTAATTACACGATTGTATTCCCTTGCCCAAAATGATTGAATTGTACATTTAAAATTGGTGAATTTTATTATATGTAAAATATACCTCAGTATGTCTGATTTTTTAAAAAAAAACAACTTAAAAATCACCAGTTTTATATTTTAAAACATCAACCTTATTTTATATCAAAAACGGACATCCCATCACCTGATTCTCCATTTCAAACCCCTCACTGCCTTCGGTGTCAAGTCTAAAATCTGCACCTCCCTCTCTTGCTTCACCTGCGAGCTCAAATCTGTTCTTGGAGACCTGGCTTGCACCTCATCTCCCAACACAGGCCGTTCCTGACCCCCATGTCTAGGTTAGGTCTCCATGTTCTGTGATCCCACAACAGCCTCCACCTCCTTTGCATGTTTGTGATTGTTTAATTATTTGTTTACTTTCCTTTTTTCCCCTTAGACTGTAAGTTTGGTGTCCCCAGGTCCCAGCGCAGTATCTAACACACTCAGTGAATGTTTGTTGAATGAGTGAATGCAAGTTCAGTGAGTAGCTTGGTGGGGCTGGGGTGTTTTGGCACAAGGGAAGGTATCGAACAAAAACGAGGCAGAGATCTAGTGAAAAGCCACGTGAACAAGGATGGGCCCCGAAGGCCAGAGGGAATTTAGAGAGGAGAAAGGAGTATGAAAAGACATTCCAAGATGCGGGACCAGCCCAAGCAGAGGCTTGAAGTTGCCACATCATCGTGTGCCCAGGAGGCAGGGAGGTGTCAAGAAAAGAACAGCTGCTCTAAACCACACTCAGACACCATTAATAGGTATTTACCAAGTGCCAATCACATACCCAGAACCGTGGGGAGGTTGTGAGAAGTGCGGGCTGTTCCCACTTGTCTCCACCCCGCATCTCACCGCCCTGCACATTAGTCTCTGCCTCGTCAAGAGCGATTCTGTATTGACAGTTTCTGTCTGCACCCAAACAAGCAGAAAAAACAGCCCTGCTCGAGGGGCCTGACAGCAACTGGATTTATGACCGCATCTCCAAGAACCCAGCCAAAATGCACCAGCCCTGCTGTGGCTTCCAGTGCCCCTACACACACAGCTCCTGACCGGAAAACCGAAGGTGGGTCCAGGAGGACACGGTTAGTCCAATAAACCAGCATTTACTGATGTCTACACCGTGCCAGCCTCTGAGGATACGGAGAATAGTAAAACGTCATGCCTGCCATGTGCATCCCTTAGACCAGCCAACAAACATTAGCAAATACCTTCCATGTGTATTCAATCATGACTGTTGAGTTTCAGTTATTTAACAAACACTTACATCGTGCTTACTGCGGGCCAGGAAATGTTCTAAGTACTTTACAAAGATAAACAATCATGATTATTCCCATTTTACAAGCGCAGAGACTGAGGTAGAGAAAGGTGCAGAAACTGGCTGAAGGTCCCATAGCGGGTAAGTGGCAGAGCCAGCGGCAAACCCAGGCGGTCGGCTCCAGAGTCCACGCTCACACCCCTGACACAGCACTGCCTTGTTTTTGCAGTGCTTCGTTCACTCATTCAACAAATATTTAGAGAGCTCCTACTGCGTGCCAGGCATTGTGTGAGATGCCAGGGCTGCAGAGAGTAGCGCATTCCACTAGCATTTCGGGAGGCCCTGCTACGTGCCTCAAGGGCAGAACCACGTCTGTCTCCGTGTCTCTACACCAGGCACAGGGCACAACACACAGTTGGGGCCTGATCCTGTTCATCGAATGACTGAAAGTGCCAGGTATGCGAAAGGGCACTGAACGTGGAGCCTGAGAACTTGGGCCCCTTCTGCCGGGAGGGAGAGTGTTTTGACGTGCTCATCCACTGTCAGGGATGTTGTACGTCCCGCAGGGCTTGTATTTTCAGAGCGGAACGGAAATAAGGCAATAATGTCCTCCAAGAGAATGAAGTATCAATGGAGGAATTTCAGGCATCCACAGAGGAGATAATCTGATGAGTGGGTGGCCCCCGATCACACCCTGTCACTGATTGGCTCCTCTAAGGGCCTAGGAAGTGCCAAGCACTCTGCTTGGGGCTGTGAGTCACCGGCTGGTCACATTGGAACCTGGTGGGGAGGCAAGGGAGCATGTCCACCCTGCAGGCAGTTAAGTCCTTGGGGACGAGGCAGGGTCTGTGGGAGCAGAGCGAGGGCCTGACCCTCCATGCCAGCAACCCCATTTTTGTTCCTGGGCTGGGGCTGGAGCAGCTTCTCGGAGCTGGCGGAAGCCTGAGACGCTGGCAGGGGAGCCCTGAGGGTGCCCAGACTGGGATGCTCTGAACTGAGTCAGCTCCCTGGCATCGACTTGGGGTACACCAGGCTGCCCAGCTTCCCCCTCCCCTAGCCAAAGGGGCAGTGGCACCAGGGTCTACCTCACAAGTGGGCAGAGACGACCACCCTGCTCAGGGTTTCACAGGAGGCAGCTGAAACCCCAGGAACACATGTTAGCAATGCAGATTCCTGGGCCACACCCAAACCTGTCAAATGGAACTCTGGGGGGACTGGAGTTGGGATTTGCATTGCTAATAATCTTTCCAGAGGGTTTGGATGCATTACCTAAGCCACACACAGAGTCCACTTTTATAGCTTTGTTCCTGGGACCCAAGACACAAAGGGAGCTGGCAGGGGTAGGATCTTCCCAAATTCTCTTGACTCAGCTCAGGGGTGGGGCAGAGACTGCAGGTGTCCTCTGCTGGGTGGGCCTCCTGTCCTAATGAAACAGACACTCACCTGGGCCCAGGTATCCCTGACACAAGGCACCTCCTTTTCCATAATCCTCACCCCCACTCTATGAGATGGGGCTGTTACTTCCCCCTTTTTCAGATGAGGAAATGGCGTCCCGAGAAGTGAAGTCAGGTGCCCAGGACAGCTCCACAGAAGCTGTGACCAGGCTGCAAACCTGCTTCTTCCAAGTCTGTAGCCCAAGTGCAGAACTACAGTGCCATGCCACCACCCACTGGGGATGGGGTCCAGCCTCCACCTCCTGGCAGCATTGCTGTGGGTCTGGGCCCTGGCATTAGTGCTGGCCATCCACACGGGCCCATGGTTTGGCCATCACGTCCAATACCGAAAACCTGCTAAAAGCCCTCCTTGGATCAGACCCTTTAAGTGCAGCCTGTAACAGAAGTCAGTTAATGCCCCCACCCAACAGGCCCTACACACACACACACACACACACACACACACATGCTTAGGGTTGGTGGCTCTGCCCCGTCTGGGGTCTCTCCAGCCTCACCCATGCCAGTTGCACTCCTCGCTGTCCAGGAGTTCCCAGCTAGCTGGCTGGGACATAGTTGAATATGCCCCAACCTTATCCAAGGTAGAGTAGGTGGTGCTTGGGCATGAAATTCCACTGTTAGTCAGCAGTTATAGTATTTAGAGTTGAGCGTGGCCTTTCTTGAAATATCAAGCATGTTGCTTTTCTCCATGCATCTGGTGATGGTGTCAGAAACATCAGGCACAGCTTCTGCTCTGCCACGGTCAAGCGGATCCTAGACACTGGCAACCAGGGAGGCCCTGAGAGGCCATTGCAGCCAATGCCTTCATTAACAGATGAGACTAAGGCCCAGTGAGGGTCAGAGATTTGCCCCAAGTCATACAGAGACATCTAGCTGGGGCTGGAATCCTGCTCCATCCACCTCCCAGTGCAGTGCTCCACTCCTAAAGTTGAGTCTCCAGAAGCACTGAGAGACCTTTGGGACCCCCCGTGCAGACCCCCTTCTAGGAGCCCCTTCCCTGTGCCTGTGGACGTGCTCCTGACAGCTGCTCTTCCTGTCCTGCCCATGGCTGTTCATGTTCCTGGATGCTGCCCCACACCCTTCTCTTCCTGACCCTGCAACCAAAATAAACATTTCCCCATACTTCATTTCATCACCAAACAATAAAAGCTGACTCCTCCCCCCAATGGAAGTGTTAATTTATTCTCTATCTCACAGGCCAGTTCAGCTGAGATGATCTGGCCAAACCGAGCATGGGAAGCCAGGTGGGCAGCAGCTTTCTGGAGAGCTCAGAGACCAAGGTGTCTTAGCTTTCTGCAGGCGTGCAGGGCTCTGTCGCAGCCAAGGGGGCAGGAAAGAAGCTGCTCCAACTGCTTCCCTGGCCGAGCTGGAGCCAGCGGGCCCCTGTCCTGACAGTCCTCTGGCTGGAAGGCACAACTTTTCCACCAGGCTGGGATGATAAACCCATCCCAAGGCACCAAATTAAGAGTGAAAAAAAGCTCAAGGTTAGGGGAAAAGTCCCTATAGCAGCCTGGTCCTGCCAGCTGATCTGCACACAGCCTTAGCAGCCCAGATCCCAGGGCTGGCACTCACACGGCAAAGCCTGTCCCACCTCCTGTGTTGAAGTAAATCATCCTTTGTAGATATCTTCATCTACAGCATCTCTCTGCACACACATCCTGATCCCAGAATCTGGATCGTCATCACCTCTGGACTTCTACCTCCAGTCTAGAACAGGATAGCATAGTGGTTAAGAGCTAGACTTGGAGTCAACTCCATCCCTTCCTGGCTGTGTGACCTCGGGCAAGTTACTTAACCTCTCTAAGCTTCCATTTCCTCACTCAGTAAGATGGGATGAGAATAATGCCTTCAGTTACTGTAAAGATGAATGAGCCAATAATTTCAAGTACTTAACCCAACGCCTGGCACATAGTCCAGACAAACAACGATGATTAACAACCAAATAATAGTTGTAGCAGATGCATAAGAAAAATTGTGGAGGAAGGAGCAATCCCTGGGGGCCCAGAGAAGCCATGCATGCATCCTCAGAGGATGTGGGTATAGTAAGATAGGGCCTGGGTCTGCTAGGAACCCAGAGCAAGGAGGCAAGAGCTAGAGAGGTGAGGGCTGTCTGCAGCCAGGAGCAAGCTGAAGGTCTGGGAGCCGGGAAGGTGGGTTGAGCATCAGACCACTGAGGACCAGGCAAATGGTGTGGAGGTCAGAAGTCCAGCAAGCCAAGGGCAGAGAACTCACCAGAGTGATCCTGATCCCTAAGCAGGGGCATTTGTCTTCTGTTCTGTTTTAGTGCTTTCCGCTCCAGGAACAGATAGGTTAAGGACGTGGATAATTGCAGTGGTCACTGTGGTTACTTCCCCTCCCCAATGGGAAGGACTGATCATACCCCTCTCTCCAGGATAACCAATCAGGCTAATTGCGACTCCACTACCACCCATCAGAGATGGTCTTTTCAGAGCACAGCTCAGAATACCTGTTTCATGGGTATGGAAAGAGTTGTTTCTTTCCCCCAAAAGGAGAAAAAGAAATTGTATCACCCTGGCTTCTGCTGGCAGCCTTCCTGTGACTATCTCAATAAGCCATTTTAAGGAGAAAGCATGGAAAGCAAAGAATAGAGAAGCAGAGAAACAAAAGTCAAGTCCTACTCAAACTGCGCCTGGAGCCCACAGTACCTTCAGTCCTTTACTACATAAGACAATAAATCTCAAAGCTAATTTGGGTTGGGGTGGTAAGCAGAATAATGGCCCCCCAAAGATGTCCATGCAATATCCCTAGAAACTGTGAATGTGTTAATTTACATGCCAAAAGGGACTTTTCAGATGTAATTAAGGTTAAGGACATTGATATGGGTAGATTACCCTGCATTATCTGGGTAGGCCCAATCTAATCATATGAGTTCTCATAATTGGAGAACCTTTCCAAGCGATGTGACTAGGGAAGATCAGTCAGAGAAATGCAACACTGCTGGCTTTGAAGATGGAGGAAGGGGACTGTGACCTAAGGAATGTGGATGGCCTCTAGGATCTGCAAAGGACAAGAAAACCAACTCTCCCATAGAACCTCCAGAAAGGAGCGCAGCCCTGCTGATGCCTTATTTTAGCCCAGTGAGGTCCATGTCAAACCTCTCCAGGACTGTCAGATAATAAATTTGTGCTATTTTAAGCAACAAAGTTTGTGGTAATTTGTTACAACAGCAATAGAAAACTAAAACAGTTAGGTTTTCAGTTACTTGTAACCAAAAGCACCCTGATTCTATCATAACCACACTTCTTACAACCAATGGTTATTAAGCAGTGCTTCTCTTTTGGGCTATTGCTAAATTCATTGTGCATTCTATCTAATTTAATCACCACAACAATTCTACATTGTTAAAACTATTAGCCCCATTTTATAGATGAGAAAACTGAGGCTCAGAGAGTTGAAATCACATAACTAGTGAGCATGGAGCCTGGATTTGAATCAAAGTCTGCTTTACCCCCTAGACTGTTCACTTTTCTCTACACCTTGCTGTTCTCAGTCCACCCCTCTGCGATGAAGACCAGCTCTTCTGCATCCCACGAAAGGAAAATGACTATAGCCGTCCAAAGCACAGTAGGGAAATGTCGCTTTTTCCAAATCCTCTCTACAGTTCTAACCTTAATCTTGAGGCTTGCCTTTACCAACACTCTCCTCTTGTCTATTCCACTCACAATACTATCATTTAAAAGCCACTTTACTGCTGGAAGAGATTTTATCACATTCATAAAATCCAAAACACCCAAAGAGAAGATAAAGAATTCTGCCCTTCCAGGTGTGTGACCTACATCGATGCTTCTTAAACTTGAAGGAGCACATGAACCACTGGCAGGCCTGAGGGTCTGACCAGTTGCCAGGTGATGGTAATGCTATACTTTCCCCATCCACACTCCCAGTAACAAGAGTCTGCACAACAGCAAATAGATGAGCATTTGGAAATCTGGAAATGGCCAGGGGTTGGTGGGCTGTCTGGGGGATCCATCACACGTGGATGTGCCACGGAAACACGGATCCCAGCAGAGAACTCTCACACGTCTGAATGCTCCCACTCAACTCCCAATCCCTGGTCGTTCTCAACTCCTTTCTGCCACCTTTCCCCTACATGCACTCCATCAGCAAACCCATCGGCCCCACCTTCAAAATATACCTGGAATCCGACCCCTTCTCACGCTCTGCACAGCTCCTTACAAGGTCCGAGGCACCATCACCTCTTACCTGTGTTGTCATGACAGACCCTCCCTGGGCTCCCCACTCGCACTCTGGCCTCCCTACGATCCGTCTTCCACCCAGTAGCCAGAGGGATTTTTTTAAATGGACATGAGACCTCTTTCCTACCCTGCTCAAACCCTCCAGTGCAGAAAAATTCCAAATCCTCATGGTGCCCTACAAGGCCCTATGTGATCTGGCCACTGCCTATCACTCCAACCTCATCTCCTACAACCTCCCCCTTCTCTCCTTTCACACCGACCACACCAGCCTCGTTGCTGCCCCTCACACTTACCCAGCACGTTCCTGCCCCAGGATCTTTGCACTTGCTATTCTCCCAGCTATTGCCAGGAGTCACCCACTCTCTTAACTCAGATCACTTTAAAAGATTGCATCCTCAGAGAGCCCATCTCTGACTATCCTGTCTAAAATTGTACCCCTTGCTTTGACACTCTGTCCCCTGTCTCCAGTGTAATTTTCTTTCAAACATAAATCACTTCCTAACATTGTATTTTATCTAATTTGTTTTTGTGACTCTGCTCCCTCTAGAAAGTAAGTTGTATGAGGGCAGAGGCTCTCTCTGTCTTGTTTCATCTCTGTGTCCATAGTGCAAGAACAGTGCCTGCCACATAGCAGGGGCTCAGTAAATATTTGTTGAATGAGTGAACATTGGTTTGCATGGGATGTATTTGTATACCCAGCAACACTTCCCACCCAGTTGATATTCTTATTGAGGGAAAGCATTGTAAACCCCTAAAGCAGTTCCCAAAGAACTGTCCAAACTGTCTCAAACAATAGCGATTTTATTGGCATAAGTCATGGATGGGAAATACACGGCAAGTACACAACATCCTTCCTTCTGCTTCTGTTCTTCCTCCTGCTCCCATGACAGACATCATTTATAGATCATGGTTAACCAAGCTTTTCCCTAATGAGGGTTTGAAATCTTGGACAGGTGAGGCACTACTGGGACAGCCCTAGTCACAGAAAGCACCCTGGCTATGGAGGTCTGGATATTTTCCCTGACGTGACTTACAGCTGGGAGAGACCACAAATGTGGCAGAGGACAGAATGCCCAGAGGGGCTGGACTACTCAGTTGAAATCGACAAAAGGAAGTTCAAGCAAGGTCAAGTTGTCCTTCACTTAACCTCCTGAAAAATCAAGCATTGGAATTTACCCTAAGGAAATAATATAAAATGTGGTAGAGACGTGTGTCTGAAACTGTTTATCACAACCTTGTTTGTATTAGTGAAAGACTGGAAACAACTCCATTTCCAACAAGAGTGTCAGATGTGTCACATCTTGTCAGTCTACATGGTAGACTACTAGAAGCAGATTCTCAGCCTTGGCACGATCAACTTTTGGGCCGGATAATTCTTTGTTGTGGGGGCTGTCCTGTGCATCATAGTATGTTTAGCAGCCAGTAGCAGTGCCCCTCACCCCACCAGTTGTAACAACCTAAAATGTCCCCAGACATTGTCAACCGTCCCCTGGGCGTGGCAGAGGGGGGAATCGTCTCTGGTTGAGAACCACTACAGTTCATTCAAGAAAATTAAGATTTCTTAATACCATAGGAAATGCTTTTGCTAATAGGCTGGGTTAAGAAAAAAGGTGCAAAATGTGTTTTCAATTACATTCATATGTACACTAATATAGAAAAAAGTTTGGGAGGAAATATACCAAGATGCTAACAATGATCTCTGGGTGGTGGAATTGTGAAAGATTTTCCTTTACTTCTTTATTTTTGCTTTTATCCATCCATCCATTCGTTCAACAAATATTTATTGAGTGCCTACTACATGTCAGACATTGTTTCAGGACCCAGGGAGAAGCTGTGTACAAGACAGACGTTCTACGAGGGAAGAGGCATTATACAGAGCTCTGCCCTCACAGAGTTTATGTTCTATGAGGGACATATCTTAAACCTGGGACCTATAAAGAACTATACTCTACGATACTGATGGAGCATTGAGAACCATAAACCGAGGAGAGGAGAGAGAACTGAGCCCAGCACTTAGTCCTCACTCTATGAATAATTCTTGAACGAATGAAGAACCCTGGGAGCATTTTAAGCAGGGGAGCTAAATTATCTGATTTCCATTTAAAAATGATCATCAAAAATTTTATTTTTGAAAAAGATAATACATGTTTTTTATAAAAACTCAAATAGCATAAAGGAAAAAATATAGGGGCACTATTAACATCATGTGGCATGCAGCCACATAGAGAACAGCCTCTGCAAACGTTTTAGTGAACATCTTTTCAAGCCTGCCCCTTCTCTCTCTCTCTATTCCTGTCTGTCCCTGTCTCTCTTTATAAATATAAAAAAGCATTTTACGCAAGTGGATTCAAACCATTCATGCTGATTTGTAACCTGCTTTGTTCCTGCCCTTTGTAATTTTATGCTCATTGTAAACTTTCCACAGTGGGCATATATTACTTTTATAATCCGGAACATTAAAAAAAAGCAAAAGACCACAAAAAATAAAGTTAAACCCACAAATACAGGATGAGGGAACCCTGGCTGAGCAATAAGGCTGTGAAGAAAGGCTTTGGGGTTTAGCTGACCACAAACTCAGCATGAGTTGACGGCATGATGTGGTTTCTAATTTCACTTCAGTTCATGTTATCGGACAATTCCCCAGCTCCTGGTGTGGGAAAAGTAAAGGGCAATATGAAAAGGCTTCTCTGGGCTCAGTTCAAGGTAACTCAGTGTTTGCTCAATCCCCTGCCTTATAGTTTTTGAAGCACCTACTGTGTGTAAAACCAGGAAAATAGTAACAGCCAATGTTTCATGAGCACTTACTTTGTGCCAGGAAATGTTCTAAGAGCTTTACATATATTAACTTGTTTAATCCTCCCCACAACCCTGTGATAGGGATACCATTATTATTCTCAGTGTACAGATGAAGAAACTGGAGCCCAGAGAGGTTAAATGACTTGCCCAAGGTCACACAGCTTACTAAAGCATCATAAGAGATACCAAGGGGAGCAATCTATGGGTCTGCCCTCAAGGAAATGACAGTCAAAAGGGCAAATACAACCACCTCACATTAATTCATTCAACAAACATTCATTGCATAGAGATCCCATAAATACAGTCTCTCAGCCCAACCTAGTGGATATTCATTTATTCAGTCAGCCAACATATTTTTATTGTGCACCAACTATGTGCCAAGCATGGTGCTAGGCACTGGGGAAATGGTGGTGAACAAGACAACGTCCCCCCAGTTCAGCTTATGATCAAGTGGGAGACAGAAGCACTACTGAAGCAAATAAGGACATGATCTAACTTAATGCAACAGTAGGTCCTGTGAAGACTTATAAAGCAGAGCAAGTTCTACCAGTGTGGAGGTCTGAGCAGGAGACCCAGTGCAGAAGGCCTTTAGAGAAGGCCGTCAGGGAAGGCCTTCCAGATAACATAGCTTTGGAAAAGTGATACGAACAAAGAGAGGGAGCAAGTCCTGGGAACTTGTGGGGCAATCTAGGCACGAAGAATGACAAGTGCAAAGGTCCTGGCACTTGAACAAGCTTGGAAAGGCCAAGGAACACCAAGGAGGCTAACATGTCTCAATCACAGTGAGTGAGACAGAACTGCAGGAGACGCAAGCGGAGAGGCAGGCAGGAGTCAGTAACACACAATAGGGATCTGGCGGCCGCGTAAGACTGAATTATGTGTGCACTGGGAGGCATTTAAGAATTTTGAGCAGGGCAGCAAGGAGATCTGATGTCCACTTTTGAAAGATCACTGGACTGCAGGGCAGCAGGGAGGGAGGAGGCAAACAAACAGTACGAGGCCGGTTCAGCAACAGGGGCACAAGCTGCTGGGACAAGACCAGGGTGGCAGGGGAGTGCCAGGGGAGTCGGGACTCATTATCAAATTAGCACGGACCAGACTTGTGGATGGGCTGGATGCAGGATATGAGGGAAAGAGAGGAGGCAGGACAACTAACTCTGGGGGCTTGGGCCTGAGCAGCCAGGGGTGCCAGGTACCCAGGATCAGAAGACCGAAGAGAGAGCGAGTGTCAGGAGCTCAGTCTGGTTTGAGATGCGGCGGGACTTCTCCAGGCGGGAAGCTGGATGTGAGCGTCCAGAGCTGGAGGGAAAGGTCTAGCCTGAAGACAGACATTTGGGAGACGTCAGGGTATAGAGAGACACTAGCTACAACCTCAGGCTGGATGAGACCACCCAGGGAGTGGGCACAGACAGGGCCCTGGGAGCAAGTGTAGACAGAGACCTGGGCTACTCCACCACTTATCAATCTGCAAGAGGAGACAGATTCCAGAAAGGAGCCTGAGAAGGAGAGGACAGGGGCGAAGGAGGAAAACCAAGGCCATGGGTAGTCCTGGAAGCCAAGTGCTTAAGGCAGGAGGGGGATATCAGCTCTGTCAAAAGCTGCTGAGAGGGTGAGGAAGATGAGGCCTGCAGGTCACCCACTTTGGCAGCAGGAGGCCGCTGCTCAGGAGGCTTCCCCGAGGCCCGGAGTTCCCAGTCCCCAGCTCCATCCAGACTCGCCAGCAGCCCACAGACGTCTCCTCTGCTCGGATGGGCTCCAGGGAAGCGCCGGCCGGCATCCCGGCACACCCTCCCCAGGCCCCGCCAGGAAAAGACCATCTTGCCCTGGCCGGTGATATCTCCGCCCTCCACACACACCCAGCCCTGATGCCCGGCGTGACAGCACTGGACGCGGACGATCACAAGATCACAGAGAGGGCTGAGGGACCTGAGAGGAACCTGTACTGTAAGTAGTGACCCTCCCGGGAAAGGGACTCCCTCCTCCCACTGCCTCCCCTCCTTCCTGCTCGGCCCTGCGCAGCGTGGCCCATGTCTTTTTTCAGGGGTCCCTTGGTCTTGCCCTTCACAGTTCCCTTGTCTGCTCAGCCCCCTCCCTCTCGCCTCATTTGCTGTCTCCCGCCCTCTGCCGAGGAGAAAGCAGGAAAGAGAAACAGGAGTTACAGCGAGATGCGGATGGTGATGGGGCTGGGGATGGGGACACATGTGGATGTCCCTTACTGAGCGTTCTGCACGCCCCACCTAGTGTAACTTCTCATCTATTCTTGCCGGCAGCCACCGGGGAAGGCGCTCTCCAGGTGGTAGTGGCTGCCTCTGACATCAGCAGAATAATACTCACGCCTATTATTTATTAAGCACTTACTGCATACCCAGTTTGGGATAAGCCACTTCTGCTCACTCTCTCCTTTCAGCCTAACAGGAATGATAGGGGACAAATACTCTTATTACATCCACTTTGCAGGTGAGAAAAGCTTGCATTGTTAAGGAAAAGAATAAATTGTGGATCAGAGTTCAAAACTGGGTGGGGGGACAGGGGGAACAGGGGCAGAGAGACTCCAGAAATGCCTACTAAAAGCTGTGCCACCCTGAATCCCCAGAGAAATGCAGGTGGCCGGGATGGGCTATGTGCGTGTTGGGTGGGAGCAGGGAACACAGCCCTGTTCCCCTGCAAGTCCTGCCCCTGGGGAGGGATCAGTAGGTCTGTAGCTTGTGGCACTTGGTGTGTGTGCCGCTGGAGGGCAATGAGGGGGTGGACATGTGAGGTGCTGGTGACTGTGAGTGTGTCCCAGCGGGACTGTGGCGGCCTTTGCATTTTTGTGTCATGAGATGGAAATTGGAAATAATAAAGAAAGGGGGTAGAGAGACAGAAATAAGAAAGAAAGAAAAAGCAAGGAAACAATAAAATGTTACCATCTTGCGGGCGCCAGGCTGGGCGATGAAACCGCTAATGAGCCTGAGGTTCTGCAGAGCCTGGTGTCTAATTCAGACCAGACAGATAACAGCATGGTGTGGCCCTGCCTGAGCACTGAACACAAGCACCTTCGAGGTCAAGGCCGAGGGTGGGAACCCCGGAGCCCCGGGAAGTGGTACCTCAGCTGCCATCTGCCCATGCATCTGGCGGGTAGAGGGGAAGCCTGGAGCATCACCGAAGGCCCGCCTGCCCGTGGCTCCACCAGCTCCCATTTCAATCAGAATCACATTTGCAGCATTTCATGATGGGGGGTGCAGACCCTGCTAAACTTTTAAGGAGCTCTCTCCCCTATTTTGCCTACTTTTGAGCATTTTAAGGATTTTTATTCTAGCTCATTTTTTTCTAAAAGCATATGCTCATTTGAGTAATCAGTTATAATTGTATTTTGATCATTGTACCTTGAGTTTACTCCTTTCCAAGTATTCTGATTTCCTTTTAGATATCTAAAAAGCAGGATAGTGTAGGGATGCTGGAGCCAGACGATCTGGGTTTGAATCCCAGCTTCACCAGTACTAGCTATGTGATCTTGGGCAAAGGGTTAAGCTCTCTGTGCCTCTGTGTCCCATCTTTCAAATAGAGGTCACAATAGTTTCTGCCTCCTAAAGTTGTTGTCAGGTGTCAGGATTAAATGAGTTGATATGTGTCAAACATTTAGCACTGGGCAAGCACTCGGTGACTTTAGCTGTTTTGTCTACTTGGAAGCATTTTGTTTATTTGTTTATGCAAGTATCAACTGAGCATTTCCTGGAGTCAGCTGCTGTGCTGGGAATGAAGGAGACAACAGTGAACACAACACCCAGGTCTCTGCCTTCCTGGCGTTCCCCATCCAGAGTGGGAGGCAAACCAGCCAAGGGGTGATTACGACACAGTGTGCCGAGGGTGAGGAGACTTAGGGCTAAGGGAGAACATGACAAGGGTACCCAGCCCAGTCACGATCAACCAAAGAAGGCTTTCTGGAAGAGGTGACACCTCAGTTAAGGCTTGCAGAACAAAGAGGTGTTAGATAGCAGGAATGGGTGTCCCAGGTACAGGGAACAGCATGTGCAAAGGCTCAGAGGCATAAAAGGCCAGGATGTTCTGAGAGGGCTGTGAACAGTGCGGGAAAGCTGAGGGTGAGGAGGGCAAGGCAGCCAATGGGGCTGTGAGAGAGGCAGAGTCAGGCCACGAGGGGCCTCGTAGGAGCCCAGGGCTAGACTGCGCTTGGTTTGACTGTTATTATTGAGCTTCTACGTCCTCATTCATAAACCTGGGATATCTCACAGAGCTGTTAGGATGATATAAAATGAGGCCCTTACAGTGCTTGAGACAGGATCTGCTCCATAGCGACAGCTCCATACACGCTAGTTATAATAGTATTCTTCTGATCTAGCAGAATTATTATAAGACTAAATGAGAGCATGTGGGCAAGGTTCTCAGCACAGAATAGCAGAGCACGGTTGTTAAGACTTTGTGTTCTGGAGCCAGACCACTTGGGTTCACATCCTGGATCCACCACCCAAGAGTGGGCAAGTTCCCTCACCTTTCTGAGCCTCAGTGTCCTGGTCTGTAAAATGGGGACATTAACCCCACGGTGTTGTGAGGATGAAGAATACAAGGAAAGGGCCTAACAGTTCCCAGCAGATGATAAGTGCTCAATAAAATAAAAATAGTGGCAATTATCAGAGCTTGCTCAGTACAACCAGTATCTGTGCAACCACCACCTTCACATCCAATTTTTAAAATTATTTTTTTAAATTGGCAAGTGAAAAACTGTATTTATCTATGGTGCACAGCCTGATGTCTTGATAAATATGCACACATTGTGGGATGATTAGATCAAGCTAATTAACATATCTGTCACTTCACATACTTTTCATTTCCTTATCACTGGTGATAAGAACATTTAAAATATACCCTTTTTAGCAATTTTCAATTGTGCGATACATTAACTATAGTCGCCATGCTGTACAATAGATCTCCAGAGCTTATTCCTCTTATCTAGCTGAAACTTGATACCCTTTAACCAACATCCCCCCATTCCCCAGCCCCTGGTAAACCCCACTCTACTCTCTGCTGCTACGAGTTCAACTTTTTTAGACTCCGCATATAAGTGAGATCATGCGGTATTTGTCTTTCTATGCCTGGCTTATTTCGCTTAACATAATGTCCTCCAGGTTCATCCATGTTGTCACAAATGACAGGATTTTCTTCTTTTTAAGGCTGAATAGTATTCCATGGTGTATATATATCACATTTTCTTTATCAATTCATCTGTTGATGAACACTTAGGTTAATTCCATATCTTGAACACTGTAAGTAATGGTGCAATGGACGCAGGAGTGCAAATATCTCCCTGACATGCTGTTTTCATTTCCTTTGGATATATACCCAGACGTGGAATTGCTGGATCATATGGTAGGTCCATTTTTAATTTTTTGAGGAATCTCAATACTATCTCCCATAATGGCTGTACTAATGCACGTTCCCATCAACACCGTGCAAGGGTGTTTCTTTTCTCCACAACCTCACCAACGCTGGTCATTTCTTGTTCACATTCAATTTCATCTCAATTACACACAAACCTGTTTGAATGAATAATTTACCAGCTGCCAGGTGTTTGTTTGTTTTCAAGATGGTGGAATAAATAAAATTCAAACTCAACTGCTTTTTCAAATTGAGTGAGAATCACACAGCCCTTGAAGTTATTGTGGGGTTAGTAGGTAAACAGAGAGCCCTCTGCAAACGCTGGGTCCTCAGCATTCAATATAAATGGCCCTTGTTACTAGCAGCAAGCACCTGTCCTGCACCATGCATTTAACGCAGGGCTTTCCTATCTATCACACTTTGCATTAAGGAGATGAAGACTCCCCTTAAGGAGAGATCAAATGGCACCCAGCACTCGACCCCAAAGCCTGTCCCCAGAGCAGACTATTCTTGCACTGGGCACTTCTCTGAGCTGACTGCCAAAGATGTGGGTAGGAGTTAGCAGGGTCTTTTCCTCCCTCACCAGCCTCCTCCTCTCCCGGTGATCTTTTCTTCCTTAGGAAGTTCCTGATTCTCTGGGCTTAGAAGAGCAGCAGACTGTCCTCCAAATTCTCCACAGAGCTGCCCTTCAGGGGTGGATTTGGGATTGATTCTCCCCACCTTCCTGCAGCGACTGTACATCATGGAGCTGGGTGAGAAATATCACCTACTACCCAGCTTTGGAGGCCCCTGTGCATTCAGAATCAACCAGAAATATTCCTCCCAGACTGTGTGGTGGATGCTGCAGTCCACAGTGTAATGCGGGGAACAGAGGAAAGCACTGGACTCGGAGTCAGCACCTTACTTGCCATCACTGCTCCACTTGGAGGATCGGTTTTCCCATCCAGGAAATGGGGACATCAATGCCTGCCCTGCCTGCCTCACAGGAGAGCCAGGAGGATCAGGTGAGATTATGTGTCTTATTATTAAACCTCAAGGGACAATGTGTTAAAAGTCACCCAGCTGTCACTAGAGTTAGACTTAACATACCTTTGTGGAGACAAAATCACAAGAATTTCTTAAGCACCCAGGGCAACATTCCTCGCATTTCCTAAACTGCCATTGATCCCATGCTCCATTTCCACTGCATTCTTTTGGTTGCAAGTGATAGATGCAGAGAGTTGCAAGAGAGACAGACAAACACAGAGAAAAGAAAAATGTTGTGGAGAAAACGACCACATTGGAGGGGTTGGGGGAGACAGAAGAACAGGAACAGAAAGTTAGAGGGATTAAAAAAACAAGGCATAAAAGAGCACAAGATCCCAGGAGAGAAAAGGAGGAGTGGTAGAGACCACAGGGCCCGGGGAGAAGAGGCAGAAGCCCGGGCAAGCTGAGCTGGAGGGTGGGAGCGCTGCCAGAGCGGAGGGGCAAGGGCAGAACCTGACCAGGCAGGGGCCGAGCACTCTGAGACGTCATCCTCAGCGACGGGGGCAGAGCCGGAGGGGCGAGTGGCCACTGCGCCTGGCTGCAGGACCCTTTGGCAGTGTGGCTCCGGGTGGGGGTTGAGGAGAGAGCTCGTGCTCTCCAGCCCTTGCAGACAGAAGACCATCTGTCTGGCTCCTGAGCGCCCTCTCCACCACCGAGGTCCAGGACAGAAAACCTAGCATCTGTTTACCGCTCCGATATTGACATTTTCCATAGGCGGGTGATTTCTCGAAGGTCACAAGTAGGTGGAACCTCAAAGCCAGGTTGTCTATCCCTCCCTCTCTCTCTGTCCCTTATGAAGATGGGGATTCAAGGCCCGGAGGGAGGGAGACTCCCCAAGTCACTCCCGAGACAGTGGCTGTCCAGAGCACAGTCCGAGCCGCCAGCCTCTGGAGGAGAAGCGGGCAGAGGACAGATGGGTAGCGGGGAGGTCTCAAAGCTGGAGGCTGGGGGGAAGCGGGAGGCTCTACCCTCTGCACAAGGCAATGTTCATGTCCACAAACATGTCCCCAGTACGTAGGAGAAGGCCTGGCACATAGGAGGTAGTCAACAAATATTTGTTGAATTTGTTAAAGGAGGTTTCCCACACCCTGAGGCAAAGGAAAGCCATCTGGCGACCCCTCTGCCCTTGACCAGAGTATACCACTGGCTGGCCTTGGGGCTCAGGGGAGAGCTGGGGCTGAGGTTAGTACCCGGGCATGGCAGAGCTGGGAGCAGGATTCAGGGCCTGGGTTACTGTTGAGTTTTAGGACTGGGCTGTAGCTCAGTGGGTTTGAGGTTAGGCCTGGGGTTGGCTGAGGTCAAGTTGACCTTGGGATAGAGCTGATATCTGGTTTGAACTGTGGATGGGACTAGGGCTAGGGCAGCCGTGTTTAGAGCTGGGGTTGGTGCCCAGGTCCAGCTGGGATGAGGGCTTAAGGAGGGTTTGAGGTGGGTGCTGATGTTTATCCAACCTAAGTTGAAGCTGGTTTGGGAATGGCCTTGGGATTTGGGGGCCATTTGGCTGGTTTGGGGGCTATTGGAGGAACAGGGGCTAGGGTCCCCTTCCTTCCATCCCCCAGACCCATGCCCCCCTGGACAGAAATCTTCCACTGAGTCTGCCTAGTGGGTCCTTCCCAGAGTCCCATCAGTGGCCCACAGGAGCCCAAGCAAAATGCCACACTCTGACCTGGTGCTGCAGCCTGAGATGCAGAGACATGGTAGCTCCTGAGGGGTGCCAGGCCAGGCCCCAGCTCCAGCTGGGACAGGGCATCCTTACAGTTCTGTCAGACTCACCAAAAGTAACGGGGCCCTGCCATTTACTATCTTTTTCACAAATAAAATACATCAAGTGAGACTTTTTTTCCTTGGAGGCAACTTAAATATTTATCAGTGTTGTGGCTTCTTGGGCCCCTGATTTATAAGGGGACCTGGGCTGTGAGGCAGGATTCCTCCCAGTGGCTGCCCAACCCTGAGCTCATGTGTCAATGGCTAGAGTCAGGTTTCTAACCCTAAGGGCTTGGCAGGGAGGTGCTGATGGAGCCAAGAGCAGAGATTAGAACTACCAGCTGGGAAGAGGGGAGACCCACCATCCAGGTCTCCATCCCCACCTCTGCATAAGAGTGCAGGGGATGGAGTCAGGTGAACCTCAGCTTTAATCTCATCTCTGGTACCTGTAAGTCAGTTACCTCATCTCCCTAAGCCTCAGTTTTCATACCTCTAAAAGCAGGATAATTCCTCCCTAATAGAGCTATTGAGAGGATATGCCCAGCTCAAGGTCTGACTTATCGGAAACACCCAGGAAAGGTTTACTGGCCCTTCGTCCTCAGTTGAAGTTGAGAGATTGGGCTCTGGAGTCAGAGAGACCTGGATTTAAATCTTGGCTTTGCCACTCATTGTCTGGGGACCCTCAGCAAGTCACTTCCCCTTTCCGAGCCTCAGTTTCCTCATCTGTAAAATGGGCAAAATAAAAGTACCTCCTATCTCATAGGAATGCAATTGATCAGAGTGAATTGTTGCCAGCAACAGAACCTGACTCGGTCTCTCACGAGTGTACGAGGGAATCTAGTGGAAGGATATCAGGAGCTCCCAGAATCTACAGGAAACTGGAAGACCAGACCTAGAAAGTTGATAGAATGCAAGGAATGACGGGGAATAGACAAAGGAATGATCCTTCTGTCAGGGCAGCAGAGTCTGGAGCAAGGGGAGCAGCCCAGGGTGCAGGCTGCTACAGTCGCAGTGATGGCCAGGACACCTGAGCTCCCTAAGCCTTTGCTCAGTGGTCAAGGACCAGCCTCAGTTCTTTGCCTAGCCCTGCCCATTTCATTTCTTCGGCCTCCAGGGTGGGGGTAGCATGACCTCCTACCAGTCCATGTTCACTGGGAACTCCCCAGGAAAGCTCAGGGAAGGGGGTTTGGAGCTTTCAACAAGGTTCATGACAGGGGTCTTTGAGAATGAAGTAAGTAAGACAGTGCTCATGATCCCCTGTGCCTGGCGCCAAGCCCACTCCCTCAACGGCAGCCATTAGCTGCCATGACAGCCTCTTCTAGCTCCAGCTCTGCTGGCAGAGACCCCTGGACTAAAGGTGGCAGATATGGACAGAGCTGGAGACGGCTCAGGAAGCACCATCTGCTTGTCGGGCAGCCTGACAGGAAGGAATGAGCACTTGACCAAGAGTCTGATCCCGCTTCTAGTTCCACTCTGCCACCAACTAGCAATGCTGTCTTGACGGGTCCTTCATCCTCTCTGAGCTTCCATTTTCTCAGCCGGAGAACAGCATCAATGCTACCTTCCCTGACTCTGTCACCAGAAGGCTGGGAGGAGCACATGCAATACCACATTGAAGTATTATTTTTCAATTTCTGATGTGTTCTAATAACTTTAAAATCTTTTACAAATAATTCACATACCATAAAATTCACTCTGTTAAAGAACACAATCCAGTGGTTTTTGTTCACAAGGTTGTGCAACCATCACTACTAATTCATTCCAGCATGTTTCATCATTCCACAAAGAATCCCTATTCCCTTTGGCAATTGTTCCTCACCCTTCCCCCAGCCCCTGGCAACCACCAATCTCCTTTCTGTCCCTATGGATTTGCCTATTCTGGACATTTCAAATAAATGGAGCCATGCCATGTGTGGTCTTTTGTGACTGGCTTCTTTCACTCAGCATGTGTTTGCAAGGCCCATCCATGTTGCAGCCTGTGTCTGTGCTTCATTATTTTTCATGGCTGTATACTATATTGCTGCATGGCTACACCCTGGTTTGCTTACCTATTCATGTAGGATTATTTTTAGTTTACATAGGCCCAGGGCTGGGGCCTCAGGTGTGTTCCCAGAGGGAGAGAGGCCAGAGCAGAACCTGAGAGGGGCCACGTCTAGACAGGGAAGGTGTGTGCAGCCTGCACAGATCGCTCTCTGGTTCCAGGTACTTTCAAAGTACCTGAAGGCATTCCGACAGTCCCCGGATTCTGAGCACCGAGAATGACTGCTACCTAGACTGTGAGCTTTCCATCACCTCTGCCTCACACTCCAGGTTACTGTGGGTACTGGGGGGACTCCTGGGGGTGGAGTCAGCAGACACAGTGTTGAGGCAGGCACGTGGATGTGCCCACCAAACACATGGATGGATCGAGTAGATGGATGGTTGAATGGAGCATGTGAGTGCGTGTGAGTAGGTGGGAAGATGGATGGAGGGTGGATGGAAGATTGGATGGGTGGAGCTGGCTACACTCTTGCCACTTTATGCATGGGAGAAAGATTAACCTTTTACCTAGAGAGAAATCCTAGCCCAAAGCATCCTCGGGGCAAAAGACCTATCTATATTTCATGTACTAACTCCTAAACAGGAGCAGGAAGAACTGAACGTTAAATCTATGGAATTTCAAATCAAATGATATGGCTGTGCTTGGCATACAGTAGGTGCTTAATACATAGTTGTGAGTGAATGGATGAACGAACAAGTGAGCAAACCTATTTTCCATCCAATTTATGAATTAAGAAAGTGATGCCCATTTTATAAATGAGGAAAGTGACACCTAAAGTCACCCAGCAGATCAGGGCAGAGTGCGGGATAGAATCTGGGCCAACTGGAAGCCCAACATTCTTCCCCACACCAGGCAGTTTCCTGGTTCCTGCTCTCAGCAGGAACATCTCACATAAACCAGACAAGTCATTTCCAGGCCTCGGATTTTTTGTTCTCCTACCTAGGACAGGGAGGTCACTGAACTGACCACATGTCTGTTTGATGTTTGTTTGAGAGTGGGGTGTGTGTGTGTGCATGTGGGAGAGAGACAGAGCGAGCATACATACTTAAGAATGGAGAGGCAAATATGTCTTGTCAGCAGCTTCCACCTTCCCGTGGTGCAGCTGTAGCATGTCAGGTGTATGGGGCACCCGAGATAAGCTGGTTTTGACATGCTGCAGATGCCTTCCTACCTCCCAGGGAGGTTGTGACGGCCCCATGTGACAGAGACAATGACAGTCAACATCTGGGTAGCAGCTTATGTGAGGTAATGACTCAGTGCCTGGCACGTGGTAAGTGCCCAATGAACGGTGGCTGCTTACATTAATTAATATTATAAAAATCCCTGTGGCGCAGACATTCTCACCAGGATCTTACTTTTCAGCACACTGGACTGGCAATCAGGAGGTCTGGTTCTAATCCCAGATCTGCCATGCACTCCCTGTGTATTGTCTCCCTGGATGTCTAACCTTAGTCTAGGCCTCAGTCTCCCCATCTGTAGAATGGAGAAACCATACCCTCCTGACAGGGCTGCTGGGAAGATAGCAAGAGAGGCAGACTATGAGGGTACTTTGCATGCTAGAGACCAGACAAGGGGCAGCAAACTACCAGAGGCCAAATCAAGCTCACCACTTTGTAAATAAAGTTTTATTGGAATACAGCCACACTCATTCATGGGTGTATTGTCTGGGGCTGCTTTCATGCTACAATAGCAGAGCCAGATATTTGTGACAGACACTACAAGGCCTGCAAAGTCTGAAATATTTACTATCTAGCCCTTTACAGAAAAATCTGGCTGCCTTTTGCTATTGAGCAATTATTTCCAGGTCTTAACAGCCTGCCTCCTTCTTCCCTGGGAGCCAGTGCCAGGCCCTCCCCAAAGGTTCTGATTCAGTAGGGCTGGGGTAAGGCCTGTGTATCTCTCTTGTGACAAGGGTTCCTGGTGTCTCTGATGAAGGAATGTCCCTAGTCCAGACTTCGAAACACACCAGGGTAGTGGAAGCAGACAGACCTGAGATCAAATCCCTGCTCCACCACTTGCCATCTCTGTGACTGTGGGCAAGTTGCTTAACTTCTCTGAGCCTCATTGTACTCCTCTACAAAATGGGGACAACAATGCCCATCCCTCAGAGCTGCTAGGAAGATTAGCAGCTCTGTAAAGTGCTCTGTGAGGCCTGGCACAGAATGGGTGCTCAGTAATTGACAGTTTTCTTTCTCTCCTGCATCCCTGGACATTCTCCTTTAGTCCCTGGACATGCTACGTTCCCCCAGTCCTTCTAGAACCCTCCTAGCTTCTCCCCTTCAGCCCTCCTGTAGCCTCTCGGGAGGACCCTGCCCCCGTCTTTGCCGGGGGTCCTGCTTCCCCCACAGGAGAAGTATGTTTGCTGAGAGGGAGCATCAGGGCTGGTCCGACAGAGCCTGGGGTCCTCGGCCCATTTCTGACACTGAAACTGCCACTGGCTCCGTGTTTGCACATTTACTTTCATAATATTTGCTTTCCATGGCTATTATTTGCCTAGGGGCTGACGTCAGATGAAGACAATCAACTCCCAACTAGCTCCTTCAAAGAGCAAGGTCAGCACCTCCCTGGCCTTCCTCTGTCCCAGCACCTCCCTGTCCCCTCCACTGTCCCGTGCCCTCGCTCCTTGCCTGAGTTTTCTAAACTAGCCACACTCCAGGCGGCGGATGACTTAGCAAAACGTGTTGGCGTGACACCAGGGGAAGGGTGCGTTCTGGTCCTAGCCAGTCGCTAGCTGGCTGGGTGACCCTGGCAGGGCCGGTCCTCTCCCTGGGCTTCAGTTGCCTCATCTCTGCCCTGAGAAGCTTACCTGATCTCTAAGGCTCCTCCCAGTGCCACAATTCTGTGACTCTGGGACTCCAAGAACCCCCCAGACTGGGAGACTGCAGAGTTCACCTACTGTCGCCCTCTGTCCCCAGCCCTCCACCCTTCTCAAGCCGTGGAAGGGCAGGGGGAAAGAGAACAGAAATCGTGAAAACTAAGCCGTAGTTCTGCTTAACTACGACCGAGCCAATGGCACCATCTTTCTCTCATCAAGATAGAAAATAAAACCCAAGAAACCGACAAGCCTTCAATTGGACCATGTCATGGAGGCATGTTCCTCCCCCTCAGCAAACAGCCTGCGCCCTGCCCAGCCCAGGGAGCCTGTGAGGGGACCACATGTCAAGTTTCTTCCTCCCACCTGCCACTTACTCATATGAGAACTTGGCCAGGTTGCAGGTAAAGCCACCTGTATCCCGGGGCCAGCTCTGCCTCCCGGAAAAGGGGAAGAGTCACGCACGAGTCCACGGGAAGGGAAATTGTGAGATCAATTCAGGGCGTCACTGGCCCCATTGAACTGTGCATCTGTATCAAACACATATTGGTTCATGGGAAGGCAGTCGGGCGGGGAGGGACACTCATCTGAACCCTTAGCCTGAGTGACTTTACTAGGTTATTCCAAACCCCTTCCTGACTTGGCATGAGGTCTTGCGGGGCAGCAGTGGTTTAACTCAAGTCTGTGGAGCCAGATGGACCTGGGCTTGAATTCTAGTAAGACCACCCAGTGTCTGTGAAACCCGGCTGAGCCATGTTACCTCTCTGAGCCCAGGTTTTGCCACCTGTGAAATGGAGGTGAGAGTAATTCGTACCTCCTGGAGCCGTCATGAGAATGTGAGGAATAGTCCAGTGCCTAAGCCAGCTCCAAGGCCTTAGGAGGCCTTTCTCAAACACTATTCTACCCCCTTGACAAGAGTTAGTAGATGATTCTTTGAGGGTAACAAAAACCTGAGTTCTACAAAGCACTCACACATGCTTTCTCATTGATAGAACTTCTCACAGCCATCCTATAAGATAACTATCACTGTCCACATTTGACAGATGTGGAAACTGAGGCTCAAAGAGGTGAAGCAATTTGTCCAGAGCTTACCGTGAGTCAGCGCCTGGACGCCTAGGGCTTCGACTCCCGGTCAGCATTCTGGCGCATCCTTCCATGGGATCAGATCCTACCGGCCCCATGTGGCCTGAGTGAGTCCAGCTGTGTCCAGAGGCCTCCCAGGTACTGGCTCCAGGCCTCCCAATTTCTCTCCAGCCTCAACTGGAGGTTCGGGCCATCAGAGGTGAACGCAGCCAGAACTGTGAGGTGACAGCGCCCTCCAGTGGCTTCTGTGCAGCAGTGAGGGACTCCGAAGTGGGGGAGCGCTTCAGTGTGGCCAGGGATGCAGCCCAAAGGAGAGGAAGGCAGACCAGGGGCACCCTCGCTGGACTCCTGCCTCGCTGGGCCAGCTGAGTGCCAGGGTCACTGGCTCCTTGACACCCCCAGTATTCCCTCTGTCCCAGGACTGCAAATCACATCATTCCAACCTGGAAAGAAATGTAAACACCATCTAAATGAACGTTCTCTTTTCACAGGAGATTGTGGAACCAGAGTGGAGACAGATCATCCAAGGTCACGTGAGGAGTCAGAGCAGAACGGGTTCGGAGCTCAGATCACCTGCCTCCCGCTTCAGGCCCTGCAGGAAGTCCAGGAAGGCTGGATTCACCAGCCCTGCACTTGCCCTGTCCCCACTGTGTCCGCCCTCAGGGCTACCAGACACACCAGGTGGAGTGGAAGGGACTGAGGAGGAAGAATGACAGTGAAGGACACTCCAACTCTTGATGGCTGTGTGACCTTGTGCAGGTTACTTAACTCTCTGGGCCCCCGTTTCCTCCTCTGTGAAATGAGGAAAATATTAGTTCCTATGTCACAGGGTTGCTGTGAGGACTAAATAAGCTGTAAAGTAAGAAAGTCCTGGTAGATAGTCAGCAGCCCCAAAGCATAGCAACCCCTGCTACAGTGTTTGTTGTCATTTGTTTGGTGCCTCTGATTCATTGGCTCACTCCCCAGCGGCCACAAGCTCCCCGGGCGTCTCTCTCCTCCCCTTCTCTCACTCCGATCCCTCCACCAAACCCCAAAGCGGCAGATTAATCCCCTGCACCTGTGTCGCTTGTGTGTCGCATGTGAAGCTCTGCAGGAGGAGGTGGCCTGGTCGGGGACTGGGGAGTGGGTGCCGTGGACACTGCCCCTGTGCTGGTCAGCAGGCCATTTGGGCCCAGGGTGAGCTCGGCCAAGGCTGAGTCTCGGGAAAGGGCTGAAACCCCAGAGGGTTTTTCAGGGGCCAAGAGCAGACCAAATTGAGGGGCACGGCCAGTACCTTCCTGGGCTTCTGGAATGATTCCAAGGGCCCAGCTCTAGCAGGTGGACACCACCAGGCTCCAGTTTCACGATTGGAACCTTGAAAACCCCTCTGCAATTTTCCCTTTCACACCAGGCTTGGAGCCAGACAGACGTGGGTTCAAATCCCGGCTCTGCCACTTATGTGATCTTGGGAAGAGACTTAATGTCTCTGAACCTCAGTTTCCTTGTTTGTAAAGTGGGGATAATGATAGGATTGTACAGAACTGTTGGGTTTAGAATAAAGTGTCTAGCCCAGTACCTGGCATGTGGTACTTTTTTCTTGCTTATTGAATATCAAAATAAATTGATCACCTTTCCCCCCCAAATCCTGCTCTGCCAATTGGATTCCCTGTCCTGGTAGGTGGCACCATCCATTCAGCCATCCAGCGAAGGGTGGCCCATGTTCTTCCACCTTCTAGCAACTCGGCAAGCAAGGAGGCCGATCTGTCTGTCATAGCTGCCTCACCCACTGCTCCTCTCTGCCCCTTTGGCCATTGCTCTGGTTGCAGAACAAGGTTACAGCAAATTCCCCTCACTGTTTCCTCCTTCCAGCCACCACATTCCTGCCAGGGTGGTTATAACACCCCCTCTCCACTACTCACTCTGAAACACACACTCCCCTACAGCATGGAGTCCAAACTGCCCAGCAGAGCCAGAACACCAAGGTTCCTGTGATCTGGGCCCCTTGCGCCCCCACCCAGCATCATCTGCTCCCACCCTACCTCCCTTACACCAACCATTCCAAAGCACTCAGTGTCCCCCAAAGATGAGGCTCGTTGCCACTCTGCCTCCAAGCCTCTGCCCACAGCCCCAACCACCCAGATGCCTCCTCTGCAAGCCCTCCATGGCTGCCCCCACCTCCCCAAGTCTCCCAACATGGAGCTGAGTACTCCCTCCTCTGGGGCCCACCGGCCTCTCTCAGACTCCACAACAGCCCTTCCCACCTGCGTGTCATGCTTGCCTGACAAGTCCACGCAGGAGGCAGGAGAGAGCACTGGTGGAGAGCAAGGCCTCTGGGGTCCTGTCTCCTGGGTCTTTATGAGAATTTACCAAGAGGATGTGTGTAAAGTCCTAGCACACTATCTGCTGCATAGTATGTGTTCAATAAATAGAAGAGATTCTTTTTACTACTATTCCCACATGACACTGCAAATTCCCAGAGCAAGACTCATGTCTTATTTGTCTTTGGATCCCCAGCAACTAGCCTGGGATCTGGCCCACAGTAGTAGTTTAATAGGCATTTTTAAATGGATGGATGAATGGATGGGTGGATGGGTGGATGGGTGGATGGGTGGATGGATGGATGGGTGGAAGGGTGGATGGGTGGAAGGGTGGGTGGGTGGGTGGATGGGTGGGTGGGTGGGTGGGTGGATGGGTGATGTGGCTGAAAGAGGAGGAAGGAATCTGTGAGAGCTGCCATTTATCTGGTAATTAGTCAGGGACAGAAACCTGCAGAGCACTTTACAAAGCAATTTCAGCCAACGCCAACCAAACCACAGAGGTAGATTCTATTTCTGCCCCTATCTCATCGTGGAGAAAACTGGCTCAGGGAGGTGAAGACACCTGGCAGAGTGCTATAGTGGTGACATTGGTGACAGAGCCGGCATTCAAAGTCACTTCTACCTGGCTTTAAGCCCATGCATTTCTCCACATGGCTTCCTAAAAAGGAGCAGTTGGAATAACAGGCAGCATCGGAAGGAAGGGGGAACTACGATTTGTGCAGTGTTTGCTAAGTTGCCAGGTGCTTCACGCTTACCTCACTTAACCCTCACAGGAAGGGCGGCTACTGTCTATCATCCCCATTAAAGAGATGAAAGAATTGAGGCCCAGCGAGTTTGGGGAAGGTTAGGCAGACCCAGGGCCCTTTACTGCTGTATTAGCCATTCTGCCTGGAAGATGCTGGAAGTGTCTGACGCAGGCACAAGGGCTGGCCTGGAGGAAGCGCCCTGGATCTGAAAGCCGGAGGCAAACAGTGGAGGCAGGGAGGCATAAACGTCTCCAGGTGTTCCTTGATCAGAGCTGGGGTCTTAGGTGCCCAGGAAATGTCACCGTTATTACTGTTATTAATAATAAACCATGTTATTATAGATGCTATGTAATACTAGTCTATAAAATTACTTAACGTTTTTATGGCACTTCACAGTTTTCAGAGTACTTTTGTATGTACGACCAATTTTTCCTCACAAAAGTCCTTCAGGATGTGCAAGGCGGGGATTATACACAATCTCAGGAAGCAAACAGCTTCGGAGGAGTCACACGAATCCACCCAGAGCATGTATGATAGTGAGTAAACGATTTCCCTGGTCCCAACATAAGTGTTTCCGATTCCTAGTCCAGTGCTGTGGCCTCTCTGAGAACCTCTGGGGTGCGTTACGGGTGTCGTTTAGTAAGATGACACGAGCGTTGATGGAGACCTAGAGCGACAGAGACGGGGAAACGGGACACCTGGAATGGGAAGGGAACTCTGTCGGGGCAGGAGCAGGACGGTCCGTCCAGGCCTCCTGGGGCCCCTCCCCAGGTCCCAGCCGCTGCAAGAGCCGCGCACCCAGCCGGCAGCCCTGACGCCGGCGCGAGGTGGCGCCCTTGGATGGGGAACCGACTGCGGTGAGCGCAGACGGGCTGGGCGCTGACGGTGAGGGCTGCTGCCTGGCGGGCCCCTGTCGAGGAGGGGCACCTGTGCATGTTGTAATGTGTTTCAGAAAGGCCCTTTCAAGACTCCTCTACGGAAATCCTAGGTCCACCCAATCAAATCCACGGACAATGCAGTCACAGGATGAATCAGGGGTTCGCAGTTACCCCTGCTCAGGTGAGTCCAAATGGGTGAACGTATATTTTAGCCACAGTCTAGGCCTCCTAAGTGAATCCCAAGAAACACAAAGTGTTGGTTTCAGCAGCGATCCTTCTAAAGCGTATTGATCACTTCCAACAGAACAGGCACCGTGCTAGGTGCTTCCTCTGCATGCAAGGCTGTCAGGTAAAATATAGGACACACAGTAAAACTGGAATTCCAGATCGACAAGGAATAGTTTACTAGCATAATTATGTCCCGAATATTGCATGGGACATACTTATACCAAAAAATTTTTCCCTATTTATCTGGAATTCAAGTTTAACGGAGTATCCTGTATTTCTATTTGCTAAATCTGGCAAACCTATCTGGATTACTTTATCCTTACAGCAACTGAGGAGGAAGATTCCATCTCCACTTCACAGGCATCGTAACGGAAGCTCTAAGAGGTGAAGGAACTTGCCCACGTTGCGCAGCAGGTGAGCAGTGGGGCTCAAATTCCAGTTCAGGTCTGCCCAATCCCCCGGTCTGCACCCTCACCAATTTCCTCTCTAAACAGCAAGGGGGGCAGAGAACAAAAGCTGAATTCCTCTTGAGGAATTGGCAGTGAAAAACTGGAACTGGGGGCCGGGCATGGTGGCTCATACCTATATTCCTAGCACTTTGGGAGGCCAAGGTGGGAGGATCACTTGAGGTCAGGAGTTTAAGACCAGCCTGAGCAACAGCGAGACCCTGTCTCTATAAAAAAATAGAAAAATTAGCCAGGTGTAGTGGTGTGCACCTGTAGTCCCAGCTACTCGGGAGGATGAGGCAGGAGGATCGCTTGAGCCCAGGAGTTAGAGGTTGCAGTGAGCTATGGTGATGCCACTGCACAGAGCAAGACCCTGTCTCAAAAAAACAAAACAAAACAAACAGACAATAAAAAAAATTGGTAGTGAGGGCATCCAGTGTAAATATCCCCAGTGTGAGAATAAGAGGGGCTCTATCGTAAAACAGGAATGGGTCTCATAAGCCATCCATCCGAAAGGCAGCTCAGCTTTGGGGTTAAGGGGTAGGCTCTAGAAACAGATTGCTGGGTAAAAGCCCCAGCTCCATCCATTACTAGCTGCGTGACTTTGGGCAAGTTACTCAACCTTTCTGTGCCTCAGTCTCCCCATTAAGAATATGGGGATACTACCCATGTCATAGGGTTGTTGTGAGGATTAGATGAGGTAATACATGTAAAGCACTTTGAACAGTGCCTGGCACTTGTGAGCATCCAAAATTATGTACATTCACTCTATGGATGTAGTCCAACCACTTCCCCCCATGAAGGTGAACACTGAACCCAGAAGCCTCACTCAGGGCTGCACAGCAAGTGGGTGGCTGAGCAGTCTCAATACAGGTCTCCAGGCTGAAGTTTGTGATGCCTGTCTCAAAAGAAGAGTGGGAAGTCAGCATCAGATGACGTCAGATGTCCTGATTTATCCCATGTCTGTTGGTATAAAGGAATCCTACCACTTCTGAGGTCATTTACATAATTTAAATCTTCCAGTTCTTTTTTACCAGTACAATATTGTAAATTTCATTCTCTCCACAAATGTTTACTAAAGGCCTGCCAGACACTGTGTTAGGCATAGGATATAAAGAAGATTGACTTGCGGCCCCTGCCTCAGCCTGGTCTAGGGAGGAAGAAAGCAAATAGATACCAAAAGACACCAGTGTGATTAGCATCAGGAGTGGGGCCCCATGGGAGTCGGAGGAGGGACACCTGGTAGGCAGGTGGGAATGACAGAGAGGCATTGCTGGAAGAAGTGATCATTGATTTGAGCCCTTCAGGATAGAGAGGGTTGGCCAGAGAAACAAGGGGCAGGAAAGGCCTCCCAGGCTGAAGGAACAACATGAGCAGAAGCCTAGAGGCCAGACAAGAAAGCTCAGAGCATCCTCTGCTGGGCGCACGACAGAGAGACATGGTTCTATTTGGACGAACCCAATGCTCCCCAAGATGTCCCTGACTTGTGCAGGGTAGCAAGCCCTCTCCACTAGAATGGCTGTCTCCACAGTTAAGAAGCAGTTGAGCCAAAGAAGTTCTCATGCCATAAAGAAACCACTGCTCACCCAGACAGCCAAGCAGGACCCAAATCAATGGCACTCAAGGAGAGACTCTGTCTTGGAGACTGGCTTACGTTTGGGCTGTGTGCTCCTGTGGACGTGAATTCATCCACCCCTGGGGAACCAAATCTGAAATGGATGCCAGGTGTCATACTGTGTCCTGAGAGTTGCCAGAATAAAAGCTGAGGTGCTGGCTGAAGGTAGATCTTTGGCAAATCTCCAGCTGTTTCATCTTGGAGTGCTCGAGGCAGAAGAATTCTAATCGCTACCAGGCCAGAGAGACAGGCAGCTGTGTCCTTTGAAGTCTGTGGGGCTATGGCCCTGGGGTCAGACAGTTTCCTCCAACACACTTTGCACTTGGATTTTCCTCTGAAGGTCATTACCGCCAAGGTCATTGGCAACACCGCATCTCTGGGAGACCAAAGATATTTGCTGGTTATTGGATGAGATTTCTTCCAGGATCCTAAGGGAGCTTCAGTTGTGCAAATGCCAGGAAGTCTGAACTGCCTGCTTTGCTGAAACCACTGATATAATCTATGCCCAACAGGCACCCCCACACACCCCCGCAGGTGCTCTCCTCCCTTCGATTGGGAGTCATTCTCCCCCACCCTTTGCTTCCTAGGAAACGATGGAGGTGGATTTGAAGGGGGCATGGGTCTTTAGTCAGTGTCTTCTGGAGTCATCTAACATCGTTCTCATGGGCTTGAGGTTTCACCCCTGGCTACAAGCAGGTTACAGCCAACAAGCTGTAAATGGCACCATAAGCACCCAGTTGTCCAAGTCAAAACCATGGAGACCGTCTCTGACTCACCTGTGCCTCTGCACCGCCCCCTGCACCACCACCCACCGTCATCAAGTCCTGGAGCTATTGCCCTCCCCAGCCTCTCTCAGCCACTTATTGACCTTGAGTAAGTTTCTTAACCTCTCCAAACTTCCATTTCCTTGTCTCTAAAATGATCTAAAAAATACTAAGGTGTCTCAAAAGTCCTTTCTCATGAAGGGGCAGTTCTGACCGTGTCGTAGAAAAGGTGATTGTACATAAACATGTTTGGCATCACACTCAAATATGTTTTAAAGCCCTCATGACTGCATATGTCTGCATTTCTTCTGGATAAAAGCCTTTGGTGAGAAAACAGTCACTAAACAAATCTGTAAAGTTGAAGGCCAAGGTATGCCTGGGGGAAAAGTGGGGGGTGCGGTGGGGGGGGGTCTTTGCAGGGGCCGTACACCTGTTCCACATGGCTGTGCCCTATATGCCTCTCTAGAAGCCTCTATTCGGTTTTGACAAACCATGAACTGAATTTTATGAGATAATCCTGCTGTTTTATTTATTGCCAATAAACTGCATGCTTATGGAAAAGAAATTTTGAGACACTGTAATAATATCAACTTTATAGGATTGTTGTGAGGTTTGAAAAAGATAATGGATATGATGAGACTGCCTCTGTGCTTGCTTGGCATGGAGTATACTTATTAATAAGGTGTGCCAATTTTAGGAATGTTACATCACTGTCATTTTTGAAAGCAAAAAGAAAAATTACAAGGCATGGTCTATCTCATTTTCCTCAGAATCCCTCAGCACCCAGCACTAGCACACGGTAGGAGCTGAGAAATATTGGATAAATAAATAGATAGATAGGGTGAGAAGATTAACAGCAAAAGGAGGAAATGCTTATTGGGTTAATCGTAAGAAATATACTGACATGAACAGGTGTATAATGGAAAGGTTTTCACAAAACTATTCAGAAAATGCATCATTAATGCAGTCAATAGATAATCAGTGAGCGCCTTCTCTGTTCCAGGCACTGTTCCCGATGTGGGAATAGAGCAGTGAACAAAGCAGACAAGGTCTGGTCTCATGGAGCTCACATTCCAGTGTGGGGACACAGATGATAAATGAATAAATGGATGACATAATATAAGAGGTGCCATGAAGAAAGATAAAGCAGGGTAAAGGGGTGAGGGAGTCGTGCAGATGCTATTTAAAATAGTGAAAAGCCTCTCAAAAAGGTGACATTGGAGCAGAGACATGAAGGAAGCCACGTGGATATCTGAGGGAAGATATTTCCACACTTGGAAACAGTTGAAAGGAGAATAAACGCATTTCATCCAGTGCCCAGGCCTCATTTCCAGTTGACTGAAACAAAATACTCTTTGTAGCACAGCACCTGCAAGTTGAACAGAAATATACCCAACATGAAAGGCAGACCTTTAGTTAATCTGTTTTTGTTGTTATTGAAATCTTAAGTACCTCCTTTATCACAGATAGCTCAAAACCTGCAGGGAAAGAGATGCTTTAGAAACACAATTCCAAATGAAAAAAAAAAAAAAAAAAAAAAAACACCCAGCAATGATAATAGCCTCACAAGAAATAACTTGAAATTGTGAGTGTGCTGCTTGATGAGATTAAGCAGTTGGAGGCAAATGATGCAAGCCCCAAAGAGGAAAATATTCATATAAATCATTACACAAATCCCATGTTGTAGCACATCAGACTCAGTGATATCCTGTTTGGGGAATAGTCATCCATTCATTCAAGAAAAATTACTGAGCACCCAATTATTTGTAAAGCTGGGTGTTTTGTGACTTGAAAGATGAATTGAGCCCAGATCTACCCTTAAGGAGCTTCAATCTGGCCCTAAGAAGAACAATGTGGCCTTGTTATTTATTATTTATTTTATTTTGAATTCAATTTGTTTTTGTTCATCTTCCATCTCCAGTCCTGTTCCACTTGTCCCATAGACACTGTTCTCAGGCTTTCTGTCCATTTGATTTACACTTATAAATGCATTTACATTTTAAATGCATACATAAGAATTTATATAAACAACATATATTGTGTGTATGTTTAATGTACATAGTGATATATTGCTATATATCTCATCTTGCTTCTTTGACATCAATATAAATATATAGATAAGGTAAATTCCTGTAAATCTAGTACTTTTTTTAACTCATGTTGTATTCCATCATTTACACATATTATATTTTATTTAATAATTATTGAACATATAAGTTACTTCCAATACTATTATTATAAACAATGCTGCAATAAACATCCCTGAACATATGTCTTTGTGTACTTAAGAATTTCTCTGTGGTTCATACACAAGACAGGATTTGCAGTACAAAACGATATGAGACACTTATACCTCCAAATTGCTCTTCAAAATGGTTCCCCCTTTTTCACTGCCCCCAGCAGTGCATAAGGGTTGCATTTTCCCCACATCCTTAGCAGTTTGATATTATCCCATATTTTATCTGTGGTTGTAAAATAGTATCCATTTCTCACTTTATTTTGCATTTCTCTGATTATTAATAAGGTTAAACATCTCTTTATCTGTTTATTAGCCATTCTGGCCTCCTCTTCTGTGAATTGCTTGCTCATATCATTTCCACATTTTTATATAGCATTCTCCCCCTCCTTGTTTCTTGTTTTCTGATTTGCTGTGCGTTTGAGATATTTTTAATGTCAGTCATATTGTACTGTATATCAAAAATATATTCTCCTGGTTTGATTGCCAGTTAACTTTATCTATGGTGCTTCTTTTTGTACAGCTATTAGCTATCCCCAACAACTGCTCTCCCTTTCTTTCTTAGTTAAAACAAACACACGCACAAACTCTGATTTTTAATTGGATGCAAGGCTTCCTGGCAAAAAGACTACATTTCCCAGCATACCTTGCAGGTGTGGTCATAAGAGATAAGAGAAAGTATCTGGGGAATTCACAGGCAACATTCTTAAGAGAAAGAACTCCCTTCTTATTTCCTCTTTCCTCCTTATAACTGGGTTGGAGTATTGTATCAAGTGATGGGAGCCATGTGCTGAGGATGGGGAAACATCCCCACGGAAGGACTGGGTCCCTGACACCAGTCCTGGACTGCTTTCTCTCAGAGGTCAGCAAGCCTAGATCTAACTGATACAAACAAAAGTCTTTCATTTTGAAGTAGTCAAATTCATCCATTTTCTTCTTTAAGAAATTCTTACTGATCCCAAAAGCACAGCGACATTTGCCAAATTTTTTTTCTAATAGTTTTATAGCTTTGTTTTTTCACATTAGGTCTTTAATCCACCTGAAGGTATTTTGACCTTTTTTTTTTTAAATACAGTAGTCTCCCCTTATCCTCGGTTTCAGTTACCCACAGTCAACCACAGTTCGAAAATATTAAATGGAAAATTCCAGAAATAAACAAGTCATGAGTTTTAAATTGCACGTGCTGTTCTGAGTAGCATGATGAAATCTTGCACCATCCTGCCCAGGATGTGAATCCTCCCTTTGTCCAGCGTATCCACGCTGTACATGCCACCCACCCATGAGTCACTTAGTAGCCGTCTGGGTTGTCAGATTGACTGTTGCCATATCGCAGTACTTGTATTTAAGTAACCTTTATTTTACTTAATAATGACCCCGAAGTAATGATGTAGCAATTTGCATATGCCAAAGGGAAGCCTTCAAGTGCTTTAAGTGAAAAGGTGAAAGTTCTTGACCTAATTAGGAAAGAAAAAAAAATTGTATGCTGAGGTTGCTAAGAGCTACGGTAAGAACGAATCTTCTATCTGTGAAATTGTGTAGAAGGAAAAAGAAATTTGTGCTAGTTTTGCTGTCGCACCTCAAACTGCAAAAGTTATGGCTGCAGTGCATAACTGCTCAATTAAGATGGAAAAAGTATCAAATTTGCGGGTGGAAGACACGAACAGAAATGTGTTCCCACTGACTGCAACATGTTGCACCAGAAAGCATTGAGCATATAATAAGACTTCAGCAAAGGGACCCCTGAAATGAGTGACACCAAGTCATCTACTGCAAGTAAGGGATGGTTACACAGATGCAGGGATAGGTTTGGACTGAAAAATATAAAAATTATTAAAAAGGCTGCATCTGCCAATGAAGAAGCTGCTGCTACATTTCCGGCAGAGTCGAAGAGTTGATTAAAGAGAAAGGAGACCATCCAAAGCAAGGCTTCAATTGCAATGAAACTGGGCTGTTCAGGAAGAAGATGCATGATAGAACTTACGTACATAAAAGTACAAAGGAGGCACCAGGGCATAAATCATGGAAGGGCAGATTAACTGCTACTCTGTGGCAGTGCATATATAGGATTCAGTACTATTTGTGGTTTCAAGCATCCACTGGGGGTCTTGGAAAGTAGCCCCCTTGGATAAGGGGGGAATTACGATAGTGTGATAGGAGGCTATTCTCACTTTCTTCACATTCTGAGACAGTTCTCCCACCACCATTATTAAATAATTCATTCTTTCCTCCCTAAATTGTGATGCCATCTTGGTTGTATACCAGGTTGCCAGTGCTACATTGAATAGTAGTGGCATTAGAAAGTATACTTTGGTTTCCATATTCATGGTAAATCTACATTTTTTCCCTTAAGTATGATGTCTGCTGTAGGTTTTTGATAGATAACTTTTATCAGATTAAGATAGCTACTTTAATCCCAAATAGGTGTTTTCCTGTGTCTATTGAAATATTGAATTTTTTTTCTTTAATCTGAAACACCTCGATAGAGTTATCTGATTCTAAATCATCTGTACATTCCTAAAATAAACCCTACTCCAGTTTTGCAAATTGGGAATTTTGCATCTGTAATTTTAAGTAAAACAGGCCTATAATGATCTTTTCTCCCTGTCCATATCTGGCTATAATATAAGGTATAACTAGATTCAGTATAACTAGATTCATAAATATGTTAAGCAACCTTCCCTCCTCTCTTCTCTGGGAAAATTTGAATAAGATAGAAACCAGCTGTTCTCTAGAAGTTTGGTAGAATTTACATGCAAAACCGTCCTGGCCTGGTGACTTTTTAAGTATTGATGGCAGGGGGGCAGGGGAATGATGGTGGTGGCTACTGATCATGTTTTCAATAATGCCTAGCACTTAATAGGCACTTAATAATTAATTACCAAATGAACAGAAGAATATTTCATTCAAATTTTTTCTGCTTCTTGTACCAATTTCGCCATTTCCTATTTTTCCAAGAAGTTTGTCCATTTTCCTAGATTTTCAAAACTTTTTGGCATATATTTGTTCACAAGAATAGCAGACACTGTTGGCTGCCTCCCCAAAGTCATTCCCCCATCCCTCCATTTTTCCTTACTTAGTCATATGCTTCAGGAGAGAGAGTACAACCCATCCCAGCGTTGGAGAGGAACCTAGGTTTGGCCTTTGTCAGACATGGTGGTCCCCTTTTCCTTGCCAGTGATTGGCTTAGATGTGGGTATAAGATGCAATGAGGCAGAAAGGACCCGTGTGTAGAGGGCAAGGGAAGGTAGGCTTTAAGGAAAAAAAATTTTTTCTCTGAAGAAATAGGAAACGCAGAAAGAAACAACCCCTTTTCTGCCAATGAATGTAGCTGTGACCATGTGAAGCCTGGAGCTGCTGCAGCTACCTTGTGTCCAGGAGCAGAGCTAGTCTATGAGTGGGGGTGATGCACTGAGGGTGGGAAGGGGGAACGATGCAAAGAAACTTGGCTTTGATGACTTAATGGAAGGGAACTTTACCAGTCCCTGAATAATCTACTTCGGGGCTTCTTGATTATTATGTGAGATAATAAATTCCTTATTTTTAAAATCGGTTTAGGTAGATTTCTTTTTTTATTATTAGTAACCCAGAGCATCCTGATATAGCAAAACTCTTTTATGGTTTTGTACAAATCTTTCTGCTGTAGCTACAGTTATTCATTCCCTTTAATTATGTATTTAGTTTATATGTTCTCTCTTTGTCAGGAGTTTGTCTGTCTTCTTAGATTTTTTTTTTTCTTCTTTAAGAATCAACTTTTGGTTGTTAATCATCTTTATTTTCCCCTGCCCCCATTTCATAGATATTTGCTCTTAGCTATATTATTTCCTTTCTTCTTCAAAGAGATTTACTCTGGTATTTTTTAAGCTTCTTTAACATTTATATCATCTTGTTTTCACCTTCTTGTTTTCTAAGATATACGTTCAAAGTTATAATTTTCCCTGTAAGAAATGCTTTAGCAACATCTTGCTGATTTTAATATATCTTTGTCTTTAATAGTAAGAATTTCTTAATTTTCCTTATTATATCATCCTTACCACATGCATTAGAGGTGTGATTTTTAGTTTCCAGACATACAGAGCTTTTATCTTACTGATTCCTCCTTCTACTGCATTTGTTTCAGATAACTGTTGGCAATTCTTAGGATTTATTAATAATTCTTTTGTAGCTTAGCACATGACTCATTTTTACGTGTCACATGTGATTTTGAGAATAATTGGTATTCTGGGTTTGTGGATGCAGTTATATATAGCAGCTTAAACTCATTAATTTTTCAAATGTTCTGTATCCTGACTTTTATTCTGTTTGCTTTATCAGTTTCTCAGAGGGTTATGTCAATATCTCAACTACCATTGTAAATTTGTCCACTTTGCCTTGTAAGTCTATCAGTGGTTTAACGTGTGTATTTCTAAGTTTTATTGTTATGTACATATCTGTTGTAATTGTGTTACCTCCTCAGTATAAAGGTCTTTTTAATGACATATGTGGCCCTTTTTCTTTGTATGGATATTTCTTGTCCTAACTTTCTTTTGATTTGTATTTGCTTGGTGTATATTTTTCATCTTTTTATTTTATTTTATTTTATTTTTTTAGAGACAGTCTCACTGTGTTGCTTAGGCTGGAGTGCAGTGGCACGATCATAGCTCACTGCAGCCTCAAATTCCTGGGCTCAAGTGATACTCCTGCCTCAGCCTCCCAGTAGCTAGGATTACAGGCGGACACTACCACATCTGGCTAATTTTTTTTAAATTTGTTTTTGTAAAAACATAGCCTCACTATGTTGCCCAGGTTGGTCTTCAATTCCTGCCCCCAAGTGATTCCTCCCACCTCAGCCTCTAGAGTAGCTGGGACTACAGGTCCGCACCATCATGCTCGGCTAATTTTTTAAATTTTTTGTAAAGATGGGGTCTCACTTTGTTGCCCAAGCTAGTTTCCAATTCCTGACCCTAAGCGATCCTCCTGCCTCAGCTTCCCAAAGTGCTGGGATTATAGGCGCCCTGCCCATCTTCTTAATTTTAAGTTGTTGGGTAAGTAATATGTTTATATGACTCAAAGTCAAAATAATATTTAAAAGTATACAGTGAAAAGTTTGCTTCCCCCCAGTTTTCATCTGCCCTCTGCCATTTATCAATTTATTGCTTCTCAGCTCTAATTTCACTCTTCTTTATGTTGCTTTGTGACACTGAAGCTAGACTTTAAACATTTTTCTTTGGCATATGGAAAAATACTAGACTTTGTTAGTAGAAGGTGCTGAGGGAAACTGCAAGAGGAAGGGGCTTTTCTTGCCAAAGGTGTGCAGGAAACCCAGTGGTACCAGCAGTCCCCAACCTTTTTGGCACCAAGGACCGGTTGGTTTCATGGAAGACAATTTTTCCACCGACCGGGGTCAGGGGGTGGGGGGCAGCAGGGCTCTGACTGGTAGCGGTCCGTGGACCTGGGGCTGGGGACCACAGGTATGCACAATTCCAGCATCCTGTGGACTATAGCCACATACTCTCCAATGAGGTGTGAATCCCAACCTTGGGGTCATGGGAGGGGAACTCTTCTAAGTTTATTCCTTCCTTGGGTCTACTCAGCCTTAGAGATAGCAGCTCCTCCCAATATCTGCTCTGTCTGTATTCTTTAGAGTTGCTCTGTCCAATGTGGTAGCCACTAGCCACCAAATGTGTTACTTAGATTTAAATATAAATTAATTAAAATGAAGTTAAATTATTAATAAATATTCAGGTTCTCAGTCACACTAACTACATTCCAAGTGTTTCCTAGCCACACATGGCTAATGATTTCTGCATGGGGCAATGCAGATATGGAACATGTCCATCATTGCAGAAAGTTCTACTAGACAATGTTGCTTTAGAGATATCATACTTGGTATATTACTGGTTAGTCATTCTTTATATTAAAGTTTCCCTGTTCAGATTTCCCTGGCTTCTGTCTCCATACTGATACACACTCCATTTTTCATATGTATCGTTCCAATGTTTTTATGCAAATATAAGCAAATACAAACATACATTCTTAGCCCTCTCCCCACTTAACACAAAAATAGCAAACTATATATATACATGTATACAGTGCAACAGTCTGACAAACTACTGGCAGTAGGCGAAATCCAGCCAATTCTGGCCACACTCATTTGTTTATGTACTGTCTAAGTGCTTTTATGCTACAATGACAAGGCAAATTGCATAGTTGCAACAGAGATAGTATGGCCGGCAAAGCTGAAAATATTTACTGTCTGTCACTTTACAGGAAAGGTTTGTTGATCCCTGTTCTATATCTTGCGTGTGGAGGGAAAGGGAGGGCATAGAACTAGAAAGAGGTGGGAGGGAACTTTTGCAGGTGATGAAAATGTTCTAAGGACTTCAGTTTCCCATCTGGTATATAAGAAACTTGGAAGCCGCCACTCCATCCTAACAAGTAAAAGCTGAAACATCAACAAGTCTTGGATTTATAAGAGAAGTGAGGTCACAGGGCAAACTGCTGTCCCTAGAATTGGAGAGACAGACAGGCAGATACAGGAAATCACAATTTACCAGAGCAGAAACCTCTATGGAAACCAGTGCTGGGTCGGGAAACCTGAACTGTAATTGATGGATTGCTGGAGGCTTGGTGTGGACAAGTCTGAGAGATAAAAACTCCAGGGGACCCAGCCATGGGGGTGGCGGGAGGGAGGGCAGGCACACTTTTTTTTTTCAATTTTTTTTATTGTGGTAAAATACACATAACATAAAATTTACCATCTTAACTGCTTTTATATGTACAGTGTTATTAAATACATTCATGATGTGTGCAACCATCACCACCATCCATCTCCATAACTCCTTCCATCTTGTAAAACCAAAACTCTATACCCATTAAACAATAATTCCCATTTCCCCCTTCCCCTAGCACCTGGCAACTACCATGCTACAGTCTGTCTGTATGACTTTGATTATTCTAAGTGTTTCATATAAGTGGAATCATACAGTATTTTATTTCACTGCGTTTAATGTCCTTAAGATTCATCCATGTTGTAGCATACTGCAGAATTTCCTTCCTTTTAAATGTTGAATAATATTCCATTGTATGTATATACTACATTTGCTTATCCATTCATCCTTCCATGGACACTTGGGTTCCTTCTACCTTTAGGCTATTGTGAATAATGCTGCTATAAACATGGGTGTACAAATATCTCTTCAAGACCCTGCTTTCAATTATTTGGAGTACATACCTAGAAGTGGAATTGCTGGATCATATGGTAATCCTGTTTTTAATATTTTGAGGAAACACCACACTGTTTTCCACAGCAGTCATACCATTTTACATTCCCACCAACTGTGCACCAGAGTTCCAGTTTCTCCACATCCTTGCCAACACTAATTATTTTCTGGGTTTTTTTAAACTTTTTTTTTCTGGCTCTGATTCTTACCTCAATGTTTTTTTTCTTTTAATAATACCATTCTAGTGGGTGTGAGGGGGGTATCTTAATGTAGTTTTGATTTGCATTTCCCTAATAAACAGTTATGTTGAGCATCTTTTCATGTGTTTACTGGCCATTTATATATCTTCTTTAGAGAAATGTTGAAGTCTTTTGCCCATTTTTAAATCTGGACTTTTGTCTTTTTGTTGTTGAGTTTTAGGAGTTCTCTATATGTTCTGGATATTAATCCCTTATCCAATATATGATTTGTAAATATTGTCTCCCATTACATGGGTTGCTTTTTTACTCTGCTTATATTGTCTTTTGATGCACACATTTTTAAAATTTTCATGAAGTCCAATTTGTCTATTTCTTCTTTTGTTGCCTGTGCCATTGGTGTCATATCTAAGAAATCATTGCCAAATCCAATGTTGTAAAGCTTTTGCCCTGTGTTTTCTTCTAAGAGTTTTATAGTTTCAGGTCTTACATTTATAACTTCAATCCATTTTGAGTTAATTTTTATATACGTTGTTAGATAAGGGTCCAACTTCATTCTTTTGTATGTGGATATCCAGTTTTCCCAGCATCATTTGTTGGAAAAAACTGTTCTTTCCCCATTGAATGATCTTGGCACCCTTGTCAAAAATTACTTGACTATATAGGATAGAGGATTTATTTCTGGGCTCTCTATTCTATTCCATCAGTCTATGTGTCTGTCTTTATACCAGTACCACACAGTTTTGATTACTGTAGCTTTGTAGTAAGTTTTAAAATCAGGAAGCATAAGTCCTCCAGCTTTGTTGTTTTTCAAGATTGTTTTGACTATTTGGGGTCCATTAAGATTCCATATACATTTTAGGATGGATTTTTCTATTTCTGCAAAAAATGTTGTTAGCATTTTGACAGGGATTGCGTTGAATTGTAGATCAATTTGGGTAGTATTAGTATCTTAACAATATTAAGTCTTCTAACCTATGAACATAAGATGTGTTCCATTTATTTATGTCTTTTTAAATTTCTGTCAGTAATATTTTATAGTTTTCATTATACAAGTCTTTCATTTCCTCAGTTAAGTTGATTCCTAAGTATTATATTCTTTTTGACACTATTGTAAATGGAATCGTTTTGTAATTTCCTTTTCAGAATGTTCATTGTTAGTACATAAAAATACAACTGATTTTCATGTGTTGACTTTGTATCCTACCACTTTACTGAATTCATTTATTAGCTCTAATAGTTTTTTTTTTTTTGGTGGAATCTTTAGGGTTTTCTACATATGAGATCATATCATCTGCAAACAGAGGTAATTTTTCTTCTTCCCTTCCAATTTAGATGCCTTTTATTTCTCCTTCTTTTTTAATCACTCTGGCTAAACCTCCCAGTACTAAGCTGGGCATGGTGGCATGCACCTGTAGTCCCAGCTACTCAGGAGACTGAGGCTGGAGGATCATTTGAACCTAGGAGTTCAAGTCCAGCCTGGGCAACATAATGAGACCCTACCTCAGAAAAAACTTTCCAGTACTATGTTAAATAGAAGTAGTAAAAGTAGGGATATTTGTCTTGTTCCTGATGTTAAAGAAAAGCTTTCAGTCTTTCACCATTGAGTATGAAGTTTACTGTGTGTTTTTCATATATGGTTTTTATTGTGTTGAGGTACTTTCCTTCTATTCCTAGCTTGTTGAGTGTTTTTACCATGGAAGGGTGTTGAATTTGGTCAAATGCTTTTTTCTGCATCAATTAAGATGATCATGTGGTTTTATTTTCTTCATTCCATTAGTGTGGTATATTACATTGATTGACTTTTGTTTGTTGAACCATCCTTGCATTCCAGGAATAAATCCCTGGAAGGTCATTGTGTATAATCCTTTTAATTTGGTTTGCTAGTATTTTGTTGAGGATTTTTGCATCAATGTTCACAAGGGATATTGGTCTGTAGTTTTCTTTTCTTAGAGTGTCTTTCTTTGACTTTAGTATCAAAGTAATGCTGGCCTCATAGAATGAGTTAGAAAGTGTTCCCTCCTCTTCAACTTTTTGGAAAATTTTGAGACATATTGGTGTTAGTTCTTCTTTTAATGTTTGGTAGAATTCACCTGTGAAGCCATCAGGTCCAGGGATTTTCCTTGTTGAAAGATTTTTGATTATTGATTCAAACTCCTTACTAGTTACAGGTCTATTCAGATTTTTAATTTCTTCATGATTTAGGCTTGGTAGATTTTGTGTTTCTAGGAATTTGTCCATTTCATCTAGGTTATCCAATTTGTTGGAAAACAAATTATTCATAGTACTCTCTTATACTCCATTTTATTTCTCTAGAATCAGTAGTAATGTCCCCATTTTCATTTCTGATTTTAGTAATTTGAGTCTCCTCTCATTTTTTTTCTTAGTCCATCTAGCTAAAGATTTGTCAATTTTGTTGATCTTTTCAAAAAACCAATTTTTGGTTTTATGGATTTTCTCTATTATTTTTCTGTTCTCTCTTCTATTTATCTCTGCTCCAATCTTCATTACTTCCTTCCTTCTGCTAGCTTTGGGTTTATTTTGTTCTTCTTTTTCTAGTTCCTTAAGTTGTAAAGTTAGGTTGTTGATTTGAGATCTTTCTTGTTTTTTAATGCAAGCATTTATACCTGTAAATTTCCCCCTTATGACTGTTTTGCTGGATCCCACAAGTTTTGGTATATTGTGTTTTTATTTTCATTCATCTCTAAGTATTTTCTAATTTCTCTTCTGATTTTTACTTTGAGCCATTGGTTATTTAGGAGTGTGTTGTTTAATCTCCACAAATTTGTGAATTTTCCATTTTTACTTCTGTTATTGATTTCTAACTTCATCCCATTAAGGTAGAAGAAGATATTTTGTATGATCTCTATCCTTTTAAATCTATTTAGATTTAATGTGTGGGCTAACATATAGCATATTCTGGAAAATGTCCCATGTTCACCTGAGAAGAATGAGTATACAGTTGTTTTGGTTAGAGTATTCTGTATATGTTAGATCTAGTTTGTTTATTTTGTTAAGTCCTCTATTTCTATATTTATCTTCTGTCTGATTGTTATATCCATTGTTGATAGTGGAATAGTGAAGTCCCCAACTATTATGGCAGAACTCTATATTTCTTCCTTCAATTCTGTCTGTTTTTGCTTCATATATTTTAATGGTCTGAAATTAGGTGCATACGTGTTTATAATTGCTATATCTTCTTGCCATATTCAATCTAGGGGCCCCTACACTTTTGTGAGTTTTACCTCCTGGAGCTCTAACCATGTTCTCACAGTGACTATCTGAGAAAAATCCCTTCATGCTTCTAGTAAGGGAAGGAAAAAGAAACCATTTTGAAATGCTCCAGAGCATTCTGTTCTTAACAAAGTCTGCCCTCAGGGGAAGTTATTTAAACAGAGTCTAACCTGCCGGGGTTTTATCAAAGCCTAAGCTATCTGGGGCAAGGGAAATAACAAAGTGTAGCCCACTCCAGCCATCCTGCCCCACCTAAGGGGGGCAGAGAACAGAGAAGCACTTGTGAAGTTAATAGTCCAGGGGCACAGGCTCACCAAAAGACCAGGACCTGACCATAGGACTATAGAACACTCCCCTTCTTCCCACACCTTACCGCCACATCCCTAAAGGCCTACTTATAGCAGTTCTTATTTACCTAGTGCATCATGTCTGGCTATCAAGAAAACATCACAAGGCATACTAAAAGGAAAAAAACATGGTTCAAAGAGACAGAGTAAGCCTCAGAAACAGACTCAGAGGGCAGGGATGTTGGAATTATCAGACCAGGAATTTAAAACAACTATGATTAACATGCTAAGAGCTCTAAATGATAAAGTAGAAAACATGTAAGAACAGATGGATAATGTAAGTGAAAATATGGAAATCCTAAGACAGAACCAAAAATCAATGCTAGAGATTAAAAAAAAGCACTATAACTGAAATGAAGAATGCCTTTGATAGTCTTATTAGTAGACTGACCACGGCTGAGGAAAGAATTTCTGAGCTTATGAATATATCAGTAGAAACCTCCAGAACTGAAAAGAGAAGAAAGTTTGAAAAAAGTGGAACAGAACATCCTAGAACTGTGGGACAGCTACAAACGGTGTAGCATGCACACAGCGGACATGTCAGAAGGAGAAAGAAAGGAACAGAAGATGTATTTGAAACAAGAATAACTGAGAATTTCCCAAATTAATGTCAGACATCAAACCACGGATTACAGGAGCTCAGAGAACACCAAGCGGGATAAATGCAAAAAACAAAAACAAAACCCTACACTTAGGCATACAATTTTCAAACTTTAGAGAAACCAAAATAAGAAATCTTGAAATAAGCCAGAGAAAAATAAAACTTTACCTATAGAGGAGCCAAGATAAGAATTACATCTAACTTCTCCATGAAAGTTCTCCAGAAACCATGGAAGCAAGAAGAGTGTGAAGAGAAATATTCCAAGTGTTGAGAGAAAGAAACCACCAATCTAGAATTCTGCACCCTGTGAAATTGTCTTTCAACAGTGAAGAAGAAATAAAGACTTCCTCAGACAAGCAAAAATTGAGGGAATTTGTTGCCAGGAGACCTGACTTGTAAGAATGTTAAAAGAAGTTCTTTAGAGAAGTTCATATAGGTCAGAAATTTGGATCTATATAAAGAAAGGAAGACAATCGCAGAATGATTAAGAGAATGTAAGATAAAAACTTTTATTGTTCTTATTCTTAATTGATCTAGTAGATCAAAATAATAATAGCAACAATGTATTCAATTATATATGCTTACATATAATATGTATGTTTGTGTGTATGTGTATATTATATATATGTTTGTATATTAGTGAAATTAATGACATCAATAATACAAGGGATGGGAGGGAGAAATTAGAATTATTTTATTATTTTAAGGTACTTGTACTACCTGTGAAGCAGTATAGTGTTATTTGAAAGTGGACTTGAGTTATTTGTAAATGTATATTGCAAACTCTAGAGCAACCACTAAAAAGTTTTTTTTAAAAAGTATAACATACACTAAGAGAAGAGAGAAATTGGCATCATATAAAATGCTCGACTAAAGCACAAAAGGTAGAAAGTATACAATAAAAAAAAGGAACAAAGAACAAGGTCAACATATGGAAAATAGTAAGAAATATAGTAGATATTAACTCAACTATATCAACAATGACTTTAAATGCCAATGGTCTAAATACACCAATTAAAAGACAGAGATTTGTCAAAGCAGACCAAAAAACAAGACCCAACCATATGCTGTCTATGAGATATTCTCCCCCAAACCTTAAAGATAATAACACATATATATTAAAAGTAAAGGGATGAAGAATGGTATACCTTGCTAACACAAATCAAAAGAAAGCAGGAGCAGCTTTATTAATTTCAGATAGAGCAGATTTCAAAGCAAGGAAAATTATGATAGATAAAGAGGGGTATTACATAATGATAAAGGGGTCAATACTGCAAGAACACATAACAATGCTTAATCTGTATGTGCCTAACAAAAGAGCATCAAAATTCGTGAGGCAAAAATTGACAGAACTGCAAGAAGAAATAGATGAACCTACTATTATAGTGGGGGAGTTCACCAGCCCTCTGTCAGAAATCAACAGATCCAGCTGGCAGAAAATCAGTAAGGACATAGTTGAACTCAACTACACCATCAATCTAACTGGATGTAATGGACGTATATAGAGTATTTCATCCAAAGACAGTAGATAACATTCTTCTCAAGCTCACATGGAACATTCATCAGGATAGGCCACATTCTGAGCCATAAATATACCTTAACAAATTTTAAAGAATAGAAACTATACAATGTCTGCTCCTGGACCACAGTGGAATTAAACTAGATATCAGTAACAGAAAGCTGGAAAATGCCAAAAACTCTCAGATATTAAACAACACACTTCCAAATAACATGAGTCAAAGAAGAAATCTCAAGAGAAATTTAAAAATATTTTGAACTGAATGAAATAAAAACATAACATCAAATTTGTGAGAAGCAGCAAAAGCAGTGCTTAGAAGGAAATTTGTAGCACTGAATGCATACATTAGAAAAGAATAATGATCTAAGATCAATAATCTAAGTTTCTACCTTAGGAAACTAAAAAAAGAAGATCAGATTAAATTCAAAGTAAGTAGAAGAAAAGAAATAAAAATTAGACTGGAAGTCAATGAAATTGAAAATAAGAAATCAATAGAGAAAATTAATGACACTGATTCTTTGAAAATTAATTGTGAAAACAAATGGTGCTAGAACAAATGGACATTCAAATGCAACAAAATGAATTTAGACACAAACCTACACCCTTCACAAACATTAACTCAAAGTGCATCAGATCTAAAGGTAAAATGTAAAACTATAAACCCCCAGAAGATAACATAGGAGATGAGCCAGGCACGGTAGCACACACCTGTAGTCCCAGCTACTCAGAAGGCTAAAGCAGGAGGATGCTTGAGCCCAGGAGTTCGAGGCTGCAGTGAGCTGTGATCCCACCCCCTGCACCCCAGCCTGGGCAACATGGTGAGACTCTGTCTTAAAAAGAAAAAAAGATAACACAGGAGAAAACCCAGTTGACGATGGGTATGGCAATGATTTTTTAGATACAACACCAAAGCCACAATACACGAATGAAATAATTGATCAGCTGAACCTCATTAAAATTAAAAAATGTGAAGGTGGTGAGTTATCTCAATTGATTGTTCACAGTTTGAACTTGTTCTACTCTTTCCTCCCTTCTCACTACTGCACTTGACTAATCTTTTTAAAAAAATTATAAAATTTGGCTGTGCAAAAGACAATGAGGAGACAAGTCACAGACTAGAAGAAAATCTTTGAAAAGACATATCCGATAAAGGACTATTATCCAAAATATACAAAAACCTCTTAAAACTCAACAATAAGAAAAATGGGCAAAAGACCTGACCAGACACCTCACCAAAGAGGATATACAGATAGCGAGTAAGCATGTGAAAAGATGTTATACACAGTATGTCTTTAGGGAATTACAAATTGTAACAGCAATGAGATACCACTACATACTTATTAGAATTGCCAAAGTCGAAAACACTGGCAACACTAAATGCTGGTGAGGATGTGGAGAAACAGGAACTCTCAGTCATGCCCCCAGAAGCTCATGGGAATGCAAAATGGTACAGCCACTTTGGAAGACAGTTCGGCAGTTTCTTACAAAGCTAAACATACTCTTACCATATGACCCAGCAATTGTGCTCCTTGGTATTTACCCAAAGGAATTGAAGACTTATGTCCACATAAAAACTTGCACATGATGTTTACAGCAGCTTTATTTATAATTGCCAAAATTTGAAAGCCAAAAAGTAGTGAATGGATGAATAAACTGTGGCACATCCTGACAATGGAATATTGTTCAGTGCTAAAAAGATATGCGCTATCGAGCCATGAAAAGAAATGGAGAAAACTCAGATGCACATTACTAAGTGAAAGAAGCCAATCTGAAAAGGCTACATGCTGTATGATTCCAATGATGTAACGTTCTAGAAAAGGCAGAACGATAGAGGCAGTAAAAAGATCAGTGATTGCCTGGGGTTAGTGGGGAGGGAGGATTTTTAGAGCAGTGAAACTATTCTGTATGATACTATAATGGTGGATACATGTCATTATATATTTGTCAAAACCCATAGAATGTACAACAACAAGAGTGAACCCTAATGTAAACTATAGACTTTGGGTGATAAAAATGTGTCAATGTAGGTTCATGGATTGTAAGAAATGTACCACTGTGGTACGGGGTGTTGATGGTAGGGGGAGTCTATGCATGTGTGTGGCTAGGGGGCATATGTTCTCATCTTCTCACCTTCTCATCAATCTCTGCATCTTGCACTCAGTTTTGCTGTGAACCTAAAACTGCTCTAAAAAATAAAGCCTATTAAAAATTTTCTATGTCTTGATATGATAGTGGTTACAGAGGTGCATATAAATATATTCTAAATTCCACTTTTAATGAGTACATTTTTATATGTAAATTATACCTTATATTATAATAAAGTTGATTATAAAGGAAATAAAAAATCATGCTGACTTACTGTTTGCAGAACAGAGTAAAGGGTATCAAAAGAGGCTGCAGGAGGAGGGTATTACATTAGTTGAGAGGTAAAGATCATTTGTACTTTGGCTACTTTGGCCAAGGAAATGAACAGCATATATCAGAGGTAAAATCAACAAGATTTGGTAACTGGTTGAGGGTTAGAGAGAGAAGTGTCAACAATTCCCAGGTGTCTGACTTGAGCAAGAGGATGGAGAATACTGGGTGGGCCATCCTCTCAGAGCCCGAGGGGAGAAACAGACGTGGCTGGAAAGTCATCACTTTCAGTTTTGGATCAGATGATTATGAAGGGCCTGTGAGCCATCTCAGTGGAGGTGTTGGTTCCATCGTTCTAAATGTGAGAGTGCCTTTTGCCTTCGGGGGCAGCTGAGGCAAGGGACTCATAGGGTCAGGCCCACAGCAGTGCCACAGCCTCCTATTGGCTGCGCAGCCCCTTTGGAGAGAGGCAGTCTCCCTCCTCCTCATCTTTTGTCATCATGGAAGGATGAAAAGGCGGCTGACCTTTCTGAGTCATTCGGCAAATTCCAACAGCATCCTCATCTGGGACTTTCTGGTATCCACTGGGCAAGATCTGAGGACTGAGCTTCATTTGGACTGGAAAAAAGGTAGTAAAATTCTAACGCTTAGAAAGCCAGAAAAGAGAATGCCAAGGCCCAGACACCTACTCTAACAAATAAAAAGCATATGTTGAGCCTCCAGCAAACTTTACTTCCACAAATAACACCACTGCCTTGGGGAACAGCAGAGACATTTGACCGGGCAGCAGCTGTGCAGAGGGTGCTATTTAAAGACTCAGCTTTTGTAGCCCAAGGTCTCAGGGCTTAGGATTTGATTGGAAAACAGGGAGAACACAGCAAAACTGAAGAAAGAACCAGCTTTGGGGAAAAGCATCACCAGGTGGTTGGCTGCTGATGTGAACCCTGAATATGTTAAATGAGCTCATTTTAATAAAGTTATGTCTATCCATCTCTGTTTGAGTAAAATTAAATGTGTTAATTTATGGAAAGCGCTAGGAATAGTGTCCAGCACATAGTGCTTATTGGATGGAAGCTGTCACTATTGTCTCCCATCTACCTACATAAATACGCCCAGACATGTGAGAAATTCTCAGCTATAATGATATGTTACTGCTAAGTGGTAGGATGGGGTTTATAGTGATTCTGGTTTTACTCTCTTCTTTGTGTTTTTCTGTAATCCTTGAATTCTTTATAATAAACACATTTATTTTGTAAAAACCAAAAGTTATTACTATAGGTTGAAAAAAGTACAGGCTCTGGAGTCAGACCTCCCAGGTTTAACACATTAACTGCCATGTGAGCTGTATTTAACTCATGCTAGTTTTGAGCCCAGGGCCTCGTGAAGCATATGTAACTCACGTCTCTTCACCTTGGGAGCCATGAGAACTATTTTTCAAGTTGCATATAACTCACACCCAAAAAACAATAAAAAATAACGAATTTTTCACTAAATTAGAAAGGATCATTTTGTTTTCGAAGTTTTTATTCCACTTTCCTAATAAGACCCTGTGGCCCCAAGGAAAAATTTTTTTTTTAGTGTGGCAGTCAATGTGTTACACCCTAACTATACTGTTTACTAGCTGTGTTTCTTTGAGCAAATTATTTACTCTCCTTGAGTCTGTTTCCTTCTATATTAAATGGGGTAAAAATGTTGCCTACTTCATTGAGTGCTTATGAGAATTAAATGAGATCATTTAGGTACAGAGCTTGGCATGGTACCTGGCAGAGAGTAAGAGTGAGTTAAATGGTGACTGTTCTTATGAGCAGTAGAAATGGTGGTGGCTGCTATGTCTTACTATGGTAGGGAACATGTCCCATTGATCCCAGTGTTCTTGGCACACCGTAGTCACTCCGGAATCAGTTGGTAGTTCAACTGGAGCCACCTCAAGCATCTTACATGGGGCAGTGGCCTGGGAACATTCTCTGCCAAGGTACAAAAAGGTTGCAAAGTTCTCAAGTACCTTCTCCCTCAAGGTCAAGGTTTGGGTCCTTCTGGTGATTGGGAAGCACAAGTTATTTTTCCAAGGCTGTTGAAGCTCTGTGTGGAGGTAAGGCCCTAAGAAGGTCTAGACTGGGTCCAGCCATTGTCTTCTTATTCTCCCATATGATGGCCAGCCAGAAGCCAGGGCCATTGCTCTCCATGATCCTATGCAAGTCAACCCCACAGGAATTTCTAATAATGCAAAATCTCAGATAAATGATTATGGGAAAACTGCAGCCATTGACCCATAGACTGTGTATGTGTGTTTTGGGGGTATGTGTAGGGGGACGGCATTCTTTTTATGTCTAAAACAATCCTTCTGAGGGAAACATTCCTTCCCATATTCTGTAAATGTTCTATAATAAACATGTATTCCCTTTAAAATAAGAAAAAAAAACTTTAAAAAAATCCATTTCTTTGTAATCATGGTTTCAAGAATTCAGTGTACTCAGTGGCCATTTGTCTCATGCTCTCTCCTCTTAGTCCCCATAGGATGCAGAGTTTTTTGTTAAGTGGAATGGTGCAGGGGGGAGATAGATTGTACCTCAAAACTTATTCCTGGCTGGGCATGGTGGCTCACGCCTGTAATCCCAGCACTTTGGGAGGCCAAGGTGGGAGGATTGCTTGAGGCCAGGAATTCGAGAGAAGCCTGGGCAACAGAGCAAGGCCCCATCTCTACAAAAAATAGAACAATTAGCCAGGTGTGGTGGCACACACCTGTAGTCCCAGCTACTCAGGAGGCTGAGGCAGGAGGATCACTTGAGCCAGGGAATTTGAGGTTGCAGTGAGCTGATGCCACTGTGCAATAGGGAGCTGGCAGGCCTTGCTCAATGATTCATAAGACCCCAACCAAGGTCTCTGATAAAACAAGAAACAGTAGAGAAACTGGCCAAAACCAGCTAGAACCCAGAGAGCCACGAAAAACAACCTCAGGTTACCCTCACTGCTCATTATACCCTTCTTATAACGTATTAGCATTCTAAAAGAAACTCCCACCAGTGCCATGACAGTTTGCAAATGCCACGGCAACTCCCAGAAGTTACCCTATATGGTTTAAAAAGGGGATGAACCCTCAGTTCTGGGAACTCCCCACTCCTTTCCCAGAAACCCTATGAATAAGCCTCCCTCCGCTCAACGTAAAATTAAATAGAAGGTATAAATTAAGACCCCAGAAACTCACAAAGTGCTACTCTCTGTTACTCTGAGAGATAAACACTGCTCTGTCCATGGGGCAGCCTCCCTCCTTTTCTTTTCTTACTTCAATAAGCTTGCTTTTGCCTTACTTTGTCAGCTTGCTCTTGAATACTTTCCTATGGGAAGCCTTCAGGCCAGACCCCCAGTTTTGGGGTCCACTTTCCTGTGTCAACTGCACTCTAGCCCCAGCAATAAGCAAGAACCTGTATCAAAAAAACAAAAACAAAGACAAAAAAAACCCCATTATTCCTATTTGAAATTCTTGAGCCTCAAGCCATCCACATTCACATACAGCACACCAGCAATGCTACCGTTTTTTAAAAGTCCATTAATTCGATAAGTATTTCTAGAGCACCTACTATGTGCCACGCACGATTCTAGGTGTGTGTTTGCTCAGTCTGGCAACCCTCCATTTGGGGCTCCCACTAAAGGAGAATGTGGGAATGGTGGCTAAGAGTGGTTAGGAGACACGGCAGCTGTGGGTGTGGCTCCGCCGACCCCAAAATTGACTGAATGTCAGTTACAGTAGGTCTCACGCTAAATGTGACAGTGACGTGTGAGTGTAACAGTGAAAGTGACTAATTGGGCGGTAACAAGGACAACTGTGTACCCTGCAGGGGCCTGTTAAATATTGGCTTAACTATGTGGCAGTGAAAGCAGCTAAGTGACAATGACAGTGAAAACAACCTAAAAGGGCAACAGCCGGGCACGCTGAGTACTACATAGGACAGAACTGTTTGAAGTTGCGTATCAGACCGTGGCAGTAAATATGACCGACCAGGTGACAGCAACAATGCGAGTGACAGTTCTGCCCAGTAGGTTGAATTTGTGATTTAAAACGGTGATGGCGTGAGTCAGTCTGAAAGTGACAGCTCTCGGAGCGACTGAATACTGACATTGTGGATGTAGCAGGTGTAACACGGAGACAGCGCAGCAGGTTAAGACGACCGGATGTGGGCGCGCGATGGCAGTGACAGAAAAAGTGGCGGCAAGTCCGCGCCAGGGCGGTTGTGTCCGGCGGGCCAGCGCTGACGGTCCCTACTTTGATACTCTCGAATCCGACTTAAATGTTTGACTATGAGGTGGCAAGGGGACGCTTCACATGGAACACTGAGTGAGTGACGGAGCGTGTGGGCGGGGAAACCAGCAATAGATAAGTTATGAACACGTCCCCCCAAACCCCTAAAAAAGCTAAAACTGGGAGGTGGGAGAGGCGGGATCAAACTGCCGCCGAGACGCCGCAATTGGTTGAGACTCGGCCTGTCAGCCTATCACGGCCGAACGGCGCCAAGCCTCTCCACCAATGAGAGGGCGCCTGGCGCCGCGGCTCGGGTTACAGCTCCGCCTCGCACGTGAACGTGTTGTTTTGGAAAAATGAAAGGAAGCCCTTTGTGTTGACTTCTCTGCCTTTCCTTGAAACAAGATCCTAACCCTAGAGCTGCGCCAGCGAGGGACGGTGGAACCCACTAGAACCTTCCTTAGGAAGTGAAGGAAGGGAGGGAGCAGCGACGGTTAGAGGTTAGAGGAGGCCAGCAGCCCGCTCGCCCCCCGTCCTGGCATTGGTGGAGAGCGGCCGCGTGACGCAGGCCCCGCCCCCTCGCGGGCCCGCCCCCGGCACGTGACTGGCGCGCGGGGAAGGCCGGGCCGCCCCTCCCCCTTACACCCTTCTGCGCCGGCCTCAAGATGGCCGCTTTCTGGCGTCTCTGGCGCTGTTGAATGGCGAAAGCTTTATTGTTCCCTTCGGGCAGGAGTGTTCGTGTCCTCTATGGCGCTGTCAATAAAGAACGGCAGTTTGAATCGGTGCTGAACAGGTAACCATAGAAACGGGGCTGGGATTCCGTGTGAAGACCCTTTTTGCAGCTGAGGCCCGGGGGCTCCCTAAATGAGGGGTGTACACACACCCTTCCGCGTGGCGAACTCCGCGGGGCTCGTCCGAGTCACAGCCGCCTCACTTCAGCCCGGGACGTGGCCCCCCGGGTTGGTCGCATCTCGAGCGCAAGCGCCGCTGTAGTCTCCGGAGGGGGGAGGCCGCGCGGACCCGGTGGGGGCGCCGGGCCCGGCCGGTCCCCGCCTTGGGCCTGCCGTCTCCCTGCCCGTCCCCTTGGCCCGACCGGAGGCCGCTTCTCGCAGTCTCTCTCCCTCCTCCCGGCAGGCCCTACCCCGGGCGTGGGCAGACTGCGGCTTTGGGCCTCATCCGTCACCCTCTCTTCTCTCGCCCTCCCGCTTTTTGTTCGCTGGGAGCTAAAAATGGTTTTTACACTTTAAGTGGTGGTGGGGGGGGAAAGGAGTATTTCACATGATTTATGAAGATTATACGAAATCAAATTTCAGTGTCCATAAGTGAAGGTTTATTGGAACTCAGCCATGTGCATTGTTGATGCATCATCGTCCACGGCTGCTTTCCTGCCAAGAGGGCAGAGTCGAGGGGTTGCGCAGCTATTGCGTGGCTTTGATCGCCTGGCCCACAAAGCCGAAAATATGTGTCTGCCCCTTGCAGAAAGAGTGTGCTGACCCGTGCCCTAGACACAAGTAGACTGTGGCAGTGGTGTCCTGAAGCGATTCCTCTTGTCCCTTCTCACAGCTTGGGAAATGAGGTAAAGCTGCGTCATACGCCTTAGAGCTCTTTAGTTGACAAAACATCCTGGCTTCCGTTGCCCCTTCTGCTTTTACTGCCTATTCAAAGTAGGAGTTGTTTCTCCTACTTTGAATAACAATAATACCATCCCCCTAGCATCTACAATAAGCCAGGTGCTTTATTTGTACTTACACATAGCGTTGTTGTGCTTTATGACACCACCTTATAAGTTAAGTATGATATTTCCATTTTACAAAAGAAGAAGCCGGTTCTGAATAGTGAGCTATTTGAGGGTGTGCTAGGTTATAGGGCTGGCAAATTGAGCCTGTCTCTGGGAGCCCCCCTGCTTGTCGGCCCACGTCAAACTGCTTTCAAGTTTTTTCTACCTGGAACTGTTGGTTCTTCCCTGGAGTTGTATCCAGGTCTTTGTATGGTTTATGGAGATTTTAATTACAATCTCAAAGTGAAATTTTTCTTAGCTTGGCTAAATGATCAAACTTCTACCTTCCACCCCCTTTCTAATGTAGACACCTTTCTTCTATAGCAGTAGTTCCCTAACCTAGCTATTCATCTTTTTTTTTTTTTTTTTTTAAGAGACCGGGTCTTGCTCTGTTGCCCAGGCTGGTCTCAAACTCCTGGTCTCAAGTGTAAATTCCTGGAAATATAGTAGCGAACAAGACCAACATGATCTCTGCCCTTCCATGAAATTTAAATCCTATAGGGTCCTTGAACAGATGTTATACATGTATACAAAGGTAATTTCAAATACAGCTGTCATAGCATCATAATAAAATTAGTAGTTAATATTTATTGAGTGATTCCTTTGTGCCAGGTACTTCGCTCAGTGCTTTATTTACACGGACTATCATTTAATCCTCACACCAACACTGTGACATGGGTAGTATTAATATTTCCATTTTACAGATGAGGAATCCCCATTGGGGCTTACAGAGGAAAGATGTTCAAGATTACATAGCTAATGCATAAGGGAACTGGGAGGTGCAGCTGAACTGGTCACACTCACCACCCTGTATTGTTCATCTGTTTATTATCTTTTCTACTAGCTTAGTAGGTCCTCAGAGGCAGAGGCCACACCTTACCTGTTGTGTCCTCAGCTGCTAGCCAGTGCCTACAACCTGGTATTTCCGGGTAAATATTAAATAAACAAATCCAGGTCATTTATTAAGCAAATATTTGAGGGCCTCCTACGTACCAAGCACCATTGTGCTAGGCCCTATGGTTACCAGGGTGAGCAAGATGAACATGGGGCTCCCTGTTCTGGAAGCTAAAACCTAGTGTCAAGGCAATAGAGAAATAACAAAGTTATTCCAAATTGTGGCAACTGCTATAAAGGAAACAAGATAGTGCTGAGATAGATGTTAACCTGGGAGACCCGCTTTTTACCTGGGTGGTCAGGAAAGACCTCTCTTGAGAAAGGTACTGTAAGCTGCAACTTGTTGAGTGACAAGAGCCAGTCTAGCAAAAAGGGAAAGAGAGAAGCTGGGAGGAAAAACTTTTCAGCAGGTTAAGAGACCCTAACGTGGGCAAGAACTTGAGGTGCTGGAGAACTCAAAGAAGGGAGTGATTGTGCTGCGGTTAACTCCTGTGCACAGTCCCTGGCCCTGAACCCAGCTTTGCTACTGATAGAGCTGCACGCCATGGGCAAGTTACAGATTAGTTGTCTAATCTGTAAAATGTGGATCATGGTAGCTCCTCCTCAGAGGGTCATTGTACAGATTAAATAAGAGAAAATGTATTAATAGTTTTGGTGTTGTCTTTTTGTTGTTGCACATATTGCTGAATTTCAGTTAAAGAAAACTAACCAAATTTAGCCCCAAATGGAAACATTTAAAGTGTTAAATAATAACAAAAATCCAGAAGTATATTACAGAAAAAATGGGGGGGGTTTCCTATCTTTGGGGGGAGGAGAGCAGATCTTGTTTTTTCTAACTGTTTCTGTTTAGAAAGGAACTTTTTCAGATGGGATTTAATTATTTTAAACCAAATTATATAACTGTCTATGCAGAACATTTTTCAGCATTTTAGTGTTTTAAGCTTGAAACCATTTGTGTTCCTCCATTGAAGGTATGTGCATTTTCTTAAAGCATGCTAAGAAAATGTTAGAGTTCTTCTAGTTGGTGGTAATTTTAAAATTTGTTTGCAAATGATTTCAGGTTTCCTCTAAAAAGTTTTCATAATCATGTTGCATACTTTAAAACAGAGTATTGAATTCTTTGAAGCAAGTGGTAGACTTTTTGAATAGGTAAAAATAGGATGATGTTTGGGCTGATGAACATGAAAAATTAGAGGCAGTAATAAATCAAGGGAACTATATAAGAATAGCAATGTCAAGTTTTGCTTTAAACTATATCCAGTAACCATATTGCTCATGTCTTCAGAGTATCTATAATGAAACCCAGCAATGGAGCAAGGAACTGGACAGAGAGTGGCATGTTAATGCAATGTTAAACAACAAGCCCTGAATTAAATTGCTATTTTAGGCTTGGGTGGGACCTTTGCATCTAAAGTATTGCAGTTCTACTCTGTGATTTGGGTCTGTTGGGTTCCAGTAAAGAGGCGGTGGTAACATTAGCTTTGAAGGATGATAGGAAACTGCGGGGGGGAGCCAGGGCATACAATTTGCTTTTCAATCTATTTTCTTTCAGTTCAAAGCGTCATTGCAGACAGGCAGCTCAGGAAAAGGAGCTATGCTTTGGCAATACTCAACTGCTTTTAGAGATTGAGGAAGACTGAGTATAACCCAAGTGTGGCTTGTTTTCTTGACTGTCTGTCTGCAATGATGACTTGAACTGAAATAAAATAGATTGAAAAACAAATTGTGTGCCCTGTTGCCTCCTACTGAGTGCTTGCGTTACCCTTCTGGAGTACTGCCTGTACCCGCGCCCTGGGAGGGCAGTGATCCCTCAGCCTCTTCCAGCTCTTCAACAGAGTGAGCTCTTTGATTTTCACTAGGAAATTGAATTGGGATATGTGGTTTTCTGGATCTCCAATAGCCTGCCTGCTAAAGTCATCATCTTGATAATGTGGAGAAAGCAAGTTACTAACCACATAGAGGCAAGAATTAAGTATTAAGGGCATTTAAATTCAGAAATGAGATTGTCACTTTCTTTAAGTCATGCAGAGGCTATGGTATTTCATTTGCAGAGAGCATGCAGTTTTGAGATTCTGGAAGTCCTCAAGGGAGAAAAGGGTAAGGAAAGAAAGCTAGCTTTCTTTACATTTCCCTAATGTTATTTAATTCCAAACCCTCAATGTTATGATGCCAAGTATTTCCTTTCCTTACATAAAGTAAATGCATTATAGCTGATCCACATAAGTCAGAGATAGCTAATCTTGTGGTAAATGGCTGAATTGCAAGGGCCCCACGAATCCTTTGAAGTTGCTGGCAAATTTGTGTGAATGTCATTTTTTTGGGGAGAGAGCCCATTATTTTAATCAGATCTCAGAAGGGCCCTTGACCTCGTAAAAGGTGTAGAGCCAACAATGAAATGTCACCTGTAACACCACCTAACTGAAGTCATGATGAGAATCCCCACAAAACCAGTTGCTTTTCACTGCTCTGGAACCTTAACCTCAGAGGTTTGAAAGTATCTTTTCAGGCTTTGATTCCTGTCTAAAGTGGTCAAGCATAGCTAAATGTTTGTATAATACAGATATCTACCCAGTGAAGTGCTTATTCTAATTCATTATAGATACTCTGAAGACATGAGCAATATGGTTACTGGATATAGTTTAAAGCAAAACTTGACATTGCTATTCTTATATAGTTCCCTTGATTTATTACTGCCTCTAATTTTTCATGTTCATCAGCCCAAACATCATCCTATTTTTACCTATTCAAATGCTTATTCTTATTCATTTATCTCTAAATGCCTTAGAGATGGTTGGTTGTTATTGCTTTACATGACACTGGTGAGATGTGGACGTATTGTCCTGGCAGCCTTGTTAGTAGCTACCATACTTGTTTCTGCTGACAGGTGAAAGGAAGAGGTAGTGGAAACCCAGTACTTTGTTTCTAGGCATCAGCTTCTTGCAGATGGAGTCATTTCCTCAGATTTAGGAAAGTTGAGTTAAAAGGGAAAGAAGAGGAGGAGGGGGATAGACTTGAGGAAGAAGAGGGATAAAGAAAGATAGGCTGTCTCCCTGCATTTGTCCAAGAGAGTCCACTGTATATCTGTGGAAGGAAAAAGAGCTTCTATTTTGAGACCAAACTTATCTCAGAACTTAACTAATACTAGGACCTCTGAAAAAGTCAATTCATAGATATAATTTTCTGGTTCCAGTACCCAAAGGGAAATAAAAGGAAGGAAATATCTTTATCTTAGGATATTTTGTATAAATAGGACCTCAGTAGAAAACTGCTGTAGGCCAGAGTTTGGCCCGTACAGTGTTTAAAGATGAGTTGCTTACATTTAAACATGAGAGATTTTATATCTGTCTGACCCCTGGAGGCATTTGGATGAGTGACCTCTGCTATAGGCACAAGAGTCTGGTTCTGGGACAGAACCAAGCAGTAGAGGATGCTTTATGAAGGAAAAGGCCCAAGAAGGATGAGGGAGATTAGAAACAAAGGAGTATATGTTTAAATCATAGCTTTTTAGGCTCCAAATATTACTTGAATAGTGTTTTTTTTTAAATACAAGAACAAAAGTGAACAGTATGTGATTCTATTTCTGACTTTAAGAAAATACTGCAAGAGGTAACCTAACTCACTAATTTCGTCCTGTTTCTCAGCTTTCTAGGACTGCAGCCAGACCTTAGGGTCTTCCTTTTTGACTCCTTCAGCTCCTTGTCTCCACTAGCTCCAGAAGATGGTTTCTGGGGCTTTGGCAGCAGTGAACTTGCCATCTTTCTTCCATCTGATACTTCTTGGTGCCTCGTCTCAGTGGATGGCACCACACAGTTGCCAAAGGCAGAGACCTGGGAGTGGTCCCATGTTCTTCCCTTTCTTTCAGCACATATTTAGTTAGGCCTAGAGCCTGTTGATTTCTCCTCTCCCTTCTCTTCCTTTGGCTAAAGCTACTATAATCCCTCGTCCTAGTTGATGAAACAGCCTTCTAGCTGTTCAGCGGCATTCATGTTTGTTCGTCTCCAATCACTTTGTTACATTGTTGACAATGATCTTTATAAGGCACAAATCTAAACATGTCATTGCCTTGCCTAAAACTCCTTCCTGGCTTGCCTGCCCTCAGAATGCTCTAATTCCGCTTGGCATGTGCTACCCTCCAGCTCTGTCTTGAGCCTCATCTCTGAGCATCCCCCCTCTCCCCTCTTACCTTCTACTTGAGCACCAATTGAAAACACTCAGTGGGCCCCAGATCTTCATCCTTTCTGGGTCACATTCTGAGCCTTCAAGGCTGCTCCCTGTCCCTGGATTTCCCTGGCAGTGTTATCAGCCAGGCCAGTAGCAATGCCATTATCTATGCTGACCATTGTATATTACTGAATGGTGTTTCAGTTCTGTTATTCCCTTTGTCCTTAGAATATATGCTACTTGAGATGTATTGTCAACTACCGTCTTAAAGTCTTTTGATGTAATTATTTTCTGTGTAGTTCTGTGATAAACTTGATAAACAGGCTTCTTTGTTTTAAACTTTAAGGATTGTTATTAAAAATCTAATTTTGTTTTTTAACTGTGTAAACCGTTTGCATGGTACCAAAATGAAGAAGGTACTTTCATAGATGTTTGTATTTCACACCTGACCCCTTTTCTCTGTGTCTCCCATATCTTGCTACCAAAGTATGCTCTCAGAGTTTTGGGGTTTTGCCAATCTGTCAGGTAAGAAATAATATTTCCGTATAGTTTAAATTTGTTTTCTCTTTTTATGAGGTAAAGGGTATCTGTCCATGTCTGTGGTATAAGTTGCAAAAATATTTTTCCACTTTGTCATATGCTTGACTTTGTATGTGTCATTTTATTGCTATACAAAAGTTTTATATCTTTATATAGTCATATTTATCAGTTTTACAGTGTATTGCTTTGTATTTTGAGTCATAGTTAGGAAGCTTGCCCTACTTGTAATTTATGAGGAATCCATTCATGTTTTCTTTTAGTACTTGCATGCTTTATGGTTTCACTTTTTTCTTTTTTTAAACATTTAAGACTGACCCATTTGGAATTTATCTTGGCATTGGATTTGTGGAAGAATCCGATTTTATCCTAATGGCTAGTCAGTTGTCTCAACACTACTTACTAAAAACTCTTGTCTCCTCTGATTTGAGATGCTATCTTTATTGAATACTAAACCTTTATATGCACTTGGGTTTTTTACTGGAATTTCTATTTTGTGCCATTGGTTTGATTGTCAGTTCATATGCCGTTACAAAATCATCTTGATTTTAGAGGCTTTATAATTGAACATCTAGAAGGGTCATTTTTTTCATATTGCTCTTTTTTTAGGGTTTTCCTGGCTCTTTTTGCTTGTTTATTCTGGTATATGAACTTTTGTCTAGTTTCAGGAGCAGACAACTTGATGGTATTTTTATTGCGGTTGTGTTAAATTTATCACTTAGTTTAGGGAGAACTGAAATCTTTATGATGTTGGCTCTTCCTGTCCAAGATCATGGTCTGTCTTTTCATTTACTCAGGGCTACTTTGGTCATTTTTCAGGAGTGCTTTATGTTTTTCCTTATATAAATTCTTTATGCTTCTTTTTTAGTTTATTAGACCTTCCTGCTTAACTTTTTTAAAAAAAAAATAAATACTTCCTTTTAGAATCCCTCCAGTACTTATCAGGTAAATTTTACACACCTGTATACTCAAAACTTTTTGCATGTGACTTCAGGTGGTTCATAGATGCCCACCCCCCAAGCTCATCTTGTTACATTGTTTCTAAAGCCCCTTCTGTTGTCTGTCTCCCTCTCTTTCTCCTTCTTACTACTTAGCACTGTGTCCTGCATACAGTTGACAGTCAGCACATATTTGTTGAGTGGACAAATAAAGTAGTAAGGGGAAAGTGAAAGTAGGGGAAAGACTATATTTGGAAAGGTTGTCCTTGCTGTATTCCTAAGTCTGCAGTCATTAATTTACTAGTTCATAATATTTTGTTATTCTTACTTTATCCCAGAACTTAAAACTTTTCATATTATTATAACATAATATTTCATATTGTTATAATATATTTTATATTTATCATGGTGATAATAATTGTTACCATTTATTGAACATATACAAAGTACCAAGCCGTGTACTAGGTGTTTTGTATGATTATTTCATGTAATCATCACAGCAACTAAGGAATAGGTGCTATTACTCCCATTTAAAAAAATTATTAAGAAAATTTTCAAACATAAAAGTGAGAATAGCATTATAAGCTCCCATATACATTCTTCATAACTTCATTTTACACTTGAGAAAACAAGTTTTAAAAGTTTGAGTAACTCAAGGTTACAGAGCTAAAGTTGGGTTGGAAACCCAATTCTTTAAAGCTCCTTATTAAGATTGCTTTTTAAATTTTAAGCTCCAGCTGGCCAGAAGCAAGGGAGACCATCAAGAGCAGCTCTTCTGACTGCAACCGGTAGTATTACCCTTTAATTCACATCCAAACACTTCCCTCACTTCTGTTTGCAAACAGTAAACCCTCCTGTCTCTCCCTCTTTTTAGCTTCTCTTATGTGCTCTGCTCACTCTGTCTTCTCTTTCTCCAGTTTTAATAGTACAGTCTGATATTAGTTAATTTTCAAAGGCTTGCCACTGTTTTGAATACCCATCTCCTAGCGTGATGTCATGAACATAATAGGAACTAATACATTTAAATTAAGTAACAGTGAAACTTGCTGCTCTTATTCATTTAGCCTATAGGTGTGGCATGGTAGTATAACTTTTGAATGTTGCTCTGAGACCTGGCAGTCATTAAATTTGACCACCCCTAGACACAGCTGCTCATTAGCTGGCACTCTACTATCAACTGCCCTTGATTCCAGTCAGGTTGAAACCAGAGGGAGACTTTCTAAGGTCAAAGTCCAAGATAGCAGAATAATTGGCCCCTAGCGTTTTTTTCCCCTGGGCACCAAAATGTTGAAGATGAAATTTTCCATGTCTTCCTTTGAACATTTTTGAGCAAATACTATGGAATCCCACGGGCTCTTTCCCAAAGTTAAAGGCAATAGAGAAGTTATCCTCTTTTCTGTTTCTTTTTGTTGTTGTTAGCTCCTTAAGTTAACCCTCTTGTCATACTCCCTGCTGATGGATGAGGGAAAGATAGAGATGAAAATAATTCCCACTTCTTCAAAGACAAAAGAAAAAGCTTACAGCACTCAGAGGAGAGGAGAACGCAGTTCATGTATGAAGCATACACAGAGGGGTACTGGTGGCCAAGTGATCTGCATAGTGTGATAGGACAATGTTGCAGGAAGTTGGGGGTCCATAGTCTCTTCAGCGCTCTGGTACTAACTACAAAGGTGTAAGAAAAGAAGCAGTTGAGCTGAAAGTGTCTCTTCTTCCCAGCTGTGCCATAAGCTCCTTGAGAGCAGGGATTATGCTGAATTTCTTCTCTGTGTGGTGCCAAGCCTCAGCTAAGGGCTGAGCTCAGTGAAGATGTGCTGGATAGGCAAGCATATCCTATACACTGACAAGGCTGGGAAACTGGGCTTTGGAGCCGTGCTGTGACCACATGGGCTCCCACATCCCTCAGCTGCCCTATAACCAGCTGCATGGCCTTGGACAAGGGGTGGGGGCAGTTGAGGAATATGTGCATGGTGCCTCCCATAGCACAGAGTAGGTAGGCTCTGCATCATTGTTATCTGCTCTTATTTAAAAACCACTTTATTTACTGTGAATCTTTGCAATGCCTCTGAAGAGAGAAGTTATTAAAAAAAAAAAAAAGTAGGAGAAAGACTCCAGGATTAAGAGCTTCACTGCTTTTTAAGTTGTTAAGCTTGGGCAGTATCACTTAGTGGTAAAAGGTCCTGCTCTGGAGTCAGACAGCATGAGTTCATTTACCAACTCTACTACTCACTGGCTTTGTGATTTGGGGCAAGTCATTTAATCTCTCTAGGCCTTCACGTCCTCAATTGAATGTTGGGTTAATAATAGTAACTATCTAACTGGTTGTGCAAAAATTATATAAGGCCACCAATGTAAAGTGCTTGACACAGTGCCTGGACTGTAATAAGTGCTTGATAAATGTTAGCTACTATTGTTAACCTCCCAAGCTGTGTCTTTCTTTTTCCTCTTCCTAAAATGTCTTCCTCTTTGCTTCCCACTTGAATATATGTCTAAGACATAGATAAGAGGAAGAATCTCATTTTTGTTGTTAGTGAACTGGAAGATCTTAAAACACTCCTTAAGGCCTTGGTTTCCTTATCTATGAAATGTGGGCATCGGGCCAGGCGATTTCAAAAGTTCTTTGTATCTCTTAATTTGCAGTGAATTTAAGGTTTTGTATGAAATCTCTCAGATTATAGCCCAGCATTCTTGTCATGAGATGTCTAACTCTCCCCACTTTTTGTCTCTTTCTTAGTTGACTCCCATCTGGGACCAGCTGTATGAAACTAGCAATGTGGTTGTCTGTGAATTCTTTTCTTTAAAAAAAAAAAAACTATGTAATATTTGACATATACAGAAGATATATATGTAACTTAAAAGTGATGAAGCAGAATGATAAAAACAAATAGTTTGGCCAGTGTGTTTTTACCCATCCTTTTCTGAAGGTGATAATAGCTAACATCTGATGAATGTTTACAGTGTTACAGAAACTGTCGTTTATGTGTATTGACTCATTTACTTGTTAATTGGCTTATTAATTCTTACAGTTACCTCAGTAGATAAGCACTAATATTATCCCCATTTTACATTTGAGGGAACTGAGGCTCAGAGAATTAAGCAATTTGCCTAATGTCATACAGCTAGTAAGAGGGGCAGAGCTGGGATTCACACCCTGGGCTGTCTGTCTCTGGAGCCTGTGTTCCAGCCCTTCACTGTTAAGCACACAGCCTCTGGCATCATAATGCCTGGTGTGGTATTCTTCAGTTGCCAGAGCCCTTTAATTTTTACATTAGACAGGTATCTTTGAATTTTAAGTTTGGTAATTTGCTAATGTATGATCCAAATTTATTTTCTGTTGAAGAACAGTATATTATGATGATCAAGTTGATGAAAACTTAGAAATCATTCCATGTTTTTAGGTTAGAGCAAAATGCCTATCAGTACCAGTAACAAAGCCAAGGGTCTTTTTAACACCTATGAGGTTGGATTTGAAAGCATTGAAGTGGTGATTGCTTGTTGAGACTCTTGACTGCATGGGGGGAAAGTTGGCATTAAGAATAATGCAGTCACGATCCCTAGGCACTCATTAGATGAATGTGTTGTTCAGGAGATTTTGTAGTTTGGTCTGTAAAGAGTGATCTTGGATGAACTACTGTATCAGAGCAGCATGGCCTGGAAAGGCACCTAAATCTCTCAAAGCCTCCTTCTGTTATAAAGCTTTGAAAAATCACTTGTTCTATGAATTAGTCAGAAGATAAGAGGACATGAGCAATTTGCTATGCTAAACATTTGATGTTTTGCCTTGAATTTTATAGGATGCCTCAAAATAAGAGTTTCATTAGACATTGAGAGACTCTGGAAAAATAAATTAGTTGAATAGAAGAATGGTTATTATAGGCTCATAAATAATCAGTTGCTAGCTACCAGTTTTGAGATTTGGAAAACAACCTTTCTAGTGGTTCTTAATCTTCTCCATGTCTCTGCCTCCTTGAGAATCTATAAGATGGTGGTGGCGGCGGTGGTGGTGATTACCACCGTGGTGGCTAACAGCTAATTAATTTATTGAGCACTTACTATGTCCCTGACATACAGTGCCAGTGCTTTCGGTGTGTTAACTCATTTAGTCTTCCAGCAACCCAATGAGAGAAGTGCTGTCATTACCCCTATTTTGCAGATGAGAAAACTGAACCCCATATAGGTTAGATACTTTGCCCAAGATCACATGGTTCTTAATTGGACATTCAAGATTCACACCCAGGTAGTCTGGCTCCAGCCACAGCCTTTAACCACTAAGCTACACTGCTGCTCATGAAAGCTGTAGGCCCTCTCCCCCAGAAGGTGTGCAGTTGGACAACATTGCATGTACAGTAATTTAAAGAGCATCTGGAATCTTTCTCCCATACCCAGACTATGGACTTGGGTTCAAACCCCACCCTAGAACTTATGTAAATTGCTTTTGGGTAGATAATATTTCTTATTTAACTGTGCTTGGTACATAGGAGCTAAATAAATGTTTAATGAATGAATAGAATGTTGGAAATGACACTAGTGTTGGAGCCAGACCTAGGTTTCTATTCTTAAATTTCCCGGTTATTAAAATCATGCCTGTTTACTATAGAAAATTTTGAAAAGTGTGAAGAAAAGAAGTCCCCCATAATGACACTACCTAGGGATAACTACTCTTAGCATTTTGGTGTATTTTTTGTATTTTTTTTTTCTTATTCCTCCTCCCGCCTATTTTCTGTATTTTTTAATGTAAATGTGTATATGTATACACACATATTTTTAAACCAAATTGGAATTATACATATATTCAGCTGCATGCTGGTTGTTTTCCTTTTAGTATATTGAGAGTATTTCCCTGCATTATTAAAAATCTTCAAGTGCTTAGTTTTTTTCAAAAAAATTATTTAGATATAATTCATATAATATACAATTTACCTTTTTTTTTTTTTTTTTTGCCTGAAATCATTACTCAGGCCAGATGTTTCTTGGAGGTCTGTGACTAATGTCAGATTGTGAAGGAGCAAACGTTTTTTAACAATTTACCATTTTAAAGTGTGCAATTCAAAAGCCTGTGTAACCATCACCACTTTCTAATTCCAGAACCTTTTTTTAATCACTCCCCTCTAAAAATACGCCGTATCTGTTAGCAATCACTCCCCATTTCCTCCTCCCTGAAGCCTGTGGCAACCACTGATCCACTTTCTGTCTCTGTGGATTTGCCTATTCTGGACATTTAACATAAATGGAATCACATACAGTAGTATGTGGCCTTTTGTGTCTGGCTCTTTCTACTTAGCATAATGTTTTCAATATTCATCCATGTTGTAGCATGTATCAGTACTTAATTCCTTTTTATGGCTGAATAATATTCCATTGTATGGATATGCAGCATTTTGTTTGTCCATTCATCAGTTGATGGACATTTAGGTTGTTTCCACTTTTTGGTTGTTATGCTTAATGCACCAACAAACATTACAAATTTTTGTGTGGATATGTGTATACCTAGAAGTGGAATTGCTAGATCATATGGTATCTCTTTCTGTGTTTAACTTTTTGAGGAACTGCCAAACTGTTTTCCACAGTGGCTGCACCATTTTAAAGTCCCACCAGCAATTCTAGGAGGGTTTTAATTTCTCCACATCCTCAGCAACACTTGTATTTTCTATTTTTGTTTATTTATTATAGCCATCCTAGTGTATGTGAAATGATATCTCATTATGGCTTTGATCCACATTTCCCTAATGATGAATATCTTTTCATGTGCTTATTGGCCATTTTGTCTATCTTTGGAGAGATGTGTATTCAACTCTTTACCCATTTTTTAATTGGCTTATTTGTCCTTTTATTGTTGAATTGTAAGAGTTCAGGATACTATATTCTGATATATGATATATATTCTGAAAATTAGACCCTTGTCAGATATATGAGTGGAAAATATTTGTTACCATTCTGTGGGTTGTCTTTTTACTTTCATGATAGTACCCTTCGATATACGGACGTTTTAAAATTTGATGGACTCCAGTTTATCTACTTTTCTTTGGTTACTTGTTCTTTTGGTGTTATATACACAGCCTAATGTTAATAGCTGCATAGTGTTGCATAATATGGCTGAATACCATATATATATATATATATTTTTTTTTACCATTAATGCTATTGCTATGAATACAATGTACATAAATATTTCATTGCATCTCTGATTAATTATTTCTGTATTGACAGATTCCTAGAAGTGGGTCTAAAGGGCATAAACATTGAAAATCTTGTTTCTTCTGCTGTCATGGACTTCTCATTCTTTTTTATTAAACTAATTCTGGTAAAACATTCAAACAGTGCAAATAAAGCATACCTCTCCCCCAAATTCTCATGTCTCTCTCCAAGGACATTTTTATAGCTTCAGATGAGCAGATTACTTCCAGATTATTTACTAGATTCCTTGCCTGAGAGCTTTTACTGGTTTATGTTTCCATCAGCATGGCGTGGGCACCTATCTCGTTTCCTCTCCTACGTTATTAACGCCAGTGGTATTGTTGTAACAATAGTGGCTAGCGCTCACTGAGCGTCTACTGTTGACAGTCACTTTGCTAAAGAAATTCCGATGCCTCTCATTTCATCTTCATACCAAAGCTGTAAGGACCTTACGGCTCAGTGGGATTGAAGTGACACGCCCAGGGTCACTGAGTGTGTGTTCAAGTGAGTGTGCCAAATCAGAGTCCATGATCTAAAACCACCGCTTCCCAGTTAAATATTATCATTGAAAAACTTTACTGATTTGATGCTTTAATTTGCATTCTTTAATTATTCATGAGGGTGAATTTTTAATTAGTTAATTGGCTTTTTAGTTCTGTTGTGAATTATGTTTTTTTCTTTCTAAAGTTTTTAAAAATTTTAAATGTTAATGTTTTCCTTACTGATTTGTGTTATCTTTCTATTCTAATAATATTAACTACTTATTTTTCACTTCTTATATGACATAAAGTATTCACTGGTTTATCATTTATCTTTTAGTTTTGTTGATTTTTTTTTTAAAGCTTACATTTTTATGTAGTCGAAGCTATTGCTCATTTGTGAATTTCTTCTGTTTTCTTTATATGTAGAAAGGCCTTCTCTATCCCGACTTCAATTACATTTTCATTAATATATTACTTTTTTTTTTTTTAAGCGACAGGGTCTTACTGTGTTGCCCAGGATGGAGTGCAGCGGCTATTCATATCATGAAATAGTACAATCATATCACACTACAGCCTTCAACTCCTGGCCTCAAGTGATCCTCCTGCCTCAGCCTCCCGAGGAGCTGGGACTACAGGCACACACTGCTGCACTTGGCTATATTATTGTTTAAATACCTTTGTCACTTAAATTTTTTGTTGTTGTTGAGTCACAAATTCACCTTACAGTTCTAATGGAAGTACTTTGGGAAATTTTTAGTCATGTATTTCCTGAGAAACTTTTGGGCAGTTTTATGGCTTGATAGTTATTTTTTCATTGAAAGAGCTACCAGTGGCTGATATTTTAATCAGCATTCAAAAAAAAAAAAAAAAGAACCTGGTAAATGGGCTGTATAACACACCTAGTACTTCATCAGTTTGTGAGATACGTGGAAGCCCTCTTCACTGAGGGCCTGTTGTGTCGTTGTGTGTACTTAGGATTTTGGTATTTTGGTTCAAGTACTGGCTTAAAAGCTCAGAACCTGGGTCCTGGTTCTGGCCCTGCTATTACTTAGATATATGACTTGGCAGGTCACTTAATTTCTATCAGTTATTTATCTGTAAAATGATAGGGCTGATTTACATAGTCTCTAAGGAGTCTCTAGTTGTATAATTTTGATTTTTATTATCCTTCTGAGAAGGAATCATTTCATGTATGTTTGGTATTGATAAATTTTTTAAAGTTTTAATTGGTGATGAGTGGCCTGAAGGAAGGCAGAGGAACAAGTGGAAGGAGTGTGGGAGGAAGGAGTTTGTGGGGCACAGAGGGAAAGGGAACGAGGATTGGGTCGGCTGCAGCCAGAGTATGGTCAGCGACGCAGAAGGAAGTTTGAAGTGAGTTGGGAGCTTCAGTGGGCTTAGGCTCCTTGACGGAGGAGTAGTTCTGATCTGTTATAGATGTCCAGAGCACCAAAAGAAAAGCTTATGGCCAGGGCCAACAGGAGAGTACTCATTGCATTCTGAGAGAGAAACTGAAAAATTAGCACATGGTCAGTGCTATTAGATGCCTGCAAAAGGTTATCTCAAAGATAAAGCAGATTTCAGCAATGCAACTATATCAAAAGAGAGACTGGAGCCACAGAAGAGTCCAGAACTTGGTGATGGAAAGAACAAGACAGAATGTCATTTGGTAGTGCCCACGTAGTATATGTTGACCCTCAGACCCTCCCTGTGCAGTTTGGGGGCCAGGCACTTACTTTAATGGCAAAGATAGATGCACCAGGCTTCCACTGAATGTTGTTTGCATGCAGCTAACTCCCTTTGCTCTCTTCTGTGATTCCTAAAAAGCTTTCTGATGATATTTGATCTTGGCACCTGGATTTTTTCCACAGATAATTGCAAAGAATAGGCATATTTCACCTTGTGAATTAATGAATTGACTTTCTGATTTGTGTTTCTTCTGAGTTTAGATAGTGTGATCCAACCTCCCCAAAACCAATTAACTATGTGACTTTGACAGGATAGGGTTTCTGTATCTGCCAGGTTGACAATGAAACTAGCTAGACCTTTTGGTAAATTAAGTTCAAGCCATCCTGGGAAGTGCCAGCCAGCGAGATGGCCTGTTCCAGGAGTACCCTTTCTCAGATACTCATCTCCATCCATCTTTTAGTAGAGACCAGCAGAAGAAACAAGGAGCCTCCAATGTAGCTACTGCTGTCAGGCCACCCAGCAGTATATCTCTGTTTGTGAGAGGGATTGGGGAATGATAGCAGTGAGCCCAGAAATCCTGTCAACCAGAGAGACGAAGGTGGTAGTTGAGAACACGGAGCCAGGCACATCTGCATTTGATCTCTGCTCAGACTTATTAGCTGTGTGGTCTTGGGTAGGTTATATAACTTTGCTGGATATTTGTTTCCTCATCTATAAAATAGGGATAATAATGGTATCTACCTCATAGGGATGTTAGGGGTATTAAATGAGAAAGTGTATGGAAAGTGCTTAGCACAATGCCAGACATTATTACCATGACAGAGCAGTTGATGACCTTGCCAAAGGCATTCAAGAGATTCAAGCATATGAAAAGGAGCAGAGACCAGTGGATTAGGCAAAAAAGATGTTTCAGTCGCCTCCTCTTGATGATGGAGGGATTCCCACCCGGGCTTATGGAATGGCCAAACATGTGACATAGTGGGTGTATGAGCTCCACAGCAGTTTACTGGTCACATTTACTCACAGCCTGGAAGAGGAGGATACCACACACCACACAGGCCCTCATGGGGGATGCACTTAGGAGCAGAGTAAACAACAGGCGGTGCTGTGGGAGATCCTTTGTATTAATCATATCAAGAGGGTGAGGCCACTGGTGCCTGCCAGAGGATGTGACTGGCTTGTTTGAATAATTTTGGGGGCTGGCTGGGAACTGAAACCCACTTCTCAAGGATAAGCAGGAGTTGCACCTGGTCCCTTTAATAAGGAGAATTGTTTGTCTAGGGGACCTGATCCACAGGAGTGGAGTGGGGAGGGGAACTTGCGGTTAGGCCATCTGAGGCCCTCCCGATTTTACCAGATGTCAAGACAGCACATAATACTGAGCTTTAATTTTAGACTTTACACCACAAAAGAGAATAGTAGTCTTGAAATGCTATTTAATACAGCTTTCAGGGGATCTGGGTAGGAGGCTATGGGAAGACAAGTAGAGTTGTCTGATTCTGTGAGGGAAAACAGAGTGGCTAGAAAGGAAATGTCACAGGAGGTCATGAGCCAGTATCTCTTCACTGAATTCAGTTCAGCAAACATTTATTGATTGGCTGTATCATCTAGGTCCTTCCAAGGCTTCACTAGGTCCAGTTGTCCACTTCAGTCTAGATCAGGAGCAGTTTGACCTGGGACAAGGGCCTGCTGGATCTAGTTACTTTGGCAGCAGCCAGGGAAGCTGGGCTGGCCCTGGAAGAACAGGTTGCTGGACTGCATTCCATAGGAGTTTGGGTTGGTATCAGGAGGCCACAGAGCTATTTGCCTAATGCCTGGTTTTAGAATCCTCTATATTGTGTAGATTTATTCCCAGATCTACTCTGGAGTTTGTTTTTCTGTCTGGAGCCAAGGGCAGATACAAAAGGGAGAGATTTGAGGATGACTTGTGACTTTTAGAAATTGTTTAAAACATATTTGATAATAATTAGATGTGAAAAATCCATGATTTGAGAATAGGCAATTACATTTAGTACTTTGCTATTCAGAGCCGGTTCCTTGAACTAATAGTATCTGTGTTACCTGGAGCTTATTACAAATGCAGAATCTCGGCCCCACCTCAAAACTCTTGAATCAGAATCTTTTCACTGACAAGATCCCCAGGTGATTCTTATGCACATTAAAGTTTGAAAGGCCAGGCATGGTGGCTCACACCTGTAATCCCAGCACTTTGGGAGGCCGAGGCTGGAGGATTGATTGAGCCCAGGAGTTCAAGACCAGCCTGAGCAATATAGTGAAACCCCCAGCTCTACAAAAAATAGATAAATAAATAAAAATTAAAGTTTGAGAAGCTGTTCTAGTAGGTAAAAGGGCATGCCTGAGCTTTTTAGGGTCAGACAGACTAGATGAAAATTTCCTCTACTGATTTTCTGTGTGTCCTTGAGCCTGTTACTTAACCTCTCTATTGTGAGGGGATTTATTTGTAAATTGGGTTTAACTATCTTGCTGGGTTGTTAGTATTAAAGGAGGGAATACATAAAAAGTACATAGAAACATAGTAAAGTACTTAAATACCAGAAGCTATTAGTGGTTATTTGATAAGTAATATCCTAGTATAATTTGGTAGAATATGAAAAAAGAGCAGACTATCATTAGGGCTAACTTTGTCATGAGGATTGGTAATTGAGAAAAATATGGTCTCCTGAGCCGATGGGGCAGTGGGTGTGGTTGGCTCACTGACCAGTTCTCTCAGGGTGAGACTATAGGTGCTCATTTTAAGTAACCCAAAGTTGACAGCTATACTTCTTAATGGCTGAGCTCTTGGAAGGGAGAATTAGCTGCAAAAGTAGTAATTAAGTCTGAGCATCCAATGAGGCCTTTGTGTTACAGAGGAAAGAACCATGTCTTAGGAATTGAGACCTGGGCTCAGTACAGATTCTGCCCTTTATTAACTCTGTGGCCCTTAACAAGGCAGTTAATATCTCTGAACCTTAGTCTTCATCTGTAAAACAAGGATAAGTGGGATTATGAGCTGTAAATCCCAATACATAAGCAAAGAATTATTTTCTCAGCATCATCCCTTCTTGGTACCTATGACAGAGCCCACTAGACAGCCTCCCAAATCCCCAGAGGTGAATTTTATGCCTGATTCAGCTCCTTTAGAATCTTCTGTGCTGGAGTTCTTCAGAGCTGTTCTGATTTCCCAGTGACCAGAATGTACCTTAGGAAAGCAGACAGGCCATTCAGCTATTGCTCCAAATCTCAGGGTTTGGAACTGATATAGATGAGCATTTGGGGAGGAATAATGATAATAGTGATGATAACATTAGAAACAATGAGGACAATACATATGAAATCTGTCATATGGAGTGTCAAATACAATAATCTTCCTCCCTTACACTATACATTGCTGCCTTTCAGGCCTTCAGTATAAAAGAAGAGACCAAATGACAGCTGCTTTTGAACTTGAGAAATCTGGGCCCACTAAAAGCTGCAGTCACCCTTTTCTAACCTCACCAATCCTCCTTGCATTCTCAGAAATAATTGCTAGGGGTTCTCTTTTAACTTAGCTGATTCCTTAGATACCTTACATTTTAAATCATCTTTTTGTGTATAGCACATCCCCCATTTCTTGTCTCTGAATATGTGATCTTTGCTCTAATTGTATTGAGAGTGCCTGTTATTTCACCTGACTCGAGTTGTTTGTGAGATACTACATAGCCATCGGGTTAAAGCAGACTAGGATCAGAGAGCAATTCAGCCTCTCAGGACCTCAGTTTCCTCCCTTAAAAAGGAAGGAGATTGGACTAAGGTCATTTGGTCCTGCAACAAGAGTACGTGATAGATGAAGTAATGAACTCCTGTTCAGTGAAAGCAATGAATAGGTCTTTCCAAGGTCCCTTCCAGCTCTCTGGTTCCAGCAGAACCCAGGCATCAAGATAGAAGTCAAGATTTTATTCAGGGTTTAGGGATTATCAATAGCAACAAAACAATACTTTGAGCAGGTAAGGTTGCATCGGGCAAGGCCAAAAGAAAGATGTCTCAGATCATGGGGTAGGTGTATCCAAAGAAGTGTGCAGAATTGTTAGGGGAACCAGAATCAAGGACCTTGATCAAGAATTAGAATGGCTTTTCTCTCTTTGATATACAGAAATACAGAAATTCTCAGGCAGAGTGTGTCCAGCTTTTGCTCCATGAACCTCCAATTGTTTATTGGTAGACAGTATATGTATAGGAAGTCTGTTATTCATTCCTGATGCTAATCTCTTTCCCTTGTTAGTGCATCCCACCTGTCATTGGTAATGCTCTGCTTTAATTGTGCTGTTCCTATTTCAGAAGCTCCTTTCTCAAACAGCAGGTATAAGTTCCTCTGCTCATTATCTGGCCTCATGCTTCACAATTCCTCTTACATGGGTGTTTTTGGAGACCCACTGTAGCCAGCCCATGTTATTCATGATAGTGATGGCAACTACTTGTTGGTGCCTTTCCAATGCTGGGTGCAGTGCCAGTTGCTTTTGCACATATATTATTTCCAGCATACATGCCAAGTGTGCCTCCTCAGGGACTGGGTTCATGTTTCTCCCTCTGTCTGTAGTTCTTTACCTTTTCACCCTTGTCTGTTGAAATTAAACCTGACTTGCATTACCAGCTCCAGCCTTTTCCCTTTCTTGCTTCTCACTGGGATCAGTCTTTTTTTCTCTTCTGTCCTCCTCTTCCTTTCCATCTTCTTGTCTCTTGTGGATTGAGTCCTTTTAAGAGTTCTGTTTTTGATCATTCCAGTGTTGGGTCAGCTTTATTACCTGTGGACGAGGATCTTGTTTTATATTTCACTTGTCTCCCATGCAGCACCTAGCAATGTGGTGAGTAAATGGTGGGCAGTTGTCCCATAAATAGTTGTTGGTTGACACGTGTGTATTGCTGGCTGAAAACTTACAGGAAGATAAATACAGTAAATCAGGAAATAGCAGGTCCAGTTCTCTGAGGCACAGAAAACAGCCCCTTACCCTCTAGTAGTGGCAGCCAAGGCCTTTGCATGAGGGCCTTGCTAGGGAACTTGCCAGCAATTGTGGATTTCAGAACATCTACTTTATTTAATTAAGCAATGAATATTGAAACTGTAAATCTTTGGTATTATTTTCTTCCCTGGTCGTTAAAGGAATTCCACATTTCTTACAAACTATGACTTAGTTCTCACTTTTGCTTTTTCTGGTTTTTCTCCTGTGTGTGACTATTGTTTCTTTGTAACTTAGAGAGTCCTCAAACTTTCAAATCCTTTTTGGAAGTAGAGGAGTAAAAATTTAAATGAATAAATATTCTTTGTGCTCCTTTTAGAAAGCTGGCCTAGTTTCTACTTTGTGTTGAATTCCCATTTGTGTTTTGGGTCATTATGCGGTACTTGGTTCAGCCAATTAAGTTTCTTCTAAGTATCTTTATTCTATATCAGTACAGTCTTTTCTTGAGGCTTTAATGTTGTTCCTTTGAGGAAAGTCCATCTTTCTGGTGTTCTTCTGTTGCTTAAACGTTCTTCCCGTGGGACCTTTGACAATTTTCTGAGCCTAGCAATTTCAGTCAGTGCCTAATAACATAATTTAGGTTCCCTCTATACATGAGTCTACAGGACTTGAGAGATTCCAACATGCAATGTTCCACTATGGTTTCTTACCTCTGAAAAGCAGAGTTTCACCATGTTATATCTAGTGCTATATTCTGTCTCCTCCATTTAACTTCCTTGCAGAGTGGATTAGGCAGAAACCCAGTAAAATGTTTGTTAGAGGCTTTTACATTTCAGTTGTAAGATCAACAAAGTATAGTTTAACCTCCATGGTGTATTTCAGTAGTCCCCAAATCACTAGTGTCTCCCTCATGATTATATGTATTTATTTAATAACAGAATTCTGTACCTGAAAGTAGTCTACAAAGATTATGTAGTTTGTTTATTTACAGATAGATACTTAAGCTATCAAGTCAGATGACTAGTTTCAAAACTGTTTAATGGGATGATTTCACAGCCTCTCTTGGTAAACAATAATGAGAGCTAACGAAAATAGTGCTTACTACATGCTATGCAGTGTTTTAAGTGTAAATATACCCACACACTAATAAGCAACATATAGCTGACTTTTAAGAAATCCAATCAGAGGATCTCTGCCTTTTAACAAGAAAGATTAATGTTTCTTGGTTGTGATGACTGATACATTTGGACTATTCCTACCATCTTAATTTGTTTTCTATTTATCGAACTTTTCTTGCCTTCCTTTTTCTCTTTTCCCACTTAATACTGGATTAATCACATTTTCTTTATTCTCTTTTATACCTTTTATTTATAAATATTTATTTAGCTTCTATTCCCTTATATCCTTACATGTTAACATACATACTTTGCTTAACAAAGGCTAAAGTTAATTGTTAGTTTTATTGTCCTGTTGACTCTAAGAACATCCTAACTCTAGTCTTCTCTCATATCCATGTTGTTGATTTTTGATTTCAGAGAGGCGGTGGATTACAGTGTGTAAGAGTACAGACCTCAGCACAAGACTGCCTCATTTTGAACCCCACCCTGTCATACATTAGCTGTGTGACCTTGGGTAAGGTTTGTAACCTCTTTGTGCCACCGTTTATCTGTAAAATGGAGATGATGAGTACACACTTCATAGGGTTGTTGAAAGGATTAAATGAGTTAATATATGCAAAGCATTTAGAACAATGCCTGACACATAGTAAGCATTCAATATGTGGTAGCTACTGTGATTGTCATTATTCTACCTTGTTTTTAACCTACCCTTCCCATACCCGTTTTTAAATAGTTGGTGCATATTAGATATACCAAAATAATTAGTAATCTTTATTGAGATATAATTAACATACATTACAATGATCTTAAGTGTTCTATTTGAAGAGTTTTGACAAATATCTACTTGTAATCACCTCCTCAAATAAGATGTAGAACATTTCTATTCTCCCAAAAAGTTCCCTTCCCACACCACCCCTACCACCTCTACAACCACTACCTGATTCTTATTACAGATTAGTTTTGTCTTTACTTCTGTTTCCTATAAATTGGATCATATGGTATATACTCTTTTGCGTCTGGCTTCTTTGACATAATGTAATATTTTTAAGATTCATCCATGTTGTTGCATGTGTAGTAATTCATTCATTATGAGAAATTGCCAAACAATTCCTCAAGTAGTTTTACCATTTTACACTTCCAACAACAATGTATGAGAGTTCTAGTCACTCAACATTCTCGCAAACGTTTGATGTTTATCAGTCTTCCTGATTTTAATGATTTTAGTGCATATGATGTTTAGTAATTTCTTTGTTTGCTGCTTGCTGTTTTTTCTTACATACTATCCCCTCTTTCTGGATCCATTTCCTCCTTACAGTAATTCTTTCAGTGACAGTCTGTGAGTTTCTTATCTTAGTTTGAAACTCAGTCTCAAATGTAGTTTATCATCATGAAGATACTTAGTTGATTGATTTTTCCCTTAATATTTGAAAACTGTTTCTCTCTTTTCTTTGTCTCCGTTCAGTCCCTAAATCATGGCACTTATACTTTCTGAATATTTTTTTTACTTTCTCCTGTTACCCCTTCTCCTGCTTGAAGCCCTCATTGATTTTCCCCTGATCTCCTACAATAATAGAGCCATTCTCTATTATCTGTATTTTCTCCCTCAAATTCTGTACAGATACCACTGAGGTGATATATTTTAAATGCGTATCTGACATTGCGACTTTGCTGCTTAAAGGCCTTCAAACCCTTCTATGGCTCCTCATTGCCTTTAGGATAAAATCCAAACTCTTAAGCAAGGCCTTTATATCCCTTCGTGGCCAAACCCCCTGCCTGCCTCTCCAGACTCATCTCTTGACACTCCCTATCCCTTGCTTTGTGTTCCAGTAATAATCTCAGCTCCTAATCCTCCTCCCCGCCACTGCCAGCTGTTTTCTTACCTGTGTGCCTCATGCAGGCTTCCCTGCCAGAATTGCCTTCCCCCCACTCTTTTTACCTCATCAGTATTGCATATCTTATAAAACATTACGGGGGGCAGGCGCAGTTCTCAGGCTGTGGGGAGGTTGGTGTTTAAAGAACGTGGTGGGGGAAGGCCTTACTGATAATAGGGCCTGTGAGTGGAGACCTGGGGGAAGTGGGCCAGCCAGCCACGCAGAGACGGGAGGCAACTCGGAGGCAGAGCACACCTGGCATGCTGCAAGGTTGGCAAGGAAGGCAGTGTGCTTGGAGCAGAAGGAGTGACGGGAGAGCGGTAGAAGATGCGGTTAGAGAGCCGGTGACAGCCAGATTAGGAAGGGCTTTGCAGGCCATTATAAGAACTTTGACTTTTGTTCTAAAGCTGGAAGCCATTTGAGGCTTTTTGTGCAAAGAAGTAACAAGATCTGGCCGTGTGCTCAATAGATCACTCTGACCACTGGGCTGAAGACAGGGTGAGGTAGAGGTAGCCCTACGGAAGGGCGGAGGCACGGAGACCAGTCAGGAGGTTGCTGAAATTGTCCAGCTAAAAGGCAATGGTGGCTCGGACTGACCAGAGGGGAGCCAGTGAAGGTGATGACAAGTGATTGGATTTTGGATATATTTTGAAGGTAGAGCCAACAGGATTTATAAAGCATTGGATATAGACTATGAGAAAAAAACAAGTCAAGGATGACCTGGTTTTTGGTCTGAACAACTAGGACAGAATTGTGAAGTGGGGAAGGTGGCCGGAGAGTTTTGTATATGTTAAGTTTCAAAAACCTGTTAGGTTTCCAATTGGAGATGTTGAGTAGATGGTTGGAGGTATACATCTGGAGTTCAGAGGAGAGAGGTCTGAGCCAGAGATAAAGATCTGAAAGCTGTCAGCATTTAGATAATATTTCAAAGCTATGGAACCAGATGAGAGAGAGGAGGTGGGATGACGGGGTCCCAGAGCCCTCCAGACGTTAGAGGCCACGGTGAAGAAGAAGAGCCAACAAGGATGACTGATGAGTTAGCAGGAGAACCAAGTGAAAAATACTTTTTAAGAGGGAGCGAATGGTGACCTTCATCCAATGCTGCAGATAGATTGAATAAGCTGATGACGTTGTATTACAAGTCTGTCTACATATTTGTCTTCTGCGGGTGGCTGTAGAGCTTCTTGGGGGCGGGAAAGGCATATAGTAGTGTAGTTACAGCTTTGAGGTCAGTGAGATGTGGCATGCCATTTAATGGCTGTTTTTCTTTAGGCTGGTTCTCTCGGTTCCTCTAAGCTTCAGTCTCATCTGTAAAATGGGAAAGAAATAACATGTTTTCCACTGAGTACTTGTGAGGATCAAATGAGACCATCTATACAAAGCACTAAGCATAGTCCCTTTCATATAGTTAAACGCCTGATGATTGCAGTGATTGTTATGTAATTTATTGTTCCTGGTACTGCCCTTCCCTGCTGAGCAGCATTTGTTGAATGAATGAGTGAATTGCCTTTTTTGTTGGTTTAGCATTTCATTCAAGGCACTTCCCTTTGTGAACTTTTAACATGGTATTTTGTGGATCTTTCTAGGGCTGATCCTCACAAAGTAGACTCTGGAAGAAGAGAATAAGAGAAGTTATCGGGGCAAAATTGACACGATGGAGCTCCCCAACTATAGCCGGCAGCTGCTGCAGCAGCTCTACACTCTGTGCAAGGAGCAGCAGTTCTGTGACTGCACCATTTCCATTGGCACCATTTACTTCAGGGCTCACAAATTAGTCCTGGCTGCCGCCAGCCTCCTGTTCAAAACCCTGCTGGACAACACAGACACCATATCCATCGATGCCTCGGTGGTGAGCCCTGAGGAGTTTGCCCTCTTGTTAGAAATGATGTACACTGGCAGACTCCCCGTGGGCAAGCATAACTTCTCCAAAATCATCTCTTTAGCCGACAGCCTACAGATGTTTGATGTGGCTGTTAGTTGTAAAAATCTTCTGACCAGCCTTGTGAACTGTTCTGTTCAGGGTCAGGTGGTAAGGGATGTCTCTACACCATCCTCAGAGTCATTCAGGAAGGAATCAGAGAAGCCTCAAATAGAAATCCTTTCCTCTGAAGGTGCTGGAGAGCCTCATTCTTCCTCAGAGGTTTCTGCCACTCCAGGGGCCCCTGTGAAAGCTGAGACGGAGGAAGCAATCCATACAGTTACCCAAGAGATGAGTGTGGCTCCTCCCCCTGCCCAGGAAATTCAGGGGAATGCAGAAACCCCAGTGGAGACTCCTAATACAGCTGAAGTTTGTTCCCCTGCTCCTGTTGTACAAACCTTTAGTGAGGCAAAAGAGGCAAGCACAGAACCAGGTAATATTCATTTAATAGTTGTCGTGTAATCTGTCTTTCTATTTTCTTACTGGATTCAATGATCTTAATCAGTTTTTATGTTTCATTGATAAGTTTACCAAAGACCACTGTGTTAAGTAGAAAACCAAAATCCAATGCAGTACCCAACTGGGGCATTCTTCTTTTAAAAGCACCTGTGTTTTTGAATGTTGAGAGTCTGAAGATGAACTACAGAGCAGAAAAGCAGTACTGAAATGTGATATGCCATTTCTGATAATTATCCATCATTGTAAGCGAGCTGAGGATGGCACCAACAAGGAAGCTGTGAGAGATGCTGTTGTCTGTTCATGATTGACGTGCTACATACCACTTAAGTGTACTATATGACCTGAAGGTTCTCAGACAGCTTAAATGTTTAAAACATCATTTCGAGTAATGAATTGCTGGTTTGTTTTATTTTGTTCTACATTCAGAGAGTGAGAGGAAACACTACCACCTGAATTTTCTTTTAGAAAATGAAACTGTCTTCTCAGATGCACTCATGGTTACCCAGGATGTTTTAAAAAGACTAGAAGTATGTTCAGAAATTAAAGGCCCACAGAAGGAGGTAAGTACCTCTGAGTTTTGTTTGTTTGCTACTTTAGTGTTCTTATCATACCTTATCAACTTCTCATATGGGGCAGAAATATGAAAATGCAAAATATCCCAGCATTTCAATTTTTTGAAACTTTAACTTTTTTTGGACATTTTTTCCATAAGGGGCAGTCTTGCAAAAGTACTAGGCAAGATACTTTCAAATGAAGTTTTTATATATATATATATATATATATATTTTTTTTTTTTTTTTAATTGTTCAATGTAGTAATATGTATTTAAAAAATTTTTTTATTTGAATAGATTTAGGGGGTACAAGTTGAATTCCATTACATGTATATATTGTATAGTGGTGGAGTCTGGGCTTTTGGCACACCCATCACCTGAATAGTGTGCATTGTATCCCATAGGTAATTTTTCATCTCTCACCCCTTCCACCTTCCCTCCTTGTGAGTCTCCAGTCCATTATACCACTGTTCGTGCCCTTGTGTAGCTATAGTTTAGCTTCCACTTATAAGCGAGAACATGTGGCATTTGTTTTTCTGTTCCTGAGTTACTTCACTTAGGATAATGACCTCCAGTCCCATCCAAGTTGCTGCAAATGACATTATTTCATTCTTTCTTATAGCTGAGTAGTACTCCATGGTTTATATATAACACATTTTCTTTATCCGCTCATCAGTTGATGGGCACTTAGGTTGATTCCATATCTTTGTGACTGTGAATTGTGTTGTGATAACCATACAAGTGCAGGTATCTTTTTGATATAATGATTTCTTTTTCTCTGGGTAGATACCCAGTAGTGGGATTGCAGGATTGAATGGTAGATCTACTTTTAGTTCTTCAAGAAATCTCCATACTCATCTCCATAGAGGTTGTACTAATTTACAGTCCCACCAACAGTGTATAAGTGTTCCCTTTTCACCACATCCATGCCAACATCTATTGTTTTTTGACTTTTTAATAATGGCCATTCTGACAGGGCTAGGGTGGTATCTCATTGTGGTTTTACTTTGCATTTCCCTGATGATTAGTGATGTTGAGCATTTTTTCGTATGTTTGCTGGCCATTTGTATATCTTCTTTTGAAAAATGCCTGTTCACATTATTTGCCCACTTTTTAATGGGGTTGTTTGTTGTTTTCATGCTGAGTTGTTTGAGTTCCTTGTAGATTCTGGATATTAGTCCTTTGTTGGACACATAGTTTGCAAATATTTTCTTCAGTTCTGTAGGTTGTTTATTTACTCCGATGATTATTTCTTTTGCTGTGCAGAAGCTTTTTAGTTAAGTCCCTTTTGTCTATTTTTGTTATTATTGTGTTTGCTTTTGGGGTCTTGGTCATAAATTCTTTGCCTAGGCTGATGTCCAGAAGTTTTTCCTGGGTTTTCTTCTAGGATTTTATTGTTTCAGGTCTTATATTTAAGTCTTTAATCCATCTTGAGGTAAATTTTGTATTTAGTGAGAGATAGGGATCCAGTTTCATTCTTCTGCATATAGCTATCCAATTTTCTCAGCACCACTTATTGAATAGTGGGTCCTTTCCCCAGTGTATGTTTTTTTCTGCTCTGTTGAAGATCAATTGGTTATAGATATATGGTTTTATTTCCAGGTTCTCTGTGTTGTTCCACAAAATGAAGTTATATTTTGATCACCAGGTGAATCCCAGCTTCTAACCAGTTTTGATCCAGGATACTCAACTGATCATAGCTTTTCCTCTTAATTAAGGATAAAATGAGGCAGAAGGTAGTCATGGATAACCCCAAATCAGAGGTTTAAACCATAAAAACAAAACAGCAAACAGGTACTCAAAACATGTACAAAAAGGACTTTTTATAAACTTAGCATAGTTAATTGCATTCAGTGTTTAGGAATACATTGGCCATTTTCAGACATAAAAATAATAATGATAAACATTTGTTGAACACTTCCTAACATGTTATTCTCGTTTAATCCTCACAAAAACCGTCGAGGTGGGTACTGTTGTTTATTCTTCTTTTATGGGTGAGAAAACTGTCTCAAAGAGGTAGTGCAACTTGGCAAAGGTCACAGAGCTGATACAACCCTGAGCCAGAATTCAAACTAAGCATTCAGGCTTTAAAGCCGTTCCCTTACACACTGAGTTATCCTGCCTCCCAACAGGGCGAAAATGACACATACATGTGTAAATGTTTGGAATTAGAAAACTGCCGAATGGCTATCATGCTCTGTCTTAGCTGACCTTTTCTTTTTTTCAGTGAGTAACTCAGCTGAGACACTGCTGCGCCTATGTGCTCCCTCACTACCTGATTCCTTATACTTGACCCTGCAGGATTCACCTCCACAGCCACTTTAACACATTGACTGCCATGTGAGTTGCATTTAACTCATGCTAGTTTTGAGCCCAGGGCCTCATGAAGCATATGCAACTCACGTATCAGAACTATCAGAACTGTCCCCATTATCTCCACTAGGGCGGTACTCCTCTGAATCATCACTACATAGATCAACATCTTCATCACTCATGTCTAAAATGTTGTTCACCAGTTCCTCCAACAGTTCCTTATGCTCATTTTCTCTAGACATTTGCTCTTGAGAATGAAAAATGCAAAATAAACTTATGTGATGATCACAGCTCTGGTCACAGAAGCTATACTAAAGTAGAACTGGTGGCTAGGCGGGAAGGTCCATAGCATATTTGCGTGCTGTGAAACCCCTGCTTGTTGTTTTCACTGTCAATTGGCATGTCTCCCCCACCTCCTGTCGCCCTGCTTCAACTGGCCCCCCCAAGTGCGCCACACATGCTGGACTGTGTTCTCCGATTATCATAACTTCTGGTTGCGCATTTCCCCTTGAATGTTTGCCTGGTGATTCTTTGAACAAAATTGATATGATATTATATGGTGCTGTGACATTGTTGCACATACTTAGGGGGTATGATTTAGAGGTCGTCATTCAGGACCACCAAAGTTCCACTCCAGACACAACTAAAAAGGACTCAATTCTCAGAAACAAATTCAATAAGTATGTCGTAAGTCACATAGAACTCACATGGCATGCAGTTTAAAAATTGATTCTAGCAGCACGTGAGTTGTATATAACTCATGCACAGAACACAATAAAAAATAACAAATTTTTCATTAAATTAGAAAGAATCATTTTGTTTTCAAAGTTTTTATTCTGTTTTCATAATAAAACACCATGGCACCAAGGAAAAAAACTTTTTTTTTTAGTGTGGCAGTCAATGTGTTAAAACTCCACTGGTTTCCCCTCTCTCCCAGCCCTGCTTCCCCATTCTGAGAGGCTGCTGGCAGAGTGGGAGGACACTGCCCCAGTAGGCTTGCTCCTCTGATTGGTGGGTGTGGTATGGGTCAGTCCTCCCGTGTTACTATAGGTAATTTAGTTTTAAAGCAATAAATGCCTTATAATAATTAAATGTTTTCTTGATCCATAGCAAATTACTTTTTAAAAAAACAAATTCAAGGTCTAGTATTAATTTTAACCTTGCTAATCGACAGTTGGCTATAAATTGTTTTCTTGGGAGACAAGCTGTTTACAAGGCTGGCCTAACCCTGATGACTCTCTTTGGGAGGTTTCAAGTCATAAATCCTTGGTACTCTTTGTACCGATTATGCTGAAGGACATTATGATTTTATATTTCTGCACTTGCATGTCTCTTAACTGTTCAATCCATCATTTTTGTCCTTAGTTTGTTACCTTGATAGCTTATAGACACACCTCTTCATTTTCTCTTAAGGCTTCCTCTCCACTTAACTGGCTATAGAGGAGTAACATTCCTTAGGATCAGCAGTACTCAAGTTGTTACAATCACCTCTATACTTATTTGAACTGTGTCTTAAGCATTTTTTTTTTTAACAGTGATACCCAAAAGAAGTATCTGGCACATAACAGGTGCTCAAGAAATGTCTGTTATACATGGATTTGTTCAACATTTCTTTCTTTTTTTCCAGTTCTTGTTCTAATCTTTTGATGGCAGTAACATTAATAGTACTTTGAAATAACACCGATTCACTGTTGGTGGTCACTATAGGCTTATGTTACTTCTTCCTCGGCTTTAGAGGTCCTAGTAAGAGCTCTACAAATCACTTGGTGGCTGTATTTAAAACTAGAATAAATCTCTCAACTTCAGAAAGAAAAAGGGAAAAGATACTTTAAGAACATAAGTTTAAATTAAATGTAGAGTTAGGGAGGTGCCACTTTGCACTTAGGCCCTGCACTTTCTCTGTCTCTCTGTCTCTCTCTTTTTGACAGCTTTATTGAGGTATGATTGACATACAGTAAACTGTACACATTTAAAGTGTATAATTTGATAAGTTTCAGTATATTCCCTGAAACTGTCCCCACAATCAAGATAGTAAACATATCTGTCACCCCCAAAGTTTTTTCCTGTTCCTTGGTAATCCCTGTCTCCTGCCCATCTACCTGCCCATCCCTTGGGTAACCACTGATGTGCTTTCAGTCACTGTGTATTGTTTGCATTTTCTAGAGTACTATATAAATGCAGTTGTATGTATTTTTTGTCTGGCTTATTTCATTCAGCGTAATTATTTTGAGATTCATCAGTGTTACTGCATGTTCATTCCTTCTTATTTGCTGAGTAGTGCTCCATTGCACATATATTGGATGTAAAAGTTATTTATCCAGCTCTACCATTTACTAGCATTGTGACCTTGAGCAACTTAATCTTTATAAGGCTTAGTTTCCTAATTTGTAAAAGAGGGATACTATCACCTACAACACGGGGTCATTGTGAATTAATTATATAAAAGTCATAGTAAAATGCTAGGCACACAGTAGGAGATCAATAGGTAACAACTGCCATTGTTTGTTTATACATTAACTCAGTGTTTTTAGACTTATAGACTTTGAAACCCCCTTTTCACTGAATGCCTTGTAATATCCTGGTGCCATGGTCATTTACTCTGGCATGAGATGGTTTGCTATTATTAATATTTAAACTTAATTTGTAGGGCATGCTTTCAAATAGGTACCACCATCCACTTGGAAGTAGCTTCCTGAACTGTAGAGGCAGTGTCTAGTATGAAGCAATCAGTCTTAGAACAATGGTGCAATGTATATGAGAATCATCTGGTGTGCTTGTTGAAATGTATACCTCCAGACCTCATTTCCAGAGAGTCTGATTCTTAGGTTGTGGTAGAGCTTGGGAATCTGCATCTTTAACAAGTTCCCCATGGGCTATTTCCGTATTTGTAGATCACATTTCAATAAGCACGGCTGAAGAAGTTAATGGCTTACAAACTCATAGTATGTGATGGCAGATGTTGTAATGTCTGTACTGGCACCTTTCAATGTTGTGAGAGACTGCTTTCCCCCAGGTGTTACACTTTGCTTGTCCTTTGATTCAGCAGATGCTTACTGCACAACTGATACGTGCCAGACACACTGAACTGGTTGCTAGGAAGATAAACTTAAGACTTGATCCCTACCTTTATGGAGTGTCTTGATAGCAAAGAAATCCTGACACACATGTGATTATTTTAGGGGAAGTATGCACAGGAGTCACCAAATTACAGAAATCACCATAAGGCTTCAGGGATGACAGCATTTAAGAACTGTTCACTTGTAACACTGTTTTACATTTCTGTGCAATTTTAAAGGTTGTTTGGGATTTTTTTTCTATTTGTACATTTTTAGCTCCCAAAGAGCTTTGAGTGGTGTTTTGTGGTGGTTGTTATTTGGTTAATTATCACAATATAACGAGACAGCTTAACGTTAAAAATAATCTACCCCTCAATGTATGATTTTGAGGCTTGTTAAGGCTTGTAAGTGATGCAGTGTTCTGGTTGAGATGGACCAGCCTGTTCCTTTTCTGAAACAGGTGCGGAGTGTACAGCTGGGCTGGATTGAGTTCGGGGAGGACGCCATGAACCAGTGTCCTGATTATTTTCTTTCCTGAGATCAATGATGAAAGGTGGCAAAGCCATTCCCTGAGCAGTGATTGCAGCAACATGAGAAGAGGCTGGGCTGCTTGAATTGTGTGAAACCAAAGCCAAAACTGATTAAGGAGAAATCTCTTGGGGGTTGGGATGGGAAAGTGTCTTTTGCCTGTCTTAATCTCTGTGTAATATCCCCTACCCATTAGAAAAAGCAGATAGTGACCTCTGGCTGAGCCAAGTAAAACCTTTTTTTAAAACCAAACTCATACTTTTTTTCAGTTTTTATGCTAGAACTTTTAATTGTCTTCCTTCTTTATTCCTAGCCATGTCTCTACTTTTAATTAATTGTGTATATAGCAAAGTGAGTCTTTGACTAGAATAAGGAGATAACTTTTTCTACTATTGATTTCTGGGCTTTTTGATCCACTTTTCACCTAGAGTTCTAGAAAGACTCTCAAAGCTTTTTTTCTCCTTCAACTTTATTTCAAAGGCAAGCAAGTCTCCTCTCCTATGTGAATCTGATGTTTTCAACTGTGTCTGCTTCTTTGGAGGTTTGTCAAGTAGTGCAGGTCTGTGTTTTGAGGACTGTCTTCACTGACAGTGTTGGGTAATCCTCTTGAGAGTGAGTTAATGGGATTCACTTTACTGGTCTGTGAGAGGCGGAAATAAATTGTTTTTTTCAAATCTCCTCTCTGTTAATTATTAAGTCTAAGATATGCAGCCATAGATAGAGTGGCTAGTGGTTTTATGAATGGAATTTCATTAAACAAACATTTATTGAGCACCTACTGTGAACTGATCTCTATGCTTATCATTGAGATCAAGAAAAATGGTACAGATTGTATAGATACTACCCAGCGTTTGAAGCAATTTTGATTGTGGTAAGTTCAATAGAACCAGTGTAAATAGATCTGATTACATTTCAAATCTGGGAGCTAGAGTGCCAGGGGTATGGAATGAACACAGTATTTCATCCAGGCTACTCTAGTTACTATACCTGTGGCCTCAGATAAGTGACTTAACCTCTCTGACACTCATCTAAAATAGTAGTAGTAGTAATGCCTCTTGGGACTGGTATGAGAGGAAAGTAGGTGGCATGTCTGCAGTGTCCGGGACGGTGGTGAGCGATTATAGTTTGTATCATTATTGCCACCACCTGGCCCTCAGCAGTCAAGGGAGGCCTGAGTGAACTGGAATAGAGTATAACTCAAACAAATCTGAAGGCAGTAGCCAAACACTTGGGGAAAATAAGTGAATTCAGTTAAAAGACTTGAGTTAAGGGAAAGATTAAATGGTTCTTCACATATACAGAGAACAAAAACTGTCTCATCTTTATATATATTTACCTATATTTCACTCATAGGTAGAGTACTTTTGATTACTTGTGTGACCGTGAATTAACATGAATTTAGTGAAGTACCTTTAGCCCTAAGAATTAAAGGAGTTAGTTCCAAATGTATGGTTAAAGAACTTATCCCTTTTGACAAAACTCTGTTTTAGTTCCTCTCTTGGAGTTCTGTTACATGGTAGCAATTTGTGAACCCCAGCCTGTCTTAATGTGTGACACCTTCTGTTGAGGCAGAGACGCTGTTGCTCAGTCCACTGCAGAGCCCCAGGCAGCTCAGAGGCTGGTGGAGTAACAGCTCTAGCTCTGGCTCTGGTGCAGGTCCCCAGTAGGTTCTGGAAGAAGGAGCAGAGAGCAGGGCTGTCCAGGCAGCTGACTGCCCTCTTCTGGCCCACCCTTGCTTCTCTTCCCAGATGGTCACCCTAGCATCACTGCTGAGCAATGAAGTGAACAAATGTTTTAATTTCACTGCTGAGTAGTTCTGCAGAGGGGGAGACAACAGAGAGGATAATGAGAAGCATATCAGATGCCACCATGGATGAAAGCTTCTCTTCCCCACTGGTGTAAATGATAATGCCAGACAAATTGGATGCTGAGAAAGGTGGATTTGGGATATTCGCAGAGCTTCACGTGGAAGAAAGCCTGGCCTAGGATAGAACGAGATAGCTATATGCTGTGTCAATTAGTAGGATTCACAAAAGAAAGGAAGAAAGGAAAGGGAAGATAAAGAGGCAGAAACATGTTTACTGAGGGTATTAGCAGGGAGTGGATTTATAGTAGCTATCTATTGCTGTTCACAAATGACTCTAAATTTTAGCAGCTAAAAACACACCATTATTACTTCAGTGTTTCTGTGGGTAAGGGATCCAGGTGCAGCTTAGCTGAGTCCTGTGGCTCAGAGTCCCTCGCAAGGCTGCAATCAAGGTGTCAGCCAGGGCTGCAGTCGTCTCAAGGTTCAGCTGAGGGAGTGGCTTTTTCTAAGCCCACTCACATGGCTGTTGGCAAGCTTCAGAAGATCCGCTTCCAAGCTTACTCACTGTTGGCTGGTGATGTTAGTGTCTTTCCACATGGGCCTCTCCATAGGGCAGCTCACAGCCTGGCAGCGTGCATCTCCCAGAGCGCGGGCAGAGAGAGAGAGAACATAGGCAAGATGGAAGGCACAGTAACCTAACCTCTGAAGCGGCATCCCATAACTTTTACCATATTCCCTTCCTTAGAAGCAGGTCATGAGGTTCAGCCTAAGGGCATGAATACCTGGAGTAAAGGATCATAGGGAGCCATTTTAGAGGCTTTCTAATGCAGGGTCCCTACAGCTATTAGTGAAAGGGCATTTTGAAAAGATTATAGGCCAGCTAACAAAAGCATGAAAAATGGATTTAATTTGACCAAAGGGGATGAAGCATTCAACTGATGGCTTTATTTGTTGTTTTTTATTATTTTTTTCTTTTTTTTGTGAGACAGGGTCTTGCTCTGTTGCCCAGGCTGGAGTGCAGTGGTGTGATCATTGCTCACTGCAGCCTCCGAAAGTCCTGGGCTCAAGCAGTCCTCCTGCCTCAGCCTCTCGAGTAGCTGGGACTACAGGTGCACCCCACCATACCCAGCTAATTTTTTTTTTTTTTTTAGAGATGGGGCCTTGCTCTGTTGCCCAGGCTGGTCTCAAAATCCTGGCCTCAAGTGGTCCTCCCACCTCAGCCTTCCAAAGTGCTAGGATCACAGGCATGAGCCACTGTGCCCAGCCTTATTATTTTTTAAATAGAAGATGAGTTACCTTAGGTTCTTGGAAGTTACTTACTGTAATGATATCATAATGTGGGTTATCAAACTGTGTTGTATCTATGTTTACTTTTGGAGATGACAAAAACCTAGGAAACTTTTTAAGTGTTTAATTTAGTTTTATACAGCCATTCTCTGATTAGGAGGCAAGATAAAGCAAAGCAAAGGAACACAAGGTCTAACTTGTTTATAATTCCTGTTTGTGTGGGAGGAGAGGGGAAAGATAAAACCTCTGTAAAGGCACTGTTAGGGATGGGAAAGGCTGAAAAGGAGTGGTCAGAGATCTTTTCCAAAATGCTTCAGTGTTGCTGAAGCCAGAGCAGAATTGTGATACCGAGGCAATGGAGTGCCAAATGCCGCTGAAAGGTCAGGTGGTGCAAGGCCAGAGGCAATGCTTATTGTATAAACAACATTGGTTAGGGGGAGAAACTTTGAAGCCCCTTCAGGTTGGAAGCAATCATTAACATGGGATAATTAATATGTGAGTCATATGTTCTTCTTACAGCTGGCAACTACAAGCCAACACATTGTTAACCTTAATTGCTACAGAATATATCTAAAATTAATAAGGCCCATGTCTTTTGAAATAGTCTATCATTGTTAATGTAAGTGACTTAAAGTGTTCTTTTTTCCTAAATTGTGAGATTTTAATTGCATTCTCAAATAATAAAATGACAGTTCATTCAGTTTAAATTCAGATATCCTTGCCCAAGAAATACTCAAAATGTTATAAGATTCAGAAAGGTATAATTAGGTAAGAAGTGCCTTTTGTTAAAAATTCATTGAACACCTACTATGTGTCAGGCAATGCTGATTGCTGAAGATACAGAGCTTTAGAAAGCACAAGCCCTGTCTTCAAGAAGTCTAATAGGAAAAAAAATGAATAATTATAATATAGTGTGACAAATACAGAATTAAAAGCAGTAAAGAAAGGCCAGGCACGGTGGCTCACGCCTGTAATCCTAGCACTCTGGGAGGCCAAGGTGGGAGGATTGCTTGAGCTCAGGAGTTTAAGGCCTGTTTGAGCAAGAGCGAGACCCCGTCTCTACTAAAAATAGAAAAATTAGCTGGGCGTGGTGGCACGCGCCTGTAGTCCTAGCTACTCGGGAGGCTGAGGCAGGAGAATCATTTGAGCCCAGGAGTTTGAGGTTGAAGCGAGTTATGATGACACCACTGAACTCTAGCCCAGGTGACAGAGTGAGACTCTGTCTCAAAAAAAAAAAAAAAAAAAAAAACCAGTAAAGAGGAGGTTGGGGCCCATGGTTGGGAAATGTTTCCCAGCAGAGGTAACCCCTAAGCAGGGTTAGAGCGTGGAATAGTGGAATAGGAGTCCTCCAGAAGACAGGGGTGGGAGCATGAGGCAGCAGGGTGTGTTGGAACTGCCACTGGGGAATGAAGTGCAGTGGGTAAAGATCAAACTGTTGAGGGCCTTGCTTGCCAAATGCAAGAGCAGCATGTGGTTCTTGTGGCTGCCTAATCTCTCTCCCTGGATACTTTTGTTCCTTAGATGATAATGAAGTGTCTTGAGGGTGAAGAAGGACTTTCAGCATTCCAGAGAATCCTGGATAAAGTAAGAGATGAGAGCCTGGATGTCCAAGCCGTTGTGTCCCTGTTGAGGCTGTACCAAGATTCTAATCCTGCAGTGAAAAAAGCGCTATTAGACAGAAAGCCAGAAGATGTAGAAACAGTGCAGCCAAAAGGTAGGAGAAAATTCCCGTCCACTGTAATGACTGAATTTTATTCTGGGAAGTTGCTATAAAGTTCATTCCAGTGATATATTTCTTTGGTGGCTTAGTTATTAAGTATTTTTCATATAAATTCTACATGTAATTCCATAAGTTGCATGTTAAATATATACAAACCAAATTTGAGTCTCCATTTCTATCCCATAGTTGACTAGTCTGACACCTTAAAGTTGGAGAATACCATCAATGTTCTCCTGCCCTTCAAAAGCCACACATCCAAATCAATGACTTGAGTGCCCAGGGTGAACTGGTTTGCTGACAGCACTTAAAGACTGAAGTTTCTCTTATTTGGGTTAGGTACAAAGCACTGGCCTTGCCAACCAGAAGTTAACCTCTGGCTGGCTCTGCAGCTTTGTGTTTCGACAGATAAATGAAACATTTTTCCTTTCATAGAGTTTAAACAGAATAATAAAGTATTTTCCTCTGTAAAAGAGATTCCACATTCAGGTGCTCAGAATAAGCTGAAAATCACTTTACTATTCTGTTAGATCTCTCTTGACAAACCATGCTGTCATTTTCTTCAAATTGACTAGCTTCTCTTGTGTGTCTCTAACTCTTTCTCCCCTAGGGAGCACAGAGGAGGGAAAGACCTTGTCTGTTCTGTTACTAGAACACAAAGAGGACCTGATACAGTGTGTAACACAGCTGAGACCTATTATGGAGTTCCTGGAAACAGCCAAGGAGGAATTCCTGACTGGTGCTGAAAAAAGGGTAACTGTGTCAAGTATTCCTCCCGCCTTCTGAATTCATATAGCACTTTAAAAAAAAAAAAACGGAAAAACTCCTTATGTGGCACATCACAATACCTTGCAGTATTTTTATACATACTGCATAGTAAGCACCTCGATGTTCAGATCCTTGTTTCATGTGCCATTTTATCCCTTGCAGCAGCTTACTGAGGGCCTTGCACATGGAGCCATCCAGTGGATGGGTGGATGGACGTATGCTATTCCTGCTCTGACTCTATAAATCTTTACTGTAAATAGCTACACCAGGAGCTGAAATGTTAAGGAAAATTTGTAATTATTATGATACTTTTTCTCTTTACGGAAGTGATGTGCTGTCCTGTTAATATGTAGAAAATTGGGAAAACAAGCAAAAACAAAAAGAATTCAAATCTTCACCACTCGGAGATGAGCACTACTGACATTTTGGATCATGTGCTCCCACTCTTGTTTGAGTCATCCTGGGATGAGGTTACACGAAACATACAGTTTTCTAACTTGGTTTTTTATTCATTATGTTAATACATTTTTATGCCTATAATATGGATTTTGTATGTCCTGTCTGATGGACATACCATAATTCATTAATTCTTCATTGTTGGGTGTTTGTTTCCAATTTTTTTGCTATAATAAGTGATGTTGTAGAGCACATCCTTGCACACAAATCTTTGCATACATCTTAAATTATTTCCTTAGAATAATTTCTAAGAAGTGGAATTTTGGAGTAGAAAGTCTAAAAGTTTTCAAGTGTTTGATACATATGGCTAAACTGCCCTTCAGGAAGGTTGTACCAATTTACTTTCCCACCGGCTAGCTACTAAAGTCCTCATAAAACTGCTGGCATGACTTCTGAAGGCAACTAGATAACTATATTTGTTGGTGTTATTGATTTCAACTTTGTGCTAAAAGTATTTTTATATCTGGAAAGAAGGAATAGAGATAGAGTACTTTTGTGGCATCAATTCTTAAAACTGTGGGAAGTGACTTAAATGTTTTTAGAAACCACTGGTATAATGGCTAAGCACTGGATTTATAGTGAGGACTGGATCCTAGATTTTATTTTTCTCAGTGATGATATATTGCACATATATATACCTGTGTATATAAATAATGGGAGTAACCCTCAGTCTCAAAATTGTATTTTGCAAATTAATTCTGTTTTTCAAAACTTTAAGTCCTTTGAACTTCTTAGAGAAAGATAATGTACATTAAAAAAAAAGATTAAACTCCTGTTTTCTCCTTAGACTTCAGATTGAGTGTCATTTCGGGCACTCAGTTTAAGTAAGTTGCTTGTAGCGCTAGAAGTTCCACATTCCCTCTTTAGTGATTTCATTCGATTACTCACTCAAACCTTTTCCTTATTAGCTAGATTGAATGCGTCTTTTGAACTGTTTCATTATCTTGGTGAAACGGCATTCATAGATCGAGCCCTGGCTCAGCCTCATTCTCTGCAGCAAGATAGACCACACTGTCATTTTCTTCTGTCACTTTCAGTTTACTTGATAGAGAAAGCTGAAGCAGAAGAACTTAAATTAGTTATAAATCACAAAAACGCTTCTTAAGGTTGGCGTTCCACCAGAGCTTCATTAAGCTATTCCTTCTCATGAAAATTGAAGCAAACTAACAAAGTGGGAATGTAGAGGTGAATGTTGAATAGCCACAGTGTTTTGACATCGTATGGAATGTGTACCCTATTTAGAACTTTTTTCTGTTATGAAATTGTGCTAATCATGGGTGCCATGACCTTTATAAACACCTTGGGTTCTATAAGAAGCGGTAAATAGGAATGTCTTTACCGCAGGACTAGAAACAGTTAATGAATAGTAATCACTGTAGCTGCTGTTTATTTATTGCTTACTGTGTGCCAAGCAATGTGCTGAGGACCTTTTAAACATTACTGAATTTTACCTTCACAGCAACTTCAGGAAGGCATGGATATTACCATCATTTTAAAGACGAAGAAACAGAGACCTAGGGAGGTTAAGCAGCTGACCCAAGACACAGGTGTTTGGGGCCAGTACTGGGCCCCAGGCCTCTAATTAAAGCAGTCTTTTAACCAGTGTGCCCACTGCTCCCTAATAATAACGTAATAATGATAGTGTTACTATCGTTTCTTAAAGATTATTTATACCCTAGGAGTTGTGCTAGGCTCTATAAAGAGCACCTTCATTTTACAGAATCCTCAAATTAACTGTGCAAGAGTTGGTATTGTTATCTTCTTTTGCAAATGTAGAAAATAAGGTTCGATGAATTAAATAACTTGCCCAAGCTTACACAGGAAATAAATATTACAACTAGGGTTTAAACTAGGTCTGATTGGCTTTAAAGCCCATACCTACTCTTAACAGTACCTGACTGCCTCATTTTGTGTCAGATTATTGTTTAGGAACTAAGATTTAGTGGTGAAATCAGTATGGTTGTTAGATACAAGCTCTTAAATTTTAAATTGTGATTCATTTAGTAGAAATCTATATATTAGACCTTAAGGACAATGACTCTGTTCCATACTGACAAGGAATATGACAACTTGATTTATAGTATATATATTCCTTTTATATATATAAAGCCGATTTGGTTTTAAAACTAAATTCATTATTTTTAAATGGGAGTTAATTTGATATAGGCGGCCTCTGGCATACTGTCATGATTGATCTGCTTGACTGTTTCTCCTGAGAGCTGGTATTTTCCCAAAGGAAAGCTCAAAATTCGGTGACTGGATCTGTAGATTGCATATATTGAAATAATCCCCTGCTTTATCAGTTCATAGAGCTAAGTTATGCATACTGCATCATAGTCTGTTAAGAAATAGTGCTATTGTAATAGGAAGTTATCTAGAAAATTTCTGTCACATGTTTTATTTTTCAACCTTTTGCTGGAGCTCTGTACCCTTTTGACTCAGAAAATCCTCTAGCACACCAAGGAAGAACAAGGGAATGGAATTGTTGAATTATGACTGGAACTGATCTATATGGCCGATAAGAATGAGAGGAATGGATAATAAAGAATTCACAAGAAAAATAATCCAGAAAGGAACTTAAAATCTATTATTTTGGAGTCTACAGACTAATGTATAAATTATCTGGGTACTCAAATTACTATGCAAATAAAGTAAAAGGAAGTAAAATAATAGAATTACTCTGAAATTACCACCTCTACCAATATCATGAACTACTGAACAGAGATGGAAAAACATTATACTATATTAATTAATTGCTAGTCTCTGTTTTTCAATCTTAGTGTCTAAACAAATTAAAGAACTAAGTTAGATGTAAGCTTTGTTTTATCATATAGGCCTAGTTTAAGAATGTTTTCACAAAACACAGCTGTTTGAAGCAGAGAATATAGACAGACCTGCAATTGAGAAAGAAAGATTTTCATAGAGTTATTTGTTTGGAGAATGCTTTGGGTATTTATTGAAACAGAATAAGGAAGAAACTGAAAAAAGAAAAAAATAGTGCTAGAGAACAGCAGAAGAGGACTTGGAGACAGGGCGTCTTGTGATGCCACCTCGCTGGATTTGCCAGTGCTGTGTCAGATAAATTCCAAATTGCCAGTAACTGGTGTCTGGTTGATTGCTTGCCACTGCAGGTGATTCTGAATTGCTGTGAGGGTGGAACACCCAAGGAGACAATAGAAAATTTGTTGCACAGAATGACTGAAGAGAAGACCCTGACTGCTGAGAGTTTGGTAAAACTCCTCCGGGCCGTGAAGATGACTTTCCCAAACTTGGGCCTTCTGCTGGAGAATTTGCAGAAATTAGCCACTTTGCCAAACGCCACAGGTATTAGTTAATTGTTGACTCTCTGGACTAGAACCACTTGTACAGAAAATTATATTAATTGCTTAAAACATCCTTTTGGCTCCATGCTGGGGAGATAAGATAATGTTAAGAAATGTCATTGCAAAACAGAAACTAGCTGCCACAAATTGATGTTCTCAGTATTTCTGGAGTTAAGGTTTGAAATCTGAGGATGACTCTTTCAATTAAGCTCCCTCATGGTGTTCCTATGGTTCAAGGTTTGTCAACATGTGGCTTTCCCAGGGCTGTCCAGGATCACCTGCGAGAGCGGAAAGAGCAGACGTGCCCACAGGCTCAGCATCCTGACAGCTGGGTTGACAAATATGAGCAGCAAAACCTCAAGTCTTGGTTGCCCCTTTTCCGCTCAGGTGCTGTTTGGTTTTGCTGGTCCCCAGAACTAACTACCCTGTGTTCCTTCAGTGTAGGGAAACAAGTCCATATCCCATTCCTTGGAAAGACGTTCCTACTCAGGCCAATTCTCCCCCATCCCAGGGTGTTCAGCACTGAGATCGTTTTCAGAAAAAGGACATTTGGGGAATGGGAGAACTTTTTTCTAGTTTACAAAGTAATATGTACTTATACAAACTTGGACAATTCCAAAAATAAAGAAGAAAACTTAAAATGCTACTGCTCAAGTATGTCAATATTAATACTTTAACATATTTTATCTATTATATCACTTTTATAGTGTTGATACTACTATATTTTATAGTTTTATAGTTTCTCCCATTTAACAGTGTAACTCTCCCCTACATTTCAAAAAAACTGCCATAATCCTGTTTTTTGAAGGCTATATAGTTTTCCATCATAAAATATATATGATGTCCTTATTTTAGGGCAGATGTAGCATAATGGTTACTACCTGGGTTTGCAGTCTAACACCACTATTTTATACCTGAGCCAATGACTTAGCCTTTCCGAACCTCATTTTCTCTGTGAAATAGGGATAAGAATGGTACCTCTCTTATTCATGTTCATTTTTGTGGCTACTATGAGATAATACATGAAAAACATTTAGCACAGTGCCTGGCACATAGGCACTCAGTGAATATTAATTGTTGTTATCTTCTTCATCATCACAGATTATGCATTGACAATTGTCTTTGTACATAGTTTTTATGCCTTCAGATAATTTCTTAAGGTTATATTTCCAGAAGTGAAGTTACTAGGCCAAAGAAGAGAATAAATTTTTATTTAATATTTGCAAAGCTAAGGGAAATGCCTGATAATTTTGATTTTTCTTTACTTTCAAGTAAGTAATGACCTCTTAAGAGACAGAACCTAACAAATTGGCTCAAAGGACATATAAACAGAGCTGTGGGTCAGTGTCATAAGCAGTCTTGTCTCATGCCTGCTATATTTTGGATCACCACATGGACCCTTTACCTCCAGCGTAACAAGTAACACCCCTTGAATATGTACATCTGAATCTCTTATAAGCACAGCCTTCTAATTACCCCCCTGTTGAGCAATCGCTAGCTTCTGCCACTAGGCACTAACTTTCAAAGTGTGTGTGGTTTTATGACCCTGAAGCAGCAAGTGATTAAGTGTGAACCAGAGGAGATCTGAACACATGTGTATGAGGCCCCGGCACGGGAGTTGGACTCAGCTCTGCAGAGGAGACAGAGCTTTTGTGCTGGTCTCTCTCTTACTCTCTCACTTGTAATAGTCCATGGCCTTCTGTAGGAGGTTTTGTTGCATCAAACATTATTGTTTTGCTAATATCCTTGCAGTCCAACCAAGCCTTGATGATTATGGGACTGAGCTATTGAGACGGTATCACGAAAACCTCTCTGAGATTTTCCCAGACAACCAGACATTACTGAAAGTGATCGCACACATGACAAGTTTGGCCCCTGGAGAAAGAGAGGTGAGAGAAAGGGGGAGGGAGGGAGGGTACAAAGAAAAAGAAGGAAAAAATATGAATATATATACACACACACACACACATACTTAAGTTGTCTATAAATATACATAGTCATGTTGAGAAATGCTAAGTAGAGAAGAAGAAGTAGAAGATAATTCTGTTTCTAAGGCAAAGTAGTAGTAAGTAGGATAGTTGTAATTTCTGTGGTAATAAGGAAGGGCATTCAAAGGGAGGAATGAAGAACTTTATCTTTGTCATGTATAAGAAATCTCTCAGGTTGAGAGAGGTGAAGGATGTTGAAAAACTCCTTCCCAGAAATATGCTCACCGTAACCCAATACCTGGCGTTGCAGCTCTGCAGCTGGGCCAATGGCTAGAAAGTCTCTTATATGCCTGTTTATGCTGTATCTTGAAGGTCATGGAGAAGCTGGTGAAACGTGACTCTGGTTCAGGTGGTTTCAGTTCCCTGATGTCAGCAGTTCTAGAAAAGCAGACTCTCTCTGCTACAGCCATTTGGCAACTGCTGCTGGTGGCTCAGGAAACAAAGACCTGCCCCTTGAACCTGCTCGTGGAGGAAATACGAAGGGAGCCTGGTGCCGATGCTTTCTTCCGGGCAGGTAAGTTACTGACCTCTGTTATGGTTTGTCCCCACTAGAGAGTGTTGTCAGTCTTTCCAGAAAATAGAAAGAGCTCTCTTAGGGTGCTCATCCACATCCCTACCATTAGAAGTAAGGACTGGCAGTTGTGTTCAAGGACATGGGAGTTAGTAAACCTTTTTTTTAGAGTGCAGTAATTACTCCAAGATTATATTCATTATTATACTCTGATTACAGAGCTATTTGCCATTTTCCTGACTACCAACCCCAGACAGGAGATAGGTAAAATGTGTTCTCATTATGAAGAGTGGAGCTGAGGAAAGGGGAAGGAAAAATGGTGCTCATAGTTTTACTAATGAATTTTTGACCCCCCTCTCTTTCAGTGACCACCCCAGAAAGTGCTGCTTTAGAAACAATCCTGAGGCATAACAAATTGATCCTAGAGGCCATCCAACAAAGGATGGAACTCAAGTACTTTACCTCAGAGGAGGAGCACCTGGCAGAGACTGTGAGAGAGGTGTGGTGGGAGTGAAAAACAAATGGGATTTGAGAGCATTCTACAGAGTTGATGCCTGGGGCTGTCTTCATTCCTAAGGGGGGAACCAACACCTGTAGAGGACCTGCTGTGTGCCTAGCCCCGTGCTAAGCTAATAATTTATAACGCTTTTGCTCTTTTAATCCTCCCAACTCTACATGGCAGGTGATATTGTCACATTTTACAGACTCCAGGGGGTTAAGTTACGTGTCTTAGATGCTCCAGCAGGTATGAGATGAAGCCAGGATCTGAACCCAGGTTCACGATTCAGACCTGGATTTATTCCATTTGTCTAAACCTAGGAAAATCTCAAGGGGAACCATGACACTATTCTCTAACCTGTTCTAAGAAGACAATTTCTCTCAGATGAAAGAAAGGAAAACTGGTCTCATTATGTGTTCTATTCTGGCTTCTAGAGAAAGCCAAGATAAACATAGATAGAGCAAAGCTTTTGCCCATATGGGGTAACAAATAGTGCCAACTCATTTTCTGTAAGGCTTCTCAAAATGTGGCCAGCATCCTAGGAATACCAGGTGGGGCTTGGAGGAACTTATGGATGTCCAGCCCAGGATCATGTGCAACTTGAGTAGGGAAGAATAAGAAAGAAACATAAAATTGAACTACACATTCACCTATAGTGCCCTTTTGATCCAGGTAGGCATGGAAGGTGTGCAGAAGGGCTGATTTCTTACTCTTTTCAGACAGGTGACAGCCTCACATTGGTCTCTCAGATGGCAAGAAGATGACACACATTTCTGTGGGGCTTCAGAGGAAAGATTCATCTGCTAGACTCTCTCTAGCATACCACATACTTCAGAGATGGGGCTTCTGCAGTTGATCAGTTTTAGCCTCACTAATTAGTCTCATGCCTGCCTCCAGGGACATCAGGTTTATTTAGCTAGACTTGAAAAGAGCAGAAATAAAATATCTCCCAAAATGAAAATTCCATTTGGCCATCTGTGTATGGTTTAGCTTTATTTTCTCAGTGTACTGACTCTTTCTGCTGATAGCTCTAACATTCTGAAAGAGGACAGCTTTGAAATAATATTCTTGGCCTCTTTAAAGCTCCTATTTGAACCTTCTTTAAAACGCTGAGTTTCTATGAAAGAAAATGATGTTTAAAAGGGTACATCTAAGTATCTAAAAATGTGAAGCCACTGATCATGCAGAATTACTTCCAGACATTGAGACAATTATATATTATGAAAAATTATCCTGATCTTCAAGACAGAAACACCAACAACCAAGTCCTGCAGCTTTCCAAGCTTTTAATATTAAGATCTAAAAAAGTTATTTGGGTGACTCCTAGTTTCTGAGAATATATTTCTTTTAGAAAATGCTTTATGCCTGCCTGCTTGTATCTTCATGTTTGCACATTTATCTTGATATGTGCTTCCTTTTTTTATTTTGTTAGTTTTCCTGTTCTTTGGGAAAAACAGGCTCTCCACTGCATGTATTCTAAGAAGTATAAACTACTTATAAATGGTGCAATGCCTTTCTGGAATTACCTTTTTTTTTTTAAGTTGAAAGCCATGGAGAAAATCTGCTGAGATTAACCCCACACCTTTGTCTCATGGTATTCATTTAGATTCTGAGCATTTCCTCTGAGACAAGCAGCCCTGAAGCTTCCCTGAGAGCAGTGCTGAGCAGAGCCATGGAAAAATCAGTCTCGGCCATTGAAATATGTCACCTCCTGTGCAGTGTCCACAGATCTTCTCCAGGCCTGTGGCCTGTCATGCAGGAGTTAGCATATATTGGTAAGAAACAGGGTGGAGTGGGTGGTCCTATCAGGCCTCCCCAGGTTGTTGCTTTATTGAAGAAAAGAGGCAGCTCTTCATATAAGAGGTCATTATTACCTCAAGATAGTTACTCGTTTTATATGTTCTCAATACCTAAAAAAGTCATCAGACATAGATATAAAATGATGCTATTTGTGTTTGTTGGAAAGTAAAGATGACGGTGATATCACTTCAGAGTGTTTTTGAGGATCCCAAGTAGCCTCCAGTCTCCTGTAAGAAGTGTGTTAGAAAAGTTATAAAGCCAAGTAGAAACAGAGAATTCCTAGAGCCATGAGATTTCTCTGTTATGCAGGTTTCCTTACTAAGGAAAATGGAGAGAAAGAAACATGGAAGGTGAGTAATAAATTTCACCCTGAAGCCAATGACAAAGAAGATGAAATGGCCGCCGAGCCAGCTGAAGAAGACTGCCAGTCTAGGGAACAAAATGATCAAGGAGAGACTGGTTCCTTGCCAGGACAACAAGAGAAAGACGCTTCTGCCTCCCCAGACTCTGCCAAGAAGAACTTCATCTGTAAGGCCTGTGACAAAAGCTTCCATTTCTACTGCCGCCTAAAGGTACACATGAAGCGCTGCCGGGTGGCCAAGAGCAAACAGGTGCAGTGTAAGGAGTGCAGTGAGACCAAGGATTCTAAGAAAGAGCTAGAGAAACATCAGCTGGAGGCCCATGGTGCAGGTGGAGAGCCCGACGTCCCCAAGAAGAAGAAGAAGAGGCTTCCAGTGACATGCGATCTCTGTGGCAGAGAATTTGCCCATGCCTCAGGTACATTCAAGAAGGCAGAATAATGGAGGATAATAATTCTGGGTATTATAGTTTGGATTCCAGGCCTTAGTTGCCCTTAGTTGTGTGAAATGAGAGGTGTGGGTGGGCTTAGAAAATAGAGCAGGTTCCCACACAGGCAGGGTAATACTTTGAAAAGAGCATGGGCTCTGGAATCAGCTCTCTGAGCTTTGATTTCCCCAAATCTCTTAAATACACACCCTCATACCACAAGTGGATTATTATGAAGATTTAAGATAACAGAGCTAAACACCTAATACAATGCCTATAATAGAGTTAGCACACAGTAACTTGTAGCTATTATTATTCATAATAATAACCAGTCACTTAATACCCGACTCTTAGGTTTCTATGTACCACTTTTTTCTTGATAATAAACAAGAGTCATGGAAACCACGGGATGTATAGTCAGAATTGTTTTCCCTTGTCCCAGATATTGGATAAACCTAATGAAACGTAAAAGTGAGTTTTGTTTTCTTATTTCTGAGTGACTGGGTCCTATTTAAGGCGGGGAGGATATGGGGAAGATAAACACAGCATCAGTTCATGCCTCATCCACCCAAGAGTGAGGCCCGGTGACTTTGGGGTGCTAGTTGGGCAGAGGAGCAGTGTAGCCATGTGCAGCAGGAGCCAGCATGGCCTGGCATTCTGTGGTTCGTGCTGTGCCTCCTCTGGAGGTCTGGCTTGAGACAGTACTCTTGACATCCTCCTGCTGGATTTGTAACACTGATTAGTTACGTCTCCTGTCGTCCCTGGCTCGGCTTCCCTAGGCATGCAGTACCACAAACTGACAGAGCACTTTGACGAGAAGCCTTTCTCCTGTGAAGAGTGTGGGGCAAAGTTTGCAGCCAATTCCACCCTGAAGAACCACCTTCGCCTTCACACTGGGGACCGCCCATTCATGTGCAAGCACTGCCTCATGACCTTCACCCAGGCCTCCGCCCTGGCCTATCACACCAAGAAGAAGCACTCGGAGGGTAAGGCATGGAGAAGTTCTTCATTTCTCCTGCTGACTTCACTGTGTGAGCTGCCTAAAACCCACTTGGAATTAGGCATGATATATCTCTCAAGTAAATTAAAAACAAAAACAGAATTCAAAATCTCTAGGCACACAGACAACTAGAAATCTATATGTGTACAGACATGTAAAATACTTACTGGGAGAGTTTCTGAAGAAAGGCTGGCTAATGTAATATGACTTTATAGTTATAGAATTTACATGAAGCCAGAATCCTTTGAGCTTTGGGGTGGAGTTCAAGCATGAGAACAGCTTTGGCTGAGCACTTACTATGGGTTGGGCAGTGCCTGGTGCTGAGTGACCAAGCTGGAATTCCTGTGCTCACATAGCTTATGGCCTAAGGGGTAGAGGGGAGGGGAACATAGAGACAGTTATAGCACAGAGTATCAGTGGTATAATGTGGAATAATACCAGGGTGATACGGAAGAATGAAGAAGAGGTTTTTAGTTTGGTTGGAGGTAGATTGTCAGGGAAGGCTTCTTGGAAGAGTCTATGTATTGTTTGGAGCATTTATGTGTAAAAATAATAGTGCAGCCATCATCCTACCTGGATTGTCACCATAGCCTCATAGCTGGCCTCCTTGCTGTCACCATTTCCCTAGATACTTTTAAAACTAAACCATGTCAGGTTACTTCTCTGCTCAAAATTCTATGATGGCTTTTCATCTCACTCAGTGTAAATACAAAGTCCTTATGATAGCCTGCCAGGCCCTCCATGATGAAGTCCCCCAGTTCCTCTCTGACTTGGTCTCTTGTGACTCTCCCCCTCACTCTCTTCTGCCCATTTTAGCTTCCTGGCCAGGACTCAGGCCTGCTGGGCACTTGCTCCAGGACCTTTATTCTTGCCCTTCCCTTTGCTTGGGACTCTTCCCTCCAGACAGCCCATGCTTCCCTTCCTGACCCACTTCGAGTTTTTGCTCATACTTTGCTTTCTCCTTGAGTCCTTTCCTGACCACTCTACAAGATCTCAGCCCCCACCCCCAGTTTCCCTGCATTATTTTTCTCCATGGTGCTTATCATATGATGTAGTGTCTACTTCAGTAATTTACTTTGTACTTAGTCTCCTCTATTGGAGTGCAAACCTTGTGAAGGTCCAGCTGTTAGTCTTTTTTCCCACCGCTGTATCTGTGGAACTTAGAATAGCACCTGGCAGTAGTATGCCCTCAGTGGATATTTGCTGAGTGAGTGAATTTCTTGAGCACTATTGCAGGCATGGGGATGTTGTAAATATACACACCCTGCTCACATGGAGCTAACATTTCAATGGGTAAAATGGACAATAAACAAATGTTTATTGACAAATAAACAAATGTTTATTGACAAATAAATGTTTCAGATGGCAGTCATTGCTGTGAAGAAACCTAAAGCAGGGTACGCAGCAATGGAATGGCAGGGCTGGGGTGGGTGCTGTTCCTTTCACCAGAGAAGGCTTCTGAGAGGTGGCATTTGAGTAGAAACCTGAAAGAAGTAAGAGGTGGAGCCAATGTGGGACCTAGGAGAAGAGCATCCCACGTGCAGAGCCCCTCCCCCAAGGGAACATGCTGTACCTGCTGGGGAGACCACAGGAAGCTGGGAGGAGCTACAGCAGAGTCAGTGAGGAGGGGCGTTGAGAGAGAAGGCCAGGGACGTCACCAAAGGCCAGACTTTGCAGGCTCTTACAAGCCAAGGTAAGGACTTTCGATTTTTATGTAAAGTATGTTAGTTTCTATTGCTGCTGTAACAAATAACCACAAACGGTGGCTTAAAACAATGCAAATGTGTTATCTTACTGTTTTGGGGGGTTAGAAGTCCAAAATGGGCCTCATGAAGCTAAAGTCAAAGTTTCAGCAGAGTTGCGTTTTTTCTGGAGGCTCTAGAGGAGAGTCTATTCCTTGCATTTCCCAGGTTCTAGGGGTTGCCTGTATTCCTTGGCTCTTGGCCACATCACTCCAGCCTCTGCTTCCCTTGACTCTCCTTTCTCCCTCTTATAAGGACCCTTTTGATTACACTGGGCCCACCTCGACAATCCAGGCTAATCTCCCCATCATAAGATCCTTAACCAAGTCACATCTACAAAGTCCTTTTACCACGTAAGGTAACATATTCCAGGTGTCAGGGATTAGGATGTGAATATCTTTGGGGGCCATTGTTCTGCCTACACAGGAAGCCATAGGAGGGAGAATCCAATTTACATTTTTAAAAGTTGATTCTGGCCACTCTGGACAATAAACAGTCTTGTAGAGCAAGATTGTAGTACAAACAGGGAGACAGGAGGAGGCTATTACAATAGTCCAGTGTAGAGGTGATGTAGTTTTCAACTAGAGTTGTGTTAGTGGGAGTTGTAAAAATGTTTTTTCAAGTTTTGGGATATATATTTGAAAGTGGAGGTATTAATAATAGGACTTATGGTGGATTGGTTGTGGGATGTGAGTAAAAGAAAGGAATTCAGGATGGCTTGGGGGTTTTGGCATGAGCAACTGGTACTCATGCCAGATGATAGTGAGTGAACGATGCTGCCGTTTACTGAGACAGGGCATGTGTGTATGTGTCTGGGTGGGTGGTGGGTAGAGCATCAGGAGCTCTGTTTTGGATATGATAAATTTGAGATGCCTGTTAGACCTTCTGGTGGAGAGGTAGAACAATGGGGAGTTGGATATATAAGTCTGGAGTTCTGGGGAAATGTAGGAGCTAGAGATATAAATATGGGAGCTATCAGTGTACAGATGATGTATAAGGCTCCTGAGATAAGATCAGCTGGAAAGTAAGTATAGAGAAGGTCAAGGATTAAGCCCCAGGCTTCTCAATAATTTCATTCTTGATTCAAGAAATCTTTCCCTTCCAACAGAATCTTATTTTGAAGCCCAATATGTAAAAAATGAACATGAGGCTTACTGCTGTGGTTGAAGTGAGCCCCAGGGCTGGGGTCTGGAGCCTCACCTCATTGACTGGCACATGAGGGGAGTTTGGAGATTCAGCTGGTCTAGCATTTTTACAAATGCCAGTTCTCCAGACTTGCTCTTTACCTGTGTTTTCTAACAATTTTTGGCAGTCTGGTCATTATACTCTCATTATGTACATGAGACTATAGAGAAACCAAGCGATATGTAATAACTTTATAACTAGTCAGTAGAAGAGGCTTTCATTTCTTCTCTGAATCCATGCCTCTTGCCTTTGTGTGCAGTTGCAGATCCACACTATGTATATTGCAAGGGGATCCAAACTCATGTATTTCTGGGCACAAGGATGTATTTGTTTGCTGGGAGTAAAATGAGCTTCTCCTTGCATGTGGTGGCCCAATGAACAGAGGGGTTCTCTTGTGTGATGAGAATTCCATCCTTATTCCCGCGTCTGACCACAATCACAGACAGCCTTTGCGTGATTGGCTGTGTTCGTGAGGTGCCATGTGACAAGATGGCTCAGACCTTTCACCCAGTGTATTATAGATTGCCTGATGTTTAATTTCATCTCCGAGATGATATTCCCCTGATATGTGCCTTGATTTTGTTTATAGAAATGCCATAAATGTTTAGTGCTCGCTCTAATAAGCTCATGCATATTTGCAGGAAAAATGTATGCATGCCAGTACTGTGATGCTGTGTTTGCCCAGTCCATTGAGTTGTCCCGCCACGTGAGGACCCACACCGGGGACAAGCCATATGTGTGCAGGGACTGTGGCAAGGGCTTCCGACAAGCTAATGGCCTCTCCATTCACCTGCATACCTTTCACAGTACGTACTGAGATCACGGGTGTCAAGCATTGAGTGCCAGCTGTGGCACTGAGAAAACATGTAACAAAGGTATCACTCCAGCAGATCTGGGCCCCATTCAGTGCCGTCCCCTGCCTTGTTCTGTAAGACCCAGAGTCCCTCGTTTCTATTTCAGAAAGAATCCCATTTTAACATATTCTTGTATGATGCTTATTTCTCTCTGGCCAGGCTGTTTCCTTGTCTTCCTTTTCAGCCTACCTGGCACTGTTTGCCTGACAGGCAGATTATGTTTGAAGGAGAGAGCCTCTATAACCGATAAGCTCACAGAGCACTGGAATATTTCCATTAGTCCACTGAGCTTCTATTTCCTACCCCTCCCTCTTTCTCCCACTGTCATCTTTTATCTACCTTTTCCCATAGGAGCAACCTGGACACTATCTGAGTTAATGTCTATGGCCATAAGTGGTCCCTGGTCATGTTCCTTAAAAGCCTCCTGCCCAGCATTCTCTTCTGAATGCCGTTATATTTCACTCAATTAGTAGAGTCTAACCCATCATTGTCTCCTTCTACCAGAACTGATAGAGACAAAAACACACTTTTATTCAACACACATGCACATATACACACACATAGGAAGGTAAAAGAGGTTCTGTGATTCCTCATTATAGTTTCAGGAAATCGCCAGTGTGGCATTTGGCTGGCCATATCACGTTTTCCTCAGCCTGTCTTGTTGCAGCAGGAGTGTAATCAGCACAGCACAGCAGGGGAGTTAAGAGCTTGGACTCTGAAATCACACAGGCTTGGACTTGAATCTTGACCCTGCCATTTACTTTCCTTGAGACTTTAAACAAATTTCTTTACCATTCTAAGCCTCCTATGCCCCTTCTGTAAACTACAGCAAGTAATAATGCTAGTACCTTGGCTTGTTGTGAGAATTAAATGAGATATCACATGTAAAGCATGAAGCTTCATGCCTGACATATAGAAAATCTCAATAAATGCTAGATGTTATTATTGGTGACAAGAGCAACCTTCTCAGGTGCCATTTGTCACCGTCAAAGCTTGTCTTCTTTGCATGCCATGCATGTTGCATACCCTTCTTCCCTTTTCCCTTCCCACCCCTCTTCCCACACACTAGTTTCTAGCTGTTGGCAAATACAGTGTCTCACAAACGTGCTTCACATTAGCATATCCAAGTCTGTTATCAGCCAGCCAAACAAGGACTTTGCCAGAGCTCCTATGTCCCCAGCATGTGGCTGGACGCTGGGTGGTGCAGTTGGGATATAAAGTATCATGCCTTCCCCCTAAGGAGTGTACAAGGCTGTCCAAAAAACCCAGTTACAGTAGACTTCCAGATGAGTGAGACTGGCTTGAATCCAGCACCACAATTTTGATGTCCTCTTGACCTCGTTAAATGACATTCCATTTTAGTCTTCTTTTCCCAGTAGCATTACGTGGGAGTCAGGAAAGGGGAAGTACATGATTAATTTTCAGAATGGGGAAGGACCCAAAATACTTTGCCACGCCCCAGAGTATATCATCCACAGCAGGCCCAGTTCCTTGACTGTTTCTCAGGACCATGTCATTGCTTATGAACATGCGTCAGAATGTTTTAAAAGACGATGTAAAACTGAAATCCCAAGAATTCATGTCCGCAGGCAAACTGGCTGCCTGTCAGAATTCCCTAGTTGCAGTCAATGCTGCTATATGTCAGAATTCCTAAATTAATCTGAATCAGTGTATGCATGAGATCAGCTTGTGGGTTGGGCCTTTCTTGTGGGCAAAGTATTTTACTGTTAAAGCATTTCACTTTCTGTTGTTTCAAGAAAAAGACCAATGTTTCATGCCACAAGGATGGCAAATGAACTCTTCATCAACGCAAGCTGTTATTTTTAAGGTCTCACTCAAGAGTTGTCTTGTGCAGTGAAGCATGTAGTTCACAGCGTGGGCTTTGAAATGAAAGCTAGATTGTTGCCCAGTCCAGCCATTCCCTAGTTTTGCCCTTGGGCAAGGTACTGACTTTACACTCTAAACCTTGATTTTCCTAATCTGTAACACAGGGAAGATAATAGAACCTAGTCATGGGGTTATTAGAAGGATTAAGTGAGTTAATATACATAAAGTACTTAAAACATGCCTGTCACAGAGCACTCATTAAAGGTCATCTATGCAAATGTATTTATTGTTGACTCTAAAGTGAGGAACAAGGAAGCATTCCTCCAGCCATACCACTGATGACAAAGGAGACTATGCTGGAAATCCCTACAGAAAATTAGAAAACTCAGAAGGCCCACCGCAAACAGGAAGAGCAAGGGTGATATTCCCTGGAAAGTAATAAAATAGTATTTAACTTATAAGATGTAAAATGAGGAATTGAGCTGAGCTATTTGCTGCAAAGTGGTTAATTCTAAAATCTTGGAGGAATCCCACCTCCTGGGACAAAGGTGGGGGTAGTTAGGTGATTGCTGCACTGATTTCTAGTCCTTGGAGTCTGTGACCCTATATGATACCCAAACAGAGTCTTGAATATGTGGCTGTACACAACAACCAGCGTTTCACTGACTGCTGCCTATGGTGTTTCTTTCTGTATCTGCCTCCTTCTCTCATGGATGTCCTTCATGAAACCAGACATAGAAGATCCTTATGATTGCAAGAAATGCAGGATGAGTTTCCCCACTCTGCAGGATCACCGGAAGCACATCCACGAGGTACACTCCAAGGAGTACCACCCCTGCCCCACGTGTGGGAAGATCTTCAGTGCCCCTTCCATGCTGGAGCGGCACATGGTGACCCACGTCGGAGGGAAGCCCTTCAGCTGTGGAATCTGCAACAAGGCCTACCAGGTGACCTCAGGTGCCTCTGGGAGCTCCCCACTAGTCCCTGACCATTTGAGCTTCCCTGATTCCTGTGTGTGTTGCTTGTGCATCATATCTTGAATGCAGGAGGTGACAATGGGCTGATTCTCATGAAGGATGCAGCTTGTGATTCACGTTCTCTGAGGAGATCTGGTCAGAGTGATGCAGTGGGGGAGCCTTAATTCTCTTAGATTCCAGCCTTGTCTTGAACTGAATGTGCTTTTCCCCTTTGATGTTCACATCTGTAAGATCTATTGACCCCGTGTGTCGAGGGACATGAGAATGACAATGGAGGGTGTAATGCTATCTGGGATTATCTTACTTAACGCAATTACTGTTTGTTTGTCTTTTTTAACTCCCAGGGAAGGGCTTGGCCTTTTAACCTTAGAATTTGGTATGTAATTAAAGTGAAACTCCATACAGAACTAAAAAGAAGCCACATTTATCAGAAACTCTAAACCCACAGAGAAAAGAATGGTCCTTGCTGGCACCTATAAGATTTGGGTATAGGCAGGGAAGAGTAACAGCTGATTTTGTGACTAACGTCGTGTGCCGTGGCATTGGGGTTACAGAACTAAGCCCTGGTTTGGGCGCTAGGAGATCTTTGAGTTGTAGGGAGAGTGTTCCCAGTGCTGCTCTGGAGCCTGGGAAGGAGAGGGACACCTGCTTATGGGGCAGGGACGGCATGTACTCCGCCAGCAGGTTGCTCTGCTGGGCGCCCAGGCCTCTGGAAAGCAGTGGAATACAGCTCCGTGGTAAAGAACACAGATGTTACAGTCGGAAGGCCAGGGTTTGAATCCTGGTCTTACTATTTACTAATTGGGTGATTAGTCGTTCAATCCCTCTGTGCCTCAGCTTCCACCTACTGGAAAGATCCTAACCCCTCCCTTATAGACTTGTTGTGAGGAGTGACGGTGTGTGAAGGACTCGCCTGGGCCCTGCCCCGTAGTGGCCTCTCAGTGCATACATAGCTGCCTTGTTCCCACCAACCCCAGCCGCTCCTCACATTAGCACTCAGTGTGGGAGGTAAGAGAGTATGGTTCTAGCTAGATCCATAAGCTTACTTGAGAACATTTTTCTCTCTCTCGTGAGCTCTGCAGCTTACTAGAACTTTCTAAAACCTAACATTTGCCAAATTCCTTGCAGCAATTGTCTGGTTTGTGGTACCACAATCGGACCCACCACCCTGATGTGTTTGCTGCTCAGAACCATCGGTCTTCCAAGTTCTCATCACTCCAGTGCAGCTCATGTGATAAAACCTTTCCCAACACCATTGAGCATAAGAAGCACATCAAAGCAGAGCACGCAGGTAAAGTCAGAGAGTGTGAGCTGGGCAGCAGGAGGGCTTGATGACATAGCATCTGGAGGGCTGTCCAGAAAGCCTGACTTCTAGTACTCTAGCAGGGTGTGGTAATTGCCTCTATTCTGCCCCAGCACACCTGAAGGCTGCAACACTGGTCCATTAATAGTAGCAGCTTAAGTGGCAGTGGTTCTCAAACCTAGAAACCTAGAGCAGTGTAAGCTCCTGCCAGCCTCTGAATGAGAACCAGTCGTGGCACATGGGAAGGGGGTCACCTTTGGTGGTAGGCAGGCCTGGGTAGAAATCCTGATTCCAGCACTTATCAGCATGACTTTGACAAATGACTTCTCTTTTCTTAGCCTATTTCTTTCTCTTTAGAATGGCAGTTATTAAAACCTACCTTGCTCGTAAATTTGGGAATAATCACACCAGCTATCAGTTACAGAGCATTTCCTGTGTGCAAGGCACTGTGCTGAGCACTTCGTATGTATTTTTTCATTTCATTCTCACAAGAATTTTCTTTGCATTCAGGCAGTCTGGGTCCAGATCTGATACTCTTTGCCACTAGACTGTTCGACTATACCATAGGTATAAGGTTCCTGTCACTTGGTAGATGCTTCCTAAGTACTAGCTATCACCCGTACGACCAGCCCTGTTACTCTCCAGCCTTGGAGAGCCGTCCTTTTGTTCTTTCCCACCACTTTTTTCCCCATGCACTTCACAGATATGAAGTTCCATGAATGTGACCAGTGTAAGGAGCTCTTCCCCACACCAGCTTTGCTGCAGGTTCACGTCAAGTGCCAGCATTCAGGTCAGTGCCACCTCCAACGTGCTAGTAGGGTAGACTGCCCAGGTGTGAATCTCATCTCCACCACTCACAGCTATGCAACCCCGGCCAAGTCACTTAACTGACTTGTGCCTCAGTTTCCTCATCTATAAAATGGGAACAATTGTGGTACCTATCTCCTAGAGTAATGTGAAAAACCGAAGGCCTGGCACCAGTGAGATCCCTTAGGCATTAGCTGCGATTGTTGTTGTTAGTTATTTCATCAAATCTAAAATGCCAGTTAAAAGTAAAGAAATAACAAATAAATAAAATGCCAATTAAAAGATGTTCCAGTTTTAATGAAGCATTAAGAAAAACTGCTGCCAATTTAACTGTGCTTTCTTATTACTTAGAATTCGTAGGTTATTCTAAGTGCTATTTTGGACTTAATTTGACATAAATTTTTATCATATTCTGTGTACATGAAAAGGAAAACACAAGAAATAAGTTGATTAAGGGTGAAGAATCCAGCTCCTTGGAGCAACATTCAATTCAGATAGTCAATGTGCATGTTTTTCCACACGATGTTTACTCTGCCATCAACAGCATTGGTGACAGAGCACATGGTGTGAGATTCCATCAAAGAACTGAAGGTCACTGGTTTTGTTTTCTTGAGTGTTACGTAAAATTAGTCTACTTTTGATTCCTGCTTTGGGAATGTAGCTAAACTTTCATCATTTACCTCCTCCATTCTAAACCATTTGGTTCCCGTAGTTAAAAACGTGCACCGTTCCTGTCTTAGGGATTTTCTTCCAAGCCATGGACACTCATTCTGCAAGTCGGATGCTGCCACTTTTGATGTTTGTACGTGCGTTGACAATTGCACCCGACTGCTGCCTAGCCCACAGCAGTCGTAAGGTGCCATTGATCCTATTTCAGAGTTGTTAAAATGTACTTCTTAGAACTGATGAAATATAGTAGCATCAGCATCATTACCTACAATTGAATGACCAGCGGGCTTCAGCAGACACAGGTTTAAGCCTGAATCTAATGCTAATGAAACTGTAGTGTCAGGGCCCCTCATTTGCATGGGACCCTTCCAGGGTTCTGCACCTAGTTCTGTATTTGTCATTTTATATTATTTTTCTTAAAGAAGCCCCCCAAGTTTTACAAGTTTCAGGTCCCACAAGACCTGGATCTGCCTCTACACCTCGATCCTCATTGCTCCCTCCTCTCACCTCTCCCTGCTCTGGTTTTTCCCAGTCGTTCCACCACAACCCTTCCCTTCTGTCTCCCCTCCTCCAGGGTCCCAGCCGTTCAGGTGCTTGTACTGTGCGGCTACTTTCCGCTTCCCTGGAGCACTGCAGCACCATGTCACCACGGAGCACTTCAAGCAGTCGGAGAGCACCTTCCCCTGTGAGCTCTGCGGGGAACTCTTCACCTCCCAGGCCCAGCTTGACAGTCACCTGGAATCTGAGCACCCAAAGGTGACGGGCACTGAAACCCAGGCAGCAGCCTCACAGATGGTGCAGGTGATTCTGGGCCCTCAGCTACACAGAATGCTAGCACGGGGTCCCTAAGGCTTCTCTAGAGGTGGCTCTGTTACACCACTCTTGCTCTTTGGGGATCTTGTAGAGAGTCTTCCTTGGCCTCTTACCAAACAGGACAGAAAACTCTAGCCTTCTCGTAGCCACGTGCGAAATGACCCCTAGGTAGAGGGAGCCTGGAACAAGAATTTCCAAAAGGAGGAACAACCTTGGTTTCTTCATCCCGATTCACACACTCGCCCGCCTTCTGAGAAACGCTATGCGGTGTGGTGAGAGTTGCGGGAAACCCTGGAGAAGGCAGGTGCACTCTGTTGGGCAGGGACCACCTGCAGTTGAACACTTGGATAGCTCCTCTGGGCGGACGCAGTCCACATCCGCGCGTCTAGTCCTCTCACCTTCGCCTGGGTGAGAAGCCCGCCTCTCGGTGCTTCGGGGCAGAGCTTGATCCAGCCTCTCTTTGTTCCCCTAGTCCTCTTTTACTCTTCCCATCTTCTGGGGGAGGGCAGAAAAGGGAAAGAAACTCAGTCCTACTGATTGTCAGTGATTTGTGGGGGGGGCCAGAGAGGAGCTATAAACTGACTGGGGTTTTGCTCTGCTGGATTATCCCACTGTCTGGTTCCGTAGATCAGTCATTGATGACCTGTGTTTGTACAGGCGTCTGGGAGCAGAGGGGAAGTCAGGTGGGCAGGACCCCGGTGGCACTCCTGCTGTCATATCACCAGAGCTACTCTGCTCTTAGCTCTTATCTTTTTTATATATATTAGGGAATATGTCCTTTGGGGAAAAAGGGGGGTCCCATTCCTAAAAGAAAAAGAGTTTGAAAACCACCGTCCTGGATAATTATCGGCCTAACATCACAGTTGATCTCCCCGTTCCTATAGCACTGGGAAGGCGCTGAGTCTGGCTTCCTCACTTGTGCCGGCTTTATACTCTTGGCTGGTTCTAAGAGGCGAGGTGGCTGTACCCTCTGGGGGCACGCTGGTTTGAAGATGTCAAGGGCATCAAGCTGTTCTGGGGTCCACAGGTCAGAAGCGTCAACTTGGAGGGACTGGGTGTGCTTAACCACAGAGTAGTTCTCTTTGAGCTGGGAAGGTCACCGGTAACAGACTCTGCAGATTTGGAAGGGGCGTAGGTAGCCTGTGGAGGACAGAAGGGAAGGGGGTGCCTGCCCTGCCGGCCTGGTGAGCCCAGTGAATGAGTTGATAGGCACCACAGTTCGTCGCTCTTTTCTCCTCCTAGTCTCTGCACCCGTGTAGCCTCCAGGGAAGGCTCTCAGCCTGACAGAGGTCCAGGGACGCCACCCTTGGCAAGCCTGGGCTTCTGCAATTGCCCCCATTTCCACGTTTCAGCCGTGAGGCCATCCACCTTCGGTAGCATTCCTCTCACATGGCGCTTACTTCTGCAGTGTCATCCTCAAGACAGGAAAACCCCGTGTGAGAAATGGAGTTGTGTTCACTGGTGTGTAATCGGAGAGTCCGGGCACCCCGAGATGGCGTACTGAGTGCAATTATAGCAATTTAGTGCATAGAGTTGCTTAAATCATTGGCCTGCCTTCTCTTTTGCATCACTGGTGTGTTAGACTTGCCTCTTCCCATTAGGCACATGTAATTGCTCTCCTCAGGTGAAAGCATAAATATCATCATTACAGCATGAGGTGAGAACCACGTAAATTCTGGGGAGCTATCTGTGAACACTGCCCAGAGCAGCCTCATGGTCTTTCCCTTTCAGGTGATCCAAACCCCAGAGCCAGTGGCCCCGGCAGAGCAGGTGATCACTTTGGAGGAGACCCAACTTGCTGGGTCGCGGGTGTTTGTGACATTGCCAGATTCTCAGACATCTCAGACCAGCTCTGAGCTCGTGGCGGTGACTGTGGAGGATTTGCTGGATGGTACCGTGACCCTGATCTGTGGTGAGGCCAAGTGAGTGGCTGCTCATCCGGTGGAGGGGTTCCTGCCTTTGCAGCAGATGAAAAGCTCTGCAACTTGCCCTTTGCCTTCTGTCCCTGGCTGTCCTGAGTGGTGAGCATCTTAGCTTAGCAGCAACCAAAACTGTCTCAGTTGGAAAACAGAAACTTCATTGTTCTCATAGAACCAGTGGTATCTGAGCCACTGATGACAACACCACCATCCTCCATGGTAGACAGGCCTCCTTCCCCACAGGCCTGCTGCTTTGGCCTTGGTGACTCTGTCCATCCCCAAGTACAGTACAGCTTCTGAAACAGTCTGAAAGAGCTGGTGACCAGGGCAACCAAGGGGGTGCAATGTGCTGACAGCACCCAGTAAGCAGGATGGAGTTAACTACGGGACTTGGCCTTGGCCCACAAAGTGGGGTGGCAAACATTGCCAGTGCCTCTGGCTATTTAAAAATAAAAGAAGCACCAATAGACCATCCAGGGACCCACCCTTGAGCACACTTGGCCTCTCCCTAACTCCTGTCAAGTCCTCCCCTCTACTTGGGTCCCCCTGCATCCAGTGGCTGCACCCAGCACCCTTAGTGGTGGCAATGGGACAGGTAGCCGTGTTAACAGTGCAGAAAACCCTCATTTCCATGTCTACTCCCACCTTGCCAGTAGTCAGCCCTTCCCAAAACAAAGCCTTTGGAGTGTTTAATGTGAGGTGTCCAGCTGCAAAGAATATGCCTTTCTAGAATGTTCTCCACAGTGTTCATTACCTGAGGGCTGGTTTTTACAGTTCTTCCATGTTATCCTTATCCTCTTCCTCTAATCAAAGGCTAAAACTTCTACCTGACCTGGAGGCTTATCTTGCTCCCTCTGGAGCATGTGATATAGCTAATGAAGTGGTACCAGGCAGGCAGTCCTGTCTGCATTTGGAGGAGCAGCCACAATCACCCTGGCTCTGTTTCTGCCACTGGCTTCCATGCCTTGGGCGTGGCCTGCTGTCTGCGTGCCCCCAGCCTGCCACACTTACTGCAGGCCAGTGATCCTCTGGAGTCTGAATTACACAAAGCATTTTATCTTTAGTTCCTAAAAATATAATCTGATAATTAATGGTCTGTGGAATCCATTATGAAGTGCAATTAGATGGTTATAGGTTCCTGCCGTTTGGAGAGAACGACTAGCATTTATCTTCTTTTCCTTTCGATGCCAAAAGGTTGAAATCTGCTGGTGCAGTGTTTACGTACCAGGCAGCGCTCCCTGCCACATTGTGTGGCTTGACCCCTGCAGAGGGGAGTGCCCGATTTGATCACTCACCCTCAAGCCGAACTGACAGAGATATGCCCACCCCTTCTTTCCAAGCACATCGCCATGTACAGAGGCAGAGGGTCAAGTTCAGTCATGGTTGGAGCTTTTATGGCTGCCACACACTCAGGTCATACACTGCTAGAAGAGCAGAAAGTAGAACCTGAACACTGACCAGTATGTTCTCTGGCTGGCCACCGAGACCGGCTTTGTGCAGGCAGCCTGATGGTTTCCACGGCAAATTCCAGCTCCGGGCAGGTTGGGCCTGCTCACCCCAGCCAGCTGCTTCTGCCTGCAGTCCTGTCCTCATGTTGATATGCAAATCGCTTGAGCTTGACAGTTCAGGGCTCTTCCCATTCTGGACTAAATGAAATTTTTAAAGGGGAGTCGGCCACAGAAGCCAAAAGCTGACCAGAAGATGGTGCTCAAACCTTAAGACTTCGCCTCCATGTGAAGGCCTCACTGTTTCTACCAAGGCTGTCCCTGTCTTCTTAAGGTTTTTTAGTCTTGTGAGCTGTCAGACCAGGAGAGCTCTTGATATGCAAGTGGCAAAATGGCACTGACTCTGCCCGTGGCACCAGATAAGACCTACTGAAAGACAGTGGAGTGGCACATGTTGACAGGACGTTGGTGCCAGGCCCAGTGGCTGCGGATGCAGTTCCTCACGAGCCATGGGCTGGTGGCTGGGAACTGCATCAGTGTCACTAAAACTTCTTCCAGCCAAAACACGTAAAATCAATTGCTGAGGGCTTGTAGGAAAAAGTAATTTTAAAAAAAGTCTTCTGAATAAAGAGAACTGTAAGTTTTAAACCCAAGCATCGATGCTTTCAAGCACCAAGAAACCCTTCCTCAGGTTTCTGATAGAGATTGTGGCAGGACACTTGTTTCTGCAGAATCGCCAGACTTGCAGCGTGCCACACCGAGAGCGAACAGAGAAGTCACATTTGCTGCCAGGGCCCCCAGATGCTCTCTCGCCCAGGGCACACTCGATAGGAGGCACACACCCGGTGCTGGTTCTAGTCAAGAATGAGCGGAAGGTCCATCCTAAATGAAGTGTTTGCTCTGAGTAAGCATCTGTGTTGGCTGACTGTGATTCTACAGTGTTACTCCCTAGAGAAGCCCAGGCATGGATTTTATTGGGAAGACTTTTCCCAATTCTACTTGGCCATTTTATTCTTTTCTCCCACTTCTACATGAGAGACCTTCTGAATTGCTGCCACAGAGGACATTGTTAATGTGGTCTCCTTAGTCCACATCACTTGTTTTCATTATGGCACTGCTGTTCTGTTTGCCTTGTTCCCATGCCCTTGTGGCCTCTGGGCTGAACTCTGGAGCATTTGTGGTGGTATGGAGATGTCTGCAGGCTTCTTGAAACACATGGATTTGTTCATTGGATCCCCAGACCTCTGCTCCCAGAGCTCATGGTCCAGCTGGTAAGGAGGGAAAGGCAGTCAGATTTCAAACTGGAGTCTAATTCTGTGGGAGTACTGGGATCACAGGTAAGTGAGACAGGAAATAGGTGATTCAAGAGCAAGGGTTACCATAGGAAGATGCGACTGTTGCTGCCAGGACATGAGTAGAGCCTGGAACCAGAGGGGCAGAGACAAAGGTCTTTACTCATTTATTTTATTAAGCCTGTCTCTTCTGTCTCAGAAGCTCTGTTAGGAAAACTTTGAGCGCAGTGATGACCAGGTTCTACAGTGTGAATACTGGGTTCCCCTGGTGAAGAGGAAGTGTTCAGACTTGCCAATGTCCACGGGAGGCACATCCCCTCATCCCTCAGAGCTCTGATGGTCAGAGGCTGAGGGACAAGACGAGGTTCGGTCAGACAGACCGTGAATGGGGAGACAAGTTCTCTGCTCTCCACTTGTAGGCTCGATCAGGTGGAACCCCCAGAACCGAGGGGAAGCGTGAGAGGGGGCGTTAAGTTCCTCTCTCACCTTAGGGGCTGTTGGCGTTGTGGTCACCACAGGCTGATGACATCCTAATGGTGTGTGAGGGTGTGCCTTTAAATCTCATGTGCTTGAGACCTATGAATAGACTGAGGGATGGAGGAAACTGCTAACCGTACACAGAGTGGACAGGTGGTTCTAGGGGGACGTGTGGCATTCCTATTAAATTGGGCTAGCAGTTGGACAGTAATGGAGAAGGTGCTGGGATGCTTTCATCAGTCCTCCCTAAGAAAGAATTCAGGACCCCGCCCTGTTCTGCTTGCCCCAGTGTATCCCAGGGATACTTGGGAGGTAGGAAGAAAAGGGGAGCAAAAGAAATATTTGGGGTTGAAGGGGGTATCAGAGGCAAATTGATCATTGTTCTGTTGCCATGGAAACCTTGGGCTGGTAGGACTTAGGCCAAAAGCCAGGAAGCACAGATGAAACTCAGAAACTTGCTACTACAACTCGGCCTGTAAGGAAGAGGGACGCTGTCTGTACTTTGGGGAGTACCTTGTTGAGGAAAAAAATCATTCCCTGGGCTAATTTAGATTACTTCCAAATTGTGGAAATGTTCATTGTTTCCCTCACCAAGGCCAGTCTCCCCTGCTTCCACCCGTGGTCAGGACAACCAGCTCCCACACGATGCTGTAGAAATTGGATTACAAACCATATTCATGTTCAACTTACACTAATCTATATAAATAAAATATGTACTTTGAAAAAAATCATGCTACCTGGGTTTCAAATGGACTGTGATGTTACAGACCTGTTTTCTCTTTGGTCTGGGCAGGTGTCAGATGGGCACAGGTTTGATGGGCCCAGTTCTGAGGGGCCATTGTGTACCTTCAGGCCATCGTGGTGGTGGAGGGACTCTTCTGTCATGTGGAGTCTCATTTCCTGAACCCTCTTTCCAGGGAGTGACTGTGGGGCAGTTTCAGAGCACAGGCTTTGGTGTCTAGCCTAGGTGTATCCCGGCTGTGCCACTGTTAACTGTGTGACCTTGGGTGTGGTGCTTACCCTCTCTGAGCTCCCTCCTCCTGGCTCCCAACCATAAAATGGGGAAAATGATTGTACTTACCCCATGGTATTGCAGTACAAATTAAAAGCCTAGATTTAATGAATTTAGTGTAGAAAAATTTAGTTGGTATTAATAAAGTCCTTTGCATACAGGTCAGCCATTCCCTGCATTCTCTGGCACTAAGGAGAATGTTCATTCTTATACCTTTACGTATCTCTCTTCTTCCTTTCTCTGAATCCTTAGGGATCCTTATAACACCCACCACTTTTCATTTATCTCTTAAATCTCAAGTGCCCCCAAAGCACAAAGTGCTGAGCAGATAGCTGTAAAATAAGCAGAAACCTATCCCAGTGAACAGCTGAAAATGTCACATCACTGGCAGCCAACAAGGAAATGAGAGAGACACACACAGATAGGATGTACCTCATTTCTGCAGGAAAAGCCCAGCATGTAAGGCAAGGGGAGGCACATCATATCTTGCAGCCCTTAAAGCTGAGGTCACCCCTGAGCCTGAGGAAAGCAGGGAGTGGAGGAGGCTCTGTGCTTACTTCTCCTGGGACAGTCCTGCAGTAGCACAAGTGGACCCTTGTCCAGAGCCCACAAGCACTTTTATGAAAGAATGCTCCTCTGCCTAAACAGTATCTTTGGAGAGAGAAGCTGAAGCTGTCTGAGTTATATTTTGGGCAGTAGTCCTGAGAGTGTCCCAGGCAGCCACAAGGGGTAATTGTAACATACAGTTGGGCCCCAGCCATTAAAGTGAACATGTGCAAAGGTGAAGTGCTACTGCGAGTCGGACGGGATTAAGCAGAGGTGAGGAATGGGCCAAGGGATTCCCTGGTGATCAGTGGTCTTAGGCCTGGGCCAGGGTGGCTGGCTGTAAGGGACCCAGCAGCACGGCGGACAGGGCACGGACTTGGGAGGCTCCTAGCCACACCCCTTGGTAGACAGATGACCTTGAGTGAGTCTTTCCTAACAGCGACTGTGAGGAGAAAACTTAACATTTATAAAATGCCTGACAGAATAGAGATGCTTCTTAAGTCACAGCTGTTAATGTTTATAGTACTTCAAAAGGACCTAGGAAAAAGTCAGGGCAGAGAAGGGCTGGAAAGGAGGGTGCCTAATGTACCCTAAGAAGGCCTGGAACCCAGTGCAGAGGTACTCAAAACCAGGGTAAGAACATTCTGAGCTGCACTAAAGTAAACCCAGGGCCCCTGTACCAGGCCAGAGTGAGCAGTAATAAGAGGGGAACAGGACTGGAGCAGGGGCTCTCAGAGCCCTTTGGTGCCATAGCTGAGGGGTCACATCTCAGTAAAGATACAGACCTTGGCATGTCAGGTGGGAACGCATCCAGTGAGAGCAAGGGGAATGTGATGATTTCTGGCCTTCTCTCCTTGCCTCTCTAGTGTTCATTGTTTTCTTACTCTCCATGAGCTTGTGCTCAGGGATGTGTTTGGAGTGGAAAAGGAAAAGTAGCTTATGGCTCCATGTGGACTTGTCCTAGACCAACGGCCTTCACTCCTCACTGGGAAGTATCTCAGGACTCAGGGTTTCCTGAGAAGGGGGTGTTAGGACATGGGCATAGAAACCAAGCTCATGTTTTCCTCAGGAATGTTCTTCAGGCTTTTTCTCGTGCATCTGTCTTTTGCCCTGTCACCCAGGGCTGCCCGAGTGTAGGTCCCATGCCCACCAAGACATTTGTATGTCTGCATACTTGGTACTGGACAGCATACTCAGTGGGTGCTTAGTAGATGTTGCCTGCTGCTGGAGACAGGAAGACTACAGCTGTGCACCATGTGTTCTGTATGAGCTGTTTCCAGCCAGTGGTAGAATATGCTAGCATTCCACCTGCTCCTCTCCATCCCCTCATGTCCGCAACCTTGTGAGGGAGGGAGAGTTGGCGCTTGGTTGGGTCGTGAGTGCTGTTGGACTCCTGAGCTCCACTGTGGAGAAAGAACTTCCCCAACGTTCCCTAGCGGTCCCTAAATCTGCACGCTGAGATTTCTCAAATCCATCTACTATACAGTTGAAATCCTGGATATGCAGTGGTAAACGTTGTGCCTTAATTCTTTTTGTAAATTTTCTTTCGTAGAGACAGGATCTCACTGTGTTGTTCAGGCTGGTCTTGAACTCCTGGCCTCAAGCGATCCTCCTGCCTCGGCTTCCCAAAGAGCAGGGAGCGCTTTGTTGGGCACATAGAGGCTCAGTGGGAACCAAGCAGTACTTCTCGCTTGCTCTTGTTTCTCCGCTCAGGGAGAACCCAGCTTCCACATCTCACTGCTATCAGTGAGGCTGTTCCCCACGTTACCTGTGTGCTAGTCTATCAGAACATCCTCCTTTCTTTGCCCTCTGAGAAGAGATTAGCAGAAGGCTAAGAGCAGCCAGCCAGGCCTCACTGCTCCCAGCTGCTCTGATCAAACACCACTCCTGCCGGCTCTTCTTGCGCCGGCTCCCCCAGCGCAGGCCAGAAACAGCTGATCAAACACATCAGGACAAGGTCAGTCCAGGGACCCACAGTCCACTCCAGGGGAGGTTTCATAGCCCTGCCATCAGGAGGGTCTGATAAAAATGGGCAGGGGGTGGGGAAGGGGGCCCATGGGGCTGGCACAGGACTGAACGACTTTTCGTTCCATTTAAGGGTGAAACCTCTGTGCTCCACACAAGGTCCAGACCAAAGCCAACATTTCCAGAGAGACCAGGGCTGGAGCTGCCTCTGAGCCCAGGGAACTGAAGCTGAGGAAAAGGGTAGCTGTGCATGCATGTATGAGTGTGTGGGGGTACGAGAGATGTCAAATGAGAGCGCATGTGGGCTTGGGAGCATGGGATTATTAGATCGTCACAAGATGACTTAAGATCCTCCCTCACTAAACTGTGACCCCTTCAAGGGCAAGGGCTGTGTATTATCCTCAGTCTCACACACGCATGCACGTGCACCCAGGCAGTTAGCCTGACACATCAGGTGTCTGATTGCACGGGTGTTTTAGACCTGAAGTTCTGGGAGTCCGTAAGGTCCTATTTCCAGGTGAAAATGTTGCACAGCTCCTATAAGTCCTTAGGGACTTATAACCTAGTTAGCCAAGCAAGGATTATATGCGAGAAACAAGTACCAGAAACACCCATGCCAGTCCAGACTCACGACCTGAAGCTCGTGGTACCTACAAATGCTGTGGGGTTTTTGTTTGGTTGGTTGGTGGTTTTGTTTTTTTCATGGGTGGGGGTAAGAAGGGAAGGATTAATATTTTTTAGAAACATTCTTATAATTGATAATTGGTGTTATTAAGTGCTTACCACGTGTTGGACATTGGACTAGGGGCTTTAGGTGGTTCTTAAGTCATAGAATTATAGCATGAACTATATGACATAGGTGCTATCATTATCCCTGTGTTACTCATGAAGAAACCAATGCGAGAGAAGTGAAGCCACCACACAGCTAGTGAGCAGCACAGCTGGGATTTGAACCCAGCTGTCTGGCTCCAGACTTTGCTGTTAAACACCAGGCTGTAATACATTAAAGCATTTCTTGCTTAATACCTAATCAGCCAGGAAATACATCTTATCCATACTTTCCATGCCTCAAGCAACCTTGTCTGTCACACCTGGACTGTTGTCATATCTCCTAGCAAGACTCCCTACCTGTTCTCTGTCCTCTCTCTTCCTCTCCATCCTGCCTGAGACAGCCAGACAGGCCTAAAACTCTGCTTTTATCAGCTGGAAATGTGGTGCCTAGTAGCAAAAAGAGCCATGTCCTTTGCCCTGCTTTGGGACTGGTAGCCTGGGGCCTGTCCCTTTTTTACATGCCTACACTCCTCATAGTTTGACCAGTCCTCAGTCAACATTTGACAGCTCCCCTGGGGCTCTTCTAGGAATGCAGGACAGCCACAGAGCCTTCTGGGGCTCCCATGAGGGCAGCCAAGCCCAGCACAGAGCCTGGCACATGGGCAAGGGTAGTTCCCTGACCTGGGCAGCTCTGGGAAGCATCTTGGCTTCTCTGACTCAATCCAGGGCCCCTAAAGGAAAAACATTTTCCAGAACAGCAACTATTTTATTGGAGAATATGAGATCAGAAGATAATATAAAATGTAGTGGTTCAGAGCCCAGCTGGAGAGTTATTCAGCTCTGGGTTCAAATCCCTGCTCTGTCCTTATTAGATGTGTCACTTTGGGTATGTTAACTTTTCTTTATCATGATTCTCTTGTCTGTAAAGTGGAGTTAATAAAAACTCTTAGGGTAATTGCAGAGATTAAAAGTAACACAAAGAAGGCTCTGATATAGGTTGTGGCATAGCAAGTACTCAATAAAAATGATACCAGTCATGTTATCAGGGGACCCAGACCTCTAGGGTGGTCCCTGCCCCACTGCAGAGACACTGCTGGGTGCTTCTGAACCTCAGGTAAGATGGGCTTCTGTGGGTGAGAAGATGAAAAATGGCAGGCTAGACAGTGAGTCCCTGGGCAGGGCCCTGTAGCCATCTGCCTGTGCCCATTTCCCTGGTGTCAGCGCATGACTGGTGTCCAGGAGACATCTCTTGTATAAACAGCGAAGCCGCAGAACCAGGAGTGGAGCCGGGCTCTGCAGACACCTTGGACCAGTGCACTGGGGAGCCTGCCCGGAGCAAGCTCCCGCAGCCCAGGGGGGCGTGTCATCAACGCAGGGGGCCTCCTGGATCTGTCGCTGCCCAAGGTCTTGGGCCATGTGGCCCCGGTGGAGTTGTGTCTTGTTCTGGCATCAGCAGAACAGGTTGTCTTACCCATATGGTGTCCCCATTTTTGTCCCAAACAGCGGCCAATTGGCTTGGAGCAGGTGAGGCCTCACCTGGTAAGAGTGGGGTTCCTGGGCAGGTGGAGCACAGAAAGAGAGAAGGCGGCAAATGCTTGACCCGACTTGGCCTCCCTCCTTTTTGCATGGATAGCAGCAGTCCCATAATGCCTTGCTCTTGAATAGCACTCTGCTATTTTCAGATACTTTCATATACATTATTTCTTTTGATCCTTACAGTAACATGAAAGTTTAGAGTGGGTATCTTTATTGTTACTCCCTTTTATAGTAAAGGAATTCAGACGGTACAAGACCTCAGCCTTATACTTAAGGTTCCTCAGCTAGTGAGAGGTGGAATTGGAGTCTAGGTTTTTGACACAAAATGTAGGCTTTTCCCCACCTCACTATGCTGTCTCTTGTGTCTGCTGTGGTCCCTTGTATTTCAGAGCACTTTCAGCCATTTACCTGCTTGATTCTTGCAGCAGTACTCTGAGGCTGGAAGGGCATGAATTATTATTTTGCAAATGAAGAAATTGGGGTTTCAGGACAGTTTGTCACTCGGTCATATGGTGAGTCAGTAGCAGAACTGCAGGGAGAGCAGCCGAGCCCAGTATTTCGTCCACTTTGTGAGGAGGCCTGGGGCACAGTCAGAGTCTTCACAGCAGGGATGGGTTGTGAGCCGCCATTTGTTAACCTCTGCCCCGGGCCAGGCCAGGCCTGGTGCATACATTGTCCATGGTGCCACGTCCATGTTCTGATCACAAGCAGCACCATCCAGTGGGACTTTGTGGGATGATGGCAGTGGTCTGTTCTGTGCAGTCCAGTGTGGGAACCACTAGTCACATGTGGCTGTGGAGCACTTGAAATGTGGCTAGTGCCACTAAGGAATTTTAATTTAAATAGTCACATGCAGCTGGTGGCTATTGTTAGTTTAGAACTAGATGGAGGCTCAGGGGGGTGAAGGTCATACAGAAAGTGGCTGAGCCCAAGTTCAAACCCAGATTGTCACATTACAAAGCCTGTGACATTTCCAATGATGCCCAGTGTCAGGAGGGAAATGCACTTGAGTGGTAAACGTTGGCGGCGAGGTTCAGAATACTTCACTGAATTCACGAAGGCCGCCCCTTGTTGTATGCTTGGACAGTTAGTAATGGTACCACCTTCATCGTCATCAGCGTGGATACTGTTTATGGAGCGCCCGTCACCCCCAGGCGATGTGCCAGGGGCTCCCCCTCACTCTTGACTTACCCTGATGCCGACTCCACAGTGGCGTTATTGTTATCCCATTTCATGGAGTAAATGGAGGCTCAAAAAGGTTGAGAAACTTGTCCAAGGTCACCTAGTTGTTGCTGGAAGGGTCACACTGGCTTAGCTACAAATGCCCTATTCTTCTCCTGTTTCTCACCAGCTCCAGACCAGAGCAAAAAGGAAATTAGTGCCACACAGGCAGCCACGAAGCCCTCTCCCTCTCCATCTTCGAGAAGACACCGTTACGTGGGGCGTGCTGTCCAGGCTCAGCTGCCGTCCACACAGAGTGGACAGCAGGGCCGGCATGCTGCTCCTGGGGTGCAACCCCACCTCCTGTGTATTTATGGCTTTCTGATGACTATTGTAGAAAAGTCATGAGAAAACCAAATTCATTGTCACTCATAAGCTGTGTGACCTTGGACAAGTCTTTTCATTCCCACCCCAGCAAGGGGCTACAGCCCCTGAGAGCCCTTTCCCAACATGCTATGATTCCTTATATAGCATGGGCAGTAAAGAAACCAGGGTTCTAGACCTGACTGCCACTTTCACAGTGTGCGACTTAACTCTGAGCCTCGGTTTCTTCATGTGTAATGATGCGTCTGCCACAGAGGGTTGTGAGGACCGAGCAAGATCTTGCATGAAAAGAGCCCAGCATGGGGCTGCCACGTGGCACGTGCTCAGCAAAGAGCCTGATGTGCTTTTATGCTGTGTGTACAATACCCCAGCAATACTTCATGGTCCCATCTCAAGGAAGAGATATTAGAAGAACTTTTCCTCAAGTGGGAGGAGAAACATGTCCTCTTTGGGCCAAGTTGCTGGCACAGGTGCTGAAAGCAGCATCAAGAAGAGCCTCCTGTGGCAGCTTTCATGGCAGGGCAGTCCTGCCCCCCCGCCTTAGCAGGAATGGGCCTTAGGGGCTGTGCCCACCACTGGCACACCTGGGAGGAGCTGTGATAGTCCCTGGCATCTGGCAGGAATAGGTGACAAAGTCATCTAGGTCTGGAAGAGAGAAGCTCCCTGGAGCTGGGAGAAGGACCTGGCCCAGGAGGAGAGTGGGACATGAGGGTGGTGGCCCTGCCAGCCCTGGTCTGAAGCAAGCCTAGAGCCAAGGGCAGCCCATAGGCGGAGAATCAGGGCTGTGGAGTCACACGGTCACATGCCAACCTGCCTACTGCCCAAGACTGTAACTTTGAGCAAGCTACTTACCCGCTCTGAGCCTTACTTTCATTATCTGTAAGAAGGGGAGGATAATATGTGCCTGCCTCTTAGGAGTATAAAATAATACCCATGAAGGCCCTTATGTGGTGCCAGGCAGAGGGGAGAACTCAATAGTGGTCGTTATTAGCTTCCCCAGGTCAGACCCCGGAAAGGCCAGTGTTGCAGGAGGAGGCTGTGCCTCATAGTCCAGCCTCTGGTGCCCTTGAGATAACAGGAAGGAAGGGAGTCTGCTAGAACCTCCACCACTGACCTCAGTAAGGCTGTGGCCTCGGTGCCCATTGGGAGACGCAGGGCCTGAGGTCCAGTGCTTCTGGGCTCTGGGTCTTACAGGTTAGGCCTGGCTGGCTGGGAGATCAAGACCAGAACCCAGGTGTGTGGAGGGCTGAGGAGATAGGCTCTCCTGGGTACCAGGGGCTGCCCCATCTCCTGCCCCTTTCCCATCAGCCTTCCTGGGGACTCAGGCCTAGACTGTTGGGTCTCCAGCGCCTAGAACATTGGGCTGGGGAGGCACAGAGCTTCAAGGTTCCCAAAGAGGAACCACGTGTACCCCAGCCAAGCATACACACTTGGTGCCAAACTGACATGTCTCTAGGCCTTGGCCCTAGCCCTGGCCATCCTTCCCCCCATCCACCGCTCATGCCCTCTGCCAGCCTTTGCCCACCCATCTTCTCCCCGTCCTCAAGCCCATGCTGAATGTCTCCCACTCCAGAAAGTTGCCTCCATCACCCCAGCCACAACTGCCTTCCCCTGGACTTCTCCAATACCGCATACAACCCACAGTACTGAGCATGTGGTCATTTCTGTTCATGTCTTTTTTTTAACTTTTTTGTGGTAAAATACACATATCATAGTCTACCATTTTAACCATTTTTAAGTGTCAGGTTCAGTAGCATTAACTACATTCCCGCTGTCGTGCAACCACCACTATCTTCCAGCTCCAGAACATTTTCACCATTTCACACTGAAGCTCTGTGCCCAGTAAGTGTTTTCATCTCCCCCCGTGGAAGCCTTGTCTGTTAGCAGTCACTCTCTGTCCCCGCCCCAGCCCTGGCAACCTCCATTCTGCTCCCTGTCTCTATGAATTGACTAGTTCAGGTGTGCCACAGAAGTGGAATCGTATAGTATTTGTCTGCGCTCGTGTCTTAATCCCACACAGAGCCCTGTGACTAGCGACTGAGTAAAAAGAGCAAATGAAGAGGCAAAGGAATGGCAGTGACACCGTGCCTGGGGCTTCCTGCGACAGGCACTGTCCCCTGCCTCGCCCCTCTCACATCCCTGAACTAGAATTCACTCACGCCACAGGTATTTACTGACACCAACTGTAGCTAGACAGTGTTCTAGGCGCTGGAGACACCACTGTGAACAGGACAGACTACAGCCCGTGCGCTCATGGAGCTCACATCTCAGTAGGGGAGGCAGTGAATGAGGGAAGTGTGTACCACACTAGGTCAAGGTGAGCACCACGGGGGCATGCAGGGAGCGTCAGGCCACGGTGCCATTTTAGCGTAGCCAGGAAAGACCTCGCTGGTGAGATGGACTTGAACAGAGACCTGAAGGCTTTGAGGGGGCAGCATGTGAATGTCCAGGGGAGAGGCTTCCTGGCAGAAGGAAGACTGGGGCAAGGGCCCTGAGGCAGGAGATGCGTGGCCTGTTTGAGAGATACTGGGGAGGCCGGTGTGGCTGGAGCAGAGTGGGCACAGGAGAGAGTCATAGGAGATAAAGTGAGGAAAGGGGTTGGGGCCCAGACCACATAGAACCTTCTAGGTCATTCTAAGGATTTGGCCAGTGGAGGGTTTTGAGCAGAGGTGCTAAGGCTGCTGTGCAGAGAATAAATACAAGGGGGTGGGGGTGCTGGGAGATTACTGAAGGGGCTGTTGCAACATCTCATGGCAGTAGAATTTCATAAACATGAAAGTGAGGCTGTGACCAGAAGCCGTCTGTGAGTGGCTCACTTGTTAGCCAAGCAAGGAAAACGGACCGGGTGGCGGTGAGAGGTGGCGAGCGGTGCCACCAGGATTCACTGATGGATTGGATGTGGGATTTGAAAAAAACAGGTCTCAAGGATTTCCAAGACTTTTGATCTGAAAGTGGAAGCGTGAAGTCGCCACGTGCTGTGCTGGGGACGCCCTCGAGAAGGCAGGTTTTGGAGGGAAGATAAGGAATGCACTTGGGCATGTGAGTTTGAGACACCTATTAAATGTCCAAGTGGAGATGTATGAGTCCAGAGTCAAGGTGTTAAAGGTCGCCCTGTCCAGCGTTCCTGTTTCGTTTTCTGAGTCTGGCTGGCCCTGGCATCACCAGAGCTCGGACTCACCCCTCCTCGGCATGGGGTAGAGACCAGGCGTCACGTCTGCCCCTTCTTTGTCCATCCATCCGTCCGTTCATCCCTCATGCCCTGCACATCTAACCTGTGTCAGACATGGTGCCAGGCACAGGGATACGGAAATAAGCAAGACGCGGCCTCTCCCCAAGCAGGCTCGCAGTCTGGTTAGACTCTCTAATCTCCTTCTGACTTCTGCCCCATTCCTTGCTTGGCCTCACTCTCTCCATTGGTAGAGACAGTCTTCAAGTGCCCCACCCACTCAGCCCTCCCGCGACCTCATGAGGGAGGCCACCTTGCCCACCCTCACCCTCCCCTGGCCTGGGACCCACAGCCCCTGAGGGATCCGTGTTGGCTTCCCGCTCCCAGAACACCCATCTGACCAGCAAATGTGCCCTGACATCAATTTTGCCATCTTTATGTTCCACTGAGCAGTGAGTAACTGTGGTGAAGCAATTAAGTCAGCCTAGCAAGTGTGGTGTGCAGGGCACAGGACTCACAAGTGATGTGGGTCAAGGCATCTCTAGGGGGACAATGGCTATTGGGTAGAAAAAATCTTGCTCTTTTTACCGATAAAGCAGATATGCATATAGTACATACACAGATGTGCAGTATATCTGTAGATTAAAACGTCATTAGGGAGAAAATGTCCTAAAAGCATCCCAGGAGAATAATACCGAAAGGGTGAGCAACACCAGGTTAAGGGAGGGTGGGGAGGCTCCAGGCTGGGAGCACAGACTCATTTGGCCACACAATGACAGGGCACAGTCCTGGTGCTGGGGACAAAGGTGACCATGCTCAGAGACACTGCCCCCAGGAAGCTCACACTCTAGTGAGGGGTAGGTAAGAAAATACGTAATCATCATACCCAATGACAAGAGCCATGCCAGGGCCAGGGTGGGGAGGGCGGCGGAGCAGGGAGGCAGTCAGGAAGGCTCCAGAGACTGGGCCAAGCAGGGTTGCAGCAGGTGAACAGAGAGCTCAGGGCAAGGCCAGCCTACTGTCCCAGCTCCTGTCTTGGGGAGAGCTGCCAGGTGCCTATACAGACTGATCCCTTGGGTAGGTAGGGTGCAGAGTGGGCTGAGGGAGGCCGGGAAGTGCAGCTCAAAATAACTTTTCACCAGTGGAATATGCTTGGAGCACTCCCGTTAGAGCGTCATCCCTCAACTTGAGATATCATCCTTAGCGACAATCTGATGTAGGCCCAAATAACTGAGTCCTGGTCCCAGCTGTACTGTTACGTGCTGAGTATCCGTGGACAGGCCACTCCCTCTCAGTCTCCACTTCCCTGTCTCTAAAATGGGACATGTGCATGATGGCTTCCCCCGCCTACTTCACGTGGGTGTTGGGTGGGGAGGCATACAGAAGCCGTCAGTCACGGCCTAGAGACCTGCGAGTTCATTCACTCACACATACCCCTGTGATAAGGGGATTCTGCCCCATTTTATAGGCCAGGAGACTAAGGCACAGAAAAGTTAGTCATACAGGATTTTAACCCAATAGCTGAAAGCAGGCCCAGATGGGGTGAGAAGACGGTTTAGGGAGGCAGATGCACTTGGCCCTACAGGTCCTCTGCTCAGCTTGCCCACGGGTGGCCCTGGGCTGTCCACCTGACAGCTACCATCTCTCATTCTTTGGGGCCATTTACAAGCAGAGCACGTGCGGAGGAAGTAGGCTTGGGGGTGGCTGGAAGCCCTAGAGACCCCGAGCTGGAAAAGGGAAGGCCCAAGGGGCCTGAGAACTGTCTTCACAGGCCTTCAACTGTCAAAGGGGCCTGCTTAGGACACAGATCCAACGCCCCACAGCGCCTTAGATGAAATCCTGGCAGCTTAGTCAGCCGGACAGTACCCTTCGAGAGCTGACCTCCGCCGGCCGCCCCAGCCTCAGCACGCAGTCTCCCGGCCCCACGCTCCCCTCTCAGGTCATCAGACTGCCGGGAGCCCCCACCCCACCAGCTCTGCTAGCCCCAGTGCCGAGGCCAGAAGGAAGAGCAGCCCTGTGCTAGCTGAGCCTCTGCTCATGCTGTCGCCGTGCCACGTCTTTCCCTGGCCGGCCCCTGCTTATCCTGAAAACACTTTGAGCCATGACGCAGATGTCACCTTTTCCAGGAGGCCCTCCTTTGTGCTTCTGGTGCACCTTGTCCTTCCCTGGTCCGTTCCTGCATCTGCCTCACCAGCACAGGGCCAGGCCAGACTTCTGGGCGGGCTGACTGCCCGGCTGGCCCTCATAGGGCCCTTATGTGCCATTATCCCCATGCAACAGGTGAGGAAATGGAGTCTTGCCCAGGGTCATGCGGGCATTGTGAGGTGGAAGTGGGGCAGAACCCCTGGAAGTCTGAGTCAGAGCCTCCAGTTGTGCAGGAAGAGCACTCGGGGCAGGAGGAGGATACGATCAGGGCCCTTCCTGACACTGGGATTCCCAGATGTCACCTTAGAGAGCCCTCCCTGTCCCACTGCCTAAACAGTCCCATGTCACTGTCCCTCCTCTCACCTCCTTTAGTTGTTTTCATAGCACTTAGCACGATCTAAAGTTGTATAAGTTTCATTACTCATGGGTCTGTCTCCTCACCTACAGTGAAAGCCCCACAAGGGCAGGGACCTGGCCCCTCTTGTTCACTGTGGGACTCCTAGTGCCTAGGCAGTGCAGGTGCCCAATAAATGTTTGCCACACGAACCAGAGGTGGGTGTGTCTTCCACTGGGTCCTCCCAGCCACCCTTAAGGTAGGCATTATGCACAGTTTTCGGATAAGGAAGTGGGGCCCCAGAGAGGGTAAGTGACTGGCTAAGGGTCACTGATAAGCGGCTAGAGCCTGGCAGCCAGGTTCGTCTGATTCTAAAGCTTGCACCCTTAGACATTAGGCCACAAATGAGGGTGCTGCACCCAGAGAGGCTAACAGACTTGCCCGAGGTCACCCAGGCAGGTCCAGCTCGAGACACCGACCTGGTTCTTCGTGCAGCCTTCTGCTGAGTCGCCTGAGGGCTCAGCTGTGAAGCGGGTCGTGTTTTCGGTCCTCCCATTCTGCCTTTTGTTAAACCATGTAAGGGCTCTGCAGATTTCATAATTGTCCACAGTTCAGCTTCACCTTTTTTTCTCTCCTTTGCAGCTTTGTAAATGAGCACACTCCTCAGTAGCTGCGGTGTCATTAATTCTCTGGCCCTGTCCTTGGTGAGGCCTCGGGCCAGAGGTCGGGATCCTCTGACGGCCCTGGCAGGAGCCTTTTCAAGCTCCTAATCCGCCTGGCAGTTGTTTGAACTCTCAGACATTATGCCTTCTCATCTCATCGTAATTAGTGCGTGTGCCTGGTTGACGCCAGAGGAGATGAGTGCCCTTCCTGGCGCTGTCCCTGGGACCTAGGTTTGAGTCTTCCAAACAGTCCTTTGTGGCTGCCAGACATGGAGCAAGTCCCTTTCCCTTCTGGGCCTCAGTCTCCCCACCTGTACGATGGAGGTTTGAGGTCTCTGATGTCTAGGGGCTCTTCTAGCTCGGACATTCTAGAACAGTGCCATCCAATAGAAATATGTGGGTCATGTATGTCATTTTAAATTTTCTAACAGCCATATTCAAAGGGTAAAAGGAAACAAGTGAAATTAATTTCAATAATATATCTTATCTAACCCAATACATCCAAATTGTTTTCATTTCAACATGGAATCAGAGTAAAAATACTAATTAGATATCTTTCAGTTTTTCGTACATGCTAAGTCATCTCAGTTGGGACTACCTGTGTTTCAAGTGCTCTGTAGCCACATGTGGCTGGTGGCTGCTGTATTGGACAGGGCTCTTCTAGAATTCTCGTCTCGTCCTCTCGCCTATCCCTGAGCGCTGGCGGCTCCTTCCTGGGACGGGGCCACCCTCCCTCCCAGGCCCGCCCCACCTGACCGAGTGCCAGTCTGGATGGCAGTTACGGGGCCAGTGACACCAAGAGCTCGGCTCTGAGGCTGGTGCGGTCCTGCTTGGCCCGCTGAAGTCCTCCCACCCTGCCCAGCTTGGGAGGAGAAGATGGCAGGAGGGAAGGGCACTGCCTTCCCCTTACCCAAGGAAGGGCAACGTCCTGGGAAAACAGATCTGGGAACCTAGCTTCCACTTTGGAGGGTGGGGGATGTCCCTTCAGCTCAGGTTCCGTTGAGCCAGGGCTAAGCCCTTTCCATGAATCGTCTCAGTTTACCCTCCCAGGAGTCCTGCAAAGTGTGTGATGTTCTGATCCTGATTTCTACAGAAGAGGAAACTGAGGCTCAGAGAGAAGTGGCTCTTCCTTGCTCCCAGCTCCATCTTTTATCCCGTCTCTCCCTTTCCTGTCTCCTTCCCAGTGTGTGTCCGAGTGTGTGTGTGAAGGGTGGAGGGCTACATGGGAAATAAACTCCCTTCCTGCAAACTGCCCGATGCTGGGGGTCGGGCAGCGGGTAGAAGACGTGCCAAGCAGGGCTCTGGGGCGGGGAGACGCGCACGCTTCCCCCCTCACCTCTGCAGCAGCCAGGGCTGGGGTGGGAGGGGGCTGTTGCAGGGTACGGGGACTGGGAGGCAGAACTTCTTCTCCCTGCAGTGCCCCGAGCCCAGGCCCCTCCATGGCCCTCTGAACCCTGCCCATGTTGTCCCTGCTGGGACCCCATGGCCCCATGCCGATGGGGCCTGGCACCAAGAAGGTACTTCCCCCTTCCTCACCCCTTCCCTCCCTGCCCCTCCCCTCCCAGCCCTTTTCCTGCTCCCCATTGTCTTCCTTGCATCTCTGTCTCCACCCCTGTCCTCGGGCTCTCTGTGGTTCCCGGGTCTCTCTCTTGCTGTTCCCCTCAGTCTAGTTTTGGCCTGTCAGCTCTGTCAGTCTCTGTCTGTCCGTCTCTCTCCCTCTCTCTTCCCTGGCCTTTTCTCCTCTGGGTCCTCTTGTCTTCCCCTCCTTTCTCTGCTCTCTGTTCTCTGTCTCTCCCTGAGGCCCCCTAACCGCACCCTGTCCTCTGACCCTCTTCCCTCTCCCTGTCTCTCTCTCTCACCCCCCTTCCCTCTCCCTCGCTCCCTCTCTGTTCCTCTGTGTCTGCTCCCGTGTCCCCCCCTCCCACACCCCTCTCTCCCTGTCACTTGTTTATGCCTCTCCTCCCTGAGCTTCAGTGGCGCCCCACGTCTCTCCTTGGGAAGGCAGGCGGCAGCGGCAGCCTGCAAGAGGCCCCACTGGATGACAGCCGAGCCCAAGCATCCCTCGGAGCTGTCACCAAGGAAATCACACACCAGCGCCTGAAATTCAAATTAGAGTTTTGCTGAAGCTGCTAAAACTCATCAAATACTGTCTTTGAAGTCCGCTAGCAAGCTGGCCATTGCTCTTAAAAGAGGCCCTGTTGGAAATGAGAGGGTGGGAAGAGTGTTCAGGCAGGATCTCCTTCCCAGGGCCTGGGAGTGGGGGCCCCTCGTCCCAGCCATGGCCCCCAGACACGCCCAGGCACCATCGGGGGGCTCCCTGAGAGCAGGTTCACTGGGCCAGCCACCAGCCTCACCAGGCCGAGATCCTGCTGCCCCATGGGCCCCCCACCTCTGCCAGGTTATCACCAAGCCACAGTCTTGTGGGTGAGCAGCAGGGAGCAGAGGAAGGAGCCCTGGATTGAGAGCCCGAGGCCCTAGCGGGGAGGTCTGTGCATGGGCTCTAGAGTCAGATGCCAGTGTCCAGGTCCTTGTCCCTCTGCTGCCGCCTGGCCGTGCGACCCAGGTCAACTGAGCTCACCCTTCTAAGCTTCCTCTGCTGACTGGGATAAGAGTATTGACCCACAGGGTGTGGTGGGGATTAAATGAGTTATTACATGAAGCGCATCCAGCACACTGTTGCTGCTCAATAACCTGGTCTTGTTAGTATAATAACAGCAGCAAAAACGCGTAGTCATTAACAATAGTCACGGCAAATACTTGTGTGTCAGCCGTTGTTTTAAGAGCTATATTTATATTAACTCCTTCCTTCCTCAGAACAACCCTGTAAGGAAGCTACTATTATTATCCCCATTTTCTTGAGGAGAAAATGGGGCCCAAGAAGGTAATTAATTTGCTCACGGTTCCTCCCCCACCTTCTGTCTCCCCCATCCAGCTCTCGAGACACTTCCCCGGAGCCCCCAACCCCAGGCCTGGAGTTCTGTCTTGAGCCTGCCTTTTGCCAACTGCCTGCCCCCTCTCAGGGCCCTGTCCCTACTGTCAGTCCCTTCTGAGGGGGCACTTGCCAGACAGGGGGGTCACCATCCGGCCTGCCTGCCTGGAGTCTCCATTCCTTGCAGCCGGGCCCGTCTGCTCTTCTACCTCACCTGCCCCTGCCAGGCTGGCCTTTTCCACCACAGGTGATCCTTTGGGGTTTAGTCTGATTACAAGCTCCCACCAGGAGAGGAGGGACAGGCAGTTTTTTGCTCAAGAACTTTAAAAGTCCTTGACACCTGCTTCCCGTTGTGTGTGACAGATGACCCCTAGAAAGGGCAGAAGTAATTGGGACTGAGGTGGAAAGATCGAGCTCTGAGGCCCTCGTGAACATGAGAGAGGGGCCCGCTGTGTTTGGAAAAGCCACCCAGAAGGGGATGGCTGCCACTTGTCTCACCCGACCCTGTGCCTGGCACTTTAGAAGGATGGTCCCCAGATGAGATGTGACACAAGTGGTGGAACCCACTGCGAGACAGCAGTTGCCCCAAGCTCTCCAGGACAGGCAGCCCAACAGAGGGGCCCCAGCCCTGGGAATGGCTGCACACGGCAAGCCTCGGGTGCCTGCAGGGCCAGGTGGACGCTGGAGTCCTGAAGTAGGAGCCCACAGGAACATGCACCAGAACATGCCAACCTTGAGCTGCCCTCGGAATAAGCCTGTGTCAGTGCTCACCATGTGCCAGGCCTTGAGAAGATGTCACCAGAGCCCGAAGAGACAGACACCACCCAGCATGGCCGTGCCACCGTGACCAGTCCTGTGATGTGGACACTCCGGAGGCTGAGGCAGCCCTAAGGACACACCTGACCTGTGGGGGAGGGAAGCAGGGAGGGCATGTGGAGACCTGAAGCTGGAGTAGCTGAGTTCACCAGGCACAGGGCTAGGGCAAGGGGCAGAAGGGTGTGCCAACTGGGGCAGTGACTGGGGTAGAGAGAGGCCACAGCAGGCGGGAAGGGAGAGTTCAGAGTGGTCATGGCTTAGAGCTGGGGAGGCAGAGGTGGTGAGACCCTCAGTGGGAGAGAGGTGACAGCCAGGATGCAGGACTCTCTTGGAGGGGAATGACACAGAAGAAGGGACTCCTCAATGCTTCCTGAAAATTCACCCATAACAGGATTAGTGGCTACATTCAGACAGACTAACCTTCCCTGAGAATCTACTATGTGCCTTGTGCCTAGTGCTGTGTGAACAAAACCGACTGCCCACAGAGGAGGCATTCCCACCAGGGCCTCCTCACCCCCAAGTGCCTGGCGGGCTCTGAGTCCCCACGGCTGCTGGGCCACCATCCCTGGCCAGGCTGCAGGGACACAAGCCTGCCGACACCCACCACTCGGTTTCAGACCACCATCCTCAGGATGTTTCTCTGACCAGGGCAGGACAGGGACTATTCAGACAAGGAAACTGAGGCCCAAAGACGGGGAGGCCTTGGTCACACAAGTTAGTAGCAAGGCTAGAACTCAGAGCCCAGACGACTCTTCTGGGGCTTTCAACTTGACCAAGTGGGACTCAGACAAACACTGAGGTTCTTGGTTAGGAATTTTCCTTGATGGTCAGTGCAGCCGAACGTGTTCAGTCCATGCATATCTTCCGGAGCCTGCCATGTGCCAGGCCCTGTGTTACACGTTCGGAGGCTGTGCTGAGGCAGGAGAGGAGGGCAGATATTAAATGGCATCTGACCCACATCCAAGCCTTTTGGGAAGGGTACAGGGGATGACTGAGTGCTGTACAAATGTAAAGTGTGACCTGGATGAAGGGAGGCCATGAGGGACGCAGACTGTGGAGGGAGGTCTGCCCCCAACCCCAATCTCCCATCCATAAGCCAAGGGGGCTCCTGGCACCATCTCCAGGGGGTCCCCATGCCACCCTCTGTCTGCTCACTGAGCCTGTGTGTGCGTGCATGCATGTGCACGGCCCGCATATGCACGTGTGATGAGCAGGAGCTGCTGACAAGTGCCCCAGGTGTATTTCGGGGGCTGTTAAAGCTCCGTGTTTAATGGCTGGAGCCACAGTGGTCACGGCTGTCACGGGGATTTCACGGGCTCGTTTACATCTTTAGCTTCCTTCTTCCCAGGCGACTTCATCATCCCCAGCCCCCCAGCCCCTAGGCGGTGGTGGGGAGAGGAGGTGGGGCTGGAACGCTGAACTCCCGTGTTGGGGTGCACAAGCTCTGGTGGGCGACAGGCTGATAGAACAAGCCCCAGTACAGACAGAGGGCCAGGGTGGGGCCTCGGGTGGGGTCCTGGGTCAAAACCCTTCTCTGCAGCCACTGCACAGGGCCAGCAAGTGGAGTCTGAGTGGGGCCGAGAGGCTGCCTCTGACGTGTGGGTGGGGGTTGGGGACAAGCAGGAGGCCAGGTCCCGGAGGCAGGAAGGCATGATGGGTGAGGTCAGAAACTCAGGGGTCAGCTGAGGGGCCCCGAAATAGAGGCGGGACAGCCATAGAGGAGAGGGCTGTGAACTCCTGGCTGCACGCACAGGACCCTGCTCAGAATGTCAGGGGCTTGGAGGGGTGGGGAGAGCTGGCCCCAGACTACACTCTGGCTGGACAGGGCTGGCTGGCCAGAGCCCAGGAACCCCCCAGGAAGCTCAACCATCGAGGGCGGGATGTGGGGTGCAGTGTTGGCTAAGTCGGGGTCCTTCACACAGCTCATGTCAACCACTTGCCTGCAGAGCCTTTGAGCACATCACCCCCCTCAGCCCCCATTCCTTCCTTATTAAGGGGTGTTTAAGACACTCCCAGTTTTCAGTGGTCAGTGCCAGGATGGAATTGGACAGTGCCAGAATGGGCAAAACACAGAGCACAGCCTGCTCACCCTGAGGGTCTGTCACAGCGAGCCATTATGGTGATGGGATGACCAAGGGGTGAGTGCTGGGGGCACCCAACCCCAACTTCAGGGGTTCGGTTCAGGGAAGGCTTCAAGGAGGAGGTGATGTCAAGCTGAGACCAGCAGAATAGAAGTTAGGCTGTGTGGGGAGTGGCAGGGTGGGGGCGGTGCCAGGCAGAAGGAACAGAGAGGATGGAGCATGAGCCGTGGACAGGAGCAGAAGCCAGGCCACCAGGGGCTTTGTTTCTGAGGCCGAGCAGCGGGGCTTTCTCTGAGGCAGTGGGATGGCTGCAGGTGATCAGCAGAGGAGCTTGCTTTGGAAAGATGGCCCTGGCTATGGGTAGAAGCGGGATTGGAGATGGGGCACCTGGAGGTAGGGAGACACCCCAGGAGGCAGCGGCCAGGAGACAGGTAGGGGATGGAGTTAGAGGGGACGGCGCCAATGGGTGGTCTGGCGCCGGAGCAGGGCTGGAGACTGGGCAATGCCCAGGTTAATCGGGAGGAGGCATCAGAGAGGCTGAGCCAATGCCCGCAAGGTCACCAGGGAGGCAGGCCGAGCCCAGGCATGGGGCCAGACTGCCTCCACCTCAGCAGCGGCCCCTTCTCAGCCCGAGGTGGGGCCTGTCACCAGCAGCCCCAGGAAACACGGTGGAGGGAGACATGCCTGATGGACCTGTCACCACGGTGCCATCCCACCCCGCCGGCCCCTCACCACATAATCTGCTTTCATCAGAAATGGTGTCCTCCAGCCGCACCCCAGCTCCCAGCTCAGAGCAAGGGAGGGCAGGCACACTGGGCTGAGAAGCTGCCTTTCTTACGAACAAATGACCTTGGGCCGGGGCGGGGGACAGCTTGGCTGGAATTCAGACAGCCTGGGTCCCGGCGGCCCTGGGCCCTGCAGTGGGGGCAGGACTGGGCTCTCACCCCCTGGTCCACTCACACCCCAGGGAGTCAATCTGCTTTTGGGGCAAATCCAGATTAAATCAGACTCTTGAGAACTCCTTCTGGTTGACCTTCTGGGTGACCCCTGAGCCACTAAGGGGTCTCCAGCACCCAAGTTACACTCTGTCTCCTTCCCAAGAAACCTGCCCCAGGGAGTTCTCTGGCTGACGGGGACACACACAGGCTGGAGAGTCAGATGTCCTTGGGTTCACATCTGAGTTCTGCTGCTCCCTGGCTGGGTGACCTTGGACAGGCTCCCCCCACCCTGAGCCTTCAGGGAGCCTGATATAAACAGTGACACCCTGCAGCCTTGGTGCGAGGTTAGTGCAGAGGGGAATTGCAAAGCGCTCAGCCCACGGTGGGCACGTCATAAATGATAGCACCTTCTAGCTGCTTGTTTCTGCCTGCCCTGCTGGGAATCAGGACACAGACTGTCCCACCCCGTCTCTCCCCAAGGCTGATACACAAGCAAACCTGCAGCCTGGCCCCCTCTCCATGTTCTGATTGCTGCATGGTGAGATGGCCTAATGCAGGGGCCAGAGCCCTGGGTGAGGAGCCAGGAGATTGGGTTCTAGTCTCAGATTTGCTGCTGGCTGTGTGACCTCAGAGAAGTCTCCATCCCTCTCTGAGCCCAGTGGTCACTCCCCTCATCTGCCCACACACTGTTTAGCTCTCCCTCCTTTGGATCCTACAGTAAGGTCATGTTTATGTTCTTACCCCATTGCCACGAAATGGTCTATTCTAGTCTGCCTGTGCCATCAGACTAGTTCCCCGAGGGCAGGCAATGCATCACCCATACCCAGCATCCAGCACAAGTCCTCCACACTGTCAGGCCTCAGAAAACATGGGTGGAGGGAATGGGATAGAGTTGAGACAGGCGTTTTCTTTGCCCATATGATAGATGAACAAATGGGCCCAGGAGGCAGGGGAGGCGGATTTGCCATGTGGAGCACTGGGCTGGCCTTCCCTTCGTTCATTCTGGCAGCAGTGACTGAGGCCTGGCTGCTCAGTGCCCATGATGGCCTAATGTAGGGGCTAGAGCTTGCTCCCTGCAGTGCCAACTCTAGTGATAGCCATGGTGGTGGCGGCTGGGAAAGAGGCAGCAGTAGTGTGGGTGGGGGTGGCCTCAGTGCTGGCCATGAGCCTGGCTCGGGCTCCTGGAATCAGACCTTCCCAGCAGTGATGGAGCCACTGTCCCTCCCATCACCCCTCTGCCTCGGCAGCTTTAATGAAAATCAGACGCAGATCTTTAGAGCTGCTTAGCATTTCATATACTCGGTACTGGGCATTGCCAAGTCACCCTCCTGAAAGTACTCCCCTGCTCTAGAGAGGTGCCACCCACCCGCCCACTCACTCACACCCACACAACCCCCACCCGCACAAGCAGGTCTCTGTCACCCAGGCACTCACTTGCGCCCTCTCTCTCTCTCACACACACTCACACACACCCATACACATGCACACACACGCGCGCACACACGGATGCTCTCTCCACCTCTCCCCATTCTCTGTCTGTCTGTCTGTCTCTCTCTCTAGAAAACACCCACAAACACAGGGAGCTACTCCCTTCTGTGAGAATGCCCATGTAGGCTCAGCTCCTCCCCACAAGGCAGAATGATGATGGGTTATTTTTCAATATCAGGGACATTAAAGTTCCCCTTTCTGATAACAAGTCTCCGCCTGCTCCCTCTTGCTCCCTGGGAGAGGTCCTGGGGCTTCGTGGGGAGAGGTGGGCCAAGGGCTGTGATGCCCGGGGGCCTGCTCTGTGTCAGGTATCCTGTTATTCTTCACAACCCCAGAGGACAGGTGGTGGTGTCCCCATTTTACAGATGGGGACTGAGGCTCAGAGAGGGCAAGTGACCTCCCAAAGCCACACAGCACATAGGAAGGGCCAGGCCTGGGGTCTGAACCAGGGCTGACTCCAGAGCTCTTTGCTGCCTCCCAACAAATGTAGAGACTCCTCCAGCTGCTGCCTGAGAGCCCTGCCACCCGCCTCTCCACAGGGAGAGCCCCTGCCCCGCCCCATGCTAGACCTTAGAGGCCAAGCCCAACTCTGGCCCCTGACTTGGCAGAGCCTCCCTGCCCCAACCCCCGAGGTTGCCCAGATGCAGCCTCTCCTCCCGGCACGAGCTCCCTCGCCTTCCCCACGGAAGTCTAAGGGGCCAGGGAGGGGTAGCAAACCTGCCTGGTAACCCACAGATCGATAACCCAGAACCAGTGTGCGGCATCAGCTCTGACCTCACCACCCACCAAGCCCCGCCCCCCACATCCAGGACTTCCCCACTGTCACAGTACTCACCCGCACCCTCTCCCAGCTGCCTCGTGACTAAGTGCTTGGGCTTTGGGACCAGACAGATCTGGGTTTGAATCCCGACTCTGCCACTTAGTAGCTGTAGCATCTTGGACAAGTCATCTTGCCCCTCCCCCACCCGGCTCTCATGATACAGAGACAATGTAGATAATAATAGAACTCACTTCAAAGGGTTGTTATTAAGATGAATATGAATAGTGAATATTCTGTCATATTATCCTAGATGTTGAGAGCCCTTAGAGGCCCTCCCCGACCCTGAGCAACGCCCCTCCCCTGAGAGGTAACGAGATTTGCCCAAAGTCACAGGGGCGGTTAGTGGCAAGAGATTCTAGGCTCCATTGCAGGTCTGGGCCAGGGCCCAAGCAGAACGTACCTGGGGGGGCCTGCCCATGTGCCAGATACTGAGGGTTTGGTACCCAGCGATAGCACAGGTAGTCCTTGTCCTCACTGGAGGGTGGTGTGAATCCAGGAATCAAGGTAGGATTCCAAACTGAGCCACGAGTGCTGGCTCTGTGAGAGGGTCCACTGAGGCCGGGTGGGTGGCTTCCCTGAGGCAGGACTGTCAGAGCTGGGCTGAAGGATAGGGGGAGGGGAGGGAGGCTGGCAGAGGGCGAGGGAGAGGCAAAGGCTGCGTGTGGGAAGGAGCATGGCCATGGCAGGCGCGTTTGGGAAAGTGTGGGGAGGGAGAGGCAGTGACTGGAGAGGTGGCAGGGTCCATGCCACCTGGATGGGGCCTTGCAGGGGTGATAATGATTTGGGTCTTTATCCAGGGAGAGCAGTGGAAGGCTCTGGAAGGGCTCTGATCCAGGGAGGGGAGGGGAGGGCATGGGGCAGCGCTGCCCATGACCTTGTGCACTGGATGGCCTTTCTGGCTGTAGTGTGGAGAGTGGTTGGAGGGGCCCAGAGAGTGTGCACAGAGGCCATGATGCAGCCACCAAAGTGGTCCTGGTGAGAGGTGATGGGGGCGCAGACCACGCTGGTGGCAGTGGAGACTGAGATCAGGCTGGAGGCATGGGTGCCCCCAGACACGCTGGGGTGGCAAAATCAACAGGACGTGGGATGTCCTGGAGGAGGAGGTCGAGGGACAGCGTGCAGGTTCCTGACCTATGTGACTAGGTGCTGGAAGAGGATTAGGTGTGTCTGTCTGTCACAGGGGGGTGTCTGAGGGGCTGTGGAGGTGATAATGGGCTGGGGGGGCGAGTGCGGGGTGAGCAGAGTGGAGGAGAGACTGGAAGAGAAAGAGCTGGAGGCAGTGAGAACAGAAGTTTGCTGGAAGGGGAGGAGAGAGGGAGAGGGCCATCTAGGGGATCAAGGGAGGCTTTTGTTTGGGTTTTTTAGGACAGGAAAGAATCAAACGTGAAGGACGGGACAGCCCAGACCTCTGCGGCCATCCCCACCCAGCTGTCTTTCCGTGCTACTCTGCCGTTCATCAGTGCTTCCAAACTGTGGAAGTGATTGATTATGTGTAAGCAGGAGGAAGCAATTAGTCTGTGCATGCCTGTCCATTAATAAGCCTCTTATGTATTTACAACAACACCTCACATACCCTCCAACCCGGAGGAGAATAGATACCCAGACAACAGCCAGGAATAAGCAGAAGAGACCTCTGAGCAGCCACAACAGCTGACACTAAACTCTTGAGGAAGTCCCTCACTTAGAACCTGTTGACTCTTAATTTACAAACAATTCTAACACGCAGTAATTTTTTTTTTTTCTAAGGCCCACAATAGATTAGAAACAGAAATCTAGGAGGCAGTTGGAAACTGTCAGCAGCAGGAGCCCTTCAGCAGAGAGAAGAGGGAGCTACCAGCCTCAGAGAGAGGGAAGAGGTAGAAACGTGACTCAAGCAGAGCAGCCTGGGGGATTTAGTACAAGGGCAAATACATCTGCCCACCTCCATGGCCCTGAAGACACCTCTGTCTTACACTGTCCACAAGCAATAGCTTGGACTAACTCATCTCTCCATCCTTTTCCACATCAAGATTCAATGACTCTTGCTTCACAGTGATGACTTTGAGCTACTGAGAAAGGGCTAAATTACATTCAGCTTAAAAAGGACTTTTTTGGGGGGAAGTATTTTAAATTGTAAATTTTATTTAAGTTTTGGTGCCTACAGTTTCTGAACTATTCCCTTGTGTGGAAGGGGGTTTTGTAATTGCCCATTTAATTATCTGCTTTCCCGTCTGGCTGAAGCTCTGTGTGATCAAGGGCTGTGTCTGTGTGGTCCACCATTTTGTTCCAGCACCTGGCACAGTGCCACAGGAGGTGCCCATATACATATGTGTTGAATTAGTGAATTGATTAATAAATTAATATTACATACCAGGCAACATTCAATCAACAAAAATATTCTTACATTTAATTTATTTTTATTTTTTAATGTGATACTAAAAAAATTTAAATTACAAATGTGGCACACACTATATTTCTATCTGACAAGGCTGTCTTGGACACTTCTGCCCTGACTCTAGAGGCAAAGTACAAAGTTTAAACACATTCCCATGGTCGGGGTGAAACTCTCCCATGGAGCATAAGCTATTTCCTCACCCATTTCTGGGGGGGGCCTGCCGGAGGGGCTGTGTCCCCTCCAGCCTGGGAGTACTTCAAGGGCAAGGTCATATCTTATTACCTGGGAACACCAGCACCAGCCCAGTGGACTGTCAGCACCAAGCTCCCTCCATGTCCATTGCCACTCGGGAAGACAGCTGGAGAAGGCACATTACAGATGGAGAAACTGAGGCCCTAAGCAAACAAGGAAGCAACACGAGCCTCATTTCAGGAGTCCAGGTTCTTCCTAAGAGCTCCAATGACTCCATCCTCCAGCCAGGGGAGAGGGAGAGATTTATACGCAAAGGTCAGGAATGCCTTGCACCCCCCCACCCCCCCCACAGAGTGAACCAAGCCTGCCCTGGGATGTGGGGTGGGGGTCTCTCTGTGGGAGTCTAGGCTCTGCTCTGAGTGAGACAGTTCAGGGCAGCAAGATGTCCAGGCAGGGGGCAGGGTGGCTCAAGAATGGGTGAGGATTTAGCCACTAACCAGTGCCCCCCACACATTCATATGCACACCCACCTTCTGCCAGAACACCTCTTCTACCTGTGCCTAAAATGGTGCCCCATATAGTTTGCCCTTGGTGTGCAGAGCTGCTCACTCCAGCCCCCTTCTAAAATTAGTAATGCCTTCCAACCTTAGATCTCTGAATAGGTTTCCAAGCACGTTTGCGTCTGTGAACTCACTGAAGCTTCGCAGCAACCCTTTGAGTTGGTGGCATTATCTGAGTTTTTATAATTGGAGAAACTGAGGCTCAGAAAGGTGAAGTGAATGGGAATGGTCGTATGTGGGGGTGGGGAGAAAGGTGACGTGAGAAGAAATACTCCTGGGAGGGTCCACATGTGATTGGGGTTTGCCTGATGTTCCCTGAAACTCCCTTCCCACTCCCAGAAGGAAAAGACATGGGTCAGGGAGGGGCTGGAAGAAGAGAGAGGACCAAGCCCAACCCTGCCTGCCCACCCCAACCCCAACTTGCCTGCTGTGTCTTATCAAGGTCCCAATGTGCTGGCGGGAGAAGCTGGGTGCTTTCAGATTCATCCCTAGAGAGTTCAGGCCAAGCCCACCTGGCAGGTACAGCCAGCACACCTGAACAGCAATCCAGAAGTGCAGCTGTCCTGGAGCCCAGGGACGGCTCTCTAGCAATGCTCGCCTGGCACATCTGGCCAGCAGAGCGTGGGCCTCTTGCATGTCTGCTCATTCAGTTGCTCAGTTGTCCAGCAAACGTTCCCGGGGCACCCACTGTGCATCAGGAGGACCCAGAGGGACCCAGCCAGGACCCTGCATGGACTCTGCCCTCAAGCAGTTCAGAATCCAGCAGGGGAGAGGAGACAAAATAAACCACAAGCATCAGGGGTTTTGCTCACGCACCTCACAGAGCTTCCACCCGGTCAGTCCTCTCAAATCTCACTGTGCTTGTCTTTAAAATGGGTAAAAGCTTTGCATTGCAGGGATTCAATGAGAAAAGGGACATAGAATCCAGTCTGGAAGGTGCTCAGGGAATGACAGTGCCAATGGTGAAGATGGGGCAGTCTCGCCTCCCCCGGGGAGCCAGCCCCCAGCCCCCCACCCGGGCCCTCCCCGGCTGCCCTGCGGCTGCTTGACCATTCAGGAGAGGATGGGAGGCAGCATCTCCCCACAGGGCCTGGCGAGAGCGCCTGTTTCTCTAGTAGCCTCTTCCTTTGGCAGATCTGCAAGTTGCCCCTTTGAAACACAGGACAGCAGGGGGAGGGGTGGGAGGGAGAGACCCGGGCAGAAAACACACCTGAGCTGGGCTATCCTGGGAGTTTCATAGAGGGCAGAGAGACAGCTGAAGCATGCTGCTCTTAGTACTCCTGGAACATTTGGCAAAATGAATCCCTTATTTTGCTCAAGAGGATTTGGAGCATGGAACGGACTCCTGACTGAGAACCACACCTCATCCCCCCCCAAGTCCTTCAAGGGTTTCCTGGATCCAGAAAACTTACTTTCTTCAGTTTCCTCACCTACAAATTGGCGACACCCAGGTTTGGTTGGCTGCACGTGCACCTGGGGATGCAGAACCCCAAACCCCAGCAAGGCCTCCCCCCACCAACAAATATTTCTGGGAGCCCGGGCTAGAGTAGGGGATGCCCGTGAGTGCTTGTGACCATGTCCTGCGTGCTATCTGCATTTTGCTGCCCCTCCTCTGCCTACTGCCCCCGTGCCCCAGGAGTGAGTTCCCAGCCATGGACTCTTCCATCTGACAAGCCCTGAAGAACGGTCTGGAGTCCTGTGGGCTGTGGCCACAGGTTTGCCCACGCAATGGTGTTATTAAAATGCTTGCATTCACTGCCCACTTTAAAAATCAGGAGATACCACATAAAAGTTCCAGATATACAATTTCTCTTGAAAATGCAGAAAACTGGCTTCACATCTCCACTGGCAATGTTGGCTGGAGCTGGGTATGCTCTCCTAAGAGCTTTCGTGAGGGTGCCTGCCTACCTCATGTGGGCATTTGAGTTTGCTACTCTGGGTCTAGTCCAATCTGCTCCTTGTATCCCCCATTCCCTTTACAGCATCCCTGAACAATCTCTAACTAGTATCTGCTTGAATGCCTCTGGTAACAGGAGGCTCACTACATTTGCGAGGCAGTCCGTCAGAGCTATTAGAAAGAGGTCCTAAATGAAGCTGTCTCCCCCTTTCTGTAAGAAATAAAGATGCAGAGGAAAGAAGTGGGCTTTGGAGTCAGATAGGTCTGTGTCTGAGCACCTCTCTAGCATTTAACCAACTACGTGATCTAAGGCAAATGATGGCCTTTCTGAGCATCAGTTTCCTTAGCTCCCCTGCAGGGCTGTGTGAGGCTTAAACTGGAGCAGGTTTATAAAGCATGTAAAGCAGGGTCTGACTCATGGCACATATTCCCCAAATGGTCTTTCTCACCCTATATAACCTCCAGCCATGGGTCCGACTCTTCCTCAGGTGACCACAGGGGCCGGCAGTGAAGGCAGAGGGAGCTGAACAATGATCTGTGCCAGTCAGAAGCTGGAGGCAGAGTCAGGGACTTGCCCCAGTGGGCACTCACACTTGAGGGCCACCCCTAGGAGGCTGCAGGTCTCTTACTTGCTTCTGGGACTGACTGCTTGGCCCACCATGTCCAATGAGGCTTGAGGGTGGCAGGGTGGGCCCCAGGAGGGAGCCCTGCATCCCTGCCCTCTTCCCTCGGCCCTCGGCCATCTCAGGATGAGACTCCTACTCCTGGGGATGGGACTGGAGGCCGGGTGAAGCAGGCAATGATAATCGCCCCTACTGGAGAACAGCTGCCTTTACCTGCCACGTGTGTGCCTGGCCCTTTCATTTAATTCTCACAACCACCCTAGGACACAGGTACTATTATCCCTGTTTTACAGACATGGAAGTTGAGACTCAGAGAGGTTAAGAAACTTGCCCAAGGCCACCCAGCCAGGACTCAAATCCTTGTCTCTCTGGTCCCTGAGCTGCACTCAAGACCATTGCAATCTGCGTCCTCCCCAAACTCCGGCGGGCCTCTTCGTGCTGTTTTTCTTGGGGGGGGGGGGGGGCTTCGTTTTGTTTTTCCTTTTTGCCTAAAAGTGCCCCTGAGTTGGTCTCTGAGCCTCATCCGTGAACTAGTGTGTGTGCAGGCGAGTGTGTCACCACGCGAGGCACTCTGTGTGTCCGAGGGCCACGCATGTGAGCGTGAGTGTGCCGGTGGATGCCCGGCCCATGCGTGTGGCCACACGGGGAATCCCCCGGGCGGCTCCATGGCCCGGTGTCACAGGGTCGTCCCACCTGGGGCCGCGGGGCGGGGGTGCGCCGCCCCCGAGGGCGCGAGCGCGTGTGGGTGTGACGTGCGCACGTGCGGCGCTGTCCGGGTGGCCGCGGGCCGGCTGTGCGCGGGGCGGGCGCCGGTGCCCCCGCCTGGGTGCTGATTGGCTCGGCTTCGTGACGGGCCGGCCCCGGCCGGGCGGGGCGGCGGCGGGCGCGGGTGCCCGCGTGTGCGCTGTGTGCCGCGTGTGCGCCGCGGAGTGCGCCGGCCGCGGAGTGCGGGAGAGCCGGGGAGCGCGCCGCCGCCGCCCCGCGCGGCCATGGCCCCCGCCCGGGGCCGCCTGCCCCCCGCGCTCTGGGTCGTCACGGCCGCGGCGGCGGCGGCCACCTGCGTGTCCGCGGCGCGCGGCGAAGGTGAGCGGCGGCGGCGATGGGGCGGGGCGGGGGCGGCCAAGGGGCGCGGCGCGCGCTGCCTGCGGCTCAACTTCCTTTGCCGCGACCCTGAGCTGCAAAGCAGCGAGATCCCTCGGCCTGGGGGTGCAGGGGTGGCGCCCGGGAGAGACCCGGGCTTAAGGGGCAGAGCGATGAAGATGGGGACCCGAGGGCTTGAGGAAGAGGGACAGAGGCACAGGGGATAGGGGACAGAGGGAAAGGACAGGGGAGCAGGGGACAGGGAATTGAGGGGCAGACACTGGGGACAAGGGGACAGGACTGGACAGAGACGAGAGAAGAGGCATGGAGGAGAGAGGGGACAGCAAGGTGGGCGGGGTGGGGATGGGGACAGAGAGCAGAACAGTGTGGCAGGGACAGAGGGACATGAGAATGGGGGACAGGGTTCAGAGGCCTGAAGGAAAAGGGGGTGGGATGGCATTGGGAGCAAGGGACGGAGACAGAAACCAGGACCAGAGAGCAGCGGGGCTGGGAGAGGTCAGGAAGGAGGGGCAGGGATGAGCGTGTGGGGAAAGGAGTGGCTGAGGGCCAGAGACTGACGACTAGGGGAGACGGGCAGCAGGGGAATACCAGCTGGGGGAGAGCAGCTTTGGGGGCAGGAGGAGTGGCCTGGGAGAAAGGGCTGGCAGGGAGAGGGCTCAGGGGGTGCAGAGAGACTGAGGCAGGCAGGGCCCTGGAGAGCAGGGGCTGGTCAGGGTGAGCCAGGGCGGTGGTCGGGGCCCAGGGAAAGGGGGGTGGGAGCAGGGTGGGGGCGGGGGTGTAGACTGAGCAGTTGGGACCCAAAGGCCTGGGAGGTGACTTTTGGTGGTGGGGCGGGGGGACAAGGAGAGCTGAGAGGGAGCACCCAGGGCCTCCCTTCTACACACACCTCCCCGCTCAGCTCACCAGACACCCCAGGGCCAGCCCAGGATGCCACCCTGGTCCTGCGCCCCACACCCCAGCCCCTGCCCCGACCTCCTCTGCTCCCGCAGCGCTGGCCTGAGGAACCCAGACCTGGCTCTGTGCAGGCTCCTGGGGCGGATGGATGTCTGGGGTCCAGAGCAGGGGTCTCCCCGTCACAGGATGAATGTCTGGGTGTGAGAACCGGAGCCTGTGTTGCTCTTCCATGCCCAGAGAGAGCACAGATCCGCCCCCTCACACACAGCTCACCGAGATCCCACCCTACCCACAGGTGTACAAACACACTTACTGGGACTCACACATGTACACGCAGGCCTGTGGAGACTCACATGCATTGACAGCGCCCCCGCCCCCCATGTAACACCACAGTCATGCACAGAAATGCAGCCAACACACATGTGCACAAGCACACATGCACACACAGGCACAGATGCAGGCACATGAAAACTCCATGTACGCATGTATACATCACACCACATATGTAAGGAGACCCTCTAACTTGCATTCATGCCCAATGAAATGCATGTGCACAAACAAATGCCCACAGACACCGATAAAGTCATAGTCCGGTCCCAGCAGGGAGCAGGGGGCCATTGCAGGTGGAGCAGGCCAGCTGGGGTGGGTGGGGACGAGGTGCAGGTTCCTGAGACACCAGGAGAGACCTGCGGTGGGAGGTGCTGGGTGCATAGGGAAGAGGGCAGGATTGGGGCACAAGGGACCTCAGACTTCAGAGCTGTGCCTGAGAAGACAGCGTTCCCGGGGTGGGTGGAGGGGAAGCGGGTAGTGTCTTTGCCCAGCAGGATGCTGAGAGGCCCACGTCACGGCCCTGGGCATCGGGTGGTGTTCTCCAGCTTCTCACCTCATCTTTCTTCCCTAGGGATGAGCCAGCTCCCTCCAGAGTCACAGGCTGGCAAGCCCCAGAGCCCCTTGAAGAGGGAACTTTGAGCAGGCTCTCGTGCTGGGGACAGACCACGGGCCCAGGGGAGGGGCATAGGCTGGGGAAGAGGCAAGGTCTGGAAAGAAGCAGGCAGTGGAAGCGTGTCCAGGGTGGAGGGAGGCATTGTCTAAGGGCCAGAGGCCACGCCCCATCTGATCAACACAGCAGGGTAGCCACAGCCAGGCACAGGTTACCATTACTTGTGCAAGTCAGACAGCCATGGGGTGGAGACCTGGGGCCTGGGTTCCACGTGGGACATTCAGGAGTCCTTTCCAGCACCGTCTCTGGGCTGGTACAGAACCACCAGAACCCGCTAAGGAGACTGTTGGAACTCAGGGAGGGGGCTCTGTTCCCAGCTGGGGTCCAGCAGAGGTGACAGTGACTTTGCCTGGCCAAGTACTCCTACGCCAAGTCCCTCACAGTGGTCCTGTTGGGAAGGGCCCTGCCCCTGCAGAGATGCCCCCGAGCCCCACCAGGCCCCAGGGACCCTATCACTCTCTTGTGTGGATTATCCTCCACTTCGGGGTGATCTCCGAGTCATTCAGATCCTGCCTGACATCCCCTGGCCACCCCGAATTCTCCAGCCTCACCATCATGCGCTGCGTCCTCAGGGAATGTAAATCAATTTGAGTATTAGTCTCCGCGAAATGGAGTGGGGGAAGGTGACGGTGCTGAGAAGAAAAGGAATTGCACGATGCCGTCCACAGCGGAACAGGAACGGCTTAGGGATCATCTGTGCTTCTCAGAGCAGGAGAGGGACCCCAGAACAGCCCAGGCAGATAGGCCTAAGAGGGATGCCTGTGGACATCTTTCAGATAAGGAAACTGAGGCACGGAGAGGCTAAGTGATTCACTTTGTTGAAGGGTCCTGATTGGCCATGAGTCCAATCCTCCCATTTTGCAAGTGGGGGACAGGCTGAGAAAGGGGAAGTGGCTTCCCAGTCCAGCAGCGCAAGAGGCAGGGGAGCGGCCAGCTGGGGGACCATGCAGGTCTGAATTTCCAAGGGGACTCAGGCCCAGGCTGGGGTTGTCTCCAGCCCCGATCAGATGACCTGTGGGCCTGGCGCCTCCCTTGAAAGACACTGTTCTCACCCATACAGGGAATGTGAGGTGGGGAAGGTGGGGCTGGGGACAGAGAGAGAGAGGAGGGGAGGGGAGGAACAGAGAAGGGTCTGGAAGGAATTGGAACAAACAGTCCTGGAATCCTGTAGCCCTTCCTGAATCCGATAGAATTGACTTTTGACTTATCTTTGGATTATCTGAGCCCCCTGGCTGGCTAACCAAGAATCAGCCACAAACGTGGCAGGGTTTCCCAGAGGAAGGAAGGGCCAGAAAGTGGGCTCTGCAGGCCCTAAAGTGAGGGTGTCCCACGGGAGGGTTCTAAGCTGTGGGCATCCATTCCGGTTGCTCTGGGGTAGGGGCCAGTCTGAGTGGCATCCAGGCCGCGGTAGGAGAAGGGGCGCACCAGCTCCAAGACCTGTGTCTGGGATGCGGGGTGGGGTGGGGGAGCCCATAGGTGTCCTCTCCCCACCCTGTCCCCAAACTCGGCCCTGCTGGTCTGGGGGAAACTGCAGTGCAGCCCCCTCCCCCTGCCACCAGCTAGCGGGAGGAGAGAGCTCGCCTGACCCAGTTTTCTCTACATTGCCTGAGAGGGAGGGAGGGAGGCGGGAAGCCTTCTTCTCTCTGCCTATGCCCCTGGCGTGGGGCTGGCTTAGGGAGGGGGAGATCCCTCTGCGGACATTTGCTCCATCCCCTGATCCCACATGGCCCCTGGGGACCCAGGGAGGACCACAGAGGCCCCCTCCCTGGTTCTGCCAGCCGCTCTCCAGCCTCCCTCCTCCAGGGTCCCTGACAGTGGGTTGGGAGGGTGAGAGGCAGAAGAAAACCAGCAAATAAGAGCATCCTCACTCCAACATTTCCTGAGGACACTTGTCTCCAGCTTTGAGGGGCAGGCTCCGAGTTATGCAAACCTCAGGAAGAAGGACACCCAGCCTCCCTGTGGGAAAGTTCCAGGAGGGCCCCGGCTTTAACCCTCTGTGCCCTGCCCAAGCCCACTGATTGGGGTAGTTAGCAGCCCGTTGTTGGCTGAGAGGGGAGGTTCCTGGAAGAGAGAGTGAAATGGACTCCGGAGCCAAGAGTCCTCTCATACAGCTATCCCCAGCTAGATCAAAAGGAAGCAAGGGCCCAGAGAGGTGAAGGGACTTACACAAGGACACACAGCAGTTAGAGACAGCTGGGATCGGATCCCCTGTTTCTAAACAGTTTAATGCACTGTAAGTGAGGGGTGGCCACAGGGACTGGAGAGAGGCAGGAGGGACGGGACTTAGAGAAAGGGAAGTAGCATTGGTAGGGACCGGCTCTGGAGCAGGCATTGGCTCCAGGCTTCTCAGATGACTTCTTAGCCCTCATCCCATCCTTGGGGTCAATGAAGTGAAGTAGCTGTGTTGAGATATGAGCCCAGGAGTGTCTGACCCCAAAGGCAGGATCTTTTCTCTACCATGTTGTTGAGACTGTACAGGGTCCCCTTTGCACAGGGTCTGACTTGCCTTTTGGACCAGTGCTCCTTCCCCACTGTGGGGACTGCTCAGAGGTTCTGCTTCTCGGGCCCGCGCATGCAGGGGTGGTGGTACTGTCTGTGGTTGCCACGACCCGTACAGCTTCGGGGCTCCAGGCAGGTTCCTGGGCTTCTCTGCGGCTCAGCTCTTTCATCCGTAGCACGGGGATAATAATGACCACTTCTCAGGGTCGTTGTGTGGGTCCAGATGAGGCATCTAAAGCTCCCCTTGCAGAGACCAGCACATAGTAGGTGCTCACTAAGAGGCAGCTCTCACCCCTCTAAACCCCTCCACCCCAAATATGCACAGAGGGCTTGTTAGATACCAGGCACCACCCTGGGGACGCTGATGGCTATACAGCTGGGGCCGGTCCTCAGGTGGGTGGCATGACTTCACAGCATGAACATCTGAATGCCATCACATCACATAAATGAAGCAGGTCGGGTCCTCCTCACAGAAGCCTTGCAGGAGCCAGTATCACTCCCCATGTCACAGAGGAGGAATCTGAGGCTGAGGGTAGTGAAGGGACCTGCCCAGGGACACACAGCTCGTAAGTGGCAGAGCTGGGATTCTGACCCAGGCCTGCCGGCCTCCTGAGCCCACCTCTTAACCATCCCACTGCACCACCGACCAAGGAATTCTGCCACTTGGGCAGCTTATATTCCAGGAGTTTAGGAAACAGCTTTCTGGCCGAGATGGTGGAGGAAGGCTGCAGGGAAGGGAGAGAACTTGAACTGGGCCTTCAAGGACAGGGGAAGCGAAGAAGGGCGTCCAGGCAGAGGGAACATGTGAGCAAAGACACAGTGTTATGGGCTGAGAATGGCCTGACGTGCCTGGATCAGGCTGCCCCTGTGGGGCTGGGGAGGGGGTCACAGGAGCCTAACGTCCTCTTGTCTCCATTTTACAGTGAATTTGCTGGACACGTCGACCATCCATGGAGACTGGGGCTGGCTTACATATCCTGCTCACGGGGTGAGTGATGGGCAGTGGGGACAGTGTCATCCCTCTGAGCAGAGAGAGGCTGTGACTCAGATAGATCAAAAGGAAGCAGAGGCCCAGAGAGGTAAATGAACTTACCCAAGGACACACAGCAGTTAGAGGCAGAGCTGCTGATCTTTTAACAGTTCAGGGCACATAGACCCTTGGGATTACAGACCAACTCTGGTGCTGGACTCCATAGATTTGGGGATGCTCATGTCTGTGCCCTGGGCCTACAGATTCATGATATGCCAAGGCCAGGCCCAGGGTAGCCTGGGACACAGTGACGTCGAGGAAGGCCAGGCCTTCCTGCCTTCATGACCCCTTCTTCCAGCTGCCCTGTCCTCACCGGGAGCTGCTCTGACCCCTGGAGCCCCTGCTGGTCTCTGTCTTCGTTGTCAGAACTGCCTGGGTGGCACTGCCAGCCCCACTGTGGCCAATCCCCAGGCTCATCTGGCTCCATGGTGACTCTGGGCTCAGCCCACCAGGTCCCTGTGGGTCGTGTGCTCGCAGGCGGCGCCCCCCATCTTCCTGGGGGGCAGGCTTCAGCGACAAGGCTGCACTGCCCAGTCCCCCCCGGGCCTGGTGGGGTCCCGGCTCTTCCATGGACGAGCTGGGTGGCCCTGGGTCACCAAATCACCTTCCCAAGTCTCAGTTGTGCTGTCTATAGAAAGGTACAAGCAGGGGATGACCTCCTCAGGTTTGTGGCAAGGGTGAGGGGAGGTGGGCACACAGGCTTGGCATCACACCTGGCACATGGTAAGCCCTCAATATATGTGGGCTTTTATAATGATCATTAGCATTGTTATTAGCGTGTATTCTCTCACGTGGTTATTACCTTACGTAAATTTTCTCCCACCAGTGTGCTCAGAAACACACACACACACACACACACACACATCCCCACCACAGACACGAGCACATGATGCACACCCCACTTCTTTCATGAACACTTTCTGCTTCCATGGCTCTGGGGACAGAGGGATAATAATGTTTATAATGATGATTATGATGACACCAAGAGTTAACCTTTACAAAGAGAGTCTTTCTTGACTTTGGGGTAGGGTTTTCATCTGGGCCATTTGTGGCCTGTGGCTGGAGGTCCAGAAGGAGCCCCGCTCCTCTCTCTGGGGATCTTGTCACCAGGCAGCAGTAAGCTGAGCCTGCGGTCACCAGCCCTCCTGCACCGGGCTCCAGGGAGCTGAGGGGCTGGCCATGTGGCCCTGACCCTCCAGGCCCAAGAGCCAGGAGGGAGCCCCCCACCTCCTGGGCCAGTGCTGCAGCCTGAGCAGGTCAGCCCTGCCTGAGGATGGAGGCCAGGCCCTTAGCCTCCCTGGCCCCATTCTCCCCCTCTGTGAAACACTCAGTGTGGCTGTCGCCCCGGGGTGAGCATGGGTGTGGAAGGGCTCTGGGGAAGTGATGCGGCCTGGCCTGTGGCAGAGGCCAACCTGTGAGGAGATGAGGCTCAGGGCTCGGGGCTCGGGAGGCTGGTCCCAGGCCGACTGCCCAGCTGTTGGCTGAGTTGGCATTGCCCTGAGTCGCAGCAGCTAGGAAGGGCACAGCTGGCCACAGGTTGGCTCTGGGGTATCTCTGTCCTGCTCAGAGCCTCAGACTTGGTGTTTAGGGTAACAAGGAGTCATCAGGGTTTTGAGGAGCATGGCTGGACTTGTTTTTTGGATGGTCACACTGGTGATCTAAGATTCTTTTGTTTTCAGAGCATACAGCAAAGCTCAGCATTCTCTCATTTTGTTTGGGAGTGAGAACAAATAATGACAACTGATATTCACATAGCTCTTAACAGTTCACAGACGTTATCTCATGTAATCCTCACAACCAATCCCGCAAGATGGGGACAACCACCCCATTTCACAGATGAGGAAACTGAGGCTCAGACAGGTTCCAAGTGATAGCAAGCTGAGACTTGAACTCCAGTCTCTCTGGGCCCAGAGCCCACGTTGCGTCCCTTATGCCACCTTATAAATGTGGGTGGTGAGGCCTACTCTGTGACCTCATTGTGAGGGGTGGGAGGCAATCCTGCATCATCTGCTGGGCCAGGGACCACCCCCATCTTTATGGGGCCCGGAGCTTGGTTTTCCCAGAGAGGAAAGAAGGCTGGAGTGAAATGTCTGGTTCCCAAACTCTCTAGACCTTGAACCTGGGCCAGGCTAGCAGGTGAAACATGCAGATTCCCGTGTCCAGGAGGTCTGGGGGTCTCAGTAAGCTTTCCAGAATTGTCCTGTCCAGCTGGGAGGGAAACCTCTGGAGAAGGTCCTTGAGGTTCTGTCCACTCCTCTGATTCTGGAGTCTGTTCAATAGCCTGGGGACAAGGGCCATCCAGGGCTGTCCCCAGCATCAGATGTGTCACTTGATTCAGGGACACAGTGCTGGGTCCTGAAGGGCTGGCGCTCTGCCTCTTGTAGCCAGTGTGATTCAGGCAGGTCACTTACCTGGCCTCCACCTCCTTGCTCGTAACATGGGGGTAAGCATAGACCCCTCGCCGTGCCGTTGTCATCAGTGGGATGATCCGTGAAAAGGGCATTTTGCCAATGAGAAACTGCGATCTCTGAGAGGTAACAACTCTACTAAGGTTGGGGGAAGTCTGGCCCAGAACCCCTGCTGTTTACGAGGCTGTGCCCCCCTCTGCTCCCGGGAACCTCCACATGCTGGGATGTGTGCTCCATCTCCCCTGGTCCCCTGGCAAATGGCCATCTACCGAGGGACGCTGCCTTCGGTAAGAGAGCATGTTGTTCATTTCTATAGTCTCACTTGATCCTCACCACCACCAGGAGTAGACAGAAGGAGCAAGCATTAATCACCCATTTTACAGATGAGAAGCCCAAGGCTGGGAGAGGGGTGTGATGTCCCCAGGGCTGCACAGCTGATTCACCACATTCTGATTCAGGAAGAGGGCAGAGTTGGGGGAGCAGTGTGCCGTTTCTGGGGCTTGAGAGGCAGCTGGGATGGGAGTGGCACTCAGCGTTGGGTAGGGGTGCCCTGGATAGAAAACATGGCTGATTCTGCCCTTGCTGCAGGCCTCTAAGAATCTGTGCCACTCTAGGCATCTGTAGCAGCTCCTAGGGCTGGCAGGGCCAGGCCAGGCCATTGGCATCAGTGGGGCAGCTGGAGCGGACTCAGATCAAGCTGATTAATTTATCCAGGTCCCTGGCAGGAAACAGACAGGGAGCAGCTGGCTGGCTCTTTGGTGCTCCATTAATTGTGGCAATGACTTTAGCCCCAGATGTGATGAAGTGCTGCCTCTGGCTGCAGAGTGGGGGTGTGGGACAGGGGTTCCTCTTGGGGTGGGGGATCAGGAAGCATAAACTCTTTCAGGTGAAGCTGGCACTCCCTGTGGTCCCTTAGGAGCAGGACATCTTCCCCCATGGTCCCTGGCAAAGTGGGCTGCAAAGACACTGCCTATTCAGCTCCATATTAGTCCCATTCGTCAAGTGCCTTCCTGTGCTGGGCTGAGCTAAGCATTTTGCAGGCATCCTCACTGCATCCTCTCAAGCCTTGCTGAGGTGGGGCCTGTCTGAACCCCATTTTATAGGTGCGGGCACTGAGGTCGAGATGAGGTCAAACGGCGGGGCTCAAGACAGGCAGGAAAAGACTTGAGATGCCTGTGGCCTCCACTCTAGTGCTTGTGCAGTAAGCTCCAACCCCCATGGAGTCTCAGAGCATCACAAGGCGTGATCAGCAGCCCCCCTCTGCCTTTAAGCAATAGAGGTGAAGGTCAAGGCGTTTCATGTGCCATGGAGCCGGGACGGGGACCGGGAGCCCAACCGCTCCGTCTGCCCTCGTCCACCCCCTCCTCCTCGGAGCCCTCAGGAGTCACTGAACTCGGCCCCAAAATCCCCACCCTTGCAAGAGTTTCCTGCCTCATCCCAGTGCCAGGCCAGCAGTGAACATGCAGAGGTCACGTCCAGGAGGTCTGGGGAGGGGCCTGGGGGTCTTGCCCTGGGTTCCTGCTCCCTTTGCTACATCAGCCTCCACCACCTGGCCTGTGGCCTGGGGGCACTTGAGGGCAGGGAGTATTTCTAGTGTATCTCTTTCTTTTTTATTCTGGTAAAATACACATAACATTGAATGTACCAGCTTAACCCTTTCTAAGTGTACAGTTCAGCAGCATTAAGTGCGTTCACATTGCTGTGTGACCATCACCACTATCCAGCCCCAGGACTCTTTTCACCTTGCAAAACTGAAACTGTGAAACCACTGTCTCTAAGAATCTGACTATTCTGAGTACCTCGTATAGGCAGAATCATACAATACTTGTCCTTTCGTGTCTGGCCTATTTCACTTAGCATAGTGTTTTCCAGGTTCACCTGTGTTGTGCGTGTGTCAGAATTTCCTAACATCTTAAGGCTGGATAATATCCCATTGTATGGATAGACCCCATTTTGCTTGTCCATTTGTCCGTCAAGGGACACTTGGGTTGCTTCCACGTTTTAGCTATTGTGAATAATGCTGCTGTGAACGTGGATGTACAAATTTCTCTTTGAGACCCTGCTTTCAATTGTTTGGGGAATTGCTGGATCATATGGTAATTCCATTTTTAATTTTTTGAGGAACCGCCGTACATTCTCCACAGCAGCTGCACCGTTTTACATTCCCACCAGCAGTGCACAAGGGTTCCAATCTCTCCGTATCCTCGCCAACATTTGTTATTTTTTCTGTTTTTTTTTTTATAGTAGCCACCCCAATGGGTATGAAGTGGTATCTCGCTGTGGTTTGGATCTGTATTTCCCTGAGTGATGTGGAGCATCTTTCCATGAGCTATTTGGGGCCACCTGTGTCTCTTCTTTGGAGGAATGTCTATTCAAGTCCTTTGCCCATTTTTTAATTGGACTGTTTGTTTTTTGTTGTTGTTGAGTTGTAGGAGTTCTTTATATATCCTAGATATTAATCCCTTATCAGATATATGATTTGCAAGTATTTTCTCCCTATTTCATGGGTTGTCTTTTCAGTCTGTTGAGCATGTCTGGTTTCTTTCTGAATCACCGATGCCCGGCCAGCAGCTGGTACAGAAGCAGTCACATCTGACTTTCCTGTATCCTGGCACTCCCTCTGGTGGAACCCAGGCCAGCCCATGGTGTCCCAGCCATAGGTGGAGGGTGGGGGGACCTCGAGAACAGCAGGGCAGAGGGAGTCGGTCCATCAGGTAGTCATTCAACAAGCACCAACAGGAGGAGCTGCTGGAGGGTGGGAGGAAGGAAAGAGAGAGCCTGGTTCATGTATTGGAAATATCCCTCCAGCAGTCGATATGGAAACTGGACTTGCTGACTTCCCCAAGCAAGTCCCCACACTCTAGGAATGATAGGAGTAGCTACACAGAGATGAGGTCAGAGCATCGGCATCAGACAGGCCTGGGTTCCAGTCTGGCCCCACCACCCACTAGCTAGCCACCTGACCTCAGACACATGGTTCCCTTGTCTGAACCTCTATTTCCTCATCTGTAAAAAGTCAGTAAATGACACTTCCCCAGAAGGATCATGGCCTTCTGTGAGATCACGTCTGCAGGGTGCCTGCCATCTGGCAGCTGTGATAATCTGCCCAGAGGTCAGCTGCTTCCTCATCCTTCCCAGGACTCCACACGCAATACACGGGGCTTGTGCCGGGTCAGTGGCAAAAGAGGACCAGGTGCCGACTCTGCTTTAGCGGGCTGTGTTGTCTCTGCCCACAGTGGGACTCCATCAACGAGGTGGATGAGTCCTTCCAGCCCATCCACACGTACCAGGTGTGCAACGTCATGAGCCCCAACCAGAACAACTGGCTGCGCACGAGCTGGGTGCCCCGAGACGGCGCCCGGCGCGTCTACGCGGAAATCAAGTTTACCCTGCGAGACTGCAACAGCATGCCCGGCGTGCTGGGCACCTGCAAGGAGACCTTCAACCTCTACTACCTGGAGTCGGACCGCGACCTGGGCGCCAGCACGCAAGAAAGCCAGTTCCTCAAAATCGACACCATAGCGGCCGACGAGAGCTTCACGGGCGCCGACCTGGGCGTGCGGCGTCTCAAGCTCAACACTGAGGTGCGCGGCGTGGGGCCCCTCAGCAAGCGCGGCTTCTACCTGGCCTTCCAGGACATCGGCGCCTGCCTCGCCATCCTCTCTCTGCGCATTTACTACAAGAAGTGCCCCGCCACGGTGCGCAATCTGGCTGCCTTCTCGGAGGCGGTGACAGGGGCCGACTCATCCTCGCTGGTGGAGGTGCGGGGCCAGTGCGTGCGGCACTCGGAGGAGCGTGACACACCCAAGATGTACTGCAGCGCCGAGGGCGAGTGGCTGGTGCCCATTGGCAAGTGCGTGTGCAGCGCCGGCTACGAGGAGCGGCGGGATGCCTGTGTGGGTGAGCGCGCCACGGCCTGGGCGGGGCGGCTGGTGTGGGGGCGACGTCAGCGTCCGCAGGCATCTGGGTGGTGCACACAGCACCTGGGAAGATGGGTAAACCTCAGCGATCCTGTGTCAGCAGATACACCCGGCCACCTGTGTCCTGTGTGTTGGGCGAGGGCGTGGGAGGAGGAAGGGGGAGGGGAGAAGGGAAGGAAACAGACTATAGCCAGGTGGTGCCCTTGGCGGAGGGGTACAGCTAAGGGCTGCTGTGTGATTGGGTATGCTGTGGACTTCCTGCCTGGGTTAGGGGACAAGACTGCGCACTAACTCATGTCAGGCATTGTTCTATGCACTTTGCATGTGTTAACTTATTTAATCCCCACCACTAACCTATGAAATAGGGACTCTTATTATCCTGGTTGTATAGATGAGGCGACTGAGGCACAGAGAGGCAAAGCAACTTGCCCAAGGTCACACAGCTAGGAAGTGACAGAGCTATGATTTGAACCCAGAAGTCTGACTCCAGAGTCGCTGCTAGAAACTGCTAAATTTCTAACCTACAGGGTAGAGGGAGTAGACCCAGGGCCCTGGGAGAATAGTACAGTGAGGGGGCACTGGGAACATGTGCGGGCAGGGGCACCAGGGAGTACAGTCTGGGTTGGTCTGTCACTGGGCCCCTGAACCAGGCTGCCTGTGTTCAGGGGAACTTATCCAGGGACCTATGGGAATGGACAGCAGAGAGCCCCTGGGTCATGACCTAGGGTGGCACCTGTATGCATGGATGTACTGCTGGGGTTCCCGCATCAGAGAGCAAGCCCAGGCCCCAGGTGGTGTACAGTCATGTGTGCATGTGTGTGTGGGCAGCAGACCCCACGCAGGGTCCATGCAGCCAGGCATCCTGAGAACAGGACACACTGGGAGAGCGTGTGGACAGACAGCTGATGCCCCCCAGCTGCTACTGGTCCCAGCCTAGTTTCTCTCTGCCCCTCCTTGATCTCCCCAACAGCTGCACACATGGCAGCTCAGCCACCCAGGGCACAGTGACACATGGCTGTTGAGACCATTGGTTCCCCAGGGCTGAGGAGATGAAGGGGCGGGGTTATTCCTACACAGGGATCAGAGACACCAGGGCCTGTCCCCAGACACCCTCAATAAAAACTGGGATGGGACCCTTATCAGCTGCTGGGAATATCCTGCTAGCCCTTTGCTGCTACCACACAGGCCCTGGGGCCACACCGAGGGGGACCTTCAGTCCTCAGCACCCACCCCTCTGCCCCCGGCAGGCAGGAAGGGCCCCTCAGTGCTAACAGGACTGAGCAGGGCATAGGCTGACAGCCTCAGGTGATACACAGGTAGTTACAGAGTTGAGCCCGCCCAGCAGAGGAGCTGTCTTGCCCAGAGATCTCTGGGACCAGCATCTTCTCTCCAGCCACCAGGCCCTTCCCGGCCCTTCCTGGCCCTTCCTGGAGATGCTCTGATTTTCTTAAGAAATCTTTCTTTATACCCCAACTGCTAAGAGTCTTCACCTGTCCTGCACTCTAACCCCAGAACACCTTCTGTGACATTTGCTTGTTTCTGGCTTTGTTCTGCCCTCTGTAGCCTGGTTTGCCAGACTCCCCAGGCCACCAGCCTCTTGTGGCTCCTGTCGCAGACATCCTGCACTTGTCAGCTTTCCTCTGGGGAACAGCAAGAAGCACCCCTATTGCTTTCACAGCTTACAAGGGGGTGCCCCACACACCTGTTCATATTTTGCTCATTGTAGCAAGGCAACTATTACAATTCCATTTTACAGATGGGGATACTGAGGCACACGAGGTAGTGTCACCTGCTTAGGCCTCACAGCTGGTGAGAGGTGGAACTGGGGCCTGAGGCGGGTCTGTATTGCTTTGAGCCAGGTACAGGCTTTTAGCCTCTCCCTGCTCCCCCACTGGCTGCTTCCCCTTCCAGAGCTGCTCCCAACACCCCCTCATTCTGATGGGGATGATAAAGCACCATAGGGACAATTTTCCAAGTGTTTGTCATGTGCCAGGCACTTTAATAAGTGCTTCTTACACATTATGTCAGTGTTTCATTCTGTTGAGCATCTACTGTGTCTCAGGCACCAGAGATATAGGCACATGGAGTCCCTGCCTTCGGGGAGTTCACGTAGTTTCACATCCTTACCACAGTCCTCTGAGCGAGGTATTATAGCCCCATTTTACAGGTGAGAAAAACTGAGGCCCCTCAACTTAAGTAGCAGAGTAGGGATATGATCCCGGGTTACCTGACTCCAGAGCCCTGAATCGCTTCCTCTGTCCACAAAGCCCTCTTTAGAGCCCCACTTCCCTCCACCCTAGGGTGGCATTTGGACAGTTAGTAACTGGTACAGCATAAGCCAAAACAGTCGGGCCGGCCAGCCAGTGCCTACCCACTCAAGGCCAGCTTCTGCCCCCAACTCTGGATTTAGGCATTGAGCACAGTTGAGCCAGGCATTTGTCCTGTGTGCACTGAGACACACTTGCCGGTAGGACATAGACTTGCCCTCCTGACTTTGGGGTCAAGGCCTCGCTTAGAGGTCTCCAGTCTTCTTCTTTGGCAGAGATGGGAAGCGAAGCCCAGAGAGGGAATGTGTCTTGCCCAAGGTTCCACAGCATGCCAAGGGCACGGCTCTTGGTGGAAACCCCAAGGCCTGAGCCTCAGGACCTCCCAGGGCTGGGAGTGGCCAAGGCCACCCCCATTTCCTGGCACTGCTGGCATATTAATAAAAAATAATAAAGAACCAAAGCAGGGTTAGGGAATTGCAGCATATTTTGAATTTTACATTTAAATCATAATACAACATAATTATGCCAGTTGCAAGATAATTACAGGTTTTATAAAAAATATTAATTCATAGTACACTGCAGGCAGTGAGACCTGGGACTGGAGTGCCAGTTTTAAGTCGCACAAGGGAAGACATTTCTCAGCCCCATTGGTGGGCTTCTGTCATTGTCTGTGTAACCTCATTTGGGAAGGGCAGCACAGGTCCCAGATGGGAGCCTGCCAGCGTCCCCCTTCCGCACCGTGAGAAGCCCTTGCCTCCTTGGGGTCACATCACCTCTTCGGTGGGCAGCCTGTGGCCATGCAGGAGCGGGGAGCACCGTGGGGTGCCTGTCCTGGGCTACTTGAGATGGTCCTCTCCTGCCTGCGGCAGCCCCTGCCCAACCTGAATGGGTCTTTAGGAGCCCTCCTGAGGTCCATGGGACCTCCGCCCAGTTTGGGGACCCCCTGTTCCCCATTGGGCAGTTCTCTCTGAGTGAACAGTCGAGCAGAGGAAGGGCTGGGAGAGGGGGTCCCAGCGTGCCCAGCCCTGAGCCCCTTCCTTCCAGAGCCTGAGGCCTGCAGCAGGGGCCAGGCCCCTGGGCCCCATCGAGGCCACCCTCCCTGCCTCGGGTTTCTGCCCTGGTTTCGCCCTCAGAGCTGCCCTCAGAAGTTGGTGGGGCAGCACTCGATTGATTTTACAGAAGACAGTACAGTCTAGGAGGAGAAGGGACCTACCTGGTCACAGCTCTTTAGAGGCCTTGCTAAGATTGCACTCAGGCCTCAGAGACCCATGGAAAAATGTCAAAGCCATGTGGAGCTAGTGCAGGGTACCAGTGGGGAAATGGAGGGCCAGAGAGGTGAAGCGACTGGCCCAGGGGCACAGAGCGAGGAGTGCTTGATGGAATCTCTGATCTCCCAATACTTCAACCAGAAAGCTTCCCATGCTACACGATTCCTGACCCACTGACCTCTGCCCATACCTGGCTCTACTTCCTCCCCGCTCCCGGACCCGTTCCAGAAAGGGGAAGGACCTCTCAGAGCATCACCCAGTGGAGAAGCAGCCCAGAGCCTGAAGTCCTGGTTGCCATCCTTCCTGTCACCTGGACGCAGAATATAAATCACCCTCCATGGCCCTAATCATCTTTCTATAAATATCAGAGTCTCATTTCAGAGGGGGAGCATGAACGACGAGCTCTTTTGCCTTCCTGACTGTGTTTAAAATCTGATTTAGAATTAATTTCCTTTGGCCGTCCACCGGCGGACACCTTATTTGTCAAATCTCAAGCTCCTTGCGGGAGAGCAGAGAGGTGGCCGGGGCCGCAGGCAGCTGCCGGCTTGACAGGCGGCCTGGGCAAGGTGCCCTCGGCTGGGGCAGGAGCCCCTCCTGGCCCACGGCCACACCCGGGCACACGCAGACTCCAGAAGCACCCTGGGTCGCCGGGCAGGGCCAGGCCCCAGCCCAGAGCTGCTCCATCTGTCTCAGCCATTAATTCCCAGCCCAGCCTCCAGGTCTCCGGGCTCCCTGAGGCCTGGTGATTAGTATTCTTATTAAAGATTATTTTATTTTCATTGCGTGGATTAATCTGGCCTTGACACGTTACAGCATTATGGGTATTAGCTGAGCGTGTGACAACTGCCGACTGCTGAGCGACAGAACGGCTCAGCCACCTCCAGGCCCTGGGACGGTGCTGAGAGGCTGGGGGGAAAGGCCACAGCTCCCAAGGTTCCCCGATCTGGCTTTGTGTCCTGGATCAGCTGGGTACCTGGGTCAAAGCACTCGAACTCCCCGAGCCTCTGTTTCCTTTTCCTTCAAATAGTCGGATTAATGCCAACTGCATCCAACTGTCATAATGAGTGCTGGGCACTTTCCTGGCATGAATTTGCACATGTTCACTAGTGTAGTCCTCACTGCAGCCCTACGAGATGGGTACTATTATTCTGCCCACTTTGCAGATGAGGAAACTGAGTCCCAGCAACTTGCCCAATGTCACTTAGCCCAGTAAAAGGGGATAGGCAAGAGCAAGAACCCAGGCAGCCTGCTCCTGAGTCTCTGCTCGTGCTTGGCAAGGACCAGATGAACTCTGCAAAGGGTCAAGGACTTGCAGAGGCGGCTACCATGCTGTGCTTCCTTCAGGCCATGCATTACACCAAGATGATTTGTGTGTCTGTCCCTCATTGCTCTGAAAGATCCTTGAGAGCGGGACCAGCCCTTATTTCTCTTGGGTCTATAGTAGAAGCTCAATAAATGTTGGGGGAAGGAACAAATGTGACGCTAATCAACATGGATCCAGTAATTACGGTGAGGATTACTGTCAGGCAGTTCAACAACAGGTTCAACAAATATCTGCTGACTCCCTGCAAAGCCCCCTCCTGGTGGTACCATCTCTACCAGCCCCCTGGGCTCAGAAGAAGCCTGTGCCCCAGGCTGTGCCCCAGGACTGAGCCTCCCAGGGGGCTTTCTGGGAAGAGGAGGCGAGATGACAGTGTGTCGGTTGGGAGCCCCCACAACTCCGAGCTCCCAGCTCCAAGCCCAGCCCGCAGTTAGGCCTGTGCCCTCTTGGGGTCCCTTATAGGGGAGGAGAAGATGCCTCTAACCTGGGGCCTATTTTCCCCAACCCCACAACTTACAAGCCCCTCCTAGCTCTGCAGCCTCTGAGTTTGCAGAGGAACTTAAGGGCTTTATCATTTCTCTTGATTCCAGGTTTTCTCTGAAGTTTGTAAAATTTTACAAATGAACCTCGTTTTAGCTATTATAATAAAGAGATACGATCAACATCCAAAGATGAAATGCTCTGAAATGACGTGACGTCTTTTCAAATGAAGCTGCTCGCAAGCACTGAGTTTTCCAGAACAGGATTTAGTGGAGACAGAATCCCAGTAAGCTTCCTGCTGGTCCCTGTTGCAAAGGAATTCAGTTCCATGGAAGGAGCTGGGGGCTGCCTGGCTGGGTGGCATTTGGTTTGCCTGAACCTCTGGAGTCTCTGCCTGCCCAGGGCAGATAATGGTGGGATCCACTCAATCTGAAAACTCCTGCTGGTGTTAATAGCTCCTGTTCTGGGCCAGTCCTGAGCCAGGTACTGGATCCTCTGAGATAAATAGGACAGCCCCACCCTTATTCACAAGGGCCTGCCCAAAAGTACCTCCCAGCCTAGAAGGAGAGTCAGACACAGATACATAAGTACAGCCACAGTGGTACAGGTGGTGAGAACAAGCAGGGACTGCGGAAGCAGGGAGGGGAATGGTTGTTTGTGTGTGTGTGTGTGTATGTGTGTGTGTGTGTGTAGAGGTCCAGGAAAGTTTCGTCAAAGGGACAGTAGAAATGAATCTTAAAAGAAGGGCTCAATAGGTGGATGAAGGAAAGAGGTCATCCTGGGAAGAAAACACAGCACGTGCAAAGGCCCTGAGGCAGGACACAGCTGCTGGGTGTTGGGGATGGCCAGTGCTTTAGTGTGGCCTAAGGATGGGGGTGAAGGTGGCACTAAGGGAGGCTGCAGGTGGGGTTTGGTCCGGCAGGGAGGGATTTGAATGCCAGGCTTTATTGTTTAAGCCCTGGGGAGCCCATGAGGGAGGTGAACAGGCAGTGACCGAATGAGACTTGCATTTTAGAGATTCCCTCAACCTAGAATGTTCCCACGCCCTGCACAGTTGACTTTTTCCGGCCACAACTCAAACATCATCCCCTTCTTGGGGAAGGTAGCCCCCCACACTGCTTACTCCTCTGCTGCCTCATCTTCTTTATTTCCCTCCTAGAAAGTGATCTCAGCTTTGCTTGCTGGGTCTTCCTCTCTAAAATGCCAGCCCCTTCAGGGCCGAGACTGTGGCTCCTGTTCACGGCTGCATCCGGGGCCCAGGACAGACCTGGCCCAGAGTGGGCACTCGTGAGGAGTGGTTGACTGTGGTCACACGGGCAATTGGGATGGGCCGGCAGGGCTCTTGTCCAGGTGAGGGAGGAGGCAGCTGGTGGCAGCAGCTGGAGAGAGGGTCAGTCCCAGCCAGGGTGACGGTGAGTCTGGGAGGGGAGGGGCCTGCATTTCCTGGACAGGCTGCCTTACATGGGGAACTTGTGAAACAGATTCCTGGGCCGCAGAGTGGCTCCTGTAACTCGGGCATCTGCGGTGGGGCCAGGAATCTATATGTTTATGTTGCCTGTGTTTGGCAGCCCCGGGTCTTGCCACGTGTGCCTCTTTTCCAGTTGCGTTCCCACCACCCCAGTCCCTGCCCCACCCAAGTCATACCCTCCTTTGGCCCTCAGCCACATGGCCCCTGCCCCTAAGGCTGGTGTCTCGCCTAGGGACCAGTGTCCCGTAAAGGACAGGACAGCACCTCCCCACTGAGGCTGCAGACCAGGCCTGGCGGGAGGCCCTTGGGAGGAGGGCCAGGGGATGTGGAGCTCAGTGGTGGGGCCACCTTTGGGGTTGGGACTCTGGTGTCAGCGTCCCACCCTCAGCTGTGCCCCAACTTGCTGTGCAACCTTGTGTCAGTCACAGGCCCTCTCTGCGCTTCTGTCCCTCCATCTGCACACGAAGGCAGCACTGGGCGATGCTGGAGGTCTGCACCTCGGTCCCTCTGGGGGTCCACCAGGAAGCTCTGGGTCAGAGTAAGAGTTATCCCCGAGGCCCGCCAGGGCGGCCTGGCTGGCTCACCTGTGGCTGCCTTCTCCTCCACAGCCTGCGAGCTGGGCTTCTACAAGTCAGCCCCTGGGGACCAGCTGTGTGCCCGCTGCCCTTCCCACAGCCACTCTGCAGCCCCAGCCGCCCAGGCCTGTCGCTGTGACCTCAGCTACTACCGCGCGGCCTTGGACCCCCCATCCTCAGCCTGTACCCGTGAGTACCACCCCCAGACCCCAGGACCTTGAGCCCTAGTCTGGGCCAGGACCCCATGCTCGGTCCCATAGTCCTCAGGGAGCCAGTTCTCTGTGGGTGAGGCAGGGGCAGGTGGCTCTCTCAGGCCAGGGGCCAGTCTGGGGCTGGGAGGGTGACTCTGACTCCTCAATGGTGGCCTTGACCTCTCTGGGCTCCCAGCCCCTGTTGTGTGTCACCTGCCATCTCTCTAGGGAAATCTCTCCTTCCCTCCTTTGGTCTCTCCTCTCTGCTCTGCAGGGCAGACTAGAGCCGGACTCATGCCCTTCCCTGCACTGGGCAGCCTTGGTCATCTTCAGACCTGGCCATGATGCCATGTCCTGGGGGCTGGGTGGGCATGCCAGGGTGTTCACCTGAAGGTGAGAGTGGAGGTCACAGTGGCGCCCCATACCAGCACCCTTGATGAGCTGTCAGAGCTGCTGAATGCTGGCAGCTGTGTGTGGTGTGTCTGATTCTGTATGTGCCCTGGGATGCCTGCAGTGATTATGTGACTGTGTGATTGTGTCTGCAGCTGCTCCTACAGAAGACATCTGTACCATGTGTGAGTGTGCAGTGCACACTTGTGCTCACATATATAAAGGATTCTTAGGGGTGTGCGTGTGTATCTGGGTACCTGAAGGGGACTTGGAAGAGTCTGTAAATCTTGAAGGAGGGTGTCTTGTGAACTCACCGTGTGTGTGTGTGCATGTGCACACCTGGCCCTGCAAGGAAGCGTGTGCCTAGAGGAGGTCTGGTTGTATGTGCGTGTGCCCTGTGTACCTGAGGGCACACGGAGGCATTGTGGCACCCATGTCTACAGGGCTGTGTGACTATCTTGGCATTCTGCTGATGCAGCTCCTGTGTCCTCTCCTCCCCCTGCCCTGAAGGGGCTGCTCACACACCTGTCACAGGCCTGGGGAGGGACCTTGGCCCACTCAGCCCAGCACATCTGCCCACCCTGGGCTCTTGTGGTGGGTGAGGGGCATTTCAGACTGTTCTGATTTTGTCCCAGAATCTGCCCCAACCTAGACACCCTCTCCCCTCCCACATGCCCATCACCACCAAGCCCTGGGCTCCCTGCACATGGCAGGTGAGGGGTATCTCAGGTGTATCCACACCCACATGTATGTGCCTGCTCGTGCACACACACAGACACAAACACACACATGTGTGCCCACCCTCCCTCTCTGTTCTGTCCAGACCTGTGCATTTTCCCCCTGTGCATTTCCCTTTCCCCTGTAGAAAGGGTAGCTAGGTGACATGGTGATAGAATGGGCTGCTTGGGCAAGGCTAGCTCAGCTCTGGGTCATGGACACTTGCACAAAGCTGGCTGGACTCTGGTTTCTTTCCAAACCTACAATCCAGTGCCTTAAGATTCTGAAAGCTGAGACTGAAAAAGATACAATAGCAATGTTATAAAAAAAAAAAAAGTGAAAAAGACTAGGTTGTTAGTATTCCATACCCTTCGGATTTTAAAATTCTCTTCTCTTCGGATTGTAAGATTCTCTCTGATTCTGAGATCCTGCAGTTCCATTTTCTGAAGATATAAGATTCCCTGCCTGGGGTTCTGGGAGCTGGAATTCTGAGGCCAGGGGTCTGCACAGCCTGCTTCAACTGCCTCGAACCAGGGGCCCACCCCAGCCCCGAGCCCCGGTCTGCTCAACCAAGGGGCTGCCCCTCTCTCTCTCTCTGGGGCCCCCATTCCAGGGGCGAGGGAGGGGTTGCTTGGCACACACAGCCGAGGATGCACGGTGGGCTACTTGGGGTTTCCACTTGACCCACTGCTCAGTGGCATTTTACATTAAATCCAGCACATGAGTAAGGAATGGATGTGGCTGCAAATGACTGGGTCACTTCACAAGCAGGTGGCTGCTGTGGGTGCCCCCAGCACTGTGCATCTCTCTTCTGCTCTGGATGAAAACTTTGGGAAGTACAGACCCAGGACTCCCTGTGGTCCTGCTTGGGTGGGGTAGGGGAGCTTAGGTTTCTGTGCTCAGACCCTGACACTGTGGTTAGAGGGACACAACCTCTGCCCTTGGGGAGCGTCCAGAGGATGGAATAGATGTGACCTTTTCCTTAAGGAACCCCAAATATGATAGGGGAGGCTGTCCCTTGGGGAACCCCTGGTCTGACGGTGGGGAGACTGGACCAGCCCAAGTAAATCCCCTCCACCCCCACCTCCCATCCTCTGCCCCTAGGGCCTCCCTCAGCACCAGTAAATCTGATCTCTAGCGTGAATGGGACGTCGGTGACTCTGGAGTGGGCCCCTCCTCTGGACCCAGGCGGCCGCAGTGACATCACCTACAACGCCGTGTGCCGCCGCTGCCCCTGGGCCCTGAGTCACTGCGAGGCATGTGGGAGCAGCACCCGCTTTGTGCCCCAGCAGACGAGCCTGGTTCAGGCCAGCCTGCTGGTGGCCAACCTGCTGGCCCACATGAACTACTCCTTCTGGATTGAGGCCGTCAACGGTGTGTCCGACCTGAGCCCTGAGCCTCACCAGGCTGCTGTCGTCAACATCACCACGAACCAGGCAGGTAGGCGGAGACACTCCGTCCCCCAGCTTCCCCGGCGCCACGCCCACTCAGGGATCAGAGCGCTGCCACGGACTTGCTGTGGGCCTGTGGGCAAGTGCATGCCTCGTGGGCCCCGCCCCCCTCACCAGGACCCAGAGCTAGAGGCTCTCTGTGCCCTAGAACAGTAGAACACCTTCTATAAGCGGGAGAAATCCCAAAAGCACACTAGTGTGGCCATCATAGCCTGGGTTCCAGAACTTCCCTCTCTGCACCTCTGTTTCCTCCTTGGTGCTATGGGAGTAATAGCACCAGCCTTGGGTGCTGTTCTGTGGCTTAAATGAGAGATATGCTTAGCCCAGCACCTGGCCCATGGTAAACGCTCAGTAAATGTCATTAAAAAATAAAATTACTCTGATGACCATTTTCCAGAACAGCTGCCACTGCTGCCCCTGGGACAGATTTGGTCACACTGGCTTGGACCACAGCCATTTATCTGTTTCCAGCAAGTTGGTGGGCTGAATTCAGCCCCTAGAACCTCTTTCTTTTCAAACTCTGAGGGGTCCTGCCTGTCGAGTGACAGCCTGACCCGAGAGCCCGCTGAAGGCAACTTCCTTTTAACAGCCACCCTCGAGTGTGTCTAAGACCCCCCGGGCTCCTACCCACCGTCTCCTCTCAACACCACGCAGCCCTGGCCCAGCAGACTCTGTTCCCACCGAGGCCCAGAGAGCTGCCCAGCGTCACCCGCGTAGGAATTGGCAGAGCCAGGCCTCCAGCCCAGGGGTGGGCCGGGTGGGGGTGTCCGGATGGCATCCAGTCGGCCTGGACATCAGATAAGAAACTCGCCCCTCCCTCGAACCTGCATTCTCTTCCAGCCCCTGGGCTTTTTCTCTTCCCATAAAATCCTCTTGGAAGAGCTGCCTGTGCCCACCACATCCGCTTCCTCTTCTCTGTGGGCTTTTTCTGGCAGCTCCAGTGTCTTTCCTCATCTCTCCAGGGGAATCAGCACCCCGCATGGCCACGCCTGTTGGGCGCTCCTGCCCGGTTCTCTCCTCCTTCTTGAACACTTTTCTCTTGCAGCCACGTCCAAGGCCACCCCTGTTCTCCATCTCCCCGTCTGGCCTGTCCTGCATCTTTGCAGCCCACCTCGTCTCACAGCCTCTAAGGCCTGAGGTGCCCCAGTGCGTCCCGGGTCCTCCTCTCTTTCCTGTGTGCCAGGGCCGGCGGCTTTGAATGCCACCTTCGCGCTGTCAGCCCCAACTCACGTTACCCACGCAGACGTCTCCCTGGGGTTCCAGCTGCCACGTCCATCTCCACTCGGATGTGTGAGAAACAGACAGCACCCCCACACCTGCCCCTCCCTCACAGCCCCGGCCCAGGACCTGGCACCCCAACCACTGGGTCACTGAAGCCCCAAACCCAGGTTGTTACCCTGACTCTCACATTCCATACCCATCCACCGGCTAGTCCCACAGGGCCTCCCTTCAAAACGACCCCCTCACCCTCAGCACCCCCACGTCCACGCCATCACGTGTCACCCAGACCACCACAGGACCACCTTGCCCCCACAAGTTGCTCTCTGCCCCACTCCTGACCGAGCTTCAGAAATCTAAGTGAGGTCGGGCTGTGCTTGAGCCTTTGCCCTTTAACACCTCGGGCTGAGTGCACATGCGGCCCAGACTCCCAGGGCCCGAATGGGCCCACGTGACCTCGGCCTTGCCGCTCTCCAGCCCCACCCTGTCCTCTCCAGTGCTCGCGCCCTTCCAGCCGTGCTGGTCTCTGGTCCTCATCCTTGAGCGCCCGAGCCCTTCCCTGCCGCTGGGCCTTGGCCTTGCTTCTCCTTCTCAATGACTTGCTCTTCCCCCTGGCATTCCGAGGCTGGCTCCCTCCGCCCTGGGAAGCCCACCCTGACCATCCCAGCTAAAATGACCCCACAGCCTCCTAGCCCTGCGTGAGGTCCCCTCCAGCACAGCACCCTCCTACCTGCCCAGCACTAAAACGGCCTGAAACAATCCTGCCAGTTGGTTTTCTTGTTTACTTCCTGTCTCTCTTACTAGACCATTAGCTCCTTGAGGGCTATCTTTGGCACAGCAGTATCCGCAGGTCCTAGCCCAGTGACTCGTAGGGAGAGGATCAAGTGGAAGCCCACGGCTCTGGGATGGGACCTAGGGGCAGACAGCAGCCCTGAGCCAATAGGGAGGACTGTGCCCCTCCTGCCTGCCCCTCAGCCCCCTCCCTCCACAGCTGCCTCCTCCCTGGAGCCCACCTTGATGCACAGCCAGTTTCCTTCCCCCGATCCCTGGTCTCATCTCTCTGCCCAAGTCCTGTGGCACCTCCTACCTTGGCACTTCCTTGGTTTTTAAGAGACACTCCTTGTGTGTCCCTCCATACAGTGGCCTCATCTAACCCTCACCTTGCCCTGGCAGGTGGTACCCACCAGCTTCACTTTACAGATGGGGACACTGATGCTCAGAGACAGCTATTGACTTACCCAGGGTCCCAGCTGGCAAGATAGGGGGTCGAGTCCTGAGCGCACACCTGATTCCCCGGCTGGGGGCATTTCCCCTGGACCACACCCTTCCAACTCCACTCTGGAGTTGCTTCTTCACTTTTCACGTCAGAGTCATTCCTCAATATTTACTGGGCACCTACTGTGTGCAGTCCCTGCCTTCAGGGAGCTCCTAGGCAAGCTGGAGAGACAGGATGCCTAGACATGAGGGAAGAACTGGCTGTGTGGGGCAGGTGAGGGATATGGGAGGTGCAGGGCAGAGAGCGGCTCGGGCTGAGCAGAGGGGATGGGAGGCCTGAGGGCTGGAGGGGGCAGGTCCCTCAGCTTGGCTGTGGCTGTACCTGTATCCCGCACCTCCCAGCATACTCACCTCGGGTAGGCGCAGGAGGGAGGGAGTGGATAGGTGAGTCGGTCAACAAGGGAGACCCGGTGACCTCGTGGGACTGGAAGGATACTCAAGCTCAGATGGGCCCCGGGGCTCAGCTCACCTCCGGGAACCCAGAGCTGTCCCAGCCATGCCCTCCAAACCCAGGCAGTGGGGGCCGCTTCCTCCATTCTTCCCCCTCCCTTCTCCTGTCCTTGCCTCCTTCCTCAAGCGCTCCCGAGTGGGAGACCCAGCTCCCAGCTAGGTCTGGGACCCCAGCATCCCAGACCAGGCTGGGCCAGCCGACCCCGGGGTGCTGACCCAGTTGGCAGCCAGCAATTTGCCAGGACAAGAGGGCTCTCCCGTGGCTGGGGCAGGACAGGGTCCTCAGGCAGGGCCTAGGGAGGGGTGGGAGGCCGTCCATCATCAGCCCACTGCCCGTCTGATGGGGCGGCCTCCCCAGCCCCGTCCCAGGTGGTGGTGATCCGGCAGGAGCGGGCAGGCCAGACCAGCGTCTCGCTGCTGTGGCAGGAGCCGGAGCAGCCCAATGGCATCATCCTGGAGTATGAGATCAAGTACTACGAGAAGGTACCTGCGGGCAGGCGAGGGGGCTGGGCCAGTGGGCACAGGGGGCCCAGCTGACCACCCTCCCCTGTAGGACAAGGAAATGCAGAGCTATTCCACCCTCAAGGCTGTCACCACCAGAGCCACCATCTCAGGCCTTAAGCCAGGCACGCGCTACGTGTTCCAGGTCCGAGCCCGCACTTCGGCTGGCTGCGGCCGCTTCAGCCAGGCCATGGAGGTGGAGACTGGGAAACCCCGTGAGTGCCGGGAGCGGGGAGGGCAGGGTACCGCGCACCAGCTGCCAGGAGCCCAGGGCGGAGGAGGGGACTAGCACGCACTGAGCAGGTGCCGGCCAGGATTTCCGCTCTCATTGTCCTGTGGGGCTGTTGGCAGCATTGTTACAGGTGGAAAGCAGAGGCTCAGGGAGGGAAGTCACTTGCCCAGGGCTCCAGAGCTGGCAACAGCCCGTTACCCGCTGGTTTTTGCCAAGCATCAGTGTGACTTGCGGGCCCCTGATTCCCTTTGCAGCAGAATAGCCTCATAATCATCCCAGAGATGACACTAGTGATCTGGTATTGTCCACATCCCCAAATGAGGGGCAGAGCAGTAAAGTGATTTGCCCGAGGTTACCCAGCAAAGCAAGATTTGAACCTGGTCAGTTTGGGGACAAACTCCAGGCCCCTTCCCCAGTGTCATCTTGCTCCTGGCCTTCAGGAGTTCTCAAAACGTAGCCTGGAGCCAGCAGCAGCAGCAACACCCTGGACACTCACTGGGAATGCTAATTCTCAGGCCCCACCCCAGCCCTTCAGAAGTCCTGGGGCTGGGGGCCCAGCCATATGGGTTGAAACAATTCCTCCGGGTGATCCCAAGGCACTTTCAAGTTTGGGAAACACTGACATAGAGGCTGTTCCTTCCACTCTCCTGCCCCATGTCCAGCCAGTCAGGGTCTCACCTGTGCTTGGCACCCCCCACATGCTGGTGCTGGACAGAGTTACGGCCACCCCACCTGGCACCCCTGTGGCACTTGTGTGTCTTGAGTGCTCACAGGCCTGGCGCCACCTTGAGACTGCCTGGATGTGCCCTTCTGATCTCATTTACTGTGTGGCCTTGAGTAAACTCCTCGAGTTCTCTGAGCCTTGGTTTTCTCCTCTGAAAACCGAAGGTAGTACCCGATCTCCCTGGAAGGGACGTGGGGAGGTTCATTGAGGCTTGAATGTACAGCTCTCAGCACACTCAGCTCTGTCGCTGTCAGAGTAACAGGAAAGACAGGCATTTTTTGCTCATCTGTACTTGGCTCAGAGAAGTGAAGTGACTCTCTCCAGGTCACACAGTCCCAGGAAGCAGCGGCACCAGCGTTGGTAAGCCAGGCAGCCCAGGGCAGCAGGGTCTTGAGGGGGGAGCTAAGTAGAGGTTAGGTAGGAGCAGAGGAGGAGGTGGCCAGTGCCCTGACCCTGGGCTGGCTCGTGGCTAAGGAGGCTGCCCACTGGGCCCCAGGGTGCCCAGACAGGCCAGTAGGGCTGCCAGACTCTGGGCCTGAGGCCAGAGCTGAGAGCCTGGTCCCCCGACCCTGGCTTCCCCCTTCAGGGCCCCGCTATGACACCCGGACCATCGTCTGGATCTGCCTGACGCTCATCACGGGCCTAGTGGTGCTTCTGCTCCTGCTCATCTGTAAGAAGAGGTGGGTGGTCTGGCCCAGCCTTCCAGTGCCCCCCTCTTGAGTGTGCTGTGCCCAGGCCTGCCCCCAGCCCCACTGAGCCAGTGGTCCCCACGTGCCTGGGGCTGGCTCACTTACAAACGTATCATCTCATTTAACATAATGACATGCCAGTGATGTAGAGATTCTGACCTCATTTTGCAGAAGAGTTAATTGGGGATCAGAGAGGACAGGCCACTTGCCCAAGTCACACAGCTGACAGATGCCCGAGCTGGGACATGAACCCAGGTCTGTGAAACTGAAGACCGTGCTCAGTCCCCTGCCCTTTTCCCACTCCATTCTGGAGGGAGGTGGAAACGGGCGAGGGTGCTGAATGCTGGCTCAGGATTCCAGACAACGAGAATGTGAGGGTCATCCAGTGGATGGGGAGACCAAGGCCCAGGGAAGGGAAGGGACTTGCGGAGGTCACACAGCAGAGCTGGCAGCAGTAGCCTCATCTCCCAAGCCCTCCTGCAGAGGTGGTTTCACGTAACACGGGGCTAATAGCTTTGCTGTGAGGATCAGGTGGACTTGAGGGCATTTCGTAGCTCACAAAATGCTTGTGACTGTCACGGCTATCACGATTCAGCTGGGTGGAGAGCCTGAGGCTGGGGACTCTCCCCTGCACACCTCATATGGGGCAGCAGCTGACCCGTCGAGGGAGGGGAGTGGAAGGGAGGAGCCCTGACTTCGCCTGGATGGGGTCAGGGCTGGGGCTCGGGGTAGCCTGGCCTCAGGCAGCGCGGTGACCCTCGTCTACAGGCACTGTGGCTACAGCAAGGCCTTCCAGGACTCAGATGAGGAAAAGATGCACTATCAGAATGGGCACGGTGAGTGCAAGGGCCCAGGGACCTGGGGACAAAGAGGAGGTCAGGTTGGGACCTAGTGCTCGACTGGGGGTAGCACAGGTGGGAAGGAGAAAGGTGCCCACAGAAGAGACCAGAGCCCCAGAGACAGACTGCAGGATGTCCTGGGGACCCGGCGCCCAGAGGGCAGTCCTATCACCTTTCTTGGCTCACAGACGTCACTGAGGATGCCAGAGACCCTCTCCACGGGGGATGCACAAATGTGCACATTCATTTGCACGTGACTTCAGGGGGCTTCGTGTACTCTTGGACAAAAACTGGTACTACAGAGAGATTTTCAGGATTCTGTAGAGACCCCAGAAAACAAGGCACATTTTGGGGTGGCCAGCTCCACGCCCCACTCCTATGCCCAGTGTCAGTCATGGCGCTGATTCCCTCTGGGCCTGAGTGCAGCCTCAGAATCCTTCTTAGCACAGTCTTCCAGGGAACCAGTCAGTCAATCCAAGTTGACACTTGTCAACTTGTGGTGAAAACTTTTTTTTGCCACATCCCTATCCCAGAACAATGTAGAAAGATCTCAAGGACTCTAGAAGTACCTCAGAAAATGACAGACATGCTCAGAACTCACTGGAGACTCCACAGCCCCATAGAGACCCCAGAGCTACTCTACAGAGACCCCACTTTCGCTGAGCAAGCACTTACGGGGCGCCTACTGTTTGCCACCACATCCAGAGATTCCCAGAGGCACCCCTCCCCCAACCCCAGACCGGCCCCAGGCCCAGGGAATGCCGGGAAAGAGACATTCCTCCCAGACCCCGCTGAAGGCCCTTCTCCCTCGGCCCTCAGCACCCCCTCCTGTCTTCCTGCCCCTGCACCACCCCCCGGGGAAGCTCCCAGAGCCCCAGTTCTATGCAGAACCCCACACCTACGAGGAGCCGGGCCGGGCAGGCCGCAGTTTCACCCGAGAGATTGAGGCCTCCAGGATCCACATCGAGAAAATCATCGGCTCCGGTGAGCCCCGGGGTTGTGAGGGTGGGGACAGCACAGAGGGGCACGGAGGGCACCCAGGGCAGAGGAAGGGGGAGATGGAGGGGCCCAGCAGGCCCAGTGCGGGGGGTCTGGGCTGGGGGAGGAGGGTCCCACTGCCCTCCCCTGCCCGCCGCTCCTGGGGTCTGCAGGAGAGTCCGGGGAAGTCTGCTACGGGCGGCTGCGGGTGCCGGGGCAGCGGGACGTGCCTGTGGCCATCAAGGCCCTCAAGCCTGGCTACACGGAGAGACAGCGGCGGGACTTCCTGAGCGAGGCGTCCATCATGGGTCAGTTCGACCACCCCAATATCATCCGCCTCGAGGGTGTCGTTACCCGAGGTAGGTGCCAGGCAAGGACAGCCTCACCCTGCAGGTCACCTCCTGCCCGGAGAGGGCTCTGGGTCCATCCCCTGGTGCACTCTGCTCTGCCCCTCCCTGGCCCTGTCCCCTTGGCTCAGGTGCCCGGGTGACTCTGAGGGTGCCCAGGGCCCGAGACCCCAGTAGGAACCCGAGGCAACGTGGGATCCTCAGTGCTGGCCCAGTTCCTGGGGTGGGGGCATGCTCCTGGGGCTCTGATCAGCAGCCCTGATCCCCCACCAAGAGCCATCTCTCCCCACCCCCCTCCCCAGGCCGGCTGGCCATGATCGTGACCGAGTACATGGAGAACGGCTCTCTGGACACCTTCCTGCGGGTGTGTGTCTGCTTGTCCTCTCACGTGGGCTGGGGGAGGCAAGTTCAGTCTGGGTGCTGGGAGATAGCCCGAAGCCCTCCAGCCCCCTCCCCAGCTTGGACCCAGCAGGCCTGGGGAAGGGGGGACAGCAGGCCTAAGGAGGGGGGGTCTTCACGTCAGCCTAACTGCCTTGCAGCCTCTGCTCCATGGGCTCCTGCTGCCCTGCACACAGACTAAGGGGCCCTCTGTGGGGATCAGGCCCCACCCAGCGGGGGCACGTGGGTGTGGTGGGAAGGGGTGGGTCCCCAGCTCCTGTCTGTGCCGGGTGCTCTCAGGCATAGCGCTTACCCTCGCTGGGCGTCCATTTCTCCTTCCGCTGAGTGGCTGAGTGGCCATTGCCGCCCCGCCTGCCTCACAGGGCCGCTGTGAGTGTCAATAGGACCTGCCCGGTGCTTCGCAAGCAGTGAAGCACTTTGCAAGTTGCCGAGAGCCACCTCAGCTCTCAGGTGTTGCACGGATGGGAAGGGTCCCGTCCACGGACCGGGCGCCTCGCTGGGCCCCCTGAAGCCCAAGCTGTGTCCCCCCGCAGACCCACGACGGGCAGTTCACCATCATGCAGCTGGCGGGAATGCTCAGGGGAGTGGGTGCCGGCATGCGCTACCTCTCGGACCTGGGCTACGTCCACCGCGACCTGGCTGCCCGCAACGTCCTGGTCGACAGCAACCTGGTCTGCAAGGTGTCTGACTTCGGGCTCTCACGGGTGCTGGAGGACGACCCCGATGCTGCCTACACCACCACGGTGCGTGGCCCACACCCCTTCCCGCTAGGCCGGGGGTTGGGGGCAAGGAGGCACCAGGGGCACCCCCACTCAGGGCCCGAGGTCTCTTTCGCAGGTAGTTGAGTGAAGTTGGCAGTCTCAGGGTTGCCCTGACCCTGGGGCGCGTCCGGTCTCCTCTCTCCACCCCAGTTCCTTCCTCTGGGAAATGGGAACAACCTCACCTGCCTTTCTCTATCCCCAGTGGCCTGGGGGAGCCCCGGGGAGGGGTCGTATTGTCATTCACTTGCTAGGAGACTTCTGGCAGGTTGGAATCTCTCTCAATCATGCAGACTCCACGTCTGTCTCCAAAGTTTGGCTAAAAACTAGCCATTTTCAAATGTGTTCCGTGGTGATCTGGGCTTTTCTACAGATGCCTTAGGGACTGCCAGACAGGCTCGGCCCCCACCCTGGCAGTCAGAGCCTCCCCCTCCGGTCTCTCCCACTGAGCCTCTGAGTAAGATTTCACACAGAGGAAGGATTCTGTGATCAAAAAAAAGAAACAGAAGAGGAGGGAGACGAAGAGTTAGAAAACTAGCAGGCCATGTTCCCTGAGCTTCCACCCCTGCCTGGGCATTGGCCTGTTGACCACCGCCTGCTGAGCAGCCCCTGTGTGCTAGGCACCCAGCACCCTTCCCTCCGTTCGGCCCCCACGGCGGCTCTGTGGGGCAGGTCTCCCCACCAGAACAGGTGCTCTTGGAAGGGGAAACAGGCCCCCAGGCCGCTCCCTGACTCGGGCTGGGGGAGGAGCCCGGGCCCAAGTCCTGCCAGGCCTGGGCAGCCCCTCAACACTTCATGGCCATCTCAGGGAGGGAAGATCCCCATCCGCTGGACAGCCCCCGAGGCCATTGCCTTCCGCACCTTCTCCTCGGCCAGCGACGTGTGGAGTTTTGGCGTGGTCATGTGGGAGGTGCTGGCCTACGGGGAACGGCCCTACTGGAACATGACCAACCGAGATGTGAGTGCGGGGCCTTGGCTGGGCAGCGGCGCGGTGGGACCTCGGAGGGTGAGACGGCTGAGCCCAGCGCTGTGCTCCCGCAGGTCATCAGCTCTGTGGAGGAGGGGTACCGTCTGCCTGCGCCCATGGGCTGCCCCCGCGCCCTGCACCAGCTCATGCTCGACTGCTGGCACAAGGACCGCGCCCAGCGGCCTCGCTTCTCCCAGATCGTCAGTGTCCTTGACACGCTGATCCGCAGCCCCGAGAGTCTCAGGGCCACGGCCACTGTCAGCAGGTGCCTTGCACCCGCCCCAGCTCCATCGAGGCCAGGCTGCCATCCCAGCATTGCCCCAGACTAGCCCCTGCCCCAGACGTGGCCGGGACTTAATCCAGGCTCTGGGACAGCTCTGCCCTGACCCCTGGACCAGACCCCACCTGGGCCCTTCCTCAGCCCGCTCCTTCCAGGGCTCCTCTCAAACCCCTGCTCTGCCAAGCCTGGATGCCTGGATGGAGGCCAAGGGTAGCTAATGTCAGGGTCTCCAGGGAAGGCCACTCACCAAGAGCCCGTGTGCTTCAGGTGCCCACCGCCTGCCTTCGCCCGGAGCTGCTTTGACCTCCGAGGGGGCGGTGATAGTGGCGGAGGCCTCACTGTGGGGGACTGGCTGGACTCCATCCGCATGGGCCGATACCGAGACCACTTCGCTGCTGGTGGCTATTCCTCTCTGGGCATGGTGCTGCGCATGAACGCCCAGTGAGTGAGGGGAGTGGGTGGGCCCCACAGGGGCAGGGGCATGGAGCCAGAGGCAAGGCTACTGAGGAGGTTAGCAGTTCCAGGGGAGGGCATGGCCCCAGGCCTCCCAGGTCCACTTGGCCAGTACCACCCTTCTTTCACAGGGACGTGCGTGCACTGGGCATCACCCTCATGGGCCACCAGAAGAAGATTCTGGGCAGTATCCAAACCATGCGGGCCCAGCTGACCAGCACCCAGGGGCCCCACCGGCACCTCTGACTTGGGGTGGCAGGGCCTGAGCAGCCACTGAGCCAGCCCCAGGTCATGCTGGCTGTCAGAGGACTTGCAGGGCTGGCCAGTGGCCAGGGAAGCCCAAGGCCTCTGCCCCTCCTCCTTAGCTGCCCTCCTTGCAGGCACTAGGGAGGCTGAAGGCTCCACCACGGGACCTAGAGTCATCAGGGTCAGCACCCAGAAAGGGGCCTTTGGTGCCCAGCATGGCTGGGACACCTGTGCCCCAGGGCAGAGGGCCTTCTCCTTTACAGAGTCTGGCACCTCCATGCCACAGAGTCCAACAGAGACTTCATTCACCTGCCTCTGTGTGCATGTGTGTGTGCGTGTGTGTGTGCTGTGGGGAACGTGTTCTCATGAGGTCCTGGGAGCCCATGTGAACAACATGTGATCACTTGTGTGTCCACACAGTCGGGTCTCAGAATGGATGTGTGATGTTATGATGCATGTGCTTATCTGTTAAGGCTGGGCACATATGTGTGACCATGGATAATGTGTCATGAATGAGAAGGCATGTCACAGCATGTGAGCAGGGAACTCAGCGTGAAGCCACCCAGGTCCCAACACCCATGGAACCTGGGGAGAAGCTCACACCCACCACCCCCTACACCCAGAGGCAGGAGCCAGGGGCCACTTCTGAACTGCACCAGCACCAGGCCCACCCTTGTCTCTGCCTGGGTGAGTCCACCCTGGCTGTATCTCAGGTCTGGGTCCTCCCTCTAGCTGGGGGGGCCACCTGCAGCCTCCACCCGGCTCCCAGCACTGCTTCAACAGGAAAACAGGGTTCCTGGCCAGTCCTGCTGGCCACCTTTTGTGCAGGCGTCATAGCAGAGCACACGGAATGCCCTCGGCTGGACCCGCTCATCTCTGCTGCCTTCCCCCAACAGCCCAGGCCTCCTCACTTGGAAGTCCCTTTGCCAACCTTTTACTGCCCAGCCCTGCACCACCCCCTGCCCCCATGCCTGGGATCAGGAACCATAAGATCCTAGTATCTCAGCCCCACGTCCGCCCCTCCCTGTACCACATGGGCAGACTAAGGCCTGGAGGGGGGTGTGCCTTGTCCAGGGTCACAAGGCAACCAAGGGTCAGAGTTGGGGCCTCCAGCCTCCCAGCCCAGGGCTCTTCTGCACACAACCCACATGGACTGCCGTGGGGCAGGGCGCCTGGGAAGCCCCTCCCTTCTCACAGATGGACCCTCCCCCTTACGGCCCACCAGGGTATGTAAATATCTTTTTTCTACCATGTCAGAATATTTTTTCCTCACTCCTAACAATGCAAAAATGGTCTTCAAAGCACATAAAAAGCACCCAGGGTGAGAAAGCCCCATCCCAGGGGAAGTTTGGCGGGCAGGGTTCAAGGCACCCCCATCGGGTGCTGCCTGCCAGCCCTGGAGGGAGGGGCGAGCCCAGCCCCCCAGCCCCGCCTGGTCCCCACAGCCAGCACAGCAACCCGCGGACACACCAGCACTGAGCCCCCTCCCTCCTGCAATAATTCGGGGAGTCAGCCCCGTCCAGGTGCCGCGGCCAGCTCTCTCCACCTCTATATATTATATTTCTATATAGCTGGGCTGCTCTTCCTTCCTATGGAAGTCGGAAACATGGTCAGGACATGATGCAGGGGGACCTGTCTTCTTCCTCACTCCCACCCACTCTCAGCCGGTTTCTGGGCTCTGGATCCTCACAGTCGCAGGGGCACAGTGGGCCTGGCACTTGTGAAAGTGTGGCCCCTACCCCCAGTGTGGGGTCCTTGGGGCCTGCCTCTCTCTGGTCTCCATCCTGAGTCTTGGACTTACCCACAATGAGAATAAATTCTGCCTCATCTTTGCCTGTGTTCCCCATTTTTTCCGTCATTTCTACAACCTTGACATAGAATAGTGCCTAGGAAGAGATCCAAACATATGTTAGAGTATGAAATACGACAAAGAGTAAAGATGGTCTAGTTACCAGATGACGTTGGACAATTGAATACCCCTATAGAAAAAGGTAAAATTGGTTCCCTGCTCCCATCACTCACAAAATAAGTCCCAGGTTGATTAAAGTCCTAAATGTGAAAAGCAAACTATAAAATTTTTAAAAGAAAGAGGGAAATAGTTTTATGATCTTAGAGTAGAAAATAAGACACAAAAGCATAAATGATAAAGGAAAACAATGATAAATCTCATTGTATTAAAATCAAGAACTTCTGTAAGACAAAAGATGAAAAGGTGTGTTAAAGCCACAGGCTGGGAGCATATATTTGCAATCTGTGTAACCAAGAGAGAATTCGTTTACTAAATAATTGTTTAAAACATGAAACTGCAAAGAATCAATTTACCAAAACATTCCAAAGCAATAAGAAAATGGGCAAAAGATGTGAACAGACAAATAACAGAGGAAGAAATTTGAAAGGCCAATAAAGATATAAAAAAGAGTGTTAACATCACTAGTAAACATGGAAATGCAAATTAAAACAATATGAGATAGCATATTACACCAACCTGATGGCAAAATTAGTGTATAACACTAGTATTGATGGAGGCATGGGGGAAATACCAATGTTTATAAGCTGCTGATGGGAATGTAAATTTGCACAACTACTTCAGAGAACAATTTGGAAATGCTTCGTAAACTTTAAGATGAATAGATCCATGACTCAGTGAACTCCACCACTAACGTGTGCCTGTCTTAGATTAAGTTCCCTAAGCAGGACCTGAGACAGGAATTCCTCTGCAGGTGATTTATTGAAGGAGAGCTCTCAGGTGAAAGGGAGAGAGGATGGCAGATAGGGTGGCAGGAAACGCTAAGCAATGACATGTTCTCAGTTGGAGATTAGCTTCAATCTGATCCCACGGGGACTCTGAAGTATTAGTGACTTCACAAGAGTTGATCCGCCTTGAGGCAAGGGAACCAATATTTTCCACCCCCATGTCAGTCAGTCATTGGCTATGGCTACCCCATGGGGTGGTACAGGGTGGTATAAAATTGTGGGCGAGGAAGTTCTGAAGAAGGGAGCAGCTATGAGCCCTTAGCCATCAGCACTCGCAGCCGGAGGGTGGGTATGCCTGCAGGTAAGTCACCTGGATAGGACACCAAGAGTGTTTTCTACAGTATCCCAGGGAAATTCACAGTCATGCAAAAGGATACATGTCCAAGGATATTCATTGCGCCTTAGTATGTAATAGAAAAACAGAGAGGAGCCTAACTGCCTCTCAGCAGGAAAACAGAAAGATAAACTGCTTTATAAGTGCCATAAAATAACCTACCACGGTTAAAGTGAATAAACTAGATCATCATATATCAGTATGGATAAGTCTCCAAAACATAACATGGAGTGAAAAAATAAATGACAAAGGAATATGTATAGTAGTATACCATTTATGTAAACTTTTAAAATATATGTTACAATAGAATATACAGGTTTTGAATGCAAAACTAGGTAATGACAGTACAAAAACATGCATGGGACAGATAAACACCAGGCTGAACACAAATGTATCATGTTTCATTTTCTTTTTGAAAAAGAGAGGACACTGAAGCAAATATGGCAAAATGTTAATATCCATTTAATCCTGATGGTGAGCATATATGTTTGTTACATTATTTCCTGATTTTCCTGTATGTCAAAATGTTCTGTAATTAAAAATAAAAATGGTTAAAAACCACGAGGGAGGCCGGGCGCGGTAGCTCACGCCTGTAATCCTAGCCCCCTGGGAGGCTGAGGCGGGAGGATTGCTTGAGCTCAGGGGTTCGAGACCAACCTGAGCAAGAGCGAGACCCCGTCTCAAAAAAAAAAAAAAAAAAAAAGTAAAAAAAACTACGAGGGAGACAGGGAGTATATGAGAATTCTCTGTACTTCCTGCTCAATTTTGCTGTAAACCTAAAACTGCTCTAAAAAATAAAGTTTATTAATTTTTTTTTTAAAAAACCCACAAGGGAGGGGTTCTGTGGGCTGGCTCAGGAAGCTCAGTGTCTCAGAAACAGGAAAAGGCTCAAAGAACTGGATTTCTGGCCTTCTGGAACATGGTTGGGCTGCGGGCTGCGTGTGGGGGCGCGGTGGGGGAGGTTTGCGCTGTCCAGAGTGCTGGCCCCCAGTGGCGGGGCTGGTTTTGCTGCAATGGATCAGCAGGTCTGGTCAGCTCTCACCCAAATGGACCCCAAATCTAACCGTGCATCTCTGCCTGGTCCTGCCGCCACCGCCTCTCCTCTTCACTGGCCTCCCGACTTCCTCTCTCGCCCCGTAATCCGTTCTCCACAAGCAGCTAAAGGAATCTTTTAAAAACATAAACCAGATCATGCTACGTCCAGGATTACTATCCTCCAAAAGCTTCCTGTCAGGTTTACAACATCTGAAATCCTCCCCCAGTCTACAACCCCCTGCATAACCCCCTGGCCTCTCCAACCGCCCTCCGACCACCCTGCCCCTCACTAGTGCCCTTCCTTTGTATTTTAGACTTCCCACGCCTTTGCATTTGCTCTTCCCTCTGCCTGGATGTTCTTCCATATCTATAAACGGCTCAGCCTACATGTGACCACCACAGAGAGGGCTCGTGTCACCTGATAGTAATGTATTTATAGCGCTTCCCACCAGTTGAAGTCATCTCACTTATGTGTTTATTTATTTGTTTACTTTCTGCCCCACTATTCAGTATACCCTAAAAAAGCAGGCACCTCATCTAATTTACTTAGTACTTTAGCCCCAATATGTGGCACAGTGATGGTCCACATTTGTGTTCAATAGGTATTTGTTGAACAAACGAATGTATCTTTACTGAGCACCTCTTCTGTGACAGGCCCTGCACTTGGCTCTGTGAATTCTGGAATAAATAAGATCATCTTTGTCCTTGAGATGTTCACAGGCTGGAAAGAACAGAGAAGCCAAATCACAGAATCATAGAATGTTGGAATAATTCCCTTTGCTCTTATAGAATTAGAGGACTTTAAAGTTATCCAATTTTTCATTCCCCAACCCATCCTTGTTTCTTAAATAAAGAAACCCAGCCTCACCCAGAGGGAGAAAAGGAGTTGCTCAAGTTCACAGAGCATCAGAGGCATATTCTGGGTCTGAACCCAGGTCACCTAATTCCTCACAGTGTGCATTAAAAGGAAGGCCTCCAACAGCAGCTTTGGACCCTTTTCCACCTCCTGGATTTTGGGTGCCCTTGTAGGTGCCACCCACAGAAAGGCAATAAATTCTCCAGAAGAGTTGTTCGAGAAGCAAAAGGAAATTCTCAGGCACAGGGCACCCCCTTCAACCAGACACAATGTCTGTGTTTCACCATTAGGCCTCATCTCTTTGGAGCATGCTTTGTCCTCTTTGGATGCCCCTGAGCAAATGCAGAAGCCCCCTGGGACTCTATGGGCCCCCTCAGTGCAGGCAAAATTGGTCAAACTCTCCCACCCAGCAAGGGGGTTCATTGGGAGAGAACAGGAAACACACTTGCGGTGACAGAAGCATGGAGACAGGTGTCTGAGGCCCCAAGCAAACACTTTTAATCTGGCCCCACCCACTTCTCTAGCTTTGTCTTCTGTCCTTACTCCCCAGCAAACCCACAGGAGTCCCTCCAGCCAGGAGAAAAGACGTGCAGGCCTGTAAATCCTCTCAGCACTGTCTCATAGCTGTGCCTTGTGTGTTTTCCACTAGAAGAATGTTCTTCCCCTCCCTCCTCCCCCTGGCCAATCCCAACTCACACTGAAGATCTCAACCTCTGGTACCCTTCTCCTAATCTAGGGTTAGATGCCTCCTTTCTCTGAGATCCAATAGACTCCTGGGCTTCCCCATTTAAGCACTTACGTTGCGCTATGATAGATCTCTCACCTTCACTGTGGACTGATTTAGGCCAGAACTGTCCCTATTTAGTCAGGGAACCCCAGAGCTTAGCCCGGGGCTGGCTCGTGGTAAGAATTCAGCGGCTGATAAATACACCGGCAAATAACCTTACTGGGACCCTGGGCATCTGCCCTATAGCGGGACCAGTTTCTTCACCCTTCCCCTCTGTGTGACCTTGAGGACACCACTTCTCTTTGAGCCTCATCTCATCATCCATGACAAGGGGTCACTACTTATATCCACCTCATAGGCTTGTCATGAGTATTAAAGGATAACATGAGGATAAGATGCAAGGGACAGTGCCTGGTGTTGGTCACTATTGCTGGAGTGGGGGTGCCTGGGTGTCTCCGTGGAGGCGCAGAGAGCAGGGCTGTCGGTGAGCGTGCAGGAAGAGAGCAGCCCAAGCAGTCTGAGTCCCAGCCCCCAGAGAGGCCCCCGTTGCTCCCCTGTGTCTCACTCGGCCCTGGGGTGGTGGGCTAAGCGGTGGGCCAGCTACCTCCCTCACTGCATCCCCAATGCCCAGGCACCTCGTTAAGCCCCCTCCGTCTCCCGTCTCCCCCGTGCTAGGTGGCTGGGGAAGGGTCAGCTGCTGGCATGAAATTCACAGTCTTCGGAGGGTTTGCGTTTCCACGTCTCTGTGTTGGGGATGGTGGAAGGTGATGAATAAAAGATGGGGATGGGGGAGCTCCTGTGGCTTTAAGAGAAATGTGATGAGCATTTAGAGCGGGGAGATTAGCACAAGAACTTCCCTCTGCATACCGAAAACGAGGGTTTCAGCACCCAGTGCAAAATAAACCAAAACAAACCAGAAAGGCACCTTTCTGCTTTGAGGTGGCTGGAACCCAAGCAAAGGAGAAGGGGCCTGGGGGGGCTTGGCTGGGGAAGGGGAGGGGCGGGGTGATACGGACTCGGGTGAAGGAAGTCAGAACCGTCAGGAAAGAAGTTCATGGAGCCTTGGCCAAGGCGACCCAAGGGCTGGGGCCACTGGGGAGGAGGGGGAGGGGGGCCCAGGTGCAACCCCTCCCTCCCAGTGCTGACATCCTCTTTGGATGCTAAAAGGTAATTATCCCCCCTACACACACACACTTGTGTGAGAGGGCCCGTGAAGAGAAGGCTGTCTGTATGGTATCTAATGGGAGCCTATGTGGGTGGCTTATTGTTGTTAATAACAATGAGTCACTATTTACTGCACTGTTATCCTGTGTCAGACACAGTGCCAAGTGCTTCCCATGTGTTAGGCTTTCCAGTCCTCACAGCAACCTTATGGGAATATTGCTACTGCAAACCCCTTTTCACCAGTAAGGAAACTGAGGCAGAGGGAGGTTAGGTAACTGTATGTAACAGCTGGTGAGTGGTGAACCAGGATTTGAACCCAGGTCAGCCTGGCTCCCTAGGGAAGGGGCAATGGTGGTATGTGCTGGAGGGGATGGTTAGGGATGTGGGCCCTATCCTAAGCCAGGTCACACTTGAATCTGTCTCCCGGACAGTTTCTCCTGGGGGAGAGCATCCCAGGACCCTGGGCAGAGGGTGGAGTCCATTGCTATGGAGTTGCACTTAGGTGTGAGGAGATGACTAGGAGGGCTGTGTAGACATGTTTGTGCATGTGGTGGTGTGTGACTGTGCAAAGGGGTGTGTGTGGCATTATCTCCAAGAGTGTGTATGACTGTTGGGGTACCACTGTCTATGGGTGTGTTCACAGGTCTTTGTATGTAGAACACAGTGACTGAAATATATAAAATACACAAATGTGTGTGTATGTGATTGGTGTGGGTATGGTATTGTACATATGATTGTAAGTGTGTATGCGTGTGGTGTGTATGTGCTTCCATGACTGTGACAGGGGCCAGGGTGTGACTGGGTATGTGAGTGGTATGCCTGTGTGTACAGGGAGGTGTGTGTGTGTATATATATGCCAAGCCAAGGCGGACATCTCTGATTCCCTCTCCCATCCCTGTCTCTCCCCCAGTGACAATTTTGTGTCTGTTGAGATGCTCAGAATAGGCATCATTTTGCCTCAGTGTAAGAGTCCTCACAGGGTCATCCCAGACATGGATTGTCCAATTGCAGATGCTCAGCAGATCCCCAGAGTCCTGCTTAACCCGTGCATTTGGCTTCTCCCCCAAAATCCTCCCAGGGTCCCTTCCAGGCCAGGCAGATGTTCTCGGCTCTATCCTTAAGAAAGACCAAGTCTCAGAAGGATTACGTACCAGACACTTTTGATATACTATATATTGCATCTCTTTCTTCCCATTTCACAGCTGGAGAAACTGAGGCTCAGTTAAGGCTCAAGTTAAGACCCTGTCTCCAACTTCAAGTCCAAATTGCTTTCCCCAAAGGTCCTCTAATTTTCTGAGCTTTTGCTCCATAATTTTTCCCCCTTGTCCTGGCTACAACCAAGACACTCAATCAGTCATTCATTCAGCTGTTATCCAGCACTTTCATCCTGTGACCAGACAACCTGGTCTGCCATCTTGTTACCAACTCTCCAAGGACGCAGCCACCTCCCCCAGACTCCCCCAGCCTCAAATCCGGTAGGACACACTGCGGATTCACGGCGCTGCTGAGCTGTCCTTGGTGCTGAAGCTGCATCTGCTGGCGCCTGCCTCCAGATCCGGGGCTGGGGCCAGACACCTCTGGATTTTTGCAGGCTATAAACATTGTTAGCAAGAAGTCCCCAGACCTGGGGCTGGAATATTGGAAGAGGAGATTCATGGTCAGGGAAGTTGATTTTCCACGCTGGCCTGGAACATCTAGAGCCTTGCCTCTCTTCTGGCCTGAACACCTCTTATGGAGCTTCTCAGGGGCAAGATAAAGCTGGTGCAGCCCAGGAATTGGCTCAGTAATATTTGCTGGCCTGAGATGAAGGGAAAGAACACGGCCTTGGTTGTCCTGGGGAGGATACCATGGGGAGAGGGTCTGGGAGCTATGGTGTGAGATCGTGGCAAGACCCTGGTGAGGATGTGGGAGCATCTCCTATCATTGTCTGTCTTCAGGTCCCTTGGGGTCTGTCCTGGGAAAGGGTTAGTTTTTTCCAGAACTAGACAATGGATGCCTCAGGAAGATATATTTCAGCTCTACTTAAGAAATCGTTTCTTACAGTCAGAGTTCCTCAGCAAGGAATGATTTTGCCTCAGGAAGAGGTGAGCTTCCCAACACTGTGAAAGATAAAACATTCCATTTTTCTAGGGTCCTTGTGAGAGCAGACCAGCCCACAGCCACAATGGCTGCCATTTACTGGACGTTTATTATGTGCTGGCCACAACCCGTGGTGTGTATATCATTAGGCCCATGTTACAGGTGAGGAAATTGAGGCTGAGAGAAGGGAGGTGATTTGCTCAAGGTCACACAGCTGGGAAGTAATTGGGCTGGAATCACACCCAGGTGTGTCTGACACCAAAGCTCTGCTGTTAATGTCAGTGCTACAAGGGCTCCCTGAACCAATCCAGAAGGGGGAGCATTCCCATCCCACCCCCACACCCCCAGCCCTCTCAGTTGCCTTACCTCTTCCTCCCCTTGGGTTGAGTTTTAAGGAAGAAATAATGAAAAATGAATGAGGAACCCAACCCAGGGTGTGGGGCCTGATCCAATTAACACTGATGTTTCTTTCACGAGGGATGGGATGGTGTTTCTCACCTGCAGCAGCCCAGGGCTTGGAGGAAGCTGTCTGTAAGTCACTAAGGCTGCCTGCCTCCCAGCCCTGTGGGTTCTCTGACCCGCCCCACCCCACTATCTGCCACCACCTTCCCCTCCTCCTTTGCTCCCCATGGTCTAGCCACGGCTCTCAGAAGCCCCTTCAAGCTCTGGCTCCATCTCTGAGACAGCCTGGGGCAGCAGAACAAGCTCAGGCTTTAGAATCAGACAGGAGTCTACATTATGGCTCTGCCTCTTACCAAGAGACTTTAGAGCAGACACTTAGCTTGGGCTTCCCCTCCAGTAAATGGGGGAGCATGCCTGCCTCATAGAGTCGCTGTGAGGTGTGAGCTAATACGTCTAGGGCTTGGAATGTGGCTTACCTCTTCTTCGTTAACACTCAAGAAATGGTTATTACTACTACTGCTGTTGCCACTATTACTACTGCCAGCGCTATCTTGATGAATGCAAGTATTTCTTGTCCTGAGTTTTGATGACTCACAACCAAAAAGAGATGGATGAAAATCAAGGTGGTTGGAGCTGAGGCCCCATTCACTCCTCAGGGAAGCCCCAAATTTCTCCCCAACTGTCATGTTGGTGGCAGGGGTGGGGTATGAGCAACCAGGTGTCTGATTGGCCTAAACACTGACTGGCTGTGGATCTCCAGCTCTTGGGTTTGCCCCACCTGACTTCGCAACCAGCTGAGAGACAGACGGCAGTTCCTTGACGGGGACCAGAGGCATCTTGATTACTGAAAAATCTGGTGCTAAACAATGTGACTTATATCTGAGGATGAGTAGGTTTCCCATAGTGAACTCCAGGGTCTGGCAGACTCACTGCCCAGCCGCAGTGCACTGGGCCTGGCAGCCCCATCAACTGCAGAGTAGCAGAATGCACACGGGCTTCCTATAAGCAGCCTGACTCCCAGAAGAAAAGATTCCACCCCGCTATGCTGAGAGTCCCTGGCCTAAGTGCTTCCTCTCCCTGAGCCTTAGTTTGCTGCTCTTTTAAATGGGGCAATAACTGAATCTACCACACAGAGTCGTGGGCAGGGGCAGATGGCACAAATGAGACAGGGGGATAGGGCAGTAGACCAGCAGGCTCCATTCAGGACTTCCCAAGCCCCCAAGTCCCCAGGGCTAGGACCCTTAACTGGGTCTGAGCCCCACACAGACAACTGGGCCTACATGGGGGGCCAGGCACTGCCCCCACTGCCCAACCATGGAGCAGACATCATGGCCACATCGAGCCTCCTTGCCTTGCGTGCCAGACAATGCATGTGGCTATGAGGGGGAGGGGGTGGGGGAAGAAGCCGGGAAGCCTGGGGCCCAGGGGAGCACCCGGCACACCAATCTCATCAAGCAAGGGATTAACACTAAAAACGCAAAGGCATCCACCGGCTCTCCTTCTGCTGGGCCGTCTAGGAAGGGCTCAGCCATCTGGCTCTCTCCCCAGCTCCAGCCTCCACTCCCTGCTGCCCGTTGTCAGCCCATGCAACTGCCCTCTCAGTGGACAGACTGGCTGCCTGCCTCTCCCTGGATCTGCTGCCTGGACTGTCACTGTGCCCGTCTGCCCCTGATCCTGGCATCTGCCTGTTGGTTGTCAGGCTTCCGTGGGTCAGGCTGGCTGCCCACCTGTCTGTCCATTTGTCTGTCTGTTTTCCTCATCTATGTGGCAGTCAGTCAGTCCTTCTACCTGTCTGTCTGCCTGCCTGTCCATCCGCCTCTTGCCCATCTGTCTCTGCCCACTCTCTTGCCCCCAGTGAGGCAGAGAAGGCGGCCCCAACCCCGCGCCCCTCAGACCCCCGCCCCAGTTGCCTTCCCAGCCACATGGCACAGCTGCTGTCTTCTTCCAACCCCCACCCTCCTCTCTCCAGCCCCAGAGTGTTAGAGAAAGATTTAGCTGAAGGTATTTGGGGGAGAATAGGTTTAAATTAATGGTGAAAATAAGGTTTTATGATTCCATTTCGGTTTTATTCCTCGACTGATTTTCTCCGTTACCACAGAGCAGCAGTTGAGAACGGCTGTTCTCTGCAGTATTTATGGTAATGCAGGTTAATGTGTGAGTTCGAGGAGCTCAATTAGCAAATTCATGGACAAGGGGGTCTGTTCAGGCTTCTCTGGTGAAGTTCGATGATTCATTAGCCACAGGGAGACTCTGGGTTTCATGTCCGCATACAAACGCCAGCCGCCGCTCTCCAGGTGGTGTGCCTGGCTCAGAGATGGTGTCCTTGTTCCCTGTACCCATCATAGTGCCTGGCACAGAGTAGGGCCTCAATATTTGTTTGGCACTCAGCACAGGGCACATGGTAGGTGCCTCTAAACATTGAGTAAATCAATTAATCACTTCATCCCCAGTGCCAGGCACAGAACCTGGAACAGGGGAGTTACTTAATGTTTGCTAAAGAAATTGACACGCCCCTGGTAGCTTGTGCCTAGCATGGGGCTGCCACATGGTAAAGGCTGGATGAGTGTTTGTTGACTGACCAAATGATTGACAATGAATGAATGAATGCATGAGCGAATGCTACTGGTCTTCTCCAGCTGCAAGACTGCCCAGACACCCAGATCCCACCCAGAGGATAACTACAAGAAACAGGATCTCAAGGAGGGGGTCCTAGTCCAGAGGGCCTAGGGCTGGGGAAGATGTGCTGAGTTCCTGCCACACCTCAGGGCCAGACTTTAAAAGGTAGAGCAGCCACTTTCAGGTTTGTGACTTTGGGATAAGCTGGACTGGGGCATATAGGCTGAGTAGAAGAACTGCAGGTGGCACACACCTGTCCTCTACTAGTAGCCCAGCCCTGATTCTCAGGGGAGGGGTGTGGGCAGGGAGAGGAACCCCATTCTCCTAGTGCCTTCCCAAGAGTGGCCTCACTGGAGGCTTGCCTCTTGGTGATACAAGGTAGAGTGATTAGTCCCCTTTTGCAAATATGGGAGCTGAAGCCCAGAGAGGGAAAGTGCCTTGCTCAAGGCCACACAGCAAGTTAGTGGTTGAGCCATTTGAATGAAGATCTTCTGTGTTCTTGCCTCTGCCCAGCTCCATCCTTTGTCCTCTCTGGGCCTCTGATTTCCCACATCCTCCCCCAGGCCCTCATTCCTCCACTACTAGAACGTCAGCTCCACGAGGGCAAGGATCTTTGTCTCTTTGTTCATGGCTGTCTCCCCCATGCCTACAGCTAGGAGGGGAAATAGTAAGTGTGCAATAATGCCTTGCTGAATAGTGAATGAATGAATGTCATGCCCACCTGTGGGGGCAAGAGCACAACAGTATTCCTAGCATCTCCCACTCTAAGTGTCACCAGCTGCCATTGTTCCAGTTTTCCCAATGGCCCTATGGGGACAGCATTCACCCTGAGCATGTTTTCAGCTGAAGAACCCACGTCTAGAGAGGTGACTTAACTTGCCCCAGGTCACACGGCGAGTGAGTGACAGAGTCAGAGTCAGGCTCCCAACCCAGTTAATTGCATCTGAGCCCTGAGCCCTCCCCCAGCAGGCACCTGCTCTCTGTACCGCTTGCCTGAAGCTGAGCCCACCTGCCTGCCCCCCTGCCAGCTCCCTTTAAGGCCAGCCCCTACTCTGACAGTTCCCTGGCCGCAGGTGGGAAACCCAAGCAACCCCTGGGGTCACCTCCCCGGGCTGTAGCCAGAACTGTGACAGGGAGACCAAGACAGGCCAGGCCAGGCTGGGGGCAGGGGGGTGAGGCCGGGCCCAGAGCCACTCGCTGCCTGCCCTGCCCGACGGGGTCTCATCAGTATCAGCAGTGGCCTCTCAGTGAGATGAGGTTGACATTTCTGGCACATTCTGCCAGGGACTGCCTGTCTTTCCTAGGAAGGGGCTCTGGTGAGAGGTGGTGATGTGACAGCCAGGCCTGGGAGAACAGCCTGGTGTGTCCTCCTCCTCCTCTAAGAGTTTGATGAACACAGATGAGGCCCCCGCCCCATGCTGAAGGCTGGCAGAAGTGACCGCTGGCATTCATGGAGGGCTCACGCGTGCCAGACACCGTGCTGGGCGCTTGATGTGTATCCTGTCCTTCACCCTCACAGCTATGCATGAGGGAGGCATGAGGAATAGCCCCATTTTATAGTTAGAGAAACTGAGGCTCTGAGACTTGAAATCAGTTCCCACAGTCACATGAATAGGGTGGCAGATGCAGGACTGAGTTCTATGTGACCCCAGAGCTCTCATCCTCAAACTCCACTGCCAAGAGTGTAAGTCTTATAAAGATGGCCCCTGCTTTCTGGGAACTTCCTCCTACAGCTTAATGAGGCAGAAGAAAAAGCCCCTGGCTGGGGAGGCAGAAGACACAGATTCAATAGTCCTGCTTCTACCATGGACCCCCTCATTGTGTGACCTTAGGCTAGTCACTCAGCCCCTCTGGTCCTGAGCTGTGACATCCTTACAGTGGAGATTTCATGCATCTGTGTCTGAAGGGGTTTGTCCTGCTCACTGAGCCGCAGCGACCTCCCCACTCTGATTTTCTGGGCTTGAGTCTTGGGGGAAACAAACAGCGCAGGCTTCGAGAAGGTCCCACAGTGTGGAGCGGGGTGGAGCTGGCCGAACCCTCATCAGGGGATCTGACAACAGAGCAAAGGGACTTGCCCAAGGTCACACGACACATTAGCATCTGCGAGAGGATTCCCAGGCTAGCACCTTCTGCTGTGCAGCTGCCACAGCAGTAAAAATGTTCAAAGAAGTTTAAGAGCTTTACCTTTGGCCCGTGTTTTTTTTGTTTTTTGTTTTAAATTTTTATTCCTTTTTCTTTAAAGAGAAAGAACACACTGGGGTTCTTAGAAACTTTTTTTTTTTTTTGCCCTTTTAAACAAAAAATAATCAAACTCGGTCTAGAAGACCCTGAAGACAGAAATGGCTTCTCAGCTTCCTCCCACTATCCCCCCCCACCCTCGAGACCTGGTAGCTGTCTCCCCAGGTCCCCAGCGGCTGGCACCATCATGGAAAGGCCTGGCGGGGGGACTTGCTGGACCAGCTGCTGCATAAACAGCAAGCAACTTCAGACAGACTGGAAAATCAGGCGCCACTTCAAAGCCGCAGTGACAGGCGGTAACAGTGGTGGGAGCATGGAAGTGGCCTCCCCTGACGACCAGCCCCGGGAGGGAGCGGGAGGCTGGACCCGCTGCTGTGTTCTCAGTGAGAGACGGCAGACAGTGCCCCGCCTCCCCACAGGAAGAAGCTGTTGCAATATCTGTCACCCTGTGTGCTCTGGGGGGCTGATGAGTGGCTTAGTGGGTGGCAGTGGGGAAAAAACGGAGCACTGGCCCGGGGGTCTGGGACAGGCAGGCTCAGCCCTCCCCCGAAGCCAGGCTTCGCCTGCAGAGCTGCAGCCTTAGCCAGAGGCCCTGCCTGGCTCCTGCCCACTCTCTGAGCCCCTTCTCTGTGGCGGGCAATGTCGGGCGACAGCAAACCTCGGGGCAGGAGAGGGAAAGCTGGGCACGCCAGCTCCAGGGAGGCAGCAGGAAGTCCGTCTGGAAAGGTTGGGGTGGAGCAAAAGTGTTAAGCATGTGCATGTGTGCATGCGTGTGTGTGTGTGCATGTGCCCCCACGTGCCAGTGTCTCTCAGCGGCACCTCTTCCATGCTCACAACTTGCCAGGACTATTCCCAGCTTCATGAGTCCCACCTGGTGCCCCTCTCACCCGCTGGCTTCTGTCTTCTCTCCGCCTTCCCCTGCTCCCCTCACTGCCCCGCAGAGGGACTAAGACAATGAGGGTTCCAGACCCAGCCCATCGCTCCCAGGCAGTGCAGCCTTAGACAAGGGGCTGCACCTCTCTGAGCCTCAGCTTCCCTGTCTGTACAATGGGATGCGTCCCTCCACCTTCCTGGAGAGGTGGCGGTGTGTAAAGCATCAAGCTTGTGCCTCGCACACACAAGCCCTTGACATACACAGGCCCTTCCCTCCCCCTTCCCTGCCACCCTCCATCCTCTTCTCCCCTCTCCTCTCCTTAGTTCCTTCCCACCCCCTCTCTGTGCCTCTGTTTCCTCATCTGTAACATGGGAATCTCCAAGACTGGTGGTGAAGATTAGGAAAGACATGTCTAAGCAGGGCCTGCGGTTTCATCACTCACTGGCCACATGATCTTCATCATCTTGATGTCTCCGTGCCTGGCACAGAAACGTAAGTGGTTAATACTGAATAGGGAGGGGTAGTGTATGTGTGTAACTAGTTGCACTAATCTTAAGTGTACATCAAGATGGCTTTTTACACAGGCATACACCCATGAAACCACCACCTGGATCAACATGTAGGGCAGTGTCTTCACCCCAGAATGTTCTCTCTCCCGGACAACCCCTCCCCTCCCCCACCACTCTTCTGATCACCGACACAGCCAAAGTTTTGGGGAGAATGGATTAGGTAGGCAAAGGGGAGGCAGGGGGACCCGGGTGAGGGTATCCAAGGCAGTGATGCTGCAGCAGAGATTTTGGAGGGTGGAGGCAGGATGATGCTGGCTGTCAGGGAAGGCTGTTGAGCTTGGGGTCTCAGGGGACCCCTTCTCTAGGAGCCTCCTGCTGCCCAAAGGAGAAGCAGGAAGCATGCCCTGTGGCTTGTGGTCGCATGCATCTGGGGGCTTTGGGCCAGGCAGGCCCAGCAGAGCCGAGACTTGGGCAGCTGCCGCCCCCGGCCTTTTGATGTGACAGAGATGGAGACACACACACGCCTGACAATTAATTAATTGTGACTTTCACCGCACAGCGGCCGCTTCCTATTGATCTCTGCCCGTCTGGAGTGAGAGAGACAATTAGGAGGGAGCGCAGCAGCGGCAGCTAATTACCCACAGAATGAAAACCGTGCTTTCCAATTTATTAAACTTTTATCACAAAAATAACCTGGTCACTCCCTCCTGCTGAGAAGCAAAGGGGGGCGCTCTGGAGTGGCGCCCCCAGTTAGCCTTTCACAGATGCTAAAAGCCCCAGGAAGTCACGGCCACCATCTCATTGCCAAGGAAGGTCCTACACACACCTGGGCTGGGGCAGTGGGGCTGGAGGAGAAGGCCGGGCACGTCATCAAGCCCTCAGTGAAATCAGGCAGAGGCCTTCAAGGAATCCGGGGGCTTAGATGAGGGCCTGGGAGTGTCCAACTCAAGCAGCAAAGGCTCCTTGAGATGCCCCGGTCCAGCCCCTGGCCGCCAGGTGTGCCAGCAGGGCCAAGGTGTCCTGCAGCCCTGGGTTCAAACCTCAGCAAGATTTCCTAGGATTATTACCGCCCACCATCATGTAGTGCCAGAGAGAGAGAGAGAGAGAGAGTCACTCCCATTTTACAGATGTGTAAACCGAAGCCCAGAGAAGTGATTGCTCAAGGCCACATAGCACTATATGCTAACACCTGGGACAAGTAATATCACCTCTAGAGGCCCCTTTTTCTTATCTGCAAACTGGGGATAATATATCTACCATGCAGGAAAGTTGTGAACATTTAGATAATTTTTTTTTTTAAACTGCCTGGCCCTGCATGGGCCCACAGCATGGCTGAGTGATTGCCATCAGTGACAGGGAAACTGAGGCTCCAAGATGGGGTCTCTCTCTCTCAGCCATAACGTGGGCTGCAGAGGGAGCAGGGGACTCCCAGCCTCCCTCTCCCTGCTCCATAAACATCTCTCACGACATTCAGACCTGGCTCCACCTCTTCCTGGGTGGCAGGGAGGGAGGCTTGAGCGAATCATCCACTGGCAGGGCTTTGATACCCTTAGATTTGCCTGGCTTTGGGATGCTCCTTTCTGAGCAGCACCTTAGAAGAGTCTCCCCACAGTCTCCCCACAGTCCCCCGAGGCAGGGGGGGTGGTGCCTCTTAGGGAGGAAGGTGTTGACACCCTGAGAGAGAATAAGGAGGCTCAGGCAACCCAAGCCAAGCCAGGCCTACAACCGGGTCTCCAGCTCCCCAGCCAGTGCCCTCTCCAGGTGCCTGGGTGGAACTACTGACCCTGGCTGGGCTCCAAGTCTTGGCGTGCCCTAGGCTGGGCCAGAGTCCAACCCATGAGCTTTGGCTTCCTCTCCTCCCTGCCAGGGTGGACCCAGCCTCCAGAAAGCCCCTGCAGCTTTGGTCCCTGCAGGAAGTGGTGGGCATGGAGGGAGGACGGTTTATTCCACCATCCCCTACCCCAGGATGTGCCAGCTCCCATCCGGGTCTCCCAGCGACTGCGTGTCTGTCTGGAGAAAGCATGAGAGTTGGGGCCCAAGAGAGGCTGCTTGGAGGAAGCCGCTTTCCCTGAGAAGGGACTAGCTGAGCCGAGGGCCATTTGCCCCTGTGCCTTCCCCCCAACCCCTCCCACTGATGCCCAGAGCAGCCTGGCAGGGTAGGCAGCAAGTGCCACGCTACTAACTCAGTGGCGGGGGCTGAGCAGCTCCCTCTAGGCAATGCTGGGCGTCTGCTTGCTTTGAATCCAAACTTGCTCTTCCGTCTCATCCTTCCCATTAATTTGGCAAAGATTCCCTGAGCGAGAGCTATGTATTTCTTGAATAAATACCATCTGGTATTTTGTGATCACTTACGACATGCTTGGCATGACCCTATTGGCTCTGCTAATCCTCACTGGAACCATGTGAGGTGGCTTCTATCATATGCCTGTTTCATAGATGGACACACTGAGGTGCAGAGAGGTGAAGTCACTTGCCTGATAGCACACAGCAGGGCCAGGATTTGAACCCAGGCTGTCTTGGATGCTTCTCTGGCCAGTGACTGCCTTATCTAACTTGAAAAGAGTGTAGCAAGCGTCAGGAAGCCAGATGACCTCTAATCCACTGCACTGGCATGAATGGCCAGCTTTGGTCACATTCCAGAGGGAGGACTCTCATCTTTGCCTTTCTTCAAGTGGAGGTCATCTCAATAATGTCCTGAAGGAAATTCCTTATTCTGGAAGAGGGGTAGGCACAGGTAACACTAGCTGAGGTTGAAAGTAATCAGAGACCCAAGCAAGGGACAGACAGGGGTCTGGGCTCTAGAGGCAGGAGAGGGCGTCAGGAGGGTAGACAAGGGGGGGTGCTCAAGATGAACCTTGGTGAGTGAGTGGACTGGATGGTGGCGATGCTGGGGAGCCAAAGGCTCAGAGCCCAGGGGCAGCAAGACAGGCTCTGGTCCCAGATCCCGTGGACCTGGGGACCTCTGGATCCTGGCAAAGCTCTTGGAGTGGCCCCCAAGGTGGTGGCAGGAGTGGGGTCTCATGAAAGCAGAGACTTTGTACACCCGTGTTCATTGTAGCATTATTCACAATAGCCCAAAGGGGGAAACAACCCGAATGTCCATTGCTGGATGGATGGATAAATGAAATGTGGCATAGACATACAATGGAATATTATTCAGCTTTAAAATGGGAGGAAATATATGATATATGCTATAATATTAATGAACCTTGAAGACATTATGCTAAGTGAAATAAGCTAATCACAAAAGGACAAGTAGTATGTGATTCTGCTTATGCAAGGTGCCTAGAATAGTCAAATTCATAAAGACAGAAGTAGGATGGTGATTTTCCGGTGCTGTGGGGAGGGGGTTATAGAGTTGCAGTATGGAATGATGAAAAAGTTCTGGAGATAGATGGTGGTGATGGTTGCATAATGATGTGAATATTCTTAATGCCACTAAAATGTGCACTTAAAATATCTAAAATGGCAAGTTTTATGTATATTTTACTATAATAAAAAATAGTGGTCTCAAAGGTCAGGGGTTCAAGACATGAAAAGAGTGGGAGATGTGGCCAGGCTGGAAGAGACAGGTGAGATCCAAGCCCTGAGCACACAAATCCTAACCCAGACAGCGCAGTGAACACAGGCCCTGAGCCATGCAAGCCCAGCTTCCCACCCAAGCTCAGCCAGTTCTTAGCCATGTGGTTTTAGGCAAGTCACCTGCCCTTTCTGAGTTTCCTCATCTGTAAAATGGAGATAATACTAGTTACTTCTATTCTTTCACAGGGTTATTGCAAAGGCCAAATGAGGTCATAATAATGACAGTTTATGGAGCAACTACTACATGCTAGGCACTGAGTAAAGCACTTTACACATGTTAATTCACTCAACCATCACAACAACCCTATGTGGATGTACTTTTATTGTCCTGTTTTACAGATGAGAAAACTGAGGCTTTCGGAGGGAAGATGCCTACCCCAGGGTGACACAGCGGGAAGCAGAGACACTGGGACTCAGACCTGAGGTGGGAGGAAAGCCTATGAACACCAAGGTGGTCGCTGCTGCCACCTCCTTCCTCCTCCTCTGAGAAGTCTCCCAAGATTCCTGCACTGGGGTGATTCTCGTCTTACCCACTGCTGGTTTCTGGGTGTCTCTGGTGCCCCATGACACGCTCAGTCCTGGAGTTATTTCTGTGTCTTCCTCCCCCAGCAGAATGGAAGCTCTCCAAAGGCGGATCTGGGTGTTTTTCATTTCAGAATCCTGGGTGCCCAGCTCGGAGAGCCCAGAACTGATGAAAAAGCAAGGTGAAAAGCTCGGGCCAAGGACAGGACCCTGGACAGCTCCACAGGGATCGGCAAGGGATGGTTCTATGAGAATGTTGCCAGTAACAAAGACAGCCCTGAAAAATGAAGAGGAAGAGGAGGAGGGTGATTAAGACAGTGTCAATGTGATAACCATTCTCTATTGGGCTGACCTGTGCTGTATAGGTCAGGACAAGCTCAGTTATGCTACAGTAACAACTACACTTCAGTGGCTTAACACCAAAAAGGGTTACTCATCACTCCTGCAAAGTCTGTCGTGGGTGGGTCGGGGTGACTCTCCAGAGCAGTTGTCCTCCATGCAGACAGTTGGCGAGCCAAGCTACTTGGATGCTGTGGCTCCACCTGTGGCAATGCGAGGACTCCATGACCTCAGCAGCAAAGCAGGAGCATGCTGGAGAGTTTGCACCAGCAATGTCACTTCTGCTCACGTGTCATTGCACAGTACTGGTCTTGGACTCCACCTAATTGCTCCGATGGGGGGACAGGATATGCAATTCTTCTGTTACTCCAAATGTGCAGAAGCTGAAAATAACAAACATTTACACATCACATCTCACTTAACCTTAATGGCAATTCCTGAGCACACACAATCCTGGGAGAGTCAGTAGAGTCCAATCTGGGTTCAAATTCCAGTTCCACCACCAAACAAGTGATGGCCTGGCTCCATAGGGAGTGAGCTGCCCATCACAGGGGGTATACAAGCAGAAGCTGGATGACCACTTTGGATGTCATCATCACTGCACATTAGTGTGTGATCTTTCCCAGAAGATACCTACATTTTATTTTTCAATTATGTTTTATGGAGGTAAAATTTATATACAATGAAATGCATAGAACTTAAATGTACCATTTGATGAGTTTTGACAAATGTATACACCCATGTAAGTGACACCCCGGCCAAATATAAACTAGTTCCCCCAGAAAATAGCCTCTTGTCCCTTTCCCTATCCCCCCATCCCTGTACTTTAAAGGAGACACAGGATGAGGACAACGTTTAACACCAAGAGATGACTTTACAGCACTGGAACTTCAGCATGGCCAGGGTAAGGATGAGGTGAGTGAGCACTGTAGGACACAAAATCTTAAGGAGGAACTCACTCCTCAGGGTCAATTCTGCATCTGCACCATCATGAGAGTCAGTGCCCCCTTAAATTTTGCACCCTGGAAACCTCAGTCTCCTTACCTAGTCAAGGTCCAGAATTTTAGTCAAGGAAGAGATGGTATAGCTGGGAGCAGCAGGGCCATTCCTGTAGCCTTTCAAATCACATATCACATGGCTGAGGGCACCCCTGAAAGGCAGCCCCCGAGGGGGCTGGGCCTTGACTTGGCAGCATGTGGCCCACATGAGACGGTATGGGCCTATCTTCATGCTTTCTGATAAGGGTTCCCATTTATGGAACACCTGCTAAGTGCCAGACTGTGTTAGATACCTTATACACTGTCCAGCTCACATTACAAGCCTAAAAAGGGTGTGTTATTATCCCCATCCTACAGCGAGAAGGCTGCCGCTCAGGAAGGTGAAGTGACTTGCTCAAGGTCACCCAGGTGAGGACAGTGGTGTTCAGATTCGGAGCCATTTCCCCAAGCCCTGAGCCTATTTCTCCCTCTGCCCTCCCCCTCCTCCACTCAAGGACTGCGGGTGTGCTGGGGACCCTAAAGGTGAGCCCCACCTCTGCTCCTACCATGACCCCTGTGCCCCCTAAATCTGACAGGCCAGGTCCCCCACGTTCCGGAGCCTGTCCCTCTGCAACACCCAGCGCTTTCCACCCTGACAGCCTTTCCCAGGAGCAGGAGGGGTCATTTGCATACTACGGGTTCATTTGCATACTACTTAGGAAAAGCCTTCGCTTTTCCCACCTGCAGCAAACTCCAGACTGATTAGTTCTCCCCACATTGGAGAGTTAATTACTCTCCCTTGTAGACCGGGTGTTTATTTGTAATCAGCAGAGGGCTGGAAAGAGGGGGAGGAAAGTGGGCAGAAGCAGCTGTCATTAGCCCAAATTCCAGAGTGGCTCTGCGGGTGGAAAAATGAGGACACGCTCATGCATCACAAGACCTGTACCCAAGTTCCAGCTCCACCCCTGCACACGTGTGACCCTGGGCATGCCCTGGGCATGCCCTGGGCTCAGGGGAAAGGAGAAGGGTTGATTAGATTTGGGGCTTGGGAAGTGTTGGACAAAGGCCCACAGTGAGCTGCTGGCAGGACAGTGATGGAGGCTCAGAGCATCACAATCAAAACGGTGGTGCCAGGACCCAGGACTCTCCCTGGGCAGGGGCTAGGACAGGACACCTTCCAGAACCATCCTGGGGCAGTGCTGGTGGCCTGGAGACTGGACCCACTTTACTGTGTGACACAGGTAACTGACTGCCCTTTTTGAGCCTCAGTTTCCCCACCAGTTCATTGGGGATGACACTAGTAACCTCACTAGCCCCCTCGTGGGGAATCACATGAGCCAGGCAGGGGCCGTGAAAAGCATAAATCTCTACTTATATGTAAGAAATATTTCTGAATTCCAAGGTTGGAAATGGTCTCAGCTCCTGGGGAGATTTAGCAAACTTCCCCACCTTTTACCCCCACCCAACCAACCTGGCCCTCCTCCCTCCACTTCTAAACCCTCCAGTGCCTTATCCCCACTTGTCAGATGCTGAAAGGTCATGTCCAAAGATCCCGGGAAGGCCTAGCTAATGTGCCAAGGTAGGAAAGACCCTTAGCAGTTGTCAGAGCCCCTCGAAGGGGCTGGGCTGCCTGCCTCACATCACTCAGGGCACCTGTTAAAAACGCAGAAGCCCCACCCAGGGACTCGAAAGCAGTAGGGAGGGTGCAGCTTGGCAATGGTGTCCTTTCCTTTCCTTTCCTTTCCTGTCCTTTTCTCCCTCTGTCACCCAGGCTGGAGTGCAGTGGCATGATCATAGCTCACTGCAGCCTCCAACTCCTGGGTTCAAGTGATCCTCCTGCCTCAGCCTCCCAAGTAGCTGGGACTACAGGCTTACACCATCTTGCCCAGCCGGCAATGTTATTCTTAACCAGCTCCCCCAGGTGACGCTGCTCCAAGGAAAACACTATTTTGGTTCAACTCCCCTCCTCTTTTCACAGATGGGGAAACTGAGGCCCAGGGGACTGATTTGTCTAAGGACATCCAGCTCTGAGAATAGAACCCATGTCCCCTGCCTCCAGCCCACAGTGGCCTCTCTCAAAAAAAAGTCTGGGGCTCTTGGGGCTTTCCCTGGCCACTCTCCTGTGACCCTCATGCCCCTGTGAGCTCCTTGGAAGCTAGTGTTATCTCAGCCTTCTGGGTGCCACGTTCCCAGGCTGCAGGGTCCCCTTAGGCCCCAGGGCCCAGCCCTCTAAGGTGGAGGCAATACTTGCTTGTTGGCTGCCATAGGCTCTGTTTGTTTTCCAAACTCTCTCCTAATCCTCATAATCTTGTGGCTTCCGGCTAGATTAACCTGTGGGGAGCTTCTCCCAGAGCTGCTTCCCCTGGCCCCTCCCAGGCTTGGCTTCTTCCTTGCTAGGCATGGACCGTGGGTTAGGGGGGGCTTGATTTCTCCCTATTTTTCTTCAACCTCCCCCAAAGAAATCACTTTTGCTTTGTTTTGTCTTCTTTTTACATTTTCCCCCCAAACTTCCCAACAGGTCACTGTGCCCCTGCCCTCTGCGTGGCAGGTGAGGGAAAAAGGAGGAGGTGGCACGTTTTGCTAAGTGCCTGCCACATGCCAGAGACAAGCCATGCTGCTCTCTGGAAGCCTCCAAACAGTCTGAGGTCTGACGTCGACTAGACTCCTCAGTTGGTAGGTGAGGGACCTCCTGCAAGATCACACAGCAAAGAGGGAGACAGTTGCTGGATTTGAACCCACACTGCCTCCATCTCTGCACCAAATGATTTGTTGTTTACAATCCCCTCTGTGTTTCATAAAACAATCCCAAGAAGTGCTTTTATCTTCTGAGAGAGGCAAAGAATAAAGAATATAGAATGCACATGGAAGACGTGTGGCGGGCTCTCCCACGACAGCTCCCTCCCCAGTTCCCGATGCCCCACACCACCACTTGCCAACAAAACCCTGATCTTATCGGGTGGTGGGGACTGAGGATGGAAGGGCATACCCAAAGGGCCCAGGAAGAGGATTTAGCAAGAAAGAGGAGGCTCTGACAACCTGTCTAATAAAGAGCAGAGCACAGGAGCGTGGTTCAGGCAGAGCATCCAGGGCATTGTTTGGTGGGGAGTGGAAGCTGAAGAGACAGGACTGGGGCAGTGGATGTGAGGGAGCAAGGAGTAGTGGTGTAAACTCTATGCCCGCCCTTGGTGGGAAAACATATAGCAGAGAATGGAGTGCATGTGTTCACAGGGCCAGGCGGGGCAGAGCACTTGCACAAGAGTGTTCTTAGCAGCTTTATTCATCATAGCCCGAACTACCCACCAACAGGAGAATAAGTAAACGAAGTGTGATATTGTGTATGCAGACAATGGAATATCACTCAGCAATACAATCTGAACTGGCACACACAACAACACAGGTGAATCTCATGCATGATAAACAAGCATGTTCGTCAAAAGAAGCCAAACACAAAAAAGCACATGCTGTATGATTCTATTGACGTGAAGTTCAAGGACAGGCAGAAACACTGGTTACTTGGGGGTGGAGAGGAGCACTGTTGACTAGGAAGGCACGAGGCAACTTGCTGGGGAGCTGGAAATGCTGCACCTTCTGATGTGGGTGGTGGGAAAGGCTGCACGCATACATGTGTAAGGCACTGAACGGTGCACTCAAGGTTTGTGCATTTTACTCTATGCAAATTATGCCTCAATTTTCTTAAAGAAAAAAAAAATACAAGAACCTCAGAGTCACATTATACACACATTTGACTATCTGCACTTTGCCTAAGAAGATTCAGAGACAGAAAGAACTAGAAATAGCAATTTAAATAAGGTAGGGGATGTTCCCTCAAGGAGTCTATTTCTGGAGTGAGCAGGCATGGAAGAGATCTGCTGTCCCCAAGTCTGCCTCAGCTCCTGCGAGCTCTTCTCATGGTCTAAACACTTCACCAAGAGTGTGGCTCCATCTGTTTTTTGTTTTGTTTTCTTTTTTCTTTTTAGAGTGGCACTATCGTACCTCACTGCAGCCTCCAACTCCTGGGCTCAAGTGACCCTCCTGCCTCAGCCTCCTGAGTAGAGGGGACTACAGGCACGTGCCACCATGCCCAGCAAATTTTTAAAAATTTTTTGTAGAGACGGGGTTTCAGTATGTTGCCCAGGCTGGTCTCAAACTCCTGGCCTCAAGCAATCCTCCTGCTTTGGCCTCCCAAAGTGCTGGGATTACAGATGTGAGCCACCGCGCCCAGCCAGCTCCATCTTTAAAGATTCAATTCCTTTGTGTGGGGAGCGGGTGCAGGGGGAGGGTTGGTTAACATTAGCCAACTGGTACTTAACTGAAATCTGTTCTAATGTCAAAGTCAAAACTGACGGCATAAGACAATGGTGAAATGATAATGTGGTCTCCAACATGGTACTTTCCTAAGATTTCTTTTTCCTGCAATAACCTTGACCATGTACAATGTTTGCCTATTATGCTGATTTTGGAAGCAACCCTTAAATGAGATGTGACTCCACCATAAAGAATTTGAGTGATTAAAAATTATTTTTTGGTAATTTCTTAGACCCTTGACCCCACTCTGAGATTGAACCCTGCAGATCCCGACTTTGGAAGCATTCCTAGGGGTTTCCTCTCACCCCTACATCTCCCGTCCCCACTCTAGGAGTCTGAGCTCCGGAGACATGAAAGAATACGCCCACCCCATCTGACCGAAGGTGCCCCCGTTGTGACATTCACAGGGCTAGTGCTGACTCTTTTACTTCTCACGATAATGATATGTGCACTGCTATTGACATCCTTTTTTTCTCAGGAAGTGTTTATACTCTTGCAACAACCTGATAAGTAAAATCATCCAAGGCTTGGAAATAAGGCAAATAGATAACTGGTGTCCTTTCAAAGTCAAATTAGAGCTGTATCTAACAGGCCCTCCTAAGGGTCATCTGACACTCTAGGGGAATGTCACTTTGCTTGACTTATTATTTACTATTGATTAGGGCCCAGACTCTGTAAAGATAGCTGTTAACTGGTAGAAAACTGATAAGTTGCAAATTATTTTTGTCTGGTAGAGATGCAAATGATTTTTTTCCAATAGAGAAGATAACCCTAAAGTTATGATTTTATTGCCCTATAGAACATTCAAGCAGTTTTTTATCTAACAATCTTATGAATATTCCAGAATTCTTGTTATTGTTTTAACTGACTCTCTTCTCTCTCTCTCTCTATAAGTATATATCATTTTTTTTCCATATCCATTGAACTAGCTTTATCATCCTGCTGGTTCTTTCATTAACAAGCTACAAAAAAATTGACATGTTCTCACTCTATATTTCTATAAGAATTGGGTATTTAATATTTTGAAAACTAGAGTTTGAGAACCTTTTCACATATCTGATTTTTTCTCGTGCCAACTCTGCCCCTCTCTGTGTGACCGTGGGCAAGTCTTTCTGTCTCTGGTCTTTTGTTTCTTCGGGTATAAAATAGGGGAGGTGGGTCTGGCCCTTCCAGCTCTGACACATCATGTTTCTAACTCCTCGGGCAGGCAAACGAGACTGACATGGTGCCATCAAAGAAGATGGATGCTAGAAGGGATGAGAGAGACCATTTGGGTCAAGCTTCCTGCCTCCCACCCACTCTCTCATCTGGGTAGATGGACAAAGTGAGGCTCAGAGACGTTAGATAACTTGCCCAAGGTCACACAGTGAGTTATGTATGGGCTGAACCGGTGAGATTCTCGCTCTACTAACTTCCTAAATCTGGGGAGCGAAGGAGAGGCTGGCAGATAGAGCACTGGGCCCCCGCCATTCCACCAAACATCCCCATTTGTATCTGTTTGATATATGTCGATGTTATACAAGATTACAAATGCAAAAGGAGTCCCCAAAGCTGGAAAACCCTGGCTCTAGACCATCCTTCATCCACCCGTGTCCAGTGGCCTTCCCTTGTCTCCTCTCTCCTCCTCCCTCTGGCAAAATTCTTAGAAAACAAAAATATGCTCATGGAAAGAAATAGAGAGATGTGGTCAGCCGAGGCCTGAGCACATCGGTCTCCAGTGTGGGAGAGACAGAGACACTTACTCTAAAGAAAAGTGTTTTCAGGGTCCAAGCTGACAACGATGACGTGTACAATGCTGGCAGGTAGTGAGCACCCCGTCAGTGAGGATGAGTAAGACTAGATGATCCATTCAAACATTAACAGCAATTATCTCTAGATGGTAGAATTCATAGGCTTGTACTGCTAATTTTTTAAATGTTGGTAAAAGCTAATGATTAAACATTCACCATATGCCAAGTGTTTTGTATGTGTATGTCATTAAAATGTTATAATAATCTGATACGGTAGAATCTGTTGTTCCCAATTTACAGATAAGAAAACTGAGGGCCCCAGAGGTCAAGTTGTTTCTCAAAAACATGCAACTAGGAAGTGGCAAGTCTAGAACAGCTCGTTGCGCTTCTTTCTCCTCACCAATGCACTGTTCTTTCTTCTTTGTATTTTCAAAGTTTCTGGCAATGAACACGTGTTGCTTTCATAATCATGAAAAAGTCCTACCAGTGACTGATTTTTAAAAAGATTCCTTCCGCTCTGATGTTCTGTGCGTCTCTGGTTCTCAGAGCCTTGCCCCGCACCCCCTCCACCTCCCCCCTCCTCGCAGACACCCGCCTTGCCGTCCCCCGCCCCCACACCAGCTGTTGCTGGGGTAGGACGCCCAATGTCCCCGTCCTGCTGAGGTCTGCTCAAAGTGTTCCTGGCAAACTTCTGGCCCCTGGGGAAGTTCAGGGGGCAGGTCTAGAGAAGCAGAAGGGGAAGTGGGAAGGGATGTGAAACTTGGCCACAGCCTGGCGCCACTCCTGCTGGGTATCCCACAGGGGGCCCCGGGCGGAGGGCAGGAGCGTCCAGTTGGAGTCGATCACCGGAGGCAGGTGAGGCCAGAGCCTGAGAGGGAGGGGGCCGTGAAATTCAGGGGTCCAGGGGAGCTGGCCCAGGGGGTTGGACAACTGAGGCAAGGGAAGGAGGGAGATACTGCCAGCTGGTTCTGCGCCAGGACAGGGATCGGGGGGCACTGATTCAGGACCCAGAATGGGTGAGTGGAGGGACCTTAACTCTTTGGGCCAGAGCTTGGGGGAGGGTAGGAGGTGGTGAGTTAGATCTACCACCTGGTGGGTCTTCAGTTCCAACCAGGGTTCCTGGGTCTTGGCCCCCAAAACACGAGCAACTAGGGAAAGGCTGGGGATGCCAGAGCCAGCAGGGGGACCCAGCAGAGGGGGCCGTGGGGGCAGCCAGCTGCCTGTCCTGTGGTGGGGGCTGAGAAGAGCCAAGCGTGCAGAGGAGTGAGCAGGTGTTGTGCCGGGTGTTTGCAGATTCCTGTGTGCACACACAGCTCCACCATCTGGGTGAGAGAGTGCTAATTAAATAAGGAGCAGGCGCTCAATAAATATTTGTTCAATGAAATCGATCATCTGTGGGAGTGTATGAATGTGTGTGTCCAGCTGAGTGAGGGATAGTCTACTTGGGTATCAGTTGCATGTCTGGGACTGTGCAGTGGATTTTTGAGCTTGCACACTGTGTTTTGTATGTGCTTGGACAAGAGGCTGTTTGTGTGTCTGAGTGTGTGATGACATGGGTGTGCTCAGATGCATGTATGTATCTGTGTGGGGTCCCTGGAGCTGGATTGGGAGGGGACATTGAGGGCTGTCAGGGTATGTGTGCGCTGGGGAGGGGTGTGTAGATATTATGTGTATGTGGGTTTCGAGGGTCTGAGCTGGGTGTGCATGAGTATGTCCTGCCTGCCCAGGCCCTCCTGTGTCTCCACAGTGCCATCATGGAGGCCCCCTGGAGATGGCTGGTGATCTGTGTGCTGGCCATATCCCTGGCCTCTACGGTGACGCAGGATGTGTGCCAAGCACCAAATGGGAAGGATGGGGCTGCAGGAAAACCTGGCCGACCTGGGCGGCCAGGCCTCAAGGGGGAACAAGGGGAGCCAGGTAAGCACCTCCTTCTGGACCCAGCCCCTCCAACCTTGGCCTGGCCTCCAAGGTCGAGGCTTGGGGATGGCACTGAGAAGCAGGAGTCCATCTGTCCCCCTCATGACGCATTTCCAGTTTGCACTTGGCCCCAGGGGCTGAGGGGGGCCTAGCCTTCTCACTGGGCCATGCCACAGCCCCCCGGGACTCTCCACATTCCCTTTATGGCCTGGATCTTCTTTCTCTGTCCTTACCTTCCTCCTCTGGAGAATGGGTTGCTTTGAGTGATGAACATGAAAGGTCTGGAAGCAATGCCCAGTCCTTGGTCATTGTTCAGTTACCAGATGATTAGGCCCCAGATTTTAGACTCAGGAGCCTCTGCCTTGCTGTGTGACCTCAAGCAAGTTACTGACCCTCTCTGAGCTAAGTTTCATCTATAAAATGGAGGCGTAACCCTGCCTGGCACATAGAGAGGGAACAATTAACTGCAACTATTCTTTTTGCTCTCTTCCAGCACCCCCAACCCTGCCCCTGCTTCCCTCTCCCCAGCCCCTTCAGGCTCCAGAAACTCTCACGTTCTAGGAAAAAAAAAGAAAAAAGGCTGGGGGTGATGGAAAAGGGAGGAGGTCATGATCAGAGTGGGAAACGAAAGTCTCATGTAATCCCCCTGAGCTTCCCAGTCCATGGCAGACCAGAAGGATTGCATAGACATTTGCAACAATTTGCATCTGGGCATCCTCCATGTGGTCCCCAAGCCTGAAGAAATGAGGGTTAGTGCCTGGAGGGGTGTGGAGTGCACAGCCATGGGCAGGAGCACAGAACTTGACACTTTCCCAAGTGCCTGTTCACACTTCTTTCCATTTTACAGATGAAGGGGAGGTTCAGAGAGGTTGAGACACTTGCCCAAGGTCACACAGCCAGTCAGAATCAATGTCTTGAAGGCCCAGGCACTTCCGTGCCCTCCATCCCACAGACGCAGGGCTTCCAGCATTCTCCCTACGGACTGGTGGGCATTGGACACTTGCTCTCAATCTGGTATTTCTCCCCACAGGGGCCCCTGGCATCCGGACAGGCATCCGGGGCCTTAAAGGAGACCAGGGGGAATCTGGGTCCCCTGGAGCCCCTGGCAAGGTGGGCTACCCAGGGCCCACTGGTCCCCTGGGGGACCATGGTGTCCCAGGATTGAAGGGCATCAAAGGCAACCCAGGAAACATCAGGGACCAGCCGCGGCCAGCCTTCTCAGCCATCAGGCGGAACCCACCGACGGGTGGCAACGTGGTCATCTTCGATACGGTCATCACGAACCAGGAAGGCCGGTACCAGAACAACTCAGGCCGGTTCGTCTGCGCTGTGCCTGGCTACTATTACTTCACCTTCCAGGTGGTGTCCAAGTGGGACATCTGCTTGTCCATCGTGTCCTCCTTGAGGGGCCAGGTCCGGCGCTCCCTGGGCTTCTGTGATGCCAACAGCAAGGGGCTCTTCCAGGTGGTGTCAGGGGGCACGGTGCTCCAGCTACAACAAGGTGACCAGGTCTGGATTGAAAAAGACCCCAACAAGGGCCGCATTTACCAGGGCTCTGAGGCCGACAGCATATTCAGTGGCTTCCTCATCTTCCCGTCTGCCTGAGCCAGGGCAGGACCCCCCTCCCCACCCTGGCCTCATCCACTTCCTGCTGTGTGACCTTGGTCCACTTACTCCACCTCTCTGGCTTCTATGTGCTGCTCTGTAAAACGGGGGTGCAGTTCCTTTAGCTGCCTGAAGGGAGGGGGCTGGCCCCAGAGCCTCTAGGACTTGCTGCCCCACCGCTCACTCTAAGAAGATCGTTTCTTAGAACTCTTCCCAAAATAAACATGCGTCTACGTCTGCTGGACTCGAGGTTTAGTTGCTACTCTGAGCATTGAGAGGGCAGTGTAAGAATGGTAATAATTACCGAGTGCTTACGAGGCAGGCTCATCTTTAGCATTTCATGTGATGGGTTTAGCAGGTCCTAGCAGCCTCATCTGCCCGGGTTCAAATCCTGATGCCACCATTTATTGTCTACTCATGTGCACATTACATAAGTTCTGTTTCCTCATCTGTAAGGTGGGACTAACAGTAGCACCACCACACAGGATGGTTGGGAGTATTAAATGACTTAATAAAATTGTGGGGCAGTTCCTGGTTCATAAGAGCTTTGGCATTTTAGCTATTATTATATTCTGTTTAATCTTTATAATCAAGCTGTGAGGTGGGTATTAGGACCCCACTTTACAGATGATGACACTGAGGCGGGGGGGTGGCGAGGGGAGCATAAAGCCCCAGGTCAGTATCTAAGGAGAGGATCTGGGACTTGAACCTGAGTCTTACTGAGGCCTGAGCCTGTGTGTTTAACCACTACCTTGCCAGCCTCCCCAGCCTCTACAGCCACACTTGACAAATCACACAAGTGCTTTTCCAACCCTGTACTAGCAAGGTGGGGGCAGGAATCAGAGAGGGGAAGCAATTGGCCCAAGGCACCCAGTGGTCCTCCTCAAAGCTAGGTTTCCTGAGTCCAGCCCTGGGCTTCCACCCTGGCAGGCCTGGAGGCTGCCTGCTGGGCCTCCCGCCTGGGCTGGGGGCCAGGAGGACCTTGTATGCTCATGGTGCATTCCCAGGGTCCAGCTTAACCCATCTGGGAGCTGCTCTGAGGCAACGGACCCTACCATGTCCCTCGTATGTGAGGAAGAGAAGAGCTCAGTCCTGAGAATGTCCAATGCCCTGTGAGTTTTCCCAAAGGAAGCCAGTTTTGTCTTGGTGCTATACACACACACACACACACACACACACACAATCACATGCATGCACACCACACACATGCACTCACAGACCTCCCTTGAGATGCATGTGGACCCACATTCCTGGACCGAGACTCATCCACTCCCCAGCAAAACACGGGCACAGTGATGCCCTCCCCAGAACACACCCATCTACACCCTTGGAGATGCACACTAGTTACCCCTTCACCCCACACAGACACACTCTGGGAGGCATGAGCTCATTCCACACACCTGGGCTCTCCTCCCTCCCAGGGTCAGCTCTGTCCCCGCTCTCCCCCACCCACCCACAACACACACACCCACGGGCTGGGGAAAGAGACAGATTTGGGCACCTACTATGTGCTGGACATCCACAGCCGTTGGTGCCTTTAATCCCAGCAGAATAGATGAGGACACTGGGGCTCAGAGGAAGGAGCCATCGACCCAAGATCACGCAGCCAGAAAGGGCAGGGCCTAGATCTGAACCAGGTCTGCCTGACCCCAAAGGGGGGCTTCTTTCATTACAAACGTCAGGGGTGGAGGCCCCATAGGGGTGGGAGAGGCCAGGCTAGAGAAACGGTGGGTGCAGGGAGTGCCCAGCTGCCTCCTCACCCAGATCCTTCCTACACCCCCTCCCCCAGCCCCCTCACCAAGGCAAAGCTCTGGTCCCTGTGGAAAGGGACAGAACCAGAGCCGAGCACATTACCAGGTGGGAGGGGCACGGGAGGGCTGAGCGCGGGCCGAGGCTGCCACCTGCTGGACAAGCCAGGCCAGGCGCAGACGAGGTGTGGAGGGAGGACAGAGCCGCGTGCCAGTGGGCTGGGTACACCCACCCCCATAATGCTCTTCCCAGGCCTCTGCCTGCTGGGGACTCCCAGGGCCAGTGCATTCGTGACCTTGACCTTGCCTCACACTCTGCAGCCCCGTGCCCCAGGGTGGAGGTACCGATGGGCAGACTGAGGCCCTGAGGGTTCCTCGAGGCAGGGCAGAGCTCTGATGCACAGGGCTAGGCACTGTGCACACAATATGCACGGAATCCCAGCCACCGCCCTGCACAGAGCTACAGGAAGCCCCCATTTTACAGAGGCGGAACAGACGCTCAGGGAGGTCCCACAGGTGGCAGGTGTGTGAGGTCAAAGTTGGGACCCTCTACTGCCTGGCAGCCCCTTGGTCCCTAGAGTCTCGTGTGAGGAGAAGGGAAGGGGAGGGAGCTTCCCTGAGCTCTGCAGCCTGGTCCTGACTGACAGCCCCTCCCCAGCCACGCAGGCTCCCAGCCCAGGGTCAGGGGTGCCGGGATGCAGGTGCGCAAGGGGCGATGGCAGGGAAGGTGACACCAACACTCGAAGCCAGGCCTCCCAGTGTACGGAAGGGGAGATAGAGGCCCCAGGGCCAGTGATGTGCCAAGGACCTTGGAGGAAGTAGTAGTGGGGCCTGAAGGAGAAAGCCAGGCAGCCTGAGCACCAGGACAGCTGCCTGCCGTCAAAGCCGGGCCATCCTGGGGGTCCCCCAAGTGTGGCCACTAGGATGGGGTACTTGGAAGTTTCTAGAACAAGGCCTGCCACTTGAAAAGGGCATGTGAGGCTTGTTTCTGGGGGCAGCTGAGCAGAGGGGTCAGGGCAAAACTTTGGACCCAAGAGACCACTCAGTGTGTGGGGGACGTCTGTGCCCTGGGGGCTTGTGTTCACACACACACACACTCACACACACTCACACACACTGTTAACCAGATGCTGGGGCAGTCAGTGGACATTTCCTCATTTCAGACACTCATGACTGGGAGGGGGCTGTGGACAGGGGTGTCACTGTGGTCAGCCTGGCTCAGCACCCAAAAGAAAGTGTCAAGTCAGGAAAATGTGTGGGAAAGGGGATGTGGGATCAGGGGAGGGTGAGAGGCGGGGAGGGGGCCCAGCCCCGCTCTGGGCAATCCCTGCTCTATCCACCCCGACACGGTGGTGTCCTCCTGCCTGGGAGAGGGGAGGCAGATCTGAGGACCTCTCTGTGACCAGACCAGAACCGCCCACCCCCAGTGAGGCCAGGACCCCTGCCCAGGTAAGGGCAGATGACAGTTTTTCCCCAGCTGCCTTCCTGAAACATGGCGCCAGGGACAGCTTGGTTTGTGAGAGGAAGGAGTGTCCCCACTCCCTGCTGGGCCGGGGGGCCTCACCATCCAGCCATGGGAGGGACAGGGAGCTGGGCTCCTGAGGGCTGAGGAGCCCTGGGGAGTGAGGGGCAGGGCAGGTGAGGGCTGGGTGGGCCAGCTCAGCTCTCTCCCCACCCCGCTCCTTCCCCAGGACAGACATGGGGCCCAGCTGCCAGCCCCACCTTGGACTGAACCTGCTGCTGCTCCTGCTGGCACTGCCCCTCGGGGGCCAGGCCAGCACAGGCTGCTATGGGGTCCCAGGGATGCCGGGCCTGCCCGGGGCCCCTGGGAAGGACGGGCATGACGGACTGCCGGGGCCCAAGGGGGAACCAGGTGAGTCTGACGGCCTGGTTGGGTCTTGGGGTCTGGGGCTGACCCAGGGCGGGGGACAGCAACTTGACGGCAGGAAGTCCATGTCCTGCTGCCTCGCCTGCCCCCAGGGCAGAGTCTGAGTCCCTCTGCGGTCTGGCCTCAGGCCTCCCCTGAGGTGACCTTGGGCCTGGGCACCTCTGGGCTCCTCATTTTCGTCATCTGATAATAGGGATAACAGGGGGACTAAGAGCACCTGCGCCAGCAGTGGCAGGGAGGAGACAGGACTGGGAAAGCTTTCTGCAAACTCCCAAGTGCTTGGCTACGATTTCATTACCCCCCCTCACCACTTGCCCTGCGTGGACACCTGGGGAAGGTGGGCCACGCGTGAATACATCCAACGCACGGACCACCAGGGTTCACAGCTTCGCTCTCCGTGAACCTGTGCAAGTCACTCAACCTTGCAGGGCCTCAGCGTCCTCATGGGTAAAATGGGGAGATGGCGGTACCTGCCTCACAGGGGTGCCGTGGGCATCGAGATTACATAGAAAACCGTTCTGAGCTAGGTTCTGTACAGGTGAAGGCCGTTGCTATTGTTTTGATCAGAGGTCTGTGCTCACCTCCCTCCCCAGGACCCCAGGTAGTGAGGGGCGGGGGAGTGGGAAGTCAGGATCACAGCCACGGAATTTTCCACCGGAAACCACAGGCAAGCCCTCGCCTGAGAGAAGGGGGCTGAGGACACCAATGGGCGGCTGGACACCAATGGGCGGCCAGAGCTGAAGTCCAGGGGCGTGTGTACCTTGTCTGTGAATGAGACCCACCCATCTGGGGGCTGAGCGTGTCTGGAGCCAGCCTGGGTGAGCCTGGGGTGGGGCAGGGCATAGGTGATAGGGGTGGTAGAGGCAGGTGGAAGGGGGAGGCCAATGGAGCAGAACGTCTTTAGGAGTTTCGCCACCATCATCTTCCCTCCTGGCAATAGAAAGGGATTTTACCAACATTCTAGAAGGAATTCTCCAATTCACGGTGAGCAGAATAGGGCCCCCAGGTCTGCCGTTTTAGGGACCCTGTACTTCACAGCTGCCTCTGGCCCTCTCACTGCCCAGGGAGGCTGATGGCCACCAGTTATTGAGCCCCCAAGTACCAGGCACAATTTCAGTTTTACAAATGAGAAAACTGAGGCCACGATCCTTGAGGAAGTGATTGACTCCCACTTTGCAAATGTCAAAGCTGGGGTTCAGAGAGATTAAGCAACTCGCCCAAAGGCACACAGTGGAACCCTGTCCAGCTCCAGAGTCCACACCCTGCCACACTCCCCCGCTCCTCTCAGGCCCCTCCCCATTGCTGAAGACATCAAGAGGATGAGACACTGCTCCGCTCAGCATCACTGACAGCAACCTCCAGGACCTACCGTTCCAGAACACACTTCCTGTGCTGTGCCTGGCCCTGTGCTCAGCCCTTTGCACACATTCTCCTGTTCCACTCTTTCAGCGGCTGTCTGGGATCTGTCCTGTCACACCCTTCTCTCAACTGAGCCAACACAGGCTCAGGGAGCGTAGGCCATCCACCATCCACCGAGGTCACATGGCCTGAAACCCAGGTCTGCTCAGTCCCGATCCCACAGTCCTAATTCTGGACCCACCAGGTCACAAGCCATAGTGGATCTGTCATAAATGGGTCTGCACAGACACCCAGCCCTGTGGAAATCAGATGAGGGAAGGAAACATGAGGGCTGGCAGGGGTGGTCAAGAAGGGCTTCCTGGAAGAGGAAACTGGAGTCGAACCTCAAAAGATGAGTGTGGTTTAGACAAGGGAAGAAGGATCTCACAGAGCCTCAGATCCTCAGGGCTGAAACAGAATCAGATGCTCTGGCTGGGATTTGGCCAGACTCGCATTTGAGTCCTGACTCCACCTCGTGCCGGCTGCATGGCCTTGGGCAAGTCTCTGACCTCGGTTTCCTCATCTGTAACTCAAGGGAGGTTGGACAGACCAGCTGTCACAAGGCTGAGTGGGCTGAGTGGGGCTGGGGTGAGCTGGACAGAACAGCCCCCTTCATGGGGCAGCTTCTATTCTGTTCCATCCAGCGGTTCCCATGTGCTATCGCTGGCCTGGGGTGGCTCCAGCTCAGGAACGGATATAGGTTTTGTGGGACTCTGATGCTGATAAAATGTTGAGGGTCCTCTTTAAGAAAAATAATACAAGGTGATAGATACACTTGATTGCACAGGTGGTGATGGTTACAAAAATCTACACGTGACAAAATTATATTAGAAGCACACACACACACACATACACACACACAAGTGCATGTAAAACTGGTGAAGTCAACGCAAGTTCTGTGGAGTACACAAATGTCAATTTCCCAGTTTTGATGTTATGCTTTAGTTATGCAAGATGTGCCACTGGGGGAAACCAGGTGAAGGGTACATGGGGCCTATCTGTTCCCTTTTTTTCCCCAACTTTCTATGACTGTATAATTATTTCAAAATAAAAAGTTGAAAAAAATTGTAAGTACGAAATTAGGCAAAAGGCCTCGAGGCAGCTAAGGCAAGTGAACAGGGCCGGAGGCTTAAGCTTTACAGCTTCCAAGGAAATCTCTCTCTGACCAATCTTCTGATTTTCAATAAGAAGGAAGGAGAATCTAGACTTTTAGGTGAGTTCTGAATTTGTTAATGTGGGGCTTTAATTAAAAAATTTAAAAACTTTGTGCAGGACAAAAGAAGCTCTCTGTGGCCACATGCCATCTGTCCCTGGGCTGGCAGTCACAGCCATCAACCCACCTTCTGAGATCCTGTCCAGCTCTGATACCTCCTGATGTTATCTAGTCCTACCCTCTCTGTCGCAAATGTGGAAACTGAGGCCAAGAGGCAGGGAAGTGCCTTAGACAAGGTCAGAGGGCAAGTCTGTGGAGAGGCAGGACTTGAAGTAGGCTCTGCCTCCCCACTGGCCAGAGCCTTACTCTCTGTGCACTGCTCCCAGGTCCATCTGTGGGAAGGAGATTCTAGAAACCCAACACCAGTGGTGTGTTCCCTGGAGGACACCCCCAGGGTCCCTCTTCCCTGTCCCTTGCCCCATCTCTTTCTTCCTGCCTGCTCTATCTCCAGGAATACCAGCCATTCCCGGGACACGAGGACCCAAGGGGCAGAAGGGAGAACCTGGCATGCCTGGCCATCCGGGGAAAAATGGCCCCATGGGACCCCCTGGGATGCCAGGGGTTCCCGGCCGCATGGGTCCCCCCGGGGAGCCCGGCGAGGAGGGCAGATACAAGCAGAAGCACCAGTCAGTGTTCACGGTAACTCGGCAGACGGCCCAGTTCCCAGAGCCCAACAGAGTGGTGAAGTTCAACTCAGTCATCACCAACCCGCAGGGGGATTATGACACAAGCACTGGCAAGTTCACCTGCAAAGTCCCCGGTCTCTACTACTTTGCCTACCACGCATCACAGACGGCCAACCTGTGTGTGCAGCTGTACCGCAGCAATGTCAAGGTGACCATCTTCTGTGACCACATGTCCAACAGCAAGCAGGTCAGTTCAGGCGGCGTGCTGCTGCGGCTGCAGGTGGGAGAGGAGGTATGGCTGGCTGTCAATGACTACAACGGCATGGTGGGCACCGAGGGCAGTGACAGCGTATTCTCTGGCTTCCTGCTGTTCCCCGACTAGGGCGGGCAGGCAGGCCCCAGCCCCACAGGCTGTCCACCTCCCCCCGCTTCCCTGCACGGACCCACTCTGCTGGCCAGTCTCTGCATCCTTGCTCAGGGCCCTCTCGCCACCTGATGAACACCTCCTCCAGGAAGCCTGCCCTGGCCCCCACTCCATGAGCTCTCTCCCTCTTCTGAGCTCCTTCGGGAGTCACTGCTTGTACCATTCCTCTGACACTTAACCAACACCTTCTGGTACTGTTATTAGTTTTTTTTCAGGTCTTGGAAGAGGTGGGGAGATATATAAATAAATCAAATCAATAAATATGCATGGCTCAGATTCCTCACTGCCAATTCCTTGAACTTTACATCTTCAACTTTGCATCTGCCACAACTGTCTCTGGGCTCTGGACTCAGGGCAGCTAGTCAGTGCTCAGTAAATCTTGGCTGCCAATATTGAGACACTCGGCACCATTGGGCCTGGTGGGAGAGAGATGTTCAAGTGTGCTTACCAGGCTACTCGTGGTCCCCAACGGGTCGTCTGCTGTCACTTGTTTGGCGAAGAGGCACTGCTGTCATTAAAGGTAACCAAGCTCGCAGGTAAACGGGATTGAGTTTGGATTCCTAGGCCTGTGCTGAATTTTGGGAACACTTGGCACAGGAGGGGTTTGGGCTCAGGTAAGCCCAGTGCAGACAAAGACGAGATGTGCAATGAATTTGTGCTGAATGAAGGAGTGAATTGGGGTGAATTCATGAATGCATAAGTGGGTAAATGAATGACTAAAAGCAGAGCAAATGAATGAGTGGATTAAAAAAATCATAATACTAACATTTATTGAGGACTTATTATGCACCAGGCATTATGCTGAGCACTTTACACGTATTAGCTCATTTAATATTCATCTCAGCGAGTAAGATGTGTGTGAGAGAGAGAAGCAGCCCCCAGATGTCCCCCTGGGACCCCCAGGAGATTATCTAAAACTACTGCTGCCCATAGGCTGTGAAGTTTTGACCGTCATGTTATTGATGCTTGGACTCAGCCACCACAATCCTTGCAGATAACCAGGGAGGCCCACTGTTTGATGTTTCAGGTGCAAAAAGAGAAAAAGTGTAACTTTCCCACGCAGACTTCAGGTCCAGGCTCAGAGCCCAGTGAGGCCCAAGGCTCGCTCTGGCCTGGGAGAACCTGGCCCATCCTGGCTGCCATCACAACTTGGTTCCACAAAGCCCCACGGAGTCACCGACCGACGGAGGTGGGCTGCAAGAGCAGCTGCCCAAGCTGAGTTCTGCAACCACCTCCACCCACTTTGGCTCTTCTGTTTGGGAAAGGGGCTGTGTCACACCTCCCTGCCTTTGCCCGTGCTGACCCTGCATCCTGTGGAGCCCCGAACCCACTCACATAAATCCCCCATCCACCTGGATAACACACTCAAGTGTCAGGATTCAACAAACACAAAGATCACGTCCTCCATGAAGCCCTTCCCGATTCTCCCCTTTGTGTCTCCACAGTGCCCTCCACAGAGTTGACCACAAATTCTTAACTCTTTAGAGCCCAGTTTCCCAAATCTGGTGGTGAATAAAATTAACCTACAGACTTATTTAAAATAAAACAAAACAAACAAAACCAGATTTCTGGACCCAAGGCCGTTTCATAAAAGTTTGGCAAAGACGGGCCTGTGAGTGAGTGGGCAGTTTGCAGGGGAATCTGCTGCACACGGCCCACCTGCTGGCTTTTGTGCACTTACCCGCTCACAGGTCTGCGTCCCCACCGCACTACGAGCATCCTCGGAGGAGGTTCCCTTGGATACATGCCTGGCACACGGTAGGGGCATGAGAAATGTGTAAGATGGGAAGGAGGGAGACACGAACACAAACACACACACTAACGGAGGGAGCGCAGGGGGCAAGGGCCAAAGAGCCTGGCCAGCGTGCCGCGTCTGGGTGCCTCTGGCAGGGACGGGGCCCCGGGTCACGCGTCACAGGCCGCAACATTCACAGCTCTCCGGCACCAAGCACTTAGCAGTCCGCCTGGCAAGGCAAGGGATGTATCTGTCTTCTCCTTTCTTTTTTGTTTAAAAAATCAATACACTGTTTATGTAGGCCACAGTATCAGATCAGAGACCTGTACTTTGGAAACAATTTTTGTGCCATTTTTATTTTCCATAATTGTTTCTTCGTTGTTCTCTCTTCATCAGGAGAGGCGGGCACTTGCAAATGCCGGCTTGGCTGCTGTGCCGAGGGCAGGTGGGTGAGAGTTGAGTGGAGCAGGAGAGGAGGGGTGGGGAGCAGCAGGGACCAGAACAAGACATTCCAAACTGGCCAGGAACCTCTTTCAGACCTCCAGGAGTTGAGGGATTTAGGTTTCTTTTTCTTCTGTTTGTAGGGATCCCCTCTCTATCAGAGATGCAAGCCAGAAATTTTATGGGTACAGAGACCCCACTCAGGGGTCAAGGGCCAGAGACCCCTCAGCTCCTGATCCTTGGGTCCAGGCCCCTCCCGCCAATCCAGGCCCGGCTCCTTTGCTCCATGGCTGCAAGAATTCTGTCACATAAATAATACTGTCCCCATGTTTGCACTGGGTGCCTACCAAGGGCTGGGCCCTGGACATGCAGGGTTACCTCACTGGCCCCACCACAGCCCCAGGAGATAGGTGCTCAGGCCTCCAATTTATTAAGTATATACCAGGAAATGGAGGTCAGTAGATGTGCCTGAGGCCACATAGTCAGAAGAGGCAGAGCTGGGACTCAAACTTAAGAGTGGCTGATTCCAAAGCCCAGGCTCTTAATGCACCGCTTTGACTCTTCCTGTTCTCAGTCTCACTGCTTCTACCCCAAGTTAAAGTTGATATCTTCCCATTGCCATCAGCCACCAAGGAATTAGAGGCCCAGGCCCAAGTGGCCTCGGGAGCCCTCAGCTGGACCCCTGGACCTGCAACCAGCTAACTCCCTTCTCCTGTCTTGGAACCCGCTGCTTTCTCCTCTTCCCTGGCCTGGGTCCCTTTGGGGCTATAGTTGGCTGAGCCCAGAGACCTTTTGCTTATATAAACTAGTCTTTTCCTCCTCCATCACCCACTGCAGTGAACACTTAATTTCTACCAATCAGCATCCACAAGGATTGCCTACCTCCAAGCACAGGCATGAAGAGGGGCCCTCCAGCTCCCGGGGCCTGCCAGGCAGCTGTCCCTGAGAGGCATCACATTGCCCAGACGCAGCCACAGTGGGAGGGTCCCGCATTGGCCACTTACACGAGGTGGGCTCCAGCAGTCACTTCTCTCTTGTGACATTTATCACAGGAGCAACGAAGCCTTGTGCCATTCAAAGTTTAACACCAGTCTCCCCCAGTAGAAGGGAAGCTCCACGGGGGTGGGGACCACGGCTATTTGTTCAGGCTTCTCTCTCCAGTGCCTCACACATACAGGCTAACAATAAATATTTGTTAAATAATGACTCGCCCCTCTGGGCCTCAGTTTCCCCATATATGAAATGAGGGGGATGGGCTGAGGTCACCCAGCCTGTCCAGCCCTAACTTGGTGTGATTCCAGGATCCAGAGGAAGCAACAGGCCCCTGCCCCTGTCTATTACTGTCATCAGCTTCAAGCCCTGCTGGAAGCAGACGGAGGGGGATAAATAAGTAACGAGCACATTTAAAATTCATTATTAGATTATTTTCTAAGAACAGGGAAACAGCAAGGGTACAGAAGGGGAAGGAAGCAGAAGAGATGAGCCCAGAAAGGGGAAGCCTGGGACATGAAGTGATAGGAACAACTATAATAACATGTGCACCGCACTTTACAGTTTACCCCCCCACAGACATACCCCCTTTCTCCTCCGTCATCCCAACCATTTTCCTCCCAGTGGCCTGTGAGATCTGTAGAGCAGCCAGGCATAATTATGGTCCCATCACATAGCAGAGGAAATTGGGGCTCTCTTGGGTTCCCTTGGCTGAGAACATTTAGCTGGTAAGTAGCAGAGCCAGAATACGAATCAAGGTCCCTGACTCTAATCCAGCACTCAGGCACCAGGCCGGCCCCATTATCATCACTGCGGGACACCCCTCCCCTGCAGAGAAGATCATGAGGTCAGAGGGCCTTGGCAGGCAAGCTGCCAGCTGTGGACATTCCCCCAGGACAGCCTGTCCTCTCCACCGCTGCTGAGTCGGCGGAACTGAACTCACCACCCACCCCTCCCATTTACAGTAAACCCCTCTGGGCTGCAGAAATGGGACCTGAAACTGCCTGAGGGCAGCAGGGTGGGAAGACAGGGGGGTGATAGGGAGGGGACAGTCAGGGGAAAGCCCTTCCTGCCTCTGGAGAAGAGAACTTCCGCTTCGGACGGAGGGCAGCAGGCCCCCGGCTCCTGTTCCCACTGCTGGCCAGCCCCGCAGCATCAGAGGACGCGGCTCCCCAGGTGAGGATAGGGCTTGGCGCCTGGGGGACTGGCCGGCAGGGCCAGCATGGTGGAGGGTGGTGATTCCCTAAGTGTAGGCCTCACATCCCCCGCCTCAGAGCTACCTGGGGTGTCTGACAGTGCAGATAGCTGGGCCTGATCCCACACCCATGGGATAAGGCTTTCTGGGGGGGAGCAGGCGGCGGGGGGTGCTGCTACCCAGGGCCCCGGGGATAGGCAGGCAGCCTAGCATGGGAGCCTACAGCACAAGGGCTTTGGGAGCACGCGCACTTGAGCTGAGTCCAGCTCTGCCTCTTAGTGCTGGTCATCTTGGGCCAGTCACCTAACCTCTCTCAGCCTGAGACTCCTCTGGGGACAACAGAACCTTTCAGGAGTGCTGTGGGCCCTACAGGAGATCAAGCTCACCGAGCACTTAGTGCCCTTCCTGGCTCAAAATCTGTCAGTAAAGCACAGGCAGAGGTGGGATTAGAACCCCGATCCCCCTCCACCCAGCCCAGCGCTTCGCCGACACCTTGCTTCATTTATTTCCTCACTGTCTGTTGAGAAAGCTCAGCTTGACTCTTCCAAGGAAATGATTTGATGTGCAGTTGGGACTGGTTATTAATTAGCACTGAGGGAATGCAGTGATGTTTGCACAGCAGGGCAATGGGACGAGGCCTTGCCCTGGGGACCTTATTCCTTCTATGTCCACCTCATCTAATCCTTCTGGCAGCCCTGTCAGACAGAAACCAGCACATCCAAGAGGCTCAGAGAGGTTAAGGCACTCGCCTGAGGTCACACAGCCAGAAAGCAGCAGAGGAGGACTTCAAGGCCAAGTTGGCCTGACTCCAGGCTGGGGGGGAGGGACTGCTGGGGCTGGACGGGGACGAAAAGGTCGGCGCTCGGGGTGGAGGGCGTGAGAAACAAGGCAAAGGCAGCGGGGAGTCAGACTGGATGAGTGTTACGTCCTACTCCAAGTGTGAGACTCAGTGGCCCCCGAGATGGGCCAGAGCTGAGATCTTCCCTCTCCCTCACCCCACCTCCCACTTGCCCCAGCAGCCCACCTGGACCTGCTCCTACCCCACTCCCACCCCTGCTGGTCGGGGCTCTCCACCCCGGGCCACGTCGCTGATCTCAGAAGTGGCAGGGGCCTGATTTGAACCCTGGCAGTGTCTATTTCCTTGTGACACTGCAGGCCTCCACTGTGACCACCCAGTCAATGTCTGCTGCCTAACGACAGCAACAATAATTGGGACAAGAGCTGCCTTCGCCGAGCATTGACCATGTATCCAGCACTACTCGTAGCACGCCCCGTGCCTTATCCTTTTACCAGGCTGTCTGCTCCAAAGCCCACATTGTAATCACCACGTACAGTGGCCTCTTAACGTAACACTGAGCTGCAAGACCCAGAGGGGGTGGGTTTCACTCCTAGCCACACAGGAGCTGTGTGACCTTTACTGAGGTTCTTGCCCTCTCTGATCGCCAGTTTCCTTATCCGTAAAATGAGAGAGTAAGAATGCTTTCACAAGCGGCTGTTGTGAGAATCAAATTAGATGACATAATGGCATGTAAAGCATTTGGCCCAGAGCCTGGCCCGTAAGTGCCCAACTTATTAAAGTTGTCAAATTGTCATTTTGAAAAACCTCCAGCAAGAGTGAGAACCGATGCTTATTCAAAGATAAGCAGGGTCATGCCCTGAGCCACCCTCTCTTCAGATGACAGAGCCTAAACCGGTCACCAGCAGACCCAAGTCACACTCATCTTCATGGCTTCCTTTCCTTGGTGCCCAGCACAGGGGCTGGGCTTTAACCTTAACTCACGGGTTTAAGCAATGAATTGGCCAGGACTAGGCTGAGGCTGATTTTCAGTGCATATGAGCCAAATATCAGCGGGTTTTTATGGTCCCAGGGAGCCCTCCTCGTGCCAGATTCTGAGGTCAGCACAGCCAGCAGGAGGCAGAGAGGGCAGGGGTTTGGCCACGGCCCTGCCATTAACTCACTGGGTGGCTTTGGGTAACTTCTAATGTTTGAGCCTCAGTTTCCTCATCTGCAAGATGGGAAATTCATCACAACCCATTGCCCACGGTGTCAGGAGGATCCGATGACAGCAGCAATAGAGAAGCAGGAGCAGCAACAAGTGCAAACAAGGGCTTCGTGATTCTTTCCCATCTGTGGTCTCACTTGGACCCCCATGGCTGCCCTGGGCAGTGGGCAGAGACCACTCTGCTGTCCCATTTTAAGAGCAGGAAACAGCTCTGAGGGAAGCCTTCCTGGAAGAAAAAGCTTTGACCCAATCCTTGAAGGATGGGAACAATCCAGATCTGGGCAAAGGTGGAATGGGCTGCCTTGACAGGTAATAAGCTGCCCATCACTGAAATGATGCAAGCCATAGGTGGAAGAGCCCTTGGCAGAGATGTTATTGGGAAGACTCAAGAATAGGCTGAAGGGTCCTGAAAAAGTTAAACATAGAATTAACATAAGACTGGTAATTCCACTCCTAGTTATATACCTAGAAGAATTAAAAATAGGTATTCAAATCCTTGTACATGAATGTTCACAGCAGCACTATTCACAATAGTGAGAAGGTGGAAACCTCCCAAATGTCCATCAATGATGAGTAGGTAAATTGTGGTATATTCTGTGAGTGGAAAAACACAAACTATATTTTCTCCTGCTCTCACACCACAATACTCAACACAGAAATCTTCTGTGACCAAATGTGTGGGGGGTTTTCCCCACCAACAAGCAAGCAATGAATTCTGCCACTGTCACCAGCTTGGTTCCTCCAGTTCAGTTCCGACACCATTACCTAGAGATAGCGTCAGATCCCACAGGTGGAGGGCCCAGTCCCACAAGACTTTCCCCTGCCTTCTGATACCAGTTGTAAGTTCAGGCCCCCTGAACTTCTGACCCACTGAATTCAAGTCGGGGGTTCTTGTGACCCCCACTTCGGGTTTGATTAATTGGCAAAATCGTCTTACAGAACTCAGGAAAAAGTTTACTGGTTTATTATAAAGGATATCACAAAGGATGCAAATGCAGAGACACGTAGGACCAGGTATAGGAGAAGGGGCATGGAGCTTCCATGCTTCCCCCCCGACCCTGGGCAGGCCACCTTCCAGCACCCTCCATGTGTTCAGCTATCCTGAAAGCTCTCCAAACCAGTCCTTTGGGGGGTTTATGGAGGCTTCATTACATAGTCATGATTGATTAAACCACTGGCCACGGTGATCAACTTAACCTTCAGCGCCATTCCCCTCTCCAGAGGTTGGGGGTGGGGTTGAAAGTCCCAACACTCCAACACTGCCTTGGTCTTTCCAGTGACCACCCCCCATCCTGAAGTGGCCTACGGTGCCAGCCACCAGTGAACTTATTAGCATAAAAAAGACATAATTCTGGAGATTCTAAGGATTTTAGGAGTTGTATGCCAGGAAATAGGTTGAGGACCAAATATATATTTTACAATATCACATATATCCATACAATGAAATATTATTCAGCCATAAAAAGGAATGAAGTACTGATACATTCCACCACACAGATGAACCTTGAAGACATTATGCTGAATAAGTCAGACACAAAAGGTCACACATTGTATGATTCCATTTATGTGAAATATGCAGAAGAGGTAAATCCATAGAGACAGGAAGCAGATTTGTGGTCGTCAGGGGCTGGGGGAAGGGGGATTGAGGAGAAACTGCTTAATGGGTATAGGGTTTTATTTTGTGGTGATGAAAATGTTTTGGAACTAGACAGATGTGGTGGTTGCACAACACTGTGTATGTATTAAATGCTACTAAAATGGTCGATTGTATGTTATGTGAATGTTGTCTCAATTAAAAAAAAATAAAGAACAGGCTGAGGGTTGGACTAGATGAACTTTAAGGCCCCTTCTGTACTGAGAATTAATGCATGGGATGCTGGCCGTGCTGACCAGCTCGAGGCAGCCCACTGGCTTCTTCCTAGTTCTCTGGGATGAAGAAGGGGCCAGGACTGCCCTCCCACCAAAGCCGCAGCTCTTGGAGGAAACTGAGAATATTCCACCAGCAGAGATGGCCTGGTGCGCTGGCAGGGACATTGGCTTCATTCCTTCCTGTGTGACCCTGAGCAAGTGACTTGGACTCCCTGAGCCTCAGTGTCCTCTTTGGTGTAGAAATCCTAGTTGCTGCCATGCAGGGATGCTCCAAGGATGCAAAGTGGCCCACTGCGTGAGCAGCACCAGCACCGTGAACTCAGAGGCTCTAATGGACAAGAACACTTGGAATAAAACCCAAACCTCATAGCAGCCCCCGCCTGCCCCTCCAGTCTTACCTCCTGTCACCTTGGCCCCTCACTCCCTTCTGTCCACCCCTCAGCCTCCCCTACTGGTCCTTCCTCCTGGAAAGTTCTTGCCCCAGCTTGTCACCTCCTAGAGAGGGCTTGCCCGTGGAGAAAACTTTCTTGGTGGGAGGACTTCCCTCACAAAACCAGCCACCTCCCACCTCTGGCCCAGTTCCTCTCCCTCCAGGCACCCTTCGCTTTCTTTCAGAGCACGAGTCACAGTCTATACCTATTGCTATTTACTTGTATGTTGACCTGTTTATCACCTGTCTTGCCCCTAGGGGCACAGGACCATGAGGGCAGGGACCATATCTGTCTTATTAATCAGTGAATCCCCAGCACCTTGGAAGGGGTCTGGTGATGGGAGACAAGCAGTGAACCCGTGGATGGATGGAGGATGGATGGAGGGAGGGATGGAGGGAGGGATGGAGGGAGGCAGAGAGAGAGAGCGACAGATGGATGACAGGAGTCACTGGCTGGTAACCTCCCACATTGCCTCCTCCCCACAGGAGGCAGCTGACACAGCGTGGTGATGAAGACCCTGTGGGGCGGCGTCCCGGTGCTGCTGCCGCTGCTGCTCCTGGGGCTATTCGATGTCTCCCGGGCCCCGAGCAGCTGCCCCGGGCACCCAGCCATCCCGGGAATTCCAGGCATCCCTGGTGTGCCTGGCTCCGATGGCCAACCTGGGACCCCAGGGATAAAGGGAGAGAAAGGTACTGCGGGCTTCGGGGACACACTAGTGTCACTGACCAAGGCCCCATCTCCTGCCTCCCTGCAAGATTGCAAAAGCACTTGCAAACCCAACAGCTTGCTGAGCCCTCGTAATAACTTTGCCAGGAGAGAATTCCCATTTTATAGACAGAGAGACTGACGTCCAGAAAGCCTACTGCCTTACCTAAGGTAACGCACTAAGTGTTGAGGCTGAGACCAGACCATGGATCTCTTACCATTAAATCCAGGTGGCGAGAGAGCACCACTGTGGTCACACAGTCCTGGGTTTGAATTTACCTCCAGGGTAAGTGGCTTCACCTCTCTGAATTGCTATTTCCTCACCTGTAAAATGGGACAACGATACTTTTGTGGAGTTGTTGTGGGGTTCAATTGAGATTCCCCACCATGAAAAACTCTCTGTCAAATGTAGTTTATTTGTTCATTTCACCCACAATTACGGAGCAACCCCCGGTACCAGCCACTCTCCTCACATAATCTAATTTAATCCTCAAAATCCCACAAAATACCATCCTCCCCATTTTATAGATGAGGAAACTGAGCCTCAGAGAATGTGACTCAGTCAAGGGGACACAACTAGTAATGGCAGATGTGACCTGAAAAGCACATCTGTCTGTCCCCAGAGCCCATGTTCTCAGGCCCTATACTCTGCCACTCTACTGGAAAATAGGTGTTATCCTGGGCTGTGCCAAAACAAGGGGCAGTGGCTGCTTGGGGTGCTGGAGTGAGGGGTCTAAAGTCCACAGCCAGAACGAATGCCATGATTGATTAGGGATGTCTGTGATGGAGAGGGAGCAGAGGGGGACAGCACTCGCTGGCCCTGCTCCAGCCTGGCCAAGGACGCCCGGGCGAGCCGGGGAGGGCAGGTCCGGCACCTTCCTCAGGAAGAGGTCACCCCCTCCCCACAGGCATCTCACCCTATTACTGTCAAGCACATCATGGACTCGACTCAGAGCCCCTCTCTGGCACCCTCTGTCTTACAGACGCGAGGCTCAGGCCCGGAGAGGGGCAGGGCTGTCCAGGGCTCCTTCCTTTGGTCCCAGTGACCTCTGGTCTCCTCACTTTTCTTCTGTCTCCTCTCCCAGGGCTTCCAGGGCTAGCTGGAGACCACGGTGAGTTCGGAGAGAAGGGGGACCCAGGGATCCCTGGGAATCCAGGAAAAGTTGGCCCCAAGGGCCCTGCGGGCCCTAAAGGTGCCCCAGGTCCCCCTGGAGCCCCCGGCCCCAAGGGTGAATCGGGAGACTACAAGGCCACCCAGAAAATCGCCTTCTCTGCCACAAGAACCATCAACAGTCCACTGCGACGGGACCAGGCCATCCGCTTTGACAACGTGATCACCAACGTGAACAACAACTATGAGCCTCGCAATGGCAAGTTCACCTGCAAGGTGCCCGGCCTCTACTACTTCACCTATCACGCCAGCTCTCGAGGGAACCTGTGTGTGAACCTCGTCCGAGGCCGGGAGCGCACACAGAAGGTAGTCACCTTCTGTGACTATGTCTACAATACCTTCCAGGTCACCACAGGTGGTGTGGTCCTCAAGCTGGACCAGGGGGAGAATGTCTTCCTGCAGGCCACTGACAAGAACTCCCTGGTAGGCATGGAGGGTGCCAACAGCATCTTCTCTGGGTTCCTGCTCTTCCCAGACATGGAGGCATGACCCGTGGGGCTGAGTCACACCCACCTTACCCTCCCCAGCCAGCAATGCTCACTCGACCCCAACACCACCCCCTGCCCGGCCAAAGCACACAGTAGAGCTCTGTGAATGTTGCTGAATGAATAAGTAAATAAACTTTTCAAGGCCAAGGGACAGTAGTCTAATTCAACTCTGCGTCCCAGCACCTGGCACATAGTAAGTGCCATGCTCAGAAATGCTGGTTGAATGAATGAATGAACAATGAATGAATGAATGACCTCTGAAAGCAGAAACTCCATGGAGTTGGAGGTGACTGGGAGGCCAGACTCTGTCCGTGACCTGCTCTGTGCCAGCCACACAGCGGGAGGTGGGGGTGGGAACACCTGCTGTGTTCCAACCACACCCTCACACTCCTCCTGGGAGATAGGTTTGCACTGTGCCCAGTTTACAGAGGAGGAAACTGAGGGTCAGAGGGATTGTCCACAATCCCACAGCACAGCTGGGATTCAAGGGCAGGTCTGCACACTGATGACCTAAGACCTCCTTTAGGGCAACATGTCTAGGCCAGCCCCTGAAGGGGCTTTGTGCTTGTACCTTCACGTTATCCCCACCAAGGGATCAAGGGGCCCTGCTCCACAGACTTGACTGACCTTGGAACAGGAACCTTCCCCTTTTGATTCTCCCCACATGCCCTCCCTCCCAGTATCTTCCCAGCTTAGCACAAGCTCAGTCCTCCAGTCAGAACAAATGTCACTCCCCTGCTCAAAAACCTTCAGTGGCTCCCCACTGCCCACTGGAGATGGTCCCAGCCCATGAGCCTGGCCGTTCAGCCTCACTGCCCTTCCGCTCACGGTTCCCCACCTAGACCTTCCACTCTGCCCAACCAACCATCCTTTCAAACCTCGTTCAAGGCACGCCTCCTCCCTGAAGCTGCACCATTGCAGCTCTCACACGCTCACTCTGACCCCCTCCCAGCCCATTTCTCACTTGTCCAGGTCTGAGCGTGCACAGCCTGCGTCTGGCTTCCTGCGCACACCCACCGTCCCCCCCCAGGCAGGCCGGGCGCTCCCTGCCCTGCTCATCTCTGAACCCCCGCAGAGCCCAAGATGCACAGCTGCCACTCAGTAAAGATCATCACCTGATTGGTTGGGACCACGGGACTAGGACTGGAGTCCCACCCAGCCCTGCACCTGCTCTCCTCAGCCTCTCCCACTAGCCCCGCCCCATCAAGACCCTCAACCAATCCCAACCCGAGGTAGGAGGGATTTAAGCATTCTGGCCTCTCTCATAGGGCCACAGCTCCAGTCCAGCCTCCTGTTTGGCTGGCCCATCTGTCAGGACTTCACTCATTGGGCGCAGCTTCTGTCCCATCTCCTGGGCCTCAGGCCTGGCCTTGGTGACCTGCTCCAACCTCAGACTCTCCAGCTGAGACCTGGAATCTTTCCTCCAGCAGCTGGACCTTGTTTCTGCTGCTCAACTCTTTCCATACAAACTGTCTGCCTGGAGTTTGAGTCTAGTAATAATAATAATAACCACACCGTGATTGATTACTGTGCATCTGGTGCTGTATGTACATTAGCTCATTTAATCCCCAACACAACCGCTAGGGGTACATAGTATTATCTTCATTTTACAGATAAGTAAACTGAGACTCAGAGAGGGCAAGCAGTTTTCCCAGGGTCACACAGCTGACAGGAGCCTGCTTCTGTTTGTCTTAAAGTTCTTGCTAAACCTGTGGACATACTGGTCCTTGCCATGCACACCTGTTGGAATCCCTTCTGCAGCTCCCCTCCCCCCCGTCCCTCCGCAGTCCCCTGGCCTCTCACCTGGACCCATCAGACCTCAGGAATCCACATTCTCAAGCCTCTGTAGTTGGGTTCATCTATGTGGGGCTATACCGCACCCCAGGGACAGATGTGGCTGCTGGTGTTGAACATGCACAGAGCATGCCATCTTGCTGCATGGACCCTGGCAGAGCCAGCCTTGGCCAAGAAGTCAGAGCTCCACACTCCTGCCTGCTTGTCCCAGGAGCTGCCATCAGGCCGCCTGGCTCTCCTGCAGGACCAATGTTCCTCTGACCCTTTACCCATAAACCCTGACCCTGCTTCTTGTCCTCCACCAGACCTGCTAGTGAGGACACTCCTAACAGTGCCCTTTTTGTGCCCTCCCACAAGCTCCCAGACCTGCCAGAAATCCAGGGCTCCGACTATGTGTCCAGCCATGCCCATTACAGTCCAGCGTCGCCTCTCCACACAGACATTCACACGTCTAAACTCTTCACCTTCATTATGGCCTTATCCTCTGACCTCTCTTCTCTGTGCCTCTCTCTGCAGAACAGCCATCTCACCTGTTAAGGCAAGTAGATACCCCCAAATGACACCTTAACCCCGAAGTTAGCCCCATCCTTCATGGAGGTGACGCAGACTCTAACACCTCCAATTCCCAACTCCCAGGAGAGGGCATCTGACTGGCCCAGCTTGGAAGGAGGGTGCTCCTGGCCCAATCAGCTGAGGCCAAGGAGGAGAAGGGCCTGTAACCGTAAAAGCTGCTCACGGCTATCAAACCAAACACCTGGCTGTCCTCTAATGGTCACAACAAGCCTGTGGAGTAGATGTTCTAATCCAGTGGTTCTCAAACAGAATCGCCAGGAGGGCTTGTTAGAATTTGTATTTCCTAACAGTTCCCACTGGAGGGATGCTGTTGCTGCTGCTTTGGAGACCACACATTAAGATCCACTGCCCTAATCTTATTCCTCCCATTCTATAGATAAGAATATTGAGACTCAGGGAGAGGGTGTTATTTGCCTATGTCACACAGAGGATCCAGGATTTAGATCCAGGTCATTTAATCCATGTGTTGAAGGTCTGTGCACTATTGCCTGTGTGGCCCAGCCCTGTGGCAGGCCCCATCGGATGTCTGCCACTTGCCAAGCACAGTGCTGAGTCCTGGCTTGCCAGCATGCCCCGCAGTGACCCACAATGCTTCAAGCCAGTCAAGAGAGGAAAAGAGGGTAAGGGAAAGAAGAAGGAAGACGGAACCTTAATAAATAACAGTAACAACAGCTCCCACAGTGCAGCTCTAAGTACTTCACATTAACCATACAACCTTTGCAATTATGTTCCCCTTTTACAGATGGGAACACTGAGAAACAGAGCAGTTAAGTGACTTGCCCAATGTCAAATATGAGAACCGGGGTCAACGCCAGGCAATTCCGCTCTAGGGTTGATGCTTCATGCAACAGTTGATGGGACTGGATCTTGAATCAGGTAGACTTGGATCTGAACTCTGCCTGGGCTTCTCACCAGTTGTGAGACTCCAGTCAAGTGACTGTGCCCTGGTCTCCTGTTTTACCCTCTTACAAACAAACAATGAGGCAATTGTCCTGGTACAGATCCTTGATTCTTGTCTTGGATTAAATTCCTAGAAGTGGACTCCCTAGGTGAAAGGAATGTGCAGACTTCGAAGGCTTTGAAATGTGTTTCCAAATGCAGGGATGGGGATCAAGGCTGAACATGGCGGGCCAGCTCCAGGGTCGCCGCCACCAGGGGGGAGCAGATACCAGGAGAAGGGCAGCCTGGAAGAGGGATGGGCAGTGACGTGGAACCGTGGGAGCTCCTCCCTCCTTCCTCTCTTCACCCCCAGGCCTTCCCACTCTCTGGGTGAGCTATGAACTTGCAGGGTGGGGCTGAGGGTCAGCCAGGTTCCTCTAAACCTGTGTCCTCAAACTGTGTTCCCAGCATCAGCATTGCCTGGGAACTTGTTAGAAATGCAGATTCTCAAGCCCCATCCCAGACCAGCTGAATCAGAAAATCTGCGGGGAGGGTGAGGGGCAGCCATCTGTGTTTTAACAAGCTCTCCAGGTGATTTTGATGCAGCTAAAGTTTGAGAATCTGCTGCTCTAGGCCGGGGGTTGCCAAACTTTTTCTGTAAAGAACCAGGAAATATTTTAGTCCTTGCGGGCCATACAGTCTCTGTTGCAACTACTCAACCCTCTTTTTGTAGCATGAAAACAGCCATAAGCGATATATAAATAAACGAGCATGGCTATGTTCCAATAAATCTTTATGGACACTGAAATTTGAATTTTACATAATTTACACGTGTCACAAAATATTTTTCTTTTGATTTTTTTCCAACTATTTAAAAATATAAAAACCATTTTTAGCCGGCAGGCTGCACACTACAGGCTATGGGCCAGATTTAGCCCAGGGGCTGTAGTTTGCCAGCCTGCTCTAGACCCAGGTATTGCTCCAGGCTTAGAGCAGAAAAGCCGGAAATGGAGCCTGAAACTGCCGGACTCCCAAGCCAGTGCTCCTTCCATTAAGCTACTCTGTCCAATTCCAACCTTGGGACATTGACAGAAAAACTCTCTGGGCCTCAGTTCTCTTGACAGTCAAGGGGGCATTGCAAGCCCTGTCCTGTGTGATCTGAAGCACTGAGACTCCAGTTTTAGTGGGCAACAAAATCCCCTGGAAAGCAGCTGGTGTCCGGGCCCCATCCCAGAAGTTCTGTTCCATAAGATCAGACAGGATCTGTAGGGGGCTGGGAGTCTGCATGTTTCTCAGACATCCCCCACCCCCTGTGATTCCAGTATAGGCGGCCTCCACCCCCAGCCAGAGGGCCGAGCTAAGGAACATGAAAGCTGTGAATAGTAGTAGACCCAGCTCTTCCCTCAGAAGCCCAGTGGCTATAAGGGGTGAGGAAAAGGGAAACAGACTTCTTGTCTGTCCACACCTACACAAGATGAGAAATGCAGTGAGGGGAGAAAGCCTGGGGGGCTCAGAGAGCCTGGGTTCAAATCCCACCTCTACCACTTGTAATAAGCTGTGCATTCTCAGGCTCATCTACTTAACCTCTCTGGGCTGCAATTTCGTCATCTGTCCATAGGGGTGATAATCATGCCCACTCCAGAAAGCTGATGAGGGTTAAATGGGATGCTGCATGCAAAGCCCCTGGCACCCAGAAAGTTCTCCACAAGTATTAACCGTAGTTACAGTGACGTGTTGTTACTGGAATTGGGGTGCTGTGCTGGTGCAGGGCTCCTCAAATTTTAATGTGCTCAAAAATCACCTGGGGTCTTGCTAAAATGCAGATTCGAATTCAGTAGGTCTGGGGTGGGGGCCTGAGAATTTGCTTTTCTAACAAGCTGTTGGGAGGCGTTGATGCAGCTGAGCTGGACCACACTTTGAATAGCTCGGGTTAGGAGCAGGGGTTCAGCATCGTGATCTGCTGTGGAGTTGAATTCTCTCATCCATGGGCAGTGATTAGCACAGGCGCTGGCGGACAGCAAGCACTCGGTAATTAACCTATTACTGGTATTGTTGCTATTGTGGTCACTGATTATGATCTGATGGTGGGGACCAGGGAGTTCAGGGGCAGGCCAAGGAAAGGACAAAAGGTGGATCATCCATTTCCCCAAAGCTGAGCACCCGGGTCTCCCTCCTGTCTCTCCTCTGCGTTCTTGCCTTTCTGGTCTCCTGCTAGCAGTGGGGCACCAGGTGCCCTGCCTTAAACCCCATACCCAACACACACACACGCCCTCCTTTCAGAGCAAGCTGTGAGCTGCGTTTATTTTTGCACATAGCCAGGAGGCATTCTCATAGACAACCCTGTTGGCCAGATGCAGGAGAAAAGGGGGTGTTTGTTCAAGAAATCCAGCAGGGCCCACCCAGGGAGGGACACCCACAGCGAGGGGACCTGGCAGAGCAGGAAGCACTCCGGATGGGAAGTCATAAGCTCCCATCTCTAAGCTGGCCTCGGAACCTGACTTACTGTGTGACCTCAGACAAGTCACTGCCCCTCTCTGAGCCTCAGACTACCCCACAGAAGGAGGAGGTTGAACTAGATCAGCTGCATTGGATTCACCTAGGGAGCTTGTGACAGAAACAGATTCTCAGGCCCACCCCAAATTTACTGATGAAGAGCTAGGGGAGGCTGCAGCCTGGTGACACCCACAGAAAAAGGGCAAAGAGTTATCACAGGGGTCACTGACCAGTGAGGAAGCAGCGGCCAAGTCCCCTGATCACACCTCGCTTACCCAGAATCCTCACCTACATAGAACACAGCCAGGACCCAGGAGGGAACAGAGGAGGCCAGAAGCTGACATTTCACAACCCAGAGAGCCTGGAAGATTTGTGTTATCACATGAATGAATGAATGCGTGGCTATGTTAATTAATGAATTGATTGATTAATCTTTCTTACTCCAGAGAGTACGGGGCCTGGAGACAGATACGCATAATATATGCTCAGTGAATAGCTGTCAAATGGAAGGAAGAAAGGCAAGATGGAAGGAATTTCAAAATTATGTCCTGCCTGGAAAGATAGGGCATATAATCCTGTTTTCTAGGCCCTTGGGACAATTTCCATGGGAAGACTTGGCATTTTGAAGGAAACAAAGGCAGGCAGGGAGAAACGCAATTGAGCATCATGACGTTTTCCCACTGCTTTCACAGATGCTTCTCATTTATGCATCTTGTCACATATTTATCCCTATAAGCTGCCTTACAGCATCTGTGGAGCAAGGGAGAATGTACACAAGCCAACCAGCAGAAAGAAGGCAAAAGAAGCAAAGTACGGTGTGGAGAGCACCTACCATGCTCTATGCCGGGCGCTATGCCAGATGCGTGGTGACATTCTCTCATTGGCTTCTCACTAGAGCCCCACCAGGTTCATTCCAGCTTTGCCACTTTCTAGCTGGGTGACCTTGGCAGGTAAGTCACCTCAACTCTGAGTTTTTGTTTCCTTGGCTGCAAAATGGAGCTATATTGGCTGCTATTGTCATGAGCACTACATGAGCTAACGTCTAAAATGCCTGCCTGGCACATAGTAGGCACACCATAAAGAGTGGCTTTCATAAAGAACTATACGCCCTACCGGACACATAGTAGGTCCTCAACAAATGTTAGCATCCTCATCTGTAAAATGAGACTATTGGTTGTTGTGAGGTTCCAATGAGCTGCAAGAGGCAAAAAGGCTTTGCAAGCTGAAAAATCCTGCACCCAACTTGGGACAAATTTTCCTTTCTCCCTCCATCCTAGGATTCGGTCACCCGAGCAAACCCAGGCATCTTCTGGGCTTACTGCTGGGGCGTATGGGCTGTGCCACAGCACAGGCCTGTCTGCAGACTCCGGTTCCTGAGCTAGCACCTCTGGGGCAGACTCCCCCTGTGAGCTCAGGTACCTACAGGAGCGACAGCTGGGCCCTTGTTAACAAGGTGTCTCCAGACCTTGTTTGGAATACGTCAGCTACTGTGATTAAAGACAGTACATAAATGTCAGCCTCGCCGGGACCCAGCCCCAGCTGGTTTCCGGGGAAGGAAACCTGAAAAATATGTCTTCATTCCTTCTGCTTTACAGATTAGGCCATCAGAGGCTTGTACAGAGTGAGTTCTCGGTGGGGGGGGCCTGTACACGACCTGCCAGGAGTGAGGAGGGGACTTTGGGTGTGGGGGTAAGAACGGAAAAGAGACTGGTGAATAGTTTGCCAGTGTGCACTCAACCAGGCCCGATAATTGTGTGACCTGGAGTCACTTTTCCCCTCGGAGCCTCAGTTTCCTCATCTATAAAATGGAGATCATATGCCCATGGGCTGTTAAGAAGATAACAATAACATTTGTAAGGCACCCAGGGTAGTGCCTTGCACCGAGCAGATGCTCACTGCAACCAGGACGCTGTGGGGAATTGAGCTGCATACTTTGTATACATAGCTGCTCAATGAATGTCCCTTTAATCGGGTCCAAGCTGGTAGAGACTGTGAGATCCTCAGTGAAACAACATTAAACATAGGTACTTGACTTAAACATAAGTCAGGAGCACTGGTCTCAGAATCACCGACTCACTGCATAACCCCAGGTAAGTGACTCCATTCTCTGGGATTCGGTTTCCTCGTCTACAAAATGGGAGGTTAATCCCCGGCCAGAACACTGTAATGAGGCCAACGGCTGGCCTGCCCGGGTTTGCTGCCTTTCTTGGTGCAAAGGGGCATAGAGCTTGCTCTGATTCTGGTGCTCCCAGACCCGAGGTTGAATCCTGCACCGCACTGGCCGTGGGACTGTGGGCCAGTCCCCGCACACCTCTGGGTCTCCATATCCTTCCCAGTGGGATTGGGCACTCATTGTGTAGAGAAGGAACATCGAGCCTGGTATAGAGAAGGAGCACTGGACTGGGAGTCGGAAGACCTGGGCTGAGCCTATGGCTTGGGAACCACCCTCCCCTTCTTGAGTCTCAGTTTCCCTATCTGTAAAATGAGGACACTGAACCAGATGATCTCTGGGTGACCTCAGCTCAGGTACATCGGATTTCTTCCAGGAAATGAACCAATGGTAAGGGCCAGGCTGTGGGGAAAGGGAGGTTTGATGATTAGCAAAGGGGCTGAATCCCATGGCAGGAGGCGCCCCTGATGCTGTTGCAGTCCCCAGAGAGGCTGAAAGATAAACCCAGAGCAGGGAGCAGGCTGATCATGCTACAACCCGAGCCCCAGTCAAAGGTGGCATGGGGCGGGGCGGGGAATGGAGATGCCTTTCCACAAATTGCTTCTTTATCAGCTAGCCTTGACTGAGCTCCTCCTTTGTTCCAGGCTTGTTCTAAACACTTTATGTGTCTTAACTCATTTAATCTGCATGACGTATAGGTACTGTGATTATGCCCATTTCACAGATATGGAAACTGAAGTGTAGAGAGGCTAAGTAAGTTGGCCAAGGCCTCCCACCTAGTACATGGCAGAGTTGGAATGTGGACTAGCACAGTCTGGCACCCAAGCCGCTCTCCTGAAGTCTTGATGATGAAGAGCACCATTTAATGAGCACCTACTATGTCAGAAGGCTCTGAACTAACATCTTTACAGAATGATCTTTGTTAAAGCAACAGCATCCTTACAAGGAAGGTGTTTTGTTACTCACATTTCACGGATGAGAAAACAAAGTCCCCGGGAGATGAAGTGCCTGCCCCTGGCCACACAGCTGGAATGGGGCTGAGCTGGGATTCTGACCTGGGGCCCAGGCTCCTCCATGTCACCAGGCTGGACAGGACCCCCTCCCCAGAAACCCCGAGTCAGGGCTAAAGCAAATGTCAGGAGACAGGACACAATGATGCTTGTGTAGAATGTGAGAGAAGTCCATCAGGCCTCCACTGCAGGGCAGGAGGAGAGGAGTCCAGAACATAGTTGGGGGGTGGGGAGACACCCACGAAGGATGTCTGGGGGCTTTGAAGGGTTGTTGTGAAGTCCACACAGCATCAGAGTCGTGAGGACTGGTCCTGTGGTTGAGTGCCTGCCATGTCCTAGGCACTACACTAAGTGCTTCGTATTCATTGTCACTGAATTCTTACCTGTGACGTAGGTGCCATTATTATCATCCCCATTTCATGGATAAGGAAAGTGAGGCTTAGACAGGTGGAGTCACTAGTCCAAGGTCACACACTTAGCAGGAGCCAAACTCAGGTCCCTGTGTCTCAAAGCCAGTGCCTCCCTAGTGAGCCGCCCTTTCCCTCCCAGGGCCAAAGTGCTCAAGCCATCCAGACTGTGTGGCTCAGGATCTGGCACAGAGCTCTGTCTCAGTTAACCCTTAAAGGGTTAACTCCCCTGTGGCCCCTGGTGCATCCCTGTCAGTCCCTCACCCTCGTCTCTGCGCCCCTACGTTATGAGGACCAGACCAACTCCTTGCTCCAGGCAGCTGGCGAGTTCTCTGCTCAGTGGTTCGTGCTCCGGATATTAAATTACTCATAAAATATTTGGCCTGTCCCCAAAGTGGCTGCCACCTCCTCCCTGTGCCCACCGCTCACTTCCCAACGTAAGGTCATGCTCCTCAGTGGGGGAGGGGCCCTCAGAAAATGAACCAAGCTTCATCTTGGGGGATCTGGGAGCCCAGGAAAGAGGAGGCTCTGGTGGGGTTGGGATTTTCCAAGGGAGAGGATCCTGTCTGCAACCCCCCCATTCTGGGGCCCCAGTCCTGGCTTGAGCTGAGGAATATTCCCCCAAGTCCCAGTGCTGCAGGGTATGAAGAACCCAAAACTGCTCCAGCCCCAAGTCCCTCAGGATAAGGCCAAGGGTGACCTGAAATAGGTTCACATTGTCTGAGGGGCCAGTGGTCTCTCTTCTCCTCCTGCCGCCCCACTCGGTTGCCATGGCAACCACAGGGGGGGGTGAGAGGCTGGACTGCTCAGCTCCTGGCTAGGCTACCCAGCATGCTCTGCTTTCACCCAGTTTTCTCCCTCGCTGCCCCTTGGCAGGCAAGGTGTGGGGTGGATCCTGCCCTTTTACCAGTCGGCAGAGGGTTCACATCCAAGGGTCATCACCTCCAGTCCCCTGCCTTCAGGTAGGAGGTTTCCTGCACAGCTCCCAGGAATGGGACTTTTATGAGTGTGGTTTTATCAGAGAATGATTGGGGGGGGGGTCTCTCTCAAGCCCCCTGGAGTTAATGAAGTCAGTTAAGCCTTGGGATTAGAAGGTCGGGGTCATGGGTACAGCCCTTGTTTGCAGAGTAACACCCCACCCCACCCCCAGCTCCCACCAGCTGTTTCAGAAATGCCTAATGCTGGTCGTCTAGGGAACTGATGAGAGAGTCTGGGCAGGACGTGGCACTGTCATCCTGAGCACTCACGAGGATGTCCCTCGCAGCCTGGGCATTGGGGACCTCGACTCTCTTCCTGCCCAGTGGAGGACATGTTTTTATAATAGTAGTGCCTACGCTAGTAAGTCCTTATCACCCTGGCCTGGAGTTTCATAAATTTAATACTGAAAGAAACTGGGTTTAGCCTTTGTCATGGCTCAGCTTGAGGCACACTGCCACCAGGTGGCGGTAGTCGCTGCCTAGGTATAGGGTTCTCCTGAGATTCCAGAAGACAATTTTCCCGTTTACATCCTACCACCACAACCTATAAAATGACATTAAGACTTTGACTTTTAAGACTACAGGACTTTATCAATAGCCAAAGTTAGGCAGGCTTTAGACAAACTCCGCATTTTGGTAGTATAGCACAGCAGACAGCACAGACTCTGGAGCCAAACTGCCGGAGTTCAAATCCTGGCTCAGCCACCTGCCAGCTGTTTAGCCTTTGGCAAGTTACTCTCTCTGTGCCTCAGTTTCTTTATCTGAAAAATGGAGATGGCACAAAGTATCTATAGGCTTGTTTTGAGGACATAATGAGTTAATGTACGTGTAGTGTTTAGAACAGTAGCTGGAACACAACATTAAGCTCTTTAAAAATGTTGGTTATCAATATTTAAAGATGATGCATAAGAGCAAAGTTTCAAAAGTAATTTTGTATTCTGAGATTCACAGACCTATCTTTCTCTACTTGGCCTTTTATCTGGTGTTTCTAATCTGGTGATTTGTTTCAGGGCTGCACTGCCAGACACATCATCTGCCCAGATGCCTCCCCAGCTCCCTCAGCCCCACGCTCAAGCCATATCCTAACACCTTCACCTCTTAGTGTCTGTGGGATCTTCCCCTGCACTCCATGTGCACTACCACCCTGATCACATTCCTGAACTGCGGCAACTGTCCCATGCCTCTCCTGCTCCCCTCTGGCCCAATCTCCTCCCCGTAGCCACAGTGATTTTTCTAAAATAAAAATATGCCTCTGCTCAAATGCTCTCCATGGCTCCCCAGTACCTGCAGTATCAAGTCCAGGCTCTTCATCTGGGTCCCTCTCCCCGCCTTCCATTACAGCCCCATGTCTCTTCCATCTGCTGTCAAATGCTGTGCTCCTGCCCCAGCTGCCTCCCTGCAGCTCCCCCAAAGTCGTGGGCTCTCTCAGGCTCTGCAGCCTGTTCAGGGGCTACTTCCTCTGCCCACATCACCTCCCTCCCTCCCCTGCCTGCCTAGCTCCTGCCTGCTCAGCCTCAAGATTTGGCTCCTGCCTCCCCTCCCCTGGGAAGCACTTCCTGATCCCTCTGCAGCCTCCAGACAGGGTGCAGACACTTCTTGGCCTGCCCTGAGCCCTTCGCATGCAGGAAGGGGCCTGTCTTAGTCCGTCTGTATTCCCAGAGATGCCCTGCACACAGCAGGCCCTCAGAGAGTCTCTGGGAAATGAACCCAGGATGTCAGTTTCACCCTGTTGGACCTACCATGTCCTCTTTCCCATGTGCTCTGTCCCAGTACACCTCCTAGGCTTAGCTCAAATGTTGCCTCTTCCAGGATCCTCTTGGTAACCCTCGCCCCCATGTCATCCCTGCATGGGATATTTCTCTCTCACCTCAAGGAGGCAAAGGCAACAGGCATGAACTTGACACATGTAACTCCATGGCCCTCGAACAGTGCCCAGCACACGCTCAGAGCTCACAAAACGTGTGTTGAATGAATGAACAAATGATCACCATTTCTGTCTAGACCAATGGTTCTCAATTGGGTGATTTTGATCCCTCCCCTCAGGGGACATTTGGCAATGTCTGGAGACATTTTTAGGTCCTAGCTGTAGGGGGTGCTCCTGAGATCTGGTGGTAGAGGCCAAGGATGCTGTTACACATCCTGTAATGCACAGGACAACTCCCCACAACAAGGAGTTATCTGCCCTAAAACGTCAACAGTGGAGGTTGAGAAACTCTGGTCTAGAGCTTGTAGCACACAAATCTATCTCCCTAGTACACAGAGGGCCCCCCAAGGGCAGAACTTGATCTTATTTCTGTTTCCTCAGTACCCACCAGAGAGTAGGCACTCGATCAACAATGTTTTTTAACAAACTAATGAGTGACATAATTCCCGTCCTTTTCCTCACCCCAGCTTCCACCTCTCACTTGGCACTTGGCCTCAAATCATGTCGTCTGATGCCTCTGTGGGGCCATTCCTGGGTCCCGAGGCTTCAGCTTGCCAGGCCCCTCCAGTTTCCACTGGCTCCAACCTTCCTTTTCCCAGATTCTCCTGGTCCCCAGAGCCACGTGCAATAAACAGGCAGGAAAGGGAAACCACATTTCGAAGATCGTGGGGAGCTTTGCTGGGTGTTGGGGACCCTGGGAGTGAGTCCTGGTCGGCCACTAACTTGCTGTGTGACTTGGCCGAGTCATAGCCCTCTCTGGGCCTCAAGCTCTCAGCAAGGCGATGGGGGTGTGTAGACAGGAGCCCAGGACTTCCTGTCTTTCCCCAGCCTGGGTGCTCCAGATGCTCCCACTCTCTCACTCACTGGGGTGCCGCCGTCTCCAAGGGCGCTGCTGTCAGCTGTGACCCCTGCACCCCCAGGGGCAGCCAAACAAGAGGCCTTTGTGGTCTGTGCGCAGGCGGCCCTCGGGGAGCGGCACAAAGGGTGGGAAGAAAGGCCACAATCCTCTTAGGGCCAGCGCCCGCTTTCCCACTGCGCCCCATCTGCTCCCGGGGAGCCGGCACAACTGCCGCCTGGCCCCAGCGGCCTAAAGCAAGCAAAAGCTGCCCAGGAATGAAAGGCAGGGGCCGGGGCCAGCCCAGATCCCCACAGCAAACACAGGCCTGGCCGGGGGCCTGGGAGGGGGCAGGGCTGATCCCCGGGGGAGACCATGGTTAAAAGCGCCGCCCCAGGAGGGGGACCCAGGGCTAATCCCCGCCTGCCCTGCGCCTTCCCTTCCCACACCCTGCAAGGCACAGAAGACAGTGGGGGAGGGGCCGGGATCAAAGGTCCTCCCTCCTGTGCCAGGCGCTCAGTGGGCCCTTTATATGCACCTCTAGCTTTTCCTGGCAGCACCCTATTTTACAAATGACTAGCCCAAGTCACCCAGCTGCTATGTGGCAGAGCAGGATCTCAGCTAGGGGCGGAATCTGAATTCATTCATCCATGTGACTGAGGTTTGCTGAGCCTCTCTATGCCAGGGGCTCTGCCACTGTCTCTGTTTCCTACAGACGGGGAAATTAAGGCCCATAGACAGAGGTGATTTGCCCAAGGTCACAGACCCTATGAAGTCCTGGCTCTACCACTCCCCTATGTCCTGGTCCCAGCCCCCATAACTCGTGTACAACCTTGGGCTCTCCCATCTTCCGGCTGTAGGTCTGCAGGCCAGTCACCTCTCCCCGAGGAGCCTCTCTTTCCTCATGTATAAAATGGGATCTGTGAAGAGTGTAGTTCTGAGGGTTTGGTGAAATGATCTATTAAAGACTTTAGCTCCAGGCCTGGCACACAGTAGGTGCCCAATAATGGCAGCCGCTATTGGTATTAACTGGCCCAGAGCAGGATGGATCCCAGAATGGGAAGGGAAGGAAATAATGAGTTTCTACCCATTCATGGCTGGCCCCAAACACTCCTATCTTTCCACGGTTGGGGTTTGTCTGGCAGAGTAAGGAAGGAGCTGGAGCCAGGGGAAGGGATGCAGCGGCGGGGGCCGGGCTGGATCCACAGGAAGGGGGCTGGGGATCAGCTGCCCCCTCCCACCTACGTGAGGCCCAGAGCCCCGGAGTAGTAGTGTCCAGAACATCAGAGCCCAAATGCTGTCGCCTACACACACATACACACACTAGTGCACGCGCACACGCATGGCCCCAACTCCAGCCATTTTACAGATTCGAAAACTGAGGCTCAGGAAAGGGGCTGTGACTTGCTAAAGATCACTCAACTCCTGCACATAGACCAGGCCCCAGTCACCCTCTCCTGTCCCTCCATGGGGCCTGGCCCTGACTCCTACCATCCTCCCTCCAAGATGCCTTGTCCACCAAGGAGGGCGGGGACAGGGAGGCTGGGTTTCGTGCTCCTGTCAAACTGGCTGGGTGGGCCACTCTGCCCCTGCATCCCCCTCAGTCTGGACATGGGTTCTGCTCAGAAAATGGAAATGCAGGGGGTAACACCCCCTTCTCGTCTACCTCCTTCCCTCCCTCCCTTCCTCCCTCCCCACTTCCCTCCTTCCTTCCTTCCGATCCTCCCTCCCTGCTTGCTCTGTCTCCCTGTCTTGTTTCTCTCTTAATGTCTCTTCCACTCTCCCTCACGCTTGTCCTTCTCCCCACCCTGGCCCTGTGACATACATTCCCCAGGAACCCGCCTGTGTGACATTGAGCCTGTCCCTGTCCCCTCTGTGTACCAGGGGCCTGCAGATAGTGGTCCCCTCTGGGGCACAGGGATGCAGTCGGTGCAGGTTGGGTCATGGCCTGGGGCCAGTTCCAGCCCCAACACCAACCCCAGGCGGCTCCTTTCTCCACTTCAAGTCTCCCCTCGTCCCTGGGCACAAGGTGAGTACGCATGCAGGGCACAGCCTCCTCAAATGTTCCTGTCCCCCAGAACCAGGGCCGTTGAATGGTTTGAAGACTTGTATAACAACTGTATTGACCTTTGAAAACGGTCCCTCCTCCAAACCCTGGTGCCCAACCTCCTGTCCCAAGCTCTCAGACTGTCCCCTCCCAGAGCAGAGCAGAGCAGACCTGTGGGTCCTGACTCAGATTTACCCCAAGATGTCACCTGACACCAACATTCCCAGTCAGCCCTGGCCTTGGGGGTGGGGGTCACAGGAATAAATGAGGTTAGGAGTCGGGGAACCTGGGTTCAAATCCCCCCATCCCCTTCCTGGTGGGGGCATCAGACTGGTGGCCTTACCTCTCCTGGCCTCAGTGTTCCTCATCAGGGAACTGGCGTAATCGCTGATTTGTCACTGAAATTTAAGAAAGGGAAGTTACGAAAGGAACTGGGGGCAAAGGTGGCATTTCACTGAATTCATGGATTGGCTAATTTATGTACCACAGAATGTCTGCTCTACACAGGCCATTTATACTCAGGGGAAACTGAGGCTGGGAGGAGGGAGGCAACCTGCGCAGAGTCTGGCAGCAAGCGGCCGCAGTGCCCAGACTTGAATGCCAGCCCAGCTCCCAGCAGCTCTTCCACACGGGCTATCAAAGACAGTGATTCCAGAAGGGAGATCAAAGGCCTGCGTCCTTATTCACAAAGAGAAATCCTCATTAAAACGTGGCCAGTGGCCGAGGCGGCGGGGGAGATGGGCCACGTATGCACGGAAAGAGAATTCACGATCCCAGACTGACTGCACCGAGCAGCGAGGGAGCCGTTCAGAGCGTCCGTGCTGGGGGGAGCGGGGCCGGGGCGGGGTGGTCAGGGAGGGCTTCCTGCAGGAGGACGGGACCTAGGCCAGCCTCACAGGGAAGACAGCACGTCCGAGGGTTGACTACAGCTACCGTTTATCGGGCACCTACTGCATCCCAGGCGCTGAGAGCACTCTGAAAGGCTGGGATCCTGCCGCCTTTGCCAGAGGAGGAAACTGAGAGGGGAGGGCTGCTGCAGTGGTGCCACAGGGCACACCAGAGCCCCACTGGAACCAGGGCTGGGGTCTCCATAGAAATAGTCTGAGCGACTGTGTGTGTCTGGGGGTGATAGAGGGGTGGGAATATGGTCTGTCGCCAGAGCCATTTGTCAAAAGCAAAATGTCTGGGAAGTGGGCTGGATGGCCCGAGGAGGTCCTGGCTGGAACAGCAGGCTGGGGCCAGACCAGACAGGTCCTTGGGGAATGCTGGGCCGAGGGGTTCACGCACGCACTCATTCAAATACTTTGTGAACAACTACTATGCAACAGCTACTGTTCCAGACACTAGGGACACAGCAGTGACAAAAACAGATGGTACCTGGCCTCATAAAGCTGATCTCTTGGGGAGAAGGATAGAGAATAAATACATAAATAAATAAGATCACCTCTCATTTCAGATAGTGTGTTAGTCTTCTAGAGCTGCCACAACAGAGTACCACCAACCAGATAGTTCAAAACAACAGAAATGTATTGTCTCCCAGTTCTGGAGGCTAGAAGTCTAAAATCAAGGTGCGGTAGGGCCACACTTCCTCTGAAGACTCTAGGGAAGGACCTTTCTTTGCCTTTTCCGGCTTCTGGTGGCTCTTGGCATTCTTTGGCTTGTGGCAGAATAGCTCATATAATATAATATGAAATATAATAATTTCTCTGTGTCCTGTCCTGTTCTTAGAAGACTCACCCCATTTTACAGAGGAGGAAACTAGGCTCAGAGAGGAGAAATAATTCACCCGAGGTCACCCAGCCAAGGAGTGGGAAGCCAAGATGGGAAGCCAAGTCTACCTGGTCCCCAAGTGCTAGGTGGGTACCCGGGTTCTGCACTACATGGGAGGGAAGTCTGGACACTCACTCCTCCCTGAGAGCATCACCCCTGAGGGGACAGCTCTCACCTGCCAGGGTCCAGCCCCTTTTCCTGACAGCAGCCTCCTAATTTCCTTAGGGGACCTGCTGTTCCCACTCACTATCTATGCAATTTGGGAGGGGCTGACACTGTGCTCCCCCCACCCCCCTCCCACTCCAAGAGTGGGCACACGGCCTGGCCCATTGACATATTCCATTCTCCACTGGCCATAGTGACTGGTTCAAACATGGGCATGTGACTCATGTCAGGCCAACAAGAGTCTATCCAGGAATTTTGTGGGAGAATATTGATGAAAAGGAGCCCTCTTTTTACTGGGATTTCTATGCAGAAAGCCCTCTTGTCAACACATGGAGAGAGGAGGCTTGCGGACAAAGCCCTTGGAGAGAAAACAGAGGTAAGAGATGGGCGACTGATGACTTCACTTGAGGACCTGGATCCAGCCATGCCTGAAGTTCACTCCTGGCCTTTTCAGTGAGGTGCATCCATAAACTCCTTTGATTTCCTCAAGCTAGCCTGGTGTCCTGACTTAGACCATTTCCTTATCTGGAAAAGTCTGAGAAGGGTAGTGTGAGCCACCCCTCAGATGACAAGTGCACATCTTCATGCCTTCCCCATCTTCCCCGCTGAACCAATAGCCTTCATGCCAGTTCTAGGCATCATTGGGACAATAACCAAGAGCACTTAAATATGCACTCCTCTTCCCACTATTCTCTGCCTAACAAACTCCTATTCATCCTCCAAGATCCAGCAGATAATGTCACCTCTGTTGTAAAGAAATCCCCTGAAAGTTTGCTGCTCCCTCCTCTGCCTCCCACAGCGCCCCTGCTATGCTGTTCGCCCATGGGGGGTTAGCCGTCTGCATTGTAAGATCTGTCTTGGAGCCTTTTTGGAGCAGGCACCGTGCTTCATTAATTCATTCATTCATTCAAAAATGTTACTGAGTCTCTACTAAGCACAGGGCTCTGTGCTATGTGCTGGGAGAGAGACAGACTTTCCCTTCACGCAGCTTCCCATCTATCTAGAGAGACCAACAAGAAAACAGTTAAAATCAAATGTGACATGATGATGGGGGAAGTACAGGGACCGTGGAAACGCAGGAGCCAAAAAGGTGCGGCTACACGCTAACGTGTTGCCAGCGAGAGGGGCCCGGGGACGGCCTTCCGGGCAGAGCGTCCAAAGGCCCAGAGGCAGCAGGTGCATGGCACTTCCATGAAAGTAAAAGAAACCCAGGCAGCCTGAATCATGAAGAGTGGGTGGGGCAGGCAGGCAGGGCTGGATGGGGCCGGGGAGCTTGCATTTCATCTTGTAAGCCTTGGGCAGCCACTGCAGGCTGGGAGTAGGGGACAAGTGTGGTGGAGACCACCTTAGTTCCAGCGTGGAGATGGAGGGGCCAAACCCGAGCACAGGCCAGTCAAAGCCTGTGGCAGGACGCAGGAAGGAGGCAAAGGCAGCGGCTTGGACTGCAGGGTGGCCGGGGATGGACAGAGGTGGAGTAGCAGGTGTGATGATTAGTTGGAAAGAGTCGGGTAGGGGGGAGAAGGCTCCAAGGTGACATTTGGGTTTCCATCTTCTGTAACCGGGAGGTTGGTGGGACCACCCCTGAGAGAGAGGACACAAGGGCATAAGCTGGGCAGGGGGCCAGGAGCAGGGAATGGCCTTAGCTTGGACATGCTGAGTTCAAGGAGCCTGTGGGGCCTCCAGATGGAGAGGTGGAGCCTTCTCTATTTTCACACTTTTCTGGGCTCCATGCAGCCCTTCATGCTGGGAAAGTCCCACCCACTCCACAGCCTGCTCGCTGTCCTGGGGCCCCACACCTCTCCATGCCACCCACAGGGAACGCCCTGCAGCTCTCCGAGGGAGCCATGCTCTCTCTGTCCTCCTCCTGGCCTTCGCATATGCTGTTTCCTCTACTTAGAACAGCTTTGCTGCTTTGACCCCCCTTGCCTGGCTACTTCTTGTGCTATATGGCACCTCTCCAGGAAGCCTTCCTGATGTCCCCCAGCTGGGAGAATGCACACCTCAGCCTTTCTGTGGCTGCCATCACAGGGTTTTCCAGGTCTCCAGGGCACTCTCCAGTGGCGTCAGTAGAGCACAGTGGTTAAGCACCATGCTCTGCAGACAGGCTGGCTGTGCTCAAACTCCAGAGAAAGCTGCTCAACCTTCCTGCCCCTCAGTTCCTCATCCATAAAATGGGGATAACAATAGTTCTCATCTCTCAGGATTTGTTGCGGGAACTAAGTGAGTTAGTTCACATCACGAACAGTGCCTGGTACTTAGTTAGTGCTCAACATTAGCTACTGTTGTGCCTCTCTGCTTGTCTCTCCTAAGAGTCCGGGAAGTTCTCATTGCCACTTCATCCCCAGCAAAGAGTGTGGGGCAAACACATGGGCAGAACCATCCGATTGCCTGGGGAATGACCAGGGCAGTCTGAGATTGACTTTCTTACACCCAAATCAAACATAAGAGACTGCATAGAACGATGTCAGAGCCAGGGTCAGGCTCATGGCTTGATGCTGGAGGGACACACACTGGGGTCATCTGGACCAGCACTTGCTTTGGCCTGGCAATCTGTTGAATTCTCAAAGCGCAGCTGAGATTCAAAGATGGAGAGAATCCCCTCTGGTCTCTTTCTCACTGAGGCCCCTGGACATACTCCTCCCCTGAATACCTCCACCCCTGGCTGGGCACCTTGCGCACCCCCAGGACCCCCTCCCAGCTCTGGGGCCTCCGTCCCATCCCTCCTTCCCTGTCCCCAGTTCCCTTCCAGGCTCAGCCCTGGCCGGGCCCCTCTTTGGCTGTTCCTCCGTGGAGCTGGCTTGGACCATGCAGTGTTTGCTCAGCAAGGCTGGGAGGAGACAGACCCTCACACCCTCCCATGGCAGCCTCTGCCTGGCTGGCACACAGCCCCGAGGCCACACACCCCTCTGCATCCCCCTTGAGGACCTTCCCTCTGGGTTCTGACAGCTCTGTCCAGCAACACCTTCCCTCCCACACAGACTCATTCCCTCCTGGGCCCAAGCCCATCTGTGGACACTCCACATGGTGGGAGTCCACACACACTTCAAACCCAGCATGTTCCAAACATGATGCATCATCTCTTCCCCAAACTTGCCCGCCCCCATGGCATCACTGCCTTAGCAGCCAGCACCCAGGCTGGAGTCCCACCCCCTACAGTCAAAGTGTGCCCCGGCCCCTGCCACCCAGCCACCCGCATCTCTCAAACCTGCCCCTGCTCTCCTGCACCTGATCAGCTGCCACCCCTTCTATAAAAGCTGCCTCCTCACTGGGGCTCCCTGCCTCCAGGACTGCCCTCATCCAATGCACCTCCCCAGAGGGTGGCCCAGGGCTCACCAAGGGAGTTTTGCTCCGTGAATTTTGGAGCTGAATGAATAGGCTGTGCCTGGTGGATAGATAGTAGTGGGTCCAGAATTTCTGTATTACAGAAGAGCTTCAAGGCAGCAGTCTTGCTGGAAAGTTTACTGGAGGATGACTAAGGGATTTGCCTGAAGTTGTAGTGGCTCATACGGGTTAAGCCATTTGAACTCTCTCAGCTTCGGTTTGCTTATTTGTGAGGTAGGATTAATGACAATACCTTTCCTCTGCTTCACAGAAATTTTTTGCAAACTGTAAAGAGCTGTGCACATGCAAGATTTTCATTATAACTGTCAGAGCTGGGAAGGGACTTGGAGGTGGAAGCATAACCTTAGAACTGAGAACGACCTGAGCAGATGATTTCATTCAACCCCCCTCATTTTACAGGTGAAAAAATTGAGGCTCAGACAGAAGTCTAATGTCATTTGTCTAATGTCACACAATGACATGGAACATAGGAGGGGTGTTTTCCATTCTTGGTTCATAACCCTGTATCTCCCCTCTATCAACTCAAGAGGCCCCAGAATCATGGAGAAACACACTCACCTGGACATCAGAAAGCCTGGTTTCCATTCTGGCCTGTCCCTAACTTGCTTGAAGAAGGAGCTCCTCACCTCTGTGCCTGTTTTTACAGCTGTCAAAATAAAAAGCTGGATGGATAAGCTCCAAAATCTGTTTCAGTATAATTGACCAGTAAGTATAAGGAACATCTGTCCAACATCCCCCAAAGAAATACAAATTAAAACAAGAATGAAGTAAAAAGTGATAATACCCAGTGTTGGCAGGCATGAGCTGAAATGGGCACTCTTGATATTTTTGAAGGCAGTGTTAATCAGTACTGTCAGATCCTGTAGCCAAAGTCTTTTAAATATGGTATGCATATCCTTTTGCCTAGAAACTCTACCTCTAGGATTTTATTCTAAGGAAATAATGAAAATTGACTATAAGAATGTTGTTTTTTATTCAAAACAGTGAGAGAGAGAGAGAGAAAGAGAATAAATGTCCAATGAATCAAAGGACACTGGTCCTGTCACCTGCCAAATACGTACACAATGGAATACTCTACAGCCACTAAAACTGATGATGTAGCAGTGCATTTATAGATGTAGAAAAACATTCATGATATGTTGTTGAATGGAAAAAGCAGGTTATAAACAGTATAGGCAACACATTCCTGTTATTCTTGTTGTTGTTTTTTAAAATGTATGAAAGAAAATGGACAAGATACAGGTTGAATATCCCTTATCCAAAATGCTTGGGATCAGAAGTGTTTTGGATTTCAGATATTCAGATTTGGGATGTTCAACCAGTATTCACTAAAATAATACATGTATTAATAGTTAGCATTGGCTACTGGGATTATAGGTGATATATATCACCTATAGGAGGCAGAAAAGATATATCTATCTATCTTTTTGGGTTGTTTTGCAGTAAATGTGTATTATTGTGAAATAAGAGAAAAAATAGAATCAAGTCCCTCCCAGCTCTGAAATTCTAGAATGTGGGTCCCCCCTTGGTTGTGTCCTCATTAACATCAACTCATCTCTTTCAGCCGTGTATGATTCATGGAAAACAGGAGTGATGGTCAACCAAAGAGGAATGTGGATCTAGTAGGGTAATGCTGTGAACCTTTGGCAAGGACGTAAGCAGTGGAAGTAGCCGGCATGTGTCATCCATGAAGGCCCCTCTGTGACTGCAGAGGCAGGAAACCAGGTGTCAGCAGAGACAAAGGAGTCCTTGGCGCATGAAATGGGACTTGGAGCAGGGCCCGCTGGGAGGAGACACAGGGCGGCTGCCCAGCCAGACGGTCCTGACTCGGGGAATTCAATGACCAGAGCATCTCCAGGTGATACGGCCGTGAGGCCTTTAGAATATCACCATTCAATCACCCCTCTTTACACTAGAGGAAACTGAGGCCCAGGGAAGTAAGTCATAAATGCTTTTAGACCTACCTGAGCAAGAGGAACTGGCTGTGTTTGGGAACAGTGATTCTCAAACTGTCTATGACGAAGGACCATTTTGCTTTTTAAATTTCCACCCTGTTGCAGGCTGATACTTTCATAAAAGACAATAAAAATGAATTCATAATGAGGTATCCAAAGTATTCAAATTTACAGAAACAGAAAGCAGAATGGTGGTTACCAGGGGCTGGGAGGAGGGGAAGGGCAGCTGTTGTTTGAAGGGTTTTGTCAGATGAAAAAGTTCTGGAGATCTGTTCACAACGCCGTGACTATACCTAACACCATGGCGCTGTACACTTACAAATGGCTAAGATGGCAAATTTTGTGTGCTGTGTTTTTTTACCACAACGAAAAAATGTTTTATAACTTGCAATGGTTTAGATGCCAATATACAATGTGCTATTTTGAAATGACAGTCAATGCTTCATAAAGCAATGGTACTAAAATTACAGGAAATGAGAGGAACACGTTATATCTGTCTTAGAACACTTTATAAAATAATTATTTAAAAAATGAACTACTAGAAAAGTGAACATGAGCTTGGGTGTAGCAGCAACACAATGTTGCTATGAATGTTTTTAAACACTTATTCAGCTCACACGCCAGCCCCAGTCCACAGACCACACAGAGACCCACATATCACAAACACAAGCAATTTATTAAAGAACATGTGGAGCCTCGGTCACTTGGCCCAGCACATCCCGTCACCCCCTACATCCACTCTCATGACTGACACTGCTCAGGCCCCAGGAGGGAGAAGGTGTTTGCGTCTCCTCTTTTCTTGCTCTGTGTCCTCAGCAAAAGATGGCTGCGTCCAAATGTCACAAAGCCTTGTGGGTTGTGCAGCGGCTGACATTGCAGATGGACGCTGCTTTGGGGCACAGGGAGCCTCTGAGCAACGTAAGAAAAGTTTTTGCTCTTAGGTAAGAGATAAGACAAATTAATTAACTTGTTAACTCCTTCCGCTAAGAGAGCACAAATACAGTAAATTCCTACCAGTACCAAGCATCCATTTCCTTGCTTTTTGTCCTGTTCCAAGTCATGGTTGCAGAGGTGCTCAAAAAAGGACATGGTATCCACAAGAGTTGCACAGAGCAGCTGAGGAACATTTCGCAATATTAAATAATTCAGATTACTCTTAAATTTGTCCAGATGTAACATGCTTAAAGTGTGACATCAATTACTTACATGGCTGTTGGATCTAGATATTGCTTTGAGAGACAGTAAAAAACAAGACATGCATGATGTGATTTACAGGAAGGACTTAAATAGCTTATAATATTTTCTACAATAATCATAATTTATCTATGCAGCCCCATTATAACATTTAAGCTTGCTATATAAAATTCATGGCTCATTTCCTAATCTAAATATTGCTTTAAGAATTTTATTGACAATTAAATTGTTGCTACATCCTCAATAGAGCAAGTGTTTCCAAATTGAAATTAATTAAAAACTAAGAAATACAATGACTTGAGAAAGGTTGTCTAATTTCACATTGCTGTCAACAGAACAGAAATTATGTGAAAATCTTGATTATAACAACACAATTACTGATTTTGCTGAAATAAAGGCAAGAAAAACAAAATTGATAGAATAAATATATAATATGAATCATGTATGTTTTTATTTTATTACTCATTCAAACATCATCAGCCCATCAAGAGCCTAACAGACTACCCAGACATGTGCAGCAATATTCCATTCAGTCATCTTTGATACTTTGCTGAAATACAAAACCTGAAGCCTATACATACAAAACCTGAAGCCTACACATATTTTGTATTTTGTTATGATGAAGGCATAGTTGCCATATTTTATTTAACCGTTTATTAGTTTGATTTATAACTTTTAAATATTCAGATATGTGGTATATGGAACTCCATTTGAATCTTTCCCTGAACCCCACAAATGTTTGAATGGGCTTGGCCAAGGAACCAGCCCAGGACCACACGTGATCCAAATGCTTTATCTCTCATTCAAACATGCATTTAATGAGCACCTACTGGTTGCTAGGCATTGGGAATTAAGTCAAGATGTGTAGTTTATAGCCCCTGTTCTTGGGAGTGCACCAGCTCATAGTGGAGCCCAGATAGGTCTATATTCAGCCATCACAACATCTCTAGGAGGTGGTGTGGCAGAGTGGTTACACATACACCAGTTTTTAATTCAAATGGGCCAGGCCTGAGGTCTTGAGTCCACCATATCTTTACTAAGCGACCTTAGGCAAGTGTCTTCTCTTCTTTGAGCCTTGGTTTTCTCATCTCTAAAATGCGGATAACAACAATACCTACATCATTATGTAATGAGAATTGAATAATACAATGCATGTGTTTCAGTTATATATTACTGTGTAACAAATCAACAAACATTTGGCTTAAAACAACAAACATTTATTATTTCACAGTTTCTATGGGTCAGAAATTCAGGAGTGGCTTTGCTGGGTGGCTCGGGCTCCGGGTCTCTCATGAGGTTGCAGTCAGAACGTCGGCAGGGGCTGCAGTCATCTGAAGTTTTGCCTAGGGCTGGGGTCCACTTCCCGCAGGCTCACTCCCATGGCTGTTGGCAGGAGGCCTCGGTTCCTTGCTGGCTATTGCAGGTGGCCTTCTTCCTCACCACCTGGGCCTCCTGACATGCGCCTGAGGGTCCTCAAGACATGGCAGCTAACTTCCCCCAAAATGAGCAATCTGAGACAGCAATCTGAGACAGCCACAGTGCCTTTTTATAACTTAGCCTCTGAAGTCACATATTATCACTTCTACTTTATTCTATTAGTTAGAAGCAAGTCACTAAGTCCAGACCACCCTCTAGGGGAGGGAATTGGGCTCCACCTCTTGAAGTGAGGAGGATCTAAGAATTTTGGGACATATTTTAAAGCCACTACAACACCAGGTTAGCATGAGGTTAACACTTAGCAGAGCATCTGGCCCATAGCAAGGACCATAATTATTTCCCATGTTTGTATTTCATTTTACAGTTAACAGGGTATTTTGCATCCCTTGCTACATTTAATGTCGTAAGAACCCTATGGTATCATTATTTCCATTTTACAGATGAGGAAACTGAGGTTCAGAGAGAAGAGATTTGCCCGGAGTCACGCAATTAGTTGGTGGCAGTGCTGGAACCCAGCCCATTGTCAGCCCAATAGGACAGCGGCAAGCCGGGCAGCTCCTGGTATTGCTTCCTCATGAGATGGGAGTTCAAGTTCTGTGTTAAAGTACCCAGGGAAGTCTGAGAAGCCTTAGAAATCCAGCAGACCACAGGCAAGGGCGCACAGGGTGGGAGAGGAAGTGAGGGGCCTGGAGAGCATGTGGGAGGGATGGGGCGAGACAGGGTGTGGCTGGTGCAGAGAGGCCACCACTCAGGCATGAAGTGCTGAGAGACAAAGGCGGAGTGGGGGTGACAGTATCTGGGGACAGACAAGGGCAAGTCGCCACAGCAGGGGGTTCCAGCAGGGAGACTGGGAGGCTGGGTGGGCTCTGGGGTGGGGTGGTACAGGCCAATGGTACACTTAGAGGGACCCCTTGGAGACAGGACCCCAGCAGAGGAGGCAGCAAATCTCAAGAACAAGCCCAGGGCTGGGAATGAGGCTCACCTGGGGTCAAAGCCTGACTTACCACCTCCCAGCTGTGTGCCCTTGAGTAATCCCTAAACCTCTCTGAGTCTACAATGGGGACAGTGGAATCCACTGAGCCCCTCCTTGTGCCCCCACACCCAGTGTAAGCCCAGCTATCGGGACGCCTGTAGCACACTGTGGTGCTTATTTGCCTTCACGAGGCAGAAAAGCCCAACTGTCCAGATCTGTGCTGTCCAATCCACTAGCCACTAGCCACATGTGGCCTCTTAAATTCCAATTTAAATGGATTAAAGTGAAATAAAATTAAAATTGCACTTGCTCAGTCACCCTAGTCATACTTCAAGTGCTCGATAGCCAAGTATGACTTAGTGGCTCCCCTATTAGACTGTGCAGAATGGAACATTTTCATCATTGCGGAAAGTTCTATAGGACAGTGCTGGTCTTGAGCTACACTATCCAACAGAAATATAAGGCAGCCATACATGGAATTTAAATTTTTCTAGTAGCCACATTTAAAAAAAGCAAAAAGAAACAGGTAAATTAATTTTAATAATGTATTTTATTTAACTCAATATATCCCAAATATAATTTCAACATTTCACCAATTGAAAAAACAACAAACCTCTTAATGAGATATTTTATATTCCTTTTTTTTTCTTACTAAGCGTTGGAAAGTCCAATGTGTATTTCACATTTATGGCATATCTCAGTTCAGACTGGGCACATTTCAAGTGCTCAATAGCCACATGCAGCCAGAGGCAACTGCATTGGGCAGAGTAGTTGCAGAACAGGCCTAGGCACCTGGAGAACTGGGTGTGAATTCTGCCTCCTTCATCTGCTGTAGTGCTGTGTGACCTCGGGCAAGTTATTTAGTCTCTCTGAGCCTTAATGTCCTGTCTATAAAATGGCTGTGATATTCTATATGTGATGCTATCATACATGTGATACTATCATAATCTATATGTGATATTATTATATTACTGTATCATTATCTGATATATTATTATTATACTAGCCAGTGATTATTGTGAAGATTAAAGAAGAGAAGGAGCATAAAGCCTGTAGTGCAGTGTATGCTACAAGGTAACTCTTGATAAATGCTGCTTGCAGTGGCTGTTACTATTATAGGTCTGACCACCCCACCAGACTGTGAGTTCTTAAAGGGCAAGGACCAGGGTCTGTTCATCTCTGCCCCTTCCCCTCTGCTACCTCCCCTGTACAGCACCCCCTGCCCCCAGCACCTGACCCAGAGCCCCTCTCTTTGCCTGGGCCTCCTTCTGTGGTCAGCCAGGTGTGCCCGTCCCTACCCCCTGGGCCTAGTGCTGAGTTTATGACTCAGGCTTAGCAAACATTTTCAGCCTATGAGGCAGTTGATGGTTCAGAAATCAATTCCCCCATGGCAGATGGGGGCAGAGAGAAAAGAAAGTTCTGGGCTGGGAGACAGGTGACCTTCTGATAACTCCATATGCTACCTTGGGTGGGTTACTTTCCCTTTCTGGGCCTCAGTATCCCAACAGTAAAATGGGTACCTCAAACCTGGTGAATGTCAGGGCCCTTCCATGGCATCTATACCACTGGCGATTGAGGGCCCCTGACCAGCCAGGATCTGCTCAGAGGTGGGAGGACAACAGATGCATCCCTCCCGTACACACACTCACCTGTAAAATGGGGGTGTTAGTACTTACCTCGACCATAGGGTTGCTGGGAGCCTTCAATGAGCTAATGTGTGTGAAGAGTTCAGAACAGTCCTCGGCTCCTGCTGTAGGTACTCTCCAAGCATTCACGGTTATATCATTTTTTGCTGTTATATTATAATACATATATATAATTTCCTTTTATATTATTTATACTAATATTATATTACATGAATTATTTTTATATTTATTCCACATGAAGCAAGTGGAAGAAGCAGCATTGGTACCATTGAGCCGAGTCCCAGGCATTTGACGGACTTTATCACATTCAATCCTCACATCAACCCTATGAGGGTGCAATCATTGTCCCCCATTTCATAGATGAGGAGACTGAGGCTTAGAGGGGTAAAAACAACTCACCCAGGGTCACATCAAGTGGCTGAGCAGGGATTTGAACCCAGGTCCAACTCCAAAACCCTCGCCCTTTCTCCCATGCCCCACTGTCTTCTTGAAGAGGAAGAATTAAGCTCTGCATTCTATGGCTGGGTTCCCTTCAGGATGACCAGTCTAAACTCCCTTCTGCTAGGAAAACTGACCCCTAGACTCCCTCTAGAAGGTCTAGCCTCAGGCTGGACCCTGTTACATCAGGGTCACTCCAACTGCCTCCCCCATGGCCTTAGACTCAAGGAAGGAAACAGTCCCAGCTGCAGCCTTGGTAGGTATTTTCTGGACAGGTTTTTACAGCAGCAAGAACAACCAGAAGCTCAGAAATCTCCCTCGTCCACAGTCTCATTTGCATAATCCCCACAATCCAATGCAGACCCAGCTTCCCTTTGTGATATTAATTAAGTGGAGGAAAATGTCGTGGGCAAGAACTGGCTCCTGTTTTTCAACCATTGTCCCTTCATGCCACCCCTTATTGCTTCATCCTGCCCAAATATATCATGGGTATGGTGCAAAATCGGAATTCAGGAATAAAGGGTTGGAACATCTACCCATGTGTCCCCCATTCCTGTGTGTTCCCCAGGGGCTGCCTGGGCCCCTCAAACCACTGGAGGAAGGCCTGCCCCACTCAGAGACCAGTGGGTACTAAGTGTTCAAATGTGTGATAAAACATACCATTTGCATTTAAAAATTAATCCTAGAGGAAAATAATAGACTATTAGTTAGTAGGTGGAATTGACAAGCTGGCTGCTTTCCAATTCCATCTCAGACAGTTACGGTGCTGAGCTCTGCCCAGCCTTCGAGAGGGTCCTAGAAAAATGAGAACTACCCGCCTTGTCTCCTTGGACTCCCCTTGGGATCGTTGTCCCAGCCTCGTACTGGGAAGTTTGAGGCCAATTGCTAATTCCAATCCACAACCCAGAGAGCATCTCACCACTGTTGCTCACTAACTTGCTGTGTGACCCTGAGTAAGTTACATTCCTTCTCTGAGACTCAGTTTCTTCATTTATAAAATGAGAAGGGTGGAGAAGCTGATGCCAGGCTCTTCCGAATCTAAAAATTCTAGGGTCTGTCATCACCAACACCAAACACTGGTGTTAAAGATCTACTGTGGGCACAGTTCACCTTAACATTTTGAGGCCCACTTCCCAGGAATAGAGTCTGTCCAAGGGACATCTGTGAAGGCTGAGAACTTAGGCCCACTACCCTCAAAGCTCCTTCCCTCATCTCACATCCTCTCCTGGACCCCAGACGCCTGTTCCCATCTGGGTGCAGAGATAGAAAAGTACCAGGAGATCTGAGTTCTAGTCCTGACACTGCTCTGACCCTCCACGAGACTCTGGCCAGGGCCGTTCTCTCTCCCTTGAGACCCAAAGTCAGCAGGACTTTGGACTGGCCAGCGGCCCACTCGGTGGCAGGAAAGCTCTGCCCACGCCGCGCCGACGTGCTGACTGGGCCAATCCCAGACTCTCCTGAGAGATGCAGAAAGAAGCAAGCAGGCACGGTGGGCACCACAGGGGAACAACCTGCAGAGAGAAGGAAGGGCACAGAGCCTCAGGCGAGCATCTTAAGAGAATTTGGGGGGCTGAATGAGCACGGGCCCTGGCAGCTATTGTTACTATTATCTCAATGGTTAGAGATGCCTTAGATTCTGAATAATCACAAATCCTGTTCAGGCCTCCAGAGGCTTTTGCTGGGTTCTACCAAGTCCTGATTACAAAGTAAATATTCCTGGTTTTTGATTGCCAGATGTGTCTTTCCAAAAACTCCTGAGTCAATTTCTTACGATCCAGAGAATCATCATAGCTCACGTGTCACCACCTCCTGGAAGCCTTCCTGCTTGTCATCCTCCTCCCTCCTTCCACCCATCCATCCATGCACCCATTTGCAATCACTTCCAGAGCACCCGCGTTGTGCCTGATCCTATTTAAGTGTGAACCAGCTGTAATCTTTGCCCTTCTGAAGCTCTACTCTTATGCCAGAACCTTTCCAGACAGCTCAGCTATACCTAGCACTAGGATTTTCTCTTTTCATGTACAAGTGTACAAGGGTCTTTAAAGAATGGAACCTGCGCCTTACTCTTCTGTGTGGTCCCCAGCCCAGTGCCCAGCCTAGTCTGGATCTTTTCTGTGATGTCCCTGGATGGGGGCAGCTCTCCTGGCCTTCGGTGCCTCCACACCCAGCTCATCAGCCCAGCTCCCCCACCCTGTTGCACCCCTGTTGCCAGGTACCCATCAAAACAGCTCTTTCAAACTCCAGGAGAGAGGCAGATTGGGAAACGGTCCACCAGGTGAACAGCCATAAGACTCTGCGTATGTCTGTGGGGCGCAAAGATCAAAGCATCCTGTATCAGGTTTGGTGTACAACTGTAACAACCTTTTACCTGGACGTGGCACTCCATAGTTTACAGAGGCGTTTCCCATCTCCTGGTTCTTTCATCTCCCAACAGGGCCCCCTGCCACAAGGAAATTGAGGCTCAGGAAGTTACGCAACCACCCAAAGCCATGGGTAGAACGTAAATGGCTGAATTGGGATTTGAACTCAGGTCTCCTAACATTAAATGCAGTGCCTTTGCAACCCGATCACAGCTACAAGCCTCAGAAAGGCCTTAACTGGGGGACTGGGAGGCTGGGCTTCCAGCCCAGCACTCACAGGTCTGTTGAATGACCTTGGCTAAGTCACTTCCTCTCCTGACAGCAGTTTCCTCCACCATGAAGCGAGAGGGCTGCCAGGCTCACGGGGTTGTTGTGAGGATCAAAGCAGATGACGGGTGGGAACAGACCATGGACACAGGCTGCCTGCTGCAAGCCAGACACCCACCCACTCCTACCAGGACCTTCAGCCATGAGCTGGACAATTCACACCCCCCAGCACCCGGAAGGAAGGGAGCCTTTGGCCCCACGTGGTAATTCCCATGGCTCACCGACACTGGGCAGCATTTTACCCCCTGTTTCCAATGCCAAGAAGGTTCTTCCTGCTGGTGGGAGAGAAGTTTCAATTCATTATAGCAAGCACTTCGTCAGTACTCACGTGCCAGGCCCTTTGCTGGACGCAGATTCCAGGGTGAACAGGATGCAGTCTGCACCAGAGCAGATTCCTGTCCAGAGGGGCGTGGACCAGCAGGGAAAGGAAACCAATGTTTCACAGGTATTCGCTAGTGGAAAGTGGTTTTGTGTGTCATCTCATTCTCTACTCACAATAAATGTGTAAGGATCAGGCCCATTTTACAAATAAAGAAGCCGAGGCTTAAAGATGTGAAGTGTCCTTCCTACTCAAGATCACACAGGATTTCAACACACACACCCCAACTCCCAAGCCCACTCCATGAACCTGCTTTGCAAGAATCCAAGATGAAGGAAACCGAGGTGTGTGCCGTCAGATGCTGGGAAGGCTTAGAGAGGGGGAGTTGGTCTTTGGCAGGACTGTTGAGGAGCTGGTATGTGATGAGGTCCTTGGAGGATACGCAGAATTCTGGAAGACAGGATGAGGAGAATGTGGTTCAGGGTAAAGCTGAGTATGAGAAGAACTTGGAGGTGGGAAAATGGAGGATTTTCCTGGACTGCTGAGGACAACAGTTTGGCGGGAGCAGAGGGTATCTGGGGGTGAACAGTGGGAGATGAGACTGGGAAGGTGGGCTGGGTCCCATCTCTGATGGCCTTGAATGCCAGGCTAGGGAATGTGTGCTCATTGCAGGGGGCAATGGGAGCCATTGAAGATTTTTGAGCAGGAAAGTGGCTCAATCATAGATTTAGGGTTTTAGGAAGACCCTCCAGGGACTTGAGGGTTAAGAGCAGAGAACTAGAGGAAGGGGATGACATTAAATGAGATTCATCCCCTGTACACTGCATTCAGTTTCCCTCTGACATCAAATAATGTAAAATATTGAGCACTTACTGTGGACAAAGCCCAGTGCTAAGCATTTCATGTATTATCTCATTTAAGCCTCACAACTCCAGGGGATAGACACTGTTATTGGCCCATTTTATAGATAAGGAAACCAAGATACAGAAAAGTAGAGTGGTCCAAGGACACAGGACTCATAAAAGGTGGAGCTGGATTTGAACTCAGGCCCAAGCTATGGCCCTTTAGAATGAGAGCAGGTGAGAAGCCCTTCTCCAGAATGAAAACTCAGATGACTCCCACCAAGCTGATCACGGAGTGGGGTGCAGGCCCAGGGGGCAAAAGCGGAAACCCCAGCACCTCTTGCCTCCGACCACCTCCACTCAGATGGTACTCCCGGAGGGCGCATTCACTTCCAGGGCCGCCAGGTGGCAGTCGAGAGACTGGCTGCTGGGAGCCGCAGCCCAGCCCAGCCTCCTCCAGCTCCCAGTCACAAAGACCTGGGGGTGGCAGTGAGGAGTCAGACACAGGGTGGCTTTCAGGGGACCCTCCCCTCCTGGTTGCTCTGGTCCATTCTCCCTGCAGCCTCTGTGCTCAGAGGGCATCCAAAGTGGAGCTGGGTTCGCAGGTACCTTCAGGTGAAGGGGAAAAGCACAGAAGAGTTGCTGGCTTTATGGCCTATCACTTGCCCGGAATCATACGCAGTGGTTGGCAGTAATGTTTACAGAGAGTTTTCAACAACCCAGGGGAATGCTAGCTCCACACTACTAGGTGGGAAAAAATAGGACACAGCACCGTTTATGCGGCAAGATTACAGTTATGTGCAAAATACTCCTGTCTAAAAAAATGCCTGGAAGGAAATGGATCAAAATATTAATAGTGACTCTCAGGCTGGGGAGATTATGAATGGTTTTTGTTTCCTTTTTAACATCTTCTTTATTCTTAACAGTGAGTAGGTGTTACTTGTATCATAGGGTAGAAAAAAATTTCTTGAAAGGGGGAAGAAAAATTTTAGCTGTCAAGAAGATTTTTTAACCTTTTAAATGTTACCTTCTCCAGGAAGGCTTCCCCCCTTCTCCAGGCAGAAATAGTGACTCCAGGCCAGGCACAGTGACTCACGCCTATAATCCTAGCACTCTGGCAGGCCAAGGTGGGAGGGTCTCTTGAGGCCAGGAGTTCGAGACCAGCCTGAGCAAGAGAGAGACCCTATCTCTACTAAAAAGAGAAAAATTAGCTGGGCATGGTGGCGAATACCTGTAGTCCCAGCTACTTGGGAGGCTGAGGCAGGAAGATTGCTTGAGCCTGAGAGTTTGAGATTGCAGTGAGCTATGATGATGCCACTGCATTCCAGTTGGGGCAATAGAGCAAGACTCTGTCTCAAAAAAGAAAAAAGAAAAAAAGAAACAGTGAGTGCCTCCTCTGTGCTCCGGGAGGACTTGGACAACCTCCATTAAAGAGGACTTCTCGCCTCTTAGGATAAGGGTTGCCGTCAGTGTCCACACCTATGCTATCCAATATGGTAGCCACCAGCCACCAGTCACGCATGGCTACTTAGCACTTGAAATGTGACTAGAGCAAATGGAGATATGCTGAAATATAAAACAGACACTACACTTCAAAGACTTAGTATGAAAAAAAGAATGTAAGATAGTACTCATTAAGTACATGTTGAAATGATAATATTTTGGATATATTAGGTTAATAAATATATTAAAATTAACTCCACCTGTTTCTTTTTACTGTTTTAATGTGGCTACTAGAAAATTTAAAACTACAACATGGGGCTTGTACTATATTTCTGTTGGACAGTGCTGGTTCATGAGCTTCATGGGGGTAAATCTGGGATTCTCCCAGCTCAGGCCCAGAGGGGGAAGGGCCCTGTCTAAGGTTACACAGCTAACTAGTGGCAGAACTAGAACTTGAGCCATGTCTCTGTACTAAGAAATTCCTCCCAGCCTGGCACTGGCTGTACGAGTGGTCTGTCCCCCACCTGGCCATGTGTCCCCATCAGTCCTGCATCTGGGCAGGGAAGGTACTGAGATGGGAGTCAGAGACCTAGGTACACTGGGAGGAGATGTCCATGTTCTCGCCGGGCTCTGTCACTCAGCATAACACATTTCCCCTTCAAGAGCCCCTCTACCTTCCCCTCAGGAAGAAGGGGCCTCAGGAAAAGCCAGGGGGCCTAGAGCTCATCTCTATCCTCTGGTATGGCTGAAATCTCACTGAGGTCCTATTGCCCCACTGAATCCACAACAATGAGAGAACTGGGGATGAAAGTGGCCTCAGAGAAACCACCTTGGCCAATGCCTTCATTTTGCATTTGTGGCAAGTGGGTCCCAGAGAGGGTGAGTGCCCTGCCAGAGATCACACGGCAACCTAAGGGAAGGCTGGGACACACCCTGGAGTCTCGGTCCAGGGGGTGTAGAGGCCAGGCCAGCCCCTAGATCAGGATGGTAGCATGCGTTAGTACCCAGGCACCCGCGGGCCCTGCTTGGCCAAGTTCATGCTGCTTCCCCTCCCCCAGATCCATTCATTCTTGACCTATAATCCCCCATGGCTCCCCATTTTGCTTAACATCCAATCCACATTCTTCCTTCCTGACCTAATCCCCTCCACACCCCAGTTGCTTGCCATACTTCAGCTACTGCTCCCAGAAGGTACCCGGCATGCTCCCACCCCACTCAGGGCCTTTGCATTTGCAGCTCCTGCCACCTGGAACTTTCTTCCTACATGGTGGCATGGTGGACTCCTCACCTTCTAGCTTTCAGCTGTCATGTCCCTCTTCAGAGAGGCTGCCCTGGTCCCCCTGGCTAGGGCAGACCCTCCCCTCGGTCAATCACTGCCCTGTCACCCCATTTTATTGTCTCCCTCACAGTTACTATTATTGTAATTATCTTGTCCATATATAGGTCTCCCTGCAGCAGAACGTGGGCTCCTGGAGAGCAGGGCCTTATCTGGAGGTTCCATGGCTGTACCCTTGCCTCCCCAGTGTCTGGTGTGCAGGAGGTACCCAACTGATGTTTGTCAATCAAACTTTGATTGAAAAAGACACGGACGAGTCAGGTCACTGAAGCCTCAGCTCCAACTGCACCAAAACAAAACAAAACAAAACAAAATCTGCTGTGTGTCCTTGGGCAAGTGCCTTCCCCACTCTGGGTCCCAATTTCCCCTTCTGAAAAATGGCGCTCCCACGGCTGCCAGGCTGGCTCACCGGATAGGCTGGGTGAATTAGCATGAGTCGAGCTGATGGGTGTGAACACTGCTTTGTAAACTGTTAAAGCGTGATTGCAAATTCGAGTAGCTGTTGTCATTAGACAAATGAAGCTGAAAACGCGTCTTGCTCTGCCGAGGAGGGGATCAGGTCAGATGCTCCCCTGCCCTGGGAGTGTACAGTATAGCTGTGAGTCCCAGCACTGCCCTCAGGTGGCTCACAGTCTGCTGGAGTTGTAGAGATATGCAGGTCAGAGACAATCAATCAGAGATACCAACAGTGGACCCTGAACATCTTTCAGGGAACAGATAATGAGGAAACGGGTCGGTCAGAGGCTGATGTCAGTTAAAGCTCTTGCTGGGGGTTGGGGTGGGGCTGAATCCAAGTCCTCAGGGTGGACAAGACAACCAGGTAGAGTGCACACCTGGAACAAAGGCACAGCTGAAGGCAGCTGCCAAGAGACCAGGGAGGAAGGGCCTGGCCAGACTGCAAAACCCACCCTATGGGATCCCAAATGGGGAATAAAACAATGTTTAGGGAGAAAAGGCTGGGAGAGAAGGGGGACTTTATTTATTATTATCACTAGTTTTATGTGTGCCAGGTAAAAGCCCTGGACTGATGCCTATTTAAGTATATCACATTGGGTGATATATATATATAACAGGCTTTTTTCCTTACTTAAGGCCTCAGTTTCCTTACTTGTGAAATGGGTTGTGGGAAGTTGCCTTCATGACTCCCTGAGCTCTATGTCTCCATGAAAGGCCCCAGGGGATCAGCACTGGGGTTGGACAGGCCTGGGGTTGAGTCCTACCTCCGACTTGCTGTGTGACCTTGGACAAATTACTTATCTGGTCCTCAGTTTCATCATCTGAAAAGGTCAGCACCTGCTGCACAGGGTTGGAAAGATTAAGGGCGACAATGTATACACAAGGCTCAGCCTAGTGCCTGGCACCAGGTCCACAGTAAATGATAACTGCTGCTGTTCCTATTTTGAATCAAAGAGGGAGGTACCCACTGGGGGTGGGTAGGCAGTGACAAGGGCCCCAGGGATAGAAACAAAGCAGAAGAGCCCAGGAGGTGCTCAATAACTATTTCTTGAATTTGGAAGTGGCTGGGCACCTAGACGTGCTGAGGTTGGCACTGGCAAGTACCATAGCTTGGAGCCACTCTGCCAAGGAGAGGGAGTATTGCCTCAAGATGGGACAAGCTCAGGGTCCCTCAAACCCTAGGTCCCCTGGAAGGTCTGACAAGCAGGAACTGAAAATAAAGGCCAGCCCCATGCCAGTGGATCTTGACCCTAGTGAGGAGTCTGTAGGCTTAGGAACCTCCCTGTTCCCCTCTCCCTGCTCACTCCTGTTCTGTCTCCTTCCCAGGCATTCCCCCCCAGCCCGAAAGGCCCACCTCCTCCTGGTGGCCTTCCAGGATGACACCTATTTCAGTTGGACTCTTGGAGCTTTAAAAGATAATCCAATTCTCCCAACCTTAGATGGGTTCTCAAAGTCTGTGATGCCATTTTCTTGGTATGGACTACAAGGTGGGCCTTGAAGGGAAGGGATTGCTGGGATATTTTGATAGTTTGTGGGACAAAGGGACAGGAGAGGTCTGGGTGGCACAGACTTAAACTGCCTTAAGCTGCCTGTTCCTCTACTGGGCTCCTACACCCACTCCTCAGAGTGGGAAGCTCCTGATTAAGTCTCCTTAGACAGAAATGGGCTCTGAACAGCTAAGGGCCCTGCCTGGGTGATTCCTGCAGGCTCCCTGCAGCCCACCCACCATCCGGGCCTCAGTACAGCCTGCTAATGATGATGGTGATGAAGGCTGTCAGAGCAGGGCTGGGCCCACAGGGATGCACAAGGGGTTGTGTCCCCCCTGAAGGGACAGCCGTGCACAAAACCATGGCTGCACAGACAGGTCCATTCCACAGTGTGGGGTGGGGGCTTTCCCCAGATACCCTCCACGGGCCTCCTCCACCCCTAAACTGCATTGGGAATAAGATCAACAGAGAAAGAGGAATCCTATGTACAGATAGAAGAGTCTGCAGGGAGGGGCTCATGGGCTCGCTCAGAACAACAAGGCAGGGAGGGGAGGCCTGGGGTCTGCCTGCCAGGGCCCGGCCCACCCCTGCCAGAGTGACACCCACCCCCCCAGGCCCTCGGGTCAGCGCCAAGGCCCACGCTCCCAGTCCGAGGCCCCAGCCCAGCCCCAGCGCCTGGGAAAGCCGCCTGTTTTGTTCCCAGCTCCCCCCCACCCCTTTTTTTTCATTCATTGCAGTTCGGTCCCTTGAAGCCGCAGGGACCCGGGTGGCAGCAGGGCTGAGGCGAGGGGGTGGCACTCCCAGCCCTGACAGGTAGGGCCAACCCCCGCTTTGGGCAGCCCCTTCCCCCGCCCTCCCCCCCGGGTCCCCTCTCTCTGCCCCTGTCAGCCGCGCCAGACGCTCTCCGGCTTTGCAGCATTCAATAAAAATTGAGAAACATTTGGGCTGAAATCGCTGCTTTATCTGGAGGAGCCACAGCGCCGGGAGAGACCACTGCTGCGCGGGGGGAGCCCGGGATCTCCGTCGCCCGGGTGCGAGGGGTCGCCGCGCTCCAGCGCCCGCGCTGCCCCCGGTGGCCCTGAGGACTCTGGAGGGACGGGGCCCAGGGAGGCGCGTGCCAGCCGGGGGCGGGGCGCGGGGGGGGCGGCGGCCCGGCCGGCCCCCCGCGCCCGCGGCTCAGGTGGGCCGTGCCCAGCGCTGGCGGAGCCCGGGTCCCCGTTCTGCCCGGGGAAGCGCAGCCATGGCCCTGCGGAGGCTGGGGGCCGCGCTGCTGCTGCTGCCGCTGCTCGCCGCCGTGGAAGGTGAGCGGCGGGCGGGCGGGCGGGCGATGGGGGCGGGGAGCGGCGGGGCACGGGCTGCCGCCGGCGCCCACCTCCGCCCCGCGGCCCGCAAAGTTTGCCCGGGGGCTGGCGCTGGGCGCAGGTGGCCGCGGGGAGGTGTGTCCGGCCGCGCCGGGAGGAGCGGGCCCCGCGGGCGCCCGGGGAGCGGCGGGCGCTGATTGACTGTGCCAGGAGGAGGCGAAGGGACCATCTTGCCGAGGCTTTGTAGCCAGCCCGGCGAGCGCCGCCCAGGGCTGAGGGCTGCCCACGCGCGCTCGCCGCCCCCGGCCCGGGCAGCCCCCTAGCGCCGGCCTGGCCTTGCTCGGCGCGGGGTGGAGGGGCGCGGGCCGGGGGGGCCCTGCGCGGTCGGGGCTGGAAAGTTTGGCAGGGAGCGGAGGGAGGGAGGCAGCGCGGCTGGCCGGGGTGGGGGCTTCCAGCCCGCGCCCCCGGGATGGGGCCCGGCGCCCCGGAGAGCGGGAACGGGAACGGGCAGAGTGGAAGTGAGCGCGCCAGCCTCCGCGTCGGTGCCTGCCCATCGCCCGCGGCGTACAATGGGGTCCCCTCCGCGGGAGGACTGCGGGGGGGGGATGGGTCCGTGGGCATCTCTCCGCCGCGCGGGGTCTCCGGGCACCCCTGCCGGCCACCGCCCCGCGGCCACAGCCGGGCCGCAGAGCTCAGCGTGGCGGCTGGAGCCCCGGGAACTCTCCAGCTGCCGCCAGGGCCGGACCAGATGCTCTTGCCATGTGTTGGCCTTGGCCAGGATCGCTGGGCCCTCTCCCCATGGCCTCGCGTGTTGGTACCACCCGACCCCCAGGGGTGCAGGGGTGGCTGCCAGGTCCCCCAAGCTAGCTTGCTCTGGAGGGAAAGTTAGTGGGGTCTGGGTGTGTCCAGCAGGAAGGCCGAGTTTGCAGGGCAAAAAATGAATATGAATAATGGTTCTCATGTGTACTGCACTTTACAGTTTTCAAACCGCTTTACAGTTTGTGAACTACTTTGCACTATACACCGTTCTCTGTGGTTTACAACGTGCTGCACAGTTGACAAGGTACTTTAAGCTTTACAAAGTGCTTTCCCGCTCACAATTTTGTTGGATCCCTCAAAATAAGCCTTCCAGGGAAGCCAGGTGGGTGTGATTCTTACCGGCTTTTAACAGATAGGGAAACAGAGGCTCAGAAAGGTCCAGTGTCTTAGTCATGGCCGCTGGGTGATAAAAATAGAACCTGGGTCTTTGAAACTGGGATTCACTTTGCTGGGTTTTCCTGTCCCCAAACAAGGTAACGCCTTCCAGGATTCTGCAACTGTGGGCTAAGGGGTGAAGTATATATACCTTCTTCTCAGGCCACTTTGGGGTGGTGGGGAGCCCCTTCACCTCTTGCAGCTTAAACAAAACTAATCAAACCAGGCATGGGGGCTGCAGCCTCTGGGAATAGCATGGTGGCTGCCTCTGGGAATGGCATGGTGGGGGACCCTGTGCTGTAACTTTAGTTTCTCTCTCAGTAATGAGCACTTTAGCAACCGCAGTCAGGGGGGTGGGGGTGTCCCTGGATGGCAGCCACAGTTTCTGGCACCAAGGCAGCTGTCCTCTGGCTCCTGGAGGATTTGGCGGCTGCCTGTGGTTTCCCGGAGTGGGGCCACCAGGGCACCGAGGTGCCACGGGCCCTGGGTGTGGAGGGCAGCCCTGGACCCGGCTGCTGGCGGGAGCTCCCTGGAATATGGCTGAGGTACCACTTATTAACTCTGGCTTTGGGGAAATGACTCATGCATTGGCCCGCTATACATTGGGATGTTTACAGTATTATGGGGAGCTTGGCATAAATATTGCTATTTAGGTTGCAGTCAGCGGTGCTGGAGGGGAAGAAAATTGGCCCCTCTCTCATTGGAAGAGGCCTGGGTGTGTTTTTAATTACCTCGGGGTAGATGGAAGGGCCATGTCTGTCCAGCCATGGCCCTAGCAGGGGGTGGTTAGAATCTGGTGGGTTGTGGCTAGACTGGACCCTGGCCCTGGACATAGGGCTGGTCGGCGGCTGACGTCACAGGAGGGGATCACTGCCTGGACTGCCACTTGGGGGTGGGGTGGGAAAGGGAAGCCACAGCAGGGTGGGAGGAGGGCTGCAGTGGGCACCCCAGACCTTGCTTCAGCCTCTTCCTTTGCTCCCTGGACGCTAAGGAATTTCGTCCATTAGGGGTTAATAAGGAGCTGGCCGAATCGATGGGGAGAGGTATGAGGGGGAGGTTAGGGGACCTGCTTCTCAATTACTGTGGGACCCTGGGCCAGCTGCTTTCCCTGTAGGGGCCTCAGTTTCCCTGAGTGTAAAACCGTCTAGCTAATCTCTCGAGATTCCATCATCTACACCCTACTTACCCTCTCTGAGCCTCATTTTCTTCATCTGTCAAATGAGGGTGATCGTGAGGCTTGTCCTGCCGGTCTCGAGGGGTGTTTGTGAGGATCAGAACAGGTAGCGGATGAGAGCAGTCCATCTTTTAGAACTGGGTATGGCTTTTGGAGGGTGGACGGTGAAGACGGGCTGTGCTGCCTGCGGCACATCCTGGGAGACACCAGGGTCGTCTTGGGAGCAGCACCGTCTGTGGAAGCAGGACTGAGGCTCAGAGTAGTGGGAGGGCAGCCCGAGGCCACCACTGCCTTCCCTCCCCCTGCGCATCTCCTGGGCCTGTGCAGGGGCTGTCCTGAGCGGCAAGGCCCTCGGAATCCCCCGCTGCAGCCCGTGAAGTGGGAGGGAGGAGAGAGGCGGGGTGTGGACTGCGGGGAAGGGTGTTCCTGGGTTAGGATGGTAAGCTTGATGTCGCCCCCAAACTATAAGACCCCTCCAAAGGACACGTGGCTTCCTTGCATCTGGAGTGGGGGCTTAGAGAGGGATGGAAGAGCCCTGGGGACATGTCCAGCAGGACAAGAAGCCAGTGGCCGACTCACCACTAGATGGAATCCAAAGGTTGAGGTCTAGAGAAAATCAGTCTCCTTACATTTGTTCATTTGCTCACCAAATATTTATGGAGTTTCCTCTCTGGCTGATGTGGTGCTGGACCCTGGGGTGGGCAGGGACACAAGGGACAAGCTGACAGGGAAAGCAGTTGGCAAGACAGAACACCGTAAGCACGCCCTGAGTGCTTCCAGGAGGAAGTCGTGACCCGCCTGGAGCAGCAGGGGTGGTTTAGGATGAAGAGGGTTCTTTCATCTTTTATGGCTTTATGCTTTGCCTCATTTCTCCCTGCAATGAAACTTTCTTAGCCACCTGTCATGCTAACAAACTGGGTTCTTCTCAAGAGTTAAGGAGGTTGACTTTGGGACTTAGAGGATGAGGAAAATTTTGCCTGGAAAAGGAAATGGCATCTATAAGGATATGGAAGTAGGATGATCAGGCACTTATTCTGGTGTGTCCGAGAGGGGATGGGTGTTGAGGACAGCAGTGGGGTTGGTGAGAAGAGAATGGGGGGCAAGGTAGGTCCTAAAGGTCTAGAATGGAAGGCTGGGGAGTTTGGATTTGATGCTGCGGGCAGTGGGGAGCCATTGAAGGTTCTTGAGCCATAGAGGGACCTGGCCAGATCCATGTTTGGAAAGATTGCTGATTTCTGGTGTGTGTGATGTTCAGATGAGCCAGATCTGGTCCTGCACAGTGAGGATAAGGCCAGCTTGTCTGTTCCCTGCTAGACTGTGAGCTCCCTGAGGGCAGAGACCCATCTGGCTCATTTTCATGTCCACAGTTGTGGTCTAAAGAGCTCTGGTCAAATTCTACCTCCCCAGAGGCCTTGCCTGATTACCTCATCTAAGCAGACCCAGTTCTGCTACTTTCTATCCCACCTGCTTTGTTTTGCTTCGTAACACCTATTGCCACCTGAAACAGTGTCTGCGACTTGTTTAGTGTCTGCCTTGCCCACCAGCCTGTAAACCCCAGGACTTCATCTGCCACGTTTGCTACCACATCCCCAGTGCCCCACACTGTGCCCAGCTACGTGGGTGCTCAGTAACTGACCGACACAGTCGGCTGAGGAATACAGATTGAATTGAATGTTGAGTGAACAAACAAGTGAATATATTGTATAGTTTTATGTGATCAGTGTCGGGAGAATGACACAGAGATGAAGGAAAGTCCACCTGGCTGGGGAAATCGAGGAAATCTTCCCAGAGAGAGACACCAAGGGGATGGCTTGAGCAGGGAGGCAAGAAAGTGTTTGGGGGTAGCAAATAGACCAGTTCAGCCAGAGCAGAGGGTTCACGTAGGCCAGCTGCAGGCGTGTGTGGGCTGGACAAATCCCTTCTGATGGGGGCTGGGGAACCTGCCTCCCTCCTTCCCCCCACTTGTCTCTCCCACCCCATCCCAGCCCTGCTGGGCCCACCTCTTGGGAATTACCTGTCTAACACCCAGCGACCTTCAGTGGGATTAATTTGGAATTGGTTTTCCTTTTATGTTTGTTTCTTTTGCTTCTCATTTTTAAAGGAGGCTACTTTCATGTATCTGTCTTAGCCTGGAAATCAGGGCTTAGATTTCAAACCCAAATGCTGTAGAGTTCAAAAGCAAGTTGACTTCATTCATTCGTTTATTTATCCCTCCATCCGCCTATGTATCTTAAAAGAGTCACCCGGCAGCTCATCCGTGTCAGGTGCCGAGTGGGACAGGGTATTCTAGCTGTGGTGGGGAGCAGGACCACTGACTTCACAGACAGCGCCAGGTAGGGAAAAGGCACAGCCTTCGGGGACAAACAGACGTGGGTTCTAATCCCAGCATACACTGTGTGCTCTGGGGCAAGGAGCTCAGACGACTCCCTGGACTTCAGTTTCCCTGGGGTTCCCGTGAACACCATGAAGAGTGTCAGGTACTCAGGCACATAGCTATGAACATTAAATGCTGGTCTCGACCCCTCTGAGGTCCCTTCCCTGGAGTGCTCGTGGTCAGTGATGGCAGTATCCTAATATGGCCCCCTTTTTGGCATTTGGATTGTCCAGGCATCAAATCAGCTCTCAGTGTCTCCTTAACCCACTCCATGTGCTCCAACTTCCTCCAGCTTCAGGACGGCAACCCCACAAGTGTGGGTGGACTTGGACTCCATCTCTGCTTCCTTCTCCTGGACCCTGGCAGGGGAGAATACTCAGGTTCTTAGACCAAAGGGCCTCTCAGCTGGGCCTCCTAAGTCCTGGGGCTCTGTGATCACCCTGAAATTATAACAGAACGTTGGATGCTAATGTGGATTTCCTGGGGATGGGGCTGAAGCTTTCAGAAAACTCTCAAAATGGTTGTGAAAACACCAGTCTACACTGGCCACACAGTAGAGGCTTGCTTCCCCCATCTCTGCAGTCCTGGGTTTACCTCCCCACTTCCTCCTATCCCCCAGCCCTGTTGTGGCCCCTGCCCCTCCCGTGGGGTTGTCATTCCTGGTACCTTTGGCCCTCCTTCATCAAGGTTCCGCATCAGTGCCAAGGTGGGGATGGGTTCTCTGGGCAACTCTGCGGGGCACTCAGCCCAGGGTAGCGGCTGGTCAACTGTGCCTGCCCAGAGTTCACCTATGAGTTTAGGCCCGAGACTCTCTTCATACAGAAACGCTCTAACAGGAAGGGGCAGATGGAGCTGGCAGTGACACGAGGCCTGGGATGAGCAAGGCAGGGGACCTGTGCTCCCACCGAGGGCTGAGCGGGTACAGACTAGGGCGGGCCTCCTGGCAGAGGTAGACCTGGCTGGACCTCTGACCAAGGCTCCGGCTTGTGACCTGATCTGCTTGCCTGACTTAGCTGGAGATTTGGTAGATGGGGAGCAAGGCTGGGGGAAGCTGTATTTTTTTTTTTTTTTGAGACACAGTCTCACTCTGTCGCACCGACTAGAGTGCAGTGGAGTCATCACAGCTCACTGCAGCCTCAAACTCCTGGGCTTAAGCGATCTTCCTGCCTCAGCCTCCCAAGAAGCTGGGACTACAGTCACGTGCCAAATGCCTGGCTAATTTTTCTATTTTTAGTAGAGACGGGGTCTGGCTCTTGCTCAGGCTGGTCTCGAACTCCTGAGCTCAGGCGATCCTCCTGCCTCGGCCTCCCAGAGTGCTGGGATTACAGGCGAGCCCCTGTGGCCGCCGGGAATCTGTATTTTTAACACACTCTCCAGGTCTTTCCACTGAGCAGGCAAATTTGCCCCCCAGTGGCCTAAGATAAAACATGGGACTCCCGGGAAAGAGGAAGAGAAACCGCAGCAGGAAACTGGAAAAGACCGAAATGAAGTGAAATCAATCAGAGTTAGCGCCCACTGGCCCGGCTGCCGTGCTCAGTGCATAGAAAGAGGGAGGGCCGGGAAGGAAGGAATGTTTGCACAGCTCCCAGGGGTGAGGCGGCGGCTGGGCAGTTGATTGTGGCAGCACCTGGAAGCTCCCGATTGGGATCAGCTCAGTCGGTCTGATAAGGCTGCCTTGAAAGCGTTTTAGGGCCTTTTAAAGCAGCTGCCTTCCGGGGCGTGGGGGAGGGGACACCTGTCTCCCCAGCGCCCCTGTGTCACCTGGGGGCTTACCTAGGCCACCCTCACTAGGTGAGCTTCCTGGAGCTATCTGCCATCGTGTGCAGCCCCCTGGGAGTGGGGGTGTCCTCTGATGGTGAGACCTTGCCTGCTCTGTGGCTTGACCAAGTGATATGTTCTCTGAGCCTCAGTTTCCTCATCTATAAACTGGAGATACTGCCTGTCAGGGGCTCATGGTGGGGACAGTGTCCAACAGAAAAACCTAACATTTGGCTGTGTGCAGTATTCATGAGCTGTCGTAACTATGAAATATCAGCAACACCCTCACCTCCTGCCGGAAGTTCTTGCTCCTTTCTCTGAAATCCCGCAGCCCTTTAGCTTAGCACTCACCACTCTCTCTCCTGTTCCACAAACAGCAGAGCCTGGGGGTTATAAGAAGGGTATGTGGAGTCAGACTGTCCCTTACTGTATGTCCTCTGGCTTGTTACTTCACCTCTCTGAGCCTTGGTTCCCTCATCTGTAAAATGGGGATAATAATAGTTCCTAGCTCTTGAGATAGTTGTGAAGAAAGGATGTGTTAATCTGAGGAAGACTAAGCTGAGTGTGTGCCTCAGGTGTGATGAGCATGCCATGAATATTAACTGTTTGCTGTCATTGCTGATACCAGTGGGAAACTGGATTCAGAGTAAGGGAACGTGGGTGCCATTGTACTAGGTTCTCTGTCTCTAGCTCTCCCCGCCCCTTCTGTTGCAAGCCTTATAGGGCAAGGGTCTGGCTGACTCTTGCTGGGTGGTTAAGAGGCCCCTCCAGCCTGCCTCTCTGGGTTCCATCCAGGTGTTCCTCAGAGGCCCAATCCCCACCCCAGTTCGGCCTCCCTAATCCAGGAAAGGGGTGGGATCCTTCATGGCCATGCCCTCCTTTTTGACACAGTGCCTGCCAGGCACCAAATTCCTTGCCATGATCATGGTGATATCCCTCAATTCTTGTGGCAGACACTGTACTACGGGCGTTGTGCATGTTGCCTCATGCACTTGCCCCAACAGCCTCACAGGTGGTTGCATTATTATGCCCATTTTACAGATGAGGAAACTGAAGCTCCGAGAGTGACTGGCCCAAGAATACCTAGGGAGTGGTAAGCCTGGGATTTGAACCCAGACCTGGGTGACTACAGAGCTCATGCTCTTTGCCACTTGTGGAATGTGCCTCCCTGCTCAGAGGAAAGGCTTGGCTCTGGCGAGGGTCTCCAAGGCAGCCATCCAGCCTCTAACTCCATCAACATCCTGAGATAATGCAAGCAGAAGGGTTCTGGAACTCACAAACCTGCCATAAAAATGCAATCTCTGTCATAATGGTCAGAATAATGTTGTTCTAACGTAGATAAATCGGGTGTTAACTCATTACATTGTAAGGGGCGCCTCCACAGAGAACTGAGACTATGGAACAGTCACAGGGCCATTTGCAGCTTGTTATTCCAAATATGTTAACTCCTTGGGTTTTCACAGTAATCCTGTAAGTGGGCAGGAGCCATGGGGTCCACTTTAGAGATGAGGAAACTGAGGCCTGGGGGGTAATGTGACTTGCCCAAAGCCAGTGACTGGACCAACCTCGAAGCCCAAGGGCCAGTCTCAATAGCCCAGAGATCACCAATCCAATTTGAATTTTTAGCTGACATTTGAAAATCAAGAGATTTTAAGAAAAAATCCTGTTTCTGGCTTCTCTGAAAAGTCAGACAATCTGGTTTTGCTGGGCCCACATTCCCACATGGCCACAGTTGGCTAGAGCCAAATAGCAATCAAAAGGGGTAACTCACCACCAACATGCTGCACACATTTGTGTTTCTCATCTGGCCCCTGTAGGGTTTGACTTTGCCTCCTATATCTGCCCCCGACTCTCTGTGTGACCTGGAGTCAATCGCTTCTCCTCCCTGGGCTCAGCTGCCTCTTCTATAAAATGAGGGGGTGGGGCTCAGTGGTTTTGGAGACCCCTTCCAGCTCTAGGACACAGGACCCAGTGCTAGGCCCCAGGCAGGGGAGGTAGAGTGAAAAAAGTACAGGGCTCCACTCATAGAAAGGGTATCTCTTATCTGTTGCTGTGGGTTAGGGGGGAATAGAGGTGTAAGCCACCCCATAACTTATTGGCATAAAACAACAATGACTTTTTAGTTCTCCTGATTCAGTGGATTGGCTGGGCTCAGCCGGGTGTTTATTCTGCTCCATCTGGTGTCACCCAGCATCTCTCATGAGGCTGCACTCAGCTGGGTTGGGTTGAAGGTTCCATCTGGCCTCACATGCATCTTTGAGGCCGTGGTAGGGATGGCTGGAAGGCTGGGCCCCTGCTCCCTCCTCACTATCTCTCATCCTTCATTAGTCTAGACTTAGCTGCTTTCATGGCGCTGGCTCCCAAGAGGGTGAAGTGGAAACCGCAAGACTTCTTGAGGGCTAGGCTCTAATGTCACAAAATGTCAGCCCTGCAGCTTTCTGTTGGTCAGAGCAAGTCACAAAGCCAGCTCAGATTCATCCCAGGCTTCCTCATCAGATTCAAGGAAAGGGAAAATATACTGGGCTTGATTTTCCATTCCATGGTGAAAGAGAAGCCCATTTCTTTTTCTATTTAATGCAGAAAGTTTGACTGTGGGTTGTGCAGGTTCCCCCCAGCATGTCCTGATCCACTGAATCAGGCAACACTCAGACTCAGCTCCTCCCCTCTGCTGCCCCACCCACTTACCTCTGTGCTCTGGGTCAACCTGTGGTCCAAACTTAGATCCAGACCCCTCTTTGTGGGATGTGTGGCTTTGTGTTTAGCAAGGGGAGGAATTGTTGGCAGCCATATTTGGAGACAATCCCCCCACAGGGAGTTTATAGTCCAGTCCAGGGGTGGGGGGTAGCAGCCAGAAACCTCATTCCCTACCTCTATTCCCCCCACCCCAGCCCCAGTACTTCTCCCCTGCATTGTCTTCCAGTGTTGTCTGCCTCCCCTGAGAGGTCAGGGACTCTCCACTTCGCCACGCACAGTGCAAGGCCTGGGTCACGACAGGCACTGAATAGATGCTTGTGCAATAAAGGAACCTACAAATTAATGAAAAATGGCAGCCTGGAGTTATAGATATTCAAGGCCTGGCATGAGGCTTGGGGTCAGAGAAGGAGGCCTTGGCCTGGTGGGATTGAACTCAAAGCATGTGTCCAAGGTGCCCTTGTGGCCTGGGGCAGGTCAGTTTACCCCTCTGGGCCTCAATTTCCTCATCAGTAAATTGGGGATCATAATTTCAGTCACTTCAGAAGGCTATGCCAAGGAGCACCTGTGTTCTTCACCCAACTGTAAAAGAACCTGTAAAGGGGAGACTGTGGTTGTTCCTCCTGCCTTGGCCGGAGGCTGCTGCAGAAGTAGGGAAGTGTTGGAGAGAGAGAGAAAGTTCTAAGGGTGTTGGCCAGTCGCTGTCAATCTCATTTTGGACCACAGGTTGGCCCCAGAGCACGTGGAGATTTGCACAAACAGTGAAGTGGGTAGGTGGGACCTCGGAGCTGGGAGCATCAACTCCAAAGACGTATGGAAGGGTCCCCGAGCAGTACGTAGTCCAATCTCATGTGTTAAACCATTGAGCGAGAGATGGGGCTTCTGTGTGCTGCCTGAACAGGAGATCAAGCCCCGTGTAACACAGAGAATAAATCATGAGAGTCCTGGTCGCAGGCCCCAGACTCGCAAGCTGGCGCCGGCTGTGAATGAGTGAGGGGAGCTGGGTGTGGGACGTTCAGAAGCGCCCAGGACGAGCACACATCCGGTCTAAAGAAGGCAGGTGCTACCTTCCTGACCATGTTGTCATGCAGGAATCAGGGTCCAGTTTTGCCAGATCCTCTGATCTGCAAAGTTCTGATGCTTATGGGAAAAATGGTTTTTGAATGTTTACTCATTTTATTCTAAAATACAGTCCTGGCCAAACCAAACCATGTTTGCCAGCTGGATTTGGCTCACTGGCTGGTGGTTTACAAGCTCTAATGTGGGTGTTTGGGGTAAAGAAACAGCAAGGGTGTTGTTACCACCATTGTACACATGGGAAAGTTGGGGTTTAGAGGGCTTTGGTGACTTACTCGAGGTCACACAGCTGGTAGGCAGTGGGGGTGATAGAACACGCCTCCTCACCTTGAATTGAGGAGTCTCTTTTCCTGTAACTTCCCTGCATGGTCCCTATTTCCCACCCTCCAGAACAATCCAGGAACATAAGATCCATCTTGCAGGCATCTGCCATGGTTGAAGGCAGAGAGCGTGTCTTCCCTTGGTTTCTTTGTCAGGGCGGCGTTGGTGGAATGAATGAAAAGCACGTGGTCTAAGAATAGAACCGTGCCAGGTTGGACCTCCGGCTCTGACACTTGCAAACAGCATGACCTTGGCCCTTTTAACTTACTTCTTTGAGCCTCAATTTCTTGAACTGTAAAACGAGGTTAGAAAAGGCTTTCTGGGAGAGGTGACTTCTAAGATGATTCTTAAGGAGCAGCCAGGTGAAGAAGCAGCAAGGCAGATTCTGGGCCATGGGAGCAGCATCTGCAAAGATCTGGATGGGGCCTGGGAGTGTGTGTGATGCATTTGGGGGAGCTGGAAGGAGTCCTGCGTGACTGAGAATGGGGCATGCCAAGCACCGGGGCGGGGTGCAAGCTGCCTGGCCCCAGCAGGGAGAGAGCGTGGGGTCAACATTCCCATTATGGCGACGACATATGTCCACAGCACCAACTTGTCACTTGGCCTGGGTCCATGGGAAGCCGGAAGGACAAAAAGCATCTGAAACGTGTAAGTGGGGAGAAAGCGGCTTAGCGCACAGTGGGATGCGTCCTGCCTGAATGGGGCTTCTCCGCCTCTCACGGGGAGGCAGAGCCTGGGAACAGCCTCAGCCAGAGCCCGCAGGGTTTTCTTGGAACCCACGAAAGGCCGTGGCCCAGGGAGTCTGTTCGAGTCACGGCCCTGGCCAGTACATCCTCTTGCCTGTCCCCCTCAGCGTCAGCTGTCACTCCCCACGGCCTCAGATGGCAGCTCCCGCGGCTCTCGGGAGAACAGTCGAAAAGAGCTCCTGAGCTGCCAAGGGGCCCCCGACACTGGGTGCCCCTAGCTGGCCCGGAAGCACAGTCATGCCAGCAAAGCTCAGGACTCCCTTCTGCCCGGCCCCTTCTGGAGTTGAAAGGGTGATGAGGCTGGGCCCCTTGGCCTGGGTCCAGGAGGTGTTGGGGGAAAGATCCTGGACTTTGGAGGTAGGCAGAACTGTATTCAAGGCCTGGCGTTCCACTCGCCAGCTGTGTCAGCTGGGGTAAGTCACTTCTCCCTCCTTAGCCTTAGTTTCTCATTTATGAAATGAGGATACTGTCACCTACCCCGTGGTGCTGTTTGGGCGATTAAAAGAGCTCATGTATGAAAAAAGCAGGTGTTTTACCAAACCTCTCCCTAGCCTCAGTTTCTCAGCCACTCAGTGAGTATAATAGTAGTAGTAATAATGACAGCAGCAACTGGCCTTTATTGAGGACTTGCTAAAGACCATGCACTGGCTCTAGGTATCATTGTTACCCACATCCTAAAGATTAAAAAATTAAGGCCTAGAGAAGGAAAATAATTTACCCATGGTCATTCAGCTAGTAATAGTGGAGCTAGAACCAATCTTAGGCTGTCTGGCCCCAAGATACATTGAAAAAGAGCTTTTTTCTTTCTTTCTTTCTGTTGTTGTTTTTTGTTTGTTTGTTTTTTTGAGATGGGGTCTTGCTATATTGCCCAGGCTGGAGTGCAGTAGCTATTCACAGCCATAACCATAACACACTGCAGCCTCGAACTTCTGGCCTCAAGTGATCCTCCCACCTCAGCATCCCCAGTAGCTGAGATTACAGGCATGTGCCACTGTGCCCACCTGAGAACTGATTTCTTTTCTTCTTCTTTTTAATATTTTAAACATACTGAAAAGTTGAAAGTATAGTAAAATAAACACCCATGTAGCCTTCACCTAGATTCAACAATTGTGAAAATTTTTACTGCATTTGCTCACTTGTGTGCATGCTCTCTCCCTGTCTCCTTCTCTCCCGTGTGTGTGTGTGTGTGTGTGTGTGAGTGTATGTATGTATATTTTTTTCTAAACCACTTGTACATAAGTTGCAGACATGGACAGAGAACTGAGAATTGACTCATGTGTGTCTAAGGCCTATTTTCTTAACCACTATTTTGGATCACGTTGCCTGGCACACAGTAGGACTTGAGTATTGGCAGTGATTGGAAAGAATAACTAGTATTACCTATCGCAAACCAAGTATTCCACCTGTGTTACCTCATTCAGTCCTCATAGTGACCCAGCATATAGCTATGAGCATTTTCTTCATTTTCAGAAGAGGGAAGACTCAGAGGTTAAATAACTTGCAGCAAAATGTGTAGTTGGGATTTATACCTGGGTCTGCTTGACAGCAAAGCCTGTTCCACACAATTGTAGGGTGCCCACTATTCTCTCCTCCAGGTTTATCCCTATTGTAGCCACCAGAGCACAGCCCAGGGCAACAGATGGCAACTTCTCACCCAGCTGCAGTAGGACATGGCCCTTTCTTTCTGGGAATCAAGAGGAAATTATAGAATCTGGTGGACTTGGAAAAACTGGGGACTGGCCCAGGACCCACAGCTAACCAAGTAGTTATGAGGATTCAAGCCTTTGGACTTATAGAATCCACCATGCTGTTTCATGTTGCACCTCCCCCTCCCCCTTGCCTGTGTACCCTTTTCACCTTCTCTCTCTGACCAGTTCTTGCTGCGTATTAAGATCAAACTTGAGCATCTCCCTCTACTGACTCCTCCCCCTTCTGTCCTTGGTGGCCTCTGTGTCCTTGGTGGTACCTTGCATGTGCCTCTTTTATATTGCCCAGGATAGACCATACTGTGTACTGGGTCAATATGTCTGATATCCTCCCAACCGTACTGGGAGATTCTCAGCCACACTGGTTGGATAGTGTACAGTTGGACAGTTGGATGAGCAGTTAGATGAGTGGTTGAGTGATTGATAGTTGGATGGACGAGTTGCTGGATGAGTGCATGGGTTGGGTGGTTAGGTGAATGATGGGCAGGTTGGTGGTGGATGGATATAGAAAGAGAGAAAGATAGTTTCATGGAGATTGCATGGGTTGAATAGTTGGGTGGCTGGCTGGCTGGCTGGATAGACAGGTAGATATATAGATAGAAGGATGATATCATGGAGATTGCAAGGATGGATGGATGGGTGGGTGGATGGATAATGGTAGGATGGTTGCATGTTTTGGACAGTTAGGTGGATAAGTCGATGGATGAATGAATAAACACCAAAAACCAGAATGCACTTCTCCCCTTCAGATTCCTTTTGGTATCTGGACTGCAACATTTCCTTGTTCTCCAGTTTTCTGGCCCTGGAAAGAGCCAGCAAACGGCAGACTCCCCAGGTTTGGAGAAGCCTTCTGAGCCATTGACTGTGGATTTGCCAAGGCTTCTGCACTGGGCAGTTCCGGAGAAGTTGGCCCCCACAGTGAATTTCTGTAAAGTAAATCCTATTTTCCCATTGACTTGGCTCACACTTTTGGAGATATGTTCCTGCTGTTAGGGGTTGGTGCTCTCAGAGGCTGGTGACAGGTGGGGGAAGAGCTGGAACTCCCCTGGGTGTCAGCTGTCCCGAGCTTCCACTCACTCCACCTTGAGAGCAGACTGATGCTGGCCAGGAGCACAAGAGCTTAGAGCCGGGGGAGATGCAACAGCAGGGGAACAGATTTGGCATCTGGTCCCAGAAGCCTCCCCTGCCAGTGGGATGCTCTGCTGCTGGGCTTCTGGGATAGCGCCCTCGGCCTCCTCCAGACTTAGCTGTTTCTATTCGTCTGTTCATACATCCTTCCTTCCTTCCCACAGCCCCACCCTCTCTCCTTCATTCGTCCATCCACCAACAATTATTTTTGAGAGCCTCTAGGATGCTAGGGGACATAGACAGATCAAAGGGAATTTACATTCTGATGGCAAAGAATTATATCCCAGTAGAGGTGATAGGCAGGGCCTCCTCCCTCTTCCTCCTCTTCCTCCTCCTCCTCCTCCTCCACCTCTCCTTTCCCTTCTTTTCTTTCTCTTTCTTCTTCTTCTCTCTTCCATCATCAAGATCATCATCATCGCAGCCTCCACTAAGTGCCAGGCACCATCCTGGGTCCTTTTCTGACGTGCTCTCAAATTTCTTCTCAACAACCCTGCAGAATAGTTATTAACCACTTTGCAGATAAAAAAGCAGGTTCAGAGATGTTTGGTGGTGTACCCAAGGTCACACTTTTTAATACGCGCTTGTGTATGAGACGGAACGTGTCGAGCGTGGAGGGGAAAGTCCTCCAGCCTGTGCTGTCGGGAAGGCGTATCTGGCTGGGTGGGATTGACACACAGTGAGGGAACAAATGGCATTCTTAGCAGGGGGAGCAGCCTAAGCAGAGGCCTAGAGGCCAGAGAGGGGCAGGTCTGTAGAAGCCGCAGTGAGTGCAAGTGTGTGGCAGAGGGAAGTGGAGACGAGGCTGGCAGAGGAGGTCTGAGCCAGGTAAGAGAGGCTCCAGTGAGAAGCTGCAGTTGGTGCTAGAAGCAGCAGGGAGCCGCTGAAAGACATGAAAAGTAGGGAATGGCTCAGGAAGATGCCGTAGGAGTCGGCGTGGGAGGAGGCTCCAGAGCAGGGAGAGGCAGGCTGGAGGCCAGCAGGGGCTGCGTGGGCCTGGCCTCTATTGTGCCAGACTCTGGGTGCAGGCTACTCCTGCCTAGCCAGCTACTCTGGCAGTGGGAGAGGTCTGCATGTAGCCCACATACTTGGAGGGTGGGCCAGAATGGTAGGGACCATGGCAGAGGGAACAAGTCAGGGCAGGGCAGCTGCCTGCTTCCCTTCTCCCCTTGCGGAAGCCCCCCAGCTCCCAGGGAGCTCCTCCGGATCCTGTCCCACCCTGCTCACTTCACTCCTTGGTGCCAGGGAAAGGTTAGAGGCATCTTGCTGGGGCCTGGCTCTTCCAGACAGCCTGGACAACCCAAGCACCCTGAGAACCATCCCAGAATGTGAAATGCCAGAGCTGGGCATGTGGGGAGACCGAGTCCCAGAAAGGGACAGCTACCTGCCCGAGGTTGCGTAAAGCCAGTGGCAGGGCTGGAAGTTGGGACTAGGTCCATAGCCACTAAAATTCTTTCCAAGGGAGATAAGAGTTTTAAAATTGGTGGCTCCCTTTTCTAGCTGTGAAGACTTAGACATATTATTTGACATCTGCCTCTAGCCCTTTTGAGAATGAGGTGGAATAAAAATAAATAATGGGCACTTAAAAATTTTCTTAACCACTCTAAACCTCAGTTTACCCTGCTGTAAAATGGGGATAATAATGACAACAACAAAAACAAAACATTATTTCATCATCATTTTTTTCCATGTGAGAAGGTAAGCTTCACAGAGGCAGGGGTTTTTGTCTATTTGGTTTACAAGTGCCCAGCATGGTACCTGGGACATAGCAGGTACACAGTCAACAGCCACTGAATGAATGAATGACTGAATGAAGAATCCCCATCACTGACGGGCTTCTTACACTGTGCCTGGCACTGCACAAAATGCTTTAAATGCAAGATCCTGCTTAATCCTCAAAAGAGTCCTGTGGAGTGGATATGACTGTCCCCGCTTTGCAGATAAGGGAACTGAGCCTCAGAGAGGTTGCACATGACTCGCTCATGGTCACACACTTCCTGGGCGACAGAACCGGGATGGAAGCCCTGCTCTGTGTGATGCTGCAGGCTGTGGGGCTGCACAGCTGCTAGAGCTGGTGAATGCCGTGGTGCTTCTGGGACCCATTGTGGGGCCTGGCACAAAGTAGGGGCTGGACAGACTGTGTCCCTTACCCCTTCAGTCCCCAGTCCCCAGGCCACGGACCACTACTGGTCCGTGGCCTATTAGGAACCTGGCCACACAGCAGGAGGTGAGTGGCGGGCGAGCGAGCAAAGTTTCATCTGTATTTACAGCCGCTCCCCATCGCTCGCCATACTTCCTACCCCAAGTCTGTGGAAAAATTGTCTTCCATGAAACTGGTCCCTGGTGCCAAAAAGGTTGGGGACTGCTGCCTTACCCTATTCCCCCCATTCCCCTTCCCTGGACCTCAGTTTTCCCATCTGGAAAGTTCCAGGGCTGGACTCTGACCTTCTCGGGGTTCTGCACATGGACCTCTCTCACTAGGGGCTACTCTAAGGCCAGTTGTCCTGACTGTGACCAACCCCCATCCCAAAGGGAAAAGACCTGTGGAGGTTTCTCGACACTCGCGTCCCCTTCTGGGTCTCTCTGCTCGCTTCCTGAGGGGCCCTGAATTGGTCTCCAGGCAAAGTCGCCTGGATGACAGTGCCCACTGGCCTTCGGAAGGGGTGTTTTCTTGGCGGCTCCCTGGCAGCATCTGTCCCAAGGTGCGAGGCTCCAGCTGCACGCGGCAGGCCAGGCTGCCGTTCTGTCTGGAGCGCCGTGCGGAGAAACAAACACAGCTGTGTTTATTCCAGAAATTACACATCCTGATAATCTGCTCACTCGGGGTAATGCCTCCCAGTTAGGATCACAGGGGGAGCCGTGCTGAGGTTCCTGAATTTCTGGGCAGGTTTTAATTCTCTGTGACAACTGTGCTGTTGGGCAGACCTTAGCCAGCGGCTAGACCTCGGCCAGCGGGCACCCAGACAACTTTGGAATGCTCAGTCCTGAGGGCGGTGGCCATTCTCACCTGGGAGTGAGATGCTGGAAGGAGATGATCTTTTGCCTTGAAATCTCTGAACTGAGAGACTGAGCCAATACCTTCAGCCACAGCCACACTGGGATACAGACACACAGACCTGTGTTAGGAGAACCTGACCTATGATTGGAGTTTGAATCCAGTCATGTTGGTTCTCTAAGATGTTTCCATGACTTTCTGTTGCTTTGGGGATAAAGACCCAGTCTTCCCATGGCCCACAGGCCCTGCTCAGTCTGGCTGCCCCTACTCTGGCTCACCCTTCCAGTCCCTTACAATTCCTAGGCTTCTTCCCACCACAGGGCCTTTGCACTGGCTGGTCCCGCTAGCTGGAATGCTGCTCCCTTATCACCTGGATAACTCTTACCCATCCTCCACTTTTTCAGGGAAGTCCTCCCCGAGCCCCAGACAGCTCCACGGCTGACCTTCTGCAGCATATGTCAAGTCATGATTTTAAAATTATTAGTGTGTTTCTTTATCATCTCTGTCTCTCCCAGCAGACGATAAACAAAGCAGGGGCTGTGATTAACTTGCTGCATCACTAGATTCCCCGGGCCTAGCATAGTGCCTGGCCCATAGTAGGTGTTCAATTAGTACATGTTGATTGGAAGAATGAATGCATGCATGGGTCTCGGAGGAGTGAAAGGAGGCTACGCTTCTGTTTGTTCTTTTGGGTGACAGTTGGCAGAGTGCTGTGACATCCATCACCTCCCTTTAATTGAACAGACTGGTATTGAAGTCTGCAGGGGCTTGGCACAGGGCCAGCCCCCGGGGTGGGGATGTGGGATCTGAGATGAATCCAGCATCATGGGCCTGGCCTGCGGGAGCACACACACTGCGTGCACACAGCCCTCCGGGAGGAAGGGCCCACTGGGATTTTTCTCCTGGGTGGACAAATGAGGTTCCTGATCCTCAGGAGGGGGGAAGTGACTGGGTGGGGCCACTGCATGCAGATGGGTGTGGCTGTGGACAGGTTACAGGGGACAGCATGGACTGTCCTGCCCCATGGAGGTTTTCTTTGAGTGAGCAAGACCGATGCTAAGTATCTAGTTAGTAGGTTACGTGGGGATGGTGCTAAGAAGACCACAGCAGAGTAACTACAGCAGAGATCCAAGGGCCAGCCCGGGGGAGGGCACCAGGAAAGGCATTTCTGTTTAAGCATAGCCCAGAATAAAGTGTGGGGGAGGCTTGGGGATACCTGGGGTAGGGTCCTTCTGGCAGTGGGGACAGTCAGGGCACAGACCCTGCAGCGAGAATGTGCAAGGGGGCCGATGTGGCTGGAGAGGAGGGCCGGGGGAGAGTGGCATCAGGTGGCTTCTACCTTCAGTGAGATGGGGACGGTAGAGGGTTTTGAAGAGGTGATAGGATCTGACTTTGTTCAGAAAGCACCGCTCTGACTGTCATGAGGGGACAGACTGGGGGACAGGGCAAAGCAGGGTGTGGAAGGAGCCACCGCAGAGACCAGGGGGAGATGGTGCTGGCTAGACTGAGAGGCGGTGATGGGAAGCTATCAGCAAGGAGCCCTGGTTTTGCACCCTGCCCTGCTTCACACAGGGGGTGGCAGAAGACTGGCCTTGCATTCCTTCTCTCCCTGGCCCGTCACCACCCCAGGAGGCTCTGTTGGTGTTTGTGATGTGGAAGCATCTGTCTCTTTGTTTCAAACGTAAATTAATAATGTATTGACAATTCGATCTCCTGGCAGCCACGTTGGTGACTCCAGCACATGCTGGACCTTCTGGGGGGATGGAAGGCAGAGGGGCAGGGGAGGAGCCCAGCCTGGGCCCGGTTCCCACCCCTGTCAGGACTTGCTGGGTGACCGTGCACAGGTTCCTTTCCTTCTTTGGGGCTGGGGTCTACACTGGAGGACAGCTGACCCCGGGGGGCTCTGCAGCCACACTGCTGGGTTCACGTCCTGGTGCCAGCTCTACTAGGTATGACTGGACAAGTTGTTTCAGCTCTCAGAGCCCTCGTTTCCCTATTAGTAAAATGGGGATGATAACAGTCTTTACCTTATTAGGCTGCTGTGAGGCACAGTGAGTGCTCAGTAAGTGGTCATCATCATTTGTAGAGGGCAGAGGCATGGAAGTCAACACCGGGAATGCCTTTGACCAGTCTGTGCCCCAGCCTTCGTCCCGTCCACACACACGGGAATTTGCCTGATCCTCAGTTTGAGAGGTCCTAGGGCTGCCTTCCTCGGGTCTCCGAGCTTTCAGAGTCTTAGCAGCAGCTGCCCTGGAAGATGGCACCCTAAGGGCAAGGACCCAGCTCCGGGCTGTACAGATCGTTTGCGGGCTGTGTGACCTCAGGCTGGGGACACAACCTTCCTGAGCTCCAGGGGTGATGACCTTCCCTCCTCTGTGCAGTGGCAATAGTAAGAGGGTCTGCCTCCCAGGGTGAGTATGAAATAAGAACCCGCTTGGAAAGGGCTTAGAGGGTGGGGCTCGGCCAGTTCTGGCTCCCTTCTGCCCAGATTTGTGGACCAGTTGCCTTCCAGGCGGGAGGCCTGGGAAACGTGAGGGGGCCAGGGAAGGTGGTGGGCAGAAGCCTGGAGGCAGGAGGCAGCAGGGTTTGGGGAAGCATGTCGGGGGCCAGAGGGCAGCTCTAACAGTTCTCTCTAATTTTTGAGAAATTCTTTTCCCCATCTTCATATAATTAAGAGTATTTTTAAAATGTCTTGTTGAAATAAAAATAGTCCATTTCCATATGACCTCATTTCGTTCTACGCCCCCACGTGCACGCGCGCGCACACACACACACACACACAAATTACTAGATTTTAAAGCTGCCTTTTGTGCCTCCGCTTAGAGGGTTCTTATTTTTGCCTAGTAGGTAAATATTTAGGGGTCCCCCCACCCTTTTTATTTTCTGATTTGCAATTGGAGGCCCTTTGGAGTCCTTTAACAGCAGCTGACACTGTGTGGCTCTCTGCAGTTTGCAAGGCATGTTCACGTCACTAGCTCAGTTGCTTCTCCTGTGTTTGTGGGAGGGGTGTCACTGTGACCCATCACTTGGTGGTAGGAGCATCTGTCTGCATCTTTTCAAACAGCATCTAGCCCAGGACCTGGTACATTATACACACAAATATCTGTTGAATACAGATAAATGAGACCCATAACACAGATGAGGAAACTGAGGCTCAGAGAAATGAAAGGCTTTGCCCAAGTGGATTTTTCCTGAGCTTCAAACCCAGGACTATCCAAATTCTCTGTATGTTCCCTCTCCTCAGCTGTCTTTCTAATCAGCCCCTTTATTTTCAGATGGAGAAGCCAAGACCCAAAGAGGACAAGGACTTGGCTTGGTGCAGTGTCAACGTGGTGATTAGTAATGACACGAATGACAAAAGATACTATAATATAAAATTTTAATATTAATGTTAAAAAATAATTAATTTTAAAGGGTTGATCTTACAAGTAGGGTCACAAAATGGTAATCAGCACATACTGCAGCCTCATTATGTGCTAACTACATTACCCTGTTGAATCTACACTGTGAGGCATAACAATTATCATTTCTGGTTTAGAGACAAGAAAACTGAATCTCTGAGAGGTTCGGTAAATTGCCCAAGGCCACACAGCCAGTTAGTGGCAGAACTGGGATTTGAACCCTCAGTCATCTGAGTCTAAAGCCCATGTTCACCACATGCTACTACATAAGGCTGGTGTGATTTGGTGGGGACAGAGCTAGGAGTTGAACCCAGGACTATAGATTCTTGGCCTCCTAGCCTCTAAAAACAGAACTGCAGTCAAGAGGCCACCCTTAGCAGGAACTCCTTAGTCAGGAAAGACACAGCTCTGCCCTGGGCCCCTGGGATGGGGCAGGGGGCTCATGTCTCTCTCAGGCCCCTCTGTGAGGGGGCTGTGGAGCAGCCGCTGCTGTGGCCCGGCCTGCAGGCAGCTGACCCTGGCTGCCTATTTAGCAGGATAGATCCTCCTCCCCTCCCACACAGCCCTGTCCAGTTCACAGCATCCTTTCCATGGTCTGTCCTGAGCCTCGCAACATCCATATGAGACAGGCAAGGCTGGACTCCCCACGTCTTCAGGGGGAGAAACTGAGGCCTAGAGATGTGTACACCCGAGAGAGCGCCACAGGACCATCAGTGGTCTTTTGCTGTCTTAACTTCTTTTGGGTCATGTAGAGCCTTGAGAAGCTGCCAAAATCTATGAACTCCCTCCTGCCAGAAAATTGGAGACACCCACGCATACACCCACACGCACACTTTTATATACAAACTCAGGGACTCACAGATTAAGGCTCCTGTTGTGTTGCTCTGTGGTGCTGATGGTAAAGATGACAGCATCATTTTTCTGAGCCCCTGCTTTGTGTCGCACAGGGTTTCTGATGCTTTGCATACGTTATCTCCTAACACCCCTGCAAGGCAGGGAGACTGAGGCTCAGAGAGGGTGGCGCAGACTAAGGCTGCACAGCAGGGACTTGAACCAGCTCTGCCCGACTCCTCTGGCTTTGGGGGGCACAGTGTTGGAGCTTCCTCCAGGCTGTTGTCAAGACCCGGCCTCTGAGGAAGTTCAGAGTCCATAGTTAGTTTCTACCTGTGGAAAAGGAGGGCTGGTTTACCCCAGGCCTGACAGCAGGGAGAAGTACCGAGGACAGGGTTTTCTAGCTCCTTCCAAACTCCCAGCAGGGTGCCTCCTCTCCCACTTCCTAGGGGTCTGATTTGAGGGCCTCAGGGAAAGCCCTTCTCTTAGCTCTGGAAAGTCTGCAATTCAAGCTGGACTCATTTGGCTTAAATTATGGAAGTTGGTCTTCCCTGAAATTGTCCCTCCCACTCCAGGACAGTCTAATGATTCTTGTAGGGCACTCAGGGCTCTTTGGACATGAGCCTACCCTGAAAGCAGGACCAAGGGGAGAGGACTGGGGGTGGGGCCTGGGGGGTAAGGTCGGTAGACTTAGCGCAGAGCTTCTGCCTTTTCGCCCCTCACTACCAGAGCAGCCTTGTGTGGTGGATAAGATGTGGGCTCTGATGGACCTCGGTTCAAATTCTGGCTTACACTCACATGCTCTGTGACTTTAGATAAGCCAATTTCCCTCTCTGGGCCTCAGTTCCCCATCAGTAAAATGAGGATGATAATATAGTACAAAGAGGCATGTGGCACTATGCCTGGCACAAAGGAAGTGCTCAATAAAGAAAACAATAGTTGGTTATCATTGTTGTCTTAAGTGGGGGTGGGGGGCGGTGGAAGGGACTGTGCCACACACATGAGCATCTGCAGGAGGCTGGTTGGGGTTAGGCCTCCCTTTCCTCGTTGGCAAGACTGTACCTGGAGGGGGATTGGGCAGGAGCCTTCAGGCTGGTCTGGGGGAGGATTTGGGGAAAAAGGGCCCCTCTTGTGTGGTTGCTGTGGGGAATGGGGCCCAGGGCTGGGCCCAAAGGCACAAAAGGCTCTCTCCTGCAACTTTCCTCCCAAATAATTCTGGAGGCTGGACAAAGAGTTCCTTGGGGCCCCCCTTCCTAGTGCATATGCAGGGGCTCTGTATAGCTGCCCCCCACCCCACAGACCTACCTTGGTCACCGTGTTGGCCAAAGCGTGATTCCCTGGGGGGTGGGAAGGAGTCTGGGATCCTCAATGGGTCCTGCAGGCTGTAGTCTGATTCCCATAGGCCCCAGGAGGAGGCCCCTTCACAGCTTCAACACGAGGCCCTTTGGGGGTGGGGGCAGCCCTACAGCCCGACACGTTTGTGTCTCTGACACTCTGGCAGGGTCACCGTGGATAAAAGCACTGCCCAGACCTCAGGCCCAGCCTGGAATGGGGCTTTCTTGTCAGAGAGGAGCTTTCTTCCCAGTGGGCTGTGGGGTGGTGGCAGGAGGTCACCCGGCTGGGAGGATAATGGAGCTACAGGCCAAGAGAGACGCAGGGCTCAGCCTGCACCCCAGCCCCCATCATTGCTGGGGGAGGAGGGAGACTGGGACAGCTGATTGGCTTGGAAATCTCAGCTGCCAGCTTGGCAATGGCTGTCTGGGTGGGTTTAGAAGGGGAGACATAACTGAGAACTTGGGACTCCCCCAGAGCCCTCCAGGTATGTGTGAGTCCAGCCATTGACCTGAGGAGGAATCTTGGGCCACTCATCCTGTGCCTCCATTTCCTAATCTGGTTGCCTCGTGGATCTCAGGAGAGACTGCCTGGGCTAGAGCCAGCATGCTCCTTTTGCTGTGCCTCCCTGTCACCTGGCCATTCCAACTACTCATTGCCTCTTTGCCCCTACAGCCACCACCTGACCTCAAGGCCTCACCCTTCCTCTCCTGGATCATCTCAGTTACCTCTGGACCCCACAGAGCATCACCACTGAGTCTCCTAAACTACAGTTTGAACCATGTTACTCCCCGCTCAGACCTTGGGCTCCTTGTTGTCTAAAAAATTCAAGGTCAAATCCCAGCTGCTTAGTGACCTGGCCCCTGATGACTTCCCTGCCTGTCCTTGTTATTCTCATCCACAAGCTCTAGGTTTCATGTATACATGTCATAAAGTCCCATGCCCCCCCCCCAGACCTTCATTCAGGCCCCAGCTACTGCCTAGAATGGATGCCCTTCTCTCACTTCTCTGTCTAGCGAGCTCCTGTTCATCCTTTAAGTCCCAACTCTAATGTCCCCTCCTTAGTATATCCTGCTCTGTACCCACCCGCAGCCCTTTATCTACAAGTTTTATATAGATGGCCTTATAACACCGAGGTGTGGCTAATTTTGCCCACATTGCCCTCCCCCGCTAGACTGGAACGTAGAGACTTCTTATTCATTGTTGGGCCCCCAGTGCCTGGTACAGGGTCTGTCACCAGCAGGCTCTCAAGTTGATGTTTTGTGAATGAGGGAAAGAATGAATACGCTGTCTGCCCGTAAAAATAACTTCCTTCTCTATCCTAGAGGCTTTTACAACTCAGCGTGACACTCCCACAAGACCTTGGAAGTGGGAAGAAATTAGCATAATGCACAGGCTGTGCTGATGCACCTAAGACCGGGGAGAACCTAAAATGAGACAAGATCTGGGTCTCAGGCCGGAACAAGGTGGCTCTTACATCAGCGTGGCCTTGAGGAGGTCTTTGAGTTCATGCCCTGCCAAGCAGGACCTAATGAAACCATTTAAAGATGAAAAGCACCAGCTCATCTCAGAGATGGGAAATCTCCACTTTGGGGCCGGATGGATTCTTGGGGGCTCCCTGGGCCAGGCTTCTTTTGGGAGATGATTTGTACAGAAGCATCGATGGCTTTATTCACTTGGGAGCCTGGTCTTAGCTTCTTTGCTTTCTCCTTTGGCATTTTCTTATTCCTAAGTGTGCCTGGCTCTGTCCACGTCTGTGTGGATGGTCTTTCCAAAGCCAGGAGACCCCAAGTTTTCTTGGTCCCCAGACCTTCAAGCGTTGTAATGATGATGTCCGTGAGAATGATGGTTCCCATCTGTGAGCGTGCCTGGGTGCCACGTACTATGCCGAGCTCTGCTCATACCTTGTCTCACTGCAGCTTCTTAAGAACGGCCCGTGGTAGGTATTATACTACCCTTATCCCCACGTTGCAGATGAGAAGCAAAGTAATTTCCTAGAAGTCATCCAGCTAGTAAGTGGCAGAGCCAGGATTCAGGCCTGCGTATGAGTTCCTGGTACTTTGTTCTGGGACCATACTGTACCCATCAATCCATTCATTCATTTATCGAGTCATTCATTCAGTAGCCATGTGTGGAGCATATACGCTGTTATCAGTCATTTTAGTCATTTACTCATTCCTTGCATTCAACAGTTGTTTACTGAGGACCTACTATGTGCTGCAGAATCTTCCAGGGGAGGTGAGACCTTGAGGTTGGCATTGGCAGAGAGGAGAAGGAGAGGTATTCTCAAGCCATGCTGGGGGAACCCCTAGGGCTAAGGTGCCCCCACAGTCCTTGAAAGATGGGGCCTGTGGCCCTGGGATCCTGCAGTCTGGCAGGTTGGGGCTGGAACTGCTGTGGCACCAGCAGTGAGCAAGCGTGCTCACCGGCGAGTCTCAGCTGGCACAGTGAGGCATGCTCAGGGTTTTAACTTCTGGTCTTAGCTCTGCCACCTTTTCCATTTTAGCACATCGCCCCCACCCTGAGTGTGTTTCTGAAATGGGCTCAGCAGACCTGTCGGTTGTTCTGAAGCCTCAGGAGCTCATCTGTGCGAAGGGCCTGGCACAGTTGAGCAGCCCTAACCCAGTCTGGGCATTTCTGGTGTCACATGCAGGTGATCCCCTGGGAGTGAGAGTTGGGAGAAACTGGTCTGAGCCTGCCCTGCGCAGCAGCCCCGAAGCTGGGATGGGAACGAGGCTGTCCTCCCCCACGCACCCAGCCCAGCCTGGAATCATTCTTGGATTTGATGAGTGATTCATAACCTGACGCTGCAAAAAGTTGTGCCGGGCTGCAGAAGGGCTGCCCAGGGTTTGTGGTTTTGAACACAGAGAAGAATTCCCTCATGGGCTCAGGGTAGGATAACTTACTTGTTGAGAGAGACATTTTCACAAAATAAATCCTCAGAGAAACCAGGCGCTGAGGCAGGAAGGCCTGGCGAGGGATTATCTAAATAAACCCCGTTTCTGAAGCTTTAGGCCCAAATGATTTGCCTGAGCCTTTGGTGCTTCCTTGTACTCAACTTGAGGTCCCCAGTGACCCTGAGATCTTTTTCAGTGGCACCAATGCAGCCAGGCCCTCTCCACCTGTGATGTCCCCATCGCTTGGCCTCAGTGGAATTCTCTTCAACTGGGGCCATTGGGGTATATCGTTCTTTTGGCCAGTGGGTGTCATAATCGGTCTAATCTATTTTTTTTAAACAAGGTTACTATCACATTTGGGGCAGGACAATTCTTCCTTTTGTGGGACTGTCCTGCCCATTGTAGGATGTTTAGCACTCCGGGCTCCACCCCTATGGTCATCGTGCCCTCACAATCCTAAAAGGTGAGACCTGTGGCTCTTGGGTCCTACAGTCTAGTGGATCAGGGGTGGCACCTCTGTGGCTTCAGCATTCAGCAAGCGTGCTCTCAGGCCTTGCTTGTCGTAACAACTAAAACTGCCTCTACACATTTCTAAGTGCCACCTAGGGGACACCGTGCCCAGCTGAGACCCACTAAGCTCACCACGGCTTTGTGTCCTGCCACCCTGAATGTCTTGCCATTCCTTGAGCTCACCCTGGCCGTTCATGCCTCCTGCCTTCGCTCCTGCTCTTCCCTCCACCTGGAACCCCTTCCCCCCATTCTCTCCCAGAGCCCGCCCTCCTTCAGCAGGCAGCCCTCAGCGTTCTGCTGGCTCCTCTACGCCTGCTGACGTGGGTGGCCTTGGACTCCCTTCTTCAGCTTTCTGAGCCTCATTTTCCTCATCAGCAAAATGGGGAGGAGAACAGAACCTCTTTCCCTTGGCTGTGGGCCGGTGCATGTCAAGTTTTTAACTTGGTGCCCAGTGGAGTAAGCACTGGGTGAGCGTGAACCGCCCCCGCGAGGCCAAGCCTTCCTTGCTGGCGGCAGCGATTGGCAGCCGGCTCGTGCACCCTGCCCCGCTTTGCCTGCCTCTGCCCCCATCCCCTGGCCTCCCCTGTGGCGGTGGAGGGTGTAGGTCCCATCCCCCTATGGGCCCCCCCATCCTCTGATTCTGTCTGAGCGCCCCAATCTTCCTCCAGCGGCGGCCTTGGGAGACATCGCCCTCTCTCCGTGGGGCTGCTGGGACCTGTCTCCCCAGCCTGAGGCCTTGCGAGTCCATCCCCTCCTCTTTATCCCCCTCCTAAGTAAAACTCTCTAAATCCCAGTTCCTGGAGCCCTCTGTCTTCCCTCTGTCTTCCCTCCGCTTATGACACCAGGCTGCCCTCCCTCAGGCCTGCACCCCCAGGCTCCCTCTTATCTAAATCCGAAGCCCTCCTGTCTCTCTCTGGGAGATAAGGGGTTCTGCGTGCTCACTGCCTGACATAGAGTAACTCCTGGCACATAGTAGGCACTTAAATACCTGTTGCGTGAAAGGACTGTGCTGCCCATCTCTTCCTCCTGTTTGGAGGCTTAGAATAAAGGCTAAAAGGCTTGGGGAAGGCAGGATGTATTCTCTTTGACAGCCTGGTTTTCTTCCCAGGAAAAAAACTCGAGCAGTATTTCATGTTGGCCCCGGGGCAGTGCAATAATAAAAACAAGAGCAACAAGAATAATTAACCTGCACAAGAACTTAAAATGTGCCACACACTGGGCTCCTTGCCTTACCTGCCCATCTCTGAGGCAGGCTCTGTTTTCCTCCCTGGTTCAAAGATGAGGAAGCTGAGGCTCAGCGTGGTTAAGGCACCTGCCCCCAGCAGGGACGTGGTAGAGTCAGGACTTGAACCAGTTCTGTGTCGCCAAGGCCCATGCATGTCCTCAGCACCCCACACTTCCTCTGAACCATTTTATTTTACTCATAAACTCGTCCTGTTACAGGTGGGAGAACTGAGGCTCACTCAGAGAGAAGAGCTTGCCCATCGCCCCCTGGGTGAGTGGGTGGGTGGGGTCCAAGCCAGGGCCAGACCCAGACCACTGCTCCCAGGGTCCATCCACATCACCCTCCTGACTTATTTGAGCCCAGGAGCTGCGTTGGCCAGCAAAGCTCTGGGCTCGTGGTATGGTCAAGACACAGGGTCACTGACATCAGGACTGTCCCGGCTGATATAGGAGGATGCCCAGAATGAGACAGAGGGGAGACAGACAGCCCTGTCTGCATTCAGGGTGAGCCTAGGACCAGATGGGATATGAGGGGAATGTTGGTGGAAAGGGTCGGGGGCTGAAGCCAAGAGCCGGAGTTCTATGCGATGTTCCCAGCTCCTGGGCCTCTCCTAGATCAGAAAGAGAACGGGGCTTATTGACTTTCTGTTCTAACTGTTCTGATGTTGTCTTTCCTGGCAGAGAAGTTCAACCCCCAGGTTTGCCCAGGGGTCCTTATCCCATTCCTGTGTTGACTTTAGCTACCCTCGTTTAGCCATTCACTTACCAGCAAGCCTTTGTTGAGCGCTGGCTCTGTGCTAGGCATTGGGCTCTTGGGAATGCCATTGGCTGTTAATGGTCACATCAACCCAGGGCTCAGTGATGCCACCCTAACATCCTGAAAGGCTACTGACCTCCAGTACCAGCTTACCAGCATGAGCTTTCTTCCTGTTAGGCCCAGGCTAAGGCACTTCACCTCTCTGAGCCTCAGTTGCCTCCTCTGTAAAAATGGAACGGTCATCACTGCTTGATAGTACGTTTGGGAGGATTAAAGGAGATGATGCCCCAAAGCTCTGAGTTCAGTGCCTGGCACATAGTAGGCCTCCTTCACCACCTCCACAAATGGTAATGTCATCTGCTTCTGGACTGAGGCCCCCAGGCTCTGAGCCAAGGAAACCTGACCTGGTATCCAGGCAGCAGGTAATGAAGTTGTCTTTATCTGAACCCCCAAATTACAACATAGGAGTTCTGACAAAGGGTTTAGAATTGATTTGTGAATTTGTTTCTAATGGAAATCACCCAGTAGTACTAAAAAGAATGAACTCACATCTCATTAGTAACACAGTGATCACCTTTATCTAAAATAATAAAATCACCCCAAATCATAACTTCTCTAAGAAACAGATTAGGGCAAATATGTGAATAAAATCACAGTTTTACTGTTTCTAATAAAATTAAACATATGCCTACCCCATGGCCCAGTAACTCCACTCCCTATTTAGTACAGCTGGCCCTTGAATAACACAGGGGTTAGGGGTGCCAACACCCTCCCCCACAGTCGAAAATTCACATGTAACTTTTGACTCCCCAAAAAGCTAACTAGTCATAGCCTACTATTAACCAGAAGCCTTACCAATAACATAGTTGATTAACACATAACACATGTCATAGGTATTATATACTGTAGTCTCACAATAAAGTAAGCGAGAGGAAAGAAATGTTATTAAGAAAATCTTAAGGAAGAGAAAATATATTTACTATTCATTAAGTGGAAGTGGATCACCATAAAGGTCTTCATCCTTGCTGTCTTCATGTTGAATAGAGGCTGAAGATGAGGAGGAAGAGGAGGGGTTGGTCTTGGTATCTCAGCAGTGGCAGAGGCAGAAGAAAATCCACGTATAAGTGGACCCGTGCAGTTCAAACTCGTGTTGTTAAGGGTCAACTGTGTAGACCTAAATTAAATGAGTGCACATGTTCACCAAAAGACAGGGACTAGACCCGAATATTCATAGTAGCTTTGCCTGTAATAGCCCCAAACTGGAAACAACCCAAGTGTCCACCAATAAAGAAGGGGTAAATTGTGGTTTATTCACATGATGGAATACCATGCAGCAGCAAAAAAGAACATACTGCTGATAACATGCAATATCAGGCATAAATTTGAAGACCATTATGCTGAGCAAGAGAAGCCAGACAGCGAAGGATGCACACTGAGTGATTGCATTTATAGGAACTTAAAAAACAGGCGAAACTGATCAACACCAATTAGTCAGTATAGTGATTGCCTGTGTGAGGGAAGGATATTGATGAGGGACATGAGGAACTTTCTAGGTGGTAGGTACAAGGGTATATACATTTGAGAAATTCATCAAGCGGTACTCTTAATCTGTGCACTTTATATAAGTTATACCTCAATTAAAAAATAAAAATTCCAAACAGCATCTGTCCCCACTTTCTAAGAGTTTTACTTTGGACAAGTGACTTCACCTCCCTGAGCCCCAGTTTCCTTCATCTCTAAAAGGGGGTGAGAAGTCCCTACATCATGGGGGTTGAGAGGATGTCATGAGATAATTACAATCTGTGCAGGGGCCTGGCTTACGGTGGGTGCTTGGCAATGGGGCCTTTGCAGATGTTGTCCAGCAGGGCCCAGGCTGGGCCTCGGAGAGATCAACAGCTGTGGGCGCAGGAGGGGCCCGGCATCTGCCCATGGACATGGCTGGTGTGCCTCTCATTTCTGTAACAATCTCCAGCTTATCTTTCAAAGCCCATCTCCCCACCCCCTTCCACGCCCCTGCAATCAACCTGCAAAGTAGGGATGCGGAGGGATCAGGATGTTTAACTTCCCAATATGCCACCAAAGCTTGGTGCGAAAGGCCTCCAACCACATGGTGATAGGCTCTGCTCTGATCAAAATCCAATAAGGACTGAGCACCTGCTTGGGCCAGGCACTGTGCCAGGGGCCAGGGTGCAGCCATGGAAAGACCACGCCAGACACCTGCCCTTGTGGACCTTAGAGCCTGGCAGCAGATCAGACAGTCATCAAAGAACGAACCTCACAGATGTGGGACAACTGCATCTTTGACAACTGTTCCAAAAGAGGTTGTAAGGGAGGATTGGTCTGGTAGGGAGGCCAGGGAAGGCTTCCTGGAGGAAGTGACACACCAGTGCAGCCTGAAAGATGAGTGGGAGTTGAGCTGGCTCAAAGTGAAGAGAGTGCACCAAGTAGGGAGGACAGCTTGAGCAAAGACCCAGCAGAGCATTACTGCTGGTTGAAAGGACCTGGGGTGGCTGGAGCTGAGGGGTAGAGGAGGAGGAGGGCAGGATGAGGCCAGAGAGGCCTGTAGGCTCCTACTCAAGCCCCACCCTATATATCTTCATACTTGGAGCAACAGGAAGCCATTCCAGTGTTTTCTGTATGGGAGAGAGGAGATCATGAAATTGGCCTTTTGCAAAGAGTAACAAAACCTCCATGATCGACCACCTCCTGTAGACCATGTACAATGCTAGGCCCTCCAGGCACGCTTCTAAATCCTGACCACCTCCTGCAAGGGAGGTCGCACCCCTGCCTTTCAAGATGGAGAAGCCAGGTCACGAAGGTGTGAAGTGGTTTCTTCTTGACCTTCCCACAAGGGAGTGGAGGAGCTGGGATTCAGACCCTGGTCTGTCTGAGGCCGTGTCCACACACTTCCCACTGCGCCCGATTGAGCCACAACAACCTTGGAGTGTCAATCTCTTAGCTTAACCCTGCTTTTCTCATTGCTGGAGGGGGTTAGGACCAGCCCTGCCTCCCTCCTAGGAGGTGCTTCGAAGTCAGATGACATAAAGGAAGAAGTAACAGATGGTCAGAGCTTTATATAAGTTATACCTCAATTAAAAAATAAAAATTCCAAACAGCATCTGTCCCCACTTTCTAAGAGTTTTACTTTGGACAAGTGACTTCACCTCCCTGAGCCCCAGTTTCCTTCATCTCGAAAAGGGGGTGAGAAACCCCTACATCCTGGGGGTTGAGAGGATGTCATGAGATAATTACGATCTGTGCGGGGGCCTGGCTTACGGTGGGTGCTTGGAGCCCCTCAGTCCAAACCTCTTATTTTATAGAGGGGGAAACTGAGGCCCAAAGAGGGGGACTGGCTGGCCCCAGATCACACAGCCAGTTAGAGGAAGCGCTAAGATTGAAACTCAGGTTTCCGCATCAGAGGCTTCACACCAGAAACCCAGGCGGATGGGGAGAACTGCCTTCTGCTCAGTCACTGGGCCGGGGGCCGGAGTAAGGCAGGCTCAGGTCTGTCCATCGTGGTCAGCAGAGCTGTGGGCCACAGACAGCCCAGGCCCGGTTCATTGTATTAATAATGGCTAGAGTTTATTAAGCACTTTCTATGTGCCAAACACTATGCTAAGTGCTTTTACTGAGTTATATTATTTAATCCTTGGTATTGCCCCCTGGTGGGGAAGTGGCTTGCCCACGGTCAGACTCAAATCAAGACAGAGTAGGCTGTTCCAGGGACTCCTTGTCATCCTGGTAGGACAGGTCTAGAGGGTCTTGAGATCCTCCAAATCCCAGCTGCCAGTGCCTTTGCACAGCCACAGGTAAGGGAGGGAGGTGCTCTGATGACTCACCTACCCAGGGAGCAAAGTAAACACCTTGGGTTGGCAGGTGGCCTGTGAGCTGGCATTGCCAAACCCCCAGTCATCGGGGAGCTCTGCCAGCAGGAGCAGCCTGCAGGACAGCAGGCAGGCAAGCCGTGGGGATGCCTCTGCCATTAGGGGATTCAGGTATGACCTGTCTCATCACCTGGAATGAACTCATTTGCTTCCTTTTGTCAGTAGCCTGAGCTCTAGAACCTGTTGTGCTGTGGAGCTGAGCAAGTCTGCTAGAAGAAAAGGACAATGAGGTTGGGTGTCCCCACTCTGCTTCTGATGAGCTGTGTAACTTTGGGCAAGTCACTTCACCTCTCTGTTATCTTCATTCCGCACATGAAGATATTAACACTCACCTGGTTGAGTTGTGTGAAGCCACTGAAAAAACATATGTAAGGGCCTGGCAGAATAGCATGGTTACTGAGAACCAGTATTACTCTAGAGCCAAATTTCTTAGTTCAAATCCTGGCTCTAGCACTTGCTAGCCACTCGAGCAAGTTATTTAATCCTCTCCAGCTTCAGTTTCCCCATCTGTAAAATGGGGCAAGTAAGTAATCTTAACTGTTTCACTGGGTTACTGTGAACATTCAAAGTATTTCCACATGTAAAGCTCTTAATGCCTGCAGCAGAGTAAGCATTCAATAAGTTTTGACTATTGTTCTTATTTCCCTTCACAACTTGCTTCCTTTCTCACCTTGGCTGCTAGGAAGCTTAGAACAAACATTGCTGCCTGATTAGGTTCATGGAAGAATTCTCTTTCCCTTACCTTGCAGGGCTTTCTAGTTGCTCTTTTTACATAAATTTGATTCAAATGTCCTGATACATACATTTGTGTGTGTATATATATACACACACAGATATGTATAATTTATTTAAATTATAAAGTTCCCTTCAATTCTTTCTAGAAATAGCAGAATATATAGTATTTTATGAAAACCAAGGGTAGGCTACACATGTTGTGGGGCCTTTTGTCGGTGAGTTCCTTGTCATCAGAGCCTGTCTCACTCATTGCTTTGCACTGTGTGGCTTTGCTGGTTACCAGCATGTTGGTGCCTTGGAGAGAAGAGGAACAGAGGGCAGGGACTGGGACATGCATTTCTTCTGGAAACCTCTACCCCCATGCACACCCTACTGCCTAGCCCAGGTCTGAGCACATCATAAACATCCAGCAGAAACCTGGAAGTGATTTGAGGGGTTCAGACCAAGGTGTTCAATTCCGTGGGTGATGACAGAAGCTGTTCCTTGGTATGTGGTGCTACAGATCCCGTATGACATCAGCTGCCACCGAGGAAAGTGGTCCCTCCTGGCTGCTCTTTGAGGGAAAGGGAAAGGAAGCTGAAAGCGCTGGCTGGAGAAGGGAAGAAGGCTGTCTCCTCCCTGTCTGCAGGGTGGCTTAGGTCTGCTGAGCAAGTGCTTCATTCATTCATTCAGCTGGGCCTCCATTGGGTTTTAGACCCTACACTGGGATGAGTCAGCTGGTCCCTGCCCTCATGAAACACCCAGAAAGACATATAGAGAGAAGGATGGGTATGAGGAGAGACTGCATGGAGTGCTGCAGTTACTGTAATCAAGACACATGGTTTGACGGAGGACTTTCTTCTCAGATTTGGAATTTGTTCATAACAACAATAAGAACTATCATTTATTAAGTGCTAACTATGTGCCTAGAGCTGTGCACAGCCCTTAACCTGCATTATCTCATCGATTGCCCCCCACAACCCTCTGAGGTAGGTAGTTTTATCCTTATTTGGCAGATGAGAAAATGGACCAGAGCAGGGATGTGACTTGCCCAAGGTCACACAGCAAGCAAATGTCAGAAATGGAATTTAAAGTCCAGAAGCCTTACTCTTAGCTTCTGTCATGTGCCACCTCTCCAGGAAAAGAGATGGAGTAGAATAGTTTATATTGGGGCTGCCCGAGAAAATCCAGGGCCAGGGGTGGGCGTGACAGTAGGAGCTTTTCAGCAGGTGAGGGGCAGGGGGAGGAAGGGGTATGGGCTGGGATGGGTGCTGTGGCCCAGACCCTTCTGTGGCATCAGAGGTTTGCTCTCGTCTCTTCCTGGAGTCCTGGGTCACTGGAGCCAGACTTCAGACGTGCTTTAGTCCCGTGTTTACCTGGGAGTTGAGCAGAGCAGGCTCCAGGGGGAACACGGAAATGGCGTTAAATAACGCTGAATCACACGGTAAGAAAGTTCCCCGTCCCTTTTCCTCCACGCCTGCTGATTACTCACGGAGAAAGTCTCTGTTTCCTGCCAACATGTCTCTAACACCTCCCTGACAGCCCCTAATCTCCCTTTTCAGTTGGGAAAAGCAGACCTCAGGCTCAGACCCTACTAGGGAGCCGGAATGCCATATTATCTTGTTTTCATTGTGCATAGTTTATGTATTTTTATTTAACAAACACATACACAGCACTTTCTAAGTGCTTTACAAATATTACAAATATTTTAGCCTCATTATAACTTTATGAGATAGACAGTATTCTTCATCTTACAGATGACAAGCTGAGGCACAGAGAGGTTAAGTAACTTGCCCAAGATTACACGTCTAGTGAGTGTCAGAGCAAAGATAGGAACCCAAGGAGCTGGCTCCAGAGCCCATGCTCTTAACCATTTCCCAAACTGCCTCTGGTTAGAGAGATTGGTGGTGCTGGCTTTCTTCTAATTCCAGTAGTAACCTGATTTTTTTCCATTACTAATGAATTTATTTCAGTAAAAATAGGTGGGCCAGTTTAAAAGTAAAGTATAGTTCAAGTGGTTACATGGATGTGGCCGAAGTCCTAACAATAGTCCAGGAGCAACTGAAGTGTGAAGAATGCCGGTCAGTCCAAGCCCTTCATTTGCTGGAGGGGGAAGCTTAAGTTCAGAGAGGGGATGGGACCTGACAGAGGTCACCCAGCGAGTGAGCCTGTAAGCTGCCAGGGCAGGTGGGTGCTCTCACCTGCCGCCTACGCCTGCCGTCTGCTTCCTGCTGGGGCGCCAGGTCGCAAGAGTGCAGAGGTGTGCTCACCTGCCCAGAGTGTCCCGGTGCTGTAACAGGATCCCTGTTATCTCTGCTGTTCCTGGAACAGGCAGGTCTGAGCCCCGAGGCCCAGGCCCAAGTCAGCATTTTGGGCACCACTGAGCTGACTTCTGTATTTGTCTCTGCCTTCTCTCCCAGGTCTCATTACAGCCTGAGTGGGGAGCTCTGTCCAAAGCCTGCTGGTCACTCCTCACCTGTCTTACTTTCATGCCTTTCCAGAAGCTTCCATGGCCTCTGCTTTGGAGCAGATGTGAGCTGACCTGGGTTCAAATCCTACTTCTGTTCCACACCCACTATGTGGCCTTCCCTAGGATGCTTAGCCCCCTGAGCTGTGCTTTTCTCAGGTGTCAAGTGGGGATATGCAAGATCAAGGACAATTGGCTGGGGGGATGTGTGGGGTAAGATGCACCTGACATATAGAAAGGCAGGGGTGATGTCACTACTCAGCTTCTTTCAGAGTCACCTCACTGCAGGGCCACCTCTTTGTCATGGAGGCCACCAGCCTTGTATTCCATGAGGGTCCTGGAAAGTGAAGAATGAATTAGGGTTATTGTCCCCATCATAGAGATGAGAAAACCAAGACCCCAAGTAGGGGGCCAGCTTCTCTCAAAATCAGGCAAAATCAGGGTGGTCTGGAATCCCACCCTGTGGATAGCAGCTTTGGACTCGGCCACTCACTGGTTCCGTGTGGCCCTGGTGCATCAATTCTCTCCAAGCCTCGGTTTCTTCATCTGTCAAATGAAACCTACCACACAGGGTTATTGTGAGACTTAAATGTGATGAATGTTCTTTGAAATGTCAGATGTGCTCTACAGGTGTTATTTATGACTGTCTTTATGCCTTGTGTAGACAGAAAAATCACTGTGCGAAACTCTTTAAAATTACTACATAGACACGACGGACACACAAGGAAATAAAAACCTACCTTTTAGTAAGAGCCTCTGAAAGGGGCCTGATTAGAATTGGATCCAGGCCGATACTTTGCTTCCCGTTCATTCTTCCAGTCAACAGTCTTTTTTCACCCACTATTGGGTGAGGCCTCGTGGTATAGGAGAAAGCATGAGCCCCAGAGTTGAGCAACCCTGCATTTACCTCCTGGCTCCCCCACTTCCTGGCTGTGTGATCCTGAGCAAGTTGCTTCACCTCTCTGAGCTTCAGGTTCCTCATCGGTAAAACAGGGATGCCTCACCAGGCTGTTGTGTGAGTTAAATGAGTCACTGCGTGTAACACACTTGGCACACATCCTGGCCCATGGTGAGCACTTGATAAACAGCGGCTATTCTTGTCATATAATTACCAGGCACTGGGTCCTCCACTGGGCTCTCATGGCCCAGTCAAGTGGCTTTGGCAGACATGTGAGTAAGTCGGTCCCGTGCCCTGGTGGAGGAAGGTCAGGCACCAAACCCAGACTGGGTGGTCAAGGAAGGCTTCCCTGAGCTGAGTCCAAGGGGCTGTCCAAGGGCGGCGGGAGCTTGGAGTCCTGAGTGGGAGCTGTCTTCGCCTTTGGCTGTGCAGGCTCTGCATGTGGGGGCGGGGCAGGAGATGAGGCTGCTGAGCAGACGGGCTCCCTGGGGACAGTTTGTCGGGGAGCTTGACAAGGTTAAGGATCTTCCTTGAACATCCTTTTACTTCCGCTCAATACCCTGGTACTGATCTATCATCCCAGTATTTATCTAAACCCTTGCTGGACCCATTTATATCCTCCGCCTCTCCAGCTTCTTGGTGTAATGAGCTCCAGATGTGGTGAAGGAGCCTTCCCCAAATCTCTGCCTCCAGCTCGAGGGTGCTGGGATCACAGGGATGCGTCCTTGTCCACCGGCTCCACATCTCAAGAGATGGGAAGAACTTCGAGCCTGCTCCCCAACCTCGGTTCCCCCTTCCACAGGCCAGAGACACTTGGATCAGAGCTGGCATTGAGCCCCCGGGGGTTCCAAACCACTGAGAGGACCCCAAGTCCTGGGCCTGAGTGCTCTGCATGCCAGGGCATCCATGGGCTCCCTAAGGGGCACCCCAGGGACATTGGACCCATTCTGGCCACCCCAGGAGAGAGACAGGCAGCAGGAGCGCTTTCAACCCACAAAGATACCAGGAATGTCCCCAAGCCAAACCAGAATGTTAGAGCATGAAGGAGCTCAGAAACCTTTTTGTCCTGCAGTTCCCAGCTGTAAATTTCTACCATCGTCAGCCATGTTCTCACTGTTGTTGTGTAAATGACTCACTTTTCTACTTACTGGAGTAAACGCATTAAGATGGAAAGTCCATATCCCTGCCATAAATAAAACACCAGTATCTCTTGACACAAACAGAAGGTAACTGTAACTATAAATACAACAGAAACAGGGCAGGGTGATTACATTTAGCTCTAGCGTGATGCTCACTCTCTTGGCTGTGCTCCTGCAGAAAGGAGGGGAGCCTGAGACGAGGGTTCAGGGGACCACGGAGGGTCATGGGGAGGCAGGCAAAGATAGTGCCAGGGTGTGTTGTGGAGCTGAGCACTGCTGTGGGCAAGTGGGGCTCCATCTCCCCAGGACCTGGTGCGGGGCCGTGGAGATTGCACCTTAGACCGCTGCCCGCCCTTCCTTGCATATCCCGGTTTGCTGCAGGTGAGGAGGTGGAGGCCCCCCGCAGGCCCAGGGCAGAAGGGAGAGGTCTGAGGGTGAGGAGCAGGCAGTGACTTGAGAAGCACTGGAGGCAGCTCCACACAAGGCCCTGAGCCTGAGGCCCACTCACCTGCTCTTTGTTAAAAAAGACCAGCATGTTTCAGAGACGTGTTAAATCTCAGCAGCCCCAGTAGACACTTTCTCTTTGAGGGATCAGGGGATGGAAGAGAATTGAAAAGGGGAAAAGGTTCTCACGTTATAGCATCCTAGAATGCAGTGTCAGATACCACCAAATCCTCTCGCAGACTGCCCCCGGGAGCAAACCAAGGTCCAGAACGGGGAAGGGACTTGTCCAAGGCATGTGGCAAGAAAAATCACATCTCCTTTCCCTGCACTGACCTGCCTTCCCTGAATTCATCTATGCTCACTTCTACCATTTTTTAAAAACAAAGACCAGGAAAAATTTTTAGATGGATGCAGGGGAAGGAGTCCCCAAAACTGAATGGGCAGCCAAGCTGTGGTCCAGAGAAAGAAGCCAATGCCTCAGAAAGGCCCATCCGTCCAGCTGGTCTACCCTCCTCCCCACACCCCCAGGTCCAGTGCCCTCAGGGTGAGTCTCTAAATTCTTGATATTGGGGAATGACACAGGATAGAGAAGGGAACCGTCTCACTAGGAGGGACTTCTTGGAGGAGCTAGATGAACTGGGTTTGAATCCTCACTCTGCCCCGAAATGGCCACACGACTATGGACAATTACTTCACTACCCTGTGCCTCAGTTTTCTTATCCATAAAATGGGGATAATACAGGGCCCATCTCGAAGGAGTGTTTAGAAGATTAAATAAGTTAATATATGAAAATGTTTCCACTGTGCCTGGCACAAGCACTATGTTTGTTTGCTGGTATTATTATTAATATTATTATTAGGTTCAGTGAAGAAAGGAAGGAAACTAACATTTATTTCGTCCTTACAAATGGCAAAGTACTGTGCCTGCTATTTGCATATCTCATCTTATGCAATCCCCTCAACAATGCTAGACAGGTGTTCTTTGTCCGAGAGCATAACTGATGTGACCAGGGTCACACCATTGTCAGGGTGCAGCCACATTCTGACTCTGGGCACTCAGATGTTCACTGCGTGGACTCAGGCAAAGTGGGGAGGTGGGAACATGTGGTTAAAGGAGCCAAACCAGGGGCTACTGAGGGCTTCTGGGGTGGGGGTGGGGGTAGGGGCAGTCAGGCTGGAGGCGGCGGCTGGGGCTAGCTCAGGAATTCTGGGGGAAGAAGTTTGCACTTTCTCCCACAGGCTCTGGGGAGCCACTGGTAGGTCATGCGCAGGAGTGACATGATAAAAGGGGTGTTCAGGAAAGGCCTGTGTGGCTGCGGTTTCAGGATGGATGGGCGGTGGGAAGGTCCAGAAGGGAGGCAGGAAGCTCAGCTGGGCAGCTGGCCTGGGAAGGTCCCCTGAGGGATGCACAGGGAGCCTTCAGTCAGACTGACCCTGGGCCCCGGGGACCAGGCCCCCTGGGTCAGGGCCCAGGGCTGAGGTGCTGAATGGGCCTCCAGACCCAGCCCTCCTTCCTTTGCCAGCGTGCATCTTATCTGGGAGTCTCTGGAGGGCATCCCGGCTGGCTTAAGCAGGCCTGTCCCCCTGCAGATTTATGAGGTGTGGGGGAAGCAGCGGGGGTGGCGAGTGTGTGAGATGGGGCTGGTGGGAGAGGGGAGGGCCGGAGGATGTTCTCCAGCCCATGGATGTGTATTGACCCCATCCTCACATGGGAACCCACCCCATGCCACTCTGCTCACCATTCCTGAGCTCCTGTCCTGGGCTAGGCCCAGAACAGGGCAGCACCTGCTGCCTCAGTTTCTCCTCACAGACACCCTGAGGGGTGAGTAGAGAGGGGCTACATACGAGAACCTTAGACATGAGGAGGCTGTGGAAAGAATGTGCTGGAAACTTCTATACCAGGGTCAGAAGATGTCTATGATATGAAAGCAGGTTAAGAACAATGTGCTGTGTATGATTCCATTTGCAACTTTCAAAGGGATAAATATGCATTTATGCCTCTATAAATACATTTTATGTGCAGTAAAATGTCTAAATGATATCTAATTGTGACTGCTTCTGGGGAGAGAGGTTTGACTTTTCACTTTATACTCTTCTATATTGTTTCAATATCTCATAATAAGCATATACTTTTTTCACTTAAAAACGTTTCTTAAAACCCAGAGTAATGGTAGGAGGAGATGTTGGGGAGAGAGAGGGAGTGCCTTCTCCATGCTCGTGGGTGGTGGTGGCATTGCTGTTGTGAGGGCCTGAGGGTGCTCAGGACTTGGGTCATCCTTTGCTGAGAGCCCCACCCTCTGAGGGACCCCAGCCTCACTGGGGAGACCGCATGACGCCCATGGAGGAGCTCACCGGATAACATGGGTACAGACAGGTTCCAGGGAGCGTTGAGGTGGCGGGGGGGGGACCATCAGGGAGGGTCTCCCAAAGGCAGTGGCCATTGAAGGGTGATAAGATTTGACTAGATGGGGAAAAGAGCCAAGAGCATCCTAGAAAGGAAGCTAAGAGCAGACTCTGGGGTCAGATAGGAGTGAATCCAAGCTCTTTTACTTATCAGCACAGCTGTGGGGCCCTGAGCAAACGTTGTCATCTCTCTGAGCTTCAGTTTTCTTGTCTGTGCAGTGGTTATCCTAATTATATTAAAAACCAGACTGTGCTCATTATGTATAAGCTATTTTTTTAGGTACAGGCATCCCAGAAGTAGGGGGTGGCCCCTGAGAACGTGAAAGCACCCTGCTGGATATCCAGGGCCCCAGCCTGGAAAGGACCATGTGGCGGGGGGGAGGGGGGCAGTGTGCAGAGGGAGGCAGTGCCTCCTAGCAGGGGGCTTCCTGGGTAGCTGCATGAGATGGCAGCACCTTGTGAGGGTGCCAGACAGTCCTTGGATCAAGGTCCACCCTGATCTGGGTATCCCGTGGCAGCTGGCACTCTCCCAGGACATCCACCAAGCAAGACACCACAAGGCCCTCATACCAGGCCTGAGCTGTGAATCCGAAGCCAGCATGGGATTCTGGCTGCTGCCTGGGGCCTGAGAGACTGGGACTCGAGGCCCAGTGCCATCTCTCACTCATGGTCTTTTCTTGCATGATTAGGTTCCCTCTCTGGGCCTCAGTTTCCCCCTCTGCAACATGGTGGGATGGGGGGCAAGCTGGACCCCTCTCTGAGGGCACCTTAAGCTTTTACAGTCTGCAAGGTTGGAGCTAGTTGTCTGAACCAGTTCATATCCTCATCCCTAGCACAGAGCCTGGCACCCATGGAGGGCCCCCCAGTGGCTGGTGGATGGATGGATGGATGAGTTAACTAGTTAACTAATGAACATGCCAGGAAAGCCTGCATGAGATAATGCATACTCCCTCCTCAGGGCCTTTGCACTTGCTGTTTCTTCTGCTTGGAACATTTTTTCTCAGCTGTTTTCCTGGCTCCCTTCCTCACCTGCTGTGAAGCAGCCTGCAAGGCACTAGACCTGGAGGCCAGCATAGCCGCTGATCACCATGGGCCTTGAGCAAAACCCTTGGCCTCACTGAACCACAAACCACAATTAACTCATCTGTAAAATGGGGGTGGTGAGGCTTACCTGTTTCCTTTGTGCAGCTCCTGCATGCCCATGCACCTCTCTGTTGGGGAACCTGTTACCCTTAACTGCACTTAACGGTGGTCTGTCTGCCCCGTCTCCTTCCTGCCCCCCCTTATCTGCCTCACCCCAAGGGCTGGAGTCTGCCGAGCTCAACACAAGGCCTATCGCTCCCGCGATGAGGGTCTGATGGATGAGTGAATGTCCATGTTGCAGGGCTGTTGTAAGAAAAGCGTGAGGGAGTGACGGGCAAGTGCCTTGCTAACTGTGAAGTACTGTGCCCGAGTCCATTGCTGTCATCTTTAAGGAGGCTCAGCCATGGCTAGGTCCACACCAACCGCTCTGCCCCGCTGCCTCCCTGGCTAGGTGGCTCTGAGCCTTTGAACAGAGAATTCAAAGCCGTTCCACCCCCCACCCCATTGTGTTCTGTGACACACTTTAGAGGAGGTGTCATTCTCACACGAGACAATTAGCAGCTCACCTTCCTTGATGACAGTAGCACACTGGAGCGACCCCCTCACCACAGCCACACTGGCTGCCTGATGGCTCCTGCAGCCCACGGCCTCAACAGCAGGTCTGGGGCGGGGAGCAGGAGAGGGCCTCCCCCGAGCCCCACCCCTGCAACACTCTTTCTGCCCGTCAACCTAAGGCTTGTGCACTTTACAGTTTCAAAATGCATCCACACCCTCTCGTTTGCTATAGATGCCACATCTCTGAGGCAAGTCAGGCAGATAACACAACTCACCCGTTTTACAGCTGAGAAAACTGAGATGTAGAGAAGCTCATGCCTAGCTTATTCAGAGCATATCCGACCAGCCTCACCCTCTTAGACCCCACAGTTGAGTGGGGGTGGGGCACTCAGAAATAATTATATCCCGGCTGGGGGATGGGGTGGAGGCTCACAGAGAGGGGGGCCGAGGGAGCCCAAGAGATGACCTTCTAGCCAGGCCTGAAGGCTGAGCAGAATTTGGCAGTAGGGTGGGCTGGGGGGACTTTGGGCTAAGGTCCCTTCCTGGCATGGCAGTGGGGGCCTGGTGTTGAGGGACAGGGACAACTCTGGATGCAGAGGCAGAGTCTTGATCGCATCTATTGTGGTTTTGCTTCTAAAAGCGCCTCCTGCCCCACCTGTGCGCCTCTTCCCTGGCTTCAGGTGGCTCCGCCCCGTCCTCAGGGAGCAGCTTTCCCCCCTTCCCAAAGCCCGAGCACCTAAGAATCTGCTTCATGTCATCCCGACCACAGGAGGGAGGGCACGTGTCATGCTCCTGTGTCGCGGGGTGGGGTGATAAAACGGGGGGAGACGAGACACAGGAGGCCGGGCCAGCTGAGCACACCCAGCACCTGTGTGAATCACTTGCTCCCTGCTGCAGCCATTTTCCTCTCCTCTGCTCCGGGGGCCTTCCCATTGTCCAACCCCAGGAAAGTGGTCTTAGGACACTTGTGATGGTGGCCTTGGGGCAGTTATAATGACAGCCTTGGGAGGGTGGCTGTGTCTCAGGTGGGTATAAGGTCCACAAGCCTGCAAGGGAAGGTCCCATTTTTCCAGGTAAGGAAATTGTAGCTCCGAGAGGTGAATGCACCGAGCCAAGGCCGCACAGCTCAGCCAGTGGCCCAGCCAGGTGATGCCAGCTGCTTCCAGAGCCAGTGGTCTTGCCAAGCACCGGTCTGTGGGCTGCCCCAGGTTGGCGACATCAGCATCACCTGGGAGGCTTGGTGAAAATACAGATCGCCGGTGGCCAATTGCTAGCCTGCCCCCACGATCCTAATTCTTTTGGTCTTACGGGGATAAGGGAATGCCAGGACTGGTGTCTTTTAAAAGTGCCCGAGTCCATTGTGATGCACAGCTGGCTGCTACCCTGTGCCACTACCAAACGATGTTAAAAGTGTGACAAATTATGGGAAGCAAAAAACAAAGGGTGGAAAGAACACACCAAAATGCTGGCAGTGGTCGTGGAGCGGGGGAGGGACCGTAGGGGGAGATAATTATTATTTTGTACTTTACACTTCCATCTGACTTTTCTTTGTTTTCCAAATTGTCTCTAATGAGCATGTATTGCCTTTATAATGGAAAAAATAAATAACAGAGCATCTGGACGGGAGCAATTTGGATTGGGGTGAGAGGGAGCATTGGCGTTGTGTTCACACAGACCTGGGTCAGCAGCTCAGTTCCTGACCTCCTGAGCCTCCATTTCCTCATCTGCAAAATGGGGACAGCAAAACCTCAAAGTGTGGCTGGGAGTGTTGATTAAGATAATTCCTCACAGCCACGAACTTCCCTCCCTCCTCCCCTCTCCTGGACCTCTTTCCCTGGCAGCTGTGCCCCTTACACTGGGCGCCCTTGGCTGCCAGTGCCTGGCTGGAGCCTCCTCCCCTGCTCAGAGAGTGTGTGGGCTGGCAGGGGCTTTCAGGGCTGCCTCAGCAAAGCCCATTTCACAGATGGGGAAACTGAGGCCCGGGGCAGCCGCGGGACTTGGTTGCTGGGTCTGGTTCCCCAGCTGAGGGGGCTGGCGTACGTGTGTCTGCTGCGCATCTCTCCCTGTCGGCGCCTTGCTCAGTGTGTGTGAGGGGGCAGCAAGTCACCATCTGTGTTTTCCAATAAAAGAAAATGAAAATTGAAGCACATTAAAAATAGCTCAATTGGGATTCCGAGTGGGGCTCTGAGGCCTGCTGTGGCAGACGCCCAGCCTGGCACCAACACACCCGGAGTCATCTGAGGCAAACGTCTCCTGGGGGCTTATGGGAAGGGGCCAGGGTACAGGCATTACCCTGGTGGCACCAAGGGCCACCAGGGAGCCCTGATTCTGGCTTCCCAGGTCCCAGCTGCTAGTATCCCACCGGAGGCAGGAGAAGGTGGAACCAGAGCCATATGTCTCTGGACAGAGTCTGGACACCCCCTTGCCCTCCCAGGGCCCCAGAGCCCTCGGCTGGAGACCGGTTCCCAGCCCACCCCTGCACTGAATCCCTGGCCCTGAGCAAGCCAGGAGCCTCCCTGTGTCTGCCTCCTCCTCTGTGCAATGAGGTTGTTACTAGAGGCCAAGGGAGTGGGCGTGAGTGGGCTTCTGAGCCCCCTACCCCCAGCTTGGCCCCTTCCTGGCTGTGTGACCTGGAGAAGCCCCTTCTCCTCTCTGAATCCCCATGTCCTAGTTGGAAATGAGGATGATTTAGGAATTTCCCCCTAGGAGATGTGTGAGGGGACAAAATGAGACATCAGCAAGTGCATAGCTTGGTGCCTGGTGTGGATAGGGACTCAACCAGTGGCCATTATTATAATTTTCTCATTATCGTGATTTTCTGTGAAATGGGGATGTGATGGCCCAGCTGCAGGGAGCATACGGGTGAGGGCTCTGCACTGGTGACAGCTGCTCCTCATGAGAAAGGGGTGGCATTCGTCTAGGAGTGCTGCTTTCCAGTGAGTCCCAGTGTCTCTTCCTCCCCCCTGTAGGTCCAGCTCTCTGCAGCAGCCTGTACCTGTGACCAGCTACTGTGCAGACCCTCTGCAGGCAGACAAGGGAGCATGATTCCTACCTTGAGGCCAGAGAGTGTTGGGGCAGAGAGCAGCCCCCGGTGCACACAGCTAGGCCCACAGCAGAGGTCCACTGCCAGGATCTAAGTGGCCTGAGAGTGGACAGGACATCCATGGAGCACCAGAGGGGCCTGGGCCTGTACAGGCAGAAGCCAGACCACATCCTGCTGGACGGCCTTGGGCAAATTGCTTCACTTCTCTGAGCCTCAGTTTCTTCATCTGTAGAATAGGGCTGATAATATTTTTTGCCTCATAGAGCTTTGGGAAGGTTAGGTCCTGGGCAGGGCTTGGCATGTGGTGAACACTAAATACATGGTAGCCCTGAGACAGCCCACCCCACCCTGTGTCCCATCCTTCCAGAACAGAGACTGTCGCTGGGCCCACCAGTGACCAGGTACACGGGACCAACATCAGCCCCACCACAGCCCAAGCCTCTCCTGGATGAGCACACAGGGATGGGGAGGGGGGTTTTCCCTCAACCACTGCAGTGAACCAAAGTGGCCAGACACCACCCCCCCAAAGCCTCATCCCCTCAGCAGAGGGTCTGGGCTTTTTCCCAGCACTGGGGAATGAGCACGCGGGGCTCACGGATTGAGCTGTTGCTCGTGTGCGGGAGACAACTGCTTTCTCTGTTAAGGACGGTTTGTTAGTTTCCTGTTGCTGCTGTAACAAATTATTACAAACTTAGTGGCTTAAAACTATACAGATTTCTTATTTTACAGTTAGAAGTCAGAAATGGGTTTCACTGAGCTGAAATGGGTGTTGGTGGGGCCACACTCCCTCCGGAGGCTCCAGGGGAGAAGCCGTTTCCTTGCCTTTTCCAGCTTCTGGAGGCTGCACTCCAGGGCTTGTGGCTCCTTCCTCCAACCTCTGCTGCCAATGTCACATCTCCTCCCTAACGCTGACCCTCCTGCCTCCCTCTTGAAAGGACCTTCATGGTTTCACTGGCCTGCTCGCATAATCCAGGATAATCTCCCCATATCGAGATTCCTAATTTAATCTCATCTGCAAAGTCCTTTTGCTACATGAGGTAGCATTCACAGGCTCTGGGGATTAGGACGTGGGCCTCTTTGGGGGCCATTATTCTGTCTGACCAGAGGGGCCTGGCTGGTGTTGATAATAACAACATCGTAACTTCTGTTTATTGAATGACTGCTTTGTGCCAAGTCATATAGAAATTTGAGTTGTAATGACAACAGTCAGCATTTACTGAGCACTTACTACAGCCAGGCTCTGGGCTAAGCGCTTTACGTGCATGATCTTGTCGCAGCCACCTGCAAGGCAGGTACTAATCTCGTTCCCATTCCACAGCTCAGAAAGGGAAGGTAGGGTCTTGCCCTGGGGCCACTGGGTTGGGAAGTGAGGTTCAAATCTGGATGGCTGCTGAGCCCATGCTGTCAGTCCCCCGGGATATGCTGTGGGTATACGCTGCTTCCCTGGCATGTGGACCCGACACCTGGGTGTCACCCTCGCCAGTCTGTGAGTTCCTCCAGGCAGGGGCTGTGGCAGGGGCAGATGCACAGGAGGTGCGCGGTGAGAGAGGGTGTTGAAATGGGGGAGGAGGAGAGGTGGGGAGGGTGGGCAGGGGTGCTGAGGCCCCGCATGTGGGAGAAGGGAATGGGTGTATGTCTGAATCTCAGGTTGTGCCTGGGTGGGAGTGGGGGACCCGGAGCCAGACATCCTGGGAACCCATTCCGGCCACACCACTGAGTGTTTGACACATGGCCTTGGCCCAGACCGTCTCTTCTGAGGCTCTCGTCTGTAGAACGGAGCTCCCGTTGCACTCTGCCCCCTTGCAAAGCCTTCAGAAGGCACTGGCATGCTGAAAACTCTAACTCCATCCTGCGAGCACTTTACTCTGCTTTGCTCCAGCCCTGGGGCCCTTCCCCAATTCCTTCTTTCCACGTCTCAACGAGCTTTCTAGGACCCATTTTCTAGGTCTATGTTTTTCTGAGTTTTAGGCCCTACACACTGCCACCTCACCATGGGATACTGGACCATTGGGCACTAACTTCCTGCTGCACCCTAGCAATCCCTTAGGCCTCACCTGTGGTGTGACCCCTTCACAACCTCTGCAGGACTGACAAGGAGCCTCCCCACCCTGGAGAACCCCTGGCTGGCCTGGTCTGCTGCCTGGGGCAGGGGCAGAGGGCAGAGGGCAGAGAGGCCAGGTGCGGGAAGAGGAACTCCTGGCAGGAGCACGTGTCCTTCGTGTTCATTCAGGCTCGGGGAGGATTCCTTAGAAACTGTTCATGGCATCCTCCATCAGGGTCTTCCCGCCTCCCCAGAGAGCTCAGCTGCAGCCAGTGGGAAATGGGACAGATAATTGCAACTTTAAATAAGGCCACGTTAACGCTCCCTGCCAGGCCCTGCACAGGGGACTCTCTCAGCTCTGAAGGGAGGCAGCAGGAAGGAAGCCCCAAATGGCGCTCGGAATCCCAGCACTACCACCAACTCCTTGGTGACCCTAGGCAAGCCACGGTCCCTCTCTGAGCCTCAGTTTCTTCATCTGTTAAATGGGGACCACGTGGTTTCACCTATGAAGAGTAGCTAGGACAGTGCCTGGTACATAGTAGCAACCAGCATGTACTCGATAGCTGGAAGTTGGGATTATGATTATCATCCCTGTTCGAATGCAGCTGTCCATCCCATCCCACCCAACCCCAGAAGTCTCTCTGGGAGCTGTTCCCAGGTCTGTTGGCCTCAGGGTGAATGAGGGGTGATGATGCTTGTGGTACTAACCTCTCCTGAGCTGAGCTGACTGTGCTAGGCCTTGTGCTAAGAGCTTTGCATCCCAACCTGTGAGTAGGTGTCATTTACTGCTCCCATTTCCCAGATGAGGTCACTGAGGCTGCCTGCAGTCCTGTGGTGGGTGGGGGGAGGAGGGGGCCAACAGAGCAGGGGTTGGGAGCCCCCATCAGCCTGAGGGGACCACCCACCACATACCTTAACCTCATCAGAGAAGCATCCCGTCCCAGCAGGACGCAGGCCAGTGTGGCAAGATGCTTGAAGTTCCAGATCGAATTTACCAATTACAGCAGGAATTTCTGAGCCGGCTTCCAGCATCAGTTGGTCTAACGGGGCCGCCCTAGGCTGCTGCCATCACCATCAGTATAGAATTCCTAGTGAGAAGGAACCCCAGCGTGGGACCGGGGAGTTGAGGGCTGACCACGTGGGAGCTGGGCCTGGCTGTCGCCTGTGGTCCTATGGCCTCTGGCTCCCAGGTGGACTAGCAGAGTGACACCTCCAGCAGCTTGGGAGGCTGCTGCTTGACTCAGCTTGGAGGCAGGGCCAAGCCTGTCATGTTTGTGGGCTTAGCACAAGGCCACTTGGCTCACCGTCTGACATGGCCTCTCCTTGTGCCTGGGGGAAGCTGTCTCCCCGTCACACTGGATGCCAATGGCCTTCATGTCCAATAGGCGTTGTAGGACCCCAGGCCCAGTCCCAACCAGGCTAGGAAAGGGCATCAGACACACTCCAGAGGGTGAGTTGGAGCCCAGAGGAGGAGCATCTAACTCAAGCTGGGGAAGGGGAGGTGGTCAGGGATGGCTTCCTGGAGGAAAAGATGCTTGAACTAAGTCTTCAAAGGTAAATAGGCATTTTCCAGCTGAAGAAGGTGGACATTCTGGGTAGGGGAAGCAGCTTGAGCAGGTGCAAGGAGGCAGAAAGAGAGCCTGGCACGTCTAGGAAACTCCTCGCTGCTCCCTCTCTCGAGGCTGCACTCACGCTGGCCTGCCTGCGAGGCCCCATCTTCCCAGACAGGGGCATGACCACGAGCAAAGGTTCAGCAGTGGGAGACAAGAAGGTGTGGCCTCAGGGAGGTGCCACTGGGGTCAGAGGCCAGGGCCAGCCCACCAAAGGCCTTGAATGTCACACTGGTCCTGGTTACCTCCTCAGGGCAGGTGAAGAAGGCGTCTCCACCTGCCTCTTCAGTACCTGGTCAGTTTCCCGGGCAGCACCAGCCTGGAGGGCTATAACATCACAGGGGAGGAAGAGGGGCCTGCCTCCCAGAATTGCCCGACCTCCCCCAGAAACCTTCGGAAACTTCATGGAACAAGTCTCTGGCAGGGGCAAGGAGTCTCTGCTGCTACCCCCTCCACCAGAAGCCCAGAAAAGCCCCTTTCAGGTGATGTGGCTGCATCCCCGAGTGGGCAGCGCCCCCCTCCTGACACTCCACAGAGAGTGCAATGACATCCACAGGTTGTGGTGGACAGAATGCCACACTGGGGATCAGGCAGCCTTGTGCCTGCCCATTCCACTGCCTGGCAACAGCCTCCCACCTCTGGACCAGACCGTGCCTGCTCCCTGACTCCATGCTGCCACCCTTGGGCCTGGAGGCCCACCCTTCCAGACCCCACCATCTGCTTTGGCCCTCACCTGAGACTCTGGGCTCCCAAAAGTCTCCTTGGAATCGTGAAAGGAGTTTGGGTCATACAGCCCAGAAATCAAAGTCTGCCTTCTTCACCAACTTGCAGCCAATTTGCTGGGATCTTGGCCCACTCATTCTCACTGAGCCTCAGTTTGCTTATCTGCTAAACAGGACGAATGATCCAGCCCTTGCAGGGTTTTGGACAGTGCTAGATATCTGCATGGCACAGTGGTGAGCTGTGGTGATGGAGATGGGGGTGGGGCATGCCCTCGGCTCCTGGCCAGTGTCCTCCTCCCACCAGCCGGCTCAGGGTGACCTCTCCCGGTGTCTTCTCCACCCCAAAGTCCTCCTTCATTGCAAGCCCTGCTGCTTCTTAGGCCCTTCCTGTTGCCATGAATGCTTCCGTGCCCAGCCATGTCGGGAGCTCCACCAGCTCATGCCAGAAGCTCTCAGGCCTGGCTCTTTGCCTGGCATTGCCTCTCAGGGTTTCGGGTCGGTGGGAAATGAACATAACTGATGACGGAGACATGGAGGCTCGGATCGTGAAGATGATGATGGGAAATTGCTGAGCAACTCTCCTGAGAAACATCGACACACGAGAAAACGCCCCAGCAGAGCCGTGCCTGCTTAACCGCCTGAGATGCCAGGTGCGGTTGGCAAGAGAGCCCGGGGAGTCACGCCAAGCAGAGATGGCTCTCTGGGGTGTTCTGTCACTGCACCCACACTGCCAAGAGTTGCAGAGGCAGGCCTGGAGGGGAGCAGTAATGTGGGAGGGATGCAGGCATTCTGGAAACATCTCCCCCTAAGCAACAGCTGCTCTCAGAAAAAATGAGAGCTTTGGAGCCATCAGACCTGGAATGAAATCTCTGCTCTGCTCCTGAGCAGCTGTGTGGCCTGAGACAGCCCTCTATACCTCTCTGATCCCTGGGCTGCAATTTCCTATTCTATAAATTGGGTCAATTCCGCAAGGGAATGCAGCGACAGCTGAGGAAGGCCCCCCTTCAACAGATCCCTCCTGGCCCCAGGGTTAAGTCTTAGCCCTTCGAGCTGGCATTCACGACTCTGTGGTGTCTGGAGTTCTCTCTCTCCTAAGCCTTCCTTCACCCTCGTGCAGCTCCCAGAAGGCGCTTTGCTCATTCTCTCCTCCCGGCCTTGGTATAAGCTGTTCCCTCTGCCTGGAGCATCCCCTCTCCTTGTCTCAGCCCTTCCCCTTCCCTCCTTCCTTTTGCACGGCTGCCTCCTTCTCAATATCTGGGGTTCAGGCCAGGTGTCACTCATTTGGGAAGTCTCCTCTGACCCACAGGCAGGGTCAGAGTCCCTCCTCTGCTGGGGGCTTATGTCTGTTTATGCCTGGAGTCCTCCCTGCAGACTGTGGAACAGGGGGCCATGGTGGGCTGAATCTGGGCTCAAGTTCCCACTCACTGGCCCCTCTGTGGGGTGGGATGGGCCTTGGCCATGTCCATGCCGAACGTGATGTGGGAAACAGGTGTACAGGCCAGGTGGGGCCCTGGTGAAATGGGCTATCTGGAGACAGAGGGAAGCCAGATTCAGAGGTGGTGGAACAGAACTCAGGATACCAGACTGAGCAAGGGGCCAAATCCAAGGGTGGAATGTGGAGCTTGGAAAGTCCTTAGGCACTAGGGTTGGGAGTTGAGGGGTTTGCTCCAAATCAGCAAGTATCTTGAGGTCAGTGACAGTGCTTATTTTTGATTCTCCAGTACTTAGCACAGGCCTGGCACACAGTAGGTGTTTGACAAATGCAGGCTGGCTGGCTGGGAGGCGTGGATAGCAGATGTGTAGATGTGTAAGTGAGTGATGTGCATGGATGGATAGGGAAATGAGTGGGAGGATGGATAGATAAATGGAAAGAAAGAGAGAAGGAGGGAGAAGGAGGGAGGGAGGTTGGTTCAGTGGGAAGATGGACGGATGGATGGACGGATGGATGGAAGGCAAGATGGCAGGGTGATTTCATAAGAGGCCGCTTGGACTGGGAGGCTCAATGGATGGACGAGAGTGGGTGGGTGGGTGGGTGAATGGGTGGCTGTGTGGGTGGATTATTAGGTAAGTGAACAGGTGGGTGGGCAGATAGATGGCTAAGTGAATAGATGTGTGTGTGTGTAAATAGGTAGGTGAATGTCAGGATAGTTTATGGATGATTGCAAGGATTGGATGGTTGGAAAGACAGACGGATGAGTGGGTGTATGGGTCAATGGGTGAATGAATGAACAGTAAACTTCATGTAGCTAAATGCCTGACACCTTGCCCAGAAGCAGAAGGGTGGTCTAGGCGCTGGGATTTGAGTTAATTGTCCTTCACTGGGGGAAACCAGTGCCAATTAGGCAAATAGATGGAGTCCGCAGTCTGCAGAGGCTTGCTAATGACCACTGACGACGGCTGATTCAGTGGCCTGTGTTATGATTGATACCTCATCACATCCAAAGATTGAGGTACTTATAACGATTAAACCTGCATGCAACAGGACAGGAAGAAAAAGAGAGGCGAAGGTCAGCGGAGAGTGTTAACGGAGGACCATGGCTCACGTCGATGCGGCACTTACGAGTGTAGTGGGTGGGGGGTTGGCTACCGAGGTTTTCACCTTGCAGAAGGAAGGAGAAGGGAGGGCTGGTAGGAAGATGTACGGAATGGGTACATGACGGGATGTAGTGGGGGGGCATGGAAGGTGATGGCTGAGTGGATGAAGGCACATGGCAGGTGGGTAGTAGGACAATAATAATCCTGTCTCATAATGCACTGTGAGCATGAACAGAGATAATATATGCGACAGCTCAGCACGGTGGTTGGCACAAAGCAAGTGCTTTGAATTATGTAGCGTATGGAGCCATCTTGATACCAGTGACCACATTTCCTGGAGGAAGGATCCAGACACCCAGACTGATGGTCTCATTAGGAAAGAGCATTTGATGTCGGGGCAGGCCGGGGTGATCAGGTTTTAACAGAGAAGCTGGTGGCTGCCACAGTGACCCAGACCAGCCCTGCCTGCCAGGGACTCACAGTCCAGTCGAGAGGCCCTGAGTAAAAGAAAGTCACAGGGTAGGGTGACAAGTACGACGATGGGAAACACACATATGACTGTGGGAGTCCTGGTGCCAGGGTCATCACAGAAGGCTTCCTGGGGGCAGTGACGTTTGAGTGGGGTCTTGAAGCTTGTGTTTGAGAGCCCCAGGCAGGCAGGCCAGGCCAGGAAGTTGCAGGGAGAAGAAACAGCGCTCCACGTGCTGATGACAGAGTGGGGGCTCCGGTGGGCAGAAGGGAGAGGCACAATATTTAGAACTGCTCAGAAGGGGTGCCACCTGTAACAAGTGGGGTGCCCAGGCCTCCTGCCTCCATTGGCCAGCCCGAGAGGGTCCGGCTCTGCCCCATCTTGCTGAGGGGACTCCATCTCTGAGCACTTCTCCCCTCTTCTGTAAAATGGTCATGACGCTTGTTCCTCCCTCAGTGCGTCACGTGAGGATCTCATGAGATGAGGTAGCAGAGTGCAAAGCATAGTGCCAGGCACACAGTAGGTGCCCAGTAATGCCAGCTGCCATGATTATCCTCCTTTACCTACTTAATAGATGTGAAGGGCGTGTGGACTCGTTTAAGTGAAAGGGCTTTAAGAATTAAAAACCGCTGGGCAAATGCTGCTGTGAAATGCAGCCTGGTGTGTCGGGAAGGCTCAAGGGAGAGAGGCCTGGGTTCAGTTTCTGACTCACTGTGTGACCTCGGTCAGGTCACCTAACCTCGCAGCGCTTCGGTTCCCTTACGTATAAAATGGGACCTCTACAGGAGTCCCTCAGGCTTGTCGTGAGAACTAAAAGAGCTCTTAACATGTCCAAGGGCCGTTCCTGTCCCTGCCTCCCTTCTTTCCTTCCCCAGCAAGCCCTGGTGTTCATTTACCGCCCACCCCACCCCCCAGCAACCCCGTCCCAGACCCCCATCCATCATCCTGTCCTTTGCGGAGGTTAAGTGGGTCCCCAAGCAGCGAATCCAAACTCTCCCGAAGCCCCGGCTGCACAATGCAGCCCGCTGTTAGCGAGCAGCCCGGCTGGCCCGGAGGATTGGGTTTCAGCCGGGGCGGCCGGCGCTGGCAGATGCCCAGGCCAGCGGCGGGCAGGCGGGGGACAGAGTGGAGGAGCCGGCGTTGTGGGGACTCCTCTGCCCGGGCCTGAGAAAACACGAACAGGCTCCAGGCAGGCAACCGAGGCAGAGGAGGGCCTCCGAGCGGCAGGAGGACAAGGAGGGGACTTCGAGAGTGCTCAGGCAGAAGGATTTTACATTAGCCAGGTCCCCTTTCCTTGAGCCTGAGGGCCGAGCAGGGGGCCGAGCTGGAAAAACAACGTGCTGCCTATTACGGGTTTCACTTCAGAAAATCCATAGCCTTCCAGAAGCTGCCCAGGGTTTGTCTGGCATCACCACCCCCGACTCACCTTGCTTTGGGCCGGTGAACCCAAGGCCCTCATCATCATGTTTTCAGAGGAGAGGCCTCAGGAAGCAAAGTCAGGCTGACCTGGGTTCAAATCCCTGCTCAGCTTCTTACTGGCTGTGTGACTTTGGGTGGATCTCTGAGCCTCTCTGGGCTCAGTTTCCACATCTGTACAATGGGATAAGAGTGCCAGCCATACAGGGTATGCAGAGTGAGCCCAGGGCCTGGCACCGAGGGCACTGAGAGATGAAAGCAGTGATTTTTCCCTTCCTTTCTTGGGAAAGGTGGCTTCTGGGATTAGACCAAAGGGACCAAATCTTGCTCAGCCCCTCACTGGCTATGTGGCCTTGCGGGAGTCCTTGCCTGAGTTTCCTGATAAGTTTGCACTGCGATGTCAATGAGACAATACTGCTGAAGCACCTGCACACAGGCAGCTTCCACGAGTGTCAGTGATTTTCCCTATGGCCTTGGCATGGCCCAGGCTTGCATGTTATTAAAACTCTCCTCCTTGGGTACAAACAAGGATTTTGTCATCCTCATTTTACAGATGAGGAAACTGAGGCTCAGAGAGGAGAAGTGGCTTTTCCAAGCTTGTCAGTGGCCTTGAACTTTATCTCCTGATTCCTGACTATTGCCTCCTCTTAGCATTCTCATTGGGACCCTAGAAAGAGTGCTCTGACTCCTGGCCATTGATGGTCCGGGGCAGGCCTCCAGGCTGTGGCTGGCATCTCACCAGGGCATGACATGCCAGCCAGGCCAAGGTTCGAATCACCTCAGCCCCACTAGCCCCAGACAGGGTGTGGCAAGAGCCGCTGGGAAGGTTCCAGGGTGGCATCTGCTGCTTGGGACACATGTCAGGCCGATTTACTGCCTGGGGTTGCTGGCCAGTCTGGGGGTAAAGACCCCCAGTGCAGCTACCAGGTGTCCATTCATCTTCAGCTTCAACCCTTCTCCCAACTCTAGCTTAATTTCCTCTTTCAGGACCAGCCTGTGACCCAGCAGTTCTCAGGATAGACCATGTCACTACCCGCTTCAGCAATCCTCCATAGCTCCCACTGCCTGTGAGGCAAGATCCAAACTCCTTAGCCCCACATTCGAGGCCCTCCACATTCTGGCCCTATCCTGTGCTGCTACCTCCTTCCATGAAGCATTTTGCTCCCATCACGTGGGGCAGACACTCCAGTGTGGTGCAGTAGTTATGAACATGGGCTTTGGTGTGAGGCAGGCACAGCTCCACCCCTTCCTGGCCGAGGAAACAACCTCTCTAAACTTGAACAACCTCTCTAAACTTTAGTTTTTCCATCTGTAAAGGGAGATCATAAAGTCCTTACTTCACAAATAGTTAACGATGAAACGGGATAATGAACGCTCCACGCTTGGCCCGGAGCCCACCCCTGAGAGCCAGTCAGTTTTCCTGTTGCTCAGACTTCTCCGACGTTTCAAACCACTATGCCTTTGATTCCACTGTGCCCTCTGTGTGGCGTGCCTTTCCCTCTCCTCCCAGCTCAAATGCCACCTCTTCTGAGATGCCTTTCCTCATTTCCTGGTCAAAGCTAATCCCTTTTTCCTCTGAGTTTCCTGGCTCCCAGCCTGGGCCAGCCATCTCACTCTGCCTGTCCACGGAGTAAGCTCACGTGTTGGGCACTAGTCAGAGCTCCTCGAAGGAAGGACCCGCTGATTGGTCTCTGTGTCCCCAGTGCCTGGCACAGGGCCTGGCACACATTGGGTGGAGGAGATGTTCATTGAATGACCATGACTTTGTTACTTAATCCAGCCAGAGTGGGAGAAGTCAGGACAGCTGCCAGGAAGAAGGAAGAAGGAGCCCTTGAACTGAATTTTGGAAGAGAATTTAGCCAGGCTAACCCAGCAACAAGGGCCAGGCATTCCAGGCAGAAAAATCTGGAAGGGTCAAGTCATCAAGGCTCAAGGAAGTATAGTGCCTTCTGCAAGCAGAAGGAAATTCAGGATGGCTGGACGGACACTAGGGACGTGGAAGAGAGTGGCTGGAAGGTAATTAGCTGGCGCTGTCGGCAGGGGACTTGACTGCCTTGTTGAGGCACAAGGACATTACCCCCAGGCAGCAGAAACACTGAAAGGTATTAAGGTCAGATAAGACATGATCAGACATGGGCTTTAGAACCATCACCCAGCTGCCGTGTGGAGGTTGGATGTGGCTGCGCCTACTATGTGCCAGGGCCAGTTCTCAGTGCTGAGGGGACAGTGGTGAACAAGGCAGGCACAGACCCTGGGAGGCATCAGATCGACAGGACTCACCTACATGATGTCACTTAATTCTCACAGTGACCCATTTTGCAGATGCAGAAACTGAGGCCCCAAGAGGAGAACTGGCTTATCTGTAGTCACACACTAGAGAGTGCCAGAGCCAAGGTTCTGGCCTGCACAGTCTGTGCCCCATTACCCGGCCGCCCTTCCCTCTTTCCCCTCCTGTCTCCACACAGGCCCACACAGAGGGAGAGAATAAACACACACAAGCCCTGATGATTTGTTTTGTTTTGTTTTGTTTGTTGTCTGTTTTTTAAGGCTGTGGCCATGGCATCTTAAAAATAACACAGATGTGGAAATGACAGATGTGAGTTCAAATCCTAGCCCTGCCTGTGTGCCCTTGTGCCGATTACTTCCCCTCTCTGACCTCAGTTTCCTTATCTGTAAAATGGGGTTAATAGCAGTATGTTCCCCATAGATTGTCATGCGCCAGAAATGGCATTTAGAGTGCCCTAGCCAAGGCTTGGCACAAATAGGTGCTTAATGAAAGTTTCTTCTTCATGGCTTTGGAACTCTCATATACTGTCATTAGCGTAGATAGATTGCGGCTCTAAAGAATTGTGGCCCTCGAACATTATGCCCCATGAGGGGGTCAGACAGAACTGGCCAAGGGTGGATCGGGGAGCAGGGGGCAACCCACCCACCCCAGCCTGAGAACAAGGGGCCCCCGCACAGCCACCTCCTAGCAACCTAACGCTAACGACTTCAGTGTGTCTCTCCTTTAAGCTCAAATATGTCTGAAATGCACACTGCTCATTCACACGTAGCCGGAGGGGCCGTCGGGCCTCCCCAGCTTGTACAATCAGGGCCTCCTGATTGCTTTCTTCTGTGCAGTCTCCAGGAAGGAGAGGGGGTGTGGGCACAGTAGGGCCAGGACCAAAGTCGCTCCCATGGCCCAGATCCCTGTTTTCCCACTAAGGAAGGCTCTCTGGGCTGGTGGCCGCAGTGCCAGCTTTTGCCCAGATGCTAAGAATCCACGTAGCCTCACTGTCCTCATGTGTCCATTGGGATTTTTTTAAATGGGCACTAAAAGCAGTCAAGGCCTGGGAATTAGACATTTCAATGGGGCTGGGGTGGGAGGGTCCAGGGGCAAGTGAAACGGCAGAGTCGGCAGGGTGGGGGGCAGGGGGCACCAGCAAGCCTGGCAAGGATGTGGACAGGTGGCTCCCAGCAGAGGAGCCTCGGAGAACGGCTGACCTTTAGTGGCAGCCCCTCAACCTCTCCAGGGTCAGCTCTCAGCTCCCACCTCTCCCAGCCCCACCCTTCACCCCCTGCTCGATTCCCACAGCTCACCTCCCTGCCTTCGCCTCTGCTGTCCCCTCTGCCTAGCACGCCCTTCCCACTCAGCGTCAGCTGACTCCCTTCAAGCCTCCATTCAAGTGTCACTTCCTCCAGGAAGCCACCCCTAAATTTGACATTTTCTTCCCCTCCTTCCACACCCAGTTCCTATACCCTACAGTACACTGTGGATATCCCCGTTGTGGTCTTTGTCACAACATGTGGTGATTAATTATCTGTGTACAGTGACAATAGCTTCCCCTGCATGAGGGATTGTCATTGTCACAATGGGGATAGGCATGGGGACATTTCCAGCACTTCAGAGGCAGCTCGATGGAGCCCAGCGGCCCCCAAAGTATGGGGAGTGAAATGATGTTTGGTAGTTTACAGATGAACATTTTTAATTGTAATAGTCTGTGTTTATTTTCCTTCTTTTTATGGCAAGTGATATTGGTTTTCCATTTATAATCATGATTACTTTTTTCCTCTTTAAAATGCACTTAAGAAAGAAAAGAGTCAATTGGAAGAAAAATAGTAACTAAATAATTGTGCAGGCTGTAAGTGGAAATGGCTGAAATCATAAATGTCTGCATGAAAGGCTCAAGCCTGGGCAACCCTGATGGAGCCGAACACTAGCGTGTGTTCAAGTCCGTACTGATGGCGGAGCGGGGCCTACTCGGTGCCAAGCCCTGTGCTGGGTCCTGGGGGCCCCAGAACCAGGACCCAGTACCCATCCTTTAGGGGACCACAGGCCTGTGGGAGAGGATAGCAAACAGGGGCAGTGACCACCCAGGATATCTGCAAGTGCTGAGACATCTTGAAACAGCAGTGGCTGCAGAGCTGTGGGATGGCGTGAATTCAGGAGGACTTCCTAGAGGAGGTGACCTGAGTTGAGACTTCACGGATAAGGAGCAATAGGGCAGGCAAAGAAGGTGTAGAGGGGAGAAGGTCGGAAGGAACAGGATGTGTGAGGTGCAGGGGTGAGACTGAGCACTGCACCGTCTGTGCAACTGGAGTGCAGCTTGCAAGTGGAGTAGATGTGTGACCCCAGGCAAGTTCCTGAGCCTTTGGAAGCCTCAGTTTTCCCATCTGTGAAATGGAACAGTATCAAGTACCTCTGAGAATGTTGGCAAGAGTTTCTGGCTCCTAATAGGGTGTCAGTGGACATGAGTTCTCTCCCTTTGTAGATTTGGGGATTAGAGGAGAGGTGTCTGGGGTATTATGGAGAGGTGGAAGGAAGTGCTGTGGTGGAAATAGAGTTTGGCTTCCTGAACCCATCTATGTTCCTGAGGCAAGAACTATTAACCAGATTCCCCAGGAGCTAGACTTTTGTGCTTGGTTTGAGACGAACAAAGAGGAAACGCAGGGCATCCCAGGAAAGCAGCATCAGATGGACTGGGAAGGGCTCCTTGGAGGCTGCGGCCATCAAGCGAGAGGCTGATGTTTGTCAGATGTTGGCAGGCGCTGTCTGGGGCGTGAGGGAAGCCAGGCAGACTAAGCTGGGGCCTCTTGGACCCGCCTTCCCTTTCGGGGGCCACCTAATGAGCCCAAAGGAGGAAGTGTGTGTGCAGGCACTGGGCTGGCCAAAAAGCACCGCGCTCCATCTAAAAATAGTACCTGCCACTTAGTGAGGGTCTGCTGTGTGCTGGGCATCAAGCTAATGCACTTCCCCTCTCTTTTAATCCTCATGTCCACACTTGGAAGGTATTTTGGCCACTTTCTAGATGAGGAAACTGAGGCTTAGAAAGGGCTAAGGTTACCAGGCAAGGCAGTGACCAAACCAGTATTATTAGTAGAATCCAGGTCTTCCTGACCTCAAGACCCCAGGTCTCTCTACTCTGCTTACCTGCCTTTTGTGCAGAGGTAGAGGGAGGCGTCAATATTGAAAAGCAGGGTCAGGCACAGGGCTCATGCCTGGAATCTCAGCACTTCAGAAGGCTGAGGCGGGAGGATTGCTTGAGGCCAGGAGTTGGAGACCAGCCGGAGCAACATAGCAAGACCCTATCTCCAAAAAAAAAAAAAAATTGAAAAGCAAAAGGCCAAGAGGAAGTTGAAGGGAGAGCAGCACCCATATGAGCCTCCTGCCAGCTCAGAGGGGTGACAGCTTTCACAGAGCCAAGCTTCCAGGCAAAGCCGGGACTGGCACAGGAGAAGGGAATAAAGGAAGTACCTGCCATCCCACCACCTCCCTAGGGAATCTGCAAACTTCCCATTCCCTCTTAGTCCCTGCCTGTCTGTGAAACAGCTGGCCCATTTACTTCCAGTTCTACTGAGATCCTCCCCCAGCATGTTTTGGGCCAGGAGTGGTGGAAGTCATAGGGGGGCAGTGGAACCCCCTGGCCTGAGTTTCTTGGGAGCCCAGGGTTGGAGCCTCAGCTTTTAGTGTGTGACTTTTAGCAAGTTATTTGCCCTCCCTGGACCTGAGTTACCATCATACAATGAGGATGTCAGTTCCCAGCCCCCCCTTCTCTAGGCTTGGAATCCTCTAGTGCTTAGCCTCTGGGTCAGCCCAGAAATCCAGCCAAGAGGTGGGGCCACCTGCTTGGCAAGCTGGCCTCCCCCGCCCGACCCCTTTCTCGTCCCAAGCAGAGTCTCTCCTCTCCCTTGTCCGACACAGCTCCCAGCAGCTGTTCCTCTGGCCCAGGCAGAGAGCCCGGCTTGGCGCGTCTCTGGCTGAGGCCGATGAGAGAAAACAGGTTAAAAGTTCAGCCCTTGTTCTCTCCAGGAAGAAAAATCTGTAGCATTCGGAGTGTGAAAAGGAACCCTTTTTTCAGCTCTAAAGCAGCATAATAGAACTTCCCTCCAATTTGCCATCAAAAAGATGCCCTTGGCACTGACTCTACCGTCCCTGGCACCCCCACCCCACATCCCTGTGCGGGCCCCCAGTGCAAAGGGACACAGTGACCACAAACACAAGCCACAGGCGGTCATGGAGATGCTTCTGCACCCTCTCTTGTCAGCTCATGGGTCCGACTGGGGTCACCTCTGTCCAAATGCTTCCCCCCATCCCCACCCTCCATCCCCACCATCCCTGGCATAGTTCAAGCCCTCATTACCTACTGTTTGGACCTTCGCAGTGGCCTGGACACTGGGTATGCTGCCCCCAATCTCCTGGCCCTAGTTCCTTCAGCCCAGACAATCAAACTAATTGTTTCAAGTGCCTAGAAGTTTATAGGGTAGGAGACAGGACCTACCTGCCCTTCCCACTCTGCTACCAACTCCTTTGTGGTCTTTAGGAAGTCCCTTCCCCTCCCTGTGCTTCAGTTACCCTGTCTCCAAAATGAGGCAGTTGGGCTGGACCAGGGCAGCATCTCAAATGATGAGTATTCATTTCCTGGAATGCTGTGGTGAGAAGCATTGTATGGCCACACAGTGTGGGGATCAATTAGTGATGCCTGCCCTGGGCACAGAATTGGAGCATAGTACCACACTGAGTGGTGTGGTATGGAAGTTCCCACCGGGAGGTGTTCTAGGTCTCTCTACCTACTCTCTCATAGCTATTTGCATTCATACCTCCTCTCCACTACCAGACTGTGCACTGCTCCATAGTAGGATCTTACTGTTCACCATTTTCTCTCTCAGGGTACCCAGCACAGCGCCTGGTACATAATAGGCATCAGGATGTATTTGTTAAATGAATGCTAGAAAAGGGTTAATTTAAATTCATTCAGTGCATTGTAATTTGATTCAAAAAGTGTTTTGAAGCCCCAGTGGCAGGGGAGGGGTACAGGGTGGGAGTCCTGAGCCTGACCTGGGGTAAATGGGGATCTCTAGGGCCCTGGGGGTCTCCTCCCCCTAGGCCATGTGGCTCCTTCCCTCCAGCTGCTGGGATGAGGGAAGACAAGTGGGGCACTGGCTGGTTCAGAAGCTGATCTGTCTCCTGGACTCCCAGAGGGCATGTGCCAACTGGCCCCCACTGGGCACAATGCTTGCCTTCAACACCCCTCCACTCCAGGGCCCTATCCTGGGGGCAGAGTTGGCTGAACCCTGGCGTCGGCCCCAGGGGTGGGGACACGATGGAGGACTCCAGATTCCTGGAGAAGGGGGGAGAGGAGGGGTAACTGAGGGGCTCAACTGGGACAGAAGGCCCACGTTCCAGTTTTTCAGAATTTGACACAAGCTGGAAAGCAAACAGATACCCAAAGTTTGATGTAAAATATCTAGGGTTTAGTGGTGGACCCTCTGAAGCCCATCCAGTAGACCCCCAGGTTTACTGGATGTGAGACCTTCTCCCTCCTAGGTTAGTGGGACAGGATTCGCTGTGGGGGAGGGGCCCGACCATGATGGACAGGCTGGCGTTCGCCCGGAGGGCGGGGCCTGGAGGAATGGAATCAGTTGATTGGCTAGGCTGTGGGAGTAGGCGGGATTCTGGAGTGGAGAGGTGGGGTCTACAGGGAGGGCAGTCTGAAGAATTAGAACCAGATGATTGGGGCAATGGAAGTAGGCGGGGCTCTGCAAAGAAGGCTGGACAAGGTGATTGACAGCGCCCAGTAGGCAGAGCGGGGCGGTGACTCTTTGCTCTCCCCACAGAAACGCTAATGGACTCCACTACAGCGACGGCTGAGCTGGGCTGGATGGTGCATCCTCCGTCAGGGGTGAGTCGGTGGTCCCCAGATCCCTCGGGCTCTGCTGCAGGGCCTGAGTGCCCCCTCACATTCCAGCCCCTTTCCCCCTTCAGGGCCAGGCCTGACACCGCCCCACCCTCCCAATCCCCTACCATCATAGAGCACCAGTCGTGGTGACAACACGCTGGGTGCGTCCAGCCTTTATCCCATGGAATCCTCAGGGCGAGGCTGAGAAGCAGGTACTCACACTACCCCCATTTTACAGATGAGGAAAGTGAACCATCATTTTCTGAGTACCCATTCTGTGTCAGATACTGTATTAAGCACCTTTATACACATCATCCCCAATCCTATGGACAGGAATTACTTACATTTTACAGATGAGAAAACTGAGGCTCAGAGAGGTGTAGCCACCTGCCCCCGGCCCTATCAATAGTAAGTGATGGAGCTCAGGTTTGTATCCAGGGCTATGACCAAGTCCTCTCTGCCCCCTCTCTGGCTCCGCATAACACAAGGCTCCCCCTCCCTGGGTTCTTATCATCATACTTCCTTGGGTGGGGTAGGCTGAGCCCACGTCTGTGCTGTGAGCTCCCTGAGAGCAAGATCAGGCACAATTTGAGATTCCTCTTTCTCCCACAACCACCAGCCCAGCACTTGCATACAGGCTGTGGGGTCAGACGCTCCTGAAATTCTGTCTCAGCTCTTCCACTTGCCAGCTGTGTGGTTTGGGGCCAGTTTCTTAATCTCTCTGACCTTTAGTTTCCTCATCTATAAAATGGTGACAATATCTTCCTCACAGTACTGTTGTGAAGTTTTCCCGCAGAGCATCTAACACAGTGCCTGGCATAGATTGGGCTCCCAATAAAGAGTAGCTGTAATAATTATTACCATCATCACCGTCATCATCATCAATTTTAATAAATCACTCCTCATCCCCCTGGTCTCTAGGGAGGGCTCTGGACCCCATAATCCATCCCTTCCCTTCCCCCATGCCAGCTCCTCCACTGGGATACAGCTGCTGCCCCAGGGAGCTGCATCTCCCCCCAGCCCCCCAGGCCTATGCTCTCAATAGGCAGGGCCCCAGGGTCAGGCCTCTTTCTGTGGCTCTTTCTTGTCACCAATTTTCCATCTGCGAACTCGGCTAGGCCCACAGCCCCACCCTGCCAGTAATGAGGCCAGGCTGGGCTGCAGGGCCCCGGTCGCAATTATTTGGGGTGTTTAGGCTGCAGGGCCTCCGCATGTTAATTAGAGAGAGGGGAGAAAGGCAGAGTGCTCTAATTAAGTGCTCTAATTAAGTTCTGAAGAAGAGCAGCAGTTGTAACAAGGGGCTGACTTTGTCACATGGTGCCACCAAAAAAAAAATTTTTAATGCAATGTAGGGAGCTTCAGAGTCGCCATTGAAGAAGAGGCTGAGCCACAAGCTCCAGGCCTGCTTTCCCCATGTGCACTCGCCCTTTATGGCATCCAACCCTCCCCAAGCTGGCAGCCTCCACTCTGCCCGCACTACTCGGCCCAGGGAATCTGAGCAGCAAAGGGACAAATAATACCCACTTGAGGGTGACACCTCTCCTATCACCTGCCACCCCCCATAGTCCCATTTGGCAGTTGGAGAAATAGAGGCTCAGAGAGGGGAAGTGACTTGCCCAAGGCTGTGCATCAAGTTAGCTGAGCTGGGACTGGAACCCAGGATTCTTGGGGCACTGTTTGGATCCTGGTGTTTCCAAGCAGCATAGGCACGCACATGAATGGTCTGTGGGTCTGTGTGAGCTGGGTCAAGTGACCTCACATCTCTGGTCTCTACTCCCTCATCTGTAAAATGGGGATAACCATACGTACCATGTGTGATAATCGTGACAAAGAAGTGAGATTCTGTTAGGGCACCCAGCCCCAGGCCTGGCATGGGTGGGAGGGAGGCTCTGCTGTTGGCCTCCTTTGCGTCTACCTCAGGTGAAGCCAACCCAACACCAAAGGGGATATAGGAGAAGGAAAGTTCCACTGAGACCAGACCAAGAGGGCTGAGTGTGCCAGGCACTCACCCAGGGAGATTGTCCCCAAAGGCCCAAGGGAAGGTTGGAGAGTGCCAAGAGCAGGCAGCCAGAGGGAGCGCCTGCTGCAGAGAGGACAAGAGAGGGAGCACAAGGATGGCACAAAAGTGTGAACAAAGGCTCAGCAGTGGGAATGAGCTTGGCCTTGAGAGTCTGTGAGGAGATAACCTGGGCTCTGCGCCCTTCCCACCGGAACTTTCCACCGTCTGGCCCAACCCCCTCCAGCAATGAGGCTTGGCAACTCTCTGCTGGGTTTGTGAGAGCTCAGGCTGGGACCCACTGGGGGTGCCGAAGCACCTTGCCCAGGCAGGGAGGGTGGGCAGTCTCCCTCCAGGTACTGGAGAAATCTTAGCAGCCAAAAGCGTCAGAGCAGAGCTGCTTTCCTGGGGAAGGGCCGTGTCTTCCCCATCACCCTAGCAATTCAGTGAGGATGAGGCCTGTCTTCCTCCACCAGACAGGGAGTTCCCAGAGGGCAGAAGTTCTGTCTCCCCCATCAGACTGGTAGCCCCCCAACGCAAAGCTATGTCTACTTTCATCAGAAGGAGTTCCCTAAGGACAAGATGTTCCCCGTTTTCCCTTCCAGGTGGGAACTTCCTGGGATCAGGCTCCATGTCTCCCTTTATCAGATTAGGGAACCCTTGACAATAAGGGCCACATCTCCTGTATCGACTAGGGAAATACCCAGAGCAGGGTATATGCCTTTCCCATCAAATCGGGGGGTTACCCTTACAGACTGGGATTCCTCAGGGCCAAGGCCACGTCTCCCCCGTCAGATTGGGAATTCTCTGATGTCTTCACCATCAGACTAGAGGATTCCCTAAGGCAGAGTCTGCGTCTTCCCCCTGAGACAGGGTGCTTGCTGGGGCTGAGCCCTCACCTCCCCCACCTGACTAGCATTTCACCCGCAGTGGGAAGAGGTGAGTGGCTACGATGAGAACATGAACACGATCCGCACGTACCAGGTGTGCAACGTGTTTGAGTCAAGCCAGAACAACTGGCTACGGACCAAGTTCATCCGGCGCCGTGGCGCCCACCGCATCCACGTGGAGATGAAGTTCTCAGTGCGCGACTGCAGCAGCATCCCCAGCGTGCCCGGCTCCTGCAAAGAGACCTTCAACCTCTATTACTATGAGGCTGACTTTGACTCGGCCACGAAGACCTTCCCCAACTGGATGGAGAATCCCTGGGTGAAGGTAGATACCATTGCGGCTGACGAGAGCTTCTCCCAGGTGGACCTGGGGGGCCGGGTCATGAAGATCAACACTGAGGTGCGGAGCTTTGGACCCGTGTCCCGCATTGGCTTCTACCTGGCCTTCCAGGACTATGGCGGCTGCATGTCCCTCATCGCTGTGCGTGTCTTCTACCGCAAGTGCCCCCGCATCATCCAGAATGGCGCCATCTTCCAGGAGACACTGTCGGGGGCTGAGAGCACATCGCTGGTGGCTGCCCGGGGCAGCTGCATTGCCAATGCTGAAGAAGTGGATGTGCCCATCAAGCTCTACTGTAATGGGGATGGCGAGTGGCTGGTGCCCATTGGGCGCTGCATGTGCAAAGCAGGCTTTGAGGCTGTGGAGAATGGCACCGTCTGCCGAGGTAAGGGCCACAGTGGGGCAGCTGCCCCTGCAAATGCATGGTGGTCTTGGCTGCAGACTCGAGCCTGGTAGCTGGAGCTCAGGCTGGCAAGGGCAAAGCCCAGGAGCTGACCGTGAGGCACTATAGGGCCAGGGTTTCCAAACCTGCAACCATTGTTCAGCTTCTTAGAGCAGCGGTCCCCAACCTTTTTGGCACCAAGGACCAGTTTCATGGAAGACAGTTTTTCCAAGGATAGGAGGGGGGATGGTTTCAGGATGATTCAAGCACATTACATTTATTGTGCACTTTATTTCTATTATTATTACATTGTAATAATATGATGAAATAATTATACAGTTCACCATAATGCAGAATCTAATGCCACTGCTGATCTGACAGGAGGTAGAGCTCAGGTGGTGATGTGAGCGATGGGAAGCTTCGCTTGCTCTCCTGCTGCTCACCTCCTGCTGTGCGGCCCAGTTCCTAACAGGCCATGGACTGGTACCAGTCTGTGGCCTGGGGGTTGGGGACCACAGTCTTAGAGGGTGGCACTTGGGTAACACTTCCTGAATGATGATCCGTGCACATGTTGCAGGTGGTATGCCAGATGATTGGGGTTGGTATAGGATAAAGACTTTTCATTTTAATTATTATATGATTATTAATGATGTCAAGTAGCATTTTTTCTTCACTTACAAAAGTGATATGTTCCCTTTTTAAGAAAATGTATGTCATAATAAATAACATATATAGGCCAGGCACGGTGGCTGATGCCTATAATCCCAGCACTTTGGTAGGCCAAGGTGGGAGGATCTCCTGAGGCCATGAGTTGGAGACCAGCCTGGGTAACATAGTGAGACCCCATCTCTACAAAAAAAATTTTTTGAAAATTAGCCAGGAACAGCAGTATGTGCCTGTAGCCCCAGCTACTCAGGAGGCTGAGGCTGCAGGGAGCTATGATCACACCCCTGCACTCCAGCCTGGGCAACAGAGGGAAGCCCTGTCTCTAAAAAAATAATAATAACATTTATATGTTAATAAGTTAACATTTTTGAGCTTTTACTCTATTAGTCAGTGTAGGCCAGGTTCTGCTGAAGTGACGAAACAATAAAAGTTTGTTTCTCAATAAATGCTACATGTCCATCGTGGGTCAGCTTGGGACTCTTCCCTCTAGGAGCCCAGCAGATGGAGGAACACCATTTGGAATGTTGCTATTGGGGCAGAAGAAAGGAGAGAGTGTGACAGATTGTATGCTGGCTCTAAAGCTTCCATCTGGAATGGCCAAAGCAAGTCACATGGTTACTTCCAACTCAAAGAAATGGGGAAGTACGGTTTTACTGGGAGCCAGGCCTCATGACTGGCATTTGTACTGTGTGCTGAGCACTTCTATGACTTAACTCACTTAATCCTCACAAGAACCCTGCGAGGGAAAGTACTGTTTGATATGTGAAGAAGCTGAGGCTCAGAGAACTCTTACAGAGAGTAAGTAAAGAGTCTGGGATTCTCACCCAGGTAGTGTGGTTCCAAAGCACACCCTCTGAACCACCACGCCCTATAGTTAATTAAAGGAAAAATATTAAGTAAACAATAGTACAGGTGGTGTTTAAATATGGCAAAGAATCATGAAGGTGGTGTGTAAACATAAGAAATTTACAAGAGGTACTACATGGTAGGAAGAAGGCTGTGAAGGTAGATAGACCTGGGTTCAAATCTGAACCCTGCCAGTTACAAGCTGTATGACCTCAGCCAAGTATAAAACCCTTTTCCGTAAGGTCATATGAGTAGTCAAGAACTTTAGACATGTAGAGTACTTATAATGGTTTCCAGTACACAGGAAGGGCTTAGTAGATGTTAACTAAATGAGGTGGTGTATGCAAAGCCCAGCCTGTAGCAGGTGCACAGTGTGAGCCGTGATGGTGGTAGTGGTACAGGGGATTTGAAGCCTACGTGTGCCGCTTCCTTTTGCATTCCCCATTGGAATCAGAGGTTGGGGGCAGATCCTGGAGTGCCTCAAATGCCAGGCTAAGAGTTCGGACCCTATTGAGGGCCCGTGAGAGGTTAGCCTGGGGATGGTTGCAGTACTCCTCACCTGATAAAATGCTTGTCACATCCACCATCTCTGTGGCTCCTCCCTCCAGCCTTTTAAGACAAGCAAGGCAGCATTTTTAAGATCCCTGAGAGGATGAAGGGGGATGCCAGAGGCAGGAGGCAGGGGCCTGTAGGGAAGCTGTTGCAGTGATCTCAAGAGAGATGGAAGCCGGACTGGGGCATTCACGGCGCTGGAGGAGAAGAGGGCTATGATCTCGGGATGTTTTGCCAGCGAGAGGGATGGGATGTGACAGCAGGTCAGAAAGGGAGGAGGGGGAGGAGTCAGGGATAACAGGAAATTCCGGCTTGCAGGGAGGTGATGGTTCTGGAAAAGAAATGGGGAAATTAGGAGAAAGGGCTGGTTTCTTGGGGAAAATAACAACTTGGGTTTTATATCCTTGAGTATGAAAATGCACATCCTTCGAAGATGGCAGTGGTGAGACAGGGTATGGGGGACAGACAAGCAAATGGGAAACCAGTCACTCATTGTTGGTTGTTTATTCACGCATCAGACTTTTACAGAGCTTGCTCTATATCAGACCTTGTGCTGAGCATCAGGTAATACAGAGAAGAATCAGCCTGTGGCCCTGCCTTCTAGAGCTCTTGGTGTAAGGCAGGGAGACAGACCTGTAAATGAACAAAGGTGGTGATGTATTAGACTTGTTTTAATAGGAACTGCTCAGGCTGCAGTGGGCACAGAAGATGACAGAAGGCTTCACAAAGGTGGTAACATTGGAGCTGAGATCTTGGGAGAGGGATATGTTGGGTAGGTGGCCCAGGACTTCTGGAGGATGGATCTGCATGAATAAAGGCCTGGGGACATGAATCAGCTTGGACCATTAGGGAGGCAGGTTTGGTATGGCCATGGCTAAGGGCTCAAGGAGGGACGTAGGAAGAACTGTCACTGGAGGGGTGCTCAGCTGAGGAAGTGTATCAGTTACCTATTGCTGCATAACAAATTACCCCAAGACTTAGCAGCTTAAAACAACAAACACCTATTATCTCATAGTTTCTGAGGGTCAGGAATCTAGGTGTGGCTTAGCTGGGTGCCTTGGGCTCAAAGTTCCCCATGAGGTTGCAGTCAAGGTGTTGGCTGGGGCTGCAGTTTCATCTGCAGGCTTGACAGGGGAGGGATCTGCTTCCAGGCTCACTCACATGGTTGTTAGCAGGCCTCTGTCCCTCACCATGTGGGCTTCTCACGTGTGCAAGAACTTCCCCCAGAGTGAGAGAGCCAGGAGAGAACATGAGGAAGCACCCAGGACAGAAGCCACAGTCTTTTTATAACCTGATTTCAGAAGTGACGTCTCATTACTTCTGCCATATTCACTTCATTAAAATCAAGTCACCAAATTCAACCCACACCCCAGGGAGGGAATCACACAGGGTGGCAATGCCAGGAGGTGAGGTCACTGGTGCCATCTCAGAGGTTGCCTGTCACAGGTAGGTTCTCGGAGTCAGAGCCTCTCCTTGCAAGTAGTGAGGGTGTGAGGTGATGCTGGGGCAGGATGTGCCCAACCCTGGCTCCCTTCTGCACCCATCTTCCCCCCGACCTGACAGTCCAGGACCCCCCGAGCCAGCCGCAGGTGTGAATGGGGGCCAGTTGGGGTGTGATTAATGAGCTCAGGGAGCCAGAAGGACACCAGCTGCTGCTGTGGGCTATGCTGCAGCCACCCAGATGTGGGGTTGCTCCAGCCAAGCCCCACAGGCACTGGCCCTGCCAGCCTGGGACATGCAGAAGTGGTGATTACAGCTCACATCTGAGTGGTTGGCCAGCTGCTTTCTCGTCCCCTAGCTTAGGGATCTTCAGCCTTTACTGTGGATCAGAATCATCTGGCCAGTGGGTTAAAATGTAGACTCCTGGGTCTGGCTCAAAACTTTCCCCCAAGTCTGGTGGTGTGGCCAAGAATCAGCATTTTTAAACAAGCAGCCCTGATGATCCTGTAACAGGACCATTAGCTTAGATGTGTGATATGATAACACATCCTTGGCTAGGCCAAGCTGGGACCCAAGGCCAACGGGATGACCACAGCCCCGCCCCAACACCACCCCAGGGAGCGTCCATATGAAGGACATTAGCAGAATCTCAAAGAGGGTGTGGTCTGAAAAGATCCATTTAATATTGAGATATAATTTGACAGGAAAAAAATCCATTGCTTTGTTTATATAAATTAGAGAAAATAAGGCTGGACAAAGTCTTCTTGGCAGATGGGAAGTGGGGGAGTCTTCCTGGGGAGTGGCCACCATCCCAGGGGTGGGCACTGGTGGTGAACAAAGGCTTGCTAGTTGCCGATGCAGTGAGTGGTTTACGAAACTGTGGGCTAAACTGACTCAATCTGACCAAGTTCCTCTGGTGCCTACTGTGTGCAGGGGGCAGTGGGAGAGCGGAGGGGCCTGGGGAAGCCAATCGTTCACCAAGTATGTATTGAGTTCCTACTGTAAGCCAGGCACGTACCCGGATGCTGGAGAATTCGAAAATGAGGAAGACAGACACGTCTGTTGCCCTCCGAGTTCGTGGGTAGATAGGGGAGCTGGAGAAAAACGTTGATGAACAAATAAATAAACAAGTTGCAGACTGTGGTGGGTAAAGAGGAAAAAAGAAGGTGCAACAATAGAGATCAAAAAGAGGATCTGCTTCAGGAAGGGCTTCCTGGAAGAGGTGTCATTTGAGCTGATGGGCCTGGGAGGGCTGAGGGTACCTGGGAAACCCTGACACTCAGGATGTGGCCTCACGTGGCTCCTGGGCGAGCAGGGGACTCAGACACACGGGAACAAGGCCAGAAATGAGGTCCATCCAGGCAGAGCACTTTGAGAACAGGAGGAAGAAGACATCTTTTTTGACTGGGGTTCTCAAAGGCTTCAAGGAGGAAGTGGCATTTGAATTAGGTCTTGAAGAGTGAGCAGGATTTGGATGGGTGAAGGGAGGGAGGGAGGAAAATGCAGGTCAGGGAACTACATGGATAAAGGCCCCGAGATGTGACAGTACAGGATGCGTTTGATGGGTGGCTGGTGCTCTGCTGGGTGCAGGGGCCAGGGTGCGACTTTCCCCCATTCGTTCACCTATTCGCTATTCGTTGGGTGCCTAATCTGGGCCTGTGCTGGCCATACAGCTGCCAGGTGAGGACCCTTGGGACTTCCTTGTGAAGAGCTCTGGCCCTTTCCCCTACCTCAGTCCCCAACCTCCTCAGGGTGATGGTCCCCCCGGGGCTTCCCACCAACAAGTTTGCTGGGAGTGGCAGGAGGTGTCCCTGGAATTCCTTCTCTGCAACATCTGCTCCCACCCAAGGCCCCAAGTCTGTTTCTCTGACTCTTTCCAGCTCTTTATAGATTTGTCAGTGTGCCCCTGCCTCAGTTTCCCCAGGCCTGTCTATCTCTGGATCCCTACTTCCTTTGGTCTCTCCTTCCCCATGTCAGCCCCTCTTCTTCCTGCCCAACAGGAGCCCCCAACCTAGCCGCCTTTGGGGGCCCTGCCCTCCTCTCTCGCAATAGCCAACCTGCATCTGTAACAGATCTGGAGGCAGTTCCACAGTGAGCATGATCGCTGCGATACTATCGGGGCGTAATGGGATTTTTAATATTTAGCTTGGATGGGGAGAGGGGCTGCTAGCCAGCTCGGGGCGGTTGCACGCACATGTTGATTCGCTGGCTCCAGCTCAGACTCCCCGGTTCCCAGCTGCTGGGCTTCTCCTCCCAGTCTCTCCCTTCTGTCCAGCCTGCCCTGCTGTGCAGCCCCCACCCATGGCCTCTCCTTGACCTTGGCTTTAGAGACCTGGTTTCAAACCCAGCTCTGCCTCCCACGAGCCGAGCCGTGTGACCTTGGATGAGCAATCGACCCTCTCCCAACCTTTGTCTTCTCATCTGCAAACCAGGATAAACAGAAGGGCTGTTGTGCAGAGTAAATAAGAAAATACCTAGGAGAGTGTTACATAAATAAGAATAAGGACTTTTATGAACACTGTCTTTGCCTGTGAACAGGTTTTTTTTTTTCTGGGTGAACTTTTTATTTTGAGGAAAAAATAACTTTTCCTGTCACAAAAGCAATACAGGTTATTTATAGAATCTTTAGAAATTACTGATAAGCGAAAAGGAAAAAATTAAAATCACCCATAATCCTGTCACCCAGAGATAACCACAGTTAACAGACTGGTGTAAATCCTTCCAGGTGTGTTTATGTGTATTTACACATACTGATTTTTTTTTTAAGAAAAAATGGACTCCTCCTCAAAATACGTGAGGATTTTTGACTTAATAATATTTCGTGGACATCTTTACATGTCATCTTAGAGCTACAACATCGTCTTGGGAGGCCCTCAGAATTCCACAGTGTAAACGTACCACAATTTATTTTCTACTCTTCTATTGATCGACAGGTAGATTGCCTGCAGTATTTCACTATCTTAAACAAATGCTGGGGTGAACTTCATTGTTGCTCTGTCTTTTTGCACTGCTGCTGGTATTTGCATAGGATACATTTCCAGGCATGGAACTGTGGGGTCAAAGGGCATGTACTTTTTTTTTAGAGCTTTTGATACACATTGCCAAATGACCCTCTAGAAAGGCTGGGCCGAGTCACCCTCCTGGCAGCAGCCTCTGAGTGCCTGTTTCCCTGCATGCTCACCAGCATGGGATATTATGCCTGCAGCTTTGTTTTCTGTTTTACTCCCAGAATCCTATGCTTCCCCAGCCAAGGCAGGGAGGGGCCAAGGGTCCTCTCTGGGCCCTCAGAGTCGGATCCTGGACCACCTTGGGGTGGCCTCCCTCCCACCCTGCTTTCAGCTAAAGGTCTTCTCACACAGCAGCGGCCCAGATGTGTCTGGGGGAGTGTACAGGGGTGGGGCGCGGTCAATCTTGGGGGAGGGGAGGAGGGAGGCTGCCAGCTGGCAGAGCCTGTGCTGGCTGGGGAAGGGTGTGAGGGTTGGAATGTGGGGTGGGAGGGAAGGCCCAGACCCCCACACAGAAAGTTCTGCTGCTTCTCTTCAAGGGCAGGGTGGAGACACCCAGTTGGGGGAGGGGGAGGAGTGATAGACAACCCCTCCAGAACCCCAGGCTCAGACTAGGGCTGAGACCACACAGGCCAACCTTTTGGGAAGGGGATTAGATGGGGACTCTGGCCAATGCACTCAAGCTATCAGGTCTTTGCTCTTCAAAACTGGAAAAGTTCTACACCCTCCCTCACTTCCCCTTTTCTGCCCGTCCATTGGTCCATCTGTCCATCCATCCATCCATGATACATCCATCCATCAAACATCCACTGAACACCAAGTTTTGCTTTTTCTGCTGCTTGGAGGGGTCAGTGATGTCTTCATAGAGGACGTGAAGCAAACACATATTGAGTGCCTTTTATGTGCCCGGCATTAGGGGTCCTAGGAAAGATCAGTCATGCCCCCTGCCCTCAAAGGCCACCAGTCCAGAGATGTTGGCAGACACACCTGTGGACAGTGGAGGCACGGGGGACTGGTGTCATGCCGAGGAAAGCAGAGCGGCAGGAGGGGCCTGTGGAAGTAGACAGAGGACCCAGACCACCCAGGGAAGCAGTGGTCAGAAGAGGGGCCACTCGAGAGGAGCTGAGTGAGGGGCAGGAGTCAGGTGAGGAGGAGGTGCCAGGGCCCAGAGGTAGCCAGAGTGGGTGCTCCTGGGAAGGGCAGGGGGGTCACTCCAGCCCTCTCTCCATTGGGTAAGTGGAAGGATCTGGATATCAGGGTGGGAGATGATTCTTTCTCTCTGTTCTTCATATTCCTGGTGGTCTGGGCAGGAAATATTGGGTAATTTGGGCTCCAGAACAGCTCGTTCATTTTTGACTCAAATACCACTCCCTAGGCGCCTGCTGCGCACCAGTCCCTGGGCTAGGTGTGGGAGCTGCCTAGAGGATGAAGGCCCTGCTTGCCCTCCCCAGAGATTCCAGCCTGGGGTGGAGGAGACAGCTCCGTCCATAACTACAACCTTGGGGCACTTAGAGGGAGTGGGGAGAGAGCTGGGGGGCTTCCTGGAGGAGGAGCCATTTTCCCAGGGAGGATGGGAGGAACCAAGGGCAGAAAGGGAAATTAGTCCAGAAAAAAGGTGGTCGGAAATTATATTGATTTTTTTTTTTTTTTAACCCTTCCCTCTGGCTTACCCCTAGATGGTGGGGGCGGGGGAGCTGTCCGGGGAGGAGCAGAGGAGAGGTTTCTTGGCCAAGGGAGAAGGGTGGAGGGACCGCAGGGCTTCAGTTCCACTGCTGTCAAAGGCTGAGGGTGGCAGGCGCTGAAGGGAGTCCTGAGAGGCCTGGAGAGGCCCGAGATGGCCAGGGGTGGGGGGAGGAAGGTGCCACCTGTGTGCCCAGTACTGTGCTATACGCCATGCTGCCATTGTCTTATTGAATCTTCTGATATTATTAGCTCCATTTTACAAATGATGAGACTGAGGTCCAAGAGAGGGTAATCAAGTTGTCCAAGGCCACACAGCCGCTAAGTAGTGAGCCAGAATTTAAGCCTGGCTTTCTCCTACTTGCCGAACAGCTATTGACCTGGAGTGGGCCGATGCCAGGACATACTTCCCTTTTACTCCTGAGGCCCATGTCTTGTCCACCTGGCCACTGAGCCTCCGTCCCACAGAATATGTGGAGGGGGACCAGCAGGGTGTGATGGGAAGAGTCTCAGTTTCCTTACCTGAGAAATGGGGACATGAAGCCATGCCCTGCCCCCCTCTGGATCACTGAGGAGCCCTGAGATGGTGGAAGCCAAAGGAGTTTGACAAATAACTGGCTGAGGGGCTCATGTCCAGGACTGTGGGACTTCAAGTGTTGCAGGAGGTGGCTCTTCTGGGGCAACCAGAGGGCTTCTCAGGGGAAGAGGGAGGCCCGTGGCTGAGCCTTGAAGGATGTGTTGCTTTCCTATCAAGACACGTGAGGCAGGATGGAGCACAGTCCTGATGGGGGAAGCCCCCATGGGCCTCTTCTCCTCATGCCAAGGGGGCACAAGCTCTCAGGGAAGGAGCCTCCCCAACCCTGGCTAACCTATGGCCAGAGAGAAAAGTCCCTCATCTGTCCCACACAGCAGCTACCAAACGCTTCCTTGTGCTGGCCCTTCCTGCCCCGTTACCTTGAATCCCCCCATCAGATTAGGAAACTGAGGCCCAGGCCAACATCACACCCTTCTTAGGTGGCAGAGGCAGGTCTACGCTTTTGTGCCTCTCATTTGTGATTCCTTCTGTGCCCGTAGTCACCCTGACCCTCAGTCACCCTCTAGGTTTAGGTAAGGTCATTTCCATTTTACAGAAGAGGAATCTGAGGCTCGGAGACGTTAAGCAGCTTCTCCAAGGTGATAAAGTGAGGAAGGGGCAGGATTTGAGCCCAGGCCATCTGACCCTGGAGCCCAGCGCTGTCCTCCCTCAGCCCCAGACTGGCTCATCTGTACCCTGAAAATGCCAGATTGACGGGTTTGGTCACAGGCTGCCTCCAGAACGTTCCAGCAGGACCATAAACAGCTGGGGAAGTTCCCCTCCCTCCAGCCACTGCCTTTTCATCTGGCTGGGCTTCAGGATCTGGCAAGAGAGGCCCGTTTATTGAGGAAGTTTATGCATTTAACAGTTTAAGCCTTTCTAAGCCTGTGGTACAACAGGATTTGGGAGCCGTTAACAATTCTGTGTGGTTAAGAGATTTTCATTGCTCTGCGGCAGCTGGCTCAGGCCCCACTGGCCTGCTCTGGCCTCCGCCCCACCCTGTTGGGGCACCGCCCCCCCCCAGGGGCCCATTGTCCTCAGCCCCCCCTTGCTGCTGCTTCTCCCTGCTCCCCCACCCAAGCCTCCAGGTACTTTGACCTCACACCTCACAAGAGCAACTTAGGCCCAGAGAGGGAAAGGGAGTTGCCCTAGGATGCACAGCAGGTAAGAAGGTTGAACTGAAACCTACCTGAGTCCCTTCCCCTGTCCCAGACTCCCTGCCTTGTAAATTCCTCCCTGGCAGAACTTACAAAGCCCCTCTAAAACTAGCTTCTGTTTGATCCCTACCAACCTTTGAGGCAGGGAGTGGGGAGGGTAGGGGAGCTGGCCAGGATCACTCACCTTGTCAGGTACAGAGCTGAAATCAGAACTCAGGCCTGAAGTCCTAATGAGAATTCACACTACACCAAACTGGTTGGTTTTTTTCCATAGCTTGGGGGGGAAATACCATTTGTAATTATAATGTCTTACATATGTACAGTATTTATTTACTTACACCCTGCTTTGTTCCAAAAAAGATTGGAGGCTGCTTTTGTGTAACATTTGGTCTCACCCCATGAGATACTTTGATCTGAACAGTACCCACATGAGAGAAGCACAGCAAAGGTTATTATCACCACTTTAGAGACAAGGAAAATTGAAGCCAAGAGGGGATGTGACTTTCCCAGGGTCACAGAACACTTTGGGGGGCAGAGCCAGGACTAGAAGCCAGTGCTGCAGCCTCCTAGGCCTGGGCTCTTTCCAGAGCCCCTGGTCGTCTCTAAGATGTCCAGGCAGACAGCTCTCCCTGCCCCCCTTCACCTCTACTTCAGCAGGGGTGAGACCCCAGGGTTCCCCCAAAACTGGACGGGAGTCTTTATCTCCTTCCTGGGTGTGAATAGGGGGGCCTGCCTCAGGGAGAGGCTTGTGTGAAGAGGAAGGTATGGGGGGATTTGGCAGGATGGGAACAGGCCCCTGACAGCCTCAGCTGGCCGGTGGCTGGGGGGCTCTCGCTGGTGTCCCGGGCTTTCTGCTCCTTCACCACGTTTTCCCAGTCTCTTTCCACGGAGCCCTGTGGAGTTTGGATGATGTTGCTGTTTTAATCACAGATATTTGTTTTCTAGTTGTAGTGACCTGTCTGCCCAACCAGCCAACAGGCCAAGGAGAGGGCCACAGAGGCACGTGACTCCCATTTCACTTGCATCTGAATGTGATACATGCACTTTGTCTCTTGTCCTCTCTGTCTCCTCCACCTCCCAAATGAAGGGGCTGAGGCAACTGCTCACCAACCTCATGATTTTAAAACCTGAGGCCTGGATGGGCACGGTGGCTCATGCCTGTAATCCCAGTGCTTTGGGAGGCCAAGGTAGAAGGATCACTTTGAGGCTAGGAGTTCAAGAGCAGCCTGGGCAATATAGCAAGGCCCCATCTCTACAAAAAAAATAAGAAAAATTAGCTGGGCATGGTGGCACACACCTATAGTCCAGCTACTTGGAAGGCTAAGGCCAGAGGACCACTTGAGCCCAGGAGTTTGAGGTTGCAGTGAGCTATGATTGTTCCACCACACTCCAGCCTGGGTGACAGAGCAAGACTCTGTCTCAAAAGAAAAACCAAAAAAACAAAAACAAAAACAAAAAAAACCTGAGGCCCAAAGAAGTTAGATAACATGGCATGTCCAGCGACCCAGCACTCAAACTCTGGGTCCTCCTCCCAACTCTCTGTAGCTCTTGCTGGACTCTAATTGTAAATAACAGAAATAAGAGTCCAGGAAAGAACCAAACACGTACTGATTGAGTGTTCACTGTGCCCAGGCCTATGCCCTTGGCCTGGTGAGTAATAATTTGCTGAATCCTTACAATCCCCAGAAGTTGGGTGTGACTATTACAGAAAAGGAAGTGGAAGCTCAGAGAGGTTAAATAACCCACCCAAGGCCACACAGCTAATGGAGGGTGGAGCCAGAAGTGAAATCCACACCCTGTACTCGTCCCACTGGAATATTTGTAGTGTTTCATCGTTAGTAAATTTTTTTCACACTTCTTGTCTCATTTGATTCTTAACAACCCTAGGAAGTAAACGGGGTATTATCCCCATTCTTCAGATGAAATTGAGGCTTAGCAAGGTGAAGCGAGGTGCCCAAGGTTCACCGCTAGGAAGGGTCAGAGCTGGGACTAGGAGAGGGTCACTGGGTCGGTTTGATTCCGAAGCCTGGGCTTGGGCCCTCATGGTCCCCTCTGCTGACTCCTGTTCCCAGGTCTCTCGTGAGTGCTTCATATCAGACATTTGCCCCCCTCATTCCACTAAAACAGCTCATCAGTCAGGCCTCCAGGGACATTCATGTTGCCAATCCCATGGGCAATTCCCAGACCTCTGCTTCCCTGACCTGCCAGCAGCATTTGACAAAGTGACCACTCCTTTTTCTGGGACCACACTGGCTCCTGCGGTCCCTCCTCCCTCTGTGGGTGCTTTGTGGCCAGTTCCTATTCACCTCCCCTCCTCTCCACCTTGGAGGGCCCCAGTGCTGAGTGCCTGGCCTCCTTCTCTCTCCCTGGCTGGCTCCATCCACTCCACGGCTTCTCTGGGCTTATCTCCAGCCCGGACCTCTGTTCTGCAGTCCATACTCGCCTGCCCAGCTGCCTCCTGGACACCTCCAGCCTGCTCCCACCCTGCCCCTCCAGACTGTTCTCCATCCGCAGCCAGTGGGGTCCCTGGGACCCTTAGTCTGCTCGGAATCCTTTGAGGCTCTCTGTCTTACACAGAGCAAAGCCGAGGTCCTAAAAGTGGCCCACAAGGCCCCCACGCTGTGTCCCTCCCCTCGCCTCTCTGACCTACCCTCTTCCATTTCCTCCTCGCCTTCCCGCTCCGGGCAGGCTGGCCTCTTTGGCTGTTTCTTCTGCCTGGAATGTTCTCCCCTAAGGTATCCACATGGGTTGCCTCCTCACCTCCTTCAGGTCTTTGCCTAAATGTCACCTTCCCACTGAGGTCCCCCGTCACCCACTCTTTACACAGGCACGCAGCCTGTCCCCCTCCCTGGCTTTACTTCTCTCCATCATCCTTGCTGCATCTGACATACTGTGTATCACTAGTGTGTCCTCCACCGCCGTCTCCCAGGCGGAGTGTAGGCGGCACCAGGGCAGGCGTTTCTGTCTGTCATGATCCCCGCTAGATTTCCAGTTTCTAGGACAGTGCTTAGCTCAGAGTGTCACCCACCCCAGTCGCAGACATTGGACCCTCCCAACCCTGGTGTGACTGACGCTAGTAACACAGGTTCTTGGACAGGCTGGAGTTCCTCCTGCCCCCTCTGGAGGGCTCCTGGGGGACCAGCACGGCCGGGATACCCAGCAGGTCTGTCTGTGGTTGGAACAGACATTTCTAGGCACAGAGGGAGGGCCCTTATTCTTAATACTTGGGGTCTCCCTAAGATCTCAAATCCTTCTTGGAGCTGGAGGCCTCAAAGAGCATCTTTCGGTCTTACTTACTTTTTACTGAATTAACAAACGTAATTTCAGCCCCTGCTCCCTTCTCTGCCCTGGGTTGCCAGTGTTCAGAATCCCCACAATGTGGTGTTAGACCAGAGCCTGCTGTGCAGCCCATTTCTCCCACCATGTGCCTGGGTCTGTGCAGACAGAGCTGGAAGAGGGGGTGGAAGAAGCCTTGTGTGGAGGAGAGATCCCCACCCTGCCACTTGCCACCCACAAGACTTACTTGGTTATGTTCTCTTTCTGAGCCTCAGTTTCCCTGTTGTTAAATGGCATCAGTCATCCCAGCTTCCCAAGGTTTGTAGGGGCTCAAAGGAGTAAACAGAGTTTAGGAGACAGAAGGATGGGGAGGAGAAGGGTTGTCCTGTTCCAGGAAGGAATGTTTCTTGGAGGAGGGGGGAGCACAGCCCAGTGCCTGGCAGAGTTCCTAGAAAGCAGGGCAGTGTGTGCATGTCTAAGGGGGAGTGGCATGGTGATAGATGACCCCTCAGTTACAAGCAAGCCTGGACACACAGCAGGTGCCTAATATGTGCTTGTGGAGTGGCATTGTTTTAACCAGCCAGGGTGCTCTTATTGAGCAGCACAGGAGGAGTGCACACAGTCAGGGTGCCTGGGTCCAAATTTGGGCTCTGCCCTCCCCCTTGCTCTGGGACCTTGGCAGAGCACTTCCCCCCCCTACTCCCACCCCCCAGAGCTCAATGTCATCATCTGTAGAATGACTTTTAGGCACTAACAGCCTCTGATTCTGTTCTGTCCTGGGAGGGAGGTACCACTCAAGAGGCCATCAGGGCAGCTATGACCATCTCTGAGAAGAGGACAATGACCCCACATTGCCTGCCATACCCAGACACCTATGAGCAGGAAGATTTAGCAAAGTAGGTAAGAACCAGCTGCCTGGCTCCGACATTTACTACCTATGTGTCCCTGGACAGGTGACCTTCCTCCCAAAGCGTTGATCCCCTCATCTATAAAATGGGTATAATAATACATGGAACGTTACAGAGCATGTCATGAAGCCTGAAGGAAATAATGGACAGAAAGCGTTTGGCTTAGCATCTGGCACGAGCTGTGCAGTCAGGATATTTAGCTCTGCTGATTGTAGCCTGGAACTTGCTGTTACCCTCCCCTTTTATAGATGAGGAAACTGGGGTTCAGAGAAAGCAAGTGACGTGCTTCAGGCCACACAGCAAGTAAGTGGTGGTCACTGAACACAGGTTGTTTGGTGGAGCAGGAGGTGTGGCCTTGGTGAGGCTTGGGGGCCGTGCAGAGCTATTTCTCTCCCCATGTCCCCAGCAAATTCTGGGCCCAGGACCTTCTGTCAGCCTTAGAGAGAAAAGATTCTGCCCTGGGGGACTTGCAGGCCTGACCTGGTACCTGTCAGGCTCACACTGGCTCCTTCCAGGAAACCAGACACAAGTTTCCAGTTCCCTCCCTTAGCGGCATCGCCTTCTGATTACCAGTACTTTAAAGACCTAAGAGTGGTCACTGGCCTTTTTGTGCTGTGTGGCAGGCCTTGTAGCTTTGGGAGCCCCATATCCGTATCCCTGGCAACCCTGGCCCTGAGCTGCCCTCCCCCATACCCCGCTGTCAGAGCCGTCTGTTTGTGGAAGCTCCCCGGAGACCTGGGAGGGATGCGCACGCATGTGCTGGGTCAGCACGGAGTATCCCTGGTACGCATGCGTGTGTGCTGGGCCTGCTGGGAGTTGTCTGTGTGCTTCTATGTGCACAAGTGTACCCACTGATCCAGCATCTGCATGTGTAGTTGGAACATCTCAGGACCTATGAGCATGTACATACCTTTCAAGGGTGGGCTGTGCACATGCACCTGCCTCTGCGGGTCACCCTGGAGCCCACTGTGAGTCTTTACTCCCCCTGTATTTGTGTGTTCCTGTGTGTGCCTGACCTGCCCCGGCACATCTGTGTGCAGGGAGGAAGACACTCATGTGTGTGCCGGATCAGTCAGACAAGTGCATGCATAAAAATGTGCATGCGGCACCAAACAAGTATGTGCATCCCACAGTGGAGGGAGGTCCCCATCTGTGTGTGTATGCCACCGCTGTGTGAGCACACTCACTGAATCATATAGGTATATGTATGCATGGGTACATACTACCTACAAGGAGATCAGCCAGAGTATACATATTCATGTGTGCATGTGTATATTTTATCCAGCCAGTTGTACATGCACTTGGAAATGGGTATTTGTGAGCACATGTGTGTGTGCTAGATCAGTACACACACACACACAATTTCTGGGGGCCAGGATATCAGGGCCATTGATTTCTGTCTCTCAGAAATTCCCTTTGAGGTCCTCTTCATGTTTCTCTCATGAAGGAAAGTCCGCGGTCCCAGCGTTCTTAAAGCAAACAGGGCCTGTTTTGCAGGGAGGCTCCATGCCTGGCCCGCCCGCCTCCCCCACTGGTTGTGTGTGCACACACACATACACACAGAACCTGCTTCTCCTGTTTTCTAGCCATGTGGCCTTTGCCATTTCCCTTCCTTCCTGCACCTCAGGTTCCTCCTCTGCCAGAGAGGGTGGTGGTGACAATGTGAGTGAGCCCCGGGCCAGGCTGGGGATTGTCATGCCCCTCTCTTCTGTACCAGTGGTATGTTTATGAAGCACTTCCACCTTCTTCCTGGGGACAGAGGCTTGTGTCAGTGCTGGACAGGCCAGCAGAGGGGCTTTGGGACAGTCCACAGGAGCTGCCCCACTACTGTGCTGACATCCCTCCATTTCATCCTGGCCACCACGCTGTGTGGCAGCTGGTTTTGTCCCCATTCCACAGAGGAGGAAACTGAGGCGCAGAGAACTGCAAGGACTCGCTGAACCTCACAGGGAGCAGGTGGCAAGCTAGGATTGGGACCCAGGCCCGGCTGGCTCCCCTTCCCGCCGCATTCCAGGAATGCTTCTGAGAGCAGGCGGGAGTAAGGGGCCGGGCCTTGAAGGACGCCCAGACCCCACAGGCGGGGATGGCGTCCAGGCGCAAGGCACCGCGTGAACAGCAGCGGAGGGGCCAGCGCCCGCCTACGGGAACCGGGCCTCAGCCCCGCCGCCTGCTCCGGGCTGTCCCTCCCCTCCCCCCCAGACGGGCAGCCCCGCGCGGGGTCCCCTCCCACCCCTCTTGCTGCAAGTCTTTGTGGCCCGGGAAGAATGCCTCCCTTTATCTCCCGGACGCCCCTTCCCTTTGACTCTCCTCTCCCAGCGTTTCTGCTGACCTCTGCGTGTTGGGAATCCAATTAGAGGAGCGCACGGAGAGAGTGACAGCCGCGCCGAATCCCGCCTCGGCCCTTCCGAGCACGCTCGGCCGAGCTGCCAGCGGCGCGGGGCCTGCTTGTCATGCTGGGCCCTGCGCGGGGCTTTGTGGGGATTAGCTGCGGGGGGGGTGGGGCGCTCGCAGATGGGACCAGAAGTGATGCTGGTGAATGTCACGTCCCGGTGGAGAGTGAAGGAGGGGGCCCACCCGGTGCTGAATCCAGCTTGGGGAAGGGAGAGGGGGGTTGGGGGGAGGCTGGCCTTGGCCTGTAGGGGGTGCACGGGGGAAACGGTGACCCACTTGGGTCCTTTGGTTCCTCATTTGAGGTTTGGAGGGTAGAGCTGGCAGCCAAGCTCAGGTCTGCCTACTGTGGGGCTGGGGTGCCAGAATTTCCACTTGGGAGGGGTTTTGGGGGGGTTGATTTGATTGCAGGGCTGGGGCATTGAAGCTTCATTTGTAAAACACTTTACATATGATGGGGGCAAGGAATGGGGAGGGGACAGCCACTGAGAGATGTGTCTAAAGAACCTCCCACCTCCAGCCACCCCTTGGCAGGGCCATCAGTCTAAGGCCAAAGACTGTGCCCTTCCCTGCCCGACCATGAAAGTTACGTTCCTGGTTTACAGCTGAGGAAACTGAGGCTCCGAGAGGAGAAAGACTCAAGAACACAAGGGCAGTCTGTGGTGGAGCTGAGATTTCTCATCCCCACCCACTGGTCACCCCCATCCCCCATGTCACCCAGTGCCCCCCAATTCCCTGGATCTCCTGAGTGAGGGAAAACAGCACCAAGTAGAATATGGCCTGACTCTCAGCCCCTGGAGCAGCAAATGCCCCAGCCCCTCTGAAAATGGCTGGAGCCTAGCATGTGCCAGGTCTTGTGCTGGACCAGAACACACAGGGGAGTCCCACGTGGCCTCTGCCTCTTGGAGCTCAAGGTGCAGACAGAAAATGAGACCCTGATGCACAGAAAGCCGAGTGTGTAAACCGGGGAATGAGGACTGTGAGGACCCAGGAGAGGGACCAGAAGGTGGGGATGGGACCATGCTCAGCCTGGGAGGCCCAGAGGGCTTCCTGGAGGAGGGAGCATCTGAAGGATAAGCAGAAATGGCCTGAGGAGGCCCTGGGTAGTCCAGCAGGGTACCTGCTGCTCCTCGTGCTCATTCCACAGCTGCCAGGGCTGGGCAGGGCTGACCCACCCCCACCCTGGTGCCCCAGTGGAGCTGTGGCCACCTCCTGGGCCTGGCGGAGTTGGCCACCTCTGGATGCTCAGAGTCTTCAGTAAGAATCGTGGTCAGAGAGAGTGGTTGGGAGGCCCTTGGAGATCCGGCATTTCTCCAGCCGTGCTAGGCACCACGTGCGCCCTAGCTCAATCCTCGCCAACCCCAGCAAGTGAGAAAACAGGTTCCAAGAGGCACAAGGGCTTGTTCAGACTCACAGAGCATATTCATTTATAGACCCAGCATTTAAACTCAGGACCCCATTAGACCTTTCCAGGCTGCTGCAGCCTGTGTGCATGTGCATTTAGCACATGGGTTGGTTTGGTTAGTTGGTTGGTGCTCCCACCCAGCATGGCACCTGGCACGTAGTAGGTGCTTAGCAGGTGGGTGGTGGATGAGTGGATGGATGGAGAAAACTAAGCAACCAATCAATCAATTCTTCCTTCCTTGGTGCCTTTAAAAAAAAAACAAGCAAATCTGCACCACCCCTTATCTTGCCAGGGAAGGCTGTATTAAATATGAATTAGTCTTTCAGCTTAGTTCTCTCAAATACAAAATGGGGAGGGTGAGTGGACCCAAGGGATCAAGAAAAGACACCCCAGTCGGCCTCCCACACACCCTGGTCTGCCTGGGCCTGAAAACACACACACCCACTCACACCCAGAAACACATGCTCACACCTACTCACATTCAGAAAACATTCACACCCACTCACACACAAAAACACACACTCCTACCCACTCACACCCAGAAACACACACTCACACCCACTCACACCCAGAAACACACACAAACTCACACTCCGAAGCACACACACAGACCCACTCATTCACGCATCCTCACCCGCCCTCCAGGGTGGTGCTGGGGTAGAACAGCAGCTCAGCTGACAGCCCCTCTGGGGACCTCCTCGCCCGCCCCACCCCGCTCCAGTTGGGGCCTCTCTGGGCTCAGCCTGGCCCTGCTGCCAGCTCTTCCCCACCCCACACCCTTCCCGCCTCCACTCTCCCTGAACTTGACTCCTCCTCCCTCTGCTGGACTCTTCCCTCCTTCTTCCTTTTGTCTTTCTGTCCCCTCCTCCTTCAGTGTCCTCTTCCTTCTTGTCTTCTCTGTGCCTCTCTCTCTCCCTCTTCCCTTCCTCCCCTTCTCTCTAGCCCCTTCCCTGTCTTCCCCCCTCGGTTCCCTCAGGCCCTAAGGGGACACCTGCCAGTGCCCGGATATGCCAGGGTCCTGGGCGAGAGCTGTGGGCTGGAGGGTGAAGCCTCTGTCCTCAACCCAGGCATGCTGGGGTCGAGCTGGGGTCAGAAAGCAGCCCCAGCCTTCCCCCTTAGGGAGGGGCTGGGTGTTCACACTCAGGGTGGCTCCCCAGCCTCCTCACCTGCAAACTGCTGAACTCACCTGGCCAGGCTGGGCCCCCTCTCCTTGTTCTCCAGCTTATTTGCTGCACACATATTTACTAAGCAGGTGAGGCCTGTGGAGAAAGTGAACACAGGCTTCGAATTCACATGGCCCCGGTTCCAGTTCCCTCCATGCCCTGAGCAGGTGCCTCCACCTCTCTAAGTCTCAGTCTTCTCATCTGTGAAATGGGGGCAGGAGACTCTGCCTGCAAGGGCTCAATGTGAGGCTCTGATGAGCTACAGCAGGCCTGACACACAGTAGGCACTCAGGGGTGGCCGTGGAAGATGAAAGGGAAGAGGAGGGCAGGTGAGCGGGAGAATCCACCCCCTTGGGCTCTGGGGACACGCTGGTAGAGGCATGATCATAGGCCATTTGGCCCTGAGGTCAGTGAGGGCAGAGTGAGGGGCCAAGGTCAGGGGTTACGGGAAGTCAGCCCACGGAGGCTTTGAAGGACCTCTGTCCCGAGTGACGCTGGGGCTGAGGCCTCAGCAGGAGCCACTGGTGGGGATCCGGCCCAAGGCCTGTCCAGCTTGGAGTGTGGGTGTCACTCTAGGGGCTCTGGAGCGCTGGCGCTCCTTCCTGCCACCCCCCCAGGGCTAGGATCCTGCAAGTGTGGGATGAACCACGCCTCTGGAGTCCACATCGCATGTGGGTCATCTCTGTGCCCCATGCTGGGCACAGGGACCTGGCCTGTTGATTCTGAAGGGACTTTAGAAAATGGGTTCTGAAGGGACAGAGTGGTGCCTGGTTTGGCATGACCCCATTTGTGTGTCTTTGAGCTACACTCTGCGTCTCTGAGCCTCAGTGTCCTCACCAGGGCCCTTGAATAGATTAAACAAGGGGCTGCCGGCCCAGAGTGGACTGGGGTAAATGTCTCCTGACCTCCCGGGGTGCTCCCGAAGATGGACATTCCAGACCTGCCCCTCCCCATGGCCTGATTTGGGCCCTCCCTTTCAGGAGCTGACCTCCCCTCCCACTGCCTGAGGAGTCTGGCCCAGACGCTCTCGCCCTCTGCCCCCCTCCCCACCTCTCTGCGACCACCCAGCCCAGCCAGCTGGGCTGGAGGGGATCAGAGGCTGTGAGCAGCCCCCCCTCTCCCGCCCACCCTGGACCCAGGGGTTAGCAAGCCTGGGGGGGGGTGACGGCGGGGGGATGTGATTCTTTTGGGTGGGGGTGGAGGGGGGGTGAGGATGTGAATCAGGCAGGTGCACACACGAGTGTGTGAGTGTGTGTGTGGGAGAGAGAGAGAGCGCGCACACACTAGCGCACATGTGCCTGCCAGGGGGGCTGCAGATGTGTCTGAGGGTGAGCCTGGTGAAAGAGAAGACAAAAGAACAGAGTGAGCCGGAACAGCCGCCTGGGGTGGGAGGCCGAGCCCATTTGTATGCAGGAGGGAGCAGGAGCCCAGCAAGGCCAGCTCTTCAGAGAAGTCTCAGTTCCCGGTGCGGAGAGAGCTAGACCATCCACGCCTGCAGAGCCCTCCCTCACACCCCATCCTGCCCAGCCCTAATTGTACGAGTGGGGAAACTGAGGCTGGGAAGCCACATAGCAAGTGACTGGCAGAGCTGGGACTGGAACCCAGCCAGCCTCCTAGACCAGGATTCCTCCCATCAATTGAGTGCCTCTGGGGACTCCAACCAGGTATAAATTTGGATAAATGAAAAAATGAACCATGACCATTGATGCTGGTAAAGTGCACTGTGCAAACATTTAATGATAACTCAGGAATCTTCACACAACCTATAAAGTATGTGCCGTTTTTATCACCCCCCTTTTACAGGTGGAAAAACTGAGGCACAGAGAGGTGACGTAACTTGCTCAACATCATACAGCTTATAAATTGCACAGCCAGGATTCAAACCCAAGCCAGCTGGTTCCACAGTCTGTGCTCACTGTACCTCTTAGAATATAAAGTCCTTGAACAGCAGGGACTGTCACATCTCTGTACCCCCAGCTCTGAGCACTGGCCGGGCACATAGCAAGTGCTCAACGATGCTTGCTAAGTGCGTGAATGAGAGAGGGGCTTCACCATGAGGATGTTCCCAGGCCCCGGGGGCCCAGCTTCTCTGCATAGTAGGGTCGGGTCCTACTGCATTTGGCCCCTGCCGCCCCCACCCCCGTCCCCAGCAGGCAGGTGTTAGCTATGCCCTCCACAGGGCCAGGCCCCACAGGGACAAAGCCGAGGGCGCGCCTGGGCGGCCCAGCCCCTATGCAGGCTGAAGCTGCTAACAGGCTGGAAATCTCTTTTGTCAAAGCCTGCACTGCCTCCAACCTCCTTTAATTAAAGACAATTAGTGCTTTCAGCCCCTCTGCACAGCTCAGCTCCCCTGTTTGCAAACACACAGCTGCGGGAGCTTTGTGGGCCCCCCCTTGCCACCCCCCCCCCAGCCCCACTTCCCCGGAGACACACAGAGGTGCCTTTATTATCAGCACTCCGGCTGCAGCACCAAGAAGTAGGCGCCTCTGCTTAAAGGAAGGGTGGAAACGCTTCCCAGCAAGGGAGGGGAGGGGAAGAGCTGGGGACCATTGGGTGGCCTGGCACATGTGGGCCATGGGTCCTACTCTTCGAGGAACAGCCTGTGGGTGCCAAGTCCAGCTGGGGCACCTTCGAGGGACCTGCCACCTTCCCCACTCCCCTTCTGTCTCCTATGTTCCTCTGGGCCCTGCTTCCTGGAATTTGGGCTGTTATGTTTTCTCCCATAACCTTGTCTCTGACCCATGCACTGTAGGGCACAGATACTGGCCCTTAGGAAGGAAGGAAAAGGGAGAAAAGGCATTTATTGAGCACCTGCTGTATGCTAGGGCATAGAGACTCTGGAACATAATTCTGAAGTATCCCCATTTTATAGATGGAGATGTCAAGGCTCAGAATGGCTCAGTCACATGGCCCAGCATGACTAGAAATTGGCAGAACCAGCATTTAAGATCAAGCCTTCTGACCTGTGGAGCTAAGCATACTAGTCAGATCTAAGCAAATGAGAAGCCCAAACTCCTAGAGGCCAAAATGTCAGCTGGTCCAGCTCCCTGCCGGCCTCCACCCCCGTGGCCTGAGCCTGCGCCATGTGCCAGGCAACCCCTGGGTGTTGGAGAAGGCACAGCTGCAACCATACCCTCCAGATGGTCCCAGTAAAGGGAAGATGGCACAGACAGACCCTTACACGGTGGCAGTGCCCTGCGATAGTGTTAGGCTCTGCAGAATTCTCGGGCAGCACAAAGGAGGGAGTGATCGTTTGCAGGGAAGGTGGGTACATTTGAGCTGGTTCTCCAGGGATAAATAGCTGTTCTCAAAAAAGAAGACAGCGGAGCAAGAGTATTCTAGCCCAAGGCTAGGGGTATAAAAGAAAAGCAAATTCCAGGAAAGGTGTCACTGTGCCCCTTGTGGGTTAGGGGACAGGGGCCCAGGAGGGCTGAAGTCACACAGCAAACTGGTGCCAGAAGGGGAGCCTGGCCTCCCCCTGAATGCAGAACTGCACCCCTCCCCTCTCAGCTCCAAAGGCAGGACTGTTTGTCCTCACCTGTGTATCCCAGGACCTAGCCCAGTGCCTGGCACAGAGCAGGGGCTCAGTAAATACCTGCTCAGTAAATGAAATGCCCCAGTGATGGAGGTGAGAGGCCCACAGGCTGCCTCTGTCCCTTTCTGGTCCCGGCACAGACATCACAAATGCACCACAGCCCTCTTCCACCTGGTGCAGAGGAACCACAGACTGACCCCCGGGCACTGGCCGGTATGGTGAAACTGATGTGCTGCCGCAGAGTCAAGTCTAGCGCTCACATTTCACAGATGAAAATATCTAAATAGAATGCTTCCAAAAGGGGAGGAAGATGATAATAACAGCTTAACATTTACTGAGTGATTTCTGTATGGCAGGCACAGTTCTAAGCTCTTAATGTATATTTAATTCCCACAACACCCCTATGACATGGGTATTAATCTCTGTCTTCTCATCTTACAGAGGGGGACACCGAGGCACAAAGACGTTAAGTAACTTACCCAACGACATGTGCCCACATGTTGCAGGGCCAGGATTCAAACCCCAGCTTCACTCCAGGGTTACGCTGTCACCCACCATGCCATACCGCCTCTCCTGGATTGGTATGGGACCTCATGGCCCCACAGCTGGCCACCCTAAGGGCTGACATGTGTCCAGCCTTGCTAGGAGGCCCTGGCTTCTCCCATCCCAGTGGAGACCAGAAAGCTGACTCAGAGCCGGCGGGGCTGGGCCAGGCCTGGGATCTGTCTGCCTTTCGGCAACTCTGGGCCCGTTTCCTCCAGCCCGGACAGCTTCCCGGCGATGTCTCTGCAGGCCCTTTCAAGTCCCCTGGCACCCCCAGCCCCACTTCCTGTGACCCCTGGCCCCAGCCTGACCCGCTCCACTCAATTTCCCAAGATGAGTTGCAGAAGCTGCAGGGTCTGTGTGCAGAGACGGGAAAATTAACGAGCTGCTCCTCAGCAATTGGCAGTTTCCAGGCACCAGCTGGCCTGGAGTATTTACTCGGCACCCTCAGAGCGAGACAATTAAGTGGAGCTTAGGCTGGGGTGCAGAGATGTCTACAGATCAGCTGGAAAGCCTCCTAAGATGTTTTTCCAAGGGATCAGTGCCTGAGAACAAGTTTCCAGGGAACTGCAGTCTTTATTCATTCTTATTAATACATGATACATTAATATATATAACATATATTCATTTATTTAGCATTTACTACATGCCAGGCTCCTTATCTTGTTGAATACTCACCATCTTTCTGCAAGGTAGACATAATTATTCCCATTTTACAGATGAAGAAACTGACTCCCAGCAAGGTTGGGAGACATCTCCTAGGTCACACAGGGGAGCTGCGACTTGAACCCAGGACTGTCTAACTCCAAGCTTCTGCTTCTTGCTGTAGAACATATTTCCTTTCTGGTCTTTGAGTGTATGTAGCACTGTGTTAAGCACCAAGATTGAGCCAGTGGCAAGAAAAGACCCAGTGTGTGCTGTACACCTGTATGCTGCTCTGTGCCAGGCACAGAGAAGAATAGGAGTATGAGACCCCTCCTCTGCTCTGGGAAGTATCATGTTCAAGATGCTGTATGACATGTGAGCCCAAGAAGATCTAGCCAGCTCGTATAGGTTCTGAAGGTGGGGTAGGGCTTCACTTAGGAAACAAACCTTGTGCTGGGCTTTGAAGGCTGAATAGGAGTCTGCCAGGTGAAGAAGGGTCAAAGGGCATTCCAGAGAGAGAATGCAGCATGGACACTACAGTGCTTTGTGTGCTAGGGAGTGACCCGGAGTTCAGTCTGACTCAGTGTTTGGTGAGATCACTGGGGTCGGGGGGGCTAAGAGGGTTGGGCTGAGCAGCTGTTGTGCTGGACACCAGGGCACCAGCCAAGGAGAAGAGATGTCGGAGATGGGAGCAGTTGCCTGCTGCCGCCAACACGATCCTGTGGCAGGAAGGGCCTGCTCAATACCACACAGCAGGGGCACTGGGCGGGCCGTGGGTCCCCAGGCCTCCAGCCGTTTCTCTTGATTCCTGGGCCCCATGGTGGTGAGGGACATGGAGGGGGCAGCTGATCGCTTGGTTACTGAGCCACCTCCTCCTGCTCTCCTCCTGGAGCTTCAGATCCACCTGTCCGCCACACCCCCCCCTCAAATTGGGCCATTACTAACTCACCCTGTGACCTTAGCACGTCACTTCTCCTCTGTGGGCCTCGGTTCCCCAGACGTCAATGAAGGAACTAAACCTGAAGTCACCGGTGACCCTTATACCTCTGCGTCCCAGAGTTCTCTGAGAGAGTGAATGAGAAATCGCCACCTCTTGGGAATTTCCCAGTGGGTGGGGATGGGGGCAGGGGTGCAGGGGGGCAGGGGTGCAGGGGTGCAGGGACTTCCCATGACAAGGGGCACATTCAGGGACAAAACTGACCCCAGCAGAGCTGTCAAGGCAGGAAGTTTATCTTCCAGTCTATCTCCCCATCCTACCCTCATCCAGGCCCCATCTTATTCCTTGTCACGTAATCTCCCCAGAGGTGTCACCTACTCACTGTCACCCCACCCCAAGCCTGGGAAAGAAGCACAGCTCAGAGGGTGGACTTGCAGGCATCCTGATACACCAAAGAGGGTATGTATTTGCGTAAGAGGCCTGCTGGCAGCCCCCAAGTGGCCTCTTATTAAAATGCCCTGTTCCCTGCCCTTGGAGTGACGTGACAAGGACCTAAACTGGGGGGTCAGAAGAAACAGGGTCTGGTCTCAGCTTGACAACCCATTCGCTGTGTAACCTGGGTCAGTCCCTTGCCCTCTCTGAGCCTCTGTTTTCTCATCTGTAAAATGAGGGGGGTGGACAGATGAAAGGTTCTTTGCCCCAAGTGTGCATGAGAATCACCTGGGCCCCCAATCCCGTGTCTGATGCTGTTGGTCTGAGGAGGGGCCCAGCCATCCTGTGCTTTGGGCACCACTGGCCTAGGAGATCCCAGACGGCCAAGTTCAGATCCCACATTTGTGAACTCTGCATCAGACCCAAATTCTCCGTGTGCCTCTCTGCTTGACCCCTCGCACCGTGATGACCAGGACCACAGAGCCAGCCAGTGTCAGCCCCATCAGCCCCACCAGACCTGGGGTGTCCAGGCCAGATCCGGGCAGGAAGCCATTTTTCCCCTTCACTTGCACTCTCAGCATGGCTGTCCCCAAGCCTGTCTGTCCTCATGGGTGGAGAAATAAGGGGCTAAAGAAAACCCTGTCTGGGCACAAGGTGTGGAGGCAGAAGGGAAGAGCCGGTGGGGGTCCGGCCCCGCTGGCCTTAAAATCCCAGCCCCAGCCCTGCTTAGCTGCGCGGCCCGGGCCAAATCAGTCCACTTCACTGAACCCCTGGACATCTGTTGTGAAATGCAGGTGTCACACCCACCTCTATGGATATGGGGAGGAATATGAAATCACAGTGAGTTTAGGCACCACCAGTCATGCCCCACTTGTCTTGCCTGGCCGGGGAGAGGATACAGCCTTGCAGGGAGCACTGAAGCTGCGGCCTGCCTGTGGGGCTGGAGCCGGTGGGAGGTGGCGCACCTCGGGCCCACCTGGGGATTTTCCGCAAGGCTTGCACTCAGAGTGGGCAGCAATGATGTCAGTGAAATCATGGAACACATTTTGTAAGAAAATTAATCAGGAACGGATGGAGATGGAAATTATGAGCCCTTGGAAACCACAGCGGGAGGAGGGTGGTACTTGGGGATGCCAGACCCACCTGATTGAGCTGGGGGGACTTCCAGAATGAAGGAAATTGGGGGTGGGGGCTGTGGAGAGTGAGGTGCTCGTAAAACACGATGAGGTGAACTCCTGTGAAGGCAGGAGGGGGGCACTTCGGGGCAGCCACAGGGGAGAGGGACATGGCACTGAGGCCAGAAGGGCCATCCAAGTGGAGCTGGATCCTGGCCCCAGCCTCTCTTAGCCTTGGCATTGTCATCTGTAAAATGGGTATAGTAATAGCTGTGAGAATTAAAGGAGAACTTGAGCAAGCTTGGAGCAGTTGGGGCTCCATAAACAGTGACTGGTATTGATCTTTATCATGGGTGGAGTTCAGGTGTTGCTGCTTTCACCCCATCTGAGGCTTTGCAAGTGCCCTGTGCCTGCAGGAATCTAATGAGCGTTGGCAGAATGGCCAGATTGACGACTTGGTGGATGGACTGACAGACAGATGGACAAAGGGATGCATGAATGACTAGAGACATTGCCCATTGGCCACAGGAGCTTAAATCTGCATTTTGTATTTTTCTTCTGTCACCCAAAATCCCCCAGCTAGCTGCTGACATCTGGTACCCTTTTAATAGATGATTTGTAACTTATTATAATTAGCCATATTATATTATATACTTACATTATAGTTCAATATTAAAACCCATTACAATTCTTTAAACTCCAGCACCTACCTTGTACTTTTCTGTTTACAAAGCATGTCCCTGCCCTTCAACTTGCCTCATCCTCTCAGTAGCCTGTCAGGCAGGTTCTCCTCCCCTTCTGTTTTCCAAGTGAGGAAACCCAGGCTCAGAGAGGTTCAGTAACTTGTCAGAGGTCACACAGCTTATAAGTGGCAGGACCAGAATTCAAGCCCTGGGTCTTTTGTCTTTGTGGGGCACTGCCAGCTGGGGTGGGGTGTTTCAGGTGATTTAGAGCCTGGCATGAAGGTGTACAGTAGGGTGTGGGAGGATGTAGGGGTGGGATCAAGCAGAATGGGGTGAAGTCAGGCATCAGAGATCAGAAGCCAAGGGTGGGGACAACTTGATGCTTGTTCAGGGGTGCTGTCTGGCTCCTCATGGGAGCACAGAGTGCCCATCCCACAGGAGGTTGACCTCGATGAGATGGGCATCTGCCAGTGGAGGGCAGAAGGTTGGAAGCTTTGGAGGCCAGCTGGGAGGCAGGGTCAGCAGCAGGCACCAGGAGGCCTTGGGAAGTGAATTGGCATGCCCAGGTTTCCCGGATGAAGTTTTGTGGGTGAAGCATCACTGTCTACCAGTGACCATGTGACCACAGCAAGTGACTTCATCTCTCTGACTTGGTTTCCTCCTCTGCAAAATGGAGGCTCCAATGAGAGAAGTTAGGCTTTTCATTCTAGAGGCCTTTGCCCAGAGCCCTCGGGCACCTGGCTGGCCTTCCTCTCAGCTACCAGAATTCTGTTCCATCCCCACCACCTCCCATAAAGACAGCGCCCCTAGATCTGAGGCTCAGAAATGATAGTCACCACGTGTGTTCGTTTGCTCATATTTACTTATTTACTGAGGACCTGTTGAGTGCCAGCTCCAAGCGTCGTTCAACAAGGGTGGTGGGGCACCGGTGTCAGTTGCTCAAGCTTATCCGGGAAACAAGTGAATAGACTGTTGTAGTTCAATGTGATAAGTGCTCTAATGCAGGTTGACGTACAGGGTGTGCTAGGAGCAGATGGAAGAGACCCTGACACTGCCTAGAGGAGGTAACCCTATGCACCTGTGGAGGGGTGATGTTGGAAAGGGGGGCAAGTGGAAGGAACTGACACCCACCAAGCACCTAGTCTGTACCATGCTGTGCCCTTTCTATCCGTCTCTGTCACTCTCTGCGATGCATCATGGTAGCCTCCTCAAGCCCACTTCACAGATGAGGACACTGATGCTCAGAGAGGTGAATGTGCTTGTGCAAGATCACACAGCTTAGAAGCCAACTGCAGCTGAGATGCATCTACCTTTGAAGCTACAATGTGGGGGATAGGCCTGAGGTGGGGCCCAAGGAGTCTGGGAGGGAGCAGGAGCCCCAAGCCCAGCAGCCCAGCAGCTGTGTCCTCACCAGGCCAGCCGAGGCCATGGCAGCTGTGGTTGACAAGGCACGGGGCTGGCCCGAGCTGTTTTGCTTCATAAATGCACGCTGGCTCATCTGGGGTAAGTTTGCACCTTTATGAGTGTTCTTCAAAAGCCCAGCTCGGCTCTGTGCCTGTCACCATGGAGACAGCTCTGGGTGGCTGAAACCAGCTGCCCTCTGTGGCCACGCGTGAAGGCTGCCAGGTGCTGGGGCCGGTGCCACGCTGGGTGGGGTGCCCGTAGAGGCCTTTCGTGAGGAGCGCTTGTTGAGGGCGAGGGGCGAGGGTTTAAATCCAGTTCCCATGAAAAGAAAAGGTCAAGTCCACTTCATTGACGGCAGAGCCGTGGGCCGGGGCCTCCTCTCTGGCCCCCATGTGCCTGCTCTTCCTGGCAAAGCAGTGCCTTTCCCTAGGGCCCCCCCTCACGCCCCGGGATCAGGACGGGCTAAAGCCGGGGACAGGCAGGGGGAAGGGGCTGGGTTTGAATCCTGAAGTTTGGCTGCAGCCCCATACACCCTAAAACCCTCACACAGGAACCCCATTTTGCAAATAGGGAAACTGAGGCTCAGAGAAAAGAAATGATTGGCCCAAGGTCACCCATCCGGGTAGAGGCCAGATGAAGCCTTGACTCTGAGCTCAGTGTTCATTCTGGGCCACCGTGAAGCTTCTCAGTCAGACCTGAGGTGTGGCTGGGCCCAGCTTCAGGCTGTGGCCGGGGTGCAGCCAGCCCACATTTGGAGAGTGGCCTGAGCCCTGCATTGGCCCCAGGCCCTCCTTGGCTCTCCATTTTGATCCAAGTCTCAGGGGCTGTTCAAAGATTCCAAAGGCATTTGAACATTTTGGAAGCAATTTGTCAGTCCTGGAAGCCGTTTTGAGGCTCCAAAGACTGTTTAAAGATTCCAGAATCTGTTACATTTGCAAGGGCTGTGGTTCATAGTTTCCAGAGTGGTTTGCAAGTCCTGGGCAAGGGTCCGAGGCAGTGTGGGGGTCTGGGGCTGGAAGCAAGGCTGGGAGCCCCGGGCAGCACTGGAGCCAAGGGCAGCATGAGCTCCCAGCTTTCTCTCCAAGGTCTCTGTCTGTGAAGCCACTGAGTCCATCAGGCATCTGCTCTTCTGAGGAGCAGAAGGTGTGTGGGTGTTGGCAGCAGTGGGACAGGATTTAGAATCCAGCTTTACCACTCATGTGCTGTGCCACCTAAGGCCAATAACTTAACCTCTCTGGGTCTCCTTTTCCCCTATCTGTACAATGGGAATTATACCCCCCTGTTCTTCAGACCTGACTGTCCCCTTTCCGTCTCATCTCAGGCATTTGAGGGATTAGTCAGAGAACACCCCCATCCGGGGCTGGTTAACACTTTCCCCACTGCTCCTGGGTGTGGATTTGGGGTCTCCATCCAGGGCAGAAACCTGGCCTTCTATAATTGGCCTGCTGGCCCTCCTGAAACCAGGCCTGCTTGAGCCCCAGCCCTGCTGTGTCCCGTCACTGGGAAGGAGTCATGCACTGTGCTGAAGTTGACCAGGAGGCGCGTCCTGCCCATGCCCTGTGGAAGCTTCTCTCTGGTCACAGTCCTAGTCCTGCTTCTTGCCCCCCGTACCCCACTGCCATCTCCAGCGCCCTTCCCTCCAATCTTCGTCATTGGCCCGACTACCCTATGCCCACCCACCTGTACCTGATGTCTCAGATTTGCGCCTGCCTTCCTCTGGGCCTTTGCACATGCTCTTCTACCTCTCCTGCACCCCCTGCTCCCACACCCCAGCCTGGATCCCTGAGGCCCCTTCTCCTCCAGCCTCCACTGCCTCTCCTCTCTCATGTTACTGACCAGAGTGGTGTACTCCATTCTCCAGTCTCTGTCACCTCCGGAGCTAAAACTCTTGCTACCAGGTGACTCCCCACGGCAATGTATAGGGTAAGCCCGGGGTGTAGCATCAGACAGACCCAAGGCCTGGCTAGGCCACTTGCTGACCTGCAATGTGCCCTAGGGCAGGCTGCTAGTGGGGCCCTCCTGAGCCTCAGGTTCCCCCTCTATAAAGTGGGAATAGTGACTCATATTCTGCCTGACTCCCAGGGTTGTTGTGAGGGTCAGATGAAGTGGTAGACAGGAACAAGGTGTGTAAACTCTGAAGTGATCAGCCTAATGGTGGCTGAGTGATTTGCCTAAGGTCACCCAGGAGGGGCCAAGCCAGGACCTCAGTCCGAGTCTCCTGACCAGGGCGTTGACCACTGGAGCCCCAGACCATCCTGGGGACCCTGCAGAGAAGTTTTGCTTTCCTCTACTCCCTGACCCACTTGCAGAGCTGCAAGTGGCCAGGCTGGCTCCCAGCTGGGGTAATCCACCGGCAGCCAACTGATGCGTTAAATGCATCGTGCCTTCCTGGTAGACAGGAAGATCGATACCCAGGTGCACGGGCAACCTCGCTCAGTACCAAGCCAGTCCCCAAGAGGAAGAATGGGCCAAGAATAAATATAACCAGGCTTGCTGCCTCCACAGGGTCAGTCCAGGCCAGACCAGAACGGTAGCATCATCATCATCATTGTCATTATCTCAAGCAACATTATTAGACCATGAACTGCTCTATGTTTGTTGTTTGTTTTTAACATGTATTAACTCATTGAATCCTCACAACCACCCTGTGAAGCAGGTACTGATCTTATCCCCCTTTTACAGAAGAAATGTGGCACAGAGAGGTTTAGTGACTCACCCAAGGTCACACAGCTAGATTAGAACGCACACCTGCCTGGCTCCAAGCCCATGCTTGTTGCTGGGATAACCTGCTGCCTTTGCAGTCATACAGACCACTCTGTGACCACACACCCTGCTCAGAACTCCCACTCAGGGATCTCGTCTCCAGCCCCCTCTGTGCTTTGGGCATTGGAGCTTTGGCTCCTGAGCTGCTTGGAATTTTCAGGGCTTGCAATGTGCTTTGCCCAGGAGCTCCTTGACAGATGGGGAGAGGCTCCTACCTAGCAGGTGCCCATGCTCAGCCTCATTCTGCCCAGAGCTCAGAGTGGGCAGGTTAAAGGTAGGCTTGGCCCCCACAGTCACTCTGGGCATGGGTGACCCCCTGGCTGGCATGAATTCTTAGGGACCTGAACCCTTGGACTGAAGTGGTCTCAACCTCCCTGCCCGTCTGCCAAAGGCCCGCATACCCATAGCCAAGGTGTGCCGGCCTAACAGGTGGAACAGGAAGAACCCTAGCCCTGGGCTCCGGGGAGTTGGGCTGGGAGGTGGGACAGAGGGTCAGGGCACAAGTGTGGAACCTCTGAGTGGTAAGGGCCCAGCCCATCAATCTCTTCCCTGCAGGGCAGCTCGAGTGATAGGAAATGTATGGGCTTTGGGGTTAAACCCAGCAGGGACCCTCCTGGCTGTGTGACCGTGAGGTTGGATTAGACACTTACCCTCAGTCTGTCGCCTCCCTTCCACCTCTTCCGAGCCCCGTGGTCCACCCGCATTCAGTCCGTGTGCTTGTCCCATCCATCCCGTAGGCTCAGCTCGCCTGGCCAGCCCCCCACTCCCTCTCCCTTCCACCCCACCCCCACATCATCCTCCAGCACCCCTCACCTTAGGCCTGCCGTGCGGTCAGACACCACATCCTGTCTGTCTTCCCTCCCAAATACCTCCAAGTAGCCACCTTCCCTCCAGCCCACTCCCCCTGCCCTGGTGCAGGCCTTGTCGTGGTTCTCCTGGGTGCGCGCAGCAGCCTCCTCACTGCACTCCCTGCCTGCTCCTCCCCCATCAGTCCATTCCCCTCCGGCAGCTCCAGAACTTTCTCTCTAAAATGGAAATCCGATCATGGTGCATTTCTCCCTAAAACACATCCTGATTACACACAGGATGAAGCTCAGACTCCTTCCCATCCTACCAGAAGGCCCATCGCCTCCCGGCCCCGGCCTCCTCCCTGGCCTCTTCCCTTGGCACTGCCGCTCTGCCTGCCAGCCGAGCTGCGCAGCAGGATATGCTTGGTCCTGCCTCCAAGCCTTTGCACATGCTGTTCTACTGGCCTGGAATTCCCTCTCCCTTCTCCCTCCTCCTCACCATGTGTCTTCCCACCCGCTCATCCTTCAGGTCTCAGTTTTGACGTCATCCCCTCCAGGAATCATCCCTCAACCACACCCTCCCCCAAGACTGGGACAGTTGGCCAACCCCTGAGCGCCCACGCTCCTCTGCCTCCCCTGTCATCTGCTTACACGTCTCCCTCCCCAACACACGGAGACCAGTCCCCAGGCTCAGAGATGCCCCAACCCCAGGCCCCCGTGTCCAGGGGAAATCACACTTCCCAGCTCACTGGGCAGCTAGTGCAGTGCTAGTCCCAGCTCCCCAGAGCTGTGCCTTGCCCTCTCTCTGCCTTGGCTGTCAAGGATCTATTTAAAAACAATCTTGAACTAGATGACTCCTCAGGGCCCTGCCAGCTCCACAATCCCACAGCTTGGCCTCCCAGCTGCTCTTTGTGCCTTTTTACTCTGTCTCGAAACTCTGCCTCCAGCCTCCTCCTCTCACAACCTCGGTTTTGGCCTCTCTGGCGACCCTTCCTTTCCCTTTCTGCCCCCAGACTTCCTGTGAGGACTGAGGCCTCCTTTATGTAATTCCAGAGCCAGGTCGAAGGGCAGGCCTGGAAACCTCCCCTGTTCCCCACCCATCCTCCCGTCATGGGACCTGCCATCTGCACAGCCCCAGTAGGACCATTAACTCACCATGAGTCCAACCAAGCTATAAATAAGTAAAGGGGTGAAGGTCCCAAGGGGGACTCAACCCCAGCTGGCTGCCCCATCTCTGACCAGATCTGGGGTCTCGACCACCCCAGGACGAGCTTAGCCTGACAGATCTTGACATGTCATCACTGTCCCCAGAGAGTACTGGGGAAATCACCAGGCCTCTCCAGCCCCCATTAGTGTCAGTAATTGCCAATCAATTTCCTGGGAGCCTGGTGAGGAAGAGGCCCCTGGGTACCTCCAGTGGGGAAGCACATCTAATGGCTTTTATTTGAATTGCTGCAAATTGATTGGGTTTTTTAAAAATGGAGCTTTGGTTTTTCTCCCTGTGTCTTAACCACCCCCTCAGGGCCAGTTAGGCTAAAAGATGAGTGATGGTGTGACTTTACTCTCCGGAAGAGCTGAGATCAGACTGGTCACGCCCACACGACTCTCCTGCCGTCCATATGGAGACAGACACTTCCTGAAGCTGTAGCCACAGCTCCCGTTTCTCCGGCCCTCCCCAAGCTTATCAGGTTGAAACCTCAAAACAACCCTAATGAGATTTGTATCACCATCCCCAGGAAAAGATGAAAAAAAGATGAGGCAGGCTCAGAAAGGTGGCAAGGCTTGGCTAAGAGCACCCAGCTAGTAAATGGTAAAGTTGAGATTTGAACCCAGGTCTTTCCGGCACTGAAGTCTTGGCATTCCCATTCTTACCTACGCCTTCCCAAAGTGTCACGTGTACAGTGAAGATGATTCTCCTAAAAGCCGGAGAGCTGCAGGACTTACTCTCTCTCGTGGAGCTCCTAGGGAAGAGATTAGCTGATGATGATAATATTAGCAACAACAACAGCAGCTGTTATTTACTAAGCCCTTGATAATGAAACAGAGACTATGCCAATAGCTTTACATTCCTATTTCATTTCCTCCTTGGAACTATGCTGAGAAGTTTGCATTATTATAACCATTTCACAGATAGGGAAACTGAAACTCAGAGGTTAAGTGACTTGCATAAGATCACTCGGATTATTGGTGATAGAACATACCTAGTTTGAATCCACAGCACGCATTTTTAACCACGTGTATCAGTTGGGGTTGTGAGTAACAGAAAATCAAAATACCTGACTTAAACAAGATAGGAGTTTATTCCTCTCTCAAGTAAATAAAATCCAGAGGTAGGCAGTCCAAGGCTGGTATGGCAGCTCCACGATCATGAAAGACCCAGGTTCCTGTCTTGGTTTCAGAATCTAACTTGGCTGCCAGCCCTCCAACCATCACATCCACATTCCAGCCAGCAGGAAAGAGGAAAGGGTAAAGATAAATATGCATATTTCTTTTAAGGACACTTCCCAGAAATTGCAGTTGCCATTTCTGCTAACATCTCATTGTCCAGAACGAAATCACATGACCATACCTGGCTGCAAGACAGGTGGGAAGTGGAGGCTTGATTCCAGAAGGCCACGTGCCCAGCTAAACATCAGGAGCTGTTGCCGAGGAACAAGAGGAGGCCAGATATTGGGGCAGTCATCAGTGACTCCATTAGCATCACTCTAAACCACCCCTCTAGAAGTGCAGACAGAATTTTGCAGTGCGGTCTGATAAGTCACTAAACCCAGCTTCCTGGTAGCCTAGAACAGGAACCCGAAGCCCAGAGAGGGGAAGGGACTTGCTCAGGATTGAACGGAGAATGGGGGAAGAGTCACATGCAAAAGCCTGTCTTAATAATCACAAAACCGAATTTATTCTCTATCCCTCCCACATTCTGGGACCTTTCTTCTGGTTCTTGGATTGTTCTACTCACTTCCCCGTTTTCCCCTCTCCCTTGCCTAGGCCTTAGGGTAGTTGCACTTTGGGGCTTTTTTAACCCCTGAGTTGCATAACAGAGGACCTGATTCTGTTCTCAACATCCGTACTAAAGATGTCTGACCTTGGCCCTTAGTATGCTGGTCTGAGGATCTTAAAAGTCTGCCCTGCTCTGGCAGTCAGGAATACTGAGATACTCGGAACCTAAGAGTAGCTTTTGCTTAGTAGACGTAACCCTAGTGCCAATAGAGCCATATATTCCTCAGCACATGGGGCTCCAGAGGTGGTACTTGTGGAAGGGGTAATGGATAAGGGAGAATAAAAAACTAAGGTCCTTGGGTGATGCTGGGAGGAAAGAATCATCTTTGTTAGGCGCCTGCCATGTACAGTGCTGCAATAAATGTAAGTTATATCCCCTCACTGATAGACGATGACTCTCAGGATAAAAAATAGAATAAATTCAGCTACATAATCTTTAAAAAAGACACATCTAAAGCAAAATGATGAAGGATCAAAAGTAAAGGGATGGAAAAGGCTTACCAAGTAATGCAAAAAATAAATTTAAAATGAATAAATTAAAAATGAAGGCAAGAAAAGAAAGCAAGAATGGTAATATTAATATCAACCCTGGTTCACAGTTGAGGCTCGGAATGGTAAAGTGACTCACCTGAGGTCATGTAGCCTCTAAATGGCAGAGGTGTGATTTGAAGCCAGGTCTTTCTGTTTCATAAGTTCCTACTCCTCTGGTAATATCTAGTTGGTAATCTAGTTGGTATCTACTCCTCTGGTAATATCCAATGAAGTTGACCAGCATCATGACCTTGACCTGATGGGACACTGACCTGGAGCAGGTGCCCACCATCACAGAGCAGGCTGGACTGGGCAAGAGCAAAGGGAAGGCCGTGTTGGCTGCGGGGACTGGTCCTGGGTCAAGGCATGCACTGGTGTCCAGGCCAGAGCCTGGACCGACTGCCAGAGATCTGCCATGTGCTGGCGCAGCCTGCTGTCTGGCTGGGTCCGGTACAGCTCCAGGCACACTGCCCGCAGAGGCCTCCACTCCCTCCACTTCCCAGTTCCCACTCTCAGATGGAGGCTGGGATGAGGGAGGACCCGTCCCACAGAGCCATGTGGCTAAGGTTCATACCTGGAACGTAGCTCCCTCTGCCTGGCAGAGGACGGCAGGCCCTGGGCCTCTGGGAGACAATCTGGCAGCGATTGGGGCCCAGCCCCAAGATGAGCCACTGAGGACCTGCATGTACCCTGTCCTTTCCCAGAGCGAGGGCAAAAGTGGGGCCAGAGGCAGGTCCTTGCTGTTTCTTAGGAAGAGCCAGGCAGGGTACCTAGGTCCACATTAGCTCTGCTGCACCCCTGCACACAGCAGGCTCTGTTCTCACTCCCAGACTGGCCCACCGTGGTTCCTGAAAAGCACCCTCAACTGCCTGACTCCTCTAAGCTTTGTACACAAAACAGAATGTGCCAATGGAGGTTAGCTAAGCTCATTCAGCTAACCTTGCCCATCGTTCACAACCCAACTTTGGTACCACCTCCTCCAGGAAGCCTTCACTGACCCCTCCTCACTTTTGTATTATAATGTATAGAACGCTGGGTTTGGCATTCTCTTTACTTGTATGTCTCTCCAGCCAGCACCCTGGATCTCAACCTAAGGTGCCTGGATGGCCTTTAAGGAGGTTTGTGAACTCACTGAAATTATTTACAAAATGTTGTATGTGTGCATTTGAAGGGTCAACAGTAATATTAATAATTTTCATTAGATCCTCTTGAGAATCACTGCTCTAGACTCTGATGCTCATACAGTTAGGAACTGTGTCACTCTGTCCTCAAGTGATGTATGATAAATAGGAAATGTAATAAATATTAATTAAATGAACGTTGAATGAATAATTTGCTGGGTGACCTTGGCAAGTAACTTCACCTCTTTCAATCCTGGTTTTCTCATCTGTAAAGCAGGAATGAGAGTATGGATTCCACTGTCTAAGCTGTTCCTCACCTCTGTATTCCTCCTCCACCTCAGTACCTAGCACAGTGCCTGGCACACAGTAGGTGTTAAGTAGATGTGTAAGGGGGGCAGACAGATGCGTGATCGGTAGATAGGTGGAAAAATCAGCGTTCAGATGAAGGAATAGCAGTGAGCGAATGAATGGGTGAGTGGCTGCTCTGTGTGGACAGAAGACTCAGCAGATGCACTAGTAGGTTCCCTGGGCAGATGGATGAATCAGCCGATAGGAAGACAGGTTGATGGATGGTGAATAGAGTGAATGGATGGATTAATGCTGGATGAATGGATCAGCAAAGGGAAAGATGGATATTGGGAGGGGATGGATAGGTGTGTAGGTTTTGGAAGAAAGGACTGGTGGATGGGTGAAAATGATGAATACAGGGATCATGGATGGATTTGTGAATGGGTGGGTAAATGCATGGTTGGATGGGTGGGCTAGAGGATGGACGGATGGATGGATGGATCAACCAATAGACGGTTAGATGGATATACTGAAGATTAGATGAACTGGTGGATGCATGGATGGAAATTGTACACAAAAATGTATGTGTGCATATGGGAAATATAAAATGTTTGGATGGAGAGACTGAAGGGTCTCTGATGGGTCGATGGATGGATGGATGGGCTAATTGATGGATAGATGGATGGATGGATGGGCTAATTGGTGGAGGGGTGGAAGGAGGGAAACAAGGAAGAATGGCCTCCATCTGACCCAGGCCAGAGAGTGGGGAGGCAGAGACAGAGGGTTCCCTGTGTATAAGGCTGGCTTGCGGGGAAGTTAAGCCACCTTTCTTCCAGAACCTCTGTTGCATTGGGCCCTGGCTGAGCTCTTCCTTCCCATGGGTCCAGGGTCTCTCTGGCAGTGCCAACATTCAGAACCTGGTGTAGGAGGGAGACAAAGGGAGCAGGCAGATACCAGGGCTGGAGGGAGGGAGGAAAGAAAGACGGGTGGAGGCTGGGGCTGCCATTGGGCAGCTGCCCCTGTTTACTCAGCTCCAGAATGAAGCCCCAGAGAAGGGCTGTTCATATTTCTCTCTTGAACGGGGAGCTGACATTAATGAACAGCTAATTAACATCTTGGAGTGTGATGGTTCCAGTGTCAGTGTCCCTAATTAGTCTCGCGCTAATCTGCTTTAATTAACTGTCCCTGTCGTGGTTTTAATTTAATTTTCAGCTCCAGCCTGGGATGGCCGCCCTGTGAGCATTCCGTCCCAGGGCACCTGTGGCCAGGGCAGGGTGGGCTGGCCAGAGCCAGGTTCCCAGGGGCATTGCCAGGCAGCCCAGCGCTGGGCAGAGCTGAGAAGGGAGAACCTGGCGCCTCACCGGCCCTGCGGGCAGAGAACTTGGGGATGGGACACTTTCCTCCCCCTCTCAAGGGAATGTTCTCAGGTCACCAGGAGCTCCCAGAACTTTCATAAGTCAGGAGTACAGTCTGACTGTGCCTTGGTCTCAAGCAGGCCCTATAAACTGACCACACTTTCTGGACATGGGCTCTGGTTCAGAAAAAGCTGGATTCATGTTCTAGTTCTGGCACTTTCTAGCTGTGTGACCTTAGAAAAAGCACTTGACCTCTCTGAGCCCCTGTGAAATGGGACTGATAACCTACGTGTTGGCACCCTGTTCCCACCAAAGGTGCAGTTTTTCAGGGGTGATCTGCATGCACACCCAACTCCCCTCATGGTCCAGGCAGAACACACACTGTGACAGCCACCCTTGGGCAGACTGTGGAGAGGCCTGGGAGGGGGCATGTATCAGGCTGAGAGCACTGAGCGAGGACTCAGGAGGCCCAGGTCCTAGTCCCGGCCCTGCTGCTACCTTCCAATCTCTCGTCCTCTCTGGGCACGTGCCTTGCTCTACCTATAAGTTGGAAGGGGCAGCAAGGGGAGAACATGATGCTCTCTGGGCCCTCTCATGCTCTGACCAGGGTTGGAGAATAGATGTGCAGCTGCTCAGAGAACCACACATCTGGAGCAGGATGGCTAAGTGGGAGCTGGCACTAGGGCCACGCTGGGGGCCAGGTGAGGCCTCTGCCTTTTGCAAGGCAAAGCAGGAACCTTCCAGGGAGGCTGTGGCTGCCTTGGTTATAAGGGCCCTTCTGCAGGTGGGAAACAAATCAGCAGGCCTGCCCCATGGCAGGAGCCAGAGACGCATCTGCCAAGAGAGTTAGACAAATGAGGATCGTCTGAGGGGAAGTTGGCTGGTGGCAGGGGAGGGAAGAGCCCAGAAGCTGAGTCAGACCCCTTCTCCCAGAGTGGCTAGGAGCTAAGAGTGCAGGGTGGGGGTGAAGGCTGAGGCCCAAGGAGTGAGGAGGTCCCCTCTGAGACCTGAATGCCAGCTAAGGGGTTTAGCTATAACCCTGAGGACACTGGGGAGCCACAGCAGGGTCTTCAGCAGGTGAGTGGCATGATCAGGTGATTGGATACTGGCAGGAGGCGAGTGAATTGGATGAGGAGGCAGGAGACAGGAAGGCCTGTGACAAGGGCTCAGGGAGACTTCCAGAAGCCGTGAGCCAGAAACACAGAAAGTGCATGTGCTTTAGAAAAGGTGGGGTGCACCGCCCTCTCCCATGGCCTTGGGCTTACGGAGTATGTTTGGAGTTTCTTTGTGACACCAGCTCCCAAGCTATACCTCATACTTTCTCAAACTGGGGTCTGTGAACTGCAGGATGGGGAGGGGGTCCTGAATATATTCTCAGGGGTCCAGAAATTCTAGGAGAATTTAACATTTCTGCATTTAGATTTTGATGCTGATGCAAACAAACAAATAAACAATTTGGTTTTGACCAATTCTAAAGAAACGCTTTTTTCCCAGTGATCTATGAATGGGAAGGCATCCCTGCTGCCCAGCCTGGCATCTGAGGTCTGGAGAGGTAGTCTCCAGGGGCCACAAAGAGCGTTCCCCTTTCCAAAGGGCCTGTGCCTTGTCTGGCCCTGAGAAGTGCTGTCACGTCTGCCTCCCCCAGGACGGCCAGCTCTTCCAACAGCCCCAATCCAGTTCTGGCTCATCTCGAGTGTCCCAAGGCCTGACACAGGTCTGAACCCAGGGAGGGTCTGTGAATTGAGGCAAATTCTTTCCCACGTCCCACCGCCCCCTCCCCCTAACTTTGACCTCCAGTTGATCTTTACCTTCAGTCCAGTCGAGCCAAACCAGTTTTTCCTGAAATTCTTAGTAAATGAGTGTGGAATTCGGAGCTCCTACCCTGTCCCTCCTCACTGGAGCACAAAATTCCTGTGAAAGGAGAAGCCCTCATGTTACTCTACCGTCCTCCCCTCGCCCAAGGAAACCCTGCACATTTCCCCAGATCCAGGTCAGACCAGGCTGCCTCCAGAGAGCCGATCCTGGTTTCCCCAGATGAATGTGTCAGTCCATCATTGGAGCCCCTGGAGCATGTGCCGCTCCCTGGGCTCAGGTCCTCTCTTGCTTGTCTTGTTCATATCCATGGCAGGAACTGGATTGTTCAAATCCGAGTCTCCTACTCCCAACTAGTCCACAGCAGAAGCCCGCAGGAGCAGGGGAAAGAGACTAACCCCCCCCCCCATTCTTGGAAACAGGCAAGTGGCTGCCGGCCTCGCCCATAGCAAGGTAGTCTTTTTATTATTATTATTAAGGGGAGGGAGGGTGGTTGTGAGGAGGGTCGTCCAGTTGCATTGTTCTGTGTGTGTGTGTGTGTGTGTAGGCAGAGTCCTCGCTCTGTCGCCCCGGTAGAGTGCAGTGGCGTCATTGCAGCTCACTGCCACCTCCAACTCCCGCGCTCAAGCGATCCTCTTGCCTCAGCCTCCCGAGTAGCTGGGACTGCAGGCACACCACGACACCTGGCTGATTTTTTTTCCTTGAGACGAGGTCTCACTCTTGCTCTGGCTGGTCTCAAACCCCTGAGCTCCAGCGATCCTCCCACCTCGGCCTCCCAGAGAAGCCAGTATTACAGGCGTGAGCCACCACGCCCCAGCAAGGTAGTCTTCTACGTAGTGGTGGCTTTGCTGTCCATCAAGCCTGGATGCAACCCTTAACCAGCTGACCCCTAACCAGGTAGTGACTTTGGGCTGCATCTCTTGAAGTTTCAGTTTTCTTATCTGGAAAACAGGTAATGACAGCACTTACCTCGTGGGGTGACTGTGAGGACTTAATTGAGGGAACCCGTGTAGAGTGCTGGGCCATAGTAAGTGTTCGATAAACAATGGTGGTGATGATGCTGATGAAGTACCAGCACTCCCACGCCCGAGCCCTGGCACCCCTATACCTGGGGACAGGGTGGTTTACACAGACCCTGCATGGAGTTAAAAGAAGTCTAAGTCTGAGTTTGGGAGCTGGCCCTGTATGAGACCTGCTAACCCCCTTTTCCTCCCTCACTCCCACCTGGAAACAGCTCGGCCAGGGTTCAGGTGACTTCAGAGATAACCAGCCAAAGGTGACCAGCCCCTTAACCTTGTTCCATGGGGCTTTATCATCCACACGCATACAGAGCCCTATGCACCAGGGATATGCACAGAGATACCTGCAGAGACAGAGCCAGAGCTGCAGACAAGGGCACCCACAGTTGCGTGTGTATGCATGTGTGTGTGTGCACACCCACACACTCAAAATAAGGAGAAAGGGGCCACTTTTGATGACGCCCAGGCAAAGACAAACATTTCAAAGTCAAAGAGGCAGAGAGGAGAGGGCGACTCTGTTCTTCTGCTTCCCTGCCCTGGGCCGCTGGGTGGGTTGCAGCCACACCCACTAGGTTCTATCTGGGTTGAGTCACCTGCGTGGGGGTCGTGGCTGCTTCAGGTCTTGGGTCAGTGCCTAGAGCAGAGACACCAACAAGGGCTGAGATCTACTGGGATTTGGGGGACTACATGGCAACTCGGCTATTTCTAATTTGGGTCTCATGAACGGATGCACATGCCTCTCCGTGTACCCTGGTGGAAATAGCAGCAGCAGGGCCTAGGCTGCCCCCAACTCATGCAACAATGGGGGCGGGGAAGCAGTGAGGATATCCAGGTCCCTCCACCCTCCCCCAGGCCTGCCTACCCCATCCCCACCTGGGAGCTCCTGGGGCCTCTTCTACATCTGCACCAAAGAGCATTGAGTTGACCCAATCCTTGTTGTGGCAGGAAGAGGCCAGAGGGTCCAGACTGGAAGAAAGCTGGAGACCTTTCAGAGGGAACTATGAACCCTGGTAGAACCGCCACACGGCGAGGGCTAACAGTTGGGGGATGTGACAAAGTCAGACAACTCAGGATCATGGGCTCATGTGACATTACAGTCACTGCCTGTTATGGCCGCAGAATTGTACAGTGTTAAAGTCACAGTCAAGCAAGAATTTTAGAATGTTACAGGCCTAGAAAGGTTATAATCATAGAATTATAGAATGTTGCAATCATGTAATCATGGGAGAACTAAGAAGACTAAGAAGCAGGAGTTTTAGAATGTTGCAGGCATAAAAAGGTCATAATCTTAGAATTACAGAATTTTACAGCCATAGAATATGAAAATTGTAGCCTTACAAGTAGGAACTTTAGAATGTTACATCATAGAACTATGGACTATTACAGTAAACACACACACACATACACATAGAATAAATATTCACTTGTAGACTTAGAGGCAGGAATTGTAGAATGCTATAGCAGTAGAATGTCGTAGTCAAGAATTATAGAATATTTTGATCTTCAGGTGTTACAGTGTCGCATCAAGAATAAGAAATTGTGAGAGCTGCAAGAACATCTTATGTGTTTTGTGCCAGATCCTGTGCAAAGCACAGACGTCGACAAACTCATTACTCCTCACAGCAGCCGGTGAAGTGGGCGGACTCCACTACGGGTGGGGGGCACTGGGAGGCAGGAATCACAAGCAAGCCCCCCCAGGCCCTGGAGTCTTGGCAAGGAAGGTGGGAGCAGTTGCCTGGGCCTGTAGTCAGCCCCTCCTCACCCCAGCACACACCCAGAGGGGAGAGGCTCGGGTCAGCCTTCTCCTTTTGTCAATGTGTGTCTTAGGGCCCTGCTGGATCAGCTTTCAGCGTGTGGGCAGGAGGCCTGCAGCCTGGTGGGGTCAGCTCTGCAGGACCCGCCCAGATTCCAAGCCAGGGCGTGAGGGGCCATGGGTGCTGGTCCCCAAAGGCCTCCCCACAACCCACCCCGACCCTCACCTGCCTGTCTGGTACACAGATGGCCACACTGATTTTCACCAAGCACCCTTCCCCCATCTGTCATTCACCTGTTCAGTCAGTTGACATTTTCAGATCACCTTCTGAGGGCCAGGTTGTGTTCTGGGCACCGGGGAGATGGACGTGAATCAGGACAGTCCCTGCCCTAAGGAACAGAATGATAGGGCCATTTGGGGATACAGATGAAGTGCTTTGGGGGTTGGGGAGGGTGGAGATGGTCAGGGCATCACAGAGGCCTTCCTGGAGGAGGGGCTGGTCTCAGAAGTAGGCAGAATTTGGATCTATAGGGATGGCAGTAAGGGCCTTCCAGGCAGAGGAAGCAACAGGAGCAAAGGCCCAGAGACAGCCGCATGTGGTGTGTCTAGGAATCATCAGGCGCTTTTGCCTGGGCAGCAGTGAAGGCTCCACATCATGGAAATGGGCAAGAGAGGTAGGTTGAGGCGCTGAGCAGAGGCTGTGAGTGCCAGGCTAAGGAGGTCAGGCTTTGTGAACAGCAAATGGCTGTGCAAGTTCAAGATAATGTTCGAGTTTGACTGTGGGAAGGGAGGACTAGAGCTTACAATTTGCTTTTCCTTCCCTTAGAAACAAGAAACTGCAAATTCCTTCCCAGGACGGGTGGGCCAAGCCCGGGCTGGGCTCCAAAAATACAGAGAAAGGGTTTCAGCAGGAATTCCAAGGCTGTGCTAAGGGGTGCTGCCTGCACAGCCTTTGTCCACTGAGGCTGGCAGCAGACACCATGCTCTGAGGGGAGGGGCAGTTCTCAGGCACTGAACAGGACCCACACAGAGACCACACGGTTCCTTCCAGGTCTTTGCAGTCTCTGTAGAAGTCTGATCAGGGGGCCAAACACACCCAGAAAAGGGCCAAACAGGCCCATGTTCAAATCCTGACTGGCCTCGTATTGCTGAGTGAGTTGGGCAAGTGACATTACCTCCCCAAGCCTCAGTTTCTCCATCTGTAACATGAAGCTAATAACAGAACCTTCCTCACAGAGCTACCAGGAGGGAATAGATGCCTAGCCCTGAATAGGCTCACAATTCACATACATTCCCTTTATGCCAACAGTCCTAGAATCAGCAAGAAGTATTTAGTCTAACCACCCCATTTTATAGGTAGGAAAACAGAGGAGAGCAGACATTTCAGAGGTAGAATGGCCAAGTGTTTGCTTGCTCAGAAGTGGAAGCTAGATGAAGGAAGAGGGGTAAAACTCCATGTTGGCTGTAAAATATAAAGCCCAGAGTCTGAAAGTCTGAACTTGGGATGACAAGGCAGGTGTAAACCAGGGCTCCCCAGATAAGTTTATCAGGCGCCAACTGCATCTCTGCAAGTCCACGTTGGGGGCCTCTCCACCCTGTTGAGAGGCAGAGCAGCAGCTCCACTGAGGGATGGCATTAAGTGAGGTGATTCCTGTAGAGCGCCTCGCAGTGTCTTGCACGTAGTAGGTGTTCAGGTTCTGGGAGCTATCCAGGTGAGCGCTAGATACAAACCCAAAACTGGGATAGGGAGTGGCTGCCCCCTGCTACTCTCTCCCCAATAAAACGTGGCAGCATTTTGCATAAAAACTCAGCTATAGGCATCATGTAATAACATTTCTTTTTGAAAAATATCAGGTTCCTATTATGTGCCGGGCAACCTGCTAGGCCCTTTGCATGAATCATGTTTAAACCCAGCAACCCTTACAAGTGAGCCCACTATTATTTCCATTTTACAGATGAAGAAACTGAGGCTCAAGGAGCCTGAGTGGTTTGCCTAAGGTCAGACAGAGCAGGGCAGGAATCCAGGGCTTTCCACATCCAGAGCCTTAAAACCTGGCACCATACTGCGCTGGCATAGATATCAAGACTTGCTGGCTGAGATAATTAAACAGTGAGGTCCAAAATGAACATGGAAATCAAATCTCCATGGTGGCTGTTGGTGGGAGATGCTGACCTGGGCTCCCTCAGGCTGGTGTGAAATGTTGACACACGCAACCCCCTCCTTAGCTCTTCAAGGGCTCAGGAGGGGCTGTGTAAGGCTGGGCTAGGAACAGACGGGTGACCATGGTGGGTTCCGGAGGGGGGCTATCCACCCCCCTAGCCAGAGGCAGCCAGGATTCCATTAACCTGATTCTCTGCCCCACATAAACCTGCAGAGGGAGCCCCAAGAGGGAGGGGTACTGGGGAGGGGAAGAATTGGGCTTCCCCAGGCCCCAAATAGAGCAGCCAATGGTGCTGGTTTCCTGTCTTGCAGTCCAGGAGGACCTTGGAGCCCCTGGCTTTTTGAGCAGGAAGTGGGGAAAGGGATGAAGAGCCAGAAAGTGGGGACAGGAGAATCCGGGCTAGGGTGCAGCAGCAGGAACAGGGCGCACGTCATCAGAACACTGAGACCTGAGACCTCCTGTGCCTGCCCAGCCCCTGTATGGCCTTGGGTAAGTCAGGCCACCTCTCTGATCTCTAGGTTCCTTCTTGGTAGTAAGAGGCAACCAATGCCACCTCTTTGTATCACTGGACAGATTGGCAATACTGGGCCTGACACACAGTAGGTACTCAAGCAACAGTGGCTGTTACCACTGCTGTAGTTTTAGGATCTGGACCCCATATAGCCCTTCTCAGCTTGCCAGGCACATTCACATCCATTTTCTCGTTGGAGCCTCACAATACTTCTGCAAGGTGTGCCAGATTCTTACCAGAGAGGTTAAGGGACTTGTTCAGAATCACACAGCTTCTAACCCTCAGGCTGGGATGCAACCCCAGTGATTGTGACAGAGTGGGCCATTCTAGTCAGGCCACGCCACTCCTCCAGTCTGGCTGGTTCCTGTTCCTCTGTCAGGGTTCAGGATTAAATACACCTCCTCTGTTCTCCCACAGCCTTCGAGACTGCTGTCAGAGCATTTGTCAGAGATTGTCACAATTGTTAGGTGCTCCCACCTAAGACTCTGAGGCCCCAGCCAAGGCTTTCTATATAGTGGAAGGGGAGGGACACAATAAATATTGTGTCAGTAACTACAGCTGCACCCGCACAGAGGGACATAGAGGTATACATAGACTCACATGTATAAGTACACGATCGTGCATATACACAGTTAAGTACATGTGGGTTCGTGAGTACACATGTATACAAATAGAGGGAGAACTTTCTGGAACATAGTGGATGGAGCTGATGTGGATGCCCCCTGCTCCCACTCCCATACAGACACATAAAAATACTAGAGATGATACTGACACAAGCTTGTAAGAAAGAAAGGAAAATCCTTGGGTGACTATTATTTTTCCATTTAGGGGAATTTGTTCTATAGTAGGTGGAACAAAAATATAGCCATAAAATGGAAGATAGGAGGAATAAGATTGGAATTAAAACACACTAAGATTGTTTGGGAGTTAGATAGGGATATTAATTAACTTTTGACTTGGTTGAGACAAATGTGCATGTTAAAAATGTAAGGGTACCCATAAATGACAGAATATATGACTTCTGGACCAGTAGAGGAAATAAAAAAGCGTAAAGAAAATTCAATCAATTCCAAAACAAGGCAAGAAGGAGGAAAAAGTTTTAGATGGATGATAAATAAAACATATAGCATAAGAGTATAAATAAGGTCAAATATATATTAGTATTCCTAATAAATGAAAAACTGTTAAAAAACAGAAATTCCTAGTTTGGATGAGGAGAAATATTCCAGCTTTGTTTATCAGACACAAGCCTAAGAGATGATGGACAAAGGGTGAAAGTAACAGGATAGAAAATTATATATTAGCAAGTTTTATTTAGAATAAAATTGGTAGCAAGATAAATTTCAGAAAGTGAAAAAAGACTTTAAGGCAAAAATCATCATTAGGGACAAAGAGGGTCATTACTTAAAGACATGATATAATAATCCTGAACTTAGCCTCAAAACTCTTTTTTTCCCCCCCAAAAATGATATACTTGCAAGAAGAAATTGTCAACTCAAATCCACATTCTTCATGGGACATTTTAGCATAGCTTTCTCAGAAATCAATGGACTAAGTATCAATGGACAAATTATTAGACTCAAGGAATTAATAAGAGCCCTGCTCCCAATAAATAAAAAATGCATATTTTTTTTTCAGATATACCACACAGAAAGGCTCATACAGGCCCACAAACCTTCTGCCAGGTGTATAAGCATATGAGGACAGAATGACAAGTATATAGGAACAATAGCAATTGTTTCAGATGTGAGGGGGGTCTGGTGCAGTGGCCAGGTGTTAAGCTAACTAAACAATTACTAGCACATGACCTTGGACAATTAAAACACCCTGTCTGAATCTTAGGTTCCTCATGTGAAAGATGATTTGGTGTCAGCAAACTGTAAAGGGCAAGAGTTAATATTTCAGCCTTTGTGGGCCTTACAATCTCTGTTGCAGCTACTCAACTCTGCCATTATAGCATAAAGGCAGCCATAGACAGTACATAAACAAATAAGCATGGCTATGTGCCAATAAAACTTTATTTTCAAAAACAGATGACAAGCCAAATTTGGCCCATGGGCCATAGTTTGCCAACCTGTGATGGAAATAGTACCATTTACCTCGCCAGGATTAGTGATGACATAAAGAATAGTCAGAGAAGTAGGGCATCTTACCCAGAAGTTCAGTGACAGAGGACATAACAGGATGATGCATATTCACCTACATGTACAAGGACACACAGACATGGGTACATATGTGTGCACATGGATGTATAAAGACTGAGAGGTACATGGAAGCACATGTGCACACGAGTACACAAGCACACATAGGGGCATATTTTCCTACATGTAGGCAAATCATCTAGAAAATGGGAATATAAGAACATCGGCCTCATTGGGTGCTCCGTGCAACGCCTGGCACGTAGTAAGCGCTCAGACGTTAGCTTTTATTATATATGGGAGCAGGTTCTGGAACACAGTGAGGGGTATCTGACACCACACACATTCACACAGGCACCCATAATGCCATTTTTGCGAGCTTGTTTTCAAAGGAAAGTCAGACTAATGAGGAAGTCGTCTTCATAGCCAGCAGGTGCCCAGAACAGCCCTGACGGGACGCAACTTAGCTTTCTCCTGAGATGTCGGGCAAACGAGGAGAAAAGGCGTTTTATTCCCTCGTCACGTCTCTGAAGGCTGGAGGACATGTGCTGAGTTGGAATTTTCAACTCCAGCTTTTTTTTTTTCTTGACACATCCATCCCAGAAACATCTGTGAGATGAAACAGAGAAGGTCTTATGAATTCAGCTCGTACTCAGCCCGCGCTCCCACCCCGAGCAAGGGAGACATGAATCACCGGCCCGGGGGCCCGAGTGGCCCCGCAGAGCAGCCTCTCCAGCGGGGCCCTGGCCTTTCCTGCCTAGCTGCTTTTGATTTCCCCGAGGCCTGCTGATCGTCTGCACTCCACAGAGCGTGTGTGTCCGGGGGAGGCGTGCAGAGAGCTCGGCTTGCACCGGGATGGGGGGTGGGCCACTCAGTCCCCCGGCTCGGCTGAGTCCGACTCTGCTCCAGGCTCTCGGGAGTACAAAGATGAACCAGACAAGGAGTCGAGCAGGGCCCCTTGGCTTGTCCCCGTTTTCTCATTGTTTGAAAACACTGGAGGAAGACAGCTATTATGGTTTTGTGCGCGGTGGCTTCAATGGGCAGTGTATTTGGGTACATTGATCCATAGAATGTTGTGCGTTGGACATTTTTATCCTGCAAGCAAGAGGGAGTGCATAATGGCTGCTGCTAGGTCAGGGACCCACAAGGTAAGGTCATACAGCCAGCCGTTAATTGACCTTGACCTTCTGGGGACCTGTGTGTGGCCTGCAGCCTCGGATCCCAACAGATGGCCAAAAACCTGAGCCCTCTCCCACCTTTTGTCTCACCTTTTATGTGTGTTTCAAGAAAATGAGTGGATTTCAGAGCTGCAGTGCCCCCTTGGCTTTTTGTCGAGTGCACCAGGGCCAGGGAGGGGGCAGGACCCGCCCTCTCGCTCATTTCCATCCAATGGACAAAAAGGCCATGCTGGACACCTGCTGTGCTCTAGGTCCTGTGCTGGGCACTGGGGAGACTGAGGAGGATGAGACAGAGCCCACCTTTAAGAGCCATAGTCCCAGGAGGTGGACAGCCCAGGACACTGATAAGGAAGGTAGAAAGCTGTTTCCTCAGAGAAGCAAAGTCCTGGGATGTGCAGGAGGTGGGAAGAGAGCCCTTGTAGTTCCAGGTGGCTGGAGTGAAACCAGGAGAGGCCTTACAGAGGAGGGGGCCTCTGAGCCGGATTTAAGCATGCGGAGATGGGGGCATCTGCATACGGCAGAGGACACTGCATCAACAGGGTCAGAGCTGGGAAAGCAGAGTCATTCAAAAGATGCCCCAACCAGGAGGTCCTAATTATCCTCAGGTCCCAGGTGTTACAAAGAAAGCAACCAAGGCCTAAAGAAGTGGTCCTCCCACTGTCACAGGGGTCTCTGGGACCCCCAGGCTCCTGTCTAGGGCCAGTTCCACAGTCAGGGGCGAGAGACTCACTGATGTGATTCTCCTACACACACACAGACACCTGCTTTCCCTGGTCTGGCTGGCTGCTGTGTAGGGTGGGGACCATGTGATGTTTACAGAGTCTCAAGTTTATGAGAAGGATAGGGTCTCTAAAAAGGGGGTGTGGGTGGAAGGAAAAAAAGAATCTCTCTAGTCCTGAAGAATTTTCCCCTGGGCCATTTTACAGGTGGGAAAGTTGAGTCATAGGAGACCAAGTAACATACTTGCACATTGCTTAGAAGAAGATTGAACCAGGCATGCATGGAGCAGGGAGAGGGAGAAAGTGAATGCCAGACCAAGTCCAGCCATTCTCCCGTCTGTTTCCGGGTCATCTCTATCTTCCTGAGGACAGTCCCAGACCAGTCCTTCCCAGTCAGCTTCTCACCTTGGCCTTCCCCACCTCCTTCCCAGAATCCTTAGCAACAGACAGGCAGCCTGAGAGGGGCTGGAATCCCCCCACACCCCTGCCCTTGGGGGTGCTGGCTCCTGTTTACCCAGCTGGTGTGAGTCAGCCAGGGTCTCAGGGAAGACCGAGGAGGCCTGTCGTCCAGCCGGTGCCCTGCTGCTCAGGTCTTATGACCCCTTCTCTCCTCTTCTAGGTACCCCCCCAAAGTGGTGGCCCCAGGGGGGCTTGGCCTCAAGGCAGAGGGGAGCTTGGCTCCTGTTACATCCCTTTATGTCTAAGCTTTTTCATCTTTCCTGAAAAAGCAGAGGTGGCCATGAGAAAAAAGAGCTGGTTATTAAGGGGCAGGTGGACAGAGCCTGGGGTTTGGAACCAAAAAACCTGGGTTTGAGTCCCAGCTCTTCGTGACCCTGGCAAATCTCGTGCCCTCTCTGGGCACATGTTCCAGTCTGCTGACTGAGGGTGGCAGTCACCCCTCTCTCATGAGACTTCTTGTGAAGCTCAAGTGCAATGACTAATGTGAAAATGCTTTGTAGAGTCACAATGCAATAGGGTTGGTGATTGGGACCACTATTTAATTGACATAAGGGGCAATCGCTGTTCAGAGAGAGGCATTCAGCTAACTGGGGAAAGGAGGACAGGCCAGGAGTCAAAAGACACAGGGAATAGTGGGGGCTTTACACGTGGCTCTGGGCACGTGTCTGCTCTTCATTTCTCTTTTAGTCCCACTGTCCTTATGTTAAAATGGGTAATAAGCCCTGTTCTCTCTACAGAGTTTTATGATGACCAAGTAAGATTATTCATCCAACCAGCATTTACTGAGAACCTCCTGCTCCTGTGCACCAGCCCTGGGCTAGGCTGGCATGTGGCCCCTGTCCCCAAAGAAAAATCACACTAGAGGAGGGCGTGGGGTTCAGAATCCTAGAGTGTCGAATATAATTGAGTCTATACTGCTCATTTTGGAGATAGAAAAAACAAAGCCTTAAAGAGCAAAACGACTTTCCCAGGACATGAGAAGTGACGAGCACCTGTTGCCATCCCTCTCCTGAACCCGAGGCAGACATTGCCAGTCAATCACCATACTCTTCCTGCCAGGCCAGATGCTACTTCAGGATCCTTCTCAACACAACACTCTGGGCAGCCACCAATCAACTGATCAGAGTTGGAGGGCAAGATGCAACTATGCACACCAACCATAAATCCTAACCCTGGATTTGCCCAGGGCCATTTGGCCAGAATGATCAATACTGGCACTCAGACCAGGTGTTTTCACCCACCCGGCCTCTCCATTCATTCCTGAAACCAACTCTTATTATGTGCCCAGCTTTGTGCGAGATTCAAATATGAATAAGGCCCGCTTGCTATCAGCAAGAAGCTCAAAGTCTGGTGGGGAAGAAAGTCAAAGGGGAAAAAATGATGACATGAGGGGATAGTTGGGGATGTCCACAATTTCCTGTGGGAACTCGGAGAAGAGAGCAACCTGGCTATTCAGGGACATGGTGTGAGAGGAGGAGACGCATCTCAGGAGGGGCAACCCACGCTGATGAATGGGAGTTTGCAGTGTTGGGAAGGGACAAGGGTGGGACTTGGGAAGAGTGGCTTACAGGGTAGGAAGGGAAGTTTCTAATCTGGCTTTTTTAGCCACACCGTCAGGCCCCTGTTGAACTCACCCATTGCACCCCACGCTCCCTCACTTGTGGCCCTCATTAGACTGCTAATTATTTAACATAGGTCTTCCCTTGCTAGGCTGGGAGCCTGATAAGGCAGGGACTGGGTCTCATTTGTTACTAGCTGGGACTTGAACCCAGCCCTGGCACAGTGCCTGGCTGGCTCATGATAGATACTCAGTAAATCTCAGATGGATGGATGGATGGATGTCATGTGGCCTTTCACAGGGATGTTGTAAGGATTAAATAAGATGATGTGGCTAAAGACCCTAGCGTAGTGTCTGGCCTTCAAAAAAAATATTTATTGAAGGAATAATGATAACTACTTAAACACAAGTGTAAAGACACTCTTGACAGATAGCTCCTGATGGAGGAATTTTGCATATTCTGCAAGGATTCTTAAAAGAGGAGGGAGCGGCCAGGTGCGGTGGCTCATGCCTGTAATCCCAGCATTTGGGGAGGCCAAGGTGGGAGGATTGCTTGAGGTCAGGAATTCAAGACCATCCTGGGCAACATAGCAAGACCTCATCTCTACAAAAAATAAGAAAAATTAGCCAGATGTGATGGTGCACACCTGTAGTCCCAGCTACTCGGGAGGCTGAGGCAGGAGGATCCCTTGAGCCCAGGAGTTTGAGGCTGCAGTGAGCTATGATGATGCCACTGCACTCCAGCCTGGGCAACAGAGTGAGACCCTGTCTCAAAAAAAAAAAAAAAACAAAAAACCAGGGGCAGCAGCCTGGGATACAATTGTTAAAAATGAAACCCAGTGGTGACCATCAGGATAGTAAAATCTTGGTTGGAAAATGTCCCAAGTCCTTTGAGAACATGGAAAAATGGAGCTAACCATTTATTCTGTGCAGACACATTATTCTAGCACTTTACAAATATTAACTTATTTAGTCCCCACAACACGACCATGCCTTAAGTACTATTGTTATCCTTGTTTACCAGATGGGGAAACAGAGGCACAAAAAGGTGCCCAAGGTCACACAGCCAGAAAGTGGTCTGACTTCCAAGTCTACTCTCTTAGCTACTTGAGGACCTCATAGTCTGGCAGAGAAAACTAGGGTAGCAATTACTAAAGGCAGAGGGTGCATCTCTAACCCCAGCAAGGTGCCTGCTGTATAGCAGGTTCCTAATCAGTGTCTGTGGAATGAATGAAGAAATAAATGAATGACTCAATCTGCACACCACCAACACTGAGAGCAGTGTGACGGGCTCTAATAATGGTATTTGTAGACAAAGGGCAGGGAATGGGTTAGTGCCTAAATCATCCAATGTGACTGTGTCTTATCTAAGTATTAATAGTTGTCATGGTCAGTGACATTAAAGCTGCTTGCTGTCATTTAAGTCCTTATAGAGCAGGAGGGAACCTGGGCAGCAGAGGGCCTGGTGCCAAGGAGACCACACTCAACTCAAATCCAGTGAAGACCTTGGCCCACTTCCGCCACCAACACCTGTGTGTCCTCGAACAGTCACTTCCCTCTCTGAGCCTCGCTTTCCTCATCGGGACAAGGGGAATAGTGACGGCATCATCCCCCTTGAGGTTGTGAGGGCGGAAGGCACACAATGGCCATGCTTAGGAAACACAGAAGCAGGAGGTGGGGTGGCTCCCGAGAGTTGCGGTTGGCAGGTTGGTTTCAGGGGTGGGTCAGTCTTGAAGGTGGGAGCAGGGAGGAGGCCATGGCGATATGTGAATGGCAGCCCCATCCCTCGTCAGCCCCATAGTCACTCCTGCTCTCTCCGTCACAATGCCGGAAGTGTCCATCACTCAGTGAGCTCCTGGGATGAAGGCCTGGCGTCTCCAGGAGGCATCGCGTGTGAATGCATGTGGGGGGCAGACAGTGTAACATTTTGATTCCCTGGCAAAGAAGCATCCCTGGCCTCTCTCAGCATGAGCTGAGTTCAGAAAGAATGAGACAGGGCTGGGCAGGGCAGACGCCAGGAGCCCGACAAGATCTGAGACTTCCAGCAGGGGTCCTCTGGGGCCTCAGGGCAACTGGAGGAGCCACATGCCTGGGGTTGGGTGAGGGGCAACAGGAGGACCCTAAAAATGGAGCAAGAAGCTGCCGGGAGCAGCTTTCTTCTCTTTCAACTTTTTGCCAAGAAGCAGCGTAGCTACAGGCTCCGCACAGCCCAGAGAGGAGGTACTGCCAGCCCCCCGGGCACCAGTCCCAGTAGCCTAATTACTGGCTCTCGATGGGCAGCCAGCTCGCTGATTGAGAGTCCTTGGGGAGCGGCAGTGCTGAGAGAGTGAAATGTTCTGAAGGAAATTCATTCGTTCCTTCCCAGAAGGATAACACAGTGTCTCGCCCGTCACCCCTCATATGCGCCTCGGGTGTTACTGAAGGCTGAAGAACTTGCTCATAGGCCCTCGTTAAATCCGACCACCTCTCTCCACCTGCACTGTCACCACTCTGTCCATCCACTGTCATCTCTGCCTGGACCACAGTACGGCCTCCTTCCTGGCCTCCCTGTCCCCCGCGTGGCCCATTCCTCACTCAGCAGACAGAGGGGCCTGTTCAAATCACAAGTCACTTCCCAGCCCTGCCTGAAACCCTCCCATGGTTTCCCATCACACTTAGAGCCAAACTCAGTCTCGTTTCTGTGGCCTCAGGGCCCCCGGCTCTGGCTCCTTCCTCCTGCCGTCCGCTCCTCAGCTCCCCTTGTTCACCCACTCCACCCACCCCGGCCTCTGCAGCTCCTCATACCTCAGGCCTATTCATTCCTTCCTGAGGAAGGGCCTTCGCACATTCCATTCCCTCTGCCTGGAATGCCCTTCCCTGCACTCTCCCCATAACCAGCACCTTCTTGTCCACCAGGTCTCAGCTCAGATGTCACCTCCTCAAAGAAACCCCCTCAACCACCCCAGCTAAAGCAGCCTCTCCAGCACCCTCTAGCACACCACCCTGTATTTATTTGATACCTGTTCATTATCCATCTTATCTTCCTTACTTGATTATGAGCTCTCAAGTAAGGACCTAGCTTGTTTTATTTGCTACTGTGTCCCAGCAGCTAGAACAGTTCCTGGCCCTTGGTAGGGTGTTGTATCTGTTGAATGAATGATTCCTTCAAGAAGGCCATTTCCTGAGCTTCTGCAGGTGCATGGCACCATCCAGCTGTAACCTCATTTTGTCCTCACAGTGTAAAGGCCTACAAGGCAGTATCCCCATTTTACAGGTGAGGCTCCAGGGATTCAAGCAACTTTCCCCAGACCATGCAGAGAGCAAGAAGCAGAGACCCTGTCTGATTCTAAGTCCCTGCTCTTGCCACTGTGTTATTAAAACAAGCGTTTGTACCCTTGTTTTACCGACAAGAGGACAGAGACTTGGAGAGGTATGTTCTTGTACCCAAAGGCCTCAGGCAGGAAGAGCAGGGCTGGGATTTGAACCCAGAGTGCTGCTTTCTCTGCAGCAACAGGGACTGGCACGAGGCCCAGGCAGCTATCTGTAATGAAAGGCGCTTTAGAGGTGGGCAGGAGACTGTTTAGTTTGACAGCAGGGTCCAAGTGCTTCATGAGCATTAACCATCTTCTCGACAACCTCAGGAAAAGCGTTATTACACTCATTTTGCGGATGGCAAAACTGAGGCACAGAGAGGTTATATGACTTACCCAAGGTCACTTAACTAGGAAGTGGTGAAGCTGGGTTAAGGCCAGGCAGGCAGCCTGGCTCCAGGGCACACACTGCTAACCACTGCACTGCCTCTCTGAGGAGACAAAGCTGGGCAGGGCGCCAGAGCCCCCAGGTTCAGGAAAGGGCTCCGAGCCCAGCAGAATAAACAAAGCCTATAGCTTGGGGCCACCACATTCTGATCCTTGGGACCTTGACTGATCCCAGCCCTTTGGGGGCCCTTGGTCAGATCTAGAGGGCACTAGGTCCAGTCCATTGCAAGGCACCTGGGCCCTGGAATCAGGCAGCTGGGGCCAGTCTTGGCTCTGCCTGCACCAGGATTTGTGTGCTCTCGGCCAGGCCACTCAAATGCTCAGAGCCTCCGTTTCCTCAGCTGTGAAACAGGACCAGGAGTTCCTTGGGATCTTGTGAGGAGGCGGGGGAGACGACGGAGCTGAGTCAGGCCCCCCCCCAGCCTGGAGTCCAACTCCTTGAGTGGTGAGCGAGCAGTGGGGGAGAGAAAGCACGTGGTGTCCAGCTCAGCTTAAATCCCTGCTCTGCCACTCACTGACTCAGTGACATTGGGCAAGTGACTTACCTCTCTGTGCCTGCCTCCCCTGGCAATGGGGATAATTATAGTATAATTTAAGATTACATGAATTAATCCACATAAGGTACTTAAAACAGTGCCTGCTTCAGAGTAAATGCTAAGTGTGAGCTGTTATTTATCAGAAGATTACAAATATTAGTTCTGGGCTCTGTTGTAACCAAAGAGACCCTCCCAAACAGGGTTGCCGTGAGGTCAGAGAAAATAAGCTAGGAAATTGCGGTCTCAAGCCCTCACTTGGTGACAGCGTGGGCGATCTCTGCGGGCCTCCCCCACTCTTCATCTCCAGTTTTCTCAAGAATTAGAATCTTTCTCTGTGGGTGCTAGAACTAAGTGCTTGTTAAGTTTATGAGCTTTCAGAGGCACTTTTAGAGACAACCAGGCCTCCCCATTTTTATAAGGCTGAGATAAGAGAATGGTCTATAAGATTAGAGGTTTGTCATTGTCCTCTGCTCTGAGAGATCCCTCTCTCTCTCCCTTCTTCCCTCCCTCTCCCGGCCCCCCTTCCCTCCCCCTCTGTTTCCTCCTCTTTCACAAAACCATAGCACAGCAGCCCCAGGCCCCATAAACACACTGTTCAAATAAACGAGACATTTAGAGGAAGGTTGAAGTGCCATTTAAAGGTGATCACTCTAAAACGGCCAAGTCTGGGCAATTTGTCATAAAGTCTCCTGACTGTGGGCCAAAGATCACTTGTGCTGCAAATCTTGCTGTTGGCTCATAATTTTCAACTTTTGACCCTTTAAAACTAAGTAGGTGTGGGATCTTCGTAAGCTTTTGGGATGGGGGTATCTTAAAGTAACTTTTTAAGAAGCCATTTGGGCCGGGCGCAGTGGCTCACGCCTGTAATCCTAGCACTTTGGGAAGCTGAGGCAGGAGGATTGCTTGAGACCAGGAGTTCGAGACCAGCCTGGGCAACATAGCGAGACCCCCATCTCTGCAAAAAATAGAAAAATTAACCGGGTATGGAGGCGCACATCTGCAGTCCCGACTACTCAGGAGGCTGAGGCAGGAGGATCTCGTGAGCCCAGGAGTTTGAGGCTGCAGTGAGCTGCGATGACAGCACTGCACTGTAGCCCGGGCAACAGAACGAGACCCTGTCTCTAAATAAATGAATGAATGAAGGAATGCAAGCCATTTATCCCTGGGAAATTTGGGGCTTCGTTAGACTCTAAGGAGCCCTGCAGAGGAGCCTAGAATGCCCAGGTCCCTGCTCTGCTGGGTAGGACTTTATGACCCAAGAACGGTCCAGAGCAGGGACTGGGCAAGCTTCTTCCTGACTCTCTGTGGATTCACAGGCCATCATGCCATAGATAGAGCTGCCTGATCTGCAGGCAGTGGGCACAGAGTCATCCACATGTCATCTGCTTCTATGCAGGTGGCTCATTGCTGTCCACCCCTCCCGCCTGTCCAGCCCCTTGTCCTGCATCTCCACACTCACGGACTCTGGGTTCCAGTTGCAGGTCCTCAGCGTCGCCATGTATTTGGCCACCCACACCTTTGCCCAGGCTGTTCCCTCTGCCTAGCATGCCCCCTGCCTTTCATTCTTTACCTTTCAAGACAGCTCAAGTGTTATCATCTCCGGGAAACAACAGTGTCAAGGACCTCTCCTCTGGGCTCCCAGGCCCAGCACCTCCTCCCCACATGCATCCCCGGGCATCGCTTGCACTGTTTGGAAACTGCCTATTTACATGGGCCTCTTCCCCACCAGGCTGGGAGCCCACTGGGCTTTGGATCCTTAGGCCCAGCCCAGGCCCCACCCTCGAAGAGGTGAGATAGACTAGTTAAGACCCCGTCTTTGGCCTCAGCTGTAATGCTCCACCATCCCCCTCCCAGTCCCGACACTGCTTATGAGTGGGTTACGGAGCCTCGCAAAACCTCGACTGTCTCCTCTGTAAGTGGGAATATCAGTAGTACCTGCCTCATGGGGTTGCTGTGAGAATTGATGGTGAAAACTAACACACTCTATGGCTATTAACTCTGAACCTTCATGACAGGGTAAGTCCTAATCATAAATCCATTTTCCAGATGAGGAAACTGAGGCACAAAGAAAACTTGAGTAACTTGCCCAAGGTCAGGAGCAGAGCCGGAGTTCAAGGCCAGAAGGACCCTAACTCCACAGCCTGTTCCCCTAACCACTGTGATCCACAGCCCCCACCAATAACTTATATGCAGCCTGGCACACAGTAGGTGCTCAATAAATGGTGCTGCTGTTAGTAATAGGTGCTCAGTTCATTTTTAGTGATAAAGGGATGGGGCTGGTTACCACAGAAGAGGAGGGGCTGGAGACCTGGGGGAGGGAGAGATCTGGAGAAAACCAAGAGAGGGGACAGGAAAGCATTGAGGCTGGGCAATGGGCCAGCCGGGGCCAGAGCAGGCGGCTGGAGTGCAAGGAGGCCAGGGCCCGGGCAGGCTGCCGGAGGAGAGGGCCGAGGGCAACCGGGCCATGTGGCCATTGAGCACTGGCATAGGATCGCCCCTGGCTTCCCTGCTCTTAGAAATGAAACCCCAAAGTCCATCACCCAGCACACAAAGCCCTTGGTGACATGATCCCAGTCACCTCTCTTGCCTTGTCTCACCTCTTCCCCACACGCCCCATGCTCCAGCCCCTCCACGCCTTTGCACACACTGTTCTGTCTGAAATGTCCCTGGTCTCTTCTGACCTTGATACCTGTTCAAATGGCCCCTCTTCTGGAGAGCCTTCCTTGATACCCCTAGCTAATCACACCCTCTCCCCCCTACTGGACAGTGAGCTTCGAGGCCAAGGACTGTGTCTGTTCAACTCTGTGCCTGTTGCCTCACACAGAGCTGGGTACAAATGATCATTCAGAAAAAGCTTGTTGAGTCTTTTATTGAGTAAGTCTATCCTCAAATCAAGGGTGGGTCCTGGTGAAACCACACACATGATCTCTAAGCCCCAGTGTCCAGGAGGGCGTGAACTCATACATCTCAGGGATCCAGACAAGAGAATACTCCAGGGCAAGTGGGGCTCTAGAACTGTGCAGTGTGCCTATAAAGTGCTGCCAAGAGAGTTTATACCTGGGACCTCATCCCTAACCCCTCCAGCACCACCCAGAGATGGCTGCAGAAGAAAAACAAGCTAGAGGCCTGAGATGTCCTGTCCACTATCACTCAAAGAACCTCTTTAAAATGTGGAGCCCAAAACTAGCCCTGCCTGAGCAGCAGGGAGGATGCTGGGCTGTCACTCTACTTCTACTCTTACAGCCTACGATCACATTGGCTTTTTCAGCAGCTTTTGGCTTGTGGTCAACTCAAACCCCCAGATCTTTTTTGCTGGGATGGCTGCCAAGCCACATCTTGTTCATTTGATTTATGGCTTGGGTTAACTGAGGCCTTCTCCTGCTCCCCAGAAGCCAACAGGAGGAAGGCGATGGTTTCTGTACCCCTAGGAGAGAGAGTGATTCCAGGTCCCCCAATGAGGAGCCTCGGTATTTGTGTTTCCTAATCCCTTCTCCCTGAGGTGCCAAGTGCTGGGACCTCATGAGTGGGATTTTCATTAGCATTCAAGTCACAGGCCACTGGGGCTCAAGCAGACCAACCTTTCTGGTTACTGGGGGAAGTGGAGGTTCTGGAAAGCACCCAAACAAGGCAGAAGGAGAGAGGGGCAGGTGGTGGAGGCTGAGGCTCCCAAGCTTAGCATCCACATGCCCTGGGGATGGCACTTCATTGCTCTGAGCCTCAGTTTCTCATCTGTAGAATGGGGGTGACAAATCTCCAACATCACATTGTTAGGACAGAGGTGCCCAGGCAGGAAGTTCCTCCCAGGACATAGTAGTTCTTTCACAGCTGGGGCTGAGAGCAAATGGGTGTTGAGTCCCCATTAATGTCCTGCTGTCATCCTATTACACTGACAAGGGACCGCGGTGCTGAGATTTTAACACCTTTGCAAAGATTGTTCCTACTCAGCTGAATGCTCTTCTATCCAGGTGTTGCCTTTTAAATGTCACCTTTTCAGAAAGGCCTTTTCTGACCCTCATCCCTAAAGTGATCCCCTGAGGTCCCATCTCAGGCCTTGTGTGTCTCCTTCATGGCCCATCACAAGTTGTACATATTGTTTGTGTTTGTCCATTGCTTGTTTCCCTCTGTCTCTCACCCACTAGACTGTCAGAGACCAAGCGTCCCATTTGCTGCTGTTCCCTGGCCCCAGCACATAGCCAGGACCCAGCAGTGTGTGCAGGATAACCATCATGCACTTCAGAACCTTCTCTCAGACTTTGGCAACAAATTCTAATTGTGTTAAGGGAGCCAGGGGATCCACACAGAACCAAAAAGAGAGGCATATTTGTTTCCCTCTGCTATGAACAAGGTCGCTTTCCCTCCCTGGGCCTCGGTTTCTCCAGCTGTGAAATAAGATGATGAAGAGACTGAACTAACTTTTTCTCGAAAGTCCTTCTAGATCTCCCAAGTCAGCACAGGAAGGGGGAGAAAATTGTATTGAATCGTATTGCCTGTTTAGTTGAAAAAAACAATTTCTGCCAGGAATCTCTCTTGCTCTGTCACTTTCTCCATTGGCCTAGAAAAAACTGCCCTGCACAGGCCCAGGCCTGCAGAACCCACACTGAAAAAGTTCACAGGCCCCCTCCTGCCCTGGGCCCGGGCAAAGGGGCCTCTGAAAGGTGTGTGGCAGCTGCTTCCCCGGGGGGGCCACGGGTTTGTTGCCTTAACCGAGCTCACCAAGCAGGTAAGAAATTCCAGACATGTTCTCTGCTGACAGCTAATTGTGTCCTTTATTAATGACCATGGCTTTCTTGGGGCAGGTGGGAGGAGGGAGGAAGCTGGTCTCGGCCCAGGGTGCTCCCTCAGGTAGAGCCAATGGCCACATTTCTGGATCCCATAGAATGGGAAGTGCTACATGAGGTGACCCTGAAACCCCCCCTCATCTGGAGAAGGGAAGGGTATTTCCCAGGCTCCCCAACCCCCAGCAGGGATGGCCAGCACCAGGGAACATGATGCAGGGATTTAGGAATCTGGCAGCCCAGGTCCTGGGTCCTAAGTTCTCTCGGAACAGCAGTTAAAGTACAGTGGATGCCTGAACAGACGACCCACAGGGGGCTGTGGGCCATGGGCAGCTTGGGGGATGCTCCCCCACTCCATCAGGCCTATCACGCCCATTTGGCACCAGGACTGGGCCTGCCAGGCCCCACCGCGGTGACCCACGACACCACCTGTCAATACAGCAGCCAGATGTGCTGGGGAGGCCTGGGCCCGGCCCTGCCAGATGTGTCAAGCTTTCTGAACACATCCGGCTTCCCCTCGGGCACATTGTGATTATTATTTAACACTCTCTATTCCAACATCTGTGAGTCCCGAGGGTTATAGGCCAGGAGGTTCCAGTGTTTTACGAGCCCTGATGCAGGGATGCTCTCTAGCTGGGGGGAAAGGGGCACTTGATTGTCCCCCATTTCCTCAGAAGGGTGGGGTGTATGGCATTTACCCCCATTATAGATGAGGAGATGAGGCTGGGCAAGGGGCTTAGTGAAGAAGTGACCGAGCTAGGACTTGAACCAGACAGAGCCAACAGCACATGCAAAGGCCCTGAGGCTGGCAGAGGCCTGGTATACTCCAGGGCAGCCAGGAGGTCAGTGTGGCTGGAGTGGAGTGGACAAGAGGCAGTGTACGAAGAGGTGAGTTCAGAGAGCTAAAGGGGGCTTTGTAGGCTATTGGTTTTTACGCCAAGTGAGATGGCAGCCCAATCTCCAAGTGCGATTTGGAGGTCTTTGGGCAGAGCAGCAACTTGAGCTGATTCCTATTCAGTAGGGTCCCTCGGCTGCTGTGTGGGGAGCAAACTGCAGAGGAGGGCAGCAAGGAGGGGGGAGGGCAAGGGTGAAGCCAGGAAACCAGCCAGGAGGCTTCTGCAGGAATGTGGTACTCCAGTTCCTCTGTTCCTCTTTCTGCCCTCCAAATCTGGGCATCAGGACACCTGGGCTGCAGCCCAGCTCTGTCGGCCACTCACTTGCTGTGTGACCTTAGGCAAGTCAGTGCACCTGTCTGGGTCTTGCATTCTGTCTTCATAAAATGAGGAGCTTAGCCCAGAAGATCATGAAGATTCTGCTGATTTCCAACGCCCCAGACCCCACCTACTTCTCCAGCCTCATCTCCCACCTGTCCCGGCCTCAAACTTCACGCTCCAGCAACCCCGAACTGTTGTAGCTCCCCACACACACTCCACACCTTTGCACAGGTGGTCCCCTCTGCCTTCAACACCCTCTCCCACAGGCAGCCCAGCACGTGGAGAACCCATGTGCTTCAGCAGGTCTTGGGCTCCAGGGGCATCTCCTCTAGAGGTCAACCAACTCCCCTTTCTCAGTGCTCCTGGGCACTTTTTCAGACGACACACTGATTTTTAAGAGACAATAGAATGAAGTAGCTGTAGAGTCAGAACTTGCCTCCAATTCTAGCTGCGTCTCTGGAGTTGCCTAACGTCTTCTGAGCCTCCACCTCCTCATCTGTAAAATAGAGATCATTACATTTCCTGCTCCCAGGTCAAGATGAACATCAGTGACATTGTGAAGCACCTAACCCAGTGCCTGGCACATGGTAACTGTCTGGGATCTTTGAAGTCAGATTCTAGCTGCAGAGAAAGAGCCATTGAATGAGGATGAGGGGGTTACCCTGGACAGTGTGGCCCCAGATCAGACCCCAGGACAACCCCCCAGTGGCCCACTTTGAGGCAGGGGGTTCCTGTCCACCCCTCCTGTCGCCAGCTCCTCCATCAGGGCCTGGTCAACACTGCCTGCCAGCAGCCACACAACACTTGGAAATGTCCTTCCTTAATTGCTTCACCAGAGTGGGGAGTCACCCTGCAGGCAGATAATTAAAAAGTTCAGAGCTTGATTAATTGGGAGGAAATTGGAGGGATAGGGCTGCCTGCTGGGAGGGCGGGAGCTCTCAGCCCCTACTGTGGGGGAGCTGGGATGTCATGAAGGGAGGCAGGCCAGAGCTGGGGCTGGAGGGGACATGGGATCCAGGGGCTGGGAGGGCCAGGCCATGAAACAGCCTCACCCGACTTTGTGGTTGTGGGGTTCAGTGTCTGGCCCCCTTAGGAGACTGTGAGCTCCACCCCTACACACACACACACACAACTGGGGAACAGACACAGTTGTCATGAAAGTTCTGGTTGCTCTGACCCTGGGCAGAGGAAACTATCAGCCTTCCAGCCTGTCATTCAGGGAGCTGTTACAGAGCGCCTGCTCTGTGCCAGCTCTGTGCCAGGCAGTCAACAGGGCAGGCGCAGTGGCCACCCTCATGGTGCTTACAGCTGGGCAGTGGGAGGGGGAGAGACAAATGTTAACCAAATGCCAAGGACAAAGGCAGGATGCCTTGAAAGCCCATCACCAAGGGCATAGGGAGGAGCTCTGGGGCCTAGAACAAAATCTCTAGTCCACACACAGCTGAGTGACCTTGAGCACAAGATTCCACCTTTCTGGGCCTCAGTCAGTCAGTCAACAAACACTTTCTGAGGCCTCCTATCTATCACACAGGGGCTGAGAGGTGTCAGACCTTGTGGGTGCCTGCTGCCCCTGTCACTGTGCTCACAGCCTGGTAGGAGAGGACATAATCCGTATAATCATGCAGCGGCAGAGGTAACGTGCCAGGCACCTCATGAGCATAGGAGAGAAGCCCCAAACCCAGCCCTGGCAGGGGATGGTGTCCTCAGACAAGGACCAAAAGGCAATTCCGGCTGGAGCTGAGATTTGAAGGATGAAAAGGAGTTAGCCAGGCAGGAGCCAGGGCAGCATGCAAGGCGGAGGGAACGCCCAAGCAAACACCCAGAGGTGAGACCGAGCACGGCTTGCCCAGGGAACTGGAAGCACCTACCGTAGCTGGAGCCCCAGGTGCAGTTGAGAGTGTGTGGGGTGAAGCTGGCCAGGTGGGCCATGGAGGGGAGGCCTAAGCAGGCCGGACTCTCTGCAGGCATGAAGGAGCCACTGAAGGGTCTTGAGCAGAGGAGTGACTCGACAGATGGCAGGGTTGGGGGCTGGCCTGGCAAGGCTCGGGTGCCCCTCAGGCAAAGGGGAAGCGTGTTCTTACAGTTCCCCACTGCTGCCTTCTGACTTTTGTGCTCCTGCCAGCTGCTGGCAGGGTTCCACAAAGCCCGGTCCCGGCAGGGGTGGGCAGGGGCGGGCTGGGGGAACCTGGGCATGTGGGGGAGGCGGGTGGGAGACAGGATGACTGACACCCCTGGGTGGTCCCAGTGGGAGCTACCTCAGCAGAGGGATGGCCCTGAGGCACTCCCTGGACTTAGCCTGTCTTGTCTAGGCAGGGCCCCCCTTCTAAGGGGGGAAGAGAGGGCAAGGGAAGGAGTAAATGGGCAGGGAGGGAAACCCTTCATCAAGGGGAAGGAGCACTGTGGCCCTTGAGGGCAGGCTTTGGACAAGGCACTTCCTTTCTGTGAGCCTGTTTCCTCATCTGTAAAATGGGATAACACCTCCTACTGCACAGGGTGGTCCTGAGGACTAATGAGGGCCTGGCTGGGGAGGCTCCTGGCCCAGCGCTGGGCACATCCTAGGCACGCAGTGCTTGGACTGCTGCCCTCCATCCCAGGAGCTGGCTGCCTGCTTCCAGCGAGACTTTGCCTATGGTACAGAGGACTGGGCACCCTGCCCAGCCCAGCCCAGGGGACTGACCCTGCAGGGTTAACCTCGGCAGCAAAAGCAAGAAGCGTGCAACATGCAAAAGCCACTTTGTATGAGGCAGACCTCAAAACCCCTCCCACTAGCCACAAGAACGCCACAACCCAGCCCTGACATATAGCACAAGCCCCTGAAAATATGCAAATCGGTCTTTCCACAGTTGAAAGAGAACATAAGAGCCCAACATTGGGTGCCTAAGCTGTCCACAGCCAGAGTCCAACAGCTAGAAGAGGCCATAGAGATAGTCCCAGCTGGCACCTTCCTTTGACAGGTAGAGCTGAGGACCGAAGTGGCAGCAAGTGGCCTGGGCTCTGGCCCCCCTACGCTAGCCCAGGACTCTTCTCCATCCAAACTCCTCTCCCCAACCCAAACCCAGAACTTATTTCCTGGAGATCCCAAGCCTGGAAAGGGAGATGGCTGCACTGCAGACCTGGCACCACTGACACCAGAACCCACGTGCTGGCCTCTCTGCCCACGGCAGCCAGCAGGTAGGCCTGGTTAGAGGAAGGTGTGCCAGCCCCCTCCTTTGTCATGGCCTCTTATGTCCCAGGGCTGGGGCCTTTTGTCTCGATGTCCCATTGCCTGGTACATACTAGGAACGAATGAATGTAAATAATAGCAAACACTTACATAGCACTTAACATGAGCCAAGCAGGCACTGTTCTGAGTGCTTTACTTTTATTAACTCATTTAAGCTCCCCAACAAATATAAAGTCAGTATTATTATTATCCCCATTGTACTGGCAGGGAACTGAGGCACAGAGAGGTTAGGTGACTTGCCCGTGGTCACACAGCTGATGAGAGTCAGGACTGGGATTCAGCCCTGGCAGTGAGTTTCATCAGACCTCCTGCTCAGGTGCTGGGGAGTGGGAGCTAGACCCTGGTGAGCAAACGTCTTCAGATGCTGCCTCCACCTAGAGCTGCAGACAGAGCCTCTGGTCTGTAGGACCCCAGGGAAGACAGAGATGCTCCTTCCAAGCCCCCACAGCCTGGCATACTGGGCCTGACCAAGCAGTTGACTCCAAGGTGGCATCAGTCGTCTTCGGGATTAAACCGGAGTCCCTGGGAGGAGGGGGGAGCAGAGGCAGCGGGCCAGCCATTGAGGCTTTGAGGATCACCCGGTGCCAATTAGCAGCCCCACCGTGCCAGGCCCAGATGGAGCCCTGCCTCGGCCTGACTCAGGGCTCACTCGGTCAATTATCACCTATCCCCAGAGCCCAGGGGGCAGGCAGGGCGAAAATCTGTTTCCCTGTAATCCTCCCTCCCCTTCCCCACCGACTGGCATCCCTGCCCTGGGTTGCCTGGCCAAGGGCTCTGGGCAACTGCAGAAGGTGGGTGCTGGCTGGCTGTTTGGGCCTCGAGTCCTAGGTTTGAGGGCCAGGCTCTGCCTCTGCCTTGCTGAGAGGCCCCAGCAAGCCCCATCTCCGCCGTTGGCCTGACAAGATCGTCTCCAGCCTTGACATGCAACCACTTGGTAATTTCTGTGACTAGTGGTATTTGGGCACAACGTCTTTGGAATCACAAAGACCTGAAATCAACCCCACCTCTGCCATTTACTAGCTATGTGACCCTACGGCAGTCACTTCACCCGCTCTGAGCCTTGGTTTCCTTATCTATAAAATGGGGTGATAATGGTCCCTACTTCAGTGGGTGATCGTGTGGAATAAGTGAGGTAATCCATGTAAAGCACTTAGCACTGGGCCTGGCAGCTGGAAAGCACATAATAAATGGGAAGTAGTATTGTCCTTACGTGCTGGATAGTAATAATAGCTAACACTTACATAGCACTTGCTATATGGTCTAAGTGCTTTGTGCACACCAACCCATTCAAACCCACAGCCCCTGCCCTCAAGTCACTCATTGTCCAACTAGGGAGACAGACCTGCCTCCATTCAGCAAACTGAATTGGCTGCACACCTGCTCTGTGCCAGATCCCATGCTAGGTGCTGGAGATTCAAGACCCAGCCCCTACCCCAACCAAGGTTCACCAGCCAGTGGGCAGAACAAAGATAAGTCACATATCATGCAGGGTGGTTTGGGTGGGCCACTCAGAGGAGGTGACATTTGAGCTGGGGCCTGAAGGAGGAAAGGAGCCAGCCATGGGAAGAGCAGGGAACCATTCCAGGCAGAGGGTACAGCACAGCCAAAGGCCTGGAGGTGAGAACCCACTTGACAACCCACAGGTGGTCACACAGTCATCGAGGAGAGGGGGACAAGAAGCAGGCCAGGAGACCACCAGGGCTGACCTCACAGACCTTGTGGCCAGGCCAGGCATGTGGATTTATTCTAAGTACAGTGGGGAGCTGTGGGTGAGGTTAGGCAGGGTGAGGTAGGGCGGATTCGTTTTAAACAGATCACTCCAACAAATGTGGAGGATTGGCGGGGAGGCCAAAGTGGAGCAGAGACCGTTCCGAGGCTCTCCCTGTCATCTGTACTGTGAAGGTATTATTAGCCCCCTTTCCAGACAAGGAGACTGAGTCTCAGGGAGGAGGAGACCTACCCAAGCCCGCACACCTGTCAGAGGTACAGCTGCCCACATCTGCGTTTTCAAGTCTCACTGTCTTCTTTGCATTTCTGCATGTGACACTCAGATGCTGGCAGGAGAGGTGCCTTCCCAGCCTCAGAGGCTGGGAGCAGTGTGGCCCCCAGGGCATTGTGGATGGGTGGCCACCCCAGGCCTCTCCTGGGGAGAGAAGAGGGAGCTGATGGGAGCTGAGGCCCCAGCACACCCCACAGTCACAAAGTGGACTTGGGATCAGAATCTGCCTCTGCTACCAAAGAGCCACATCTGTCTGCTCTCCTCTGGGTCTCAGTTTCCTCAAACGTCAACCAAGAGAGTTGAGCTGGATGCTCTTCCAGCTCCTCATCCATCTGTCCATCACCACTAGGCACCGGCATTGGATTGGGAGTGTACAGTCCAGCCAGGTAGACAGATTCATAAGTAAGTAATTAAAATAGGCACCCAAACCCTGCCGGGGGCTCAGGGCAGACCTCCTAGAAGAGGTGGTGTCTGAAAAGGGTGTAGGCGTTGGCCTGACGCTGGCGGGAGGGCATTCCAGGCACCGAGGGCAGAGGGTCAAAGTCCAGGGCTGTGGGTGGGCCTGGGGGCAGGCCCTGTACACAGCTGAGTGTGGTGAGCATGTGCCAGCCCCGCGGGCCCCGGGGCCCTGAGGACTGAGCTCACCGTGCCTGATGGGAGCCATGGTGCATGGTTTTGAATAGCAGCTTCGTTGAGATATAATTCACACACCACCAATTCACCTCTTGAAACTGTACAATTCAGGGGCTTTTAGTATATTCACAGAATTGTGCAAGCATCACCACAATCAATTTTAGACCATTTTCATCACCCCAAAAAGAAGCCCCGTTACCCATTAGCAGTCACTCTCCATTCTCCCCTGTCCCCAGCCCTCTGCAACCACTGATCGACTTTCTGTCACTTTAAATGTGCCCATTCTGGACAGATTTCATATAAATGGAATCACACTTCCGTGGCTGGCTTCTTTCACTGAGCACAGTATGTTCAGGGTTCATCCGTGTTGTAGCATGTGTCAGTGCTTCCTTCCTTTTTATGGCCAAATAATATTCCAGTGCGTGCCACTATGGATTTTTAAGTGATGTGGAAAGGTCTGCACTCTAGAAACCTGGCTCTGGAGCGTGGGCAGGAGGAGGCCAGATGGCACAGGAGGCTGGGCAGCGGGTGGGAAGAGCTTTCTAGATGCCCGCAGTGGGGGAAGGCAGCAGAAAAGAGACACTGCTGAGGAGGGAAGACCTGGTAATTGACTGACTGCAGGGGGTAGGGAGGGTCGGGGTGGAGAGTGATGCCACCTCCCAGGACAGAGAAAAGCAGGTTTTATGGAGCAGAGGGCCATAGACCCAGAAGCCATGCAATACCCAGGGGGAAGGGCAGGGGGACCAGGCAGCGGGGCTAATGAGGGACGGCGTATGGAAGGGGAGCGTAAGAGGGGGCCAGGACATGGCAAGGGGAAGAGGGCAGCTGGGAAGGCAGTCCAGATGGAGGGGCTGGCATGGCACGGAGGGGAGAGAGAGCAGCCACCCAGCAGCCGGGCCTAGGGAATACCCGGCAGATGGAGGAGGCACGCTGACCTGCGTGTGCTCTCTCCAGAGAGGGGGCCAGGAGAGGCCTGATATTGGGACCAAAACCTTTTGGCATCTATTTGGATGGTCCTGGACCCTCACAGGAGCCCTGTGCTCCCATTCTACAGAGGAGGAAACTGAGGCTCAGAGAGGTTGACCATTTGACCACAGCCAGGGCTGCAGCCTGCATGTCTTGACTGCCCCAGGAGCCCTGGGCAGTGCCAAGATGGTGAGGCTGCCCCTTCATGCAGCCAGCAGGGAAAGGTTGGTGCCTAAGAGGAAGGGGTGAGGGAGGGATGGAGGGAGGGCAGGAGGACTCAGGGGCTCCAGAGGCAGCACAGCAAAGTGGAGAGAGCCCCCGGCAGGTGCCCAGAGATTGGAGCTGCCAATCCCTGCCCAACACTTGTGGGCTGTTGATGCAAAGTCAGTCACTTAAAGGCAGTATGGTGTGATGGTTACAGAAGTGGCCTCTGCAGCCAGAGCGCCTGGGGTTGAATCCCAGCTCTGCCACTGTAAGCCCACATCCTTGGAAAGTTACTTCACCCCTTTATGCTTTTATTCCCACACCTAAAAACGGGAGTGATGGTGTTACCTGTCATAGGGCTGGGTGAGGCTTACATGAGCTCATGTGGGTAAAGTCCTCAGGACTGTGCGCACTTAGTAAGCGCTCAGTAAATGTTAGCCACGTACATATCTGCACTCCGGGAGCCCTGGTTTCCCCACCTTTACATTGGAGGCCATAATAACTCCCCAGAGGCATTTGTTGCTGTCCTTGCTGATGTCACCACGGCCTGTTGGTTGTATCTAAGTCCTGTCTCCACCTTGCTTCTCAGCAGGGCTGAGATCCCCCACAAGGCCTGGCCAGGGTGGCATCGGCCAGGGTGGCTGTTGACTAGCATGGTTGCCGTCTTTGCCACCTTCCAGAAGCTCCCTCCAAGAGGCAGGAAAGGTAGGGCCTGGGGGTGCCATTTCCTAGTGACCTGGGGGCAGTGTGTCCTTGGATTACTTCCTGAGCATCTATTTCATTCACGTGCCCTAGGATCATAGCCACATCCCCTCTCTGACCCTGCGCCAGCTACTGTGTCCATCACATATAGTCCTCACAGCCACTTTATATGGTAGATGCGCCCTCACCAGTGAGGAAACTTTAGCTCAGAGAAGTCAAGCAACTTGTCCAAGGTCACCCAGCAGACTGCTTATGAACCAGGTAACTGCTTACTACTGTCAGGAATTATTCTAAGCATTTTTACATAAATTAACCAAGGTAAAACTCACTACAACTCTGGGTTGTACTATTTTCCCATTGTACAGACAAGGAAACCTTTTAAGTGATTTGCCCAAGGTCGCACTGCTCACACAGGTGGATCTGGGATTTGCCAGGCAGTCTGCAACAAACCACTATATTTACTGCCTTCCTGCTTGCATGACCGCCAAAGCCCATGCTCTTTCCACTTCAGCAGGCAGTTTCAAGAAGTATTTACAGAGCACCTGCTGAGCACCAGGTTCTGAGCTAGGCACAGGGCAAGCAGCTGTGAATCAGACATGGCTCCGATCCTGGGGGGAGCTGAGAGCGTGGCCAGGAGACCCCTAGATGAATAATTATGGCAGGGGAGTAAAGCACTCCAAACCCAAGTGATGTTCCAAGCACCGAGAAAGGCAGGATCTCTGAGGCCAGAGTGGGTTGAGGGGTTGGAGAGAGTAATTTGCTAAGACTTGGACTTGGAAGATAAGCCTTAAAGACTAGGGCTGGAAAAATAAATTAGGGAAATTTATGTTAGTTGTTTACCTACAAGGAAACTGATGCTCAGAGAGGTCAAATCACTTGCCAAAGAACACACAGCACCCAGGCATGAAATGTACTCCAGGTAAGGGCCCCTGGCCTGTGTATGGTTTACCTGCATTTCATCCCAAGAAGGATCTTGTTCATTGCAAAGCTCTTTCCCTTCCACCCACTCGCTTACCCATTGCACCGTCCCTCCAAGTTATCACAACAGAGCTGGAATTGTGAACCCCAGTGTGCTGAGGCTGGGGGAAGGACAGGGCCTACCTCTAGACCCCCAATTAGCCTCCTGAGTCCCAGCCCAGGGCCAGCAGGAAGGGGAGGATGGATTCGAATGCATGCACACACAGGATGGTTGCTCTTGTAGAACCTAACTCCATGCTTGGAGCTGCAGGGCCTGGACTCCAGAGCAGAAATGAAGGTCATAGCCCCTGGGAGAACCCAGATCGCCGAATGCAGGCCAAGTGCAAACACTGTCCTCCTTAGGCTGGCCCTGGTTCTGCAGGCCCCCTTCAGTCTAATAAATTGATCAAACACCAATAGCTACTATTCACTGGGTACCTATACTGTGCAAGGCTTTGTGCAATGTGCCCTATTTGCTCATGCAAATACTCACAATGGCCCTGCAGACACAGGCCTTATAATCATAATTTTACAAATAAGGAAACTGAGTCTCGGAGCGGCCAAGCCACTTGTCTAGGGCCACACAGCTAATAAAAGGCCTAACATGTACTCAAACCCAGGTCTGTCATATTGCAAAAGCAGTGTCCTTTCCTGCTATACATCACCTCTCTAGGTGCCCTGCACTGTCTTAGGACTTACGCAATTGCCTCAATTGTCTGGAACCCAGGAATCTAGTTACAAGACTCAGGGGCCAGCCAGACACTAGTAAGAAGACTGGGACCCATGGACACTGCTCCAGACTTCTCCAAATGCCTCCTGACTAGGTCAGGATTGATCCCAGAGGCTATGACACAGCCAAGCTGGGATAGGTGAGGGAAGATCACTATGAGGCCCCAGCTGAACCCACAGACAACTTCAGGGACAAGAAACCAGGTAGCTAGACAGAGCTAGAACTGCCACATTGGAGCCTGGAGACTCCAAAAAGTTCAGGAGATGGGGTTTCCCAGCAACGACACCATGTGGTCCCTCCACAAGGCCATGTGGCCCCTCCACGATGCTGCATGCCTCATGGCCTCTGAGTGTTCATCTGGTTTCCCTGGTGATTCTCCTTGTCTTCTCTTCCAGGTTGTCCATCTGGAACCTTCAAGGCCAACCAAGGGGACGAGGCCTGCACGCACTGTCCCATCAACAGCCGGACCACTTCAGAAGGGGCCACCAACTGTGTCTGCCGCAACGGCTACTACAGAGCGGACCTGGACCCCCTGGACATGCCCTGCACAAGTACGTCCTGGGACCCCCTGACAGAGTCCCAAGCCTACCTGCAGGAAAGCTCAGAGCGAGGGTTGGGTGGCTGTCCAGTTATAGCCAGCCTTTCCTGAGTGAAGGACAGCCCATTACTGGGTCGAAAAAGGACCATCCCGGGGTGGTCGTGCTGCTACCAGGCAGAACCATGGAGCTGGCATCTGGCTCCGTATCCCCTTCTGCCGAGTCACATGGAGGAGGAAGTGAAGGTCTTGCTTCACAAAGGGACAGGAACGTGGGCTTGGCAGGAGAAGCACCAGCACAGGTGGTGTCTGCAGTAGAAGAGGCTGCCCAGTGTTCTAACCTGGCAGCAGCTGCCTGAATCACAGGCCAAAGTTCTCTAGGAAGGGTGACTAAGAAGACAGTAATACAACCCCTGTATCAGATGGGAATGGCGTTCCGCTGCAAATGAGAGAGAGCTGACCCCAGCAGCTCAAACCATAGATTTATTCTCTCACAAAAAAGGAGCCCAAGGCAGGCAGTCCTGGGATAGTATGGTAAATCCACAATGATCTTTGAGACCTGGCTCTTTCTGCCATCCAGAGAAAGTGTTTTCTATTCTTAAGTCCCCTTCATAGTCCAACATGGCTGCTGAAGTTCCAGCCATCACACACATTTTAGGCAACAGACAGCTGTCTGTCTCCTTAGAAAACAGAAACAGTTCTATTCAATAACTTCTGATCTATATCAGTGGCCAACACTTAATCACAGGAGGCTGGAAAATGTCGTCTTTTAGCTGGACATATTACTACCATGAATAAATTTGGGTGTTATAAAAAAGAAGGAGAAAATAGATATTGGGCAGGTGTAATTGCAAGCACAAAAAGACTGTCCCCAGTAACAAGCACTGAGGAGGCTGGAACCCGGAGGAAAAAGTTGAAGCAGATGCACAGCAGGATAAGTTATATTCTAGAAACATCTCTCCTGTGGGTGGAGAGGAGAAAGGATTTCAGGAAGTCCTTTGGGAGGCCAGGGCAGTGGGCACAGATTGGTCTCATGGGGAACAGCACTGCCACGGGCCCCCCGCCCCCAGACTAACACCTCTCCCCCTCCCCAGCCATCCCCTCCGCACCCCAGGCTGTCATTTCCAGTGTCAACGAGACCTCCCTCATGCTAGAGTGGACCCCTCCCCGCGACTCCGGAGGCCGTGAGGATCTCGTCTACAACATCATCTGCAAAAGCTGCGGCTCGGGCCGGGGCGCCTGCACCCGCTGTGGGGACAACGTGCAGTACGCGCCACGCCAGCTGGGCCTGACTGAGCCACGCATCTACATCAGCGACCTGCTGGCCCACACCCAGTACACCTTTGAGATCCAGGCCGTGAACGGCGTCACCGACCAGAGCCCCTTCTCGCCTCAGTTCGCCTCCGTGAACATCACCACCAACCAAGCAGGTAAGCACTTCAGACGCTGGCCGGGGGAGTGCCCTGGCACCCCGTGCTGGACGGTGTCCTGCCAGCCCTCGTGAAAGACTCCCTCACATCTGTGGAGTGATTTCTTCTCTTCAAAGGCTTTTCATGTGATCCAACCCCCTGGGAGAGTGAGTGCCACCGCTCCATTGTAGTGGTATTTATAATAATTGCTGCCATTTGCTGAGTGCATATTATTGAAGGTAAAAGTTAAGTTGCTATAACAAAAAGACCCAACGTTTGGTGGCTTAAAGAACACAGAAATGTATTTCTCTTCCCTGCGAGAGTCCAGAAGTGAGCAGTCCAGGTTAGCGGGGTGGCTCTGATCCACTCGGAGATTCAAGGACCCAGGTTTCTTCTGTGTCGTTTCGCCACCCTCCCTGCTCCTCGTCTGCACAGCCCCCACTGAGTCGCGGGCATGTCTGTGAGCAGAAAGAGAAGGGCTTTCTGTGACCCTCACTCCAGTCTGACTCCAGCAAAGCTCTTCTCCTTAAACTCGCCTTTAATGATCCTTCCTGTGGCCCCCTATCATCTTCCGTGCTGTGCCCTCCTTTCCTTCACAGCAAAAAAAGAAGTTGCCAAACATTGCAGTGTCACCCCACCCCATTCTCTCCCAGTCCACTCCACCTGGGCTTCTGGTCTCACCTCGGCACCAAGACCACGTCCTCAGAGTCACGTGAGCCCAGGTCCTGGAGATGCTTCCCATCCTCATCCCCCACCTGAGGCCACATGAGATTATGACTATCAAGGACTTTATGGTATCTTTTGGTGGAAGATCTTGTGGTTGGTACTGTGAGTGTGCCCCTCAGTTATTCGCTCAACAACCTTTGCCATGCACCTGCAGTGGGCGTGGTCTGGGAAGGGCTCAAGGAAGAGCTGAGGGAGGCCAGGCTGCAGGAGGGAAAGTGGGTGGGCTCCCTGGCTTGTTTTTCTGATGCAAAGTGGGGCCCACATAGTGAGCACACAGGATACAGAGGTGGAGGTCCAGGGCAGGCCCAGGAAGGCTACCTGGAGGAGGTGGGATTTAACCTGCCGTTTGAAGGACTGGGAGAATGTTGAAGGGAAGAAAAGAAAGAAATAGGATTCTGAGAAGGGGGAAGGTCACACGCAAGGACATGCAAGGGGAAGGGACAACCAGCTCCATCTGGTTGAGGGGTGCTTTCCACACAGAACCTCACTTCATGCCCCTGGCCTCCCTGAGTAGAATGTATCCATGTCCCCACATCACAGATGACACTCAGATAAGTTGAGTCACAAAGCCAGGAAGAGTGAGAGGCAGGAATTGACTAGGTCTAACGGACTCCAGTGCTTTGGCAAAATTCAGGGTGTGTCCTAGGAACCTTGAGTCTGACTGTGAGTCTGATTGTGCATGTGAGTCTGTATGTTTATGGGTGTATTGACATATGTGTTTGTAATGCATGTGACTGTGGCCATGTGGCTTCTTGTTTATATATGCATTCGTGAGCATGGGTGTGTCTCCACCTGAGGGGCCTGGGGACGGGGCTGGGGAGTGTTGTGCATTTGAGTGTGAGTTGGTATATCCGAATGTGGCTCTGCCTGTCTGTGTGTTTGTGTCTGAGAAGGAGTGTGGTTTTGTTTGTGAATGTTTGTAGTATTGCTGTGGCTGAGAGGGCATGTTTGTGAGCGTGTGCCTGCAGTCTTACAGAGCCACGGGTACATTTAAGCCCCGTGCAGATTGGGGTCTGGAGGGAGCTAACTCAAGGCAGGCAATCTGAGAGAACCCCCCAAAGACAGCAGGTACTGGCAAAGATACCTAACAGATTATAAAGCCTCAGACGCAAGTCTCTCTGGCTCAACAAAGCTCTGAGCTGGGCAGGCCCAGGCTCCTGATGTGGGTGGAGGGGAGGGAGCTCATTTCAACTGGGAGAAGCCAGAAGAGAAGCTCCCAGAGCCCTTTCCCTGGCTATAGGGGTCTCTTCTCGTCCATCTGGGAGCTCTGAGGGTGGAACTGCCTACTCCAGAAACCTCAGCTTATTAGCAGCAAGGGGTGGGGTCTGGGCTGCTGGGATGGGCCCCTCCTGTCTGGAGCTGCATGTCCTCAGACAGTAGAGGTGGGGCAGAGTGTGGAAGTGAGGGGCTTCCAGGGAATGGGGGTACAGGGGGAGCCCTGAGGATTGAAAGGCAGAGAAGCAGCGAGAAACAGCACTGGCTTCGGCACAGGGACCCAGGTTTGAATCCCAACTCCGTCATTCATTTACTGGTGAACTTAGTGTATTAGTCAACTGTTACTGCAATAATGCTGCGTAACAAAACTTCCCCAAAACTCAGTAGTTTACAACAATGAACATTTACTTTCTCACTCCCTGGTCTGTGGGGCAGCTGGGGTTTGGCTGATCTCGGCCAGGCTCTCTGTGCCGCGCAGGGCTCCAGAATGGGGGCTGGGTTCAGCCTGTTTCACATGTCTCCTTGGACCAGCAGCCACCCCAGGCTGGTCTCTCTCAAGGGCAAGCCACACCACACAAAAGCTGCCCTTAGCTCATCAGCAAAGTAAGTCCCGGGACCCTGCAGGGTTACTCGGCAAAGGATGTGGGTGCATAGTCCTGTCACAGGGGAAGAAGAACTGGGGTAGTTCATCCAATCTGATACACACATGAAAATCACTTTGTCCCTCTGGGCCTCAGTTTCCCCACCAAATTGTACATCAGAACTATATGGGGGCTTTTTTAGAATACAGGTTTCTTGCCTGCACTCCAGACCTGCTGAATCAGAGCCCCAGGAGTGGGATCTGGGAATATAAATTTCTAACAAGTGGCTCAGGTGTTCTTACCATCAGATAAATTTGGGAAACTCAGGTCTAAGTGAGTCTAAGCCCCTCAAAGCCATCAAAGCCCTGAGGCTCTCTGGATTATAACAAGTCTTTCCCCCTCCTCTTTGCTCCAAGCCCCATTCTCTCACAGCTGCTCAGAGCCCAGCTGGGGGCTGTGTAGCCATGCCACACCCTCACATTATCCCCCTTTGCCAGCTGAGGAAACTGAGGCCCAGAGAGGTGGAGTCATTTATGCAAAGTCCCACTACTAAGTGGCCTCTACTAGGATTTAAACCCAGGACCATGTGACTCCAATCTACACTGGAGAAGACACAGTACCTGCCCTTAAGGATATATGTCCTGGTTGGAGAGATGAGACATGGCTGCAGAGTCCGCATACAAAATGGCGTGAATGAGGGCCCAAGTAGGTGCTGGGAGAGATCACAGGCGGGAAAGATCCTTTCTCCTGGGGAATGAGAAAAGGACATGTCCTGGAAGACTTCCTGGAAGAGGAGGCATTTGAGCTTGGCTTTGAAGAATGGAGGGGCTTCTAGCAAGCAGAGATGGAATTGTGCAAGGAGGAAGGTGGCCCACGGGGGTAAGTACAGGTGGCAGCTGGAGGGAGGGTTCTTCTTTCTGTTCTTCCTAAGTACCAGGCTCCTCTGCCACAGGGTCTTTGCACATGCTGTTCCCTCTCACTGGAAGGCTTTCCTACCCCACTCTTCCTTCAGACCTTGGTGTATTTCATAGACCTTCCTGACTTGGTCAGACACCTCCCTCCCAGGCCCCAGCACCGTGGCCTTCAAGATTCCGTGGTTGAAACTTTAGCCTTAGGTCATCGATCATTGAGTTCCTGTCTGTCTCCCCCACCATCACCACTTGGTGGTATGCGATAGGTCTGCTTTTCCTCACCCTGGTTTTCCCGGCACCTAGAGGGGGACATACCACAGTGAATGCTCAGTGAACTTTTGCAGAAGGATTCAGAGAAGCATGGAGTGAGGTAGGGTGTGCAGAAGTGCAATAAGGCTGGAAAACAAGGCTGGGGACTCGATTTCCAGACAAATGCATTCAGTGGTCGGTTTTAAACAGACCCTAAAATTCAATATATAAATATCTAGCTCATTACCTTAAAAGGAAAAAGTATTTCTTTTGGGCAAGTGACTAGGCCTTGCTCACAATCCCCTGGCGTTCAGCAGGGCCAGAACTGTCTTCTGACTTCATAAAGCCGTCATGCTGCCTTCGAACCACACTCCGCCCTTCCAGAATGCCTTTCCGCCTCGTATTCATGATTCGTGCTCATGGGCTGGGCTTGAAGGATGGGGAGGCAGGACTGGAGGAGGTCAAGCAGCGTGCCCAGGCCCACTCTGCTGGGAAGTGGCAGATCCTGGAGTCAGGCCAGCTGTCCAGAGTGAGCCACGCTCCCCTCTGGCCTCTAAACACAAACAAGACAACACTAGAGAGGGATGGGAGGGAAGGCCTTAGGGTGGGCGGCCAGAGGAGAGCTTCTCTAAGGAGGTGGCATTTAAGCTGAGATCCAAATGATCAGTGGAGACAGCCATGCAGACCTGCGGGGGAGGGGGAGCACAGCATTTCAATAACACAGGGCTGGTCCTCAGGGAGTCTGTCCAGTGCTCTTGGCCATCCCTAGGGCCATGCCAGATACAGCCTAAGCCCTTCAAGGGACTCACCCTGAGCAAGCCCTGAATACCCCACCTCTGCCAGTTGCCAGAGGTGGTGGAAAGGGCTGGGAAGGGTCCAGGCTTTGGAAGCAGGCAGCTGAACCTGGCTTTGAATCAATCCTGGCTGGTCCCCAGCACATGGCCTTGGACAAGTCACTCAGCTTGTGTCTGATTGCGTCTTCCTCACAGGCATCTCCACCCGCTCCTTGCGGGACTGCTATGAGGATTTCAGCTAATGTAAACCTGTGCCTCCCAGGTTGCCTGGCACAGGTAGATACTCAAAACACAGAGATCATTCTCTATTCACCCTAATCACAAAACCAGCTCACACTTGCCAAGTGCTGATATGTGCTGGGCACTGTGCTCCGCCCTTAACGCTGAATCCTCACAACAGCACCATGAGGTAGGTCCTGTTGTCATCCTGTTTTATAGATGAAAGGAAAGCAAGGGCATTGAGAGGTCAGTGATGGTCACCCAGGCAGGAAGTGACAGAGCCTGAATAATCACATCACTGCGTTGCTCAGGGCCTAGTGTTGGCCAGACCCATGCCCTTCGCAGAGATGGGGCAGGCTGTGCACGTGGCCCATCCACACCGTGGTCTGGCTAGATGTCCACAGCCTTTGAGGCCATCCATAATGAACAGTGGATGGGCCACTTAGGGAGCTCTCCCACTGTCATGTCCGAGGAGCTCATGTTGGAGAAAAAGCATCCAGAGCCAAGCCTGACAAACTCGGCCCCCGTTCCAGGGTGTATATGAGACCTCACTTCTCCAAACATCAGTTCCACCACCTACAAAATGGGCATTTACCCATCATTCCAGCTTTGTCAGATTTCCCCAGGTTGTGAGGATTAACAAGAATGTGGACAAAGCACCTGGCACATAGTAGATGGACAATATGTGGCAGCTAGGCTTAGTTTCCTGTTACTGTCATAACAAAATTCCACAAACTTAGCAACGTAAAACAGCACACATTTATTATCTTACAGTTCTGTGGGTTCAGAAGTCTAGCATGGATCTCACCAGGCTAAAGTCAGCGCTGGCAGGGTTGTGTTCCTTCCTGATGGGGCAAAGGGGTGATTTGTTTCCTTGCTTGGTGGGGTTGTTAGCAGAATTCATTTCCACACACTTGCAGGAGTGGGGCCTCTGTTTCCTTGCTGACCTTCAGTGGGGGGCTGCCCTGAGCTCCTCAAGGCCTTTCTTGGGGCCTTGTATAGAGTGCTCAACATCTCAGAAGCAGCAACAGGGCATCGAGTTCTTCTTACCCTCCAGCTCCATGGTTCTCTGACTCTCTGCTGGGAAGGGTTCTCTTTCAAGCAGTCAAGTGATTAAGTTGGGTCTACCTGGCTAATCCAGGAAAATCTCCCCATCTCAAGGTTGTAACCTTACTCACATCTGCAAAGTCCCTTTTGCCACGTAAAGTAACATAGTCACAGATCCCGGGGATTAGGACGTGGACATCTTTGGAAGGTCATTATTCTGCCTGTCACAGAAGGTAACCTATGTTAAATTAAAGCGCACCGGCATAGGCAGAGGCCTTAGAGTTCATCTAGTGCAAACATCTCCTTTTAGAGAGAGGAAAAGTGAGTCCCAGAGAGGTTCCTAAGTGGCTGCCCAAGATCCCACAGCAGGTCCTTGGCAGAGCAGGTCCCCAGCATCCTGGCCTGGTCTCTGTGACACCACTCCGCCTTGCTTTCTCGTGGAAAGACTTTCAACTCTCCAAAGCTTTTTCTGCCACTTGTGTTCTCTGATCCTCCCTCCCTGCTGTGGGGCGGGCACACAATGGCTCAGTCTTTAGAGCTGGCATGAACATGTACTCACCTACTTCTCTCCCTGGGGAGCCAGGAGGATCAGAGAGAAAGGGACCAAGAGAGCCCCCCGTGAGCCCAGGCCTGGGGAAACAAGGGTTGAGAGGGAGAGAGAGGGATGGAGAGAGGGAGAGGGCACGTCCCTCCCTGGGCTGAGCCCTCTGTATGCATCTTCCTCTTTGATCCCCCTGAGCATTCTGCAGGGAAGGCATTGCTGGCCCAGAGTCTCATTTAAGATTGGGTTTGGCTGCATATTACAGGAAGAAAAATAACACGTAGCTGCTGCCACAATAATGCTAGTTAACAATCAACACAAAACCGATGGCGTGAAACAAGAAACACTGAGCTAGCTCAGGAGTCCCAGGGTTGGCTGGATGGTTACTCTGGTCTTGGTGAGGCACAATCTTATGTTTGCCGTCCGTCTGCTCCGGGTCACTCGGCAGCTCTTTGGATTTTGTCAGGGTTCTAGTGTATGTTTGGGGGTTCACCACTGTCAGCGGGTCTGGACCGGCCCCGGGGGGGCAACTGGGGCAACAACTCTGTTCCACTGTGTCTCGGCCCAGCAGGTTGGCCTGGACATGTTCTCATGGCAGCCACAGGGAACCAAGACAGCGGGCAGATACACGCAAGGGCTTCTTCACCCCTCTGCTTATGTCATGTGTGCTTATATCCTGTTGGCCAAGCCCAGATTCAGAAAGAGAAGACTACACAAGTTACAGGGCAAAAAGTGCAGATACAGGGGGGCAATTAATACAACCAATCTAACATAGTGGCTTAGACAAAATGCAGGTTTCTTTTTCTTGTGTGTAAAGAATGTCAGAAGAGAGGAGCTATGGCAACTCCATGGAATCAATCAGGGCTCCGCACTCCTCAGCACACAGCTTCTTGTCCTTATGGAACAAAACAGCTGCAAGCTCTCCAGCTATCACATCCATGTCTCAGGTAGCAGGATGGAAGGGGAGTGAGAAGAGCAGGGCCCCTCCCTTAAAAGGGACTTCCTAGAAGTCCCGCACAATGCTTTAGCTCATATCTCATTGGCAAACATATTGTCACATGGTGCTTCTAGCTGCCAGAGGGGTTGGGAGAATGTGGTCTTTTATTTGGACATGATGTGCCTAGCTAAGAACCAGGATTTTGTTAATTTGAGAAAGAGAGAATGGATATTTGATAGGCAGTCAGTAGTGCCTGCCACATCCCACATTACAGGTGAGGAACCCAGGCTCAGAGAGAGAGATAACTCTTCCTGGGGTCACACAGTGGCCTGGGAGCGGGAGATCTGGGATCTGAACCCTGAGCGCTGCCTCTTCTCTCTTTACCACCACCATCCAAGAGCTTTTGCGAGCACTCAGCTATTCACGTTGCTGTTTGAGAATCTAAGCAGCCCAGACAGCTGCATGTGGCTGACATCATCCCCTGACCCTTTAATCTGGGCCAAGTCCTGTGTTAAGCACCTTACAAACAAGTCTTCATTTAACCTTTGTCCCCATTCTACAGAGGAGAAACTGAGGCCCAGAGGGTTGAGGTAAGTTGCCTGGGCCACCAGCTTCGAGGCCCAGGCTCTACCCATCTTGCCAGTCCAGGTGCTGGGGTAGGACTGGGCCCCACCAGGCAGCCACAGGTGACATCGAGGTGATTCAGCAGCCACTAGGAAGTGGGCGATCGGATGTCTCCCCAGCATGAGGCCCGGGGCCCGGCCTCAGCCTGCTCAAATCCCACTCGTGGATGGATCCAGGTACTCAGGGGGAGAGGAAACCAACCTGGGCTTTCCAATCAGACAGACATGGTCCCCATCCCATCCCTGCTACCTGACTCTTCTTTTCCTCATCTTTAAAATGGGGGTTATTAACCCCTACTCCATCTGATTGTGAGGAAGGGGCCTGGTACCAGATAGGCTCTGATAAATATATGCTGAATCAAGGGAAGGATGAATGAGCAGATGAAGAGCCAGTTGCCACCCTAGAGAGGCGCTTTTCTCAAGTTCAAGGGAAAAAAAATGATAATGTCTCCTGGACCCAGTTTTTTGTTTTGTTATTTAATATATTCCACAGGTTGGTAGTTCCAAAAGACATTAATAACTATTATGTAGGAAAAGGTTTCTGAAGCCAAACAAGACTGAGACCCCCAGATTAAACCAAGATAACTGGGTTAACTTGCAGGACTTCTCAGAGGCTTGAATAAACAAGTTGGCAGCATGAGTCTCTATAAGCAGGGGTCTAGAACTCCGTATTTCTCAAACTTTCTTGGCCAGGAAATACCCAGGACCACCCTATCACCAGTTCCCAGCTTTTCCTTTTTATCTGGCCAGCGTCACTCTCTAAGAGCCTTGGTCCTAGCAGAAAGAAACAAAGGCCCATTTTCTGGAAGAGTTTTGTTTGCAAAAATTCTGCTGTGAGAATTATCACCAGGCCACCCAGAATTGCAGTTGGAACGTTGGGAGTTAACTGCTACAGGTTTGAGAGAGGAACACTCAAAAAGCAGCTGTCGCGTTATTAGCTGGGAATTCTAAGAGTCCCATCATGAGTAAAGTGTCCCTGCTACAGACCCTGGAGAAGGTGAGTGCAATGACAAGCAGTTGTCCTGGTATTGTAGGCTGGCCGGCCAGCAAGAGGCCCATGTCATGGCAGCAGGTCGCAACCACAGGTGGGCCTGAGCTCTAGGGGAGAGCACATTGGTAGTGGCTGTCATACGAGCCATGCTGGCTCCACTGGCTGCTCAGGGACTACTGCCTGAGCCCACAAGATCAGTAGACTCCATTAGCTTCCTGAAGGGGCTAGAAAAGGTGAGACCTGCCTGCCCTCCCTTCCTCTCTTCTTCCCTCCCTCTGTCCCTCCCTCCTTCATTCCTTCCTTTTTTCCTCCTGTAAATGTTGGTCAAGTGCCTACTCTGAGCCACACACTGTTCCAGGCACTGGGGATAAAGGACTGAATGAGAGACAAGGCCCCTGCCTGCAGACAGGGTTGGTGCAGTAAAGGAGATAAAGCAGGTGTGAGATGGGATCAACTGGAGGGAGGGGTAGTCAGCGAGGTCATCTCTGAGGAGATAACGTTTGAGCTGAGACCTAAATACAGGGGAGGGTCTGGCGATGGAAGATGTCGGGGGGACGTTTCCAAGCAGAAGCATCACGGGGCCAAGGCCCTGAGGCAGGAACAGCCTCAGTGCATTTGGGAACAGAAAGGCGGCCAGTGTGGATGGTGCTTGGGAGCGAGGGGCAGAGTGGACTGAAGCGGCGGACGCCAGGCAGGTGGGCCTTGCAGGCCATGCTAGAGCGTCTGTATTTTATTCTGGGTGCAGTGGGAAGGCACTGAGGGCTGTCAACAGGGAATGAAGATGTCAGAGAGGCATTGGGATCTGCGGGTCTGGGGCTTGGGCTAGGGTCTCACACTGCCGGATACCCAGCGACCTCTCCCCACCCCCTTAGTTCATGGGGTCTGCTGCCTAGTGAAAGGGTAGGGGTCTCCTTCCTCAGAGCTCAGGGCTATGGAGGTGAAGCTGAACCAACCCCCAAACCCCTCTTGCAGTAGCCGGGGTCACAGGCGGCCTAGCTCCCTGTCCTGTCCTGGGATCCTAGTCCTAGAAGGCCCTTAGAGAACACCTTGTTCAACCCCTTCATGCCCTGGGAAGGAAATGGAGGCCCACAGAGGGAAGGCTACTTCCCCAAGTCTCAGCTGAGGAAGGGCCTGAACTCCCCCCAGGGCTTGCCGGGGGCAGCAGGGTCCCTGACCACCTGCTCCAGCCAAGCAGGCCCCGCCTGGCCGGCCTTCCCTGCCCCTCTTGTCCACAAGCCTCTTTTGTGCTTGCTCCCTGGGGCTCCATCTCCTTGCAGGGGTCATGGGGCACTCCTGACCCTATCCCCCTGCCGGCGTGCCCGGCTAGTAATTGAAAATACCAGAATTCCCTGATGACCAACTTACAGGGAAACCTGACACCCCAGGGTGGGCAGTGGGCAGCAGGAGGGGTGGGAGAACATCCAGCTGTTCCCTTTTCCCTGCCGCTAATCCCCCTGGATTCCAGGAGAAAGGCCAGCCCTGCTCGGCCCCCGCCGGCCCGCCTTGATCATCTTCCTGGCAAATGCCGCCTCCTTGCCGCGCCCAGGGTTACAGGGCTTATGGGATCAGAGCCTGGGTTCGCTGCCTGTAACCCAAGCCTGCCAGCTAAGCCCGCCAGGCCCAGACCCCCATGGCCGTGTGGGACCTGCCTCTGCCAGCAGCTGAGCCCCCAGAGCTGGGGCGGGCTTGGTGGGTGGTGGGTGAGTCAGCGGGAGCCGGGTGGAGTTAGCTGTGCAGCAGCAGGATGGGAGCTGGACCAGGGTGTCCTCAGAGGCCCTGTGAGGTCAGCTGGTTTCCAGACCTCCCTGGTCAGCCGGCATCAGCCAATGGAGGGGAAAGGATATGTTGGACCTGGGTGGGCCAGGTTCAAATCCTAGCTCCATTGCTTGCTTTGTGACCTAGGGCAAGTTACTTCCCACCTCTGTGCCTTCATTTCCTCATCTGTAAAATGGGTATAACAATAATGCCAGCCTCATAGGGTTGATGGGAGTGTTAAAAGAGCTAACTGATGTAAAACATTTGGTTAGTTGGTAACTGCGTGGGCTTTCCTTTTGGCTGTGCATCCTGGGGCACACAGGGGTTGTCAGAATGGCAAGCCAGATGACAAGCTTGTTGCCCCCCCCCCACTACAGTCCTCCTGTGGCTCCCCAGTGCCTTCAGGACTAGGTCAAGCTCCCAGGCCAGGCACCCAGGGCCTGGAAGTTTGGCTCCCACCTCCCTGAGCAGCCTCGTCTGTGCCCCTCTCATGGAACTTCTTGTGCCACTGCTTCAAGACTCTCGGAGCTCGAGGGCCCCGTATGACGAGTATAGACTGGGCAGGTGAGGGGCAGGTGGGGGACAGGTGAGGGCAGAAGCCAGGATGTGAGGAGCAATGTGGTGGGTAGACAATATGCTAGTCCAGGCCTCAGCTGCCCTGGGCTCTAGTCTTGGCCCCTCCACTGCCTGCTGTGTGGCCTTGGATAAGTCACTTCCCTCCTCTGGTCCTGAATCCACTACTCCTCAAAGTGTGGTCCACAGACCAGCAATGTCAGTGTCACCTGGGAGCTTGCTGGAAAGGCACATTCCAGCCCCCATATGGAGTGCCCGGAGACAGTTTTCCATGCTCCTTGGGGTGCCAGAGGGGAGTATGGACCTGCTCAGGCCCTCAGTGGCCCCAGGCTGATCCAGCTCCAGGCCGAGGGCTGCATGGGAAGGACAGACAGGGAGCATCTGAGCTGCAAGGCCTCAGAGATGTCAGAGGAGGAAGCCAGGTCCAGAAAGGGGGACAGCTCATCTGAGGTCACACAGCAAGTTAGCAGCAGGGCAGAGTCTGGGAGGCAGAAACAGAGCAGGAAGTGGGTAAGTCAACTCCAGGCTCCAAACCCCACAGTCGACATTCACATCTCCATGAGCTTGTACGGTCCTGTTCGATGTTCACAGCCCATACAGTCAAAGCCCCCACGAAGCAGGATTTGGGGCTGGGAGGAGAAGGGTCAGCTTTCAGGCACCCCTGTGTTGGCTGAGACAGGACATCTGCTGGTCACAGACCCGCCCAGGAACTAGGAGAGAATGCAGGAGGTGCCCTTGCACCTGGAGAGCTCTCAGCCCAGAAGAGGAGAGGGGGCTCACCCAAGTCACACCACAGGGAGGCGCCACGTCCAGAGTCCATCCCTGGCCAGTCCCACTCTGTGATGAACACTGCTCTGGAGAGCGGCAGACCTGGGTTCAAATCCCGGCTGCCCCTGACTGTGTGATCTCAGAAATCCCTGTGCCCCTCGGAGCTCCAGTGTCTTCACCTGTCGGTGGGGCTAATCCTGCCTCCTCATAAACAATCAATTCAATACATATGTAAAGGGCCCAGGGCTACGTCTACACATAGTAGGTGCTTTGTGCAGTTTGTTCCATTTGAGAAGGAGGCAAAAACCGCAGGCTGGGGTGTGTTATGAAATCAGGAATCAAGAAGGGGCTGCATGCCGTGACCCTACTTCAGGATCTCCGGCAGCTCACAGCCCTCTCTGGCCCTCAGTTTGCATCTGTAAAATGGGAGAATTAGACTGAATTATTGCTAAGCATCCTTCTAGCACTGAACATGGCCCCCCAACTTGTTGTCTCCTTCATCTAACCACCCTCTGTGAGAGCACTAACAGCACCCATGGGAGGGGGCAAACAACTGATCGATCCATTGATTTTATTAAGGTGAAATTTACATGACATGCAGTTAACCATTTCAACATGTTTAGTCTCTCTCGACTTGATGTGGCCTGAGCTTCCCCAGGGCTTGCTGAAGTTGTCAGTATCTGTAACCTGCAGGTGCCCCATGACAGCTCAGCAGCAGCCCCCGAAGCCTTGCGTAAGCCCCTCTGCCCAGTCGGCTCCCCTAGACTGGCTGTGTGGCCTCAGCCAGGTGGCTTGCCCTCTCTGGTCCCACAGCTCCCCATTTTTCTAGGCACCTCTAAGGCCGGACTAGAAGCTACACCTTCTTATGCCTGCCCTGACTCCTCTGACCTCTGGCCTCTCTTCCAGCTCCGTCGGCCGTGTCCATCATGCATCAGGTGAGCCGCACGGTGGACAGCATCACCCTGTCATGGTCCCAGCCAGACCAGCCCAATGGCGTGATCCTGGACTATGAGCTGCAGTACTATGAGAAGGTACCTATGCACCCGCTGCTCTCCCCGCTGCCCACCTTCCCAAGGGCCCCAGGATGGGGCCTAGGGGTTCTACCATCCTGCAAGATGACACATGCTGGTGCAGCAGAAAGAGCTCTGGCCTCAGAGTCAGGTCCCACATCTTTTCCCCACCAAGACCCCTTTCATCTTAACTTCAGTGGGCATGATGTAGTAAAAGGCTGGTTTTCCAAAAAGTTGCACTTCTTAAGTAATAATCAGTCATTCATCTTTCCTTCAGCAGAGATTTGAAACTGCTCAAGAGCTTCTATGCAGGGTGAGAGAGCTGGAGCCTCCTTCCGTGTTGCTCTGATCCCCGCTAAAACTCCGTTTCCATTTGCCTGCCTGCCCTTTGTGTGGGCAGAGGGTGATTTTAAATCAGACCCACATTACGCCCTGCAGGGACCCAAGGTTGGAAGCCCCTGGTGTAGTAGAAGGAGCACTGGACTAGGAGTAAAGCCATAGGTTCGAATCCCAGCTCCATCCTTAACCAGCTGTGTGACTCTGGCCAGGCATCTTTCTCCCTCTGAGCCCTGGTTTCCACCTGTGTCGAGTGCAGATGAGACCTGTCCCTTGTGGGGGGCTGTGTAGGTCAAGGAGAAACGGCAGGTATGGCGCCCAGCACGGTACCTGGCCCTCAGCAGAGGCGAGCGTGCTTCCCTTTCCTTCCTCCCCCACCCTGCCTGCTGCACGGCGGGCAAGGGCAACAGGACATAAGGCCAGGTGAATGTGGGGCCTGCACGATATGGGGGCTGGGAGAAAGACAGAGAAACTGGCCACCTGTATGGATGGACATCAGAGGCCCCAGAAAGCCTCTCCTCTGAATGATGACTTCTCTTAACTGCTCCCTGAGGCAAGAAACAGCCCCAGAGGCTGCAAAAGCCCCTGGGAAAGGTGTCACTGGGCTTCCATTCGGACTAAGGTGTAAATGACTGATAGGAAGGCCTTTAGTTAAGGGCAAGCACGCTGGGAACCAGAAATGGATGGAAAGGCTCTCCCTAAAGGCTGATAGGAAGAAAGGTGGAAACAGTTCCACCGGTCCTGCTGGAGCACCACTCTCTAAGGCCCAGCCCGGCCCTGGCCCTCTATTGACTGCCGGATCGGCTAAACGCTGGTGAGTCTCAGGAGCTCCTCAAACACTTTTCCCACCTGAGCCAGCGCCTTATAATTGCTTGCTTGCTTGTGCCCTCCTTTAGGCAGTGCATTCTGAGAGTCAGGGGCCACACCTCTCCGTTCGCCTCCGTCTCCCCAGCACCCTGGGCCTGGCACCAGGGAGACACTTGGTCAGTGTTGGTCGAATGAATAAGAGGATGCATCCCTTCCTGTGGCCTGTGCCCTGGCCACTGCAAACCACTTACCGGAGAGCCCCTGAACACCCCTGGGACCTCATGCCCCAGCCCCCACCTGCCCACCTTGCTGCCCACACTTTTCCCTCCACCCTCCCCTCATCTCTGCCCGTCAGAATCTTCAGGGTCCCACCCAAATGTCACCTCCACCATGAGTGAACATCTTCTTGCCACGGACGCCGCTGCTCACTTAACGCACTGCAAGCTGGCAGTGGGTGCCCATGTGTCCCCCAGCAAACTGTGGACACCGAACGAGTGAATTGAATGAATGAGTGAGAAAAGTGAGTGATGGGGCCCGCGGATGAGAGAGGGGAACCAGTGGCGCTGGGTGGATGGCCGGGGGGACGAGAGACGGACACACAGGAGAAGAATCCCTTCCATCTAGACCACCCCCGCCCCCCAGCTCCTCCTGGCCAGCTGCAACTCGGCCCAAATGTCTCCTCCTCAGGGACGCCCACCCTCACTGCCCAGACCCACCTGGGCCCGCGTTTTGTCTTCTCCTTGTGCCTTGCCCTTCTGCATAGCGTTTATCACAACTACAATTTTTTAAATGTTGTCGAGTAATTAGATATCTACTACTTCTGCTTTGAGCTAGATAGTAAGTTCCTTGAGGGTGGAGACCTTGCCATTATCTCTGCTGTGCCCCCGACACCTGGCACACAGTAGGTGCTCAAGAGGCGTTTGCTGGATGACTCGGGGAAGTGACCACCTGAGCTGCGCATGGAGTGAGGAAGCCGCCTCACCCCTCGCCGGGGCCTGGTGGGCCTTGAAGGAGCCAGGTGTCCTGGGTGGCGTTTCTGCTCCCTCCAGCAGGGACAGCTTAGCAACTCAGAACTCAAAAAGGAAAAAAAAAAAAAACTAATTAAGAAGCTTGGTGATTAAATGAAACTGAAAATGTTTGTCCCCAAAGACGGGGAACGGAAATGAGGAATCCCAGCGCGGGTCCTGCCTGCGACCCATTTCCTACCACAGCGGGCAGGCCCGAGGAGGCTGATGGAGGTGTGAACTGGGAGGTAGCTCTGCCCTACTTTCTGCCACTGCCCGAGCATCCCCAGGCCCCTGCCGGGCTGGCGGGACCAGCAGGCTCTGCAGCAGCCGCGGTCACCACCGGTGCACATTTCATGAGCGCTCACTATGAGCTGGGCACGCTACCTCCAGCATCTCATGCATCCTCTTCACCCATCGGGGGAGGGGAAACTGAGGCATGGAGAAGTTATGCAACTTGTCCAAGAGCACCCGGCAAGGATTTGGACCTGTGCTCTTGCTCTTTGCCTGGCTCTCCTGCCCCCCAGTTTTTTCTGGAATGACTGTTAAGAGGTAGGCAGGACCAGCCCTGGCCATGGAGAATTTTAAGCACAAATTTGGAGCCCTGAAGATTCTGACAGAGCAGGAGGAGCAGGGCTAAGGGCACGGCTACTATAAGACATGGCCTCACTTCTGCCAGACCCTCCCCCAGGGCCTGGGGTGCAGAGGGGACAGCTTGGCATGGGCCAACAGGGAGGTGGACACCAGTTCACTTGACTTTCACGGTAACCAGCTTTGGGCCTGGCCGTAAGCTGGGTGCTAGGAATACAGAGAGTGACCAGATGGTCCAGAGGACTTCACAGTCCAGGGAAAAAGACAGGCTCAGACACTAATAGCCATGAGACAAGGTGTGACAGTAGCCACAGAAGGGCCAGCAAAGGGCACCAACAGGGGGCCCACAACCCTGGCATGGGTGACTAGAAAGATGCCAGGAGTTCACCAGACAGACACGTGATGAGAGCAGAGTCATTCCAGGCAGGAGGAACAGCATGCTCAAAGGCCCTGGGGCAGGAATTTGCAGGCTGCATTCAGGGAACAGAGAAGGCAAGTGTGACAGGAGCAACATGAGCAAGAGGGAGCAGCAGGGGAGGAGGCTGGAGAGAGACGCAGGGCCCGTTGTGGTGGGCCTTCCAGCCTTGGGAGTCTGGATTTGATTTAAAGTATGTTGGGAAAGTTCTAGAATGATGCAGTCTGACTCAGATTGCCTTACAGATCTCTGTAGTTTGCCGTGTGGAGAATAGACTGCAGGGGACCTGGAGCCCCGGGGAGACCCTGTACAGGGCTCTCATGGGACAGCAAGTGAGAAACGATGGTGGCACGGACCAGGGCTGTTGGCAGCAGAGATGGCAAGACACCGACAGATTCGATATTTTAAAGGCCAGGGGACCAGAGAAATGTGAAGGAGGGGATGGGGCGCCTTTTCCTGGGGCCGATGTGGGTTTGTGACTTGTCAGGTGTAGGTGTGGTGCTTGCTGGCGTGGGTGGGGGTGCGGGGTCAGGGAGGGTAGCTGAGAGCAGCCAGGAGAGTGTGCAGAGGGTGACAGAGCAGAAGGATCGACTCCAGGAGAACGTCAAGATTTAAGGAGGGGAAGGAAGCAGAGTTGATGAAAGTGTCGGAGGAGGCGCAGGCAGAGAGGCAGGAGGAGAACTAGGAGCAGTTTCTGTGTCTGACCTCTCAGACAAGGCTGCGACATCCCAGCCACCACCTCTAACCCTTCCATGAGAGAAGAGCAGCCAGGCTGCAAGTGGGGAGATTTATTCTGACACGTCCACAGCCGGCTCCTACCCAACGCAGGAATCTTCCTGGTGCTGCTGTTCATCCCGTTCCTGCACGCTCCAGTCTTCTAGGAAGGGGAGTCTGATACTGAGCCCTGCACCCCGTCTTCCTTCCCGCTCCTCCTTCCTTCTTCACATGGGGCTCTTTTGGAGCAGGGCTGTCCGTTCGGCCCCAGCTCCACTGGGATTTCCCAGCCTGCCCGGGGCTGACAGTCACCTTGCCAGAAGGCTTCCGGGTACCGTGGATGAATGGTGTTAGCCTCGCTGCAGACCCAGGGCTGGCTGTTTCCGTGGGTTCCGGCGTCCCAGGGGAGGTGGCCTCCTTTGGCAGCTACCCCAAAGCACGTAGGTTCAGGCTCCCCTTGGCCCCCCAAGAGCTCAAGGAGAAGAGTCACTCATAAGGCCACCTGTGGTCAATGGGCTCTTGTGGGCCACATCGATTTCAGCGTTTATTCAACAGAAATGTCTACTTGGCAGGAGTGCAGGCAAAGGACATTCTAGGCAGAGGGAGCAAAGGTTGGGTGAGAGGGGGTGAACTGTGAAAGTCCAGGCTGCATCAGGTTGTTGCCCAGCATACCTGGAGCAGGATCTACCTGGAGAGGTTTGTTCACGCATTCATTCACTTTTGGATTCAGTCATCCATTTAATGAACACTGATGAGGGCTTACTTTATAACGGTGTGGATAGTAGCTATGACGGTGATAGCCAGCATTTATTAAGTCCTTACGGGTGCTAGAGACTGTGCTGAAAGCTTTACCCATATTTTCCTATTGAATCTCCATAATGACCCCGCGTGATACCTACTGGTGTTATCCCACTTTAGAGATGAGAAAACCAAGGCTCAGAAGGCGTAAGACACGTACCCAGTGCCTCACTGGCCCTAAGTTTCCAGGTAAAGGCTCAGACTAAGGACCAACTAGTGGATTTCATGCTGAATTTCTTCCCATCGCCCCTTGGTGTTTAATCACTGCTAAGATAAAGGTACTCCAGAGAGGGAAGAGGCAAGAGGGAATTGACGTCTCTAGAGCACTTCCAATGTGCCAGGCACTACCTGATCAAATGTTATCTTCATGGCAGCCCTGAGAGATTGGCATTTATTGTTCCATTTTCTGGAATAAAAAACAGGGGATCAAGGAAATGAGGGGTGTTTCCCAAGGTCACAATGCAATTAAGTAGAAGAATTGGGCGGGTCACAGGACAGGGCTTCAATCCTCTGCTCTGCTGTGCCCAGCTTTAGAGAAGGGATATGCTTAAGTTGGCTCCTCCATCTCCTGAGGCACCCATGGCACCGGCAGCTACTTCTCATCTCCCTTGTATAATCCGGAACTTAAAACCTCCAGCATCTCTATGTGGGCACCCACCCAGTCCGCAGAATCGAACCCCTTTTCAAGCTGGAGCAGATCCCATGTTGGACAGCGGCACCTCGTGGTCAATCCTGGTACTGCAGCCCAGGTTTTGTAGATTTTTTGAAGACTGGTTTAATGTTCATTCATTATGTCAGTAGTTAGTGACCACCTATGGTGTGCCAAGCCTGGGGGTCCAGAGATGAACAAGACATGGTCCCTGCCCTCAGGGAACCCACATCAGAACAATCGGTGGGATAGGAGACAGTGGACCTGCAACCCCTGGCTGGGACAGCTGGGAAGTCTCCCCAGCAGAGGTAGCATTTGTGCTGAGTCTTGAAGGATGAGTAGGGAACTGCCAGACAGGTGGGGAAAGGGTATTTCAGACAGGGGCAACAGTGCTTGCGAAAGCTCAGGCTGTCCAGGAAAAGTAGGGTTGCCAGATAAAGTACAGAACATGAGATTAAATTTAAATTAAAAAAAAATATTTTTAGTATAAGCATGTCCCAAATGTTTCATGGGACATATTTATACTAAAAATTATTTGTCGTTGATCTGAAATTTAAATTTAACTGGGCAGCATCCTGAATTTTATTTGCTAAATCTGGCAGCCCTGCCAAGAGAGGGGAAGGCTGGAGCCTAAAGGACATTGGGGATGTGGCAGAAGAGACTGGCAAAAGGCATATCATGCAGGGTCTGGAATGCCAGGCTAAGGGGTCAGCCTTCACCCTGTGGGCATTGGGGAAGGACTATGTGTGCAGGGCCCTGTGCATGGTACAGGAGAGCGGACGCAGGATAAGCCTCAGCCCCAGGTGGGGGGTGTGTGGCAGAAACCTCCTCCTATGGCACCCCCAGAAAGTGTTCTGGACTCAGAGAAGGGAGAGGCACATCTGGCTGGGAAGTCGAGGAGGCTTCCTGGATGAGGGGGCAGATGATCTGGCTCAGCAAAAGAGATTTCCTATCTGCTGCTGCCCCACGCAAGCCATCCCTGCCTCTCCCTGGTGTGGGGGTGGGGAGACACACTCACCGGTCGGCCCCCTCTCTAGCCCCCACATCCCAAGCTTTTTCTCACCTCCCTCCCTTTGAACCTGCTGCTCTGTCTGTCAGGAATGCTCTTCTTTGCCTGGGCAACTCCTATTTCTTGTTTTTTGTTGTTGTTGTTTGTCTGTTTGTTTTTGGCACAATCATAGCTCACTGCATCCTCGAGTGAGCTATGATCTGGCTCAAGTGATCCTCCCAGCTCAGCCTCTGAAGTAGCTAGGACAATAGGTGCACACCACCATGCCCGGCTGGTTTTTTAATTTTCTTATAAACCTGGGGTCTCGCTATGTTGTCCAGTCTAGTCTAGAACTCCTGGCCTCAAGCAATCCTCCCACCTTGGCTTCCCAAAGTGCTGGGATTACAGGTGTGAGCCACCACATCCAGGCCTATTTGTTCTTTAAGATTCCAGTCCAGTGCCCCCCACTTGCCAGGGAGCTTTCCCTGACTTCACCTGATAGCCCCCCACCCAGACCAGCTCACATGCCCGTTGTGCTTACCCTGCCAGTGTGAGTGTTTTGTACATGTTGATTCATTGTATCCTCTAAACAACACTTTGAGGTAGCTTCCATTACTATCCCCATTTTATGGATGAAGACGCAGATACTAAGGAGCTTGCCCAAGATCACAGAGGTAATAAGTAGTGGAGTCAGGATTTGAACCCAGGAAGTCTGGCTCCAGTTTGTGATCTTAACCTCCTCTCTCTGTTCCCTGTGAGACCCCAGTGCCCAGCTCAGGCCTAGTGCAAAAAGGGTCTTTGAGAAAGGTCTGCCAGGTGGCTGACAGATGCCTGAACAAGCATCATCTGCCTCTGACCTGACCACCTCACTCCCACTGAAGCAGCTGGGTCTTTGTCCTGGCCCAGACCCTGCAGGTTACCCTAGGCAGTACTGAGGAGGCCAGGATTAGTGTTCTTCATCTCTCAAAAGAGGGAACATTAGGTTCTGGGTACCCAAAGGTGTGGACATTAGAAGTGGCTCCATGCAAGAAGCTGGTTTGAGTCCCAAAGCAGCCACCAACTGATATGTGTGACTTTGAGAATCATTTTCCATTTCTGGGCCTTCATTCTTGCCTCACCCAAGTGTGCTAAGGATGAGCAGGGGTCCTTCCACTTAACTCATCAAGGCATAGGGTGGGGAGGGGGATGCAGACATGAATGAGGTGGGCCCTCTCCCTGCTGTCTCCAGGAACTCACAGTCTAGTCTTCAGGGTCTGCACACAGTAACCACTCAATATGTGTGTATTAGTCAGCTGTTACTGAGATAACACTGCAAAACAAACAATCCCCCAAATCCAATGGCTTATAACAACAAGTGGCTATTTTTCTTGCTCATGGGTTTCTGTCTGTGAGTCAACTGGGGTGGCCCTCTTTCAGCCTAGGAGTTGGGTCAAGGTCTCCACATGTCTCTCATTGTGGAGCCAGCTGTTACCCAGGGCAAGCCCTCTCAGGGCAGATGGCAGAAGCCCAAGAGGTCAAACCAAATCAGCAAGCACACATAAAGCCTCTGCTTGCATCATGTCCACTAGAATGTTCCATTGCCAACACAAGTCACATGGACAAATCCAACATCCATGAGGCAGGGAAATACAATCTGCCTACTTTGCTGGGAAGTGTTGCAAAGTCACAAGGCAAATGGCGTGGGTGTGCAATTCTATTACAGGGAGGGAGTGAAGTATTAGGAACCATAGATGTTTATCCAAAGACCAGACGTGCCCCAACGTGGCAGGAGTGGGCAGTGGGCTCTGGGCCCACTGTGAGCAACAACCTCACTAACTGTCTTCTCTGTTCCTCGGCAGGAGCTCAGTGAGTACAACGCCACAGCCATAAAAAGCCCCACCAACACGGTCACTGTGCAGGGCCTCAAAGCCGGCGCCATCTATGTCTTCCAGGTGCGGGCACGCACCGTGGCAGGCTACGGGCGCTACAGTGGCAAGATGTACTTCCAGACCATGACAGAAGGTAAGCAGAGTCCAGTGGGCAAGAGGAGGGCACTGACTCCACACACAGAGCAAAATTGAGGGCCACCATTCCTATGAAGCACCCTTGTGCGGATTAGAAAAGGCACCCCCCTCTTCTAGACGTCAAACCTCCCTCCCTCCTGGCTGCAGACCTTTGTGCACTGTACAAACTGCACAGCCATATAGAGAGGCCTTGTTTCTGTGGCCCAGAAAAGATGTGGACCCCTCTGTTACCATCATGCCAGCCAGGCCACTTCCTTCCCCAGGATTCTGGGGAGCTCAGCTCTGACTTGCGGAGCCATCCTGAGCAAGTCACTCTCGTTCTCTGGTCCAGATTCTTCTCATCTATAAAAGGAAAGCATCATATTCAATCTGAGAGAGTAAACGTATTTTGTCCATATACGACTCACTCCAAAGACTTGCAGTTGGACTGGGAAGGATTCTGAAGCCACATCTGAGTTCAGCAGGAAGAACTGCTGGGATGGATTAGTAATGTCTGCCCTAGGCAAGGGAATGGGAGGTTGCAGTCCATGTGCTGTATGTTTCCCTCTCTGGGACTACATGGTCTCTAAGCACCATGCCTGCTTTAATAATCTTTGAGGAGCAGCTTAGTTTAAAACAAGCTCTGAAGCCAGACAGATGGGAAGTCCATTGCTGATTCAGCCCTAACTATGTGGCCTGAATAAATCACCTTACCTCTGTGAACCTCGGTTTTCTCATCTATAAATGGGCGAGACAGCAACAATCTCATTATCACCATCATTATCAAACTAGTATAAGATGAGGGACCTAGCACAAGGTTAGCACTGGGTCCCACACATAGTTAGCACTCACCCAGTAGTAGTCACGTCATAGTTGTCATTGCTGTGGGTCTGGGAGCCCTTTCACCAGCCAGCCAAGCTCCAGTGTAGCTTTGCCCATGACCAGATTCCAGCAGCCCTTCTTAGGTTAGCATCTGTGCCAGCCACTGGGCAGGGCCTTGGCCTTTATCTGGTTGAACATTTCAGAGGCTCCTGAATGCTTGTCTTATCCCAGAAATCCTCCCTGTGGCTCCACCCTCTCCTCCAGCACTCACCTCCTTTGTAAAATCTCCCTCTTCCTCACGGCCAGCTTTTTTCATCTGTCTAAGCCCTTTTCCATGTTGGATGAGTGTCATTGGGAACTGAGGGACTTGTCCAAGATCCTTTATTAGTTCAACAAATGTGTGCTGGAGCCCTGCCATTTGCCACACCATGTGCATGGGCTACGGACCCAGAGTTGACCTCGTCCCTGACCTAGGCAAGCTCCTGGGATGGTCAGGGAACAGATGAGAAGTAAAAGTAATGAAATTTAAAACGACGACGGTGTTGATGGCATTGAGAACGGACCGAGTGGTTTTCAAGAGCAAGGCCAATGCCAAGTGCATCTTATGCAGAATCTCATTTAAATCCCCAGCTTTGGGTCAAGCAGACCTGGGTTCAAATGCTGGTTTTATGGCCACTTCCTAACTGTGTGTGACCTGAGGCCAACTATGACCTCACTAAGCTCAGTTTCCTCATCTGTAAAATGAGGTGTTCATGGGAAGTACATCACAGGACTGCTCTGACACTCAAACAAGATACGTAACATACTTAGCACTGTGACTGATACATAAAACACTCCATAACAATAACAGTTCGTATTTATGGATTGCTTGCTAGGTGCCAGGAGTTGTTCTAAGTGCTTTACACAGCAATCCTATGAGATGGTAACTAGTATTCTGCCCATTATATAGATAAGGAAATTGAGGCACAGAGAGGTAAGAGTTCAGGCAGACAGTAAGTGACACCATCGGGATTCACACCCAGGGAGTCTGGCTGCGGAGTCTGTACTTTACCTGCCTCTCTGTGTGTGTCACCTATTAAATTGTTGGTTTTCACATCAACATCAAGATGCAGGTATGATTATGCCCATTTTATAGATGAGAAATTGAGGATTGGAGCGGTTCATGGACTCATCCAAGGTTACTTGTGAGGCAGTGACAGCATGTGGCAGGTGCTCTGTCAAGCCAGGAGTCGAGCCTGGGGTCCCAGGAGATGCAGCGGGAGGGGGGGGGGCGGGTGTTAGGACTCCCAGAGCCAGGCTGAGAACGCCCGCGGTGCTCTGTCCCCAGCCGAGTACCAGACGAGCATCCAGGAGAAGCTGCCCCTCATCATCGGCTCCTCGGCCGCTGGCCTGGTCTTCCTCATTGCCGTGGTTGTCATCGCCATCGTGTGCAACAGGTGGGTGGGGTCCCCAGGCCTGGCGCAAGCCTGGCTGTCCAAGATGGGCTCTCTCCTTCCACGCAGCCACTCCTGCACAGCTGGTGAACAGACGAGGCGTTCCCACGGTCACCAGGACAGGGAGAGACTCTGCCGTCTGGGAACCCTCAGGTGGCCTCCCACTGCCTGAACAGCCCTCCCCTTGGGTTAGGCATTGCCCTCGACAAGCGCACTGTTCCAAGAGGTGGCACATTGAGACACTAACACTCCAGCATGAAGGATGTCTCAGAACAGTGGGCAAGGAAGACTGCAGGATGCCGGGAGCTCAGGGGATGATAGAAGGGGAGCACAGAGTGCCCCACTTTCTGTACGAGTTCAGGCCCCCTGGCTGAGGTGCTGGAAAGGCAGGGAGGACTTAGTCAGAGGAAGGGGGGAAAGGCCGCCCAGTGGCCAGCACAGCACAAGCAAAGGCAGGGGGTGGGACCAATTCCGTGACTCCCACTGGGCACAATGCAAAGAGACTCTCTTCCTCCTTAATGAGTTCCCCACTTCAGACCAGACCATAAGGCCAGAGAGACAGAAGCCCCGGGGTCTTCCAGGGCCAGAGCCATGGCTGGAAGACAACTTTGCTCTTTGAAAGGGGCTTGGCTGGAGAGGGGAGGGGGCAAGAGTGAGCCTGGACTTGAGGTGGGAGAGGCAGGAGGGGATGAGCAGGGCCAGAAGGGGCAGGCAGGGAGCCCTCTGGAAGGGGTGTGGCTTCCAGGGTCTGCCCACTCTCTCCCTGTCACCTACCGTGGCTCCCAGCTGTCTGGGCGCCTCCAGGTGGCTCCAGCCCTTTGCTCTTGTTCCAGAAGACGGGGGTTTGAGCGTGCCGACTCGGAATACACGGACAAGCTGCAGCACTACACCAGCGGCCACAGTATGTACACACCCCAGCGGGGCTGGCACCCTTGGGCCCTTCACTGTCGGTTCCCCAGGGACCTCTAGAACCTTCTCTCACCTCCTCCTACCATGCTGTAGCCAGACTGAATGTCAAGCTGTTGCCTGGATGTGCCAGGCTCACTCACCTCTCGGCCTTGGCACGTGCTGTGCCTCTGCCTGGAGCGGCCCCTCCGTTGTCTTTACCTGCACAGCTCTTACGCTTCCCTCGGGCCTCGTCGCGTACAGAGCCCCCTGAGAAGCCTCCCTGGCCCCACCCCACCGTGGCTTTAGGGCCCTCGGCTGTGCATGCACAGCCCCTCTGACCAGGCTGCCTTGTGACCGCATTTCCTTGTCTCGGGGCTCTGGAAACCTGGAATTGTGTCTGACACTCACCACTGCCTCCCTGGCACCAGCACGGTGCCCAGCACGTAGCAGGCACTAGATGCTCGTTTGCAGAATAAATAAATGAATTGAACGAATGGATGAGACAGTGAGGACCCCAGGCTCTGGCCCGGGGGGTGTGAGAGAAAGGCAGCAGGAGCCCCTTCCTCCCTCTCTTCCTCTCACTGCCTCCCCCGTTCCTCCCTGTGGACTCCTCTGGCGGCCACAACCCCCCCATTCAGTGCCCCGTTTCCCCCCCTGTCCCATCCTGCACCAGGCCAGGGCCAGGGGTGTACGTGCCCCACACACCCCCGAAGCAGGTGCCCCCTCCAGAAGGGCCAGAGAGAGATGTAGATCACAGATTCCTGTCTCCATTTGACCTGGGCAGAACCAGCAATCAGGGAGTGGGGGTTCAGGGGACGGGGGGAGCCTGGTCCTTACTTCAGCTCGCTCAGCAAAAGGGAATTCTAAATGGGTCCAATGTAGGTTCTCAAACTGCACTCGATGGGGCACCCTGGGGTTCCTCAGGGGGCTGCCTCCGGGTAAGAAGGGCCATTGTCGTATCCTTGCAGTTGTCACATATCTGTTGTGGGCCTACTGTGTGTGCCAGGCCCCTGTTCTAGGTGCTGGGGATGCCTGAGCAAACAAACCAAATGTTCCAGCGTTTGAAGAACTTATATTTAGTGGGAGGGACAGGGAATAAAAAAATACATGTTATAAATGTGTAAAGCATGTGGCATATTAGAAGGTGAAAGTGCTGTGGGGAAAGGCACAGTGGAACAGGTAACGGATTGACAGTTGTGGGGGTCGGTGTTGCGTTTTTAAATAGGGCAGTTGGGGTTGGCCTCATTGAGAGGATTTTATTTGAACAAAGATGCAAAGGAGCCGGGGGAGTAAGCTGCTCGGAGATGTCTGAGGGAAGAGCATTCCAGGCAGAGGGAACAGCCAGTGCAAAGGCCCTGAGGCTGGAGCATGCCTGGCAGGTTTCAGGAACAGCAAAGAGGCCAGTGTGACTGGAACAGAGTGAACAGGGAGGTGGGGGAGGTATGAGGGAGCCCAACGTGCAGGTCCCTGCCAGCCTTGGCAGGGCTTTGACTTTTACTTGCGTGAAATGGGGAGGCACTAGAAGGTTCTGAGCAGACTGACATGCTCCAAGTTGCAGTCTTGGCAGGACTTCTCTGGCTGCTGTATGGAAAATGGACCGAAGGGGCTGATGCAGGAAGACCAGTGAGGTAACTGTTGGAATAACCCAAGGAATATATGATGGTGACCAGACCAAGTGGCAGCGGTGGAGGTGGTGGGAAGTGGTTGGATTCTGATGTATTTTGAGAGTAGAGCCACTAGGTTTGGGAGGGGGTGTGCAAGAAAGAGCAGAGTCAAGGAGTCTAGATATTAAGCCTCCAGGCAAGACTTGCTCTGAAGTGAAAGTTCCTGGGTTTAAAAATAGTTTCGGACATACATGCAAAAATAATTAAACCATTAAAATTTCTAGAAAATAATTTAGGTAACTATTTAATGGATATGGAAATGGAAAAGGACTTTCTAAGAATAAAAGCAATGGAAAGCTCTTGAGAAAAAGGTGGACACATTTAACTACACCAAAATAAAAATCACCTGTAAGTTAAAAATAAAAGTCATAAATTATGTCACTTCCTCCTATTCCCCAAGTAATAAAATCATGATCGTGGATATGGCTAGATATGCTGAGTACATTCTAGGTGCCAAGAATTGTTTTAATGCTTTACATATATTTATTCATTTAGTCCTTATAATTTCCCACTTTGAGTATGAGGAAACTGAGGCACAGAGGTTGCACAGCTGCTCAGCTATTTTTTTAGGTGAGCAGCTAAGTAGGTCAGAAACAAATATTGACAATTTCATAAGGTTCAGCCTAATAATAGCACTTACCTAGTAGGGTTGTTAGGAGGATTAATTGGATCAAAACCTATAAAATACCTAGAACAGGGCCTGGTACCTAGTGAATCCACACCGAACATACATTCGGTGTTTATTAAGCATCTACCATATACCACCTTCACATATGTACTCCAGAGCCAAAACTCTAGAGCAAGGGCTCATAACTTGGGGTCTATAGACCCCTAGAGCTTCCGAGGGGCTGTGAATACCCCAAAATTATATCTAGAATACAGGTGTGTGCACACAATGGGAATACTTTTCCAAGGAGCAGATATGTAGCTTTCATCAAATTCTCAAAGGTTTTCATGACCCCAAACAGGTAGAAAGAAAGAAAGAAGGCACACAAATGAGAAACGCTATTATTCATTCAATAAGCATTCATTAAGCACCCACTGTATACCAGTCTCTGGGATTCAGCATGAACAAAACAGACCCGGCCTCTGTCCTCCTAGGGGAGAGGGTAAAGCAAGCCCTCACTGGCAGCAGAGTATTCCAGAAAGGAGCAGCAGGAGGGCTGCAGGCATGCATATCTGGGAGCCCTAGTACAAGGTAGAAAAGCCACACTGACATCAGGGCTGTAAGAGTGGAGACAGGGCTACAGGAGCCTGAAGAGAGGGCACAGGTCTCCACTGGAAGAATCCAGGCAGGCTTCACAGAGGAGATGGCATTTGATCTGGTCACCAAGAGGAAGAGGAGAGGATCCTACAGGTGGAGAGAACAACATGAACAAAAGCATGGAGGCAAGAAATTATGAAGTGTGTCTGGAACCCCTAGGTAAATAATTCCTTTTAGCTGGCGTGTAGGCAGCAGGGAGCTGGACGTGGGGCCAGTCATGGAGAGCAGGGAATGCCAGGCGGAGGCACTTGCCTTTGTCCTGTAAGTGGTGAGGAACCCTCCTGACCAGGGCTCCTGGCCACGGCTTGGGGATGGCAACTAACTAGTTGGCAGCAGAGGTGATCAAGGAGGTGTTGTGCACCTGCTGCACTTCCCCTTACCTCCCTGTTGACCCATTCCTGCCCTCCCCACCTGGCTGGCCCTCCAGAAGGGGCCTCTCCCAGTGCTGTTGGAAGGGAGGCTGAAAGCCAGGCGCCAGGAACCACAGGCCACATGCTGAGTCTGCACAAGAAAGAGAGCGTCCCCAGGGAGCCGATCCTCCGGCTCCGGCTCCAAGGAGGCTGACTTGGGGAAGGAGGCAGTCAAGGCTGCATACTCCAGGAGGAGGCATGGACCAGGTGCTGGTTGTAGTTCATCCTGGAGGCAGTGAGCAAGGCAATGAAGGGTACTGTCCCTGGGCTCAAGTCTGACAGACCTGTGTTCACATCCTGGCTGTGCCATTTGCTAGCTGTGTGGCCTTAGCCTCTCTCAGCTGCGGTTTCCTTGTATGTGAAATGGGAACAATTATCCTTTTCTCCACAAGTTGTTGGGCAGAGGAGATGAGATAAATCGTGTAAGAGCCTGGCACAGTGTCAGGCACAGACAAAGGGCTCAATAAGTGACAGCCGCTGCTGCTTTTATTATTCGGTCTCTGTCGTCTGGATTCTGCTCAGTTTTACAGACACTGAGTGCCTGCTGTGTACAGCATGCCAGGGAGGGAGAAATAAGAAAAGGTGGCGCCCAGCCCGTCCTCCAGGAGCTCACAGCCTTGCGCAGTGCTTCATAATCTCTTTGGGGGTCTCAGACTCCTGGGAGACTCTGCTGAAAGTTTTGGAGCCTATGGCCAGAAAAACACAATCATTTCTCTATGTGTATATGCATGGAATTATAAGATAGAAAAATCTAGATGTCTGTACACAGGGATGGAGTTTTAAGAACTTTTATTTTTGACAATATTCATTGTGAAGGAACATACCTTTTGAGTCCAAAAAGGCAGTAATATTAAATACATTCCATTTCAGGAGGTTACCAGACCTCCCAAAGCCCATCCTGGGAATGCCAAGTTGGCTCACAGACCCAAATTAAGAACCCCTGACCTAAAGGGCTAGACAAACACCCACACAAATAATCCCAAATAAAGCTGATGTGTTAGAACAGCAGTTGGCAAACTTTTCTGTAGGGGGCCAGATCGTAAATATTTTAGGTTTTGTGGGTCTCTGTTGCAACTACTCAACTCTGATGTTGTAGAATGAAAACAGCCATAGGCAAAGGAATGAGCATGGCTGTGTTCCAGTAAAACTTTATTTATAAAATAGGCAGTAGGCCAGTTTGCCAGCCCCTGTGTTAGGGGCTCCCACTCCTGGATTCCCAGAATGTCTGAAATAGAGGCTGAGAGTGGTCAACTCACATGTCCAAGGTCACACAGGTGAGCAGGGTTGATGGCCCCACTCACCAACCAGCCAAGCCTTGTGGTGACCCAGGGATTCCTGTTCCCAACTCCTAGAGCTGCTGCCTCCAAAGTCACAGCTCCTGGAGCAGTGGGAGAATGTGAGCAGGGGCCTGGAGAAGCCAGGGGAAGGCCTGGGCTGGGAGAAGGCCAAAAGGTGTGGGTGGCGGAAGACCCGTTATCCATCTGGAAGGGGGAATATGTTTGGGTTCCCTTCCTTCAAAGCGTTTTGTTGACTCAGTGCCAGGTCAGAAGTGAGTTTTTGACATCCAGGTTGCCTTCTTCTCTTTCTGCATCAAAAGACAAAAATCTACATCAGGTTAGGAATCAAATTAATATGCCCCCATGTCTAGCCTCATGCTGATCACCAGGGAAGCAGGGATCCAGAAAGGGTTAAGACTTGGCAAGTAGGGGACTTGGGAGGGGGGCCCAGGAGCCGTGGGTACTCAGCCCCTGGTGAGCCAGTCACCCCCTCCAGGCTCTGGGGCCTGCCTCGGAGGGCTGGGCAGCCAGGAAGGGCTCCTCTGGGAAGGGAGGTGTGCATTAGGCCTGGAGAGACAGGAGGAGATCTCCTTAGCAGGACCCCAAGAACAACGTGGTCTGTTGCCTGCTCTTTCCTCTCTCAGTATTTTACTTCTAGTTCTCTCTTCCTTTTTGCCTTCCTCTTCCTTTCCTTTACACCCCTTGATTCTCTATCACAAGGGCAGAAATCCTGTCGATGCTTTTACCCTTCTGTGCCCACCCCTGTGACAGACGTTGCTTGTCAGCCCTGGCCATCTCTCAGCTGCCCAGAAGGCCATTACCAACGGTTAGAGCTAGAACAAGAGCTAGAACCATTTGCCACCTCTGCTGGTCTCTCTGTCCTCCTCTCCCTTCTACTCGGCTCAGTGAGGCCCAGAGAGTTCCAGTGACCTGCAGGGGGTTGCCTGGTTCCTTGTGGGGCCCACATCGGAGTGGATTTCCCTCCGTGGAGGGACTGGCTTCTGTTTTTCCATTTGAGCACATCTTGAGTCAGTCCGTGACCAAGCCTGGTCTTGTCCCCCAGTGACCCCAGGCATGAAGATCTACATTGACCCTTTCACCTACGAAGACCCCAATGAGGCGGTGCGGGAGTTTGCCAAGGAAATTGACATCTCCTGTGTCAAGATTGAGCAGGTGATCGGAGCAGGTAGGTGGCTGGTAGCCTCATAGTTCCTATAGCCTCAGCCATGGGTGGAGAGGCCACCCCAATGTGTAATCCTGGGGCAGAGGGTAGGATGTGGGGCAGAGGCCTCAAAGGACCCTTCAGGGCCTGAAGGCTCAGAATGCCCAAGGAAGAAGGGCCCCCAAAGGTCACCTCACCAACAGGAGGGGAAACTGAGGCACAGGGCTGGGAAGGGGCCTGCACAGCAAGTCAGAGATTGAGCTGGGTCCACAGCCCAATTCACTGGACTCAGTCCAGCGCTTTTCTTTCTTCCTGCCATTCATCCCAGGGTCCCGTCCCCATCTCCCCAGGTTCCCCTGCATCCTCACCCCCGTGCCCAGCCAGATAGCATGGGGCAACCCTGAAGAATTTACTCGCTGCTCCCAAAGGTGGCTGGGACTTTTCTGGCCCCCACATTCTCAAAGTGATTCTGTGTCTGTGAGGATGAGTTGACCATTGAGGACAAAGAGCACCTGTGGCCCCAGGAATGCAAGTGACAGGGAACAGGGAGGTGGCACTTCCACCTGGCAAGTGACATTCTGCCTCTCTCGGGGTATCTGTCCCAGGGGAGTTTGGTGAGGTCTGCAGTGGCCACCTGAAGCTGCCAGGCAAGAGAGAGATCTTCGTGGCCATCAAGACTCTCAAGTCGGGCTATACTGAGAAGCAGCGCCGGGACTTCCTGAGCGAGGCCTCCATTATGGGCCAGTTCGACCACCCCAACGTCATCCACCTGGAGGGTGTTGTCACCAAGAGTACACCTGTGATGATCATCACTGAGTTCATGGAGAACGGCTCCCTGGACTCCTTCCTCCGGGTAGGGGAAGCCTAGCGTGCCAGGGACCCTTGAGTAGGGCAGGAAAAGGAATGATGGACGTATTTTCATACTGTCAGAGCCTGAAGGGGTCTTGGAAAAGCTCTAGGTCGGGAATGGCTTACAGGCTGTCACTTTCCATTCCCCAACCCTGGCGGGCATTGCTAATCAATCCTAGCACCCTCTTCCACTAAGCCCAGAAGAGATCTCAGAATCCTTCCCAATGTGGTTCCCCAGGAAGCCACAACCAGTCAATCAGAGTTGGCACACAAGCTGAAATCTGTTTCCATCCACACCCTTAGCCAGCCTTCTCATTGTGCACAGGAGAAAACAGGCTCAAAGAGAGGTAGGGTTTACCCAGGGTCATCTAGAGGATCAAGGTGAGAGCTTGGACTGGAACCAGGTGTCTTCACCCCATGTCCAGAGTTTTGGACTTCCCCAAAGCTGTATAGGCCAGCAGGTAGGAGTTCAGAGCACTAGGCCAACAGAGGAAAGTTTCAAGGCCACTCCCAGATCACAGTCAACCAGCTAGACAAAGAGCACTGGACTGGGCGTCAGAAGCAGGCCATTGGACTAGCTGCCATTCAGCAAACATTTGTGAAGCACCTACTATGTGCCGCACACCTTCTTGTTTAACTCTGAACAGCCATGGGAGGTGGGTATTACTTATCCCCATTCAACACACAGATGAGGAAACAGACTCAGAGAGGTTAGGTCATGTGTCCAAGGTTGCACAGCCAGGGAGGGGCAGAGCCAGAGTCAAACCAGGTGTGTCTTCTTCAAAGCCCATGTTCTCTCCACCACCCTGAAGGTGACCTCTCCAAGGTGCCCAAGCATCCGAGTCCTTCCCAAAGGGAGCTTAAAGCCAGGTTGGCAGGGTCCTGCTCTGATTCCCCATTGCAAGGATGATCCAGAGCTCTGATGCCTGCTCTTCCATTTGCTCTGTGTTTTCTCCACTTCTCCCCAAGCAAAACGATGGGCAGTTCACAGTCATCCAGCTGGTGGGCATGCTACGGGGCATCGCAGCTGGCATGAAGTACCTGGCAGACATGAACTACGTGCACCGTGACCTGGCTGCCCGCAACATCCTCGTCAACAGCAACCTGGTCTGCAAGGTGTCTGACTTCGGGCTCTCACGCTTTCTGGAGGACGATACTTCTGACCCCACCTACACCAGTGCCCTGGTAAGATGGAGGCAAGGATCACAGGAGTCATAGCACTGGAGAAAAGGGCATAAATATCCATCTCTCCCTGCAGTACACTGTCACTGACCCCTACTCATGCCAAGCACTGTGCTGGGGCCCTAGAGTCATAGAGAGACATCCTGCACTCTTGGAAGTTCTCAGGCTAGTGGGGAACACAGAAGTACAGGACTGACAGGGCATTGAGCCAGGGCAGCCAGTCTTGGGAGGCAGAGGGAGGCTTGTTAGAGCAGGTGGTATCTGAGGTGATTGCTGAAGGACCAGTGAAAGTTTCTCAGATGCCATGTTTTCAGAGCAGGGTCCTGTGACTGGAATACAGGCTGTAAGGGGGAAGATGGTGAGCAGCAATGCTGGAGAGGCAGGCAGGGCCAGATCATTGAGGCCCCTGAATGCCCAAACTCACTCCTGAAAGCAGGGGGAGTTCTTGAAGGATTTTAAATGGAAAGAAGTAAGACACAGTCCCTGCCCTCAAAGAGTTCAGAGCCGCCACGCAGGGGTGGAGAACCTGTGGCCTTCTGGATCCTTGAGTGCGGCCTTTTGAATGAATCCAAATTTTACAGAACAAATCCTTTTATTAAAAGGAGTGCAGCAGGGAAAGATGAAGCTTTTCCTGCCTCCTTTGGTGCTTGAAAAAGAACAATCTTGAAATCAGAAGGCTGCAGGTTCCCCACCAGCAATTAATTTGAGTACTGTGCTGTATGAGACGTGCCTCCTTGATGGGGAGACATGAGGCACAGTTGTGGGATTCAGGAGAGTGAATAACTCTTTGGGAGCTAGGGAAAGGTTTTAAGGATGAGAGGGCAGTTTCCAGATGGCAGAGTGGGAAAAAGCACTTTAGTAGAGGGAACAGCATGTGCAAATGCCCAGTGGTCTGAAACAGCATAGTGAGTTTGGGGAACAATGAGGTGCTTCATGAGCTTGGTGCAGCACAGGGCACAGAGTGGGGAGTATTGACAGAAGAGGCCAGGCAGGTCAGCCTCCTACCCATAAACCCTCCCCCTCTTCCCCCCAGGGGGGGAAGATCCCCATCCGTTGGACAGCCCCAGAAGCCATCCAGTACCGGAAGTTCACCTCAGCCAGCGACGTGTGGAGCTACGGCATTGTCATGTGGGAGGTGATGTCCTACGGGGAGCGGCCCTACTGGGACATGACCAACCAGGATGTAAGTCTCCAAGGGGGTAGGCAGAGCCTCTCTGGCCAACCAGATGGAAGAGGGGGGCTCCTGGCCTTGTGCCAGTCTCCCAGGGCAAGGGAGACAGGCCTCTGAGATCGAGAGCCTGGCTGCCAGGGCAGCTCCCAAGTCCAGTGTTGGCTGATTCGAATACCTACACAGGATCCTGGACTCTCCATGGGTAGGAAAGGCCACCTGCCCACAAATGAGCAAATCTTCAGGATGCATGTATTTTGTGGCCAGCCCTGAATGAGACCATGTGCGCTCAGGTGTTTGCCACCTAATTGAGGGGACAAGACAACTATTCAAGGAAACAGATATAGTTATCAGGACCTTTTATGATCAGGTGCTAAACTGGAGAAGGCAGAGGTCTAACTGTAGGCACTGAGACCTGGGCAGCAAGGGCAAGCTCTGCCAGGAAGTATTCACAGGACAGGTGAGGCTCAAATGGTAGAAGGACTTAGAGACTTGAGGGCTCCCAGCCAGAAAGAACAGGTTGTGCAAAGGCCCAGAGGTGGGATAATGAGGGGTCATGTTGGGGAATGTTTCAAAGTCAACCCAAGGGATTTCTGTTAGCAAAAATACAGACAGGAAGGACTTGAAGAAGCTTCTTAAACAGGGCAGGTGACCCACAGTCGAGGCATGGTGGATGAATCTAAATCTGGCCATGGTGGCAGGACAGATTGGAGAGGCATGTCCAAGCTCCTTTCTGACAGAGAAACAGGTGGGGGTGGTGGGAAGGGGCTGTGGGGCCTGACAGGGGAGGTACCTCTTACCTGGAGCTGTAGATAGCACTGAAATCGACAATATGGCCACCTGGGATCAAGCAAGGGGCCAGAGAGGGAAGTCCTCAGGGCCATCAAAGCCAGGAAGGGCTCACAGATGGGAAAGAGGAGCCGGGCACAGGAGGGCAAACCTGGTGGGGCCCTGGGCAGAGGCTACCTCAGGGCGCTGGATTTCCCAAGATTAGCAGAGGGTGGGGCAGGAATGCAGCTGCCAGGTTAGACTGAGGCTATAGATGGTGGGAACCCAGGTCAGGCCCACCCTTGGGGCTGCATCCAGGAAGTACAGGTGGTTGCCACAGCAACCAAATAGCTCAGGCTTGCAAGGCACTGGGGGCAAGGTGGGCCTGGCAGAGGGAAGATGCCCTTAGCCCATCCACCCAACCCCACTCTGGCCCCACATTGTTCCCAGGTAATCAATGCCATTGAGCAGGACTATCGGCTGCCGCCGCCCATGGACTGCCCAAGCGCCCTGCACCAGCTCATGCTGGACTGCTGGCAGAAGGACCGCAACCACCGGCCCAAGTTCAGCCAGATAGTCAACACGCTGGACAAGATGATCCGCAACCCCAACAGCCTCAAAGCCATGGCGCCCCTCTCCTCTGGGTACGGCCCCGTCCCAGCCCTGCCCCTCTCCTACGTGTCGGCCCCACCCTTTCGTGTCAGCCCTGCCCTAGCCCGGCCCCTCTCCTCCAGATATGGGGCTCAGCCCAGCCGGCCCTTCCTCTCTCCTGCCACGGCTGTCCGCTGCTTCAGTCACACACAGATACACATACAGTCTCAGGCTGTCACACCTACACACATCCATAGGCACCTGCACGTACAGCCCCATTCAGAAGTTAGTTCCCATCACACACCTGTATGTGCCCCCTCACTGGGTCAGCATCCCCATGCCCAAGACACAGGCTCAGCCTGAGGGGCATCAGCTTGGGTACCCCCATGTTTCCCTTCTCCCCGAGGCCCCAGGGCAGGCTCCCATGGGCTGCAGCTCACAACTGCCTTCCTTGGGTGGCTGTTGCAGGTCACACTGCTGGCACTGCACATGCTTACTCTCCAGGCCCCACAATCCCGCAGGCTTTCCAAGGGCTGTCCAGCCAGGTGTCCTCAGGATCTAGGGCTGGCTGTGACCAGAGACTCCATGGGTCAAAGTCCTTCCTCCACCAAGTTCTTGTGGCCAAGAGATCTTCATGCTTGCCTCTGCCTGTCACTCCTCACCGTGACCCTGCGTCAGCCACTCCTGAGTCTCCGGATAAAATCACTCGGGGCTTTTAACCTCATGAGAGTCATTTCACTACTTGCCAGCCAGGAAGTCATTCCCATTAGCGCCACCAGCCTGAGCTGGACCTTGGAGATGCACTGCCCAGCATCAGCCTCCTATAGCACAAACCAGGGTGGAAAAGGATGGAGAAGGGCACTGGGGGAAGAAACAATGAATACTTGGTACAGTTAGTCCAGCTCCAATCCCTCCTCCTGAAAATAAGAAACGTGGACAAGTGTCTTCCCCTACTTGCTCCTGTAGGCCAGCCTCTCAGCAGTCCCTGAAGAGGCTTCCCTAGACGTCCCAGGTGGCCCCAGCTTTGAGACCTGCACGCACACTCACTCTCACGTACTCACACATACAGGCATGCACGTCCACGCAAGCTCAAACGTATGCCCGCGCACACGCAGAGTGCACGTGCACGCACAGCCTACAGGCGTGTCCATGCACGTGCTTACCCTTATACTTCCTGCAAGCATGTGCCCTGACCATCTCTGTCACCCACCCCCCAACTAGCATTAACCTGCCGCTGCTGGACCGCACGATCCCCGACTATACCAGCTTTAACACAGTGGACGAGTGGCTGGAGGCCATAAAGATGGGGCAGTACAAGGAGAGCTTCGCCAATGCCGGCTTCACCTCCTTCGACGTCGTGTCTCAGATGATGATGGAGTAAGTGCCCCTCTCCCCACCCATCCCACCAGCCAAGTGGGGCGCTCTGGAGGGTGAGAAATAGACAGTGTCCCAGCGGGGGATGTGGGGGACCAAGCGGCAAGATGGCCAACTTTGGAGTCACATCCAGATTGATACCCAGGTCTACCTGCCACCTGCTGGCTGTGTGATCTTGGGCAAATCAACCTCAGCTTTCTCATCTGTAAACTGGGGGTTGGTAGGAAGGTTGAAGGAGACATAAAGGAAGTGGGTACTTAGTAAACGCAAGTTGTCTTCCTCTTCCCCATAGCAGGTGAGAGAAGGGCACCTCAGTGCCCTGACGTCTGGTCAAGTGCTGTCCACTCCACCTCAACATAGTCACTCGCTCCAGCTTTGGCCCACACACTCCCCCATCCCAGTACCCCCTCCCTTAATATCTTCAGCACGAACCCCCTGGGGAAGCCCAGGCAGCTCTCGACCAGGCACAGAGCACCCCCAACATTTCCCTAACACACGTGCTTCTCTCCCAAAGGGACATTCTCCGGGTTGGGGTCACTTTGGCTGGCCACCAGAAAAAAATCCTGAACAGTATCCAGGTGATGCGGGCTCAGATGAACCAGATTCAGTCTGTGGAGGTTTGACATTCACCCGCCTCGGCTCCCCTCTTGCTCCAGGCCCCGCCCCCTCCGCCCCACACGCCGGCCCTCCTGGTGCTCATCCACTGCAGGGTCAGCCACCTGCCAGGAGGCCACGGGCAACAGGAAGAACCAAGCAGCGCTCCAGCCACGAGACGTCACCAAGAACACATGCAACTCAAACGACGGAAAAAAGGGAATTGGGAACAAAGAAAACAGATCCTGGGAGGGGGTGGGAAATACAAGGAATAATTTTTAAAGAGGATTCTCATAAGGAAAATGATGACCATTCTTAGGGGGAAAAGAAAGGGCTTAGGAGATCCATGTGATTCGTCCAATCAGAGACCAAAAGCAGTTTCTCTCCAACTCCCTCTGGGAAGGTGACCTGGCCAGAGCCAAGAAACACTGTCAGGAAAACAAATGTGAAGGGGAAAGACAGGGGCCGCCCTTCTCTCCTGTCTCTGGCTGCTCCTCTAGGCCTCAATCGACAGCCAAGTGCCAGGCGGACGGGGCAGGTGGACAGGAAGCCCTGGGAACCCCTCTGGGAAAATCCATTCCTGCTGCCACCGGGCAAACAGAAGCATTTTTCTGTCTTTGGAGAATATTTTAGAAACTCCAATGAGAGACTGTTTCTCTTGTCGGCTCATGGGGATGAAAAGGGGATTGTGTCCTCCTGGTCAGGGAGAACACGGGGACACCAGAAAGGCCAGCCTTCCTCAGGATGGCCGCCCCCTGGGTCCGCAGCTTCACGTACATATCACGCTCACAGCCCGGCGGCCCCAACCCGCCTGGGCGCCCGCTCCCACCAGCCCCCACCTCGAGGGCTGATGCTGCAGTGACTGCCGTCAGCTACGACTGCCACTGAGAAGGGTTGATCCTGCATCTGGGTTTGTTTACAGCGATTCGAGAACTCGGGGGTATTTTGGTCAGGGGTGGTTTTGGTTTGGGGGGTTTGTTTGTTGGGGTTTTTTTTTTATGACAATGAAGTGACACTTTGACATTTCCTACCTTTTGAGGACTTGATCCTTCTCCAGGAAGAAGGTGCTTTCTGCTATTGACTTAGGCAATACACCAAGGGCGAGATTTTATATGCACATTTCTGGATTTTTTATATGGTTTTCATTGACACCCTTCCCTCCTCCCACCTGCCACCAGGCCTCACCAAAGCCAACTGCCACGGGGCCATCTGGGCCCTTCAGAGACTTGAGTGAGATTTGGGTGGGGAGGGGAAGGTGCATCCCACTCCAGGACTGTTTATGAAAGTGACAGATCGAGGAGGAAGGTGGGCTCTGAGGCTGCAGGGCTGGAAGTGCTTGCCCACTTCCCCACTCCCCTGCCCCGGTCTAGTACTTCCCGGGCAAATAGGCCCCTTTGAGGTTCCTGCATGCCCTCAGGTGGCCAAAACTCAGTTTTGTCTCTGGGAGCCTAAACCAGGCTGCATCGGAGGCCAGGACCCGGATCATTCACTGTGATATCCTAGCCCTCCAGAGGGTGCCCCCGGAGACATGGGCAGGCATGCTCCTTCCCTTCCCTGGGGAGAAAGCATGTGATTTCTCTCCCATCTCCTTCCCTCCACCAGAACTTTGCCAGGTCTGAAGGTCTTGGCCGTGGGGAAACCATCGGCCAAGAGGTCTGGCCGCAGACTCCCTCCTGTGAGCAAACGCAGGCACCTGAGCAGAACAATCGGTTAGTGAATTGAATGGAAATAAACGCTTTAGTTATAAAACAACCCTGTTCTCTGTAAGTTCCAAGACAGACCCTGGCACCCTTGGGATGTGCCCAGTGACCTGTAACTCTCTTCCAAGTGACCCTTCCTCCCTGAGGATTCTAGAAGGCCCGGGGCACATGGGAGGATGACAGCTCCACGTGGCCTTTCCAGCTCTGGCTTGTCAAAAGCACAGGCAACAAAAGAAGTGAGTTGGAAGTGGCTCAGAACTCAGCGTGGATGCCCCGGAAATCAGGGTGAGCCACTGCCAGTACATTAGGAGCAGGGAATCCCGGGGGTGCACTCAGCACACCTGGGCCAGAGGAAGGGGGTTCCCCGCATGAGGTGAGCTGTGATGGAGGGGTGTGAGCATCCCAGGGTGCCCAGGGATGATCACTTTATCCAGGCCAACTCTGATGTTCTCTGTGCAAATGGGCTCCTACTCACACATTAAAATCAGAATTCTTTGTGTGGCAGGAGCAGGCGGGGAGATGGAGGTGCTGTGAATATCAAGTCTGGCTGAGGAGGGAGAACTAGGGATGCCACCCCTGGGGACCTTTCCCTTTGTCCACAGAGCTTCTTTGAGGAGACTGACCAGTGGGAGAGATTCAGGCTGCAGGCAGCCAGCTAGAGGCACCACAGTCAGAGCAAGCGTCCAGCAGGGACCAGCCTGTCGTCTGTTGCTCACCTGCTCAGAGAGCCTGAGATGCAAAGGGAAGGAAGGGATTAGAGAGGAGTGTGGGCCCCCCGGGGGGACAGCAGGGCGAGCCACAGGGAAGCATTGGCAGATTTCCCACAAACTGGCCGGCAGTGGCCCACCGGCCGTCACTGTGTGCCCCAAAGGTGCCCAGCACGGGTGGCAGCTGTCCCAGCACACAAGGTCACCTTCTGGCAGGAGCTGCCCTGATGCTTTTTAGATTAGCTCCGTCTCCCCAGCCCACCCCCTGATGCTCCGGGGCCCCATGCGGGGCTGGCAGTCAGTGCTTCCTGTCAGATGGCTTCCTGTTCTAAGCCACTAGGCTGGTGTCCGCTGGCCAGCACTTCTGCCTGTCCACCCTCCAGGGCCCGGGTCCTCAGTGGCCCTGGGCCCGCACATGCCTGCTTCCCAGAACAGAGGTACTACCCAGACCTCTGTGTCTCCACTTCAGGGTAACAGACAGACATCACTGTGACCGTCCCAGGGGTACAGATGCTGCTCACATTTCCCCCTCCCCACCCTCCATCCCTGCTGCCAGGACAGTACCCCCCACCCAACCTCTTGCTTGCTGCCAGCGGGAGTGGCAGACCACGCTGCCAAGCGCCTTCCACTTACGCCACCCTCTTGCCGGGGCACACAGCTCTGAGCCGCTGCTGCCTGGTTACTAATCCTTTCCTGGCTCAACCTCCCCAAACGCCAGCCCCCACCTGCCCAGCAGCGTTAGAGGAGTTTCCGGCTGCTCTTCACACAGTTGGTGCTGGGAGAAAGAAAGCTGCCTTGTAAACCCAGGCCAGGGTGCCGTGGACATGGGGACCAGCTGCTGTGGGAGGGCATGACTGGCAGAGCTGTGCGGTGCCAGGCTGGGTGGGAGAGAACCAGGCCACCCACCCCCTGCCCTGCTGCTCCAGAAGCCCCCAAAATGCATCACTATTGATGATTGGCAGGCCTCTCCCTGGGGGTGACATTCAAAATCCCCGTCAACTGGGAAGACACGGGCAGACCAGTCAGGACAGTTGACGGCCTTGGTGCTGCACCAAAGCCCTCAGAGCAGGGGCTAGGGTGGTAGGGGCTGTGGGGGACACTTAAGGGACTCGGGGCAGTGGCTGTTTACTAACTGTCAGTGCCTCTTGCTCAGAGAGCATCAGCTGGACTTTCCCCATGGTTTCTAGCTTGTCCCCACCCTGCCACCGTCTCAGGGGCCTCTCTGCCACCCCCTTGTGGGCAGGCCCTAGTCTCGCGCCACTCTCCAATCGGGCTCATCTTCAGGAGGCTGGGAGCCCCCACCCCTTCCTCATGCCTGGCTAAAGCACAGGAAGGCCCCTGGCCCCAGACCACCACCTGCCCCAGCGCTGGGCCCTGGGCTACTCCTGGCTCTTTCCAGGGCCCCTGTAATTCCGATACGATACCAAAGGCTGGAAGATTCTTACCAGGGAAAATAATGTCAATGCATTCAAAGGACAGGATGCCACATGACACTAGGGAAAGTGCCTCCCGACCCCCAGGTGGCAGCCTTCTCTTGTCACTAGAGACATGGATTTGGGGAGACATGTCCCCTCAGGTCCCCATCTGTAAAATGACAGCACTGGACTGGGTGAGCCAGGCTATGCAAAACACTTTATACACCTCAGTCCTGTGAGAAGGGATTATTGCCCCCATATGTCAGGGGGGGAAACTGAGGCGCTGAGCGTGAAATAGTTTGCTCGGGATTACACAGCCAGGAAGGAGCAGAGCAGGCCCATGAGCTTTGGTTTATCTGCTTCTAATGCCCACCCTGCCATGCTCAGTTAAATGACAGGAAACACTTGGTGTCTGATGCTACCTGGTAAGAGAAGGGAAAGCTCCAGTGGGCTGTGGCTGTCAGGGAGGGCTTCATGGAGGAGGCTGTCTTGAAAATCACAGAGGTCGAGAGAAAGGTCATCCCAAGATGCAGCAACCAGAATGGCCCGACACTGTGGGAGTTGTGTCTGCACAGGCCAGAGGAATGGGGGAAGTGAGGGCTGACATAAGGGGAAGTTGAGGCAGTTTGGATGTGATGTACAGTCCAGCCACAGCAGGTTCTTGAGCTGAAGAGTGGCAGAGTGAGTATCAGGTTCTGGGGTGAGGAGTCAGTTCCACCATCAGATGGGGCAGGATGCCTCCCAGCTACCCAATCCCCCAGGAAAAAGAGCCCCTGGAGCAGCCCTCACTTATCCCAGGATTATCCAGGCCCTGCTGCTCTGTTCTCCATCACTGGCCTGAATAATCCCAAGAGTCACTCCAGCTGCTTGGAACAACAGGGACTGAGCTTGTGCTACCCGATTCTTAATCCCCCATTTCCACCAGGCTCTCAACGGGTGGTGGGTGAGTTGGGGAGAGAGCTGCCAGGCACTAAGGGAGCTGAGCAGGGGGCTGTGTAGGTGGGTATGAAAAGCCGCTCAGGAAGCTCATCTCTGCCCCGGTCACCCCAGCCCTGGAGAGATCACCCAGATGTGCTGGAAGGGGTCTGGGATCCTGTCTTTTCCAATAGTGTGTTATCCTGGGGAAACCCAGATGGGAGTTTAGGAAGCCCCGCTGCACTGTGTGATGCTGCACATGCACTGCATGCGCCACCAGCCGGCCATACCCAGCCTCTGGCAAAATGGTTCCTGCCATAAACCTTAAGATGGAGAATGGGCTCAAAGCCAGAAAGCAAGGTCAGAGTGTTGGTTGTAGGAAAGAACTTGGCCTTTGTCACCTAACAGGAAGAGAGTGGGCTCAGGGCATACCCCATGGGAGGCTGGTCTCAGGAGGCACAGGGATTACAATAATGGCTGAACACTTACTACATGCCAGGCGCCAAAATATTATTCTCCCCACTGTACAAGTGAGAAAACTGATTCCCAGAGGTGATTCCTGGAGGATTCCGACCAGGCCTTCTGCCTGCAGCCCTCCTTCCTTCCCACATCCCGGGATTTCTCAAAATTTGTACCATTGCCCACCTGTATCAGAATCTCCTGGGCTATGTATTGTTTAACTTGCAGATTCCCAGGCTCCTCCCCGGTCCCCTAAACCAGGGTCCCTTAGGTTGGGCCCAGGAGTCTCCATTTTTGACAAGCTCCTCCAGGAAACTCCTCACTCAGCTCCCCCATGACAAACTGCTCCGATGTCTGCAGGGAGAGGGTCTGGTGGAGACAGGGATTAGGAAAAAGCAGGACATCGTCAGATAAGATGCCTGAACTCAGACATAGATTAGGACCCATGAAGTGGGGGTTAGGGCTGACCCTCAGGAATGTGCTCAGACTGAGCTAAGCTTTCAAGAAAATTAGAAAGAGCCCCAGACCCAGAGTCTGTCTGAATTTAGCTTCACAGCATGAAGGCTGCCTTGGGAAAGCTGATATAGCAAGAAGGAGCAGCAACTTAATATTTCAGAGGGGCCCAGCAGCCCCCCCAGGGCCACCCTCTAGAGACCCCACAGACCCCAAGACTGTGGTCCAGCACTGCTCACTCAACACCTGGCCAGGTGGGCCAGGCACGGGCAGGGTAGGGCTGCCAGCTGGACCTGACCTGGCGCTACAGATGCCCGCACCACCACCAACCCCAGCTACTCAGACTAAGACACAACTTTCCCCGGAGCAGGGAGAGGGAGCAAAAGCCCCTATCTCTACTCAGGGTCTAACAGCCCCTGTTTGGTTGGGGGGAGCACTCTAAGCGTTAGCAGGGGAGCAGGAGAGGGAGGTCAGGAAACATCTTACAGAAGGTCAGAGCCAGGACAACATACACTCTGGGGGCCCCTCTGAGACTGCGAGAGTCAAGAATTCTACATTCCAAGGGGTGAAAGACTCTAAGATTCTAAGATTGCAAAGCCCCATAATTCTAAGATTCCAGTGGAAGGATTCCATGTTTTTAAGATGCCATCCCTATATGATTCTATGCTGCTAATTCTTGAAATTTCAAGTCCCATTGTTTATTGCTGGTCCCCAAACCTGAGGACTCCAGCATTAAAAAAGCACAAAGAGAGAGGAAGAGATGGAGAGGAAGACAGTTAAAAACAAATACTAAGAACAGCTCCATCCTTTGAATCTAAGTTACAGATGGACCTTGGCAAGAGCCAAAGACCCTTCTTTTGAGAGCAATGCAGAATTTTTCTCCCTAGTACAGTAGCAGAATTGCATGCTTCAGGCCTTCCCCGGGGGGGCGGGGGGCCGAGGCGGGGTTGGTTGCTCCAAGCTGCAGCTTAGCAAAAAGCCCTACGCAGGCCACAGTGCCCACGGGCAGATGGGCTCTGACAGCTCTGCTCAGGAACAAAGCAGGAGCTCCCCGGCTCAGTTTGGGGAGGGACTCATCTTCCCTCCCCTCAGAGAGGAAGCTGCAGGGCCAGGGGTTTGCCTTGGAAGACCCTGGCTGAGGACAATTCCCCAAGGAGACCACCTTCCTGTTCAGAGCCAGCATCTTAACACTGGACAACCATAGGGTCTTGCTGCAAACCCCAGAGCTAGGTGCCTTCCCTCTGACACTCGGGATGCAGCTTCCATGGCCGCACTGCCTCTGCCACACTCCAATGACCCCTTCACCCTTTCTAGCTTTAGCCACTGCTCCCTGGGGCTGGGAGGCCTGACTGCTTTCCTTTTGTGGACAGGGACTCTGATGGCAGGGCCACCAAGTCGAGCCTCTGAGGCTGACCCAGGGTGGGCCTGGCAGGGGCATTCACTCACAACTAGCCTCTTTGGATTCCAGAGAAGAGCAATTACTGCTTGGTCACATCCATCCCCAGTTCATAATCATAGCTGCTATTTCTTGAGTGCCAACAATGTGCCAGGCACTGTGCTCAACTTTTTATATGAAGTGTCTTACTTAATCCTCACACTGCTCTGTGAGCCAGGTACAATGGTTACTCCCATTCCACAAGACTAGGAAACTCAGAGATGTGACATGGCGGCTCTCCCAGGTCACACAGCACCCACCCTCTTAATCACTACACTATGCTGCTGCCAGTGGTCCCCACTCAGCCCCCTCTACTGTCAGATCCTTTGCCAGTCAAATCCCAGGCCCCCCGGGGGGCACTCTGACACCCTCTCTGAGCATGGCCCCCCTGGAGCTGCTGTCAGAGCCACAGGTGGTGGGAGTGAGCGCTGGACTCCCCTCTTGAGACGTCCACCCCAGCCCGAGCCATGCAGGCCAGAGCTCTCAGCCAGGGGGTTTCACAGAACCCTGTTTCCTCTAGTCACACACTTGGGTTTTCCTGACAATGTCAGGAGGTCAGGGAGTGATGCACTGGGGTTCAATGGCCGTGGGTCAGACCCAGTTCCCCCAGACCCCCCACTGCTCTGACCAAGGAAATCTCACCAGCTGTGTCCAAGATCAACCTGACCCTGTTACTCCAATGCCTTTGTAGGAGTATTTTTAGCAGAATTTTTTTTTCCAAAATAAATGTGAATTGTAAAAATTATTACTTGGACTTGGTACTTTTTTTTCTCTGAGGTTCCCCGGAGAACAAATGGAAACTCCCGGAGGCTCTGAGCAGAGTTCTGAAGCATGACCAGCAGTTTTCCAGGGCTAAGAATGGAGCCAGGGCCAGGGCTGAGGTTGAGGTTGGAGCTGGGGTGGGGACTTGGCCTGGGCTACAGTTGGGTGTTGGGTGTTCTAAGAACCCTCGGTCATGTTTAAGAGTTTGAGCTCTGCTGTCGGGGGTCCTGGGGTTCATATCCCAACTCTGCCATTTCTTAGCTGCCTTGGAGAGATCACCTAACTGTTCTAAGCCTCATCTTCATGTCTGTAAAACAGGGACAATAATATCGAACTCCTGGAGTGGGGGTGAGGAGTAAATGAAGTGAGGGACGTGATGGCCTTAGCACTCAAGGATGGTAGTTCATGTTCCTTTGCTGGGCAGGAAGCCCATGATGGCAGGGCCCCTCTCTGTCATACACTCTGCTGTGTTCTTCACAACCCAGACGATGCCTGACTCATGTTAGACACTCAATAAATGTTTGTCACATATATGTCATGGACTTTTGGGAAGGGTTCCATGGTCAAATACCTTTGGCAAATTCTAGAGTAAGGCAAGTTAATCAGATTTCTTTATTTCAGGATATTGCAGAGCTTTAAATACATAAAAAGTATAACGTGTATCTCTAAAAAGGTGTTATTTGCAAGCTTCCCTTTTAGGGGAGGTAGCTCATGGGACCAGCATCCCTGGGAACATGCTTGGGTAATGCCATGGTGGTTAGAGGTAGAGCTGAGGCTGGGGTTCAAGTTGGGCCTGGAAGACACAGTGGCCAAGAGATCAGAGAAGGGTAGGATCCGGGAGGCTGTCCTCTGATTCACTCACTCACTCACTAGCTCATTCACTCAAAAAGTACTTACTGAACTCCTACGACATGAAAGGTGCTGCATTAGGTCCCACGGGGGAAACAGAAATGACTCCTGCACTTGAGAACTTATCAGGGCATTTGGGACACTTCATTGCCCATGAATAAGGCACCCATGGTGTGCCAGACCTAGGCTGGTACTAGGAATGCTGCAGTGAATCAGACACATGCCTGCCCTCGTGAAGTCCTCAGTTAGCAGAAGGTATTGGGTCATTACAACTCGGGGAAATGTGTGCAACTGTCAAAGTGCCTACAGCTTTCAGGAGGAGTGGAATTAACACTGAATGGGAGCCCCTCAAGGCGCTGAGCAGGATTCCAAAGCACGACTAGGAGTTTTCCAGGAAGCTAAGTATGGAGACAGTATTCCAAGCAGAGGGAATAGTGGATACAAAGGTGTGAAGTCAAACACTGATATAATATCTTTTGTGAATTACTATGTGCTATGGTCTGAATGTCCCTCCAAAGTCATGTGTTGAGACTTAATCAGCAATATGATAGTATTTAGAGGTTGGGCCTTTAGATGGGGCCATGTGGGCAGAGTCCTGGTGAGTGGGACGAGGCCCTTGCTTGCTCTTCAGCTCTTCCACCACGTGAGGACACAGCATCTGACCCCTTTTGCCTTTCTGTCCCATCTGCCACATGAGGTCACCTAGACGTTGCTATCTGGGAGGAACTTGGCCTTCACCAGACGCCAAACCTGCTAGTGCCTCGACCTTGAGTCCAGCCTCCAGAACTGTGAGAAATAAATTTCTGTTCTTTATAAGTTACCCAGTCTCAGGTATTTTGTTATAGCAGCAGGAACAGACTAAGACACTATGTAAGCGATACTGATGCAAACATGGCTACCATATTAAAAACAATATATGACCCTCTCACAGCAGTGTGTAAAGCAGGCCAGCAAGGCCGCCAGATCCCACAAGGAGGCAAGTCCATGAGAGCTTGTGGTGAGGCCGGCTGGGTCAGGCACACGGCACAGTTGGCCCAGCTTGCCAATTCCAGGCCTTCCTTGCTATCCTGAGGCCTCAGACCCACCACCCAAGATGACCTGGGTCTCCTAGCCCGGTTCCTCTGAGAAGTCTGGATCCCCTTCCTGGTTCCACCTGCCCCAGCCCCAGGCCCAACCTGAGCTTTCCCTAGACCCTCCTGCCCATTCTGAGATCCAGTACAATCTCAGGGGGGTCTGCTCCCAGCTCAGGGACACTGACTCAAATCCCCCAGCCCCCAGCTCCCTCACCAAACCCTCACTGGCTCCTCTCTGCCTTCTTTTCACTCTTCCTTCCCACCCGGGAGGTGGCTGAGACCAGTCTCTGTCCCTCCTGGCTCCATGTGGGCACCCACAGGCTCAGTCATTTCTCATGGACAGGGTGTTATCACTGCTGCAAAAGATGTCGCCACGGAGAAAAAGAGAAACAAGGGAGACCTTTCCTGTAGTCTCTCGCTGCGTTCGTCACAATGGCTATGGAGACCCCCAGCCGTGTGAGACTATAGAAATGCCCCACCCCCACACACACTCCTCTGCGGATCCCATCAGTCCAAAGCATCTGCCTGGACCAGCCCTATCCCCAAAACCCTGATGACACAGCACAGGGCGTGCAGGACCCACCAGCCCCTGCCCGTGAGGGCTCCTCCTCCCCTGCTGCCCCCTGGATGGCACGAGGGAAAAACTGAGACTCTATTGCTACCATTGCTGTTGCCATGGCCCCTCCCGGTCCCTGGTGACTGCAGATCCCCAGGCAGCAGGAAGTTTACATACGCTCATTTGTAAGTGACTCCCACAGCACACACCTTCATGCCGTCAGCTACACACAGACGCATGTTCACACACAAAGCCATAATAGCCCTCCCAGCCCTCGTTCACGCATACCCACAGGCACACAGAGGCAGGCTCGCGCTCCAACTCAGCCCCACACGCTGCTCAGGCCCCATAGCCACACACTCACCCCACGTCACAACAGCAGAGAATGTCCTTAGCACACTTAACTCTGCCAGGCATCGTGGGAGAGCTCTATGTGTGTCGTCCTGCTTCATGTATAAACCTGTGCTGCTCAAATTATCTGTGGTGAAAGACCTGGTTTGTTTTTCTTTTCCTTTTTCTTTTTTTAATTTCCAACCTGTTGGGGATCTAATATGTGGTCTGACTGAAATCAACATCCAAACTTGTCCAAAACCCAAACCCTGTTCCACAAGACCGGTCCACCAATCACATGCTCAGATGCCATGGCACTGCCAAGATGCCATAAAAGGTTCTAAAATGCCTGTACCTACCTCATCATAGACCAGTAACAAACAGTTCTAGGACAGGCACCAGTCCGGCCTATATTTTCAGTAGCACTGCCCTAAAGCACCCCAGAAAGTGGACAACAGTCATTATCCCCATCTCACAGATAAGAAAACTGAGGTACAGCATTTTGAAGAAACTTGCCCACAGTTAACATAGTTAGTATGGACAGGAGCCAGGCGGTCTGCTCTAAAAGTATGCCATGTCCCTCCACACTTGAGCACAGAGTTCTACTCACATAACAGCAGAAGACACACGCCTGCAAATACAAATATAGACAAGTATTCTAGACACACGCATACACAAATGGGCATGTATTCATCCAATATAGCAAACACAAATGAACACACACAGAAATGCAGGGACAAGCATACAGATGTGTCTGTTTTGCTAATCAATATGTCTCCAGTGCCAGTACCGTGCCTGACACACAGTAGACACTTAGAAAATATTTCTGAATAAATCAATACCCTTGTGCCCATTGCTGTTCCTACCCACAAGACACACAAACACATGTGTATGGACTCTCATACGTGGAGTCACTAAAGCTGCAGGCTAGGAGCACAGTCTTTGGGTTCAGGTAGATAATAGTTCAAATCCTGTCTCCACCATTAATGCTGTGTGACACAGGGAAGTTGCTGCACCTCTCTGAGACTCAATGTCATCATCTAGAAAATGGAGATTAGTTCATATTTACTGAGCAAATATTTATTGACTGCCTGCACATGACGGTCAGTTCACCAGCTGATGGGAATAGAGCAGTGAACAAAACAGACAAAAGTGTTTGCCCACATGGAGCCCAGGTCCTAGTGGGAGCAGACAGGCACTTAAACAATTGAACACAGTATGTTAGGTGGGGATGAAGCCATGAAAAATTTAGTGGGAAAAGGCTTTGAGGGGGGTTCTTGACGGGGGTGGCAATTTCAAAATAGAGCCATTGGGCACAGAGGGGCACATAATCTAAGATCCCATTTGTATGAAGAACAAGAACAGTTAATCAATGGTGACAGAATTCGTACAGGAATCACTTCTGGGTGGTGTAGAAGGGGAACTTACGGAGGGGTGGAAACGTCCTGCTTCTTGATCTAGGTGGTGGTTACAGACATATGTAAAAAAAAAAATCATCAGGTGTAAAGATTAATGCACCGTACATACTTTTGTATGTTGTGCCTCAGTTTACAAAAGTAGCGTGGCCAGGGAAGGCCTCACTGAGAACATGACATTTGAGTACAGAAAGAGCTAAAAGGTGAGGGAGTAGGTGAGTGGCTCACCAGGGGAGCGCATCCCAGGCAGAAGGGGCAGCAGGGCAAAGGCCCTGTGGCCAGAGCTCTAGCGTGCTCAAGGGGCAGCAAGGAGACCAGGGTGGCTGGAGTAGGAAAAGTAAGGGGGAGAGCGGGAAGAGCTGGGGTCCTTTGTGGGCCGTCATGAGGACTCAGACTTTTCTCCGCATGAGACAAAAGCTTGTGGAGTGTCTGATGTACAAGTGCTGTGATCTGACTTTTAAAAGGATCACCCTGACTGCCTTGTGGAACAGTGGTGACACGGTGTATCAGTCGGGGTTCTCCAGAGAAACAGAACCAGTAGGATATGTATTAAAAGATTTATTTCAAGAAATTGACTTTCCCTGTTTGGCTAGCAAATCCAAAATCTGTAGGGCAGACTGGCAGGCTGGAAACTCTCAGGCAGGAGCTGATTCTGCTGCCGAGAGGCAGAATTTCTTCTTCCCTAGGGAAACCTCGATTTTGCTCTTAAGGCCTTTCACTGATTAGATAAGGCCCACCTAGATTATGGAGGATAATTTCCTTTACTTAAAGTCATTAATTGTAGACATTAACCACATCTACAAAATACCTTCATAGCAACACCAGAATTGGTGTTTAAATAACTGGGTACTATAGCTTAGCCAAAGTGACACATAAAACTAACCTTCACAGGGAGCCAGGACGGAAGCAGGGGTACAGTTAGGAAATCACTATAATAATCCTAGAGGGGGAGGATGGTGGCTTGGAACAGGGTGGTGGTAGGAGTAGAGGTGGTGAGAAGTGATTGGATTTTGGATGTAGTGTGAAGGCCAAGCCAACAGGACTTGCTGAAGGATTGGATGTGGGGGTGAGAGAAAGTGGGGATCAAGGGGCCTCCAAAGTGCTTGGCCTGAACAACAGGAAAGATGGAGATGCCACTGACCACAATGGGGCAGACTGGCTGGGCACGGTGGCTCACGTCTGTAATCCCACACTTTGGGAGGCTGAGGCGGGAAGATTGCTTAAAGCCAAGAGTTCCAGACTAACCTAGGCAACACAGCAAAACCCTCTCTCTACAAAAAATTTAAAAATGAGCTGAGGCTAGTGGCACACAACTGTAGTCCTAGCTTCTGGGGAGGCTGATGCAGGAGGATCACTTGAGCCTGGGAGTTCGAGGCTGCAGTGAGCTATGATCACGCCACTGCACTCCACTTGGGCAGCAGAGCAAGACCCTGTCTCAAAAAATAATAATAAATTAAATAAATAAAATTTAAGAATAAAATGGGGCAGACTGCAGGAGGAGCTGGTTTCAGGGGAGATTGAGGATTCCATTTTGGACATAAGTTAGAGATGCCTCTTGAACGTCAAGTAGGCAGTTGGATATGTGAGTCTGGAGGCAGAGGAGCAAATCTGGACGTCCGGGTTTGGCCAGATGAGTCTGGTAAAGCCAGAGAGGAACAAATGAGATGAAAGTAAATCCAAGGGTGACAATAGCGGTGGATCTCGGGACCAAAGCTGAGTACAGCACGCAGGGCAGCCTGGCGGGTGAAGAGGAGGCAAAGGCGCAGGAGCAGCGCACTGCTGTGGCCAGGGACAGGTGCTGGAATGAGGACGCCGGAGGGAGTGACCTGGGAACATAAGAAGTGGTGGTTGCGAACTGGGGTCCTTAAAATTAAGATGATTGAGAGGCTGCTGTTGTCAAGGTCAAGGGAGTGACCACAGGAGGTAGAGTGGATGGCAGGTGAGGAGCTTGAGGACCCGAGGGGCAGGGTGTCAGCCGCATCCTCCCCCCTAGTTGCTGACAGCATCAAGAATTCAGACGTGGTCATGCTGGAGAGGCTAGAGGGGGTGACAGCAGGGCGGGAGCCAAAATGCTCAATGCACCAGGGGCGGGGAGCCCTGGGCTGGGGAGAGATCTGCAGAGGAGGCACAAGGAGGGTGGTGGGAGGTCTCCCTGATGGCCCGAGATGCAAGCAGGGAGAGCATAACACTCACCTTGCAAGACCTTCTTGAGGGCTAAACAGTTCACAGGTGCCAGGGTGCCCAGCAGAGAAACTGGCACATAGCAGGGGCTCACAGGGTGCTGCTACTCCTTACTACCCCATCCCTGGCAGCCTTGCTCTGCCCGTTGGGACCGAGAGTGAGCTGGGCCTTCCCTCCACGGAGCCCCCTGGGAGCTGGGAGCCGTAACAGGCTGGAGCTGAGTCCCAGAGAGGAGGCATTGGCCTCCTACCGCCCCAGGCCCGTATGTGCGGAGCTAGAGATACAGCGATGGGGCAGGAAGCAGAGAAGGTTGAATCAAAGGCCCTCATCAGCCACCCTGGATACCCCTTTCGAAGCCCCCACTCCTGACTTATTAATCGATAATACTGTGTCTCAGGATCAGGCTGTCGGCCTCAGAATTCCTGCACAGGAAGAACTCGGGAGCAGCCAGTCCTTGGGATGAAGGATGGGAGATTTGTCTTGCAGTTGTGGTTACCCAGCCAGTGTGCCATTTGTCTTTAGATGGCGAGTTTATTGGAAGTGGCCTGGGGAGGGGGCAGCTCATGGTGACTGCCACCCCTGGCACCTCCACCACACACATTTCGCCACTGAGTGCTCACCGCCACCCAGAGATGGTCATCGCCAGGGGTGGACTATGACGGGTTTAACAACCAGCTCTCCAAATGTAGTTCATGAATGCCGGCTGAAATTTTTGTTTAAGTTAAGTTTTGTTTTATCTTACGATAAAAGTGAAACAATGAAGGTTATGTTAGAACTTCACTCATTCCTCAATGACATGAGTGACTTCTATTATACAATTTCATTTTTACTGATGGTGGTAACAACTGGCTCCCAAAATTCCTGAAAATGCACCAATTAGTTCTTGTGAGCCAGTGTGAACTGGTTCCAGCACAACACTGGGCAATTTTCCCATTTTACAATAATGGAAACTGAGGCCCACAGCGTTGGGGTGTGAAGCACTGAAGGTCAAGCTGAATGTGGCCTGGTTGGGGTAACACCAGACATATTTATTCTAAAGCTGAGTTCTGTCAACGGTTTCCTCAATTTTCAGACTCTCTTCTCAGAAAGACCCACATTTTCTGTCCCCACATCTTCTCTGCACCTCTAGAGCACTTCAGTGCGACATACAGAACTTCCTCGTCCTCCTCCCCCACTTTCAAAACCAAACGTCTGGGGACACAGCCTGAGGCTGGACTCTTCCTCACACATTCCAGGGACACTAATCCTGGAGTGAGTCCCTGAGGCCACAGAAGGAGCCCCTGGGTCCTGGGAAGAGAGAGGGGAGTGCCGCCCAGCCAGCACACACTAGGTGACCTGCCCAATGACCCCGTCTTTAGTTCACACTTCTAAGTGCAACAAGGAGTGGTAGAAAGAGTTGCGGAGCCCTAGGTGGCTGTGTTGGGCTCTCACTGATAAATTTGTGACCTTGGACAAGTCAGCTCACTCCTCTGAGTAAAATGGGACTTACATTCCCTACTCCCAGGATTGCTATGACGGTTATCTAAAGGCCACCTTCCGTCTTGTCCCAGTTTTCTTAAATGGTATGATTCAGTGGATGCCAGGGGGCCCCTCACTTGTCCCCAGTGCCTGGAATTGCACCACTAAAGGGTCAAACCTTGGACTTTCAGCATTGCCTTCTTCCAACTGTTCTTTTAAATCCCACTACTCCTGGAGAAAAAGCTGATAAATCCTAAGTGCTCTCGGGAGTGAGTTTATCTGGGCTTCCTTCCTGACCGAGGAGGCCTGGGGTCTTCCCCTACCCTCTCACTTCCTCCTCCAGGTGGGAAGGGGCTGTGGCCTGACCTCCCAGCTTGAGGCCCACAGCCGGAGGACTTGGCTTGGGTCTTCCCTTTTTGGAGTCTTAATCTCCCCAGAAAAGGAAAGGAATCCTAACACCTTCTTCTCCTCTTCACTTGCCATCCCCCCAGGCCATTCTGAGGGGCTCATGATTTGCTGCAACCAGCCCTTAATGTGTTTGTCCCTGCCCAGACCTAGCTGCCTCCCAGCTGCCTGAAGTGACCACTAACCATAGGCCAGGGACTGGCTTCCTCATCCTGGCTCTGCCACCACATCCCTGTGTGATCTCAGCAGGTTGCTTCCCTCTCTGAGCCTTATTCACCCATTCAGCAGACGTCTCCTGAGTGTGTTCTGCATACCAGGCACTGTGCCAGGCACGGGGGTTACTCCTGGGAGCAGAAGAGACAAGGTGCCTGCCTTTGTGGACCCTACAGTCCTCATAGAAACAAGCAGATGGAATGATGACGGATGGTCATGGGTGCTAGGAAGGAAGCCAGCAGGCCTCTGTGACGTCAGTTCAAGGAGGGCAGCGCATGCAGTAGAATGACAGGGAAGGTGTCCCTGGAGAGGAGAGTTTGAGCACAGAGCTAACGGTTCATGAGGTGACAGCCACATGAAGAGCTGAGGGAACAGCCAGGCAAAGGCGCGTGGAAGAAGTGGTTGACTGAATGTTCTTCAAACACTGTTCCTCAGAGTTCCAGGGAGGTGCCCTGGAAACCTTCTGGGCACAAGGGAGGGCCTCGTGGGCCGAGCTCTGCCTCCCAACTCCACCCCCTCCAGAACAATTCTGCTTTTAATTGTTTTGAAGATCAGATTTAGATGTTGTTTGAAACAAAAATTACATTGCTTTAAAATATTCAGAAACCGCTAGTGAGATGATCACTAAGGACTCTTCAGTTCTATATCTTAGGAGTTCTGCATTCATGAAATGAAGAGTAATTGTCAGTTCACAGGAGAAGGAGGGAGAAGTTTTCAGATGCCCTTGGAAGGACAGGGCAGGGCAGGCGAATCTCTTGTCCATGGCTACTTGAGCAGTAGATCCTGGAAGGACCTAGCTGTGTGAACTCAAGCAAATTGCTGGACCTTCCTGGATCTCAGTCTCCTCTCCCTTGACATGCAGGTATATGTTCCTACTGCTGCTGTAACAAATCACCACAAACACAGCAACTTAAACTACACAACTTTATGGTCTTATAGTTCTGTAAGTTAGAAGTCCAACACAAGGCCCATGGTGCTAATGTCAAGGTGTCAGCAGAGCTGGAGGTTCTAGGGGAGAATCTGTTCCCTTATCCTTTCCAGCATCTAGAGGCTTCCTGCATTCCTTGGCTCGTGGCCCCGTCCTCCGTCTTCAAAACCAGCAACGTCGCATCTCTCTCTGACTGTTCCTCTGTATCTCATATCTCCTCCTGACTCTGTTCTTCCGCTCCATCTCCTACTTTTAAGAACCTTTGTGATTACATTGGGCCCACCCAGATAATCCAAGATAATCTCTCTATTCTAAAAGTCAGTTAATTAGCAACTGAATTTTATGCATAACCTTAATTCCCCTTTGCCGCATGCCCTAACATATTCACAGACTCTGGAGACTAGGATGCGGACGTCTTTGGGGAATCATTATTCTGCCCACCACAGAGGGTTACATTTCCATTAACAGCCAAAATTCTGATGCTCAGAGCACTACCCCAACCTGCTCAATAGCAGCATCTCCTTTGATCTCCTGGCTAGGGCCTCCTGCAAACACCAGAATCTCTTAGGGAAAGGCCTTGGGTGGTGTCATTTCACACCTGTCCCCATCTTTCTGTGCCCCACCAACCTGTAATTCTTCCTACACATTCCAGGTCTCCTTCGGCTGCCTCAGATAGCAACTATAACTGTGCATATTAAACCCTTATGCATGCCAGACATTGTGCTATGCCCTTTAAATACATGACTTCATTTAATCCTCACAACCCAATAAAGGAAGCAGTATTAATGTTATTCCCATTTTATGGGTGAGGAAACTGAGGCACAGAGAGATTAAGTAATCTACTCAAGAACTATTCAGTGGTGGAGCCAGGCTTGAAACCAGAAGCCTGGCTTTAGAACCTCAAGTTCTAACAACACACTGTCCTGGCCCTGCACAGGCCTAAGGAGCCTCTTCATCCCTTTGCAAGCAGATCTTTTATTCCCCACAACCCAGACCACTGACCAGACTGTCATTTTTGACAAGGCTTTACTGAAGGTTCAGGAGTAATGGAAGGAGTGTTCAGCACAGAGAACACAACCCAAGGACTACCACAGGGTGTGCCTCGGGCCCCCAGGCCCAGCCCCAGCTTTGGCCCCCTCCCACATGAATGCTTTCCTCTAACATTGGGAACAAGGCAAGGGTGCCCACTCTCAAATTCTCATTCAACATAGTACTGGAAATTCTAGCCAGTGGAATAAGGCAAGAAAATTCAGTAAAAAGCATACAGATGAGAAAGGAAAAAACAAAACTGTCCATATTTATAGATGACATGATTGTCTACATAGACAATTCCAAGGAATCTGGCAGGGTGCAGTGGCTTATGCCTGCAATCCTAGCACTCTGTGAGGCTGAGGCAGGAGGATTGCTTGAGGTCAGGAGTTCGAGACCAGCCTGAGCAAGAGCAAGACCTCATCTCTACAAAAAAATAGAAAAATCAGCCGGGCATGGTGACACACGCCTGTAGTCCCAGCTACTCAGGAGGCTGAGGCAGGAGGATTGCTTGAGCCCAGGAGTTTGAGGTTGCAGTGAGCTACAGTGATGCCACTGCACTCTAGTCAGAGCAACAGAGCGAGACCCTGTCTCAAAAAAAAGAAAAGAAAAGAAAATTCCAAGGAATCAATCAAAAAAAAAAAAACCCTCCTAGAATAAATAAATGGGTACAATAAGGTGACAGAATACAGGATTAACCTACAAAAATCAATTAAATTCTGTATACTAGCAATGAACGTGTAGACACTAAAATTTAAAATATAAGACCATTTGTAAACACTCCAAAATAATGAAATGCTTAGGTGTAAATCTAACAAAACATACGCTAAAATTATATGCTGAAAATGACAAAATGCTCATAAAAGAAACCAAAGAAAATGTAAATATAGAGACATGTTGTGTTCATGGATTAGAAGACTCAACATAGTAAAGATGCCAGTCTTCCCAAATTGACATCCAGATTTAATAAAATTCCTGTCAAAATCTCAGCAAGATATTTTATAGATATAGATTATTATAAAACTTATATGGAAAGGCAAAGGACCTAGAATAGCTAAAACTATCTTAGTCCATTTGTGTTGCTATAAAGGAATATCTGAAACTGGGTAATTTATAAAGAAAAGAGGTTTATTTGGTTCACAATTCTGATGGTTGGAAGATTGGGCATCTAGTAAGGGCCTCAGACTGCTACCACTCATGGCAGGAGGTGGAGGGGAGCTGGCATGTACAGAGATCACATGGCGAGAGAGGAAGCAAGGTGGGGGGAGGTGCCAGGCTCTTTTTAATAACCAGCTGTCATAGGAACTAACAGAGCAAGACCTCACTCATTATCATGAGAATGGCACCAACCCATTCATGAGGGATCCACCGCCATGACCCAAACACCTGCCATTAGGACCTATCTCCAATACTGAGGATCAAATTTCAACATGAGATCTGAAGGGGACAAATACCTGAACTATAGTAGCAATGGACCTAGAATAACTAAAACAATTTTGAAAAAGAAGAATAAAGTGGGAGAAATCAGTCTACCCAATCTATAACTTTAACTTTACAGTTAGCTATATTAGCTGGGTGTGGTGGCATGCACCTGTAGTCCTAGCTGCTTAGGAGGCTGAGGTGGGAGGATCGCTTGAGCCTAGGAGTTTGAGGCTGCAGTGAGCTATGATCAAGGCCCTACACTCCAGCCTGGGTGACAGAGCGAGACCTCATCTCTTAAAAAAAAAAAATATGTACATACAACTATAGTGATCAAGACTATATTGTTCTGATGGAGGGATAGACACATAGATCTATGAAACAGGATAGAGAACCCAGAAATAGACCCACACAAATATGCCCAACTGAATTTTGACAAAGGTGCACAAACAATTCAACAGAGGCGCTATGGTTTGAATATGTCCCTTCCAAAATTCAGGTACTAAAAGTTAATGGTCATTGTGATTAAATTAAGAGGTGGGTCCTTTGAGAGGTAATTAGGTCATGAGGGCTCCTCCCCACAAATGAGCTTGAAGCCTTTATAAAAGAGGCTTCATGCCCTTCAGCCTTCCACCCTGTGAGGACACAGTGTTCCTCTCCTCTGGAAAATGCAGCAACAAGGTTCCATCCCAGAAGCAGCCCTCACCAGACAACCAAACCTGCCAGCAGCTTACCTTGGACTTCCCAGCCTCCACAACGGTGAGAAATAAATTTCTGTTCTTTATAGATTACCCAGTCCCAGGCATTTTTGTTATAGCATCACAAATGGACTAAAACAGGAGGAAAGATAGCTGTTTCAACAAATGGTGCTGGAGTAACTGGACATCCATAGGCAAAAACATGCTAAACTTCACACATTATATAAAAATTAACTAAAAATGGGTCACAAACTTAAATGTAAAACATACAATGATAAAACTTTTAGAAAACACCATAGGAGAAAATCTTTGGGATCTAGGGCTAGGCAAAGAGTTCTTAGACTTGACACCAAAAGCATGACCCATAAGAGGAAAAATTGATATATTGGTATATTCATTTCCTGTGGGTACTGTAATAATTACTACAAAATTAGTGGTTTAAAACAACAGAAATTTATTCTCTCACCGTTCTGGGGGCCATAACTCTGAAATCAGTTTTACTGGGCCAAAATCAAGGTGTCAGTAGGGCCATGCTCCCTCCATTGACAATAAGAGAGGATTCACTCCTTGCTTCTTCCAGTTTCTGGTAGCTGCCAGAATTCCTTGGTTTGTGGTTGCATCATTCCATTCTCTGCCTCCGTAGTCATATTGCCTTTTCCTCTTGCTTCCATATTGAATCATCTTCTACTTCTTATGAGGCACTTGTGACTGCCTTTAGGGCCCATCCCAATAATTCAGGATAATTTCCTCATTTCAAGATCTTTAACTCAATCACATCTTCAAAGTCCTTTTTTGCCATATAATGTAACATCTACGGGTTCCAGGGATTAGGATGTGTACATCTTTTGGGGGGACCATTATTCAGCCTATCACAAAATTTAAAATTATTGCTCTGCAGAAGACCCTAAAAGGATGAAAGGACAAGCTACAGACTAGAAAATATTTGCAAACTATATATCCAACAAAGAGCCAGTATCTGAAATATGTAAATAAACTTCAAAACAATTTTTTTTAAAAATCCAATTAGAAATTGGCAAAAAAATGGGCAAAAGACATAAAGAGCTATTTCACTAAAGAAGAGACAGAGATGGCAAAAAAGCATACAAAAATTTTTCAACATCATTAGCTGTTAGAAAAGTGCAAATTAAAACCACAATGATACATCACTACCCACCAATTACAATTACTATAATAAAAAAATAGCAACAATACCAAACGCTGGCCAAAAAATGTGGGGAAACGAGATCACTCATACATTGCTGGCTAGAATGTAACATGGTACAGCCACTCAGAACAGTTTGGCAGTTTGTTAAAAAACTAAACACACAACTACCATTCGACCCATCAGGTGCACTCCTGGGCATTTATACCAGAGAAATAAAAACTTATGTTCACACAAACACCTATAAGCAAATGTTCACAGAAGCTTTATTCATAATAGTCCCAAATTGGAAACAACACAGATGTCCTTCAACAAGTGAATGGTTAAACAAATTGTGCTATATCCACCCATGAAACCACTATTCTGCAACAAAAAGAAACAAACTATTGATACTTGTAACAACTTGAATGACTCTACAGAGAATTACACTAAGTGGGAAAAAGAATACAAAAGCTCACATACTATATGACTCCATTTATATAATGTTCTTGAAATGACAAAATTACAGAAATGGGGAACAGATTGGTGGTGGTTGCTGGGGGTTAAGGAGGGGTGGGGTTGGTAAGCAAGTGGGTGTGGCTAGGAAAGAGGAAGGAAGGATTCTTGTGCTGCTGAAAATGTTCTGGATCTTGACTGTATTAGTATCAATATCTCGCTTGTGCTATAGTACTATACTTCTGTTTCCACTGGAGAAAACGAAGTAAAGGATACACTGATTATTTCTTACAATTGCATATGAATCTACAGTTATCTCAAAATTGAAAGTTTAATTTTAAAAAAAGACAAAATACAGACCCAAATTTTATATTAGATTGAACAGGCATAAAATTTCATCAAAATTTTAAAACTCTGCTCTTCAAAAGATATCATTAAGAACAAAAAAGTCAAGCCAAAGACAGGGAGAAAATATTTGCAATACATATATCTGACAAACGACTTGTACCCACAGTATACAAAGAACTTTTACAATTCAATAAATATAATACAATTAAATATGCCTTCACAACCACTAGCACAGCTAAAATTAAAAAGATTGACAATTCCAAGTGTTAGCAAAAATGTTGAGCAACCGAACTGTCCCGTACTGCTTGTTGTTGGGCATGTAAATGGTACACGTGTTTTGGAAAAGTACAAATGGTAGTCACACCTAGATATTTTCCCAAGAGAGTCACAGAAAGACTTGCATAGGAATGTTTTTTCATAATAGCCCCAATCTGAGACAACCCAAATGCCCATAAACAGGTGAATGGATAAACTGTGGTACATCCATACAATGGAATAAAAAGGAACAAACTACTGATACACACAAAGGCATGGATGAACTCAAAAACCGCATCCTGAGCAAGAGAAGAGAGACACAAAAGATGGCACTGTACAATTCCACTTATTTGAAATTCTAGAACAAGCCAAACTAATCTATAGTGACAGAAATAGATCGGTGGTTGCCTGGGCTGAGAGAGGGAAGGGGGGAACTGACCGCAAGGGAGTAGGGGAAAGTTTGGGGGGTGATGAAATTTTCTGTATCTTGATTGTCGCGGTGAGTATAAATATTTGTCGAAATCGCCCAGCTGTACCCTGATCATGTGTGTTTCATTTTATATAAACTATAACTCTGGTAATGTGTGTTTCATTTCACGTGAATTATGACTTAATAAGGTTGATTTTTAAAAGACAAAATACAAGCCCATATTTTGTCTTAGATTCAAGAGACCCAAAAGTACTCTGTTTCAATGCTTAAATCACTAAGGGCTTATTAAAGTTTCTAAAGCTTACTCTAAACTTCTGTACTTCACCCTTCCTCCCCCACGGATAGGGAGCAATTCGCAAACCGGCTGCTAACCGAGGGCCACGCTCCGACGAGCACCGCCCGACTCCACCCCGCCGACCACTCGGGTTCTCCTTCCTAACCTCCGGCGGGGAAGCGGGGAGGCTCCAGACGGAGCCCCGGGTCACTGGGTCTTGAAGACCGGCTTGCGCTGCAGCCGCAGCACCCGGTACGTGTTGAGGCCCGGCACGTCGAAGCCGGGGGACAGCCCGTGGCTGTCCAAGGGGTAGAAGTTGACGAGCTGCCCGTGCTGGGCCTCGAGCGAGAGCCAGGCGTCGCCGAGCGGCAGCGCGCACGGGAACTCGCGGGCCACGCGCAGCTGGAAGACGCGGCCGCGCAGGTGGCGCAGCGACAGCGTGCGGAATGCGGGGGGCACCAGCGCCTCCACGCGGGGCCCGAACTGGCGCAGGCGCAGCTCGCCCGCCGGCCCGGCGCGCACCTCGTAGAAGGTCAGGTTGGCGAAGGTGAAGTAGCCGGCGAAGGGGCGCGCGCTGGGCGGCGGGGCCGGGCTGGGCTCGGCCTCCCGAAGGGCCGTCTCCAGGGCGGGCAGGAGCACGTCGTAGGCCTGCGCCACCAGGTCGGGCCCGGGCGGCCGCGGCCCGGCCAGCAGCAGCACGAGGCCCAGGCGCAGCGGGGGCACCAGCGAGAAGGTGGCGGCGTAGCCGTCCAGGTCGCCGTCCTTGCGCACCACGCGGTGGCCCCGCTGCGCGTGGAACTCCCAGGGTGTGCCCGTCTCGTTGGCGAAGTAGGCGCCTGGGCAGGCCAGCAGCGGTGCCAGCAGCGTCTTGGCCGCGTCGGGCCGCAGGAGCCGCTGGGGCCCGCTGCCCAGCAGCGCCATGGCCAGCTTGGCCAGGTCGGCGGCGGTGGAGTACATCTGGCCCGACGGGCGGTACCAGCCCAGGTCGTAGAGCGGCGCCGGGCGGCCGCTGCCGTAGAAGCCCGCCGCCAGGCGAGCGCGCACGGGGGGCGTGAGGTCGAAGCCGGTGTCCGCCAGCCCCAGCGGCTCCAGCACGTTCTCCGAGATCCAGCGCTGGTAGTCCCCCTGGGCGGTGTGAGCTGCCAGGACGTGGGCCAGGAGCGAGAATGCCAGCGTGCTGTAATGGCACCTGGAAGGACAGCAGTGGACACTGGGATGTGGCCTTCCGCGAACATCGCCAGGCCCTAAATAGCCCCTCCGCACCCACTCAGGCTGTCCGAAATGCCACCAGGGTTTCATTGGGTTGGGTGGGGATGGGAAGGAACCTGCTTCACTGCATCCCGGACAGTCAGACCTAGAAGAGACTTCAGAGACCATTGGCTACAACTCTCTCTTTTACATCTGGAAAGACTAAGGCCCAGAGAGGGGCAGGGAATTGCCCAGTGTCACACAGCAGGCTGGAGGAGAGCTGCGCTGAGTAATGCACCTGGGAAGGTTGTCAAACAAATCTTTTTGGTCCTTTACACTTTAGTATGATTGACTTTATCAAATGGAAAATTAAAGACTGTTCTGGGGAAAAAAATGATAGTGATCACGTAGCTCAGGAATAACACACAGGAGGCAGGGTCTCACCCCTCCCTTCCAGGCGGTGGCAGACACCATAACCAATAAGAGCAGATGCAGTTTCAGAATCTCTAAATTAGTGCCTCAGGAAGGCACAAGGATGGATGAAAATTCACAAATCCTACTACACACCCTGAACTCCAGACCAACAGCCTTATTTCTGCATATGAGAAAGATGAAGTTCACAGGTAAAGTGCCTCACCCAAGGTCACACAGCAAGTTGGTGGCAGAGCTGGAAGGAGGACTCCAGCCTGCATGTGTCCAAACATCTCTCTGCGTCAGCTGGGCCATTTCTTCCTTAGGGAAGTGGGGCCTAAGGTCCAGCATTTGGAGGAGCAGAAGGGCAAATTTGGAAAAGGGGCACCGCCCAAAGGCCCAGAAGGGGGCCTCCGAGGCAAGGGAGTGCCAGCTGTCCTCTGTCCATCCCCACAGCCCCCTGCCCCAGGCCTGGGCCTCTCTGTCCGTAGCCGCCCAGCTGTCCACTCCCAGTCTCGTCAGCCATTCATTTCCATCCTGGCACAATCTGTGTGCATCTTGTTTATCTGTTCACCATGCGTCCCTCACGAGAATGCAAACTCCACAAGCAGGGGCCTGGTTGGATTTGTTCACTTCTGTAGCTCTGTAGCTCGGTGTTTAGCACCTTCTAGGCAGAGTAGGTGCTCAATAAATGTTGAGTTGATGAATGGAAAGAACACTGGATTCAAACAGAACCGGATTCTGAGCCCAGCTGTCCCCTGCCTTGCTGGCCTCCCTCTCTAGACCTTGGGCTTTCCAGCTGTGGATTAGGGGTTGTATTCAGTGACCCCCAGGGTCCCTCCTGGCTCTGACCATCTAGGATGAGGTGATGCAGGCTCTTTCCCAGGCAGGTGTGTCTCCTCAGGAGGTTGCCCACATGTGGCTGGGTATCAGGGTGCACGCCTCACCTGGTTCCTGGGTCTGCCACCAGCACATCATCCTTGAGCAGGTGCAGGGCCTCCTGGGTGCTGCCTCTCCACAGCAGCGAAGTGGAGCGCAGCCTTCTGGGCAGTCCTAGGGAGGAGCAGGGGTCAGACCTGCTGGGCCCGGCTGACAGCAGGATGGTGGGCCCCTGGGTGCACTCCCTCCCCTACCTTCCATGGGCTGAGAGATGACAAATCACTTAAGAGAACAAAGAGACTAGCGTGGACTCCAATCCTGCCTTCCCTTCCTGTCTGTGTTTCACTGGGCAAGTCACGTAACCCAGCGGTCCCCAACCTTTTTGGCAGCAGGGACTGGTTTCATGGAAGACAATTTTTCCACAGACCAGCGGGGGGTGGGGGATGGTTTCAGGATGATTCAAGCGCATTACCTTTATCGTGCAGTCAAACCTCTCTGCTAATGATAATCTGTATTTGCAGCCACTCCCCAGCGCTAGCATCACCACCTCAGCTCCACCTCAGATTATCAGGCGTTAGATTCTCATAAGGAGGCGCAACCTAGATCCCTCCTATGCACAGTTTACAGTAGGGTTCGCGCTCCTCTAAGAATGTAATGCCACCGCTGATCTGACAGGAGGCGGAGCTTATGCTGTGATGGGGAGCGGCTATAAATACAGATGAAGCTTCGCTTGCCTGCTGCTCACTTCCTGCTGTGTGACCTGGTTCCTAACAGGCCATGGCCCAGTACTGGTCCACAGCCGGGTGGTTGGGGACTGCAGACGTAGCCTCTCTGAGCCCCAGTCCCTAATCTGTAACATGATGGAAATAATTCCTATATTATAGGGCTGATGTGAGGATTAGATGAGATAAAATGCTTAGCATGGCACATACTAACTGCTCAAAAAATAATTATTATCATCAACTGTAGAAAGTTTAATTCCATAAACTTCTTCAGCTCTGTGATCAAACTAGTTTAATGGAACTGGCTGCTCTGGCCACTTGGAATTTTCTGTTTATTGGAGGCAACAAGCATCGGAAGAATCACAAGATTGGGATTTCGTCCATCCATCCACTCATCAATCAATAGTTGTTGGGCATCGATTTTGTGCCAAGGACTGTTCTAGGTGCTGGGGATTTAACAGTGAACAAAACAAAGTCCTTGCACACGTGTAGTTTACATTCTAGTGGAGGGGACAAATAATAAGCAAATAAATATTCGTGCACTGGAGCAAAATAATACCATGTAAGAAGGGAGGGATTGTTATTTTATAAAAAAGTGAGAAGGCCTCACAGAGAAGGTGACCCTTGAGCAGGTGAGACCTGGAGGAGGTGAGGCAGTGAGCCATGAAGTTCTGTGAGGAAAGATTATGTCTTTGGCAGAGACAACAGCAAGTGCAAAGGCCCTGAGGCAGGAATGTCTTGGAACAGTGGCATGTTCAAGGACCAGCACAGAATAGCCAGTGTGGCTGGAGAGGAGTGAGAGAGGGGGAAACTTTGGAGGGGAGAGATATTGGGGCTGCAAGCGCCAGATCCTATGGGGCGCTGTAGGCTACTGGAAGGACTTATCTTTCCCTCTGAGTGGGGTGGGGCACTGCAGGGGTTTTGAGCAGAGGACCACTTACAGACATAATCTGACATCTATTTCATTAAGGTCACTGTGGCTGCTCTGTGAAAACAGACTGTTGGGGACAATGGCAGAAGCAGGGATGCCTGCAGAGGAGACTTGCTAGAATCCTTGTTTGAATCATGGGGCTTGGGTGGGTGAGGCGTGGTTGGATTCTGGATGTATTTTGAGAGTGGAGCCAGTAGAATTTGCTCCTGGAGGGGATGGGAGTGTGGGAGCGAGGGGTGCCAGGGGTGACTACAAGGTTTTAGCCTGAGCACTTGGGGATGGAGTCCCAAGTCCTGGCTTGGAGTTCTGACTCCAGCATTCTTGCTGCACAGCCCCAAACTCTGTTGCTTCACCTCTCTGAGCCTCTACTTGCTCATCATTAAGTGGGCTGATGCTCCTGCAGCGGTTCCCCTGTGAGGTGTTGCCAGACCTGGAGAATGTATGAAAAGCTCCAGGTATGGGCAAAAGCCCTAGTTTAGGGCAAGGGTCAATCACAGAAGACATTAAGAGCCTAGAACGGAGTTATTCAGGTAGCGGTTTGCTCAGCTGGCCCCCTCGGCATTGGGAGGAGATATGTAGGGTGTTTTTATACTGACCTCTTACAGAGCCCTATGCTGAGTTCCCTGGGTTTAGATGAAGAGGGCGAGCCCCAGAGTTAGAGGCAGGGTGGATTTACCAGGAGGCTCACCAGGATACTTGAGCCTCAGGGCCCCTCACCTGCATGGCTCCTTCCAAGGCCTGTAGCTAATTTTGAAATTATAATATGGTATTCTTAAAGAGGCTCCTCAAAATTATACCCACATCAGGCTCCACCAAACCTGGGTCCACCCCTGGTTGTAATAACCAGAGCTACCTTGACAGGTGTCTGCTGTGTGCCGGGCGCTCTGCTAAGTGCCTTACGCTCATGAGCTCCTTTACTCTCCCGTAATAGCCTTAACCACATTTTGCAGAGGAGAAAACCAAGGCTCAGAGAAGTTAAGTGGCCTGCCCAAGATCTCACAGCTAGGAGGAGGCAGAGCTGGAATTTCAGTGCTTATGCCCTTAACCACTGGGCCACCCTCCCCCAAGGAGACTCCGACCCTGTCCAGCCTGTGCTACCTCAGGAGGATCCATCCTCTCACTGAGCCTCAGCTCTGAGCATGGGAGTGACTCTGGCCATGTCCACTGACTGAGCACACCGTGTAAAATGATGAGATGGTGGGCACTTGCGAGGGATCCCTACCTTTGGGGTTGATGGGTTTATGGCTGCAGATATGAGCAATGGAAGGTGTTGGGATGGGGCAGATGGTATCCTCCTTCTCCCCCTTGGCTGAGCCAGTCACCATGAAACACAGCACCCCTCTCCCTTCTCTTTAAACCAGCCCTCCCCCATTCATGGGTGGCAGATGGGCATAAAGGCCAACAGAGCGCCCTTCAGAAGCTTCCAGAGCCACCCCTCCTCATCCAGCCCTGTCCCTCCTGGCCCTGCTCCCATCCTGATCCTGTCCTGCCCTATGCCTCTCCCTGGCATTGTCTCCCAGCACCAGCCTGTCTAGCCCTCTGTCCTGTCAACTCAATCTTGACTTGTTATCATACCTTTATTATTATTATTTGTCATTAATAAGTAATTCATTTACATGATTCAAAATTCAAAGGACACCAGTGAGTCCTCTTACCCTTCTCCCAGCCACCCTGGAGGCAACCTAACGTTTCCATCTCTTTAGTTCCCTTCCAAAGATTTTTGATGCATATATTATATAAACTAATATATATATAAAATATGTGCATTATATAATAGGTACATTAGATGTACATTATACATACATATTCATATGCACATGTACATTATATATACATATATTATTTTTATTCTTTATTTATATGGTAGTATAAAATATATGCTGTTATGAGCTTTTTTCCTACTTAGTTTTATATCTTATGCCATCTCAGTACACAAAGAACATTGTTAGCCTTTTTTTAGAGCTTGATTGTATGGCTGTGTCATGGTTGATTTAGCCATTGCCCTACTGATGGACATTAAGGTAGTTTCAATCTTTGCTATTACAAACAGTGCTGTAGTGAGTAACTGTGTACATCCCCTATACCATGCATACAAGAGTACATCTGTAAGAGAACTTCCTAGAAGTGAAATTGCTGAGTCAAAGGGTGTATACATTTTAAATTATGATATTGCCAATTGCCCTGCATACAGGCTATGCCAAGTTAAATCCCCACTACTGGTGTGTAAAAGGGCCTATTTCACCACAGCCTCACCAACTCAGTGCATCCACCGCTTTGATCATTGCCAGTCTGATATGGGGAAAATGTATCTCAGTGTAGTTTTATTTTGCATTATTTTGTTATGAATGAAGTTGAGCATCTTTTAATATTTTTTAATATTCTTAAGAGCCTTTTCTGTGAACTGTTGATTGTGTTGCTATCACTTACCCATTTGTCTGCTGGGCTGTTGGTCTTTGTATTGATTTGTAGGTGATCTTTATATATTAATGGAAATTAGGTCTTCATTATAGAATAGTCTACAAATATTGACTTCTTGACTTTCCCTTGACCTTCCAACTGATCTTGGTTTGTCCACTTGATCTAAATTGCCAGGCTTTGCTTCTGCTTTTAGCTGATGAGGTGTTGCTAGCCCTGGCCCACCACCCAAGACCTGGGAGAGGGAGGTGCAGCCAGGTGAGGAAGCAGAGCAGAGAGGGGGCCCAGCATGGCTGGGTGAGAGGCTGTTCCTCAGCTCCCCCCACCTGAAATGGTTGGGGTCCATCGGGTCGGTGCTGAGACGCTCACCTGAGAGCTGGCTGGCCATCCTTCGGAGGGTGACAGGAGAAGGCCTCGGGGCAGGGCCCTCCTCTTCCAGCCCATACATCAGACCCTGCTCTTCAGGGGCTGATGCCACACCCAGCGGGTTGTTAATGGTGAAGGTGCTGGCGTACTGCTCCAGAGGGTCATCTAGGGAGGCCACGATGCCCTCCTCCCACAGGCGGTACAGCATGAGGACTGGAAAGATCTTGGAGATGCTGGAGATCCTGGACAATGTCAGGGACACAAGGGGGCAAGGGCATCCTGTTGGCCCCACAACCCACTTCCCACCCTGGGCCCCCAGTCAGCAACTTTCTGGTATTCTAGAAGAGCATTGAGTCCTCCCTTAAGTGAACACCTCAGACGGAAACTCACCAGCCTCTGCAGCACTACCTTCAGGATGCTTCAGAACACACCAGAAGCAGTGGGACTGGGTGGGATGGACACTCTTGAGCATGTACCCTGTGCCAGGCCCTTTACCAGGCACTTCCCATTCTGGGACAGACCTGAGTTTGGATGGCACCTCTGCCTCTCACTAGCTGTGTGGCCCTCGGCAAGTTACTAGAGCTTTCCAAGATTCAGTTTCATCGTCTGCTTCACAGATTGCAAAAAGGATTGAACGAGATTGTGTTCGTAAAGTGCTAGTCAACATACCTGGCAGGTAATAAGTGTTCAATAAATGATAGCAGATATAACTGTTGGCCCCATGCCTGGCACACAGCATGTGCAGCATGAGTGCTAATTCCCTCTGGACTCCTATAGTACCCACAGCACCCCTGGGAACAAATGTGTTCCCTTTGCATTGTGAGCTTTGAGGATCCTGCAGGTGGCACCCAAGACGGGAGACTACAGCTATGCCACTGAATGTCCCCAGCTGCTTCCACCTGGGCCACTGCTGCCAACTGATAGGGACCTAGGGCAAGGGCCCAGGAACTGGATATGGTTCCTTTGTGGCACATGGGTGGGAGGTGGCACAAGGAAGCCTTTTCTAGTTTGGGAGGTTTGGAGCTAAGCTCTCTCCAGAAGGCATTTCTTCCTGGCCTATTACTCCTGTGGTGTGACATTTTGGGCACTCATTGGTCCACTGTGGCCCTTATGCTCCTCTTCTGTAAAATTGTCAAGACTTAATAATGGGCCCTGGCAGCTAAGACCCCCAGCCATGATTCTTTTGAGTGTCCTTATCTACGAGGTCCCCCTTGCCCTCCCATCCCCTGCCCTCTCCACAGGATCCTGGAGGTCACCCAGCTGACCGGTACATGGTGTACTCATTGGGGGTCCCAGAAGCTGGGTCTGAGCCATTCTTCTTCCCAAAGTTCCCAGTCCAGAGCACGGTGTCATTGTGGATGACAACTGCAGACATGGCAGCCAGGCCTGGAGCAGACATTGCCTCGCGCAGGATCCTGTCCACCTTGGGAGAGAAAAGCAAGTTCAGTGACAGGCCCCCTCCCCCTCTCCACCTCCTACCAGTCATTCTGCACACCTGCCCATCCCCACAGCCACACCGTGCACACAGCCCCCCAGTGACCCTCCAGACCTCGGGTTCCCAAACCATGCCCCATGGGGTGGGCCCCCACTATTTTATATGTGGGGCTTCCTCATAAGATTTTTGCTTGATGCAAAATAAAGGAGAAAAAGGTTAAAACTACTGATTTAGGCAAACCCTTGTCTGATGCCCTAGAAAACTCCCAGTAGACCTAGTCTTACCCCCTAGTGTTGGGGAACCCACTTATAGAGGGCTCCTAGGCCCTCTTTGAACATTTATTGAAAATACCTCATTATTTTCAAGGATAAAGTATGATGATGATGACAACAGCTAACATTTCTTGGACATTTTGAATGTGCCAGGCATGGCATAACATGATTTTCATACGTTGTCTCATTTAATCCCCCTACGTCAGTACCAATTTCTCCCCATTTTACAGATGAGAAAAGTGAGTCTATAACATAGGAGGTGACTTGCCCAAGTGGCTGGTGGAATGAAGATTAGAACCCTGTGCTAACTCCAGCCCCAGTTCTTAATTGACTGCCAGCCCAACTTGCTAAGTGATTTCATGTGTCCTGAGCTGAGCTCTGGCTACTCCCAGTTTCTAGCCCTGCACCGGCTTTGTCTCTCTGAGCCTCAGTTTCCTCATCTGTAGGTAGGGATTCGTGAGGAATGCACATAAGAGGTTAGCACGCACCTGGCCCGGACTAGGTGCTCAATAGAAGGCAGCTGTGGTTATTATGGTTGCTTTTTTAAAAATTATTATGGCCCCTGGGAGCCACATTCCCTTCTGCTCCCTCTCCTTCGCCAAAGCCTTCCAGATATTTGCAGACAGCAGTTGTCTCCACATTGGCCCACGCCTTCTCTTCTCTGGACTCGTCACCCCCTTCCCTTCGACTGTTCCTTGGATGGCAGTTTCCAGTCCCCCACCACGCTCCAGCTCATATGCTTCTGATTGTGTTTCATTTGTCTCCTTGTCTCCTAAGGTGAGTGACCCAAGTGGGTGGGTCTGACTGGCACAGACTAGGGCTGGCTGACACCTCCCTCCAGTGTTTTGCCATCCTGCAATGGTTAAGCTGTGTCGTGGGGGGACGGGACGGGTGACTAGGCTCTGTCATCCTCTCCCATCTTATCTTCCCTACCTCCCACCGATGGCCTCTTTTTTTTTTTTTAAGAGATGGGTGCAGGGCTCCTCGCTTGTTGCCCAGGCTGGAGTGCAGTGGTGCAATCATAGCTCACTGCAGCCTCAAACTCCTGGGTTCAAGCGATCCTCCTGCCTCAGCCTCCCAAGTAGCTGGGACTACAGGTGCACACCACCATACCCAGCTAATTTTTTTTATTTTTTAGAAATGGAGTCTCACTATGTTGCCCAGGCTGGTTTTGAACTCCCGGCCTCAAGCAATCCCTCCACCTTAGCCTCCTGAGTAGCTGGAACTACAGGTGTGAGCCATTGTGTCCGGCTCCCACCTGTGACTATTCCCCTCATCCCTAGACCAGGGCAGGTCAGTATCTTCTTCCTGCCATATCTCTAATGCCTAGCACAGAGTCAGTGCTCAAGAAGTACATGTGGGATGGATGAATGAACGGATGCCACTGCCAGCACGGAGGGAGTGCCCTCCCCGTCATCACCCAGGCCTGGCCACACACCCAGCTCCCTTCTGGGTCATCACTGACCTTTTCCAGGGCCTCCTTCAACACAGGGAGGGGGTGGGCCAGGGGCACAGGCTCAGGGTGCCGGGGACACATCCTCACAGGGACAGAGGTCACCTCTGGTCCCAAGGAACCTGGAGGGAACACCACAAAGTGAGTAGGAGACAGAAATCAGGATAGGAGTCCAGGGGTCATCCTAGGAGAGCGGGGGAAGGTGGCAGCAAAAGCCAGAGCCATGCCTCAGGGACAGCTCTCCCCAGCCGACAACAGCCTTACCAGGAGATATCAGGGTGTGGACACCAGCCATAGGCACCGAGGGGCAAGGGGCAGAGTGTGCGCAGGCAGAGAAGGCACAGTCCCACGCTCACCACCTGCTGCTTAAGCTTCCACGACTTCCATTAGGCCGCAGTTCCTGGCTGTCGGTCCCTGTGCTCCCTCCTCTCTTGCTGGACCAGCCTCCTACCTCCATGTGGTCAGGGGGCTTAGACCATTCTGGCTCCTTGGGGCGGACTCAGCCACATGTGCCTGTCCATCTCTCTTCCCCTCATCCTGATTATATGTTTGGATGGAGAAGTTTGGGTGGACTTGGAGCCCCCCTTGGGCTTCAGGCCTAAACCGCAAGGGACAACTCATTCTATCACCAGAGCTGAGCATCGGGGCTTCGGGGGCTTGCATCCGTTCTGCCTTTGGCCGAGTGTGTGGCTTCCCGGGCACCTCAGGGGAGCAGTGTGGGCATTAGCAGGACAGGGCTCAGGCTGGGATGTCATCACGGCACAGCCCAGGCCTTGCTTTTCCTCTGTGGCCAGTGTGGGATGTTAAGGAAAATGAGCACCAACCCCGAGGAGTTGCATCCTTCCACTGCCTCCTGAGACTCCTCCAAAACTGAGGCAAGGTCCCTGCAGGTTCAGTATGGCCATAAATTCTGTCGGCTCCTCCCACCTCTTGAATCTGTCTGGCTTTGTAACTGGCTCTGCCAATAGAAAGAGGCGGAACTGAGGGCAGTCCTCCTGGGCTAGGCCTTAAGGGACTTGCTCCCTGGGAGCACTGCCACCCCATGGACAGGCCTGGGAGAGCGACCTTGAGAGTCCACACTGAGGGAGAGGCCCCCCTGGCACAGCTGACTCAAAGTGCGCTGCACTGGAGAGAGCCCAGGCTAGACCAGCAGCAGAACTGCCAGCCGACCTGCAGAATCATGAGAAATAATCAGTCACCTTGTTTGAGGCCAGTAGGTTTGGGGGTGGTTTGTTACTTAGCAATAGATAACTGATATGGTCCCAAACGGAAAATTATAAGCCTTAGGGAGGATTTCTCAACAACTCCATGACATAGGTTTAATAATTAGAGTAGGGGGCATCTGAGCTAGAACCCAGGCTTTGCTCAGCCTGGGACCCAGGTAGGCCTGGCATTGCTGGCTGTGCTCCTCTAACTTTCATGTGTGCACACAGGGAAACTCAGGCTCCAAGAAAAGGCAGGTTTGATTCAGTGGATGTGGGCTGATGTCCCGTGGACACCCCTCTCAGGACCTGGATCACTGTACAAAACTTGAGAGAGAGAGCATTTAGAAACTTTTATGGCATTTTGACAAAATAATTTTGCATCTGTTGAGTCTAATAATTCAAACCTTAGGCTTCTACTTCTTATGTCTTTTTTTAAATTTCCCTAATGATACATTCTTATGTATTTGTAAGTAATACGGGTCCACTGTGGATTGGTAGTTTGAGAGTTTGAGAAGCATGGCCCTAGGGAAAAAGCCAGCCCGCCTACCCAGGGTCTACTGGCTCAAAGCACTTCAAAGCCCCTCATAAAGGAATTCACCCTAGAAAGAAAGAGTTGGTATAGAAGAGGAAGGAGCTGGCAAGAAAATAAAAGAAGGCATTTCTGCAAAAATCTCTGTGGGACTTGGGAGCCCAGGGTACCTCACTGAGCTTTGAGGCATCTGTACCATAGGATGACACATAGGAATGGAGAGAGGCATTCTTCCCCATGCAGCATAGACCTCAGGCCCTTGACCACCCAGGATCTCAGCAGCTTGGAGGTCCCAGTGGTTGCTATAGTAACAGAGGGACTGGTGGACATCATCAGCAGTGGTGGCTACTTTGCTGCGCCTTGACCAGCCAGGAAGGAGGGGCTCCAAGAAATGGCAGCTGCTGTCCATGGACACCTGCGAGTTGTTCCTCTTGGGGTCTTAGATACAGCTGCGGGAGGGTCCTGGAAGGGGGCTAAGGCCTGGAGGTCCCACCATGGTGGCTGAAGGCAGAGCAAGCTAAATACTGTTTGACTTTTTTTGGCCAGCCTGAATTTTACCCCTAGCATGGGTGGCTTAGGAAACCCCGGTGGCAGTAGGATCCTCATTTTATACACAAGGGCATCGAGGCACAGGGAGGTCTCAAGACTGGCCCAAAGATGCACAGTTAGTGAGAGTTGGAGTCAGAATGGAGGCCAGAGCTTCTGAGTTTAAATCTTATGGTCCTCCCCTGCACCCTTGGATCGGGGGTGGCAGCACAAAGCCCAGGGAGACCCGCAGGGTGGGGTGGGGGAGAATCTCCAGGTGTCTCTGCACTCACCAGTCTTCAGCTTGGCGAGGTGATACTGCCACAGGAAGCAGCCCGTCATGACCACGGACAGCAGGCAGAAGAAGCTGCAGCAGGCAGGGAAGAGCCACTTCTTTCTCACTTTAAGCAGGCTGGGCTGCCTGCCAGCCTGGGAGAGCAGGGACACAGGGCACAGCCCCCTGGGGGTCAGCTGGAGGGAAGAGAGGGACCGCTCCCCTGGCCCCTCCTCAGCCTCAGGCTCACCCAGACACCATGAGAGCCCACGGCTTTGGATAAACCTCACACCTCCCCAGCACGACCTTCCACAGCTCTGCCCTGAGCGAGCACCCACACTCCCATGCCTCGCCTCCCCTGAGGACTTAGCAAATATCTTAAGGCCAGCTGAAGTGCCACCTCCTCCATGAAGCCTTCCCCAACAACCCTCACCCACATCCCCTTCCAAAGCACTTGGAACAAGCCTCCACGATGGTGCAAATCCAGCTCTCTCTGGTTCAGCAGTTGCCCTGCCATAATAGCTGATCTACCTAATAGAGTGTGAGCTCTCCAAGGATGGGGCCGTTCCTTCACTTTCTCTCCTCCGTGGCCACTGGTTTATCCTGGTTGCTCAGTCCATGTTTGTGGAGTGAGCGTGGGGTCCTGAGGATGCAGGGTGAAGCTTCCCTCCCTTCCTCCCCACACACCCACTTTCCAGAACATCCACCTCTTCCATCCCTCCAATTTTGTGTTCTTGACCTGGGAAGAGCACCCAGCGGGCCTGTGCAGAGCTCCCAACACGCGGTTGGTACTCCACAGCGACAGCTGGTTCTGGAAGGCTGGTTGCACTGCTGCCTCTCCTATGTTGCTCTGCCAAAGTGAATAGAAAAACCTTTACAATGAAAAGGGGCTTGTTTGGAGATCTCAGGGAAGGGTATAGCTGCAGAGAGATGGGAGTCCTCTGCCACCAAAGGTTTGGGGGCCTAGGAAGTGCAGCTTGAGGGAGTGAGTGAGGGCAGGCAATAGGGAGTGTAGAAATAATGCGAGCAGGTCCTAAAGCCTGCCAGAGGGCAGGTAGGGAGGCGGCTGAGGTAGTGGAGAGGGAGGGTGTATGGCAACCTGGCCCCCAGGAAGAACTGTGTGTTCCCTCACAGCCAACTTAGAATCCTAGAAACACAGTGCCACCTCCAGTTGTATCCCAGAGACTGTGCTAAGCCTTTTACAAGGAGTGTCACAAAGCCCCGTGAGGTAGGTGCTACTAATGCCCTTATGTTACAGATAAGACTCAGAGAAGTTAAGTGACTTGCCCAAGGTCATACAACAGAGCTGGGATTTGAACCCAAAGCCTGGTCTCTGACCTATTCAGCCAAAGTTCTGGAAGAGCCTTAAAGATCATTTGTTGAAACTTCTCTTTCTAGGTGGGCAAACCGAGGTTACAGGAAGGAAAGGACTTATCTAAAAAATAATAGCCAGGGTCAGGCCGGGTGTGGTGGCTCACAGGAGGATCACTTGAGCTCAGGAGTTGGAGACCAGCCTGAGCAAGAGCGAGGCTGGTCTCTACTAAAAATAGAAAAATTAGCCGGGCGTGGTGTCACATGCCTATAGTCCCAGCTACTCGGATGGTTGAGGCAGGAGGATCGCTTGAGCCCAGGAGTTTGAGGTTGCAGTAAGCTATGATCACACCACTGCACTCTAGCTCGGGTGACAGAGCAAGTTTGTCTCAAAAATAAATTAACTAATTAAAAAAATTTTTTTTAAATAGCCATCATATCTTGAGTGTCAGCTTTATGCCTAGCCCTGCACTAGTCACTTAATATGTATTATCTTAAAAACACCTCATAACCTGCTCATGAAGTTGGCTTGGGGACCTCCATTTTAGAGATGATAAAATGGGGCTCAGAGAGGTTAAGTGATTTGCTCAAGGTCACAGAGCAAGGTGGTAGTGAATCCATTCTGCCTGACTCCCAGCCCTTACATCTGACAGTGTGACCTCTTCTGAACCATCTTCATTGTCCATGTGGCCTAAACTGTGATGTGAACAGGACTCTTCCCTGATCTCCCCTAATCCTTTTCTGTCTGTCCCAGCGGGCCTGCAGATGAAAGCTGGGGGGGAATTCAAGATTATTCCTTCAGGACCCTCATCCCAGGGATAGAGGGCCATATTGAACTATTTTATTTATTCATCCTTTCAACAACTCTTTACTGAGCACCTACTAGGCACCAGGCACTGTTCCAGGCCCCCAGGGTTCAGCAGTGAACCAGCATCAGGAATCTCTGCCCTCAGGCAGCTGGCGTGCTGGTGTCTAGCACCTGTCTCTCCTGGCTGGCCCTCCTCTGCACAACCTCTGTGCCGAGCTCTGTGGCTGACCTGGGATAGGGGCTTAGTGAAGATTTGTAGAGTAAGTGGGTAAGTGTAGCACAACTTGGCAAAGAGAAAGAAACAGCAAGCTGGTGGAGACCTGGATCCTCAAACTCAGGATCTGAATCTTCGGTCACAGAAGATAGCCTGGCAAAGCAAAACCCAAGCTCAAATCCAGGATCTACCACCTTAAGATCCACAAAACTTTGGGCAACTCTCAGTTTCTTCATGTGTGAAGTAGGAAAGGTAATGGTCTTCCTTGCAAGGTTATTTTGAGACAGGAAACAGAAAGCACCTACTATGTGTGGGGCATTATTCTAAGCACTTTAAAATACATTCTATATATTAAATCATTTAAGCCTCACAATAACCCCATGAGATAAGTCCTATTATTACTCCTGTTTTACAAGTGAGGAAACTGATACTCATATGTGCTAAGCCATTTGCCTGAAGTCACACACTATTAAGTGGCAGAGCCAGAATTTGAACCTGTGCAGGGTGGCTCCAGAATCTGGCATCCTTAACCACTGGGCTGCCTCTGCTGCACCGGGTGAATGAGACAACATATGTCCACACAAATCCCATACACAAATGTTCATGGCAGTCTTATGCGTAACAGACAAAAAAGGAAACAACCCATCAAATGATGACTGGCTAAACAAACTATAATATACCCATGTGATGGAATAATATTCAGCCATGAAGAGGGCTGAACCTTGAAAACATGGTAAAGCCAGAAGAGAGAGGCCATATATTTCATTCTCCTATGTAGATAAAATGTCCAGATAGGCAAATCCATAGAGACAGAAAGTAGAGTACTGGTTGCCAGGAGCTGGGGGCAGGGGCAGAATAAGGAGTCACTGCTAATAAGAAACCTGTAGGAGTCACTACAAATTCCTTTTGGGATGATGAAAATGTTCTAAAATTGATTGTGGTGCTGGTGGCACAATTTTGTGAATATGCTAAAACCACTGAATCGAACATTTAACAATGGTGAATTTTATGGCATGTGAATTATATCTCAATAAAACTTTTTGAAAATGGTAGTCCCTAATTGTATTCAGTTGCAAAGATTAAATGAGTTAATATTTCGAAGTCACTTAGAACAGTACCTGGCATGTGGTAACACTACATACGTGTTAGCTATTATTGAATACCTACTATGTGCTAGGCACTGAGCCAGGTATTGGGATGTACTGATGAACAGAAATGAACTTTTTCCCCGCCCTCTTGGGGATTACAGTTTCAGGAGGAAATGGGTATTGATCAAATATTGCGCCAACTGCTCCTTGCCCCTCTTCCACCTCTGCCCTACGAACACGGTATTTCTCCCCCTTCCCTCCTCCTCTGGCCTCAGTACACACAATCCCTCAGTGACGAATTACCAGATCAGAGAAGAAAGAGGGACATCACTGCAGATCCCACAGGGAAATATTATAAACAACTTTATGCCAATCCTTTTGACAATTTAAATGACAAGGACAAATTCCTTGAAAGATACAATCCCTAGGTAATCTCATGCACAAGGACACCAGCCATGTACTAATGATTACCAATTCCCTAGCTCCTGCCCAGCTCTCTCCTGAACTTCAGACTCCCATTTCAACTGCCTCTTGAGCATTTCCATCTGGAAGTCCCCAGGCATCTGAAACTCAACATCCAGGACAGAACTCACTTATTTTACCTCCTCCTCCTTCTCTAATATTTTCAACATCAGTTCCTGGCACCTGCTTCCACTCAGCCACCCAGCCAGAAACTTCAGGGTCTGCCCTGGCCCCTCCTTGTCCTTCAGTCCCCACCTCCAGCCAACCACCAAGCCCTGCTGACCTGTAAAAATTATGAAATACTGCAAACACACTGAAGAATATATAGAGACTACTATAAGGAACCCTTGGGTATCCACCATCCAACTTTGTTAAATCTTAACATTCACCATATCTTCCTTACATCTTTACATTTTTTAGATAGACTGTGTCAGTTACTTATTTAGTTTGTCTGTTCAGCATCCCCATCCCATTAGAAAATAGGTGTTTTTGTTTTGTTTACTGAGGTATTCCCAGTGCCTAAAACAGTCCCTGGAATATAGCAGGCCTGGTAAATATTTGTTAAATGAATGAATGGATGAAAATAAAACATTCTAGGTAGAGAGACAGGGTCTGTGTGCCCTCTGCAGATCTCCTCCCTTCCCTCTCTCCCCATACGTAACACTCATTCTGATCTTGGGTTATCATTATCTTGCATGTGTTTATTATTTTACTATATGGTTATGTTTCCATAAACGGTGTGTCATATTGTTTTGCACATTTTTGAACTTATATAATTATTTCATACTGTATTATCCTCCTGCAACTTGCTTTTTATCCTATTAGATAGATGTAGTTCTTAGTTATTCATTTTAACTTCTGTAGAGTATGCTGCTGTATGGATATACCGTGTAGTGTAGTAGTTAGAGCATGGAGTCTGGAGCCAGACTACCTTTAAAATGTGACTATTTTGCATTCAAGTCGGGAACCCTGTACAAGGGGTGAAATTTCTGAGTGGCAAGGTATGGCCATCTTCAGTTTAACCAGATACTATGCAGTTGCTCTCCAAAGTTGTTGTTCCAATTTACATTCCTACGAACTTTGATTCTCACTGCTATTTTTAATCTGCATTTTCTTGATGACTAATAATGTTGAATACTTTTTCATGTGTTCCCTGTATATATCTGGGTTTGATTTTCTGTGATTCGACTGTTCTTCTCCTTTGCCTGTTTTTTTCTATTTTATTTTCTTTACTTATTAGAGTTCTTTATACATTCTGGATACTCTTACTTGCGGCTTGCTTTTTTACGTTGTGTTGGTAACTTTTGTGGAGTGGTGAAATAATGTAGTGGTGAATCTGCGGCAAGATTGCCTGACTCTGAATCACAGCTCAGCCACTTACCAGCTGTATGACCTTAAAAAGGTCACTTAACTTCTCTGTGCTTCTATTTCCTCACTTGTAAAATGGGAATGATAATAGTGCCTAACTCATACATTTGTAAAGATCAGATGAATTAATATATATAAAGAACATTGTCTGATAAATGATAAGCCCTATTAGCTGTTACAGGTTTGTTTTGTATTTTTGATAGACTGGGTCTTGCTATGTTGCCCAGGCTGGAGTGCAATGGCTATTCACATGCATAATCATAGCACACTACAGCCTCAAACTCCTGGGCTCAAGTGATCCTCCCACCTCACCCTCCCAAGTAGCTGCTGGGACTACAGATGTGCACCACCATGCCTGGCTACTATTACAGTATTTTTGAATAGGAGGGCTTTTTGTTTTGTTTGATCTTGGTTGTTCCCAAATTTATCAATATTATCTTTTTGGTTTGCATTGTGTCTATGAGTGTATGTGTATGTTTGTGAGAGAGAAATCCCTTTCACAAAGGTCATAAATATAGGTTTCTGTATTTTACACAAAAAATATTTTTGGTTATAGTGTAAGGTAGGGATCCAATTTTGTTTTTTCCGTGTGGATAATCAATAGTACCAGCACCGTTTATTAAATACTCCAGCCTGTCCCCCACTGACGTGTATGCCATCTCTGAAATATAGCAACTGTCTGCACATACTGACATCTGTTTTCTAGCCTCTGTTCCAGTGGAGTCTCACTGAGTTTATCTTCCACCCCTCTCTATCCAACCCTATACTCTCTTCCTTAACAAAGATATGTATGTAACATAGTATGCTGAGCACTCACTATGTTCCAGGCACTGCTCTACAGGAAACCATCTGGCAAGAGAAGCCTCCTATGATCTGACTCCCTCCACTGGCACATTCCCTGCCCCTTCTCCCCCACACCCTGCATCTTTGTGCCTCCACACCCTGCACTGCTGCCCCTCTCTGGCCCTCACACCTGCCATTCCCTCGGGACATGATGCCCTTTCTATCCTTGTCCACCTGGAAAACTGTGTTCTTCCCTTAAAACCCACGGGCATCTCTGAGGCCTTCTTGTTCTGCACTCCCCGTCCCTCCAGCAGAACTGCTCACACTCTCCTCTCTACTCCATGCATGCCCCACTATTGCAGAATTATAGTAACTGACTACTACCAGCTTACTAGCTGGTTACTATTGGTTTCTTTGTCTGGCTCCCTTCTAGGTGAGGAGGCTCTCCGCGCCAGCATCATTCCTTCTTGGCTTTTATGCCCATGACACCTGGTATTCCACCTGGCACTGGCAGATTCTCAGGAAATGCTTTTGAACTTTACATCGTTCTGCAAGTTGAAAGACTTGGGCTCAAAAATCAGCCCCCCCTCCTGAGTCAGTTGTGACTATGGACAAGTCCTTTCCCCTCTCTGGGCCTGCCTTTCTTCAATGGTTGAAGAAGAGGGTCGGGATACTTATAAAGTGTTTATGTTTACATCTGGAAATCGCAGGTGATTTCAAAAGTATCTTCTAGCTCTAGAATTTGGGTTTCACACTGAAACCATTCTTTATTCATAATTTCCAAAGACCAGAAACAACCCAAATATCCCTCAATTGCTGATAGACTAACTATGGTACATCTATACAATGGGATACTACTCAGCAGTGTAAAGGAATGAACTACTGATACATGTAATAATGTGGATGGATCATGCTAAGTGAAGTAAGCCAGGCTCAAAGACTATATATTACCACTTATATAACATTCTGGAAAAGCCAAAACTATAGTGACAGAAAACAACTCAATGGTTGCCTGGGGGTGGACATAGGGGTAGACTACAAGAGAGCAGAAGGGAATTTTGGGAGGTGGTGGAACTGTGCTATATCTTGGTTGTGGTGGTGGTTATGTAGGCATTTGTTAAAACTCATAGAACTGTGCAGATTTTATTGCATGTAAATGATACCTCAATTTTTATAAAATGAAGCCATTAAAGATCACAAGAACATTGGGATTCTGCACCTGTTGGGGGAGTGACACCAGACACAAGACCGTGCCTTGGCCACAAAGGAGTGAATGGGCTACTCTCTGGCATCGTCACAGGTGTGCGTGGAAGATACTCCCCTTTGAGTCCAGACAGGGCCAGTGAGGGCAGCCTGGGGAGAAGGCAGTCTACTGTCCCTAACAGGCACCTATGGCATGACCAGCTCATTTTCAGGTGAAGAATGAAATTCAGAGACATTAAATGACCTGCCAAGGTCATGGGCAGCGAATGACAAGGCTGGGATTCAAGCTCTGTGCTATGCACCACCCCACCCGCCTCAAAATGCAGCTAGGGTCTCTGCACCCCCAATTTGTAGCCCTCCTCTGGGGCCCAGCCTCATCCCAAGTCTGTCTCCAACCTCAGGATTTAGTCCAACAGACACAAAGGTGGGGTCAGTATTTAACCGCTAAGTGGCTTGCCAGCTGCTCACATTTTGACTTGCAAAAGCCACTAGGAATCTCTGTCCTCTCCCTTCCCTGCTGGAAACCACTGACAGGGGAAGGTTCCAGAAGAGCCAGGCTCTCCCATACCCCACCCATACCGCAGCTCCCCACTCCCGCCAGGGTGGGCTGCAGCTCAGTCACCCTCACCTCCTCTCCCTTTCTCACAGCCCACTGTGGGACAGCCCCTCTTTGTCCAGTCATTCATTTGGAAAACAGCCCCGAGGGCCACACCTGCCCCCGCAGAGCCAGCAGAACGGTGAGTGGTCAGACACAAGGGCCTGGGCGCACGAAACAGGGCTCAACTCCAGCTCTGCCCTCACCAGCTTTAGACAAATGACTTCAGCTCCTTGAGTCTCAGTCTCCTCGTCTGCATAATGGGGATGACAATCATTCCTACACCTCCCCGGAGTTCAGGTGAGGGAAATGAAATCGTGCATGCAAAGCCCCTGGAAGCTAGTGTTGTAATCATTGCTCTGAGAGAGAGATGTAAACAGATAACGTGCAGAGGGCTCCAGGCCTCCCAAGAGGTACAGGTGAGCTCAGCCTGGGGGTGGGAGGAGGAGGAGGAGAGTCGCCAAGCAGGCAGCCGGGATGAGCTGGGGGCACTCCAGGCAGAGGCCTCGGGATGTGACAAGGAAGAGGAGTCGTTTCTGGTTTGTTTTGAGAATTCAGTAAGTCAATGCAGGTAAGACACTTGGAACTGTTCCTGGCCTGCATGCAGGCTCTAGAAAGGTGAGGGATGATGGCGAAGGTGATGCGGGGGGATTTAGGCCAATATTTGAAGGCTTCTTGGGGCTGTGCCTCACCTGGGTCTTCATTCTCTCCAAGGCATGGGAAGATTCCAGCTCTTTGAGGATTCAGGTCTACACCCCAGGAGACCCTGTGAGAGGGAAACTGAAGCAGAAGAATGAAGGCAAAAAGGGGTTCTGGGGGCTTGAAAAGAGAAAGTGGGGACAGAGAAATACTAGAAAACAAGGCGGGTGGCTGAGGATGGGGGGCAATGCAGCCCCTCCCCTCCATGTGGCTCTGCCTCCAAGGCAAGGGAAGCCGCAGCTCAGAAACCCCTCAGCCCCAGGCAAACAGGACAGTTGGTTACCTTACTTGGCCCTGCCTCTAATTTCAGTTCCTCTCCCCCTCTAGCCTGCTCAGAACAACCCTGTCAGGCCCCCGGGCTCTTGGCCACAACTTACCCTTTTCTGGAAGGCTCAGGAAGGACAGGGCAATTCCAGCCCCCCCACGGCTGACCAGTGCCTCTGGGAGCCCCTTGTGTCCAGGGGACAGGAATGGCTTCCTGGGCTCTGAGGCACAGGCTTTGCCCAAGCTTTCCAGCGGCCGGCAGATGCAGCGCCTGATTTCCCTAGCACTAATCCCTCAGAGTGCCCTCTGCCATGGGGATTAGTTCCTGGGGTCCCCGGGCAGCAGAGAAGGGGGACAGATCTGTCAGGGAGCATTAGGTGGCATCTCGTGACCCAAATGCTCCAGGCTGGTGGGCAAAGGAATGATCCCTCCAAAAGGAGTCCCTGTCAAGCCCAAAGTGGAAAAGAGATGATGGGGGCCACCAGGGTCCAGCCATGGGCTGACCCCACACCAGCTCCTCACGCACCTCTGAGGAACCCAGGGCTCCAAGGAACACAGTTTGAAGACCACTAGGGTCAGCCTGGTTGTTAAATACTCAGGTAACCTGGGTTCAAATCCCAGTCTGTCACTGCCCGTATGACCCTGGGTAAATCACGACTTCTTTGCTCCATAAAGGTCAGCTTCTTGTTGTGACTTGGCTTTTATGCCAAACTTCTACACCACCCCTGTGGCAGATATCAGATCTTTCTCAGTGAACATTCTAGAAGGTCACTCTTGATTTTAGTGGATACAAAAGATAAAATATATTTGCCTTATCAACACTAGATAGGGCTGTACATTGGAATTATTAGGGGAGCTTTTAAAAACCACTGGGGTGTCTGGGTCCCACCCCAGAGATACCCTGGGGGGTAGCCTGGATGCCACAATATTTGAAGTCTCCTTGGAGATTCTACTGTGTGGCCAAGACTGAGAACCAAGGCCCCAGGCCAGGGTGTCTCCCACTTACCTGTGTGCAGGCGCATCCTGGGTGTGGTGTTAAACTGCAGGTGCTGAGCCAGTGAGTGAGGATGGGACCTGACAATGGACATTTCTAACAAGCTCCCAGGTGGTGCCAATGCTGGTCCAACGACCACACTTTGAGAAGCAAGGCTTGTGCGCAATTCATGGATTACACCAGCCTCCACATCATTGCATCAACAGAGCCTGGAATTATTACCACCTTTTGCTGATGCTCAGGGTCGGGCATGTGAATGGGTACACCCAAGCCTTCTAGACCTTCTTCTGTAGCCCCCATGGCCAAAAATCTGAGTGATTTTGTCCCAACTGCACATTGTATGGCTGGAAAAACAGGCTCAGAGAGGAGAAATGACTTGCCAAGGTCACATAGCAGGTTTAGTGACAATAGAGCGGGGACCCAGGTCTTTTCCATTGTACCTGGCTGCTTGGTTGATCTCTGCAGCTCAGCGCGGGCACAGACTGCACGTTGACAATGTGCTAGATATGGTGCTTAGTGCTTCCTGTGTTATGTCCTTTGCTCTGCACAACAACCCCAGGAGGTGGTTTCTATTCTGTCCCCATTTTACATATGAGGAAATTGATGCTCCGAAAAGTGAAATCCCCAGGAAGTGGCAGGACTGGGAGTAGGACTCAGAAGTCTTGCTGTTCCCCAGACACTAATGCACCTCTCTTGTTGTCTTCTCATCGGTCTGTGAGGTCCTCTAAGGCAAGGTCTGTGTCTCATTCAGTTTTTGTTGTCAAACCTGGCACTGAATATCTGAATCGATTAATCCATGCCAGGGTTCTGCAACCCCCACCCCCAGGACACCAGCACCGCCCCCACCCCAGATTTAGCTAGACCAGAACCCACATCATGTCATACAGAAGAGTGGCCACAGGGTGGCAGTAGATGCCCATGTGCAACTCTCTGGTCCCACCTGAACCTCTTTTAAAGGATGATTTACTCAAGAGTGTTTCTCTTTTTCTGGGCCCTTGTCCAGGAGCTTCCCATCCATGAACCGAGATCATCTGCCATAACAGCCCGTGATGGAGGAATTATTCCTCCTTTTTGTATGTGACAGAGTATATCATTTGTTTAAGTAACCTTCCATGGCTGCCTCCTGCTCTTTGGAAAAAATTCAAAATCCTTACCAGCATAGTACCCAGCAGACAGACCCTTGAGTCAGACTGCACGAGTTCAAATTCCAGCTCCACCACTTATTATTTATGTGACGGTGGTTGGATTTCGTGGCTTCTCTTGGACCACAATGTGCTCATCTTTAAAATGGGGAAGTAGAACCTACCCCCTTGGGGTAGGAGTGAGGATTACGTGAGATAAGGCACCTAGAGCATACAGCTGGCATGCAGCAAGTGCTCAACAAATGTTAGTCACTATTGGTATTAGTCTCATTGCCCTCTCCCCCCAGGGAGAAAATTACTGTCTCACCCTCAGCATCAGGACTGTTAAGGAAGAAGGATGTAGTTGGAAAGATGTCAAGGACAAATTAAACTTTAAAAAGGAAAAGGTCCCTCCTGAAGGATAGAGGAAGATGCTTAGCATTTTCATCAGTCATGCTTTGATTAATTCATTAATTCACCCACTCACTCACTTACCCAGACACTTTACTGAAGATCTGCCATTTGCCAGGTCTTACACTTGGGTCTAGGACAAAGTAGATATATAGTAACAGATGTTCCTTGTCAACGCATATTTATTGAGCACCCACTCAGTGCTGAGCATTGTTCTAGGTGCTTCAGATACGTCAGTGAACAACACAGACAAAGGCCCCTGACCTGGTAGAGCTCATCCTGTAGCAGGGGCAGCAGAATTAAATTAAGGCCAGGCACAGTGGCTTGCCCCTCTAATCCTAGCACTCTGGAAGCCGAGGCAGGGAGGATCACCTAAGCAAGAGCGAGACCCCCATCTCTACAAAAAAAAAAAAAATAGAAAAGTTAGCCAGGTGTGGCGGTGTACACCTGTAGTCCCAGCTACTCGGGAGGCTGAGGCAGGAGGATCGCTTGAGCCCAGGAGTTTGAAGTTGCAGTGAGCTATGATGATGCCACTGCACTCTAGCCCAGGTGACCAAGCAAGACTCTGTCTCAAAAAATAAATAAATACATAAGTTAAATGGTATGTTAGAAAGTGATATATGCTGTGGAAAAACAAGTAGAGCCAGGTAAGAGGGGTAGATTATGGTATTAAATTGGGTGGTCAGGATGGGCCTCATTGAGGACCAAACACTTGGCAAATCACCTAAAGAAAGTAAGGGGGTTAGCTGTCTGGACAACGGAGGAAGAGTGTTCACAGTAGAGGGAACAGCCAATGCACAGGCCTCAGGGGAAAAGCAAGGACGCCACGGCTGGGACAGACTAGGCAAAGGGCAGAGTTAGTAGGTGAGGTCAGGAAGTAAGGAGTCGGGAAGGTCATGGAGAACCTTCTAGGCCACAGAAGCACTCCAGCTCTCCCTCCAAGTGAGGTGGGAGCCCTCGCAAAGTATGAAGCAGAAGAGGAGCACAATCTCATGTTAAAGGAGCAGTCTGGCTTCAGTGTTGAGAACTGACTAGAAGGCAGGGGTGGGGACAGGAAGTCCAGCTAAGAGATGGCCACACTGATTCAAGGTGAGGGATGGCGGGGCTTGGACCATCAGGGGAGGCAGTGGGGATGTGTCAGATTCTAGGTATATAGTCATCCCTCAGTCTTCATGGGGGATTGGTTCCAGGACCCCCCACAGATGCTCAAGTCCCTGGTATAAAATGGTGTAGTGTTTACATTTAACCAATGCACATTCTCCTGTATACTTTAAATCATATCTAGGTTGCTTATAATACCTAATACAATGGAAGTGCTATGGAAATAGTTGTTATACAGTATTGTTTAGGGAATTATGAGAAAAAAAAAGTCTGAACATGTTCAGTACAGACGCAATTTTTAAAAAATATTTTTTATCTGAGGTTGTTTGAATCCACAGATACGGAACCCACAGACACAGAGGCTGTCTATACTTTGAGGTGTAGCTAATAGGATTTGCTGATAAATTGGAGTTGGGTATGATAGGGAAAGAGAAGTTAGGAATGGCACCAAAGTTTTTGGCCTGAGCAACTGAAAGGAGGGAGGTGACTTTTACTGCGAGATCAGGACGCCTGCACGGCGTTGGGGAGCAGGGGGAGAGGTCAGGATTGGTCGTGTTCATTCTGAGATGTCTGAGTGAAGGTGCAGAAGTAGGCAGTTGGACATCTGTGTTTGGAGCTGAGAGTTTTGTATCAAAGATATAATTTAGAAAGTCATGGGCATGTAACAGAGATGATATTTAAAGCCCCTCATGATGGTAGTGAGATGAAGAAAAGAAGGAAACTGAGGACTGAGCTTAGAGGTCCAGGAGATGTGGGTACGGGTGAAGGCACATACCACAAAGTCATGCAGCGTAGGCTCACAAGAGGCCTTTACTGGGGAAACGCTGAAGCACAGTGTCAGAGCTGAATGAGACACCAAGTTGTCCAACCTTCCATCATGGTCTGGTGAGAGGTACAGGGGACCAATGCATAGCTGGAAACACCATGGAGTGTGCTCCAGAAGAGGGACCCTGCCTTGCTACTCTACTTTTTTATAGGCAAGTGTGAGATCAGTCTTGCAAGTAAAGAAAAACTGGCCTGAGCTCCAGGGTAATTGCTCACAGTGCTGAGGGCACCTGGAGACCCTACAGGATGTGGAGACCTGGCAGAGTCATTTCTGCTTTGGGGGAAGGAGCCCCCTCTGGAGCCCACCTGCTCTCTCATTGCTAGGAACCTGGAGTGAGTCCCTGGGGACTTCCAGTACAAAGTATGTTGGTTTTCCAAGGTCCATGCCCTGACCTAGGGGCTCATCAAATGTAAGCCCACCCAACAGGAGTGGACATCAGCTGGGCTTATAACGAGATTTCCAGGGATTGTTGGCAATGCTGGAGGAGACACTGTAGAAGGAGGGAGGCCTGGAATAATAGCACAAAGCCCACTGTGGAGGCCAGAGCCATCTGGCCGTGGAGACCACGCCAAGTCTGAGGAAAGGGCCCACGGCCCAGATGGAGGAGCAGCCTGGGGTCACTGGGCTTGCTCCTGCGGTACCACATGGGCTTCTTGACTTGGCTGAAAGTGTTAATCCAGAAGCAGCAGGGGGTATTGGCCAGTGTGGCTACTCTCCTGGATGGCCAGCAAAGAGTCCAAAGCCGTGTGGTTACCCGGCATTCCCTGGTTAAGGGTCTGTGACAATCTCAGCAGTGAGAACCTGGCACTTGCCTTCAGGATAGCTGAGAGGCTGTGGTGGTGGCTTCTACCTATCTGTAGGAGGAGAATCTGCATAAAATGGTGAAATCGGCATACTGAATACCCAGGAATGTCTTGTCAAAAGCACCAGAGGAGCTGGGCATGGTGGCTCACGCCTGTCATCCCAGCATTGTGGGAGGTCGAGGCGGGAAGATTGCTTGAGCTCAGGAGTTCGAGACCAGCCTGAGCAAGAGCCAGACCCTGTCTCTATTAAAAGTAGAAAAATTAGCCAGGTATGGTGGTATGCATCTGTACTCCCAGCTACTCAGGGGGCTGAGGCAGGAAGATCACTGGAGCCCAGGAGTTTGAGGTTGCAGTGAGCTATGATGACGCTACTGCACTCTACCCGGGGTGACAGAGCAAGACTCTGTCTCAAAAAAAAAAAAAAAAAGCACCAGAGGCTGGGTCTGGGTTGCCTGTGCCCACAGGTCTTGGGTTATCATGAAAGCTCACATTCAGGTGGCGTTATATCAAAAGAGAAAGCAAAGCTGACCGGGCGCAGTGGCTCACGCCTGTAATCCCAGCACTTTGGGAGGCCAAGGTGGGAGGAACACTTGAGGCCAGGAGTTTAAGACCAGCCTGGGCAACAGAGCAAGACCCCATCTCTACAAAAAATAAAAAAATTATCCGGGCACGGTGGTGTGTTCCTGTAGTCCCAGCTACTTGGGAGGCTGAGGCAAGAGGATCATTTCAGCCCAGGAATTCAAGGTTACTGTGAGCTGTCATCAGGCCACTGCACTCCAGCCTGGGCAACAGAACAAGACCCTGTGTCTAAAAAAAAAAAGAGAGAAAGCAAGAAAGGACCTACATCCAGAGCAGGAATCACGTCCTGGGGATACAAAGGGCACTATTCAATATTCTGCCACTTGGCCTCAACACCATCTGTGCAGGGGATGGGGACATAGTTGTGCTGTTTGTGGCTGTGGCCTGAGTTATCCTAACTGAATTCCCCCAAGGCACAGCAGATTGTGGCTGTGGCCAGCTAGGAGGAATGCCCTTGCCACAGTCAGAGAGCGAGACAAGTTCTCACTTAACTGGGCACAGAAGGTGGTGGTGGTGATAAATTCAGTACTATGATAGGTCTGTGCCTGGCCTAGGCACCTGCTGGGAGCTGTTCAGCATTACCTGTCCAAATCTGGAAGAGAAGGTGAAAGGCTGTTTATCCCTTCACCCTGATCTGTATGCTGAAATTGCTTGCATATATTCTTGCTGGATCAGCTGGGCTCTGTCATGCCCCTGGGATCAGCCAGAGGGTCTGTACTTTTTCCAAAGCACTGACCCCCATGGGAACACAGGAGTCACTATTCTGCCCTCAGAAGCAACCTCTGGAGACTGAAGAAGGTGGCTGCAGGGCAGAAGAGACCTGTTGCACAGGTGTAGTGACAACAGCAATGTCCCCTATTTGCAGAAGAGATGGGTGGCAGAAACACGGCATTCCTCAAAGTAAAGGCAGTGTCAGACTTGCCTGCCTAGGGTGGATGTCCATCAAGAGCCCTCCAAAAGAGGCAAAAAGAGACCCAAAGTCACGTACACCCAGTCCTCGACTGGGGCGATGGGAACTTACCAGCCAATGGCCAGAGTCCATGTGGGCTCAAAAGAAGAAGGATGAGTAGGTGCAGAGACTCTGGGGTCTGACGCATCAGGTGGGCTCTCCCCCCTCCTAGGTGCCCACAGAGAATGATGAGGGAGTGGCTGACATAGTTGCTCCTTGAGCCAGCCATTCCAACTCTTGATTGTACCTTCCACCTGCAGGTGTAAGTGTGGACAAGCAGGAGAATTCCATGTTGAAATAGAATTCAGGGCCAACAGCTGTAAACAGAATTCTATCATCAGATTGTGTCATATCAGGAAATTCTAGCACATGACAAAGAAGATCATCAGAGCCTTAAGCGTCTGCGTGCCATCTGCTTGTCGGAAGAAAACAGCCACCCATATGCCTATACCACGTCCATGGTGGTCAGCACCCACCATAAGCAATTGCCAGTTGTGAATTGGTCAGACTGCAGATTATTATGCCTAGTTCACCCTGAGCCACAGGCCAATGTTGCTGGCAAGTAATACACACTCCATGAGCTCCAGTGTCTACTTCATAGGCCAAGTGAACCCTCCCTGGTCATCTCAGGCCTCCATGGGGGTTTGCCACTGCGGTAGGTCCAGGCATGGATCTAGTGCACCAAAGGGGATGTGACGCCCACGTCACCTCAGTCAGCTCTTTCGTTGCAGATGCTCTCTTCAAGTTGCAGTGGGTTTGTTTGTATGTCACTTACAGATTGAGTTTGTGGTGGAATTGTTGTATTTGTTTCCATAGCGGGGGTTACCTGGTAATGGTCCAGTTCTGGGTGGTCCAATGGCCTGGTTATACAGCAAGACCATTCCTAATGGCCCATGAAGCTGTGTAAAAGGAAATATTTATAAAGGTATGAACAAGAAATAGATACTGCAAGGATAGTGCAGTTCCCCTGGGCTGGTTAACTGTGGGATGCTACCACCCCTGGGCCCAAAGAGAACCTGAAAGGAGAGAATCACATACAGACAGCCTCCTGGGACCCTGCCAGCTCAAAACTATCCCAAGGTGAGCCCACAGGAGAGAGCGAGGGGAATATCTACTTCAACCTCCTCCTTCTTTCCAGTGTTTTTCCAGAGACCCCTGTTGTCCAAACCCAATTGGAAGCCACAGGGCAATAAGACCTGATGATGCAATTCATACAGGTTGACCCCCTGGCAGAAAAGGCAGGAGAGTGGACCTGGAAGGGCAAGTAGAAGACATATGACACACAGAGAGGGTTGTGGTTTTATATAGGAAGGTCAAGGGAGTCCTCATTAAGGAGTTGTTGAACAAAGATCTGAAGGGGTATAATAACCCATCTGCTGTGGCCTAAATGTGTCCCCCAGAGTTGATGTGTTGGAAAATTAACCTCCAGTGCAACAGTTATGCAACACAGAAAGATGTGGCCTTTTGGGAGGTGTTTAGGTCATGAGGGCTGCACCCTCAGGAATGGATTAATGCTGTTATAAAAGGGCTTGACAGAGGGAGTTCATTTCCTTTGCCCTTCCACCTTCTGCCATGTGAGGACACATCATTTTCTCCCCTCTGGAGGATGCAGAGTTCAAGGCACCATCTTGAAAGCAGAGACTGGACCCTCAGCAGACATTGAACCTGCTGGTGCCTTGATCTTAGATTTCCCAGCCCCCAGAACTTTGAGAAATAAATTCTGTTCCTATAAATTACCCAGTCTGTCAAGAATCACTTGAGCCCAGGTGTTCAAGAACAGCCTGGGCAACATAGCAAGATCTCACCTCTAAAAAAAATTACCCAGCCTGTGGTACTTTGTTATAGCAGCACAAAATGGACTAGGTCAGAAACTGGTACCAGTGCACTATAACAAATACTAATAACAATATATATAAATATATACAAATATAACAAATATCTAAAAATGTAGACACAGCTTTGGAACTGGGTCATGAGTAGAGGCCAGAACAGTTTTGAAGTGAAAGCTAGAAAAAGTCTTTATTGCCATGAATGGAGCATTGAGGGCAATTGTGGTGAGGGTTCAGCATGAGAGAAGACCTGTAGGGAAAGCCTCAGTCTTCCCAGAGGTTACCTAAGTGATTGTGATCAGAATGCTGGTAGAAAGATGGACAGTGAAGGCCATTCTGATGAGGTCTCAGATGGAAATAAGGAACAAGGTATGGGAAACTGGAGGAAAGGCTATCCTTGTCACAAAGTGGCAAAGAATTTGGATGAATTGTGTCTGTGTCCTAGGACTTTACGAAAGGCAGAACTTAAGAGTGATGAACTAGGATATTTGACAGAGAAATCTTTAAGCAGCAATGGGTTCAGGATGGAGCATGGCTTCTCTTAACCGCTTATAGTAAAACATAAGGAGAAATAAATGATTTAAAGATGGAATTTATAATTAAAAGGGAAGCAGAATGTAAGGATTTGGAAAATGCTCAGGCCTGGCCATGTAAAGAATAAAAAAGTGTGTTTAGGAGAGAAAACTAAGGGTGTGGCCATGCTGCCAATTGATAAGGAGATCAGTATGGCTAGCAGGAAGCCAGGTGCTATTCATCAAGACAATGGCAGAGTGACCCCAAAGGCATTTTGAAGATCCTGGGGACTGCCATGCCCATCACAGGCCCAGAGCGCTAGAACATTCAGGGCAGAACCATTTTGGGATAGGAGCCCAGGGCACCTGTAGGACCTCAGGGCTTGCTGCCGTGAGCTACCTCCCTGCATTCTGGTGTAGCACTGCTCAGCTGCCCCAGGTATGGCTAAAGCAGGCCACTGTTCTAGAGGGCACAAGCAGTGAGGCTTGGTGGCATCCATGTGGTGAGATTTCTGCAGGCATGAAGAGCACAAGTGCTGTGCAGGCATGCCTTCCTCCACCTAGATTTCAAGGAATGCTCCAGACAGCCTGGGGGCCCAGGAAGAGACCTGCCACAGGGAAGAGCCACTGCAAAGCCCCCCTGAGGCAACATCCAGCAGAACTATGGGGTTAGGGCCACTGCAGAGAGTCCCCACTAGGGCAATGCTTAGTAAAGCCATGGGAGCAGGGTGGCCCCTGAGGCACCAGAACTAGAGAGCCACTAGTGTTTAACTCTAGGCACCTGACTCCAATGGGTGAGAGCTACACCCAGCAAAGTCATGGGGGTAGTGGTCACCCAGAGCCTTGGGGGCCCAACCTCTTCCCCAGTGTGTCTGGAAGGTGAAACACGGAGTCAAAGAAGATTATTCTCAAGTCGTAAGATTTAATGTTGGCTAATGCAGTGCCTCACACCTAAAATCCTAGCACTTTGGGAGGCTGAGGCAGGAGGATTACTTGAGGCCAGGAGTTTGAGACCAGCCTGGGCAACATAGCAAGATCCATTCTCTACCAAAAATTTAAAAATTAGCCTGGTGTGGTGGCGTGTGCCTGTAGTCCCAGCTACTCAGGAGGCTGAGGCAGGGGGATCACTTGAGCCCAGGAGTTTGAGGTTGCAGTGAGCTATGATGATGCCACTACACTCTAGCCTGGGCAACAGAACAAGACCTTGTCTTGAAAAAAAAATTTAATGTTGTTTGCTCTGTTAGGTTGTTAGGTTTGGACTTACTTGGAGCCTGTTACTCCTTCTTTTCTATTTCTCCCTTTGGAATGGAAATGTCTATGCTATGCCTGTCCCACCATTCTATTTTGGAAGCACATAATGTGTGTGACTTCACAGGTTCACAGCTGAGAGGTAATTTGCCTCAGGATGAATTACACCTTGAGTCTCACCTGGATCTGACTCTGGGTCCAGATGAGACTCTGGACTTTAGACTTTTGAGTTGATGTTAGAACTAGTGAAGACTTTTAGGGCTATTGAGATGGAACAAATGTATTTTGTGTGTGAGAAGGACATGAATTTGGGGGACCAGGGGAGGAATGCTATGGTCTAAATGTATCCCTCAAAATTCATGTGTTGGAAACTTAATCCTCAATGAAACAGTACTGGGAAGTGTGGCCTTTTGGGAGGTGTTTGGGTCAAGAAGGGCCCACCCTGAGGTATGGATTGATGCCATTACAAAAGAGCTTGACATAGGGAGTGTGTTCGCTTTTGCCCTTCCACCTCCTGCCACGTGAAGACACAGCATTCCTCCTCTCTGGAGGATGCGGCGTTCAAGGTGCCATCTTGGAAGCAGAGAGCAGCCCTCACCAGATGCCGGAGCCTTGACCTTGAACTTCCCAGCCTCCGGCACTGTGAGAAATAAATTTCTGTTCTTTGTAAATTACCCTGTCTCAGGTATTTTGTTACAACAGCACAAATAGACTAAGACACAATTTAATCCTAACATCAACTCTGTAAGGTTCATAGTGTTAATCTCCCCATTTTACAGTTAAGGAAACTGAGGTACAGCAAGATTCAACAGCTTAGAGTTGTCCAAGATCACACAACTGAGAGTTGGTACAGTTGGGATTTCAACCCAGGCGGTTTAGCCCCAGAGCTCCTGCTCTTAAACAAAATAGGATATAGGAGAGTCATCATAAAATGAGAGGGCAGAGAACATGTCTAGACACACAAGACAGTGATCAACTATCATAGATGTTACTTATTGAGCACTGACTGTATACTAGCCACTGTGTTAGGTGCTATGGGGGGATGTACAGATGAACATGCTTGTCCTCAAAGGGTTTATATATATGTATATATTTTTTTATTTTTTATTAACCACTATACTAATGAGGAAGGGTTTATAAACTAGTTGGAGCATGGGGAGGGAATGTAGAAATGTGTACAAATCAAATCCTAGCAGACTGTGATACATTTTACTGTAGAACTACAGACATTAATAAAATGCTGAGAGCGCACTAAGGAAAGAGATTCACTACAGCTGGGTTGAGGTGGTGGTTTTGGATTAAATGAAGGATTATAATCGCAGAAAAGGGAAAATAAGGGATCACAGAGGAAGAAAATGTGAGCAAAGATGTGGATGCATTTGGGGGATGGCAAGTCCTCTGTTTTGGTTAGAGTGTATGAGACCTGTGTTGAAAGAGACAATTTTTGGTGGGACACCAACATGGCATTAAGACACACTGAATCAAACCGTGAGGTAGTGATTTCCTTTCCAATTCTCCTTATGGAGAAAAGTCTCAGCTAGGTGCTAGCCTGTCTTTCAAACTCTAACACTTGCTAATGTCACTTTTAACACCAAACTCACAGGCCCAGATCCCTCGGCAACCTAGCTCTGGTTGGAATGAACAACATGGTTTTGTTTTCATAATCTTTATTGTTACGGTTGTGTTCTATTTACACCAAGGATACTGTACTTTTTAATTCACAGAGAAATTGTTATTTATTTATTTTCCTTTACAGATAAATTTATTTAAGAATAAAGAGTCGATTTAAAGGGATACTATTGAGTTAAACGTTGAGGTGGTTCACGGTGAAGGCAAAAATCACAAAGGTGACACCCAAATGACTGATGTTTAGGATACTGTGGCATAGAGTTTAAGGTGTGTGAAGGGGAGTGACAGGGGGGAAAGGGCTGGAAGGGAGTCGGATCACGGGGGGCCTGAGCACCAAGGGAAGGAATGTGGGCTTTACCGGGTTGACCACTGCGGCGAGACGTTGGCTCAAGAACAGGCAATGAACGTGGTCAGAGCCTGGCTTGGTGGGAGCGCAGGGTGAGAGGGGAGACCCAAGGTGAACAGCACAGGGATTGGGATCAGAGTACAGGTGGCCCAACTAACAGAGGGCTCTAGAAAGGGGTGGGCTGTAGAGCCCCGTGAGGCTGTCACTGTGTGCTACCTGGCTGACAGGCTGTGTTTTTGTGAGATGTTCTTTCAGCCTCTGGTCCTCCTCCTAGAGCCTAGGCACCTTTCCCACCTGATTGACCAAGAACATTCGAAAGCCTCTGACTGGGTTTTACTGAGTGGGGTAACATCAGCAGAGGCCAGCCTGCCTCAGCCTCATCAGTCACTCGGGGAATTGGAAGTACAATCAGAGAGGGTGGAGAAAGTCAACTCATGCCTCCTCATCCTGTGTTTCCTTGTGGGAAAATTCCGATGTCTGCTTGACCGCCGGTGGCGATTCATTTTACTCCATATGATGAACATCTGATTTTCTAAGACCTTCAGCTTCATTTCACTGAACAAAAGCCGTTCAAAGACCCTGTCCTGGAGGGCGAAGCAGGCGTGCATTCTCTCCACTTCCTTCTTGCTCATGATGGTGTTGTTGGGTTTGTTCTCAGAAGCCTTTGGTTTCTCGGCCTCCTCCTAAGCTCCCCACCACCAGGAAAGGGGAAAAGTTGGTTAATAATGACAATCCCTTCCCTGTTTGAACACCTGCTGCATGCCAGGTGGTTTATAAAACCACTGCAAGGGGAGTGCTTTGTCACATTTTGTGGGTGAGACTTGGGGGCCCAGTGATGGAAGTTCATTTTCTCAGCATCATACAGCCCCAAACTCCTAAGTCCCATGTTTGGTTGCCTTTGGTTCACAGGAGTAAATGAGGTAGCCCGCTAATGTGCCAGTCACAGAGGACATAAAGCCCTTAACCCAACTATATCCATCTTCAAGGGCTTTTTTTTCTTCCCAATGTGCCTCTCTGAGCATTTTGTCAGGCCCAGGAAAATCTCCAACTTCCAAGTCTCAGAGGTCTCACGACATGTTATTACCTCTGTAATACTCATCTAACCCCTCCCCTGGTTAATGATAACACTTTAGTTTTTATTTTTGGATTCAGCTACACACTACTGGTCTTTAGAAACATTTAAAAAATAAGTATTTCAGACACGCAAAAAAAGTAAATATTATATCAAATACTCATATTCCTGCACCAGCTCAAGAAATAAAATATCATAAATATAATTGAAGATCCCTCCCATAGCGTTCCCCTCCTTCCCTGAACATCATCTTCTCAACTGCAACCCTGAATTGGTACTTATTTTTTCCATGCATTTCTTTACACCAGTAGTTCTCAATGGGAGACTATTTTGCCCTCATCAGGGGACGTTTGGCAACGTCTGGAGACATTTTTGGTTGTCACATATAGGGTGGGGGGTGCTACCTGCATCTCATGGGTAGAAGCTAGGGATGCTGGCTGCCAAGCTTCCAATAATGCACAGGACTGCCCCTCACGACAAAGAATTATCAGGCCCAAAATGTCAATAGTGCCAAGGTTGAGACACCCTGCCTTAAAATACTTTCACTACACATATTCATCCATAAACTAAATAGGGTATTGTTTTGCATGGTTTTTTAACATTATATAAAAGATGTCATAATCTATGTACATTTCTGCTGTCTTCATTATTGTATCTTAGAGATGTATCTATGTTGATACACGTATCTCTAGTTCATCCATTTTAATTTTTTTGCACATTAAAGTAGTTATTACTGTTGCCAAAGCAAGTTGACATCAAACTGAAGTAGAAGAGTCTGGGACAGTCCCTATTTTACAGCTGAGGCAACTGAGGCCTTGTGGAGGGAAGTGATTTGTCCACCATCACCCAAGAGGAAGCTGCAGAGCAGGGACCAGAGTCTTGGATTCCTCAGTCCTGCCCCACTATCCTGACCCCCACCCTATCCCCCACGCCCCAGTCTAGCTGTACAGATCTCATCTCCCTCAGCTGAAGCCAAGCTGCCCCTTGCTCACCTGCTGGGGCTCTGAGGGGGTGAGCTTTTGTTCATACTTGACCAGCCAGTTGCTAAGCAACAGCAGAAGGAATAGGAACCCAAACAAGGCTGGCTTATAGTTTACCAGCCAAGCCACCACTGCTCCTATGGTGCCTGAGGAGACAAGTATCCCATGGAAACTCCTAAAAAGAAATATTAGTTCCCCCAGCATTATGGCATGGAGGCACACAGGCCCCAGGACCCTCTCTCAGTCCCCTCCATGACAAGAGTCAAGGCCACCCCCACCCTCCTCTGAGTCATAACCAGCTCCCTTTCCCCACCCAGCTGCCGCATAACAATAATATTAACTCCTATGTCTTAAGCACCCACAATGTGCCAGACTCTTTGACAGGCAGTTTGCAAGCATCATCTCATGGTGTCCTCACAACAGCCTGGTGATGTTCAACATTCATTCATTCAACAGTACTTGTGGGCCTAGCCACTGGGAATAAAATAGCCAACAGTGCAGAGCCCCTAGCCTCATCACGGATGGACTGCAGAGAAAAACTATCCAAAACTGGAAATAAGGTAAAAGATTACTGCATGTGTTTTCACAGTCATACTAGAATATTGTTTAATAGGCCCACCTGTTGGTCACCTGATGCTTTAGGGGAAGGTAACTTTGTTTGACTTAATATTTCATATTGATTAGGGTCCAGACTGTGTAAAGTTTGATATTAACATTTGAAAAATGGATAATTTGCTCTAGCAATTCCACTTTTATATATACCTGAAAGAATTGAAAGCAGGGTCTTGAAGAGATATTTGTACACCCACGTTCATAGCAGCATTATTCACAGCCAAATGTGGAAGCAACCCAAGTATCCATAAACAGATGAATGGGTAAATAAAATGTTGTATATACATACAATAGAATATTATTCAGTCTTAAAAAGAAAGGAAATTCTGGCTTGTTACAACGTGGATGAACCTTGGGGACATCATGCTAAGTGAAATAAGCCAATCATTAAAGACGAACACTATATGATTCCACCTATATGAGGTACCTAGAGTAGTCACACTCATGGAGGCAGAAAGTAGAATGGTGGCTGCCAGGGGCTGGAGAGGGGTAAAGTAGAGTTGTTGTTTAGTAAGTACAGAGTTTTGCAAGATGAAAAAAGTTCTGGAGATTGTTTGCATAACAGTGTGAGTGCACTACTGCTACTAAAAAATGTACTTAAAATGGTTAAGATGGTAAATTTTATGTGTATTTTATCACAATAAAAACAACTGAAATGAATTAGTTATTTCTGGGAAAAATAGAAAAGTTGTAAATGATTTTTTTGCAAATAGATGCAAATGAATTTTCTGATAGAAAAGGTAACCCCAAAGTTTACAGTTTTATGGGCTTGTAGGACATTAACCATTTTTTCCTATCTAACTTTGCAATCACATTCTGATATTCTGTTTTCTACTGACTAGTGACCATATATACATTTCTCATATTATCCTTTGACCAGCTTTATCATCCTGCTTTTTCTCTCAAGAGTGAGTTATATCTTTGACATCTGCTCACTATTTTCTATGGGAATTCTTTATGTAAAAACATCAGTTTTAATAACTGAGATATTCTAATACACAGTAATATGTTGTGTAATGATGGGGATATGTTCTGAGAAAAGCATTGTGAAGTGATTTCATCATTGTGCGAACATCATTGAGCATACTTACACAAACCTAGATGGTATAGCCTACTACACACAGCTGGGCCATACGGTATAGCATATTGCTCCTAGGCCACAAACCTGAACAGCATGTTACTACACTGAATACTGTAGGCAATTGTAACACAATGGTAAGTATTTGTGTATCTAAACATACCTAAACATAGAAAAGGTACAGTAAGCATACATTATTATAATCTTATGGGACCAGGTCATATATGTGGTCCGTCCTTGATGGAAACATCATTATGTGGGTATGACTGTATTCAATTGATCATCACTTTTTGGGCTTTTAGTTTAGTTCTCCTTTATTGTTATTATATAACACATAACCTGAGGTAAACAGCATTGAAGTTAAATCTGTACACATACTGAAATATTTCCCTAGAATGTTTCCTAAGAGTGGAATCACTGGGTCAAAGGATATGCATATTTTAAAAATAGAATTTCAAGTTTTATCAAATTATTAAATGTGCAAACAAGTCAGATGGAATTATGGGATTGAAAACAAACAAGCTTCAATCCCTGGCCTCCCCTCTTCCCACCCTCATGTTTCAAGCCTCTGAAACAACCAATTCCAACTCTTTTATCTATTTCTTCTGTATTTATCTTGATAAATAGCATGCTTATACTGTTTTTTCTTGGCATCTCAATTTTGACATTATGCGTTGTATTTTTATGACGGAAGATGAGGATTTAGCTTCCAAGCAGCACCTCCCCCATCCCCACCTCATCTCCCTTTCCCTAAACGCTTCTCGTCCCTCTCCCCGCAAACTTTCTCTTTTCTCCATTCTCTCAATATAATTCTATCATTTTGATTAAAGCAATATTCATTGCTTATGTTATTATGGCCATGTCAATACAGTTCACAGTTGAGCTGTATGTTGTACATTTTCTTTCTTTCTTTTTTTTAGAGATGGTGTCGCTTTTTTGCCCAGGCTGGACTCCAACTTCTGGGCTCAAGTCTTCCTCCCACCTCAGCCTCCTGAGTAGCTGAGACTACAGGCATGTGCCATAAGGCCAGGCTACATTTGCTTTCTTGCACATTTTTTTTGCTGTTCCTGGACTTGATTGCCTCTTTTTTTGTTTGCCTAGTTTTTTAAAAATCAACTTCATTGAAGTACAGTTACATAAAACAAATATACCTATTTTATATGTATAATTCAGTGAGTTTTGACCAGTATATACACCTCTGTAACCATCACCTCAATCAAGAAATAAAACATTTCCATCACCCCCAGCAGGTTCTTTCCTGCTCTTTTGCAGTCAACCCACACCCCCATCCCAGACAACCGCTGATTGGATTCTATCACTAGAGCTTAGTTTGACCAGTTCAACTTCATGTAAATAAAATAATTTTTTGAAAACTATCCTTTGAAGAGACACACTATTAAAAAGGCAATTATAGATCTGTGTAACAATTGCAAATATGCTCGAAGAACACAAGACCTGCTCCAGCGAGGGATTCTTGGAAGAATTAAAAGAATAAACCACCACCAGCACCATCATCATTAGAAAGAAGTAACCTGGAGCAGAAAGAGGAGTTATGTGAGTGGGGATGGGGGACGTGGGGGTGGGGGGTGCCAATGAGGAGGGGGTCCAGGCAGAAGGAAGAGCTTGAACAAAAACTTGGGGGCAAGAGCAATCCCATCTGGACTCAAATCTGGATTTCCTAACTTCTCTCCATTTTATTACCACGGAAAGTCTTGTGCTTTTCAAGTTTTCCCCAGTCTAAGCAGGACAATTATGAATACATAAGATGATCTACCAGTACACTCCAGTGTGTTCCCCCCCATTAGGCTATAAGTTATTGAAAGCAAAACTTCATAATTTAACTCTTGTCACGTAGTAAGCATTAGTAAGTATTGGTTGAATTCACGAATCAGTGGGTGGGAGAATGAATGAACTCAAGCATACACGCCCACAAGTCCCTGGAGGAAGTGGTCGCCCTCGGAGGTGCAATCTGGCCCAGAAGCCTTAAGACCACGGACTGTGCTGGGACCGACTCCAAAGACCGAGGAGACGCTCTAGGCGACCATGGCGCTCTCTGCACGGCGTCGCTCTGGCCGCGAGGGCGCCGCTCTATGGCTGCGGGGGGGCGGGGCCCGTGGGCGACTCGGGGCCTTTTTGTCCCGGCGCGGCGGGAGCGCGCTCAGCGCGTGCGCGCATGGCAGCAGTTGGCGGCGCGCGGACGGCGTGAGGCGAGGAAAGGCGCGGCAGCTCCGGACCCACGGAGCGGCAGACTCAGCGGCCCCCACGGCCGTCGGCGGCCCGGCGGCCCGAGATGTTGTCTGGGAAGAAGGCGGCAGCCGCAGCGGCGGCGGCGGCGGCGGCGGCGGCCGGGACGGAGGCCGGCCCCGGCGCGGCGGGCGGCGCTGAGAACGGCTCAGAGGTGGCCGCGCCGGCCGCGGGCCTCTCGGGCCCTGCCGAGGTGGGGCCGGGGGCGGCCGGGGAGCGCACGCCCCGCAAGAAGGAGCCTCCGCGGGCGTCGCCCCCCGGGGGCCTGGCCGAGCCGCCGGGGTCTGCCGGGCCTCAGGCCGGGCCTACCGTCGTGCCTGGGTCCGCGACCCCCATGGAGACGGGAATAGCAGAGACTCCGGAGGGCCGACGGACCAGCCGGCGCAAGCGGGCCAAGGTGAGGCTCGACCCCTCCCTCGAGCGGCGCAACCGGTGCCCGGCGTCCCCGAGGCTGTCCGGCCCTCCCCCGCCACCCCCGGTCCTGGGTCTTGAGCCCCGCGACCGCCCGGACCTCCGTGTCGATGCCCACGCCACCTCCCCTCCAGCTGGTCGGGTGGGGCGAGGGAAGGGAAGGTCTTCGCGGGTGTCGAACGCGGTCTTTGTGTCGGGACCCGGGCGACGCGCGGAAGGGGAGATTGACGGTTGACGGCAGGGATGTTTTACTTAGTACATCTCGTACACCTTTTCGTCTCCTTGACGGGAAAGATGGCTCCCTGACGTGGGGTTATGGTTGGCGTGGTTGGAGACATCACTTGTTTGTCCACGGATGTGTCTGGAAGCTGTTCAGCTACATCGATGGCGTTTCAGCTGGGTGCACAGGGGGCTGTAAGGTGATGCTAAAGAAAGCGCCTTAGCCACGGAGACGGAAAAGAAGAACATTTTTTTTCTTTTGCGCCCTTGCTGTATGGCTAGGAGTTTTCGTCTTTTTTTATCCTCTCATCTTGCTTTTGGCGTAGATTTTTGCAGATGAGGGAGCTGTTTAAGAGAGCTGATATCAACACAATGATGTTTGCAATTTACAAGGGCTAATAGCAAGACAAGCTGCAAATATATGGGAAGAAAAAGATTTGACTCAGAACAGAAAATAACTGCTTCACATTTTCTGTGTGCCAGATACTGTATTCAGCGTGTCACCATCATTTAGAAAAATTTTTGCTAAACGCTAACGGACAGGTATTGCTAGCCCCATTTTAGGAATGAGTAAAGTGAGGCACACAGTTTAAGCAAGTTGCCTAATGTCACAAAGCTAAGTAAGTGGTGGAAATTGGAATGTAAGCCCCACATTTATGCTGTGACAGGGTATCGTCAGTCCCTGAAACAAAGGACTACGTAGGACACTAACAGTGTGCACGGCACTGGGGCAGTATTAGGGCACAGACTTTACACTTGGGCCTTTTCTGGAGATTTCCTGGTCTAGTTGAAACAAAAACTGGAAATATTTGTGGATATAATAAATAAGTAAATATTTAAATAAATTTGTGCAATTTAAATAATTTGTGCTTGAAACAAATTATCTGTAATAATTTTTAAGTGCAGGTATCAAGTCAGTGCGTATGAGGAGCTTCTTGAGATGAGTATCAACCAGACTGAGAGCCCTCAGATTCAGCGACCCACTTAAGATTGCTGTAAAGGATACCCAGTACTGAGTAAAAGACCATTTTGGAGGAAAGGCTTTCTGGAGCTTTTACCAAAGCATGGTTTAGAAAAGTACAGATTGGTGATTCCAACCCTCAGAAATGAAATAAAGGACAGAAGTCCAATAGCGTTTTTATTTTGCTATTTCAATAGACAGTGTGGCCAGAAGCCATGCGATAAGATAATTTTAAAAAATAGGTTTATTGAGGTACTTCATATATGATAAAATTTGCCATTTTAAAGTGTACAAATCAGTGGGTTTTATATATTTACAGGGTTGTGCAACCAGTACCACAGTCAGTTTTAGAACATTTTCATCACCCCTCAAAGACACCTGTGTCATTAGCAGTCAGTCCCCATTTTCCCCTAACCCCAGCTCCTGGCAACCACTACTTTACTTTCTGTCTCTATAGATTCACCCATTCTGGACATTTAATCATATAATATGTGGACTTTTGTGTTTGGTTTTAGCATGTTGTCAGTGTTCATCCATGTTGTAGTACTTCCATTCAGTACTTGGTAACTCTTTATGGCTGAATAGTAGTCCATTATATGGATACATGGCATTTTGTTTATCCATTCATCATTTGACGGACATTTGGGTTTGTTTCCATTTTTTGGCTATTATGCATTATGCTGCTATGAACATTAATGTACACTTCATTGTGTGAACATTTGTTTTCAGTTCTCTTAGGCATACGTCTAGGAGTAGAATATGGTTGTATGGTAACTCTGTGTTTAGCTTTTTGAGAAACTGCCTAACAGTATTCCATAGCAGCTGCACCATTTTACATTCCCACCAATAATGTGTGCGGGTTCCAATTTCTCCACATCCTTCCTGGCACTTGCTGTTGTTGGTCTTTTACTGTAGCCATCTTAGTGTGTGTGAAGTGGGATCGCATTGTGGTTTTGATGTGCATTACCCTGATAACTAATGATGTTGAGCATCTTTTCATGTGCTTATTGGCCATTTGTATATCTTCTTTGGATTTCTGTTCGAATCTGTGGCTCATTTTTAAAAACCGGTTGTCCTTTTATTGTTTTGTAGTAAGAGTTCTTTATATATTCTGGTTACAAAAGTTATTAATTTTTCATGAGGTCCAGGTTATCTATTTTGCTTGGTGTTATATCTAATAAACCAGTGCCTAATCCCATGTCATGAGGATTTATTCCTGTGTTTTCATCCAAGAGTTTTATGGTTTTAGTGCTTGCATTTATGTCTGTGATCCTTTTGCAGTTAATTTTTGTATGTGGTGTGAGGTAGGGGTTCAGCTTCATTCTTTTGCATGTTGTCCCAGCACAATTTATTGAAGACTGTTCTTTCTCCCCCATTGAAAGATTGGCTCCTTTATTGATTGACCATAGATATAAGGGTTTATTTCTGGATTCTATCCCATTGATCTATATTTCTGTCCTTATGCCAGTACCACATTGTCCTGATTACTTTAGCTTCATATAATAATACGTTTTGAAATCAGAAAGTGTGAGTTCTTCAACTTTGTTCTTCTTTTTCAATATTGTTTTGGCTGTTCTGTGTCCTTGGCATTCCCGTGTGAATTTTAGGATCAGCTTGTCAATTTCTACAAAAAGGCAGCTGTGATTCTGATTGTGATTGTGTTGGATCTGTAGATCAGTTTGGGGCATGCTGTAAGAATTTTTTCTTTGTAATTTTCCTTTGCTTTAATTCCTCTTATCTTTTTTTTAATTGTGATTAGCTCTTAAACTTTCAAAAGAAATATGAGTTATGTGTTTATTTTGGGGAGCAATTAGGAAATAAGGAGCAAGGGAAACCTACCCATTCATAGCCAGTCTTGGGATCCAGAGGAAACACACACCTCAGAGGATAGAGTATCCATTTAAGGAGTAAAGAGCAAGCCGAGGCCAGTATAGGCAGGTCTTGCTTTAAGAGTTCTGAGGTGTATGCCAGGGATATATCTATGTTTCATGGCCTGGAAGCTAATCCAGTTTTGGGAACCCTCTTTTTAAAAAATTATATGATTATGTAGTCAAAATTAGGTTTAGGGTATTGGATGGGGTCCATGCAATTGAGCATCCCTGAAGCTTAAGTTTTATCAGTTTCAGAATAAACTCACTTCTGGATGGATGTATGCTAAAATTATGGCAAAATGTTTAAGGGTTGAGATTGGTAAGTTGGATTGGGACCTTCAGGAACACCATACCGCTTCAGGAATGGTGGCCTTGAGCTAGACCTTGAAACCAAGCAGAATTTAGAAAAGTATTCTGGAAAAGGATAGACTTTTTGGAGTTATGTATTTCATCTTCTATGATTCATTTTTCTCAGGTAAATAAACCCTACCTTGCAAGGTTATTAGGTTTAGATATAATACAAACAAAATGCTTATTGCAGTGTTTGGCATATAGTAGGTAGGTGACCAGTAATTAAGTACTACCACTGGAGAAGAAGAAGTGGAAGATGCTTGAAATATAATACAAAGTGGTTTGAGAAGCCACAGGGAGTCCGGAGTGGACAACTGAATGTTGGAAACAGTGGGTATATGAATTTAATTGAAGACAGGGATTGTCTAGGAGCAAGATAGATTGATAGGATTGGTAGTGTTTGGGTTGTAGAGTTGTGTCCAGGTTGTAGAGAGTGCTAGATTTGTGCTGTCCAATATGGTAGCCAGTGGCCATGTGGCTATTAAGTTTAAATTAAAATTAAAAATTGTTTCCTCAGTCGCACTAGCTACATTATAAGTGCTCAATAGCCACCTTTCTAGTGGCCACAGTATTTCAAGCACAGAACATTTACATGATCACAAAAAATTCTGTCAGACAGCCCTGAACTAGATAGACTATGAAGTACAGACCATAAGTGCTATGAGAATTCAGAGAAGAGGAAGATAGATTTTTAAGTTTAGAATAATTAGGAAATAATTTGTCAAACAGGTAGGCCTCAAATTTTAGGCATTGGATTAACAGAAAAGGTGGGACTAGTTTTTAGGGAGTTTAGAGGTGGGTAGAACAACATTGAGGACTTTTTGACTAGTGTGTTAGAAAGTGATTAGAAATGTTAGAATAGTTAGAGCCAGAGTTTATGTGCTGGTTTGAAAAATTTTGTGTTCATCTCTTAAGCTATCAGAAAATATGTTATTTGGAAAGTTAATCTGGCAGTTGTGCCCTAGATGAACTAAAAGGGAGAAGGATGGAAGAAAAAAAAGACTGGCGCTTTAAGGTGATGGAGGAGTGAATGAATCATTGTAGTAAGAGTGGGGATGAGAAGGAAGAGACTAGAGATGTAAATTTGAGAGTCATCAATGTAAAGGTAGGAATAATTATCCTACTTACTCATAGTCTGCCTTTTGGAACATCTTTATGTCCTTGGTTGTAAGTAGTTGTAGAACTTCTGAAGTCTTTGAGGTTTTCACTTAGGGATGAGAGATTATTTTGGGTTCAAAGTACCTATTCCTTTTCTCAGGAGAATAGTTTTTAGAGTTTGTCTGATTCTTTCAGATGGTTTTAAAACTTTATTAAATGGGGAAACCCTTTTTTACAAAATAAAATTTTATGCAAAATCCCAAAATAAAGTACTAAAGTATTAAGCAGTAAGAAGTTTAAATTTATAACATTTATTGTAGTTGTCAGTCTATGAGAAAAGAGGCTGTTGGTAAAGCCAATTTGAGATTGGAGGTTAAGCATGATAGGTCTTGTTTCAGCTTTAGAATCCAATTTCCTTTCTTTTTTGTTGTTGTTTGTGAAGTATTGTGACAATCTAGTACTGATTGACAAATAGTGCAAAAAGTTGTTTTTGTTTGCTTTTTTTTCCCTTAGTTTGCCTTGTCATCATCTCAGGACACTCCCAGTTGAACAGAGGTGGCAGATGAAACTTCATTCTTAGGTCTACCCAAAATTGAGTTACCCAAGCAGTACAAGTTAATATGCTGGTGGTCTTATGGTTAATTTTTGGTTTAACAACATATAAGTAATACATTTAAAAATTAAAATAATAAATGAGATCCTGAAGACCCCTAGGGTTCTGTGGAACAGCTTTGTGTTGTTTTTAAATGCCATCATTAGCTTGGCACTGTGGCACGTTCCTGTAGTCCAGCTATAGTTACACAGGAGGCTGAGGTGGGAGGATTATTGAGCCCAGGAGTTTGAGGCCACCAGTGCTGTATGATCGTGCCTGTGAACAGCCACTGCATGCCTGCCTGGGCAACATAATGAGACCCTGTCTCTAACAATAAATAAATAAAGGAAAAAAATTAATACTACCATTAGATGTTCTTACTCCTACCTATAGGTATTTTTCTGATTTTTTTCCTGAACACTAAGAACTCTGACTAGACCAGCCTTTTCCGAGCGTATTCCTTGTTAATAATTATTTCTTTGCCAAAACATTGAATTAAACAATGTTGAAAAGATTTTTTTTTACCCTGCCTCATCACTGACAGAGAAAAGATTATTTTTTTGCTGCAAAACTTCTGAGTACCTTTAATGTGCATTATGATCTCCTAGATGGGGCCTGTAATGAATGCAGTTTCCCAAACTTGATCTTGGATCCTGTATTCCTTCAAAGGGCATAGTATTTAATGGAACATCCTTTGGGAAAAGCTGAACTTCTGCACTAGAAAGGATTTTGTAGTATTCTTTGTGTTTGTCTCAAAATTTGCACATTGCCCAGTTCCATATTAGGCACTTGTTAAGTGATTATTGAATGAATAGGGCAGGGGATCAAAAGACTGAATCTTTGGGAAGGAGAGGGTCAAGCACTGTTGAGGGGTAAAAAGGAGAAAGAAAACTGTGTACTATAAACATTTGTTATGTTTTCTGACCCCATTCCTCCTTTGAAACCTTTTTTCCTCCTGGCTGCTTTTTCATCCATTGTCTTACGATCTTTTCCTACAGTTTATCTTAGTCAGTTAGAATAAGGTTTAGTATCATCCGCATTTCTGGAGGTTTTATTGTAAAGAGCCTCTATGAGATGGCCACCTGGTCAGGATCCTTTAATTGCAACTAGATTTTCAGCTTATTAGGGGCAGGGACCCACTCTCATTCATACTTGTTTTCTCCATTGTGCCATGTACTCAGTGTTCATTATTTGAGTAAGTGAATATTCATATGTTACGTAAGATTCTTAGAGCATGGGTCAGAACTAGTCAATTTATTCTTTTTTCTTTCTTTCTTTCTTTTTTTTTTTTTTTTTGGTAGAGAGAGGAATCTTGCTTTGTCACCCAGGCTAGAGTGCAGTGGCATGATCATAGCTCACTGCAGCCTCAAACTCCTGGGGCCTGGGTTCAAGGGATCCTTCTATCTCAGCCTCCCAAGTAGCTGGGACTGGAGGCATGGGCCACCATGCCTGGCATTTTTTATTTTTTGTGGAGATGGGGGGTTGGTGTCTCTCCACATTGCCTGGAGTGATTTCCAACTCCTGGCCTCAAGTGATTCTCTGGCATCGGCCTCCCAAAGTGCTGGGATTACAGATTTGAGTCACCACGCCTGGCCTATTCTTAATTTTTGTTTCCATTTTTTAACTCAATCTCTGTTTTCAGTGAAACTCTTTTACCTCCCCAGTCAATCCCCTATCCCCCAAATCTTGTGGTCCTGTCATTTAAAAGAAGAAGAAAAAGGCAATATAAAAGGAGCCAGCCATCTGGAGCTATTTCAGAGACATTTAGCAAGTTAAAATGTATTACATTCACTATAATCCACAGGACTGTTTAATTTGGAAATCTAATACAGTAGGTATGTTATATGCGGAAACCATGTTGTCTTTTTCTTTATCTCCATACCTAATAAATTGTTTTTGTTTTAGTCATTTTATCTTTTGATTGAATTTATAATAATTAAAATCTTTTTATTGAATCCATAATAGAGAGCTATAGTTTCTGTGACTTTCTGGAATCTTTATTAGGGTGGAAGTCACAATGACAATTTGATAGTGTTCTAGTGTTGATGACAATCTGTAATACCATATTACACATTTTGGCCAACCAGTCCATCATATAATCTTCCCTGTCCTGTACTCCTTTACCCCTAATGACACATTCACTAAGACTGCTTCCTCTTTTTACTAATGACCTGCTTCTTTCTCCTTTATAACCAGTATAAATTAGTAGTAAGACTTGTGGCCTCCATTTCCACATCACCTACTCCTTAATTTGTTGTAATAAGAATTCTTTGCTCATCATTCAACTTTCTTAGGTGCATTTTTTTAAGCAAATGCACCTTTTTGTAGTTTCAGTTTGTTTTTATTTGTAACCTTTATTTCCCACCCACCCCACCTACCCGCCATTTCTTTCCTGGAATTCTTTTGCTGTTTTCCCGTGGAATAATAGTAGTTAGAAGCACAGGCTTGGCATTAGGCAGTCTTGATATTCTAGTTAACTATATTTTTGTCTAAGTGAGGATTATTTTAACCTTTTGTTGAAACTTCCAGTATGTGAGTATGATACACACACTTAAAAATTTTCTTTAGGAGTTTTAGAGAACCTTAGAGTCAATAACCTGAATGTCAGTGCAGTGGTGTAAAAGTTATAGATTGGGCTAAACTTGAACTGACACAAGATTGTTCCATGAAGGCCTTTGTTTTTAATAACTACCTATGATAAGCTGGTTTGTTCCTTGTTATGTGCTTATTTCCCTTAAAATTTGAAGTTAGAAAGCAATTCATATTCACTGATGGTTCCAAATAAAGTCCCTGATTTTAGATGTTTACTGTATTTAGCTTTCCCTGGTATAATCTCCATCTAGGTAGAGTACAGAGAGATGGATGAAAGCTTGGCCAACCTCTCAGAAGATGAGTATTATTCAGAAGAAGAGAGAAATGCTAAGGCAGAGAAGGAAAAGAAGCTTCCCCCACCACCTCCTCAAGCCCCACCTGAGGAAGAAAATGAAAGTGAGCCTGAAGAACCATCTGGTGAGTTGTATTATATTTACCAACCACATTTTTGTTTTATCTTAGAAATAAGAATAAATGGATTTATTCCAATTCTGCATTATTATTTTATGTCTTCATCTTTAGTTTATACTCTGATATCGGGGCTGTTGCCATGTGTGTCTTTGTGTGTGTACATATACATATGTATGTATGTGTGTATGTGTGCACATGCATACATACATACTGGTACTGTTATTCTTTTTGTATGTGTCTGTGCACACATAGAGGAGGAAAGTAAAGGATGGGAGTGGAAGGACAGTGGCAGTATAAGGTGACTGGAAAGTAGGAGAAAGCAAACAATTAAAGAAAACATACAGAAAGCCACATCCAAAGAACCAGACCTCTCAGTGACATCTCCCATTAGAATTTAGAGATAGAATGATTCAGAAATTGTTCTGGCTAAATTATGCATTTACTGCATACACAGATACTTTCTGGAAAAAACCTTCATGGTGTGTGTCAGTTTTGAGAAATGCCTTTTCCTGGTGAACAAGTGTCAAAATATATTCTGGGGTCAGAGAATCTAAGCTCACACAAGCTTCCTTATAACCTGAAAAGATTATTGGAGTCTATAGTATTGGTTTCAGAGCTTCAGACTATTATAATATCCTCTCAGTCCTGAGTCCTAACTTTCTGAGGATGTCTGGACCAATCAGGGATAACCTTCCATTTTGGAGGGACCAAGCAAAAGCAAAATCTTAATTAATTTTTTGTATCTTTTGCCCTTAATGATGTTTCATTAACTCTTCTTGACTTTGAATTTTTACTAAGTTCCTATCCATGAAATGATTTTTGTATTTCCAGTAGCTCTAGGCCTACTCACCAGTTCTGTTAGCCCTATTCCTTTTAAAAACAAAATGCTTGTTTCAGACCCCATCTGCTGTGTCTTGCATGACTTTCATAGGTACCCAGATTAAGAAATACTTCATTTGAGAAGTTTTATCTTTTAGCCTTTTTTTTTTTTTAAAGATTTTTCTCCTCTATGGTATTACTATAAGTTACCAGAAGTTATTTATTTAGAAAGAAAAACAGTTTTAGTAATGATGCTTCATTTAAGAGGATTCCAAGTCATGTTAATTTAAACTTAGGTTGAGAGCTTATCAAAGTCTGGCTAAAACTCTTAAAAATAAAAATTTATAATTTACAGGAGTGTAATAAAATGTAATAAAGGAATACAGTTTGAGAATATTCAGAAAAAGGTAGATTAGATTCTGGGTTCAGTTCATCTCAAGAGTCAGGGGTTTTCTAAGACGAGTGGTTCTCCTAAAACTTTCTTAATATAATGATTTCTTGGGCAACTCCTCCTTTGTGGGAAGGTGCGTAGTCTCAGTGGTACATTACCTTTGGGACTAATGTCCCTCAGGCAATTGTAGCAGCCTTTGTATGTCAACAACATGTTCTCTATTTTTGTTGATTTTTCTTCCTACTCTTTCTGTTCCTATACATTTAGCTCTCTTTCCTTCTGTCCTTTTCTCCAGCTTATCCTTTCACCCTTCTGCTCCTTTCTTTCCTCTGTATTCTTTTTGATTCTTGCCTTTTTCTTTTTTTTTTTTTTGAGACAGAGTCTCGCTCTGTCGCCCGGGCTGGAGTGCAGTGGGATCAGCCTAGCTCACAGCAACCTCAAATTCCTGGGCTCAAGCGAGCCTTCTGCCTCAGCCTCCTGAGTAGGTGAGGCATACCCCACCACACCGGCTAATTTTTTCTATTTTTAGTAGAGATGGGGTCTTGCTGTTACTTAGGCTGGTCTTGAACTCCTGACCTCAAGAGATCCTCTCTTCTCAGCCTCCCAGAGTGCTAGGATTACAGGTGTGAGCCCCTGCGCCCCGGCCTCTTGCCTTTCTTTTCTATCTTTGCTGTAGCCTGCTAATGAGATACGTGGGGATAACGCTTTTGATAACTATCATAGCTCAGGAGGCTGCTGATCTCTTAGTTCAAGGGCTCTAAATATTATGCAGTGATGATCTGGTATCTCAGATACTCCTTCACTTTTTTGTGTATAATTGTCATTGTCTCCAGTAAGCAACTGATTTACTGTAGGTGCCAAGTTGATAAACATTTCTTTGTCCTCTGAAAATTTTAAACCAAGTCTTGGGTGTTGGTATTTTCTTTTTTGTGAAAGAGGTTTTTTAAAATTTCATAAATGTCAGGCATTGTTCCCACAAAAAGTAAATGTCTTAGCAAAGGGATTTGGGATCTAGGAAGCTGTCTTTATTCTATTGTGTTCTAGTTAATTCTAATCCAGAGGTTTGGTTTAAATAAGTTATCTTAGTATTTTTTTTGGAAAGTTAAGGTTTTGTTTAAGTTGAGGGTATCTTCAGTGCTTAGAAATGTGTTGAAGGTAGCCAAAGCTTGCTAATATATTATTTATGGATATGAAAATAATTACTTTCCCTTTAAAACAATTTAAGATTTTTTGAAAATTTCTGGGGTGAATTAGGGATGTACTTTTCCCTAGAAAGGACTGGCAGTCTATAAGCCTACACTACTACTAGCAGTTTAGAAATAGACTGGGCCCTGATGTTGAATCATAAAATATTATCAGTTGAGTTAAGTATTTGGAAACTGTCCAGGGTTTCCAAGTCTGTTGTCTTGTCAGAACCAGTTCTTTCATGAGAGTTTTTAGTCAAAAATTGAATGGAAGCATTGCCTTATGAGTATATTAAAATCTTGAGAGATGATAGGGGTTTGTTTCTTTACCAGACCTTTTTTTCCTCACTTCTTTGAGGTAATCACTAGAAATTAACTTACTGTCTTAAAATAAATAAGGTTTGCATACATTTTATGCTTACCAACTTTTAAATTTGTTTAGAAAATTTTGCTTTGCTTTCCACAGGTTTAATCTTAAGAAGAAAATATTTTAATTATGAAAATACAAGCTATTCTAAAGCCAGTGGGTCAAATGAATCGACTGGAGAAGGTTCCTGTAGGAGAGAAAAGAGGACACTAGAGAGGAAGGTTGGGGCCTTGTTCTGGATGGCCTTGGTGGCTAAGCCAGGCCGAGGAATTTGAGCGCGAGAAGGGTCTGGTCAGGGGTAGCACTGAGGTTTTTTGAGTACGGGGGGTTATACTGAAATATATGTTTTGGGGAGATCAATCTGATGTGCTCTGTGAAGGTGAGCTAAAGGAGTAAAGAGACTGAGATTGGAGAGATAATTTAGGCTATTTTGGTCATTGAGTTTAGTGGATTTTGGTCAATGGAAAATGTTCTCAATATCAAAGTTGAATTTTTATGGAAATAAGAGGTTTGGGTTTTTTGTTTGTCTGATTGGATTTATTTAATTGGGAGGAAGTTCTGTTTTGGCTTAAACATTGTTTTTAGATATATTAATTTTTGACCATAACAATGTGGTATTGTAGTCCCATGGTAGTCAAAATGGGTAAATAATGAATTTTTCATACTAAATATTGCTATTTGTATTTAAAACCTACCTTGTTTTGTTTTCTTAAACATTTTCATGCATTTTTATATTTACTATACTTTTGAATATATTTGTTTTAACAAATGATGGTTTTATTTGGTTTCATAATACCTTTTCTGTGAAGACGAAAATGTTTTTTTAGGTCACGGCAACTGAACCTGAGCAGGTTGTCTTCGGAATTGAGTGTTTGGTTATTAGCAATGTCACTTAACAGTGGAGCTTCTATAAATTAAACAAACCCTTTACTCAGTTGGACTTTACTGGCTTAGATTAATTGCCCCTCAGTTTAAAGAAGCCTTCGATTTATTGAAGAAATGCTTTTTTCCTTTCTTGGCTCTGTTTGTTACTCTGTGTACTTCAGATTATTCCTCAGTGAGTTTCACATTAGTGAGGCTTTCCTATATTGACTGATTTGCTAGCATTTAGTTTTTTAAATTTTCATATAAAAACATATAATTTTTTTTTCCTCCACCACCTTTCAGCAGTTAAAATTTAGCAGAAAAATCTTACTAGTTAGTTCCTGGATTTAAATTTTGTATTGGGTAACTGTTTTCACTAGAGGACTCTGGTTTAAGAAGATATATTCTATATTGAATTAGAAGTAGCTTAGTTGTGCATAGCCTAAGACATATTCTAAAATAAATAAAAGGGAATTTGAAATGGGCTATTAAGATGCCTTTCTTAAGCTTCTTCAAGTTAAAGGATTTCTCAGTAGAGACATCAGAAGTGTGTGTGTGTGTATGTGTATGTATGCATACCATTTTTATAGGCTCAGTGATGTGCTAACTATCTAATGAAGCTCAGAGGCTTCCATTAAACCATTGGTTAAGTCTTCAAACAGATTTTGTTAGATACGGTTTTCTGATCAGTAACAACTCTATATTATAATTTATCTTATGTAACGACCATGGGAAAAATCACTTTATCTCCTTGTATATATTCTTATTTGTACCAGAGGAAGCTCTCTTCTCTATTATACTTGGTAATTTTGGAAGCTTGTATATCTGTGTTTGAAAGAGATAGGCTATTAAGTAAATTAACAAACATTGATATGATTTTTGACAAATTTTGTGTGGATTTAATAAATTTTGAGACCTGCTCACATAATAGTCATACTGTAGGTTGAAAGTGTTTTTTTACAAAATCACATAAAGAGTTGTAACTTGAATTAGTAAAAGTGCTAAATTACAGAAAATACACAAAATGTATGGGTAGAAGAATTTAAGATTCATTGAAATTTGATCACAAATTCTGTTATAATGAAAATATCCATAGGACAAAAGATTGATGACCAAAAATTTGATGAATTGTTTATTTAGTAGAGCAAAAATCCAACAGGCAGACTTTTTTTGACTATCCTTTAGACCTTGGTATAATAGAATTTAACCAGAGAAGAATTGAAGATTAATTTTCTTACTTTAAAAGAAAAAAATCAGTGGTCCTAATATTTTCACTTTATATTTGTATTGTTCTTTGCATATAAGGTACCTTGATCTCCTCTGCGACGCAGTCATGCTGATTGCAGTCAGTACAGGCATGGGTGGTGGTTACCAAGCACTGTGATTGGCAGCATGGATAGTTAGGTCAGAGTTCAGGTAAATAGTTTTGTATTTTATCATGCTATAACTATTCTCAAGTGGTTTATCCCCAGCTTTTCTCTCTGATTTCTCCCTACATGCCTACAGGTGGAATCACTAGCTTTCAGGTTTGTTGCGAATTAACCTAGATTAGCTCCACAGAGAAGATTATAGGATTCTGTTACATCTCCGTGCCTAGCAGGAGACCCTCTTTTGAAGATTTACAAAAGGTGTCTGGGGAATTTATTCCTGGAAGAGTTGTCTATGTTGCCATTTTGACCTGCTGGTATAGAGTAAATGCCTGAAATCACTGGAGTTCTCATATGAAGTATGGTGCATGCATTCAGAAAATAGATCTAGAATTAATTTTCTTGCTTTTTTTTTTTTTTTTTGAATAGCATCATTTCAGTGTTCTGATTTGGAACTATGCTCCAAAATAACTTATTGGAGGACTGAGAAAAAATGTGACAGGCTGAAAAGGTAATCTAGATCAATTCAACAAAATTCTTATATTCTTACATTTTGAGAGATACTATAAATGGACCAAGATATATATACTGTGCAACACATGGTCCATACTCTCAGATAATTTATAGCCTAATGTATACAAATGTATACATAAATGTATGATAGAAGGCAAAATACTTGTAAGTGTTACATTTCAGTATAAAAAATTCTAGTAGAATTTAGAGGCAGAAAGGGTGAAAGGTAGAGGATCGGTAGTATGGAGGGGTAATTTTTAAAAACTAAAATAGAGACATTTTCTGTACAAAATAAGGTTCCTCCAAATGTGGTAGTTCCTCATTCACTTCATTCTACACACATTAATTGTACAACGATAATACTTTTTTCTAGGCACAGTGCTGGATTCTAAGGGTTCAAAGATAAAGACTACATCCTCCTGAAAAGAATTCACAGTCCAGTTCAGGGTTACAGATAATAATAATTAGCTACAATGAAAGAAACAATACAACAAAAATGTATACAAAGTACGGTGAGAATGCAGAAGTTTTTATTTTTTTATTTTATTTTTTAAATTGACAGATAAAATCATATGTATTATGTACAACATGAGGTTTTGAAATATATATGCGTTGTGGAATGACTAAATCTAGCTAATTAACATGTATCACATCTCACATGGTTATCATTTTTGGGGTGAGAGCTCTTAACATCCACTTTCTTAGCGTTTTTCAGGAATACAATATATTTTAACTATAATCACCATGTTGTACAACAGATCTCTCAGAAGTTATTTTAAATAATGTTTCTCCCCATAAGTGAGTTTTGGAAATAATACATTAAACATGAAAGAATGGAGTTGGGCTTTTATGAAGCAGTGTTAGATCCTTGATTTTTAACTGTTTACTGCTTTTAGCTGATAAAAACCGTTGAATCAGATGCTACCAGTTTATGTTTGGTCTTTGAGAGATTGAGCTGAGATTGAACCTGAGATTTCTTAATGAATGATTTCATTTCATTGATTATTTTGTTTTACTTTTTATTAAGGCAAAATAATAATTTGTTTAGCTAAATAACTATTTTTATAATTTCTCTGAATTCTCTTTGCTGCCATCATTTATTTAGTCTGATCATGGTGTAAGAGAAGAATGGGATGCTTCGTTTATGAGGATTTTCTCATCTACAAAGTGAGACTTGTTATGAGGATTAAATGAGAAGATGTGAAATCCAGCTTTATGTATTATATAAACATCTTGTATTTATTAAACACAAAGTTGAACTAGGAATGTTGTGGACATGTGTTTTATTCAGAAAAAAATCAGGCCACTTTATGGATTAGGTTGATATACATACTACATTACTTTTGGAAACTGGAAAGTACTCGTGGTAGCCCATTTTCAATGTGTCACTTATGAAATAGGTCACTTTAAAAACTCTTAGCAGGGGTGTATGTGCATAAAACTTTTAAATTAAATCTTGATATTTAATCTTTTATGTTAAATTATGAGAAGAATGGCAGATCTTGGTACTTTCTAATACAGACTCCTCTTCTCAAGAGAATAACATAATTGAAATCCACGTATCAACTACTGAGACATACCAAATGTTAACATTTTTGCCATATTTGCTAATCACAGAGGTTTTAAACATTTGAAGATAGGTTTGTATTTTTGCTTTTGTTGTTTTTTAAAAATCTTATTTGATGATAGAAGAACACATATGATTAATTAATATCTAAGAAGTTGTATCTTCCTCCTAGAAATGTACACCCAGGGCGTATTTACGGTAGAAGGAGCCTCTGATCATGTCTGAGAAGATGTAGATAACCAGAGTTCTGAGAAACTGTTGCCTGAGCAGGACAAGGGGATTGTCTTTTTAGGAAACTCACTCATCTCATCGTTATCAGGGGTAAAACATTACAGTGGTTCTTTTAATAGGAGGTCCAGAATAAAGTTTAATATTGTCCTTTTTTAAAACAGGTGAATAACTAGAAAAGTAAGCTTTGTTATTAACCACTCAGACACACCTCAATCTTGGTAGTTGGACAACATGACATAGTATCCGAATTGTAAGCTTTCTTTGGAACATTTTGAAAAGTAAAGGACAAACCAAGACTGCAGCAAAATAAGTAAGGATCAGGAAATTCCCTACTGTGGAATGTGGAGGGTAATAGCATGTGAAAAAGTCAGTTCTTTCCATTGGCTTCTAAAATCTTTCCTTTCCTTTCTAGCTTATAGGGCTTTTACTTTGTTTTGATAGGATTCCCCCTACTAAGCTTCTCATTTTTTCCCAGTAGAAGTCTTCAAGCACTTATCTGTAGTATTACTGCTTCTTCATTGGTACAGTAGAAGTTCCAGGCAAGCTCCTAGTTCAAACACAATCATTATTCTTTTTTCTAGATCTTCAGAAGGCTCTTTTAGTTCAGTATTTTAAATGACAGTGTAACCTGGGGATTACTATTCCAATTGGAACCCATAATTTCATTCTAGATAATTTTGCTGGCAAGTACTGAGCAGGGTTGGCAGTGTTAAAATACCTCTAGTGTGCTTTAAAGGAAGCCCTGAGTCTTTTCCTTCAGTCCAGTTTAGTCTGCCCCTGTGCTGCCAATTTACTTTACTTTGCATTTTTTCTAATGGCTATAAATCATTTATTCGTCTACCAAGAATCATAGTTACAAAGCAGGCAAGAAACGCATCAATAGTGGTATAGGTGAATGGTGTTTTTAAGGCCACCTTTCATTGCAGAGAGGACAGGAAGGCAGCATGAAGTGGTGATAGTTACTAATAACTTGCTACCTTTCTCAATTTTTTTTTTAACTTTTTTTGGTCATTTGTCTCTTTTGACCAATTCCTTTTTGAAACTGTGACTTTCCTTATGCTCATGAAATTAATCATGCATTTACAGCTGCTTTAAATTCTCTGAGCCTGTTATTACTGCCATGCTATTTTAAAGTCTTTTAGCCCCTGCTTTGGGAGGCTGAGACAAGAGGATTGCTTTCCGGCCAGGAGTTTGAGACCAGCCTGGGCAAACATAGTGAGACCCCATCTCTACAAAAAATTAGAAAATTAGCTGGGCATGGTGGCTCGTGACTATAGTCCCACTTCCTTGGGAGGCTGAGGTGGAGGATTGCTTGAGCCCAGGAGTTTGAAGTTGCAGTGACCCTGTCTCAATCAATCAATCAAACAAACAAACAAACAAACAAAGTTCTATTCTTTAATTTCCAACCATCTTTAGAATATTTCCATTTAATTTTACTGGCTTACCTCCCAAATTTCCCATTTCGTTTGTAGCATTAGCACTCTCCTGAACGTAAAACCTTAGTCATTTTGAAAGTTCCTTACCTCTTTTATCAAGTCTGTTGTAAAGTCATGCACCTTCCTGTACACAGCCCTTTTGATTTGTTATGCCTTATCCATTTTCACTGTCACCTTTTTCTAGTGGATTTCACTCACATCTAAATTATTTCAGTAGGCTGTCAATTAGATCGCCTTTAGGTCACCTTTTCCCTCTTACCCATTTTGTACAAAGTGGTCAGATTAGTTTAAAATATGACTTGTTCCGCTGCTTTTTTGTCAAAGATCACAGTTTTCCTCTATTACTGCTAAGATCAAGTTTAGGTGTGGGCACTGAAGGTGGCTCATTTTATCTATCTATTCTTCTTTGCTGCTCTTTGAGACCATGTCCTTAAGTAAGCAGGTGCTGTGCACGTACCATGTCGGTGTTTTTCTCTTTGTCTTTGTAAATGTTCTGGACCATAGTGGTGGTTTCACTGCCTCCCAGTGTATCCACACTGCTCTGGACTTGTTCAGAAAGCTTCCCTGATTCTCCAAGTCTGTGTTAGCTTGATTCCTTTAAAAAAAAAAAAAAAAGTTTCTTTGTGAATATTTTTCATCTTTCCCCAATTAGATTATAAACTCTTTGAAAACAAGAGACTTTACCTATTTATTCTACTTTTGTGTTTGTGTATTGCGGTTTTTGGATGGGTATAGTAAACACTGAATTAGTGAGATTATTAAATAAGAAATTCAACTAATGCGATAATACAGTGGAGACTTACGTGTTCAGAGATGGTTTTAACTTTTGAAATGTTTTTTCCCCTGTGAATTTATCAAGTTCAATTGAAATCAATAGGTTGGCAGTCACTTTTATTCTGTAAATTAGGCCATTTTGAAAAATTGATCTTCTATTTAAAAATCATTGCTTCCTAGATTTGGAAGTTTTCTCAAATTGTTTGCAAAAGATATTGATTTGAATGTGATTCCAAGAAACTGGTCAAAATGTGAATCTGTGTTCCTGAAAACAACAAACCAATGATTCTCACCTCGATGCTTACCAGATAAAAGTATTTGAAAGTCAATGTAGACTTCCTCTTAAGATGTTGCAAGAGTGGTCTCTTGAGTATTTGAATTAAGAGGAGAAAACATCCAGTAATGTGATTATAACTAAAACACTTTACTGTTCAAGAAGGACTTATGTCAGATGTGAAGAAGGTCTAGAGGACAAGAAAAAGGTTGTTATGTAAGATAAACCAGAAGGATTTTATTTTCAATTTGGAGAAGATATGTACAAATAATCTGTATCAAGACTCTCTACTTCAAGCTTGAGGTTTTGTGTATGTGTGGTGGTGTGGTTGGGATGAAAACAAAAAAGTCTCCTGTGCAGTGGTGCCAAAATCAAGGAATATTAAAAGGTTGCTTTTGAATATTTTCATTTTCAGTTTTGAATTTGCACTCATAGAAGCTGATAGCCATACTTGCCTGCTGTTGTGTGTCTCTGTGCCAGTCCTAGGCTGGAGAGACCCAAAGAGCAGGTGAATAAGGCATTTTATATATATCCTAATCAGAGACACTTCCTGGACAAAAAGTTATCGAAAAATGCTAATATGTGTGCTATTTTTTAAGAAAATGATGACAAGTTGGTTCAGAATACTACCAGTAAAGACGATTCTTTGCAGCTGTCTTTGGAGAAGTAGGCATTTTCAAAATACTCATGAGTGCAACATGGTTAGAGTTAAAATAGCAGCCTCATCCTTTATTTCCAAACAGGTTAAACCTTCATCAAGTCAAGAGATAAATATCTTGTTCCTTAATTTAATTTTAAGCACTTTTTTAGTTTTGTTTTCCATCCCTTCTTATGTTATATGTTTATATTACCTTCTGCTTGGTTTCTTTCTGTTTCTCTGCTTAAATAATACTTTGGAGCCTCTTTTTTTGTTTTGCTGTTATGAGGGATCCCTTTTAAAAATCTTCCCAGGGTATTGAATATTTTCTGTATTTTCTCCTATATATTTTTATCAAAGAAGAGTATCTTTATAAGAGTTTTTTTAATGCCTTTTTTCAAAAGCAGAAGACAAAAAAGACTGCCTTACCTTGTTGCTCTTTTGCTCTTGTTAACCTGTTGAGCACGTAAGTCAGGGGTAAGAGATCCATATTTCTATTAAGTAACATTGACTTACAGAAAAAAAATCAAGAACTATGTGTAGGTTAACATTAACTTATTCTATGACATGTAGTTGGAGAAGGAAAATGATAGAAATAGAAAGGATAAAGTAGTAATTCAGATTTAGGCTAGCATGAAAGTGGTTATTTGTTGTTTTTATTTATCTAATTTTTTAGTAGTGGTGAGATGCCTTCATGTCAAGAGATTGTTACTTTCATTTTTGCCAAGTCAGGAACATAATTTGAGAGAGAGGAGCTGTTATTCCCACTGCTTAAAATGTTATACTTAGAAACTATATTTGTTTCATTGTTCTGATCCTCCCCTCTTCCCCCCTCCTCCCGCCCCCAGGCCTTTTTCAAATACAATTCGGTGTTCTAATCTAGCTTGGTTCTATTTGGAACCATACAAAACAATGGCAACATTTTTTTTAAAAAACCCTATGAAATATTTTTTATGAATAAATCCAGAACTTTCCAGGAATGAATATTTCTGATTTAAACTTTAAGTACAGTTTAAAATGTAGGGCCTGCATTTTCAAGATAAGTCTACAGATTGGATTTAGTAATTGGATCATCTCTTCATGGTTATATGCCCTTTTCCAAGGGCTGCAAACAACAAAAATACCTTGTGCCTTGTCTGAGAAGCATAACCTTCTAGAACCTAAAGGACCCTTCAGACAAGAGCGTAGTGAAATGATTTTAGAATGAGATTCTATTCTACCTTCAAAACAGACCATATACCTTCTAGCAACACATTTTAATATTATTGTCAAATCATTTCTTATATCTAAATACCTTCTTATACTTGAAGATGTCATTTTAAGTCTCACAGATGTTGGATCATTTTTATAGTAAGGGGACTATGTTTGACTTTACTGCTCCCTTCTTACTCAACTGGTGGTAATAATCTGCTTTCTTGTTGGGGTGTATATTTTAAAATAAACCATTTAATGAAGCTTGTCCAGGTTTATTTAGATCATTGAGAGCTGGTGTTTTCATATCTTCCAAAGATCACACTAGTTTTCCCATGGTGTACCAGGTGGTTAGAAGCTTAAGAGGATTATAGCATCTGTCTTGGTGATAGATTTTGGAAAAGTCTGGAATACAGTCTGTCCTGACTTTTTCAGGTTTAATTTTCAAGCTTTGATTCTTTTCTTGAAGTTATTTCTACACATTAATGAGGAAAATTTCTTGACAAGGCTTATTGTGTAGCTTAAAGTAGAAGCTCCCCCAAGATCTTGCCTGCCTCCCTCCATCTCCACCCACCCCCAAGTGTGTGTTTATCTGTAGTACTTAGCATACACATATAGGGTCTCTTAAGGTGTGTCCTATAGTTTTATTAAGGAAGCACTGGCATATTCAGCTCTAGTACTGCCTATTTATAGTAATTGAACCTTCTTTTGGAGCTGAATCTTTTAGTTATACTCCCTGCTTTGAAGAGGAGAGAATTTTTCATTAAAATTCAGTCTTTCGCTTGTTGTCTTATATTTATTCTTTTTAGATAGAAAGTTAAAGGGATATTGAGCTGATGCTGAACTGTTGCAACTCCAGGTCCTAGGGTCCATGTCACACCCACCCTCAGTATAGCAACCATTAGTAAAAGACATTTGGAATCTATATTTTCCCCATCTAGACTATTAAATAAGACTGACAGCAAGGATTTAGTGATCAGAAATACTATGTACTTTGTTCCACTGCCTTTCAACAAGAATCAGCGTGTAAAGTTGAAATTTCCTCACCAGAATTTGAAAGATTATGATGTAATTCCCTGGGCCTTGATTCCAGAAGGAGCTCTCTGAATATGGGTTTACTAGTTGGTGGTGAATTCATGAGTCACCAACTATTAGGCCTTTATGTCCAGATATTATCTTAATTTATGGAGTAAGGTCCCTGAGTTCTCCTCTTTCCTTCCACAGGGCAAGCAGGAGGACTTCAAGACGACAGTTCTGGAGGGTATGGAGACGGCCAAGCATCAGGTGAGGGTGGCATTAGATGCTTGCCACTTAGTAGCAAGAGCCGCCAAGTCAGGAGTTGATGCTTGCGAGTGTTTTTGGCTGTGGTATCCACATTTTAGCCAGAAGCGCAGGTGAAATTTAACCCAAAGGGCATAGTTGTATAGTAGGAGAGAGTGTAGCTAGAACAAAGGCAAGCAAAACCTTTTGAAGTCCTCAGGCCGATCTCAGCCCTCCACTCTTCTTCGTGTTTTTGAGGAGATGGCGGGTACTTTTCTCCCCAGCAGCCTTTATAGTAATAGTAAACACGATATAAAACATAGACTTAGGAATCATGGGACCTCTAAAAGGAAATACACCAGTATACACAGAGAGGAGAAGCCACAGGCTTAAAATTCTTTTTAAAAGAAAAGCACTAAGAGGACTAGGACTAGTCAGAGGAGCTATGCAGGCAAGTGACAGCTTTTTAAAAATGGTTGTTACGTGGCGTTGGGTAGTTTTTCAATTAACATGACATAGTTAATCATTTTGCAGTTTAAACATTTTGTTTCTCATGTGAAAATTATCTTTTGAAAAAGTTTATTTGAAATGTTGTTTCTTTTCATACCAAACAATATGAGGTTTTTACTTCCAGGAAAAAGTAAAGGATTTATAGGGGTCACCATCTGGAACAGTTAAAGTTTATTCCAGGAATCCAAAGTAACATGTCTGGATTTCATCCTTTGCTTCTTGAAGGATGTTTTTGTTTGTCCCAGTGCTCGAAGCTGGTTTATTATATGCATTTTGATAGAATTGGAACAGTTATTCCTTCACTTTTGGAGGTTGTCACTTTTCAACTGTTAATCTACTTTAAAATTATTTGTCTATTGCAGTTTGCATATAACAGGTCCTGGGAGTATTTGTATTTTACTCTCTTGGATCAAAGATAGTTCAGTGTTAATACAGCAAATAGTAGTTAAGAGATCCAGAATGTTAGAAGTAGATTTCTTTAAATGCCATCCTAAGGAGTACAGGTTCATAATTGGTATATGCTTACTTTAGAGGAGTTAAAACCCTCTTTCAGAGTCTGTATCTGTGGCAGATAAACCTAGAATACTTTTCATCAAATGGTGCACAATTAGATCTTCCATGGAATTGTTGAAGATCAGGGATAGCCTTTAGAGTTTTAATCTTAAAGAAAGAAATTAAGTTTTCTTGTTGCTTTTTGTTTATGTTTTGTTCTTATGTGCATATTTTCTCTTTTTGCTTAAGTAAACAATATGGTGTATTGCTGGAAGTAAAATCAGACTTTAATATAAAACTGTGGTGCTACTGACTTACTGTTAGTAGAACATGAGTTATGAGTGTTATCAGGAGTGGTGGTGACTGTTCTGAACCCTACAAGATCTTTCTTCAGGTCTTTGTCATGTTCAGAAGCATGCATTTGTGAGATGATCAATCAGAGTTAGAAACATGCTTATAAGCGATCAACATTCTTCTCTTAATGAAGCCAAATGACCCTCATGGATATCTTGGGGCCAGGATCATATCTTGACTTCTTAAAATCCACCTCAAATTGGTGTACACATCCTAAATCTTAAAGCTAGAAGGGAACTTGAGGCCATCCTGTCTAACTTCCTGCCTTCAAACAGGTAGTATTGTATCGCCCCTATTTGATGGATTAGAACCTGAAACCCAAAGTTGTTAAATGAATCAACCAGTGGTACACCAACAGTTGTGGAGGAGTAAGAACCCAGGGATCTTGCTTAGTCCATAGACTATATATTCCTTATACCCTTAGAATCATTTAAAATAGGCATTTACCTTAAAGATCAAAAATCGGAAGTATAAAAAATCATATGATTCTCCTCTTTTTTCCCTTTTTCTCTCTACTCCCCCTATTCTTCTTTTATATGTAGATCCCATAGGCTTTTGTTTTCACTATTTAGCTAGAAATCTATTCAGAGTTATCTACTTTATTTAAAAATCAAAGGCAAGTAACTCTCATGGAGGCCTCCTTTGCTAATTTTTATACCTCTTAGCTTACTCTAGTCAAGATGCTACCTATATCTTATCAGAATCAGGGGGAAATAATTTCATGGAATAGAAAGCCTTAAATCTCACCTGCCCCTCCCCCTCGGTTTCCCTCTGTAGTTGACCTATCCCAGAATATCTAAATTATTCCCTCAAATATTTAGCTACCTTTACTATGTTTTCAGAGAAAGTGTGAGCCAGTCAGAGCATTAGAAGGGGTAGTTCTGCTTAGCATGACTGCATTCCGAAAGGTGATGCTGGAATTTCCTGTGTGAAGTGGTGAGTAGGAAGGAATTGAACAGAAGGCAAGATGGTATGAAGGCAGCCTTGGAGCTTTTAAAAAATTTAGATAGCATCTTTGAAACATTCTGAATTTCCAGAATACCAGATTCCATTGCTTAATAGAACACATAAACAGCAAAGTACAAAACTATTATTTAATATATATTCCAGAGCCAAGTGTAAATAACTTCTGAATTATATGGACTATTGGTACTTTTTAATAAGGATGTTATTAAAGTCAATTTTTTTTTTTTGAGACAGAGTCTCGCTCTGTCACCCAGGCTGGAGTACAGTGGCACGATCATAGCTCACTGTAACCTTGCACTCCTGAGCTCAAGGGATCCTTCTGTCTCAGTCTCCTGAGTAGCTAGGACTACAGGTGTGCACCACCACACTTGGCTAGTTTTTATTTTTTGTAGAGGTGGGGGTCTCACTATGTTGCCGGGGCTGGTCGTTCATTGAACCCCTGGCCTCAGGCGATCCTCCTGTCTCAGCCTCACAAAGTGGTGGGATTACAGGCACAAGCCAGTGCGCCTGGCCATTAAAGTCAATTTTGTTTTAAAATGTTTTTCCTCTAAAAGAGATACTTAAGAGTTAGATTATCCAAAGTAGTCTATTACTTCATTTCGGAGCTATCCTATAAAAAGGATGTTTTGATTTAGCTTCTCAATGTTTAGATGCCAAATTAACATATTTTTTTGTTTCTTTGAAACAAGGTTAGCTTTTTTTCTTGCGGGCTTTTCACCCTGATTTTGATAATGATCTTCAATCCTTGAAATAAGTCTTCATCCCCAAACGCCAATGGAAGGAAATCATTATTGAGAGTTTTTAGAGACTATTTTTCATTTTTAAAAATTGATATCAGAATATTAGGAATAGCTAGTTTTTTTAGATGCTGTGTAGGAAGTAGAGATGGAAAAGAATATTATGCCAAGCATACATTAATGTCACAGCTTTTAGCTTCTTTAATTGCATGTTTAAACTTTTGATATTTGATTTAGAGATACTTTGAAACTGTCACATGACATATAAATAACATTTCTTAATTGTTATATTTTCTCAAAATTCCCACAGTTAGCCAGCTATATTACAGTAATTTTTGATAAGAACATTTGCAGTGAGGAGTCAAATGTAATATAAAATTTAGTGTTTTTTCCTACATGGTTTTTCTGTCATTGACAAATAGTATTTTGCAGTAGGATTGATATTCAATGACTACTTATTATACATATAGGAGATAATATAGCTAAGAAAGAAAACTACTCTCAGTTTTGGCGGGGAGAAGTGGAATTTAATAGAGATCATTGATTTTCGTGTTATAATATACACTTACGAAATATACCAAGAAGGAACCTTTCAAGAGACATTTGGTTCAGATGCTCAGGATTAATGTGTATGTAATACTCTTTATAATGTGAGATATTTTTAATCTTTTTTTTTATTTGCTTTTATTTATTTTGATTTGGGGGTAGGGGACTGAGGACATCAAAGCTGTATAGTTTTAGAAAATTTCACATTACTGAAATACCCCATACCCCCCGATAGTTAGCATTTTTTTTCTTGCCTTAATTTCATGCTCCACCTACAACAATATGGGTCTTAGTGAGATTATTTTTTTCCCCTAAGGTATAAATTTTCCTGATAGTCTTTAATTTTAGGTATGGATTAATTAAATGTAAGGATTGTTGATTTGATTTAGTAATGTGAACACGGTATTTATGCCCTCATTATCCATGGTGGATGGATAGCCTTTTCTCTTTGTCTCTAAGAAGAGTGTTTCTTAATGTATGGCCCATAATTAGCATTGGCATTTTTGCATGACCTGCTGTTAACCATTTTTTTCTAGGTATTGCTTGCCATTTGAATGTGTTTGTGGAAACAGACCCCTGAGAGCATAGCTATAATTGTCTAAGTTACATCTTTACCTGCCTTGTTCTTTTTGTTCTCCTAATCTTACTAATGCTTGTTTGTTAGTTTTGCTTCCATTATCAGTGCTTCCATATGTGCTTTAAAATGATTATATGTGGATATCTGGTGCCTCTTTTGTTGCTTATATATAATTACTTCAGTGGTATTGAAGTTTGAAACTCTTTAGATTGTCTTGATATTTTTATAAGCTGGTGGTTAAGTACATCTTGATAAGGTGATTGATCATCAAGATGTACTTAACCACCAGCTTATAAAAATATCAATTTAAGCCAGGCATGGTGACTCGTGCCTGTAATCCCAAGGCCGAGGTGGGAGGACCATTTGAGGTCAGGAGTTGGAGACCAGCCTTGGCAACATGGCAAGACCCCATCTCTACAAAAAATTAAAAAATTATCTGGGTGTGGTGGTGTGCACCTGTAGTCCTAGCTACTTGAGAGGCAGAGGCAGGAGAATCGCTTGAACCCAGGAATTGGAGACTGCAGTGACCTATGATGATGCCACTGCACTCCAGCCTGGGCAACAGAGCGAGACCTCGTCTATTTAAAATAAATAAATAAATAAATAAATTTAAAGAGTTTCAAAATAACATATTTTACTTGTATATGTATATACTATATGTATATGTATTATATAGTATATGTAATAACATTTTACTTATAGTATATAGTAAACCATTTCTAATGTTTGTGCCAGAAAAGGTAAATTCCTTGCATTCTTCTGTCTTATCCCTGTCTTATCACTGCTTAATTTCTCTCACTGCTTGCCAGGATTGAATTTTGAGAACTAATAGATGATATTATTGATAGGATCATGTATTTTCTACTGTTGATTGTTGAACCCCCGAGTCATATTTCTGTTCCATGCTATAATCCTAACAGAAGGCATGTGATTGTGTTTTTCACTTCATAGCCTCTTTTGCTTTCCCGTTAGTATACTTTCCTTTATTCTGATTCTTTGGTTTTAAATTTTATTGTACACTGTCAATCATGCTGATTTTAATTATTACAAAGTTATTTTATGGATGAAGAAAATACTCTAAATGCCTTGTTGTCTTATAAGGTATATTGTTTCATTCATTAGTCAAGTGTTAACTTCGGAATGTTAAGCTCAAAAGAGTGGCTGATTTCTAAGGAAGTTTCAGCTTTTGAGACAAATTGAAAGTTTTTTTTTTTGGAAAGGAAGTGAGATCAGTCTGTGAATGAGAGAAAGCTTTCCAGAGTTCTTCAGGTAAAAAAAAAAGTTTGAGATGTCATCATCCCTAGTTTTGTGTTCACTTGCACTTTTCCTAGAAGTCCTTTGCTTTCTTTGCTAGGTGTGGAGGGCGCAGCTTTCCAGAGCAGACTTCCTCATGACCGGATGACTTCTCAAGAAGCAGCCTGTTTCCCAGATATTATCAGTGGACCACAGCAAACCCAGAAGGTTTTTCTGTTCATTAGAAACCGCACAGTAAGTTTTCATGCCAGCTTTTTTTCACCTAGATTATAAAACGTACATATATTTTAGAGAGAATATAGAAAAAAAAAATAGAGAGGAAAGACTTTTAAAATTGTCTATAATCCTATTACCCGAGATAACCATTATTAAAAATTAGTAGTTGTTACTTTGAGTGCTTAAATGTATATGTAATTTTATAAAACTGTATTTCTGTAAAATTGAGATTCCACTTGCGTGTGTTCTTTTGGATCCCTTTCATACTTCATAACCTCATAAATATGCTTAAGAATCTTTATTTAAGCATTAAAAAAAATTTTTTTTTAATAATCACTTTGTCCTTCCCTCTTAGGATAAGAGAGAAACCCTTATCCTGTTCTGCTTATCTGGTTCATCCTCCTCCAGCTGAGTGATAGACTTTAGTGTCTGCATAATATTTCGTCTGACAGTTGGGTTGTAATTTAACTGTTGGACATTTAAATTTCCATTTTTGCCTTATAATTAAGCTCTGAACAGTCTTCTATATTCTTGACTCTGTCTCTGGTTATTATTTCCTTGTGATAGATTTCTAGAAGGAAAACTACTACCTTGTCAAGGGATACAAACACTTTTGATACAGATCACTTCCCAGAAAAGCTGAACCAGTCAGCACCCCCATTGCCCTGCCCATTTTTATCAAACAGTGATAATCTGTGCTGCTGTAATAGGCCAAATCCATCTCGTTTCTTTTTCATTTCTTGGATTACTGAAATGGTTTTTTCACTTTTATTAGTGATTTGTATTTTTTCTGTGAATTTTTGTTTCATATCCTTTATTCATCAGAAATTCTTATTTAGCCCTAGAGTAGACGAGTGAAGGTGCTATCCACAACATATAGATCTCACTCTAGAGTGATACAAAGAAGAAGAAATTTACATTTTGCTTTCAGCTATTTTGTTTTGGTTTTTTTTTTAATTTATTTTTTTAATTTCAGAATATCATGGGGGTACAACACTTTGGCCATTCACGTTGTCCCTGTTCTGCCCGTGTCAGAGCCACAATTGTGGTCGTCTCCCAAACTGTGCTCCCCACATTGCTTTCAGCTATTTTGAATATGAATATAGCTCAGAGATCTCATCAGCATGTCTGCTTTTTAGCCACCATTAACTTCTTTATTTTGGCTGTTAGATTGCAAAACCACTGCTAAATTTGTTAAATGTCATTAAATTAAATTGTTAAATGTGGCAAGGCGCGGTGGTGGCTCGTGCTTATAATCCTAGCACTCTGGGAGGCCGAGGCGGAAGGATTGCTTGCAGTCGGGAGTTCAAGACCAGCTTGAGCAAGACCAAGACCCCGTCTCTACTAAAAATAGAAAAATTAGCCGGGCATGGTGGCATGCACCTGTAGTCCCAGCTACTTGGGAGGCTGAGGCAGGAGGATGGCTTGAGCCCAGGAGTTGGAGGTTGCAGTGAGCTAGTCTGACACCATTGTACTCTAGCCTGGGTGACAGAGTAAGACTCTGTCTCAAAAAAGAAAAAAACAAATTGTTAAATGTCATTTAGCTAGCATGATTGGTAGCTTATGCTGGGTTTTTGTGATACAGAAAAGACAGTGAAGAAAAGATGGTAATTTTTTTAAAAAGTGAATGGAAAATTCTTAGTGTGTATTTCTGAGGCTGATTGGTCTTATAATTGAGTCAACTTCTGTGTGTAGCATATCAACATTTGCTCTAAGTGGATTTTTTAAGTTAAAATTGTCATATTTTTGGTTTCATCTGAAGGGAGTTTTCACTTTTTACTTGAATTTGAGTAGTGGACTTATAGGGATTTCTATCTTCTCTGATTTACCAAAAGTCCAGATTTGGGGAAGGTTGGTGCAAGTTAGAATTTGTGGTCTCTGGCTATGAAACAAAACATAAATCAGTCTCTCCTACAAGAATCTTATCAGTTCTCTAAACTTACACTGCATCTTTTACCTCCAGATTTTAAAACTGCAACTTTAGGATGATTGAACTAGAACCTATGACCTGAGCTTTACTTTATAGGATGGGAAGAGGAAGAAGACTTGTGTTGGGGGTGAGGAGCTTGACCCCGGTGTATACTTGAGGAAATACATTTGTCTTTACAGTGGCCACAGAGAAAAGTGGAGTATCCATAAGGATTTGGTCACGTCCCCTAGTAATCTGGTTTGTTTACACATAACCAAGTTAATTTCTTCTTGGTTGAAACTTGTCTATGGAGCAGTCTTTATTAATTTTTAGCTAGGACTTAAATATGGTGGTATTTAGTTTGTCTTGCATTTTGCAAATATATATTCACTTTGAAGAGAATTCGTGTTAGAACCCATTGATTGTACTATAATATTTTCCATTCCTCATCTTGCTGCCTTTTCAGTAGTATTTAAAATAATTGACTGCTCCTTTCTTAAACACAATTCTTCCCTTGCCTTCGGTAACACAGTATTCTGGTTTTTCTCCTGCCTCCCTTTTTGTCTTCTCTTATCGCTTTATAGACTTAGCCTTAACATCTGGCCATTATGTGAACTGTGTGGGAGTTCCTTAAGGTCCCTTAAGGTCCTCTCCTCTCTTCCTTACTTTTTGCCCAGGAGCCCTCTTCTAGGCCTTTGGCTTCAGTTAACACCCATAAGAAGGTGACTCCAGATTTTACCTCCCTTCTGAGACTGGGCATCTAGCTGCCTATTTTCTATATCCTCTTGTTGTCTCAGAACTAAACTCGTTATCTCCTTTCTTCTTGCAGTGTCCCCACTCAATGAGTGGTGTACCAACTCATTTATTAATAGTTGTACAAGCCAAAAACAGAGAAATTGTCCTTGACACCTTTCTCCCTGACTTCAGCATAGCTAGTTGATCATTAGATTTTGTGGCTTTTATCTGCTTGGAATCTCTGGAGTCATGTAACCCAGGTTTAAATCCCAGTTGCTTCCTACTAGCTGCATGGCCTTGGCAAGTTACTAGGTATTTTTCTTTATTAGGCTAAATATCCCCCAGCTTCTTCAATAATTTACTCGTTTGACACAGTTTTGTGTTTCATCAGTTTCTTTGTCAGGAATATAACCCTTACTGCTTCAATTAAAGTAAAGCCCATAACTGAGGCCTTAAAATTAAAAAGATGATTTTAAAGATGGTCAAATGGCATATGTCTATTTGTATGTGATCCAATTTATGTCCTTTAAATACAGTTGCAGTTGTGGTTGGATAATCCAAAGATTCAGCTGACATTTGAGGCTACTCTCCAACAATTAGAAGCGCCTTATAACAGTAAGTAGTGTGTTCAGTAAGACTAGTTTTGGACTGGATTGTGAAAATTGATATTTCCTTCCAGGAGCTTCTTGGTTCCTTGATAATTAATTTTTTCACTCATATTTCCATTTTATTTCACCTTGTGTTGTACACAAATGAGTCGTGTAGAAAGCCTATTTTCTTTTAAGTTGTTTTCCTGGTCTTTAAATTGTGTTGACAGGTGAGTTCAAGAGATCGCTAAATAATTTTCCTAGACCTGTTGTCATGGATCAAACATGGAATACCGTGTTGGCACTTGTTTGGCTGGCTGTCTGGTTTTCTTATTTCCCACTTGCCATCAACAAAGTCTTGTGAAGTTTTTGCCAAAGTAAATGAGTGTTATAACTACTTTACAAAGGTTTGATTTTGTTCTCATTCCATCTGCAATGGAATGTCATTCTAAAAAATTCTAAATTAGCCAGTTACGGTGGTGCACATCTGTAGTCCCAGCTATTTGGAAGGCTGAGGTGGGAGGATCACTTGAGCCTGGGTGTTAAAGTTCAGCCTGGGCAACAAAGCAAGATCCCTGTCTCTAAAAATAAATAAATAAATATAAATTCCAGATTATGTGATACATATTTTGGTCCCACAGACTAATAGTTCTAAGAATCACTTTTCTAAAGGAGTCACATGACCTGAAACTTATGGAAAAGATGTGTTGAATGATTTCATGATAGAGAAATAGAAGAGGTAGAAGAATTTTCTGTTTAAACTGCTGAAAATATAAACATGTTTTTAATCCACTTATTCTGTAGGTGATACTGTGCTTGTCCACCGAGTTCATAGTTATTTAGAGCGTCATGGTCTTATCAACTTCGGCATCTATAAGAGGATAAAACCCCTACCAAGTAAGGACCTACCTGGCCAATGAATTTCATGGTTTTAAATTACTATTCCAGGACTGTATTTTATATCCATGATACTGTTAACATTGTATTTTGATTTGTAAATCTTTATTTAAAATCAAAATATCCCTAGGTTTATCTTCTTATAAAGTCAAGTTGAAAATAAAATCTCTTAATAAATGTGCATTTTGTTTAATTTCTGGTTTGATAGCTACTTAGTAAAAGATATTGGGTTTCCAATTTAAAAAAATAAATTTGTTAAAAATGAGAGAAGTCAGTTTTGCAAGTAGGAGGTTTGAGGTTTTTCTTGACCAGTTCTTTAGGCTGCTAATGGTTGCATTTTTTATGTTTTAAAATTTTTTTTTATAAATACTATTTGTCCCCTTTCTGGTGTTTGGGTGGATAATGTCTTCCAGCAATCCAGGACATAGGGGTATTCTGAGAATTAATACATTTATTTTTCATACTTTTTCAAAAGGGGATACTAACTTAAGACTACAGAAGTAGTGATTAAAGGAAATAGCTTACACCCACAATATATCCTAGTACAATTATGAGGTAAATGAAGCAGATTATTAACATATTAACTAAGGATCACAGGTACTGAAGCACATGACTGAGGTAATGAGAAAGTAAATCTTGAGATAGTGGGTTTGATTTATAGATGTTCAACACTGAATTAAAATTTGTAAGTCTCAGATATTTGTTGATTTGTTTTCAGATAGTTTTCGTATTTTGAAAATAACTCTAAATTATTTACTTTGTAAGACAGTATAACATGTTAAAAACATGATATTCATGAGAAAAAACTATAAATACAAACTCTTACACCTACAACAAAATATTCTAATTTTTGTTCATTTTTTGCTTTTAGCTAAAAAGACAGGAAAGGTAATTATTATAGGCTCTGGAGTCTCAGGCTTGGCAGCAGCTCGACAATTACAAAGTTTTGGAATGGACGTCACACTTCTGGAAGCCAGGGTAAGAATTTTATTTTGGGTTCAGAAGCCTGACCTAATGGAAACATGGTAAGGAAATTATCTCTTGCAAATTCATACAACTTGCACTAAGCCAAATTGATTATAGTGTTATTTATATTGGATAAAGCATTTTTGACAGTAAAGCCTTGGAAGGTACTCAGTTAAGTATTCAGAGTTTGTAAATGATCCATAAATGATTCTTTTGATGGATATTTTCAGGTCATTATTTCTTGCATTTGGCTCTCAAATTTGGGGCCTTCGCAGACATATCCTTTGGAGGAGGTAGTTATTTTCAGTGGTGGAACAGAGTAATTCCTTATTTGATATTCAAGGAAAAGAATTGCTTCTCAGGAAGGAGCCATCTTTTAGAAGCCAAGATATTGGTTCTCTTATTAGTAGTCCTGGAGAGAGAAATGGAAACTGGAGGAGGAGAAAGGGATAATGGCTCACAGTGAGGAAGAAAGAACATCATATTAGGATGCTACTATTCAGATTATTTCATGAATAATTTTTGAAAACTAATTATCTTATAGTGGCTTAAAAGCCTCCCTGGACTCCCACCATTTAAAAAAACACTTCTGAGGCAAACTAAACAATCTAAAATTTTATAAAATTTTTCAAAATATTGTATGCAGGTCAATCCAAATTGCTTTTTATAAACTGTCTTTTTTTTTTTTTTTTTTTTAAAGAGACAGGGTCTTGCTCTGTTGCCCAGGCTGGAGTGCAGTGGCCCAGTCATAGCTCACTGCAACCTCAAATTCCTGGGCTCAAATGATCCTTCTGTCTCAGCCTTTGGAGTAGCTGGGACTACAGGCGTGTGCCACCATGCCCAGCTAATTTTTTAATTTTAAAATTTTTTTTATAGAGATGGAGTCTCACTGTGTTACCCAGCCTGGTTTTGAACTTCTGGTCTCAAGCGATCCTCCTGCCTTGGCCTTCCAAAGTGCTAGGTTTACAGGTGTGAGCCACTGTGCCCAGCCTAAACTGCTAATTTTTTTAAATAATCTTTTTAAATAGAGTATGGGGAAATCAAAATTAAATATTTTCCTGATATAGTCTGTTACTAAAAACAATATTTGTTAATTCAGAAAACATTTGTGTGTACTATGTATTAAGAATACAGTAAAGAATTATGGGATCATTATGATCTCTTCCTATGTGGAGTTTATAATTTAGTATATACGTTTTTGTTTTGTTTTGCTTTTTTGTTTGCTTATTTGGAGTTTACAGAGTATGCTCATATTATCCATAGTGACTGAATTATCACTACAGCTCAGTAAGGTTTCCTCATATTTGAAAATCCCTAGTCAGTGGAGATAAACCTGGGCCTATTTAGGGATGAAAGATACTGTCAACAGTTTCTGTTCAGTAGGCTCTTTGCCCCTTGGCTTAGGGCTGCACTGGAGAACCATTTGTCAGAGAAATCATCTATTAAATTATTCACAGCTAACTTTGAGGATTGAGGGGCAAGAGTCAGATCATAGTGGTAGAAAGTTGATATTTAAATAGTGTTGGAATTTGTGAACACATATTTTCTTTGTAGGTGGCCCTTGTTCATCCTGTACATTAAAAGGTATTGTAGACAGCTAGGTAGAGAGATAATAGTACTTGTGACTAAATATGACTTCTGGCTGTCAAATTGTTTTACATCACGTCATTCAAGTCTATACCTCTTATATGTCGTTTCTTACCTGTCTCTCCCTCAAATCGTCTTTGAGTTAAATTTCATTTGCTCTTTGTGCCCACGGTACTGTTAATAGCACTCCATATAAATGCTACACCTTTCTCTTTAAATTATAAAAGACAGAACCATGGTATGGTACTATGCTGGGTCTGTGGGTAAAACAGAACTAATGATTTTGGCCATTTAATTTCTGAAAAACAGGATCGTGTGGGTGGTCGAGTTGCTACATTTCGCAAAGGAAACTATGTAGCTGATCTTGGAGCCATGGTGGTAACAGGTCTTGGTAAGTAATACTTAGTTTTGTGCTGCAATACATAGTCTTGAGACTCTTAAGATCGTTAAAGTTTACATTTTAAAATTGGAGATAGAGTTTTAAAATATATTGGTTTAGTGTATTCTTCTTCTGTTAGTGAGAAGTAAATTGCCAAATAGTCTTCCTGAAAGGACATAATCATTATGTGCAAAATTTACATATCTTTTGAGCTAGGGTATCTTTTTCCAGTTCTAGGAAATTATCCTAAGAAAATAGACAAGTGAACAATGTTGTGTTTGAAGCATTTGTAATGTGGCATTGTTTATAACAGTGGAACATTAGAAACCACAGATTAGAAGATTAAATTATTATACAGTGAGAACTATTCAGCCACTAAAAATTGTGTAGCTCCATATTAACATAAAATGATGTCCACAATATATTGCTAAGTTGAAAAAAGATTATAAAACAATACATGTGTTATGATCCTTTTGTGTGTTTAGGTCTGTAACTTTATACACTTAAAATCTAGAAATATCTGTAATAAAATATTAGATTATAGGTAATGTTTTGCATTTTTCTTCATGGTTTTCTTACATGTTTTTACTTCGAGCAATTTTTTTTTTGAGAAATAAATCACATACCATAAATGTTGAGCATTCTTGAGGTAAAAATATTTTTGCTTTGAGGTTTTCATTCTCTTTTCATAGGTATGTTGAATTTAATTGTTTGAGTTTTTTCTAGGAGGGAATCCCATGGCTGTGGTCAGCAAGCAAGTAAATATGGAACTGGCCAAGATCAAGCAAAAGTGCCCACTTTATGAAGCCAATGGACAAGCTGTAAGTTGAAGACAGACAGAATTTTCAAAATGTCTTTGGTTCAGTTGAAAACAATTTTGGGGGAATGAGTGGATGAACATAAACACTTAAAACACAAACTGAGGGTACAAATGATGTGACATTATTCTGGTTGTTTCTTAACTCTGAGCTATGTAGGAAGGGATTATTGTATATATGCAGATGTAAATGTCTGCTCAGGCATTTATCTTCAGACATTTAATGAAAGCTAGCTAGACTGTTAACCTGTTTATTTGGCTGTGGCCACTTACTCCAAGAGACCTGTGGAATTGAAACCTGATTCTTCATTTCTTTGTATTGTGCCTCCCATCGTGTGCTTTAGCTCTGTGTACTCTTTATGACTTCAGTTTTATGTTTATAAGCTAAATTTTTTGATGGGCTAATAGTCAAATGGTGGTACTTACCCAAATGCTTAGGTGGTTTAAAGTATTATTGACCAGAGGCATAGGAGGTTCTTATACTTAGTATTGACATGGAACTGGTAGTTGGTATTAGGGGGCGGGGGGGTGTAGTTTAACCACTGTAAGATAGGCTTAGATTATATAAGTCAGTCCTAATTTTTTAGGGATGAGTGAAATTCAAAAGTTTGTATTCAGCAGAAATTTTACCGACTCCCCCATCAGGATGAGAGCCCACACATCTCAGGATATAAGCACATTATTATCTTTATTAGCTTTATTTGGGGGAAAGGAAGATTTCCTGTGTATATGGTGGTCTAGCCATTGTCACTGAAAGGGGTAAGATCCCCACTCCTTAATTTTGTGTGATAGGTCTCAGGGGACATCCTCACCTATTCCTGTCCACCTTTAGGCTTTACAGGGTTCATATCAGAGAAGGACAGACTTTCAGGGAATGCTTTGGTTCCTATCCCCACCATCCTGGTCCAGATTTCCCCAGAGCTTGGGGGAGGGAGCATTACAGGAGGCTTCTGGCAGAATAAACAGAATAAAATGAGAGAAAAAGGATGAAGAAGAGATTAATTCAACAACTTAGTAAATTTCTGTTACTCTACCAAGATCTGTAAAGGATATAGAGATGAGTAGAGTCCCTACTGTAGTATGGTGGTACTTGTACACAAATAATTCTTTTTTCCCAACTTGTTATGGGAATTAAAAAATATGCACAAGATGTAGAAAGAGTACTATAATGAACCCTCATTTTCCCAATCTTATTTTATCTGTCCCATTCCTGCACTTTTGAGGGGGAGGTTCTGGAGTATTTTTGAGCAAATCACAAACACGTTACCCATAAATATACCAGTAACACAAAGCAAATCAGATCTGCCAAGGGTTAAATAGAACAACAACATGCTAGGGAAGAAACAAGGGGCAGGAGAATGTGTGAAGGTGGGAGGGGCAAGGGCAGAGAGAGATTTGGAGAGGCGGAGAGCATTTGTGAATGGCAGATCCAGATTCTGTCATGTGATTGTAGAAGGGAAGGGCATTGGAAGTAGTAGAAGAAGGTGTAAGTCTAAGCAGCGAAGTCTGTCAAGGAGGATGGGAGTATACCAGCATGAAGGTAGGAAATACAAAGCTAAAGCGTAGGCTGGGGCTGTGCTGTGGTGGATGTTGCTAGTAGAGATACCAAATTGCCTGCTTTCTTGGTATTAGATGAGCTTTAACACATTTTTTTAAATATTGGTTTCTAAGTAGTGTACCTGCACTACCCTCAAGTGGGGCCTGCACTGGCTGCCAGTCTGTGAACTAACTGTTGGTTACCAGTGTGGGGTGAGATAAATAGCTTGTGCCAGAATGAAAATAAATTACATTGTTAACCACACTGTTAGTTCAGATGGTGACTTTTTTTTCTGGTAGCAAGACTTTCTCAGTGAAGAAAGTGGTACATTGATTTATGTTCTGGCTCTGTATCTCACCAGGGCAAGCCCTTTGAGTAGAATTGGAGTAAATAGGTGTTAACCTGGTGTGTGGTTTTGAGCATTTTGTATGAAGGGATATTTCTCCAGGTGAAATTGGTAGTTGCCATTCAACTCTGATCTATATAGGATTTTTCTAAGTTTTATGTGTTTGTACAGGGTGCAGTATCCAAGTGGTAAGGAAGATTTTTAAAGCATTTTCAAATCTGGGAAAGAATTCTTTGCAGCTCTGAGTTATGTTTGCCTTAAGTTAGTTTATCAAACATAAGCAGGCATGTTAAGGTTTCTGTATTTTGCTGCCTCCAGTAAGCTCAGAGTAAGAATGGACAATTACTGACTTGGAGATTAGCTTTGGGCTTATAGGACAAGTACAAAGAGCCCCGTTAAGTTATGCTTATATTACAAATATGGTTCCTGGCCTTAAAAATCTAAAGGGATAAGTAGGTCAGTAGTTTCATTCCCCTATTACAGGAGAAGCAGCTAAAGCACACAACATGTTTGCCTAAGGTCACTATCGTCAGTAAATTGGAGAGTTAGAATCCATTGCCTATTGTTGGGGCTCAAATTCCCATACTTGTTCTCCTACACCTGGCAGATATTTCAGGAGAGATGGGGATGGGGTGAGTATATGCAGCTCTTTCTAACTGCCTGTGTGACTACATCAGCTAAGTCTCCTCAGCTTTCTTTCAGTAGTTACCCCAGGAGCCAGCAGGGACCCCCTAGAGTAGAAATTCACTCAGCCATTGATTTTTGTTTTTAGTAGACCGTCCGATGAAATGGGGTTATGTTTCTCCATTTGTGGACAGCATCAGTCAAAAAAGGAGTGATCTGATGGTTCTGTTGTTAGTACATAGAAATTAATTCTATCCTATATAAGGTCAGCAGTTCCTTAGAGTTATAAATATGACTTGTAATATTGTTTTAAGGACATATCTTCATACCCACCCATTTTGCTGCTATAGCAAAAAGTAGCAAAAATAAAAATCATGTAGCAAGTGATTTTTATTTTGTTATGTTGTTATTTTAATCACAATCACAAGGATCCCTGAAAGAGTTGGTTCTGTTCTTTGTCGTCCTACATTTGAAGTTAGAATGTTGAGCTTCTATGTTTGTTTTTGACAGGGGAAGTTTATTTTGTGGCTCTGGATGACTAAAACAAGGGCCTCTCTATTAAGGATGTTATATTATTAAGGAATATAATATAGAGATCTAAAATAATATGGGGATATTAAGGATATCCCTAGAAATAGAAGGGATCTCCCATACCTTAAGGCTATGAAACAATTAGAGCTAATACAGCAGCTGCCTGGTGATGGAGTTATACTCTGACCTGTGCTGTAATCAGCTTTAACTGGACATGGAGATGGTTGGGAAATAGGGTGATTCGTATTTCAGGAACATTTTGGGAGTCACTAGTGAGGGGACTGAAAACATGGATTGGTGGGAGAGATGGGGAAAATGGCCTTGAATGTTTTCTGCATCTCCTGTACACCAGCTAGTAACTCGGGGCTTTAGATTCCTTTTTTTCCTTTTTCTTTTTTTTTGAGTAATGAAAAGGGTATCTTAATCAAATTCCTGCAGTGCTGTAGCATTCCGCATTACAAGGCCTCTGGTCTCCTTTGGGGCAGGGTGAGGGGGTGGCAGGGGAGAGTGTTGTTACCAAATGAGAGTCAAAGGGAAACAAACCTTGATTTTTTTCTTGGGAATGGCTCAATTGTTAGGAGGAAGAAAAACAGCACATGAAAGGTAATAGGTGCCAGGTCTCTTACAAAGACCCTTAACTATAGGTATAGTCAATACCTATCATAACATAGCCAGTTTTCCTTTGTATTCATATACACTGGTGCTTAGGTTATTACACTTTTGACACAGGCCTGTTGACCTTCTGGGTTTTCATCTTCCTTTGAAGAAACATCTTCAGTATCTTTACAACAGTCTTTCTCTACCCTTTAAAATCATGACTGGCAATCCCCGCTTTTTAAAAATAAATGTGAAAACTTCATGCTTTCCTTTAATGATCCTGAAGTTGCAAAATAGTTTTTTCTCCATCAAATACGGTTATGATATAACTTAGCAAAGTCATATCTCCTTTGGGGCAGAAGATACAGTTTCCAAACTAATATAGTTTCCAAACTATATTAATTTATTCATTTAACAAGAATTTACTGAGCACCTCCACTATGTGCTAAAAACTGCTGAGAGAACTACTTAGACATATCATGTGTACTTTCTGCACACACCCTAATCACTGCTTTAAGGAAGTCAGTTATTATATCCCCTGAAAGATTCCTTATGAGTTTGAGGGGGTGGGACACAACAGTCTGTTTGTAGAATCACACTGAATTTTATTTGGATTAAGGTTATACCTGTTGTCCTTATTCTCCCTGTAGCAGTAATAGCTATACCTCATTTCCCTTGACTGTTTGGGAGAATCTGAATTAGAGACTCTTCAGATGTAAATTTCTTCTTTCAGGTTTTACCAAAGGAACTAATCTTAATCTTCTGTTTTACCGTAATTCTGGAAGTGCTCAGTGGCATGGGATAGGGGATGTGGAGATTGACCACGGTCTTCACTGGCCAGATATGGCCATTACAGCTTTTTTCAAAATGTGATTCTTCCTGAGGATTTCTTGCTAAATCGCAGGACTTTCTGCACAACTCCATTCTGCTCTGCTGCGAGAGAGTTTGTGAAGGGTGGAAGTAAGATGATGTACAATGTTTTTGAAGAGCTTGAGGTGGTAGAATGCACCCAGAGGTAGAGCTGTCCTTCTTCCTTTGGGATTACTTCTTGCAGGATCAGGAACCTTATCCAGAAAGTTGTTTGGCTCTCCCTAAATTTATTCTGCATGGGCTAGACACACAGCTTGTCCCTCCCCTGGCCATATTCAGGGATGCTCCGAATAATCTACAGGACCAAAACAATCAGGATTGAACCGAACCTATTTAGAACAATGAGACTCATCAAATTCTCTTAGTCTTGAAAGAACCATTTACCTAGAGCCTTTCATAGAGAAATAAATGGCTTTGAAAAGTCATGATCAAAATGTTAAAAGTGATATCCTTTTTGTTTGCTTCTTAGGTAGAAGGCTCTGTATTATTGGTCCTTTCCCAAAAAAATGCTTCTTAGTTTGCTATTATAAGTTCTCACTCTGTTGTAATGTAGAAATCCACTTGCCTTCTAACATGGTGCTTAACCGTTTGGAATCACTTGTTGAATTCCTTTCTCGGGATACAAATTAAGGACCTAGAATAGAATGGTCAGGTAAAATTAAAATTATTGTGACTTGTGTTTAGAGATTGCCAATATTTAAATTCCATTATGTTATTCTCGTTCCATAATTATTTCTAGACCTAATAGAATCCAAGGGTTCTTACTAAGGGGAAAGAAATGACTTGAAACACAGGTAGTCTGGGGTGTGCTAGGGTAGTCATTTGCTAGAGTTCTTTTCATTGTCTGGATATGTCAAATGGAACATTTCTAACTAGCTTATTTTTAGAACTGAATTCAAGATTTAAATGTATTAAAAACACATTTTGGTTTTCTTCCAGTCAGTATTTTTTTCCTTCCAATCAGTATTGATTTCCTTATGGACAAGTATTTTATTTATTATTTTCCAAATATTCCTTTATTAATAATTTCAAAGTGGAATCTTAAAGTTAATGGGAAAAAAGCCAGGTTTCAAAGCTATCTCTGGCTGCATTTGCAACATTCCTGTAATTGCTTAACTAGGCAGAAAATGAATGGGGCCTAATTGCAGACTATTTTGCATAATCTCATAAAACTGAGCCCTGGGTCGGATGGTGTACCGGAGATGCAGTCCTGTCATCTGGTGTCAGTCAAATGTGGCAGTAATCTTTTGATTTGGTTTTTGTTTGTTTGATTATGTTATTGTTACTGTTCTGTGTTTTTCCTTTCCTCTTTTGAGTTTTGCTTTGTTCCTCACTGCTTTCTGACACCTCCCCCGCTCCCTGCCTCCCCCCACCCTTTTTAACTGCCTTTCTTTTTGGCCATTTTTGTGCCTTGACTTTCCCATTTTGGTCTCCGTACAGTCTGTTCCTTATTTCTCTAGTGGTTGCAGCTTCTGAGCTAACAGAATGCTTCTGTCATGCTATACGTTTAAAGCCTTGATTTTACTGCTGTCGTACAAAACTAAACTTGACGTGGCTGTTGGGCTGTTATTTACAGTTTATTTCTCTCTCTGCTGCACTGGTTAAAAGGACACTGTCAAGGTATTTTTTTCATAATTTTTCAAATCATTTTCCTCACTGTTTACAATAACCCATTAAAAGCTTGAAACTTAAATCTTTTCCTTTCGAAGATCCTCTCCATCATACATTCACACTGGTTTGTTGTTGTAGAGTTGCACCTATATGTTGGGCTGGTGCCATTTGAGTTTTTGTCGTTGAAAGCGCATGTAAAACGTCAGTTTTTTTTTGTGGGGGATGTGGCTGGACTAAAGGGGAAAGTGTAATGAATCAAGTGGGCTGCTCAGCAGAGGGAAGAAACAAAAGGTCGAATTTGGTTCCTCTAACCTTGACAGTGTCCCTTTAAATATTTCTCTACCACACACCCGGGACCCCAGTTACTGAGCCTGAGCGCTGCGTCCTTTTTCAGTATGAACTTCCCTATGTGACTGGCACCCTAGCTGCAAAGATTAAAGCTTGTCTGAAGCAAGCCATCCAGTGGACACTGGAAGAGCTTTAATCTGTGCCATTTGCACACTTGGATATTGGCACATTCTGCCTTATAGAAGCATATGTGATCAAGTCCCTCTTGTTGCTATAGCATCCTCTTGCCAGGCATTTTAGAAGCCACACGTAGAAATGTCACCTTTTTGTACTCCAGGAAAAGAAGTCATGCACCTTGCATCTGTGATCGATTAAGATCTCATAACTACCTAGATTTCATGTTGAAATGTAATTGTTTCCTTTTTGAAAGAAGCACCAAATTTAGACTTCTAGAACCATCTTATGTAGCGTCATTGCAGGAATTGTACTAGAAATAGCAAGTTTCTGAGCAAAATTTTAGCATTATTTGAGATGCTCTGTATATTACCATCACATATCACATCAGGGAGGAAAGGTAACCGATGAGAAAGTAAACGAAATTCCTGACAAAGTGTCTTCCATTAGTTCTCATAGCTGTGTAATAAAAACAGGTAGGATGTCACCAAGAGCTCTTTTTTTGGCCATAGAGTTGAATGGATAGGTCAGAAGTTTTTGATCCACCAAGTCCCAGGCACCACCCTGATATATAAATGGCACCAAGTATCCAAAGCCTCATTCTCTGCCTTATTTCTCAACACAAACCAGAATTATCTCAGAGATTTAGATTTTCTTTAGGCTAAGAGTGATAATCTAATTCATAAAGGTATCCTGATCTCTCCCTTGTGTAGTTTCTTAGAATCTGGTGCTTTAAGTATGATTTTGATTAAGTCAATTATGGTGTCTGTCATGTTTACAGTTCCAGAGGAGAGTTGCAGTCCTTTTCCCCTCTTTTTTGGTGCAGATTACCCTTCTTGCCAGATTCTTTTTACCACACAATGGCTCATCTCATAGAGTTAATTGTGTGATCAGTAAAGGAGCAGCGGCTAGTGCTTGGAAATCATCTGTTTAGTTGGGAAGGGCAAAAACTAAGGAGTTTCAGATAAGAGGTAGAGTCTTAGTGTGATGATTTTGTCGGCAGTTACCTCTGATTGTAAAAGGTCATTCCTCCTCAGTCTCAGTGATGACTAGAGCTTACTTTAATGTTTTGTTTTTGTGTTACCAATTTTAGGTCGACTGTAAAGTGAAATTTCATATTTTGAATTCCATTTCCCAGTTGTTGCCCAGCTTATGGCAGAGGCTTGCCTTAGACATGCTTTTTTCCTTCTCTTGCTGCTGCCATGAATTCAGCAATGGGATTGCACATACAGTTCACTTTGGGGCTGAATCAAGCAGAGGGGATGTGTGTCAACTAAGTGATGGTATTGATAGGCAGGGACACAGCATGGCCCAGGAGCCTGTTCTTGCAGCTTCATGACCTGCTTTGCACTCTCTTCCCTTCATTCCCAACAGTGAAGAGCCAGACCTCTGGTCCTTCAGTTACTCATAGTCTCTCTAAGATCTTTGGACATTCAACTCTGAACTTAATGGTGCCATAGAACCTTACTGCTCTATAAAAGAATAATTAGCTGGCCATGAAATTCACTTCTCTCTTCCCTACTCCCACCTGAAATTCCGTCATCTTTGAGGGGAAGCAGATACCTTGAGCTTCTTATTTTCCCATCCTGTCCTTATTCTGGAAGGTCCTCAGGTGTGTTGACATAGTTTTTATTCTCTGGGACTTTCCTAGCGTGTCATTTGCATGTCAGCCCAGCTCAGCTCAGTGCATGTCAGCTCAGTGCCCCTTGTGCTCCATATGACTTCAGTTAGCACCAGTGTAAATCTTGTGGCTGTTAATAGAAGTGGAGTCCCAGCTCTGAGGGCAAACGTGGGAGAAGAGGGAAATATCGGGGCCAAAACATTTCATATCTCATTTAAATGGATTTGACCACTTCATAGAAAAGAAAATTTGAATCATTGTCCTCAAAGGTTTCCCCTTTGAGATACATATTTTGACCTTTGTAAACCGTAGAGCATTTGTGTTTTCATGGATGGTTATCTTTAGTCTTATAAGGACCAACTCTGCTATACTTCGGATTTTCAGGTTCCTAAAGAGAAAGATGAAATGGTAGAGCAAGAGTTTAACCGGTTGCTAGAAGCTACATCTTACCTTAGTCATCAACTAGACTTCAATGTCCTCAATAATAAGCCTGTGTCTCTTGGCCAGGCATTGGAAGTTGTCATTCAGTAAGTACTTCGATACTGCTTATTGTACAGTGAATTCCATGTAAAGATTTGCTATTTATGTTTTAAGTTTTTCAGCAAATCTTATTTGAGCTAGTTTTTACTTATTTTCCTGTGAAAACATTAAATCCAAAAGTAAAAGCATTTAAAATAATTACATGATCCTTAAGGCCTCTCTCAATTCTAAAATTCATTGCCTTTTATGGTATTATATGTATTTAATGTAGCCTAGAAAATAATTTGCCACCAGCCAACTTTCTTGTTCCTAAGTATTGGAAGTTTCAGTAGGCCTTGATTACCTTGAGGGTTTTAGATGGGCACCTGTCTTGTGCCACAGAGCTGACTATGTGGCCGGGTTATACATATTGTCTCTCTTAGGTTACAAGAAAAGCATGTCAAAGATGAGCAGATTGAACATTGGAAGAAGATAGTGAAAACTCAGGAAGAACTGAAAGAACTTCTTAATAAGGTGGGATTCTGTATTTTCTTCAAAGCTGAAGCTTCAATAGGGGGGAAATCTTTTAATTTATAAATTTAAATAGCATTTCTGGTTTTTTCCCTCCATGGAAGAGAAGGTCTGCAAAGCTGGGACTCATTCTTAAGAAAATAATGACTAGCGAAAGGCACTGTTTTATCTGTCAGTCTTTCAGTATAGGACTATTGATAAGTTGTTGTCAGGGGGAATAGATTTTTCCTCTGTGTCCAATTTCCTTTAGCCATTCCAAAGCTGTCCCAGTGCCCTTGGCTGAATTCTAGGATTAGCAGATCGTCAGTCATACTAGGGTCAAGTTCCCATTGAAACAGACCAACAAATCAGCAGCCAGTTCATTGCCATTACTATTTCTCCTGAGGTGCCAACATCCCCTATCTCTGTTCCCCAGCTGTATGTCTGTTGAGGGCTCTTCTCTACCACCACCTTCCAGAGCCCCAGGCTCCAGAGCATTAAGTCAGCCGTTTGTTTCTCCTCATCCTGCCAACTGCAACCATAACATTCACTTAGGGAGCAAACAGCCCAGGGCAGGGGGGATGGGTGGGTGGTTATAATGCAGACTCTGGGTGTGTGATGCCTTGTGACTGGACTCTCTAGCTTCACTCTCACTGTGCCTCATTTCTTCATCCTGTCAAATGAAGAGGTCTCCAGCTCACCTTCTTCATGGATTATAGTAAGGATAGAATGGGAAGTGTGGCTTGAGGACTGCCAACTGGTAGGATACCTGTGGGGCCCAGTCTCAGGCTTTAACTATCACCCTAGTTTGGTGTAGTAGCATCAGAAACCTGAAAAAAATAACATTTAGGAATGGTTCATTAAAGTTCTTTGTGTGGTGATTTGACTTTTTACATATTTAAAAAACAAATTATGACAAATTTGTTTCCCAGAATAAGTTTAAGTTAAATTGGTGGTAGTTTGTTTTTGTGGAAATTAAATTTATTTTAATACTGGGGGGTTTTTTTGTTTGTTTGTTTTTAATGGACATTCCTTGCCCTTCTTAGTTTTGGAAGACAGAGCCAGTCTTACTTATCTGATAGTGTTGTGATACCTCTATGTTAAGCCCTACAGGATTTTTTTCCTGTTTCCCAAATGGCATGATGTAGATGAGAATAGGTATTTAAGAATTCCAAGGACTGTGCATTGCACCCCTGTTTTGGTGTGATAGCAGTTTAAGGAAGGAGCCAAACCCAAGGGTACATGTGATTTGAGGATGAATTATATTGCTATCTGAAATGGTAAATTTGTACTTTTCCCTCTTAGATGGTAAATTTGAAAGAGAAGATTAAAGAACTCCATCAGCAATACAAAGAAGCATCTGAAGTAAAGCCACCCAGAGATATTACTGCTGAGTTCTTAGTGAAAAGCAAACACAGGGATCTGACCGCCCTCTGCAAGGTGTGGTATACATACATGCCTAACTGGTTTGACTTGGAATCTTAAGAAGTAGTACAGATCTGGGGAATCTGGAAAAGAAAGAGCCACTAGCCAATCAATCACAAGTACCTATAGTATAAAGAAGAGGGTTTGGTACCTAAGGGGCCATAGGGACTTAATGGGTTAGTTTGGTTTGAGATCTGCTTGTCTTGCAGAATTTCATCATTTTAGTTTGCTTAAATCTCAGTGCCTATCTCAGTGCTAGGGACATGGCAAATGGGCAGGATGGTAGTTGCTATTATTTTTCATCCTAACTTTGTAGTACATTAGTGTGTTTCCTTTATTTTCTTCTGCATGTTCCCCCTCTCCACACTCCCCTAGTCTTATTCTAAGCCCACAGTTGTAACTTGTTTCCAAGAACAAAAATCCTTGAGCTCTAACCCTAGCCTTAAATTGAGACACACTTCCTATACATGATCTGAACAGGAAATATGATCCAGACCTTATATCTTGTGGTATAAAGAAACTAGGTAGATATCTGACGCTTCAGGATAAATCACATTCACTTAATTTTATCAGGAGTATGATGAATTAGCTGAAACACAAGGAAAGCTAGAAGAAAAACTTCAAGAATTGGAAGCCAATCCCCCAAGGTAAGGAAAACACATAAATGTTCAGAGTGATAGCTTTTACTGTTCTTTCTGTGTTAGATTTAGGAGGAAAGTTATAAAGCACAGTGGGCTTTTATTTATATTCAGTGAGTAGATTTTAAACTGTTTAATGAATGGAAAATATCTGAACATATGACTACTTGTAAGGTTTCTAAATCCCCTACTTTTATATTTTAATGTGTGAGAGTGTCCTGGGTACCTCAACAGATTGTTTTTGAAGAGATAGCCCTTCTCCCAAAGATCCAGCATTTGGATGAAGAGGTAGTAGATGGAAATTGTCTTCTTTGAGTGGGGTAGAAGGCGCTGTTGCTTTAAATTTCCGTAATTGTGGGGACTAGGAAGGTTTTATACTTTATTCCATTTGACAGTGAATGCTGATCAAATAAAGTCTGTGCTTTATTTAAGACATAAGACAACATTTTTTACAACTAATAAGGTTTTATGATGCAAGGTGATTTAGTATGAAGAAGTCTCTCTTTTTTTTTTTTCCCCAGACAAATGAGGCTTAACTATAATTTGCTCTGTGTAGTGGGCTTGGTACTGCTTTAGGCACCAGAGATAAAGGGGTTACTAGGACACATAAGATCCTGCTTTTTGACTTACATTTTCTTCACATAAGGCACAGTCCCAGCTTAGGTTCCAACACAGTTATTGAGATCACCCACGTTAGCTCATTGAGAATAATAGTTATGTCTTTTAATATTCCTGTGCTCCCTTGTTCTTCTTTTGCAGTGATGTGTATCTCTCATCAAGAGACAGACAAATACTTGATTGGCATTTTGCAAATCTTGAATTTGCTAATGCCACACCTCTCTCTACCCTCTCCCTTAAACACTGGGATCAGGTAAATTTCTTTTATTGTTTTTGTTGCATGTCTTTGAGAGGGCTCGTAAGAGAAACTGTTAATTTTGTGTGTGTTTTTAAATAGCTTTAGTAAGGGATATCATGTACACACAGTGAAATTCACCCATTTTAAGTGGACAGTTTGATGATTTGCCAGACTAAGTCATGATCACTACCACAATCAAGATCTAGAACATTTCGATCATCCTGAAAAGTTTTGTTGTGCCTTTGCAGTTAATCCGCCATCCTCTGGCTCCTGACCCGAACCACTGATTTACTTTCTGTCACTATAAAATTTGCCTGTTCTGCAATTTCATATAAATTGAATCATACGGTACATAGCCTTTTGTGTATGTGACTTATTTCACTTAGCATAAAGTTTTTGAGATTCATCTTCGTTGTTTCATATATCAGTAGTTCCTTTTTATTATTTAGTAATAAATTCCATTGTATGGATATACCACAGATTATTTATCCATCCATTCACTGGTACTTTGGTGCACGTTTGGGTTGTTGCCCTTTTTTGATTATTAACAAATGAAGCTGCTTATGAATGTTTATGTCTTTCTCTTGGGTAAATACCTAGGAGTGGAATTGCTGAGTATTACAGAAAGATTTCCAAACTGTTTTCCAAATTGTCTTCCCACCAACAATGTATGAAAGTTCCATTTGCGCCAAGTCCTCACCAATACTTGGTAATGCTAGTTTTTAAAATGTTACCCATTCTAATGGATATATTAGTAATTTGCATTTCCCTGATGACTAGTGACAGTAGAGCATCTCTTCATGTGCTTATGAGTCATTCATATGTCTTCTCTGGTGAAATGTCTATTCAGGTCTCTTGCCCATTTAAAAAGCCTGGTTATCTGTCTTCGTGTTGAGTTGTAAGAGTTTATTATGTTCTTTAAATTCTGCGTAGAAGTCCTTTGTCAGATTTATGTTTTTGCAAATATTTTCTTCTAGTCTGTGGCTTGTCTTTTCATTTCCTAAATGATACCTCTCAAAGAGCAAAAGTTTTTAATTTTATGAAGTCCTCCCTATTTATAAACTTTTTCTTTTAGGCTTTGTGCATTTTGTATCCTGAGTAATTTGTCTCACCTGAGGTCACAAAGATTTTTCTCCTATAATTTCTTCTACAAGGTTTATGGGTTTAGCTCTTATGTTTAGGTCTATAATCCATTTTGAGTTAATTTTTGTGTATAGTGAGAGGTGAGGGAAGGGTTCATATTTTTCAGTATGGTTATGTACTTATTCTAGCACCATCCTTTTCTTCATTTGTCTTGGCACCTTTGTTGAAAGTCAGTTGGCCGTGTAAGTGTGAGTGTTTATGGTTGCCCCTCTGTATTTCCATAAAAGTTTTAGAATTAGCTTATCAGTTTCTATAAAAAAAAACAAACCCTGGGATTTGGATTAGGAGTGCATTGAATCTCTAGATCAATTTAGGGTGAATTGCCATCTTAACAATATTCAGTCTTCTAATCCTTGAATATAGTATACTTCTCCATCTAGATTTTGTTTAATTTATCTCAGTGATGTTTTATAGATCTCAGTGGACAGGGCTTACCCGTCTTTTGTTAAATTTAAGTGTGATTTACTCTTGAACTGGTGAGAAATCACAGGGCTTCTTGGATATTAAATGGACCAATCTCTAAATCTGAGACTTTGGTCAGACTTAAGAGTGTATGGAAGTAAACATTATATTTTTACTTTAAACATATTTTAGTTTTCATCATACATTTTCCTAGAAAAATCATTTGACTTCTTAATCTTTAGGTTATAACCTGGTAGTCTTCAGTATAATTACAGTGAGGATTGGACTTGTTGGTGGAAAAAATTGTGCAGAATTACCAGTTCCGTTATGGTTTTTCATGTAAATACTAAGGCCCTTTTAGTCATTGATTTATCACTTGAAGTGTCAATGCGTATCTATTTGTGGTGGTATTACATTTCGAATGTGCGTGATTTCAACTAATCTTTATGGGGAGCAGATAAGTCAGTCACGAAGTAGTGAGAGTTTTGCTGCCAGTCCAATATTTATCTAATTCCTAAAGAATTATGGTATGTTTTCCCCAAGAATTTCATGAAATTAGAAATATTATATAAAAGTTTCTCTATATAGAAAAATTTTCAGTAAATTCAAAGAAATAAGATTATTTTGGGTATTCTTAACTTGCAGGCCAAATCTTGATTTCTTTACTATATGGATTATCTTGGGCCACTCTTTATAATCCTAGATTGCCTTCATCTAGTTTGACTGACTTTACTTTTGAAAGTCTTCCTCAACTTTAAAACCTGTGAATTCAAGGAATAAAAACTGCTTTTGCTCTTGGGTAAAAGAAAATGTAATTAGGACAGTGAATCTGATATCCTACAAATCTGTAATGCATTCAAAAGCCAAATAAGCAAACGTTAATGATACCTAATCATCAGTTTCCTGGATCATCACTTTCCCCTACCTGCCTCTCCCCCATGGATGGTCTGGACTTGGTGGTACAGGACTATGATAATAAAAACTATCTAGGGAAAAAAGCAAATTCCCCAATCTCACTGCCCAAAGATTAGGGGCATTTTGGTGTTTTTTCATTTTCTTTTGGTTTCCTTTTATTTTAATTTCTGCCTTAAAATATTGACTATTTGTGCAAGCTTGTGTTTTTCAGCATTGTCCTGCAGAACTTGGTACAGATGGTATAAATTAGATTAAGAAAATATTGGAAATATGTCCTTTGCTCTCCTCTTTAGGATGATGACTTTGAGTTTACTGGCAGCCACCTGACAGTGAGGAATGGCTACTCATGTGTGCCTGTGGCTTTAGCAGAAGGCTTAGACATTAAACTAAATACAGCAGTGCGACAGGTTCGCTACACAGCTTCAGGTACGTCACTGCTTTGCAGGTAACATTCCTCTCCTGAAACAGAGGACCTGCAGCAAGAATATTAGGTACATTTCCTAATAGAATGTTTTATAAACTATGATTCCTAGATAAAAATTTGCATTTACAGATGATTGAGCCTATAGAATCTTTGGTGATTCTAACCCCCTCACTTTATAAACTAGAGAATCGAGGCAGGTTTTAGAGTTTCCAGTTTGCACATGAACTGGTTTGGCATTACCAGTTGAGCATTCCTAATCTGAAAATCTGAAATCTGAAATGCTACTCCAGTGAAGATTTCCTTTGAGCGCCGTGTCAGTGCTCAAAAAGTTTTAGATTTTGGTGAGCCAGTGAGTTTGGATCTAATTTTGCTGTGTATTTGTAAATACCAGGATTTTGGCTCCTGGGCTCCAGCGGGCCCCACCCCTTGTATTTCACTATCTGCATCTTGGTCTTTGGATCCACTCTGGCTTTTCCTATTCAGGTGGGCTAATTTGCTCAGGCTAGTTCCTAGTTCTGGAACAGTCCTGCTAATAATTTGACTTCAAAGATGGAGTTGCCCTCTCATTCCCATGGGGATAGGCTCAGTGCACATTATTATTGTTAGTTTCAGAGTACATTTAATGTGAAGTACAGAGAACTGCTGCACCTTGCACTCTTAGGATAACTCATCACCTCCCTCTCTGAGGGCCCTTGTGTGACTGCCTAGGCATGAGAAGTGGAGATGTAGCCACCAGTCTTACCCTTTGTGGCCCCTTTCCTAGAGTTGCTGAGATCACCAACAGCCACTGAAACAGTTTTCCGTTTAATTTTTCCATCAGAAGCAGCTGCTAGCTGACAGTGTTGGGGAGATCTATAGCCTTTAGTCTTTTGCAGTCAGATGGAGAACAGTGACAGTAGCTGTTGTCATTTTCCCTAGTTCTACAGCCACAGAAAATGGGCATATACTGAGCTCTCATACTTATCTTGAGCTATTTATATATATATTTTTTAATTATATAAATAGGCAGTAATTAAAAAAGGAAAAATGATGTTAATTTTAGTGCCCTTTCTGAGGTCAACGTTGAGCTCATTCATATTCTGGCAAGCTGAGCATCACGGTGTGTCCTCAGGAATAGCATGCTCCACAGTTTTAGGCTGCATCCCTTAGAGCTGCATCACAATCTACTGGTATCATTTTTCTCTTGGTTCTTAGTGAGCAGGTAACCACCATGGAAAGTGGTTCTATTGGGATGGACATTTTACTCTTACTTTTGGTCTAAATTTACTTTGGTAAATGGTAGGGTCCTTTCATTAGTTCAGAAGATCACCAGTGTTATCAGGAGGGTAGTATGGGAGTGACAATCAAGGACTCTGAAGTTGACAATGAGGGTTTAAATCATTAAACCCTTAGACGAGTTACTTCACCTATACCTCAGTTTCTTATGTGACACATGAAGATAATAAAAATAGATAATACAGACTTACAGTCAGAATTAAGTGAGAGAGAGATGTAGATCCTATTGTGCACTGAAAGTTTAATGCCCTTATCAATACCGTCCTCATCACCAATAAAGTCTTTTCCCACCAACCTCTGTAGGATGTGAAGTGATAGCTGTGAATACCCGCTCCACAAGTCAAACCTTTATTTATAAATGTGATGCAGTTCTCTGTACCCTTCCCCTGGGAGTGTTGAAGCAACAGCCACCAGCTGTTCAGTTTGTGCCACCTCTTCCTGAGTGGAAAACATCTGCAGTCCAAAGGATGGGATTTGGCAACCTTAACAAGGTAACTTGGTCTAGGCATCTTTCTCTGCATACCCGATGTACAAATATCATCAGTCTTACTGTCTTCTACTCAGTGGGTAGAGGGGTTTGCACTTCTGTACATTTGACTATGCTCTGAACTATGATACCAGGGCAGAGGCCTGTCAATTCATTCCCTTCAGTGCTTAATAATATTATAAATTATCCATACAGATTTAGTCTTGGGGTCATTTTGCAAACCCAAGCCTACAAAAAGAGGGTCATAAATGTCATCCTAAGTAATTTAATACATTTATAATAGCAATTTCTGGGCTTAAATTGAAAGAAGATTAGAAGAGACTTTAATAAAGTCTGAGGAAGAAGTACTTCCTATTGATGTACAGCTGTGCTTAAAGCCATATTATCTGAACCCTGTCACCAGCTCATATGCTCCTTCCTTATGGTAGGTGGTGTTGTGTTTTGACCGGGTGTTCTGGGATCCAAGTGTCAATTTGTTTGGGCATGTTGGCAGTACGACTGCCAGCAGGGGTGAGCTCTTCCTCTTCTGGAACCTCTATAAAGGTAAGTCCTAGTTTTAGTCTTTTTCATATCCTTTTAGGAATATTCTGGGTTTCCTCAAATGTATATGCCTCAATTTCTCTTTTCATTAACTCAACAGTTCCTGAAATACCTTCTAGGTACTGAAGATAAGAAAAAAAAATAAAGTACCTGCCTTCAGGGAGCTCACAGCCTAGTGGGGGGTACAGTAAGGAGGCAGGCAGTCCCAGAACAGGGCACCATGTAGAGCGACAGGCTGAAAGCCCAGGTTCCTGGAAAAAAAGAATCAACTCAGCCAGGAGGGACAGGCTCAGGGAGGCTTCCTGGAAGGGAAAATTTGTATTCCTCATTCTCAGACTTTTTTTAAAATATCAGACTGACTTGCCCCTGAATCTTTGAACACCTCCCTTAGAATGTATCTAGGAAACTCCTACCTCCTGTTCAGTTATTTTCTTCTGTAATTGGACTACTCTTAACTCCATATAGACCTAAAGAAAGTGTATTTATACCCTTCCAAGAAAAGGCTGTAAACAGGAAGACATCCTGCTACGCGGCAGGATCAAGAGGCATGGCCTTGACGATGCAGACACGTCAGTTAACCAGCTTGGCACCCGCCGCCAGTTCTCTTCATCACTCCTCACTGCCTGACAGTGGACCATCATTCACACTCTGGGGCCCCTGACTCCACAGGGCTCAGCTGAGCGCACCTTCCCCGTCCAGGCCATCGAGTCCAGTCAGTGCCAGCTCATAATCTTTCTCAAACCTGTTGACTACTCTTCTTTTCTGCTGCCCACCTCCCAGTCCAAGCCACTCTCACCTCTTACCTGAGTGGGTACCAATGGCTACTACTGACATTCTGCTGCTTTTGGTGGCTTTCCATCGCTGAGAGGAAACGGTGAAACTCCTTACTGTTGCCCTGACTAAGGCCCCTCATAGTTTAGCCCATCTCTACATCCTCGCCTGTCCTCCCCGTCACCCCTCCACCTGCCGGACTCCAGGCACACACGCTCGCCTGCTCTCGGTACCTGCAGCTGTGCTGTTCCTCCTTCAGAGCCTCTGCATGTACTGCGGTCTGGGCCTGGGCTGCTTTTCTTTTTTTTCCTTCTCTTTCTTCCCGACCTCGCACACTCTACTCAGGCTTCAGGTTTTCACATCTTGACCTGAATGTCCATATTTCAAAGAGGCCTTCCAGGACACACATACCCCCACTGCTTTGAATCTAAATTAAGTTGCTATGACGGGATATACAGTCTAGTGTATATCCCCATCATCCAGTACTGTGCCTATCACGTTAAGTCTGTTGCATAAATACTCACCAGATGGGTGACTGAAGGTGGCGATGGGCTTGGAGGGGCCTGGGATAGCTGTAAGGGATGTTGCCATTGTCATGGAGCTATCTACGGTGGTCAGGGCTAACTAAGAATTCTGTGCCAAAATATAGGGATACTTGTTAGTTTTCTTTTGTTAGCAGGGTTTGAGATGATACCTTCAGGACTGCTGTATTCTGTGAAGTTAGAAGCAGTGAAGTTCCTGCGAGTCACACTTCACTCACTGTAGTCTGTCAGCTCCCTTCTAGCTGATTTTTGGCGATAGGTTCAGTTTGCTCTATCAGAAATGTAACCTGTCGCTAGTATCTGAGGGATGCTGCATGTCTCCTGTCATCAGATTTTAGAGCACCAAGAATAAAGTGGGGCCTGATAAGGAAGTTTCTTGAGAAAAGTCTGTAGGAAAACCCTGGAATTGTCCTTTCTGTTTCCCCAGCTCCAATACTGTTGGCACTAGTGGCGGGAGAAGCTGCTGGTATTATGGAAAACATAAGCGATGATGTGATTGTTGGCCGATGCCTGGCCATTCTCAAAGGGATTTTTGGTAGCAGTGCAGTGCCCCAGGTAAGTAGGTGGGTGGGGCAAGCGGGGATCTGGGGTTCAGATTAAACCAGTGTTTGATGTATTTGGTCAGAACAGTTTCAGCCAGAATTAAGAAGTCTGTGCTGGGTTCATGTGAATTATTCATGTTTGGAGTTCATGCCCTACGTGTGGGGTTCAGCAAAGTCCTCCATTACATTGGCTGGGAAATGCGAAGGCTGTTAGCTACATTTCTCCTCTGCCTGGGGAGTCACC